>CM066983.1:64384384-65728759 GCA_033977485.1 Hydrangea macrophylla
CTAGTGCATTAGTAATGAGAAAGGAGGGTGAACAAAATGTGAACAATTTTGGAGTGAGCAAAACTACACTTACAGAGGATTAGCCTAATTAGTTCTGTTCAATTTAGTGTAAAATATCAGTTCAATTCGGTTCAATTTTTATGTTGTATGAAGTTTTTGAAAACCGACCAAATCGATCGGCTCGGTCGGTTTCGTTGCACCCCGAATCGGATTAAGGGTGTTCGCTCAACCCATTCATCCACCTGAACATCATCAGGTTTAGCACCTAGCACCCGTCATTTTGAGTCAGGTCGGGTTTGGGTGAAACCGAGCATGAACTGTAATTGTAGAGAAAAAGGGGAAAAGATCATGGAACCAAAATTTGATTTTCAAGCTTAGGTCTGAGTGATTCAAGTTTGTTCAAGCTTTTCAAAAGGTATATATATCTAGAGAGAAAGAGAGATCTATATGTATATTGGGTCATGCTTGGTGATGATTTCTTTGAAACTTAAGTTGAAGAAGTTGTGTTGATAGATAATTCCACCATTACAGTCTACGAATCCAATATAAGAATAGACTATTTGAGAGTTACCTGAAAATAGAAACTTGACTTGGTTGACATGTTACTTCAATCTAGAACTTTAGTGATGGAGTGTTAGGACATCACTTATTATCCTCCTCTGTTATTCTCTTTTCTGTCATTTCCTTATCTTTCTTATTTTTCTTTTATGCAAGAGTTAATTAGGAGCCCTAGTGTTTTCCACATGCTCTGAGTTAGTTATAAACCATGTGTTTCTCACGTGGCTATTCACATGGTCTGAGCTCTGTATATGATGTAGAGGAAGTGCTGCGTATGATTGCATTTTTGCTATTTTCCTTCTTGTGGTTGGCACTAGTAAATGCTATAGAATTTCTCTTTTTTCCTTTTTTCTCTTTCATTTTCACTGCTATTCAGTTGGGTCTTTACATTTGGTATCAGAGCAAGCTTCCGATCACCATGGGAGAGTACCCACAACCTTCTATTAATCTCGCTTGGAAGAATGAGCTTCAATCAATGAAAGTCCAATTCAAATCCTAAAGGCAATTAAAGCAATCTGAAATTCAAGGAGGGCTTGGTGCAATGTTAGATGGCAAAATTGAACAAGTGAAGAGAGAGAGAGAAATGAGACTCAGGAGAATTTCTGTCAATCTTAACCTAATCATCACTGTGGAGTTTCGGCGAGCAATGATCCAGTTTCAGAGCTTTGCTGCGCCAAAGATGTCGTCATCTGGTAACCCTCAAGCCCTAGAATCTCTTCATTCATCTCCACTTCTTGATAACCACTCAATCCCATTCACACCAATAACCATACCAATTCAATCACAACTCTAGCCCATTTTTGTTCCTTCAGACTCCCCTTTACATCCCCCATCCCTTTCTATGTACCCACAATTACCAATTCATGAGCACTATGACCCCACCAATTCATCAATTCCTACTTTGAATTTCATCCAGACCACCAACAACCATTCAGTTTCACTCATGAACCCATTTCCTTCACTATTCCAACCTCAATTTCTAGTATCTGAACCATTCCAACTCCATGTACCTCCAATTACAACCATAGAACAAGGCCTAAATATTCAATCTGCCTTCCCAAGCCCATTATACCACCTGTATTCTTATCCTTCTTCTTCATTGTTCCTCAACCAAGCCACTTTTGAAATTCATATTACAATGAACCAAAACTACCTCTCATCAAGTCCGAACGTATCGTCGTCAAATGTAATCAAAGCCCCACCACCAACGGGATCAATTGAGCACATTCCTCTACATATAGTTAGCAACCCGATTCCATTCACTTTACCATCACCACCAACTCCTCCGATGATATACCTGAATTACAGCCAAACCTCCACTCATATCCCACTCCAATCACCACTTCAAGAATTCAATATGTGTTTGCACCATAGTTGCAATAGAATTGCTCATCAGTGGTTTTATAGAATGCTAAAGAGAGACCTAGTCTTGTTTCACTGCATTTTGAATGGTTAATTGAAGTTTGGGGTGATCCATTTGGAAAATGAGATGTTTGATGATACGCCGATGAAGATGAATTTGTTTTATTGGGATTCATTTATTAGTGGGTACACAAAATCAGAATTTGGATTTAAGGTTGCTTAGGAATCATTTGAAGTAGTGGAATGTAGTCCATGGATTTTGACGACTAATGACACATTAAGATGTGGAAGACTAAAATTGTTTTTGCTCTTATTAATCGAATACCAAAGAAGGATCTGCTTATTTGGACCAGTACTACTGTTGTACATGTAAAATTGGATAGTGTTGAAACTTGTAGGGCTTTGTTGGACAAAATGCCCCAACTAGAATTAAATTCTTGTTATCCGATGATGGCTAGAGGTATTCCTGCTGTAAAAAAACAGTTTCTACAAGTTCTTTCGGTGACAGAGGCAATTGATATTATGAAACTCTTTAAGACTTCATGTTTAAAGGGTTATGTTTGTGTCATGTATGATGTTATGGGTTTGGCCAAGACATTGCAATCAATTACCTTACTATATGCTCTACTTGAGGAATTTGAAAGGGAACCAATGGTCAAAAAGGGTAATTGTTATGGCCGCGATAGGAAGGATACCAACTTAATTGTTTTGATCCCTTTACCTCAACTATGGGTGAAACTTGATAGAAACCTTGAAAGAAGAAGTGATTATGTGCAAATGTTCTTAACAGAACCAAAAAAATCATCTGGCTCTTGTACTAATGTTAGTTTACTATCATTTTATAAATCCAACTTTGATGAGTTTGAAGAGCCTCATTACTCTTGGTTGAATTTAGTTTAGGGTAGAAATGATTTGTACGTGAATGGAGTTCTCTTAGTTCTTAGTAGTGCATCCCTTGAAGATTCTTCAAAATCAAGTTGTTATCATATACTTATGTTTGATAAAGTAAGGTCGCTTCAACGAGGGAGAGATGTGGATATTTTAATTATGGACAAAGCCATTGAAAAGTTAAACGGGCAATGCCATAAGCATCCAAGATTGGTGAGTAGTTTGAAGGCTTCATTTTATCATATTGAGGGTTGTCCATATTATTTTGAGGTGTCAGTGTACCATTACATCATGAAGGCCACTATGGGGAGGAAGATTTTGGAGAGTCTCTGGAGATGGATCATGGGTAAGTTCTGGATGAAGAAAGGCGTTGATACAAGGTCTAAGGAACTTTGTTCAGGCTTATTCTTATTTTTCTGGCATCCCATGAAGTCAATGTCATATGATTGTGTGCAAAAACAAGCTAATTCCAACTTTTTGTTTGCTGGAATCTTACATGTTAGTTCTGCCATGGTGGACAAAAATAGTACATGGAAGGGACCAAATGTTAAAATGGTTGAAGGATGTCTTTGATGAGGCTCAATGTAGCATGGAAGTATTTGCAAAAGAAGAACCGAGGAGCAATTTGCAATTGGCAAACAAGCTAACTGCTCCCCTTACCTTGCCTTTGTATGCGAATACACGATCTATGGAATGGATAATAGAGGAGAGCCTACAAAGAGGTGAGGAGGAAACTATCACCAAATTTCTCATACAATGGTAAGGGATTCCTCCAAGAGATGCATCATGGTTGCAACTTAAAAAGTTACAAGCCTATTTTCATAATTCCAAGCTTGAGGACAAGCTGTTTGTATGGGGGCTCGATTGTTAGGACATCACTTATTATCCACCTCTATTATTCTCTTTTCTGTCATTTACTTATCGTTCTTATTTTTCTTTTATGCAAGAGTTAATTAGGAGCCCTAGTGTTTTCCACATGCTCTGAGTTAGTAATAAACCATGTGCTTCTCATGTGGTCATTCACATGGTTTGAGCTCTGTATATGAGGTAGAGGAAGACCAGAGAAGGGTGTTGCGTATGATTGTATTTTTGCTATTTTTCTTCTTGTGGTTGGCACCAGTAAATGCTAGAGAATTTACTTTCACTTTTTTCCTTTTTTCTCTTTCATTTTCACTACTATTTCAGTTGGGTATTTACATGGAGATCAACAGGGAAGAGCTGATCTAGAAAGAAGAGGAGATTTGATGAACACCCCTTCGGGTTTGTGTCGACTTGAGATGAGTAAGGGTTGAGAGAATAATTTGGGGATTCTTGCTTTGTATATATGTATACGTATATTCCTTGATTTTTACTGGATTTTATTAGCCTTCTGGTCGGGTCGGGTTCATCTGGTTAGGTATAACAGTAACCGAGGATGTTGGTTCTTTGTTTCCTCTAACTCTAAGAGGATGTTTGGTTCTTTGGTTCCTTACTTGGATTCTTAATAATACTCCCATGATAAGTTAAATTGAACCACAAACCTTGTAATCTAAGTGGTATCGGCCCTCGATCTCTCTCCCTCTTGGAGTGTGAGGGGGCGTCACTCCCTCTGGGGAGTGAGTTGGGTGTGGACTTTTCTCCTTCTCTTGTGTGTGGGGGTGCCCCTAGGGGCTTTGCCATTAGCAAAAAAAAAAAGTTAAATTGAATAAACATTTTTTTCTCACCTCGATTATGGCTAGAACTAGAGATGTACTCGAGCTGAGCTTTAAGAGTTAGCATCCTGTTCAAGCTTGAACTTGACGCGTTTATTATCGAGCCGAGCCGAGCCTGCCTGTTATTGAGCCAAGTCGGCGAGCCCTTGTTGAGCGGCTCAACTCGTGTACACCCCTAATAATAAGTTTAAGTTGCCAACAAAAACTCACGGACCAAGCTCAATATTTGATAGTTGGCATATACACGTTTTTTTTTTTACCTAAAACAATTGCTTGGCACGTGAATTTAGGACTATGCACATTGTAATATGCCAATATTCATTCAATTTTAAATACTTTTCATTATACATACATTATAATTTTTTTAATTATCACATATATAATATTCTTTCAATTTTAAATACTTTGCGTTGTGCATATATTATATTTTTGTAAAGGAATTGATTTTGGCACTCCAAAAGTTACCATTAGCACTTCATTATACCACATCCAGTACATGTAGTACCATGCAGTTAATGCACTGCATGGAGTGCTAATGGTAACTTTTGGAATGCCAAAATCAATTCCCTTTTATAATTATCATATATATAGGGTCCGGCTCTAGGGTGAACCTGGTAGATGAACATACTATTGGGTTTGTGCCCTCAGACCATTACTTTATGTATGAGACATTGGCATTTTAATATATGGATATCAGCTTTAGCTTTACATTTCATTATGTATGTTTCTTTCATGAGATGATTGTTAATCCTTAAGTATCATAGTAAGTAATTCGTGCATGTATGCATACAAGTGAGATACGAATTATTATTCCTTGATACTTAGAACTTGTCACTGTGGATGATGAGACTAGATATCTCATCAGGTATACACTATAACATGATTAACTACCATTGGATGGAGTGATGAATCTCAATCACTAGAGTATAACTCTTGCTTAATATGCTAGTGCTTATAGTGCATTGACGGACCTGAGTTTTCCTATTGACACTTAAGGCAGTCAACAGTCGATAGGAACTCATAACTTGTTTAAGGTATGTGTTCTCAATCTTGAGACGATTATGGACACAGACTATGGATATGGCTGCTTTGACTTACCAATCAGTGAGGTCTTAAAGATCAACACCTGGGTATCTTGTGTATGTCACATTTATAGGGTTGTGAACGTATATTGTCAAGATAGAATCTACCCTCTAATAAAGAGTAAGCATTCCCTTCAGAATGTCACCAAGTTGATTACTGAGAACTGCAGTCTTGTTGATAAGTAGTTATCAACATGTTTGGAAATCATGAGAGGTGAATGGGACTCAAAGAATATAAGAAGGAATCATGATTCAGGTTGATAGTAACCATTTATCCGACTACCTGAATATGATTATGAATAATAACAGTAGAGGTACATTAGTGCAACATACAAGTCTAGTTATCGCATCGGATATATTCTTAATCTACTAATCAAAGAGTTTGGTCTTGGGGATTAATAACTAATCAGAGCAAAGAATAAGGAACCTAGGAGGTCCCACTCTTAGCTCCAAAGGATGTAAGAAGACAAGAGAGAAGGAGACCAATCAATTGGAAGAAATCCAATCGATTGGCATGGCTATCGATTGATATTCATGCCAATCGATTATGATGGCAATCAATTGCCACTTTGGGCAATCGATTGGACCTAAGGTCGGTGGAATTACTTATAAATAGGAGACCTACGTGCAAAAATTTTTTAGTCATCGTTTTTGAAGTCCTAGGTCTCTAGAATCAGTTTTATAGTATTCCTTTTACCTTTTCTCTCTCTAGTTGAACTCCCACAACTTCTAGTCTTTGTACGTGCATCCAATGGAAACATAGGTGTGAAGATCATCTAGAGGAAGCTACTATTGTCACAGAGAGTAAGAGCCAATCCAAGTTTTGCTGATTTCTGAATTGGGTTCAAGACCGATAGGTATACTTCTTCTTTACATGATACTAGATTCACTTGAGTAGTAGATTATGAGATTATCAAAGTTTTTAAACTTACTTTCTGCTGTGCAAATCTGATTTTCGTAATCTAAATCCTACAATTGGTATTAGAGCCTCTCTCAAATGAATCTAGTAACATGTTTAGGAAGTCTATATGTGACTGCATCTGCAGTTTTAGTTGTTTTATAAAACTATAATCATACAAATGTGTTTTGATAATTGTCTTGGTTATAAAAATAGATCTGTGAGAAATTAGATTAAAAAGGTGCCAATCGATTGGCTTCTATTGTCAATTGATTGGGATCCAAGGCAATCAATTGTGTATCAATCCAATTGATTTCCATAGATCTAGATCTGACAATCGATTGCTAATTTATGTAATTGATTCGCATTGATCTGGGGGATGCAATCGATTAGTGTATAGATCCAATCGATTGTCACTGTTTTTGTCTAGAATATGTTCTCTAAAATTTTATAAGTTTAATAATGTTTTTTTACAAACAGTTTTCAAAACTTTTAAGTTTTCCTTACTAGTTTCTTCCAATCGATTGATATTGGTATCCAATCGATTGGTACGGCAATCGATTGTCACTTTTGGAAATCAATTGGGTCCAACAGAGAACATGGTATACTATTTTATGAGACTAAGACATTCATAAATTCGATTTATGAAGTATGCATGTCATCTAGGACTTCCAGTTAATATATTGTTATATACATATGCGTGGTTGTGTGTGCAACTAACTTTTACAGTTATATTAGTCCGCTGTCTCCCATGGCACCAAGAACAAATTTTATTTTGTATTTAATTTGCGATTGGTAATTGTTTTAATTTTTGGTTTGATTTTAAGGCATATGTAAAGGGCGCTACTGCGACTTCAATCCTGCAAATAGGAAAGTCGCACCTATTTCCCTAGCCTTTTAATTTATTATCTTTCGCTTTCCTAGATAAACTGTAAACCTCAAAAGAGATATAGGACCAATGTAATATTTAGGTTAGTCCATGAAGATGGAGGGGGAAGACATTATCAATGAAGATGGAGCCGGAGGTGATCAAACCAAAATGGAGGTTCTATGAAGATAGAGCCATAGGAGATAGAGGCATCGTTTGGATGCTTTATTTTAATTTAGTTTTTTTTTGTTTTATGTGCTTAGTTGTGATTGGCATGTTACATATTGTTACTTCTTGCATGCACATAAAACAATTTTTCAAAAATAAAAATCAAAACCCGTTTTAACTCATTAGTAGACGTTGGATGTGTATGGGCAATGAGTACAAACAATTTTTTCAAAAGCAATATCCTTAACTTATTAAATTTAGTGGGAGAGGGTTTTACTAATAACACCTACGATCTTCCATTAATGGTTCACTGTAAGGTGAGTGGAGTATTCTGTGTCACCCAGTCATGGGTGATCATTCCATACGGAGGATACAATACTCATTGGTCACTACATGTGAACTTCCTACGGATAGGATCAATTAGACGTGTTAGAGGGTGACCACTACACGGAGGCACTACTTGAGACGGTTGTGATTGAATCCTAGTTAATGGTACACACTAGCTAAGCTATGGATAAGGGACCCCACACGGGGCATTATTCAGAAATGTAGAGATCAAAAGGGATCGGAAGTCATAACTTATTTTGCAAGAGTTGCATAGCGAACAAGTCATGATTAATTGAGAGATCAAACATTGACCACCACGCGAAGGCTTTGTTATTTCGTTTCGATATTCCGGCGACTTTGTTTTTAAATAAGAGTGCAAAGCGGGGGTATTTGTAAAATACAACCGCGCTAAAAGGAAGAATTGTATTAGTTTTTATCATAACTTCCCATTTTATTGCAATTTGCATTGCAAGGCTAATTTTTATACACTATGATTAATCTATGATAAGTTGTATTGTTTTAGCTGTTGTTTATGCAGATCACTGCTGTGTGGATTAAACAGATGAACATCAGGATGACTGGAATGCTGGAATGAAAACAAAAGAAGTCAAAGCTGAAATGTGGAGTTCGATCGATCTAAGACGGTTCGATCGATCGAGCGTTCGATCGCTTGAAGAGTGTTGAAGCGATTGAAGAGTAAGGGTTCGATCGATCGAGAGCAGTTCGATCGATCGAACGGGGTATTTCCAGTAACATTCGTGTGCGCAGCAGATGTGGGTTTTAACCCTAGTTTCTTAGGTTTTCTTATATATATGTGTATTGTACACGTCCATAACGACGCCCACATTACATTTTTACAATTTTTTAGAGAGAGAGATAGAGGTTTGTGTTTGGTTTTGTAGGTTTTGCATTGAAGTTTCATTTGTGCAGTGGATTTCTTAAGTTTAATACGAGTATTCTTCATTCCAGGTTATCTATATATTGCTCATTTATATTCTGCACTTGGTAGTCGTAGTATAATCGCTCATCTCGTGGTGTTATATGCTAAATATTTGTAAAACCATAGTTTTTAGATTTTCCATGAAAAACTGGCAACCAAACAAGGTGTTAATGTTCTTTTACGTTAAATATCAATCTGTGACACTCCAGACGATGTCTGAGTAGTCCCAGGTTGGGAGAATACGATGAAACAGTGATCTCCAGCCTCTGCCATGCAGCAGAATAATCGCTGTGTTCGATCGATCGAAGTTAGTTCGATCGATCGAACCAGAGACAGTCAATCGATCGAAGTCAGTTCGATCGATTGAGGGATGAAGGTCTTCGATCGATCGAAAGCGCGTCGATCGATCGAACTCCCTGATTCTTGAGGATGTTCCCTGCAGTATTCCAGGACCTTTTGTTTTAAGATTTGTTATCATTCTGTCCCAAATAAATGCTCAGTTTGTCAAAACAGTTTTAAAATTAAGGCCCTAAGGCATTTTCTTTCAATACATTTTGCAAACCATCTTCAATGCTAACACCATTGAGGATGCAAGTCTTAACTATTGGATTAAACCGCTTTTACGTATTTTAACTTAATTGTGATGATATGGTCCCGGTCATGAAAGGGCCATGGATTCTCTATCTTTAGAGGAATACGGAAAACTGTGGGTAATGTACTCCGTTGTGCTTCAAGGCAAATGCATGGTAGATGGCTAGATTACTGCGGATTCGTGTAATCCCAACACTTTCTTCTTATAGTTAAACATCCTAATTTAGAGTGCTGTTTTAATTAGCTAGTTAGATCGTTAATTTAATCTTAATCATTTTCATTAGTAATCTTAGTTTGTGGAACTGTGTGTTCCGCACCATTGTTCAAACTTATTCATTTTATTTTGCTTTCTTTTGAGGATAGTCTAATTCAATAGGTCAACACCTTCCCTGTGGGATCGACCTGGTCTTACCAGTTACTACTTGCACGTCTACCTACACTTGGGTATTGCACAAGAGCGCACAAGATTTTTCTCGTGTCAAGTTTTTGGCGCCGTTGCCGGGGAAGGCGACGATCAATTCCTTAGATTACCTCAGTCTCTCTTCATCTCTTTCTGTTTTATTTTCTCTTCTTTTCAGTTCTTTTGGGTAAGTTCTCACCCTAAGGACTCTCCTAGTTCATGTCCAATAATTCTATTGAAGGAATTTTTGGAAATCCTTTCTACCTGTCTGACTCTGATAGCTCCATCAGCCCAATAGCCACTCCAACTGCATCAATGGATGATCATCAGAGTGAAAATGGTGACAATGTTGTGGTACCAATTGATGAGGCACTCCGTCCTCTTTGCGACCTCATGCAACCAGAACATGCACCTACGCCCTCTTGCATTCAAATCCCACCTCATAATGGCGAATTTCAGTTTCGCAATGGGATGATTCAACTGCTTCCCACTTTTCATGGGATGGAAAGCGAGAAGGCGTATTTACATGTCACCGATTTCGAGGATGTTTGCAAAACATTCTCGCAAAATTGTCCTAGGGAGGCGACGCATCTAATGCTATTCCCCTTCACTTTGAAAGATAAAGCGAAGGCGTGGCTCCACTCCCTAAAACCAAATTCAATTTTCACCTGGCATGCGATGAGCACCGCGTTTCTGAAGAAATTCTATCCTACTCGCATGACCACAGACCTTCAGCGTCAAATCAATTCCTATAAACAAAAGAGCAATGAAACCTTCACACAAGCGTGGGAGCGTTTCAAAGATTTGCTTCTCTCATGCCCACACCATGGGTTTGAGAAATGGCGAACTATCAGCTTCTTTTATCAGGGATTGAATGGTGAAACAAAGAAGTTGGTGGAAACGATGAGCTCTGGACCATTTCTGCGTAAAAACACTGAAGAGGCCGAAGCTCATTTCGAATGGTTAGCTGAATACGCTCATGAATGGTCAAATTCTGACAATATCTCACGCTCACAGATATCCTGTGTAGAAGAGAAAAGCCTATACCAGCTAACCAATGAAGATCACCTCATGACTAAGTATGCAGAGCTAGCAAAGAAGGTAGAGGAGTTAAGCATGAAAGGAGAGAGTTCTAGGCAAGTCATGCCTGAGGAACCATGTGGCACATGCAACATGTTGGGACATACAACTCAATATTGTCCTAATGTGCCATATTTTCAAGAGCAAGCCCCTATAGAGATGAATGCCATGCAAGGTTTCCGAGGGGCGGGGAATTCCAACAATAACTTTCAAAGTAACAATAGATGGAATCACCCCGGTTTTGATTGGAGAAATAATGCTGGGGCCCAAAATCAATATCAACAGCAGCCCTACAACAACAATCAATATCAAGGGCAAAACAATAGGCCATCCCAGCATTACAATCAAAACAGAACCAATAATTACAATCAAGCTCAACCCTCCAATGCACCACAAACTAATACCTATGTGCCACCGCACAAGAAGGTACAAGAAGAAGAGCCACTGGCTAATGCCAATCTAACGCAGCAACTCATCCAGATGATGAGTAGAATGTCTGCTACGTTAGAGAGGATAGATGCACGGCAAGAGGGTTCAGGAGGAACATTCCCTGCCCAACCACTTCAAAACCCCAAAGGACATAACAATGGTCCTAACAATCAAGAACATGCTAAAGCTGTGACTACACTGAGAAGTGGAAAAATCATAGAGAAAAGCATGCCTCTGTCCACTCCCGAGGTGTACAAAGAGGAGGAAGTGGTGGATGAAGAAGTTGAGCTACCATCTACTCGAGAGGAGGAGCCGTCTACTAATGACGAACCAATAAAGGCAAACATTGAAGCTCCTAGAGTAGAAGAAGAAGTTGAGTGAAGGCCTGGAAAGGAATCTGTTAAGGAGGAACCACCAAAATGCCCCTTTCCTGACCCTTATCCTCAACGGTTGAAGAAACCCAAGAATGAGACAAAGAATCAGGAGTTTCTGGAATTGTTTAAACAAGTTAAAATTAACCTTCCACTCCTAGATGCTATCAAGCAAGTGCCGGCCTATGCTAAGTATCTCAAAGATCTATGCACGGTCAAGAGGAGGGAAAGCGTGAAGAAACATGCTTATGTCGCGTGCCAAGCAAGCGCGATCATTCAAAATGAGTTGCCTCCAAAACTCAAAGATCCCGGTACACCTACTGTTTCATGCAGAATTGGGAATCAAAAGATAGACAACGCACTCCTCGATTTAGGAGCAAGCGTGAACCTGCTGCCATATTCAGTCTATAAACAGCTAGGGTTGGGTGAACTCAAACCCACCCGAGTAGCGTTGCAATTGGCAGACAGATCTGTGAAGTACCCTAGAGGGGTATTAGAGGACGTCCTGGTCCAAATAGACTCTTTTGTATTTCCGGTTGATTTCGTGATATTGGACACAGAACCTGTGTCTAATCCTGGTGCACATATCCCGGTTATCTTTGGACGGCCGTTCCTCAACACCATTGATGCCACAACCAAGATTAGAAGTGGTATCATGACTATCGTATTCGGGAACATGACATTGAATGTCAAGATCTTTTCTAATCCCCGACCGGAAGAATACGATGATGAGGAAGAAATCCATTATATAGACACGGTCATCGAAGATGAAGTTGACTTGGTCGACTACAAAGATCCTTTGGAAGTTGTGATGACCCAATTTGGCGATATCTATCAGCCTACAGAGTCCACCCCATTGGATGCTGACCTGAACCAGACGTGTCTTATGATGGATACGATAGAGGAGGATAGAGCCGATTGCATGTGGGTAATGCCATATGAACAACTGCCTCCTAAAACCAAGTTGGTAATGCCCTCTAGTTTCCAGTTCCCGGAGTTAGAATTGAAGGAGCTTCCAAAAGAGCTGAAATATGCATTCCTAGGGACTGGAAAAACTTATCCTGTGATCATTTCATCTGCTTTAACTCATGAACAGGAAAGTAAGCTAGTGGAAATGCTGACTAAGCATAAGGATGCTATGGGATGGACAATTGCTGACCTCAAAGGCATAAGCCCATCCATATGCACGCATAAGATATATCTGGAGGAAGACGCTAAACCCTCAAGGCAAATGCAAAGGCGTCTGAATCCCAACATGCAAGAAGTAGTTAAAAAGGAAGTGCTCAAGCTACTTGATGTTGGGATGATATATCCGATATCTGATAGCCCTTGGGTTAGTCCTACCCAAGTAGTTCCAAAGAAAGCAGGCATAACGGTCATCCCGAACAAAGAGGGTGAATTAGTACCAACACGTGTCCCCACTGGATGGAGGATGTGTATTGACTACAGGAAGTTAAATACTGTGACCCGAAAGGACCATTTTCCTTTGCCATTCATGGATCAAATGCTAGAACGTGTGGCAGGTCACAAGTATTACTGCTTCTTGGATGGATACAGTGGATATAATCAAATTGAAATTGCTCCTGAAGATCAGGAGAAAACCACTTTCACTTGTCCATTCGGTACTTTTGCCTACCGACGAATGCCGTTTGGCCTATGTAATGCACCGGCTACCTTTCAGCGGTGCATGCTGAGTATATTCAGTGACATGGTCGAAAACATCCTTGAAGTTTTCATGGATGACTTTTTAGTATTCGGCCATAGCTTCGAAGATTGCCTCAGCAATCTCGAGCAGGTTTTAATGAGGTGTGAGGACAAACACCTAGTCTTGAATTGGGAGAAGTGTCACTTCATGGTGACCAAGGGAATAGTCCTCGGCCACATAATATCCGATGAAGGAATCCAAGTGGATAAGGCTAAGATCGACATAATCTCAAATTTACCTGTCCCCCGTACAGTAAGAGACATCCGTTCATTCTTGGGGCATGCAGGTTTTTATCGTCGATTTATCCAGAACTTCAGTGCAATCTCTCGACCCCTGTGTCAGCTTCTTGTCAAAGATGCACCATTCGAGTGGTCAGAGAGTTGCCAAAAGTCCTTTGAAGATCTAAAAGATCACCTCACCTCCGTACCTATAATACAGGCACCCGACTGGAGTTTGCCTTTTGAATTAATGTGCGATGCTAGTGATTACGCCATTGGCGCAGTCCTAGGCCAGAGGAAGGACAATAAGCCATATGTGATATACTATGCCAGCCGGACTTTAAATGAAGCTCAAATGAATTACACTACTACTGAAAAGGAGCTGCTGGCTGTAGTATTCGCTTTGGATAAGTTTAGGTCTTATCTGATAGGGTCACCAATCGTCTGTTTTACAGATCATTCGGCCCTCAAGTATCTTTTGTCAAAGAAAGACGCTAAACAACGGCTTATTCGCTGGATACTCTTACTCCAAGAGTTTGATTTAACAATCAAGGACAAGAAAGGAGTAGAGAATGTGGTTGCGGATCATTTATCCCGGTTAACTTTTGTTGACAACACTAAATCCCAATCCATTAAAGATGAGTTCCCAGACGAACAGCTACTGGCAGTTAGTAGTCTGCCTTGGTATGCTGATGTGGTAAACTACCTTGTCACGGGTGAGACACCGACTCATTGGTCGAACCAAGATAGGAAACGGTTCCTCTCGTTCGCGCGCCATTTCTTCTTTGATGACCCATACCTTTTCAAGTACTGTGCTGATCAGGTCATCAGGCGCTGCGTCCCCAACGAGGATATAACCGTAATATTAGCGTCATGCCATTCTGAGGCATGCGGTGGCCACTTCGCGTCACAGAAGACTGCACAAAAAGTGTTACAAAGCGGTTTTTACTGGCCCACAGTCTTCAAAGATGCATATTCCTTTTGCAAGACATGCCAACGCTGTCAGAAGCTTGGAACTATCTCTAAAAGGAATTCTATGCCCTTAACCCCTATCATCACAATTGAGATATTTGATTGTTGGGGCATAGATTTTATGGGCCCATTTCCCAAGTCGAATAACTGTGAATACATACTCCTTGCTGTAGAGTATGTATCGAAATGGGTAGAAGCGATACCAACGAGACGAAATGACCACAGAACGGTCATGTCATTTCTAAGAGAGCATATCTTGTCTCGTTTTGGTACTCCGAAAGCTTTACTAAGTGACCAAGGCAAGCATTTCTGCAATAGGCCCTTGGAGTCACTTCTCAAGAAATACGGAGTCCATCATAAAATTGCTCTTGCCTATCATCCACAGTCAAATGGTCAAGCAGAACTGGCTAACCGAGAAATCAAGCATATTCTCGAGAAGACGGTTAGTTCCAATCGAAAAGACTGGGCATACAAATTGACTGACGTGTTATGGGCATACCGTACTACCTATAAGACGAATCTTGGCATGTCCCCGTATAGACTGGTTTACGGGAAAGCTTGCCACCTTCCTGTTGAAATTGAACATAAAGCTTATTGGGCGACACGCTCATTGAACTTTGATATTCAAGAGGGAGGTCAGCTACGCAAGCTCCAACTTGCAGAGCTAGAGGAAATACGACGAGATGCGTATGACTCTGCAAAGTTGCATAAGGAAAAGTTGAAGGCTCGACACGATCGTACGATTTTTCGTAAATCATTTGAGCCGGGGCAGAAAGTTTTGCTGTATGACTCTCGCCTCCACCTTTTCCCAGGAAAGCTCCGTTCCCGTTGGACAGGCCCGTTCATCGTAAAAACTGTTTTTCCACATGGGGCGGTTGAGATTGTCAATCCAAAGAACGATGATTGTTTCAAGGTCAATGGCCAAAGATTGAAACCGTTCTTGGAGAATTTCCACACTGAAGTTGAGCACATCCAGCTGGATGAGCCCAGCTATTCTACCACTTAAGAATCCAAAGTGGAATTCCAATGTGTTGTTGTATTTCTTTTCTTTCCTTGCATTTTAGTTCTCTCTTTTGCTTTTAACTTCTTGTTATTCTTTCGTGTTTGTGATTTAGTTCTAATCCATTATTCCTTAAACCACTCTGTTGCAGGTGCATAGATGCGAGGTGATGATGTTCATTCTGTCGGTTCTTGGGCTGATTCAGAATGTCGTTATGGCACCTGGACTGAGGGTGAACTCATACCCTGCCCCTTGCTTCATCAAGATCCTGAAGCTCATTCTCTCATTGATGCGGCTCAAGGGTACATTCCATATCCACCAGCCCTCCTGGACATCAATCCATACGAAAATATGGGATTTCAGGATGACGAGGGTGTGGATGAGGAAGAAGACCTGTACATGGGACGAATGGTGGATGATGCACTCATGGCACAGTGGGAAAATGATGATATGTGGGAGCCATGGGAAGATCATGACCTTCAGGATGTCGTCCCAGATCGCCACAATGCCGTCTTTATTTTTGTGGATGACTTCCTTGTTCCTGAGTTGGTCCCATACCGCTATGTGCACCTGAGCTTCTTGCTATTCAGGCTCCAATGCCCCTTACCAGCCAGTGCATTTTGGGTACCTATGCCAATAGTGAGGTTGGAACTTGTCACATTTCTTTGTATTTTTGTTTCTGTTCATTGTTTTTCTTTTTGTGTTAATCCGTGCTGCTTGTGTTCTGTTATTTTTAATTTCGGTTTGTTGTCTTTTGTCCAGGATTGTCACTATGTTTCTAAATGGCATTCCGGTATTCCTTCCACATCAACTGATTCATGGTCTTGGGCCCTACATAAGGCCCCCACACACTCCGCCGCGAGAGGAGAGTCCGTTGCGCAATCACACTCCGTTATCCTTGTCTCCATCCGGATCACCTCTTGCATGGGCTTTCAATTCTTTGGAGAAACCAGACTTGTTTGATGATGTCCTTGCTGCTTTTCGATTGTTCTGGGAAAGGGAATCATCGTGTTTGGACTTCACTTCTGAAAATTCGGCGGGCTATGAAAAGATTGTGGAAGAGGAAATCTTTATACTCGAAGAGTAGTGCTGCATTTCAGTTGTTTCTGTTCAATTTCATCTTTTGTTTATCAACTGGAGTGTAATCCTTGACAGAGTTTTTATTGGTTTTTAGTTTTATTTTTGGTTTGGTTTTCTTTAGTTAAATAAGGTCTTAAACACAGTTGGGGATAATAATGTTGCAATTTGGATGCAATTATAAAGTTTTATTTCTATGTAAATTGCGATTTTCTATTCCGAGGATGAATTTCTGTTCTACATGCCTGTACTTCAACTGCTTTTTAGTCTCTCTGCATGTCCAGATTTGTTTCTGATAGTTGGGAGTGATGTGGTTCATGCCCCCCATTGAATTCTGAAATTTTTGTGTTCGATCGATCGAAACCTGGAGGTTCAAGCGCTCGTATTTTGTGTTCAATCGATTGAGGGGTTTGTTTTCGATCGATCGACCATAGTTCGATCGATCGAACGAAGCTTTTAAACGAAGCGTCTTCAGAACACTTCTTCAATTCCCTCACCTTCACTCTCGAGCGCTCGAGCACAGAGGAGGGGGCGACTCGGAAATTTTCGATTCCTTGCACTCACTAAGACGTCCTGATCACCCCTCTAATCATCCTCATCGTCATATCATCATCCCCTCCATCTCCACTGCGTGTTCTACATCGAGGTAGGCCCCATTTGTTTGTGTCTTTCATTTCCTTACCGTTTGTGTTAGAAAATCCCAAGGGGGTGTCCCCTTGGTCTTAGGATCTCCTTCTGTTAGTTCATTGATTTGTGCACCTTTTGTTTCCTATGCGTTCCTGCGATCGCTGCACACCGCTGTGTTCGATCGCTCGAACTCGATTCGAGCGATCGAAGGGGAGATGTTCGATCGATCGAACAATGTTCAAGCGATCGAAGTCTACTCCAGTTCAATCGATCAAACCCAGTTCAATCGATCGAACTCAAGCAGTGGCAGTTTTATTTCTTTCTTCCCCCTGTTCTTATCTGTGTCTTTTGTGATCTATTTTTCAGGGCTGCCAGATGAATCCAGTGACGGGTTATCATAAGTCTAAGCCCCTCAGCCGTATTATACCAGATCCGGTACCCGCACATGGGTTCCGGAATGACGAGGACAGGCTATGGTATGAGCGGTATTTTCAGACACGGATGGTGATGGTCGAGCGCCCTATTGAGCACATCTGGACGGAGAGCCCATGGTTCCTTACACGGATCCGCTCTATGCCTCACTGGTTCCATCTCCTTTCATTGGCCAAGAGTGTAAATCTATCCTGGATTCGAGGTGCGTGTGCGACTATGATCAGCGACCCGGTTGCACCATTCACCTACCATGCCTTCTTCCGGAGTCGCCCGTTCATCATCAGTCCCGCTACCGTTTCAGCTGCGTTGGGGGTACCAGAGGTACCTGATTATGTTTGTCCCCACCGGCCTGATGCACTAGTGACCCCACCATCCACTATTATCCGTGAGCTCACTAGAGGCGCCGTTCTGTCTTGGGATGGCGATGCTTTGATTGAGGACCACTTTCTCACTGATGGCTACCACATGATCCACCTGGTCCTCAGCAACTGCCTCCTAGTGACTTCCTATCGAGAGAAGTTCGCGGCTTGGTATGCGCGAGTCTTATATGCCGTCGGGACGGGACAGCCAGTTTGCATACCACGCCTCTATATTGACTTTGTGGTCCACCCCACCCGTTATATCTCTTCCAAGAAGCACCTGAAGGGTGCTTGGGCTATTCATAGGGTTATGGCTGATGCCGGTTTCCCCGTGCTCGCTGGTGACGATGTTCGCCCTTCTCCCCGCAGATTCAGCGAGGCGGCTGCTCGCCGCTCCGATGCCCAGAAGAGGAAGCGAAAGGGGAAAGGGAAATCGCGGGTGAGGGGGAGGAAGAAGAGGCGTGGTGGGACGGACACGGAGGCGGGAGCTTCAGGGACACCCACCGAGGTGGAGGAGCTTGATTCAGATGATGATGAGGATGATCCGGTTGCTGCGGTTCGGCAGTTTGAGCTGCGACAGCGGTCGCAGACTCAGGCCCAGGGAGAGTCTTCTTCTTCTGTGCCTCTCCCGACAGTTCACGAGCTACTATTAGAGGAGAGAGAGGCCAGGATTAGACTCGAGGGCCGGATAGACCATCTCCAGACCTTGCTGGAGTCCATTTTGATTCAGATTGGGGTTGATTCGGCAGTTCATTCTACTCCGCATCCATCGATGGCCCCGTCTGCACCACCTACCACTGATCCATCATCTACTGCTGCCCCGGATTCTGCTGCTGCTGATCCTTTTCCCTCCTCTGCTGCAGATCCATCTATTGCTGCCCCTGCCACTACCATATTGCCGCCTGCTCCCATCGACATCCCTTCTGATGTAGCTGATGATACGCCGTCCGGGGTCGATTAGTTTTAGTTGGGGAGGTGGTGTTTCTGTATTTTTGGTTAGTTATTGTACTGGTTTTGGTTATGGTTTTGGTTGGGTGGACATGTTGGTGGTTTTGGTTGGATTATTTAGTTGGTTGGTTCTGTATGGACATTATGTATCACTGCTTTTATTTTCTTCTGTTCATATTACAGTGGTTTAGATTGCTTGGATCATGATTTTTATCGTGTACTTTTATTTATTGATCCTGTTTGTTTTGGAGATTGTGTTCTACTTTTCTATGCTAGGTTGCTTGCTTGAGATCATCAATTTGCTCCATACAGGTGATACCCATCTATTTTATTTATTGAAAATCAACTTCTGGGGACTTTGTTGTTTTCAGTTGGGGGTAGGAGATAATAGATAGGTATACACCCGTAATAATCAGGTTTTGCACTTGGATATGTTTTAAATTTAATGAGAACACAGTCTGTTAAAATTTTGAAAATTTTTGAATTGTATTGATAGAATAACTCTGAATAACCTCTCCTGCTTGTTAATTAGACAATGACACATTTGTAGTATTTTTATCTTTTTATGGATTAAATCCACGCGTTTTTCTGTATCACTGAAATGAATTGCATCTGTAAAGCTATTATGTACCCAATACTTTTGCACACTAATTAGCAGCCATGTAGAAAATCTGAAAATTGAGTTAATATGAATATTGTGCGATAAAAACAAGTAGTGGAAGCTAATAACCCTTTGTGAGCTATTGAGCCAATCGTCATTTCTGAGGGGATTCTCATACATTGTCGAATGGTTTTTCTTGCATATACTTGGTGAATTCGTTGTTAAGTCTCAGTTTTCTTTAAAAAGTTTTGACTGCTTGTTAGAGGAGAACGTTCAGGATTTACCAATTACACTCAATGAACACTTAAGTGCTAAAAATTGAAAGTTGAGAAAATGATTTAAGCCATCGTTTACCCATTCTTTTACCTAATATAGCTTTCACCTACATTCATTGAATTGTTTCATCCCTGATCCCACCTCAATTAAATATTTCCGATGTAATCACAAGAATCCAAATCCTTGATCTACACCTTGACCTCATTGAGCCGTTGATATATTTGTTGAGAATGAGTCATCAAAGTATGTGAAATGGAAGGAAGTAGTTGTGGGACGCAAGTTAAAAAAAAATATATATATATATATATATATGATGATGAATGAAGGAGAAGAGAAAAAGAGTATATGAAATGAATGGGAGAATGGGTGGAGAAAAGAATTAAGAATAAAAAGAGAAGTGGAAATTCCATCACATACTAAAAAGCACACTCTTCTCTACAACACCCCCACCTACTAAATAAAAGCCGCAATTCAAAGTCTTGAAGATTCTCAACAATCGATTTGAACATGAAAGTGTGAGTTGAGTTATCCACGGTATTTCGCTCCTCTAGTAAGTAGTGTTCCATCCATGAGACTATACACTCTTAAATGTTCGTTTTTCATAGAGTCAAGTATGAAAGCATTAGCACTTAGAATATTATCCTTATCAAAGCTTTCCTACGATGTGCGATCATTGTAAAGCAAGTTTCTGAGAGACGTTCTTTTTGAGTGTGACCAATGTGAGAATTGAGCTAAAACTGCAAGTTTTTCAAAGTACAATAGTCTAGATAACTCTTAATAAGGGTTGGACGCATGGTTGTTAAATTCACACACACACGGGTGCATGATGGTAATACATTTGTTATATTTTACTTGGTGATATAGGGGAGTATGTGGATCTCTTTCATGGGTTGATAGAGGATATTATATTATTGTAGAGCTGAATTAACAATTTAATGAAAGGGGGAATTCTACAAGTTATTCTAATTCTTTTTGAGCTTAAAAATTGGAGAATTTTGTGGGTATATTCACTGCAAACCCTCACGAGACAACACTCGTCCACTAGGGGGAACCTAGGGGTTTAACGGCTTGTTGCATTCGCTAAATGCAACCGCGATTCCTGCGAAAGTGAGTTATGATTTTTCTTTCTATCTTAGTTTAGGTTGTTTTTAGTTTTTCTTTGTTTCTTAGTCGTGGTAGTATTAGTTTAGGAGTTTTTATTTCATTTTATTTTCGCTTTATCGCTAGGGACTAGCAATAAGCTAGTTGGGGGTTGTGCAAAGCGGGGGTATTTGTAAAATACAACCGCGCTAAAAGGAAGAATTGTATTAGTTTTTATCATAACTTCTCATTTTATCTGCAATTTGCATTGCAAGGCTAATTTTTATACACTATGATTAATCTATGATAAGTTGTATTGTTTTAGCTGTTGTTTATGCAGATCACTGCTGTGTGGATTAAACAGATGAACATCAGGATGACTGGAATGCTGGAATGAAAACAAAAGAAGTCAAAGCTGAAATGTGGAGTTCGATCGATCTAAGACGGTTCGATCGATCGAGCGTTCGATCGCTTGAAGAGTGTTGAAGCGATTGAAGAGTAAGGGTTCGATCGATCGAGAGCAGTTCGATCGATCGAACGGGGTATTTCCAGTAACATTCGTGTGCGCAGCAGATGCGGGTTTTAACCCTAGTTTCTTAGGTTTTCTTATATATATGTGTATTGTACACGTCCATAACGACGCCCACATTACATTTTTACAGTTTTTTAGAGAGAGAGATAGAGGTTTGTGTTTGGTTTTGTAGGTTTTGCATTGAAGTTTCATTTGTGCAGTGGATTTCTTAAGTTTAATACGAGTATTCTTCATTCCAGGTTATCTATATATTGCTCATTTATATTCTGCACTTGGTAGTCGTAGTATAATCGCTCATCTCGTGGTGTTATATGCTAAATATTTGTAAAACCATAGTTTTTAGATTTTCCATGAAAAACTCGCAACCAAACAAGGTGTTAATGTTCTTTTACGTTAAATATCAATCTGTGACACTCCAGACGATGTCTGAGTAGTCCCAGGTTGGGAGAACACGATGAAACAGTGATCTCCAGCCTCTGCCATGCAGCAGAATAATCGCTGTGTTCGATCGATCGAAGTTAGTTCGATCGATCGAACCAGAGACAGTCAATCGATCGAAGTCAGTTCGATCGATTGAGGGATGAAGGTCTTCGATCGATCGAAAGCGCGTCGATCGATCGAACTCCCTGATTCTTGAGGATGTTCCCTGCAGTATTCCAGGACCTTTTGTTTTAAGATTTGTTATCATTCTGTCCCAAATAAATGCTCAGTTTGTCAAAACAGTTTTAAAATTAAGGCCCTAAGGCATTTTCTTTCAATACATTTTGCAAACCATCTTCAATGCTAACACCATTGAGGATGCAAGTCTTAACTATTGGATTAAACCGCTTTTACGTATTTTAACTTAATTGTGATGATATGGTCCCGGTCATGAAAGGGCCATGGATTCTCTATCTTTAGAGGAATACGGAAAACTGTGGGTAATGTACTCCGTTGTGCTTCAAGGCAAATGCATGGTAGATGGCTAGATTACTGCGGATTCGTATAATCCCAACACTTTCTTCTTATAGTTAAACATCCTAATTTAGAGTGCTGTTTTAATTAGCTAGTTAGATCGTTAATTTAATCTTAATCATTTTCATTAGTAATCTTAGTTTGTGGAACTGTGTGTTCCGCACCATCGTTCAAACTTATTCATTTTATTTTGCTTTCTTTTGAGGATAGTCTAATTCAATAGGTCAACACCTTCCCTGTGGGATCGACCTGGTCTTACCAGTTACTACTTGCACGTCTACCTACACTTGGGTATTGCACAAGAGCGCACAAGATTTTTCTCGTGTCAAAGAGTTTTTAAGGATTCTTTTATTTCAAATTGTCAAATTCTGATATCCATTTTTATTTTGTCTGTTTGTTTTTTGAGTAATCATAATGTCTGGATCTGCATTTAGTCCACTTGCCACCATACTCACTCAGAACAAGTTAACTGGAAATAATTACACTGAATGGAAACATAACATTGACATCGTTTTAACTGCGGAGGATCATATATATATATATATCCTAACCACTCCATGCCCCGAAGAACTCGCTGCAAATGCTTCGGCTGCTGCTAGACGTGAGTTTGATAAATGAAAGAAATCGAATAGAATGGCCCGTTGCTACATTTTGGCCTCTATGGCTGGTGTGTTGCAACACCAATTCCAATCAAATGATTCTGCCAGTGCCATTATCAAATCCCTAAAAGAAAGGTTTGGGGAGCATGGCTGGCCTGCCACGCAGGTTGCCATGTAGAAGATAATGAGTTCGAAGATGTTAGAAGGGACTCCAATAAAAGAACATGTTTTTAAATTGGTTGGTTATTTGAATGAACTGGAGACCCTTGGTGCCAACATTGACGCACAGACCCAAGTTGACATGATCCTGAATTCACTGTCACCATCATCTGCTCAGTTTAAACTTAATTATAATATGAATCAAATGAATTTTTTGATGAGTGAATTGATGAGTTCACTCCTGGCAGCGGAAGGGGTGATCAAGCCTGGGGGAAACATTTTGAACATTGAGAAAAGTACTTCTTCTCGATCTACACCGAAAGGTAAGAAAAGGAAGAAGAAGGCTGGCATTGGCAGTCCAAGTGTTGGACCGTTCCTAAAGATTGCAAAATCTAAGGGAAAAGTTAAGGGCAAGGGGAAGGTGGGTGGCAAAGGCAAAGGAAAGTGTTTCCAAGTGGAGATAAGAGCCACTGGAAGAGGAACTGTCTAGAATTGTTAGCTACAAGAGTTCAAGGTATGATTGAATCACATGTGATTGAAGTATGTTTTATAAAGGATACTTCAAACACTTGGTGCATTGATTCTGGTGCGACTAACCATAACCGTAAATCGTTGTAGGGGTTCAGATCAACCAGGAAATGCAATGATGGGCAGATCGTGCTAACTATAGACACCCCGATTTTGACCAACTGTGAAATTTAGGGGATTGTTATCTACAAAACCGATGATGACAATGTTCGACAAATTTGGAGTTTCCAAGGTGATTCAAGCTCTATGAAAGGCTCTTTAATGTCAAAAAATGAAATTAATTAAGAAAGAAAGAAAGAAAAAGAAGGGAAAGAAAAGGGAAGAACATGAAAAGAGAAGAAAACGGCATGCAGTGAGGTTTGCGATAGTCACGTGGTGCCGTAGTGGCACTCACTGAGTGTCGTGCCGGCATTCAGGAAGCGCCACACTGGCGATCACCAAATGTCGCGACAAAATGAAGTGCACAAAAAGGTGGCAGTCCACGAGTTGTCTACGACACTCAACTCTGGCACTCAATGAGTGCCGTGCTGGTACTTAGTGAGTGCTGTGCCAGCAGCTTTTACTGAGTGTCGCGGACAAGTCTTCCAAGGGCCGCACATTTCAACAGTCTACTTTTATAATCGTACGCAATGTACCATCAAAAGTGCTTTTAGGTTTAGGGTTTTTACCCCCGAATTTACTAAAATGACCCTTAAAGTTGGTCTATATAAGGAGATGAATATCCCCATTACAAGGGGGAGATTCATGAACAACTTTTGAGATTATTAGGAGATCATTAGTGAGAGAATCTTAGAGAGAATTAAGAAAATTGAAGAAGTCATTGTAAGGGTTGGAAGAAGAGCTTGGAGATCCATTTGAAGACCTTCAAACCACAAAGAAGTTGAGGATAATTTGAGGTAACTTCTAATCTTAGTTAGTTTTTAGTTCAAGTTCAATCACAATTCATAGAGCTCCTTAGGATCTTTTACACAATTTCCAAAAGTCTTTTCTAATCTCATTTTATCATACACCACTTGAATTGTGATTGAACTTTCATTTTGTGTTTGTTGGTTTGGATCTAAACAACCATAGATTTGATGCAAAATGAGTCTACTAAGAGGAACCTAACATGGATTATCATTTGAACTTAGCTTTTTTATCTCCTTTTGTTTATGCTTTTCACTTGGAATTCATGAGATCTTCAATATCTTACTTGAGTCCCTTGACTTGGATCCTTTAATTTTCTGTAAAATTTACATGACAATTAAGGTTGATATTAATTATCCTTGTATATAGTTAATGAGCCTAAACCTATCTTCATGGTTTAGGTTCATTAGTTTGAGATTTCATGAAGTTTCCTCATACTCCATTGAAATCTATAAGGATGGTGTCTTTAATCTCCAATTACCATCAATTGGAAGGATAATTAGGTTTAGGAAAAGCCAATCTCCATGGTTTGATTGATAGGTTTAACACATAAATGGTGAACTTAACAATAGAGTAGTGAATTCATAAACCAATCTTGATCAAAGATTTTTAACTAAATCATGATCGATTGGAATTGAATGAGACCAATTGGAAATTGTCCCTAACTCATAGATATATCACTGTGATTTTTGTTTTGGTAAGATTCCATAGTTAACATGGTTTGGTCTTGCAACCCAACCACTCTCTGTCCAGAATTTTAGAACAGTAAGTCAGTATTTAATTGAGTAGATCATAGCCTTAAACATGTATTTTGAGCCTCAAATAATTTTTTCTATGAAGTTAAATGTGTTCATAAGATCCTCTAAAAAGAAAGTGATTCAAATTCGTTTACTATTTTTAGAAAATCACACAAAATCTCTGGACAGAGAATTGATAAATCCTAAGTGATGTCTAGTCTTGGTCCGATTCCCAGAGATTGGACCGTTTGATCTTCGACTTTCTTTTTGGGTTAGAAACTAGAGTCACAAAGTCACAGAAAATCTCTGGACAGAGAGTTGATAAATCCTAAGTGATGTCTAGTCTTGGTCCGATTCCCAGAGATTGGACCGTTTGATCTTCGACTTTCTTTTTGGGTTAGAAACTAGAGTCACAAAGGCACCTTGTGTCCAAAAATCATTAAAATCAAACCATGTGAACTATGCCTTTTCAATTTTTAATCTCAGGTTCCTTCTCTGTAATTTCTGAAATTCTGTGATAGATTTGATGAACCTTGAAAATAATGATCCAATTGATTTTTCTTTGACCTAACACTTAAACCATGTTTTGAACAAAGTTAATTAAGCTTAAATCCAGAGGCTAAATTATCCAAATCAATGAATAACTCTTAGTTTGTTCATGTTTATACATTCATTATCATTACATATGCATTGATTCTTGTAATTTAGGACTTTGTTTCCATTGTGATAAGCTATATGTAGTTGATCCTGGTCATGAGTTCCTTGTAATCATGTTGGGATTGTATCACATCTATATGGACATTACATTGGCTCCTAGTTGAGACTTGTATATCTGTAGAGGTGTTATGACTTCAACTAATTAGAAAGAATTCATGATTTTGTCCAATTTCCCATACTTGTTAGATTTTAAGCTAGGGGTTCTGTTTAGGATGTGATATTTTATTACGTTCAAAGCATGCGGAGTAACCCTTTGTTTTGTAGGGCTATTAAGGTATGGCTTCTTGAACCACCCTTTGTTTCTTTATTTTATTTGATTTTATTGATTTTCGACTCCATGCGCAACACCTTAGACTAGGTCTTGCATTATGTGTAATATGTGAATTAGAGACTCTTTTTCTAGGGTTTTCTATTTTTCATATGCATTGCACATTTCTATATTGCAACTAGATCCCGGGTAAGTTTTCTTGTTTCCTATTACATATCATTCACCTGCTAGATAAACCTACTTGTTTTTGTATATCTTTTATCGTTAGCAATTTTACACCTTTTCAACATGCTTTTGAAGTGTATATCTATATCTATGTATTAGTTGAGGGTATGATTAGATTAATAATTTGTTTAAAAAGGATGCTAAGTAGAGGCCTATCACGAGATAGGATGACAGGCGGTGTTTTAGTCCGCCGGGCTCCTTCCCCTTTCATTCTATAATCTCCGGACCTAGAAATCTCTGATTTCCTTTAAAAATTAAGTGGCAACTCGTATTTGAATTTGAAAAAGTTAAAAAGCATGGTTAGCTTGTGATATCCACAATATGGCGACACTATTGGGGATCGAACCCAGAATCTCTAGTTTCGCAGACCAGAATGTTTGATTTTGGGTTCACTTGAGGATTAGACTTGAAAGCATCCTTAGTTAGCCTGCGATATCCACACTGACTCTGGGATCTATCACAACCGTTTTCGCGGTTGCTATAGGGGTAGTAGTTTTAGAGTTTTTGGACAATAGACAATAATTTTATTAGATGTACTTTACATCCCCTTAATGAGACATAATTATATTTCTATTTCAGAGTTATCAAATAAAATATTCTTTTCATTTTGGAACAGAAGTTGTCATTAAAAGAAATGGTTCTTTTATATATTCTGGTGTTAAAACTAATGGCTTGTATGTGATTACTCATAATATTTCTAATGATTCTAACATGGAACTAAATAACTCATTGGTGATTATACCATCTAAAAGAAAGGAACCTTCCACTAATCCAACAAGGTTTTGGCATATGAGGCTTGGTCATATCAATCTAAATAGGATTGGTAGACTAATCATAGAAGGAGTCTTAGGCAATTTGGTTCTCGAACCAATAGAAGTCTGTGAGTCTTGTTTAGAGGGTAAGATGACCAAAAGGCCCTTTTCTACAAAGGGCAATAGGACCAATGCGTTGGAATTTGTTCATACTAATGTGTGTAGACCAATAAATATTAGCGAAAGGGGAGGTTATGAGTATTTCATAACATTTACAGATGACCACTCTTGGTATGGATATGTGCACCGAATGCAGCACAAGTCTGAAGCCTTTGAAAAGTTCAAAGAGTTTAGGGCTGAAGTGGAGAAGTAATTGGGCGCACATATCAAAGCCATTCGATCCGATCGAGGTGGCGAGTACCTCTCTAATTACTTTATTGATCACCTCGTATAGAATAGGATTCTGTCACAAACTGAACCTAGTACGCCTCAATAGAACAGTGTAGCGGAGGGAAGGAACCGGACTCTTTTAGATATGACTAGGTTGATGGTGAGTTATTCCTAGTTGCCATTATTTCTTTAGGGTTATGGTTTGGAAACTACTGCATATATACTAAATCTAGTTCCAAGTAAATCTTTTCCGCATACACCACAAGAGATGTGGATTGGACGCAAGCCCTCTTTGCAACATCTCCGGATATGGGGGTGTCCAGCATATGTGCTGAAAGGAAAGATGAGCAAATTGGAAACTAGATTAGAAGTATGTTACTTTATAGGATATCCAAAGGGTACTTATTTTTATAATCCAAGAGAACATAAATTGCTTGTTAGTACAAATGTTGTTTTCTTGGAGGATGATTATATCATGAACCATAAACCTACAGAAAGGATAGATCTGAGAGAAATAGATGGAGAGCCCTCAATTCCTCCAATAATTAAAAGCGATGTAAGACCAGAAAACACCATATCTTCACCCATTTTGCACACGTCGTAGTGGGAGGATTATCAGCTAACCTAATAGATACATGTTCTTAGGAGAAGTTTTTCAAGCTGTCTCCATAGAATCTGAATCTGATCCTGCCACATACGAAGAGGCAATGGTTGAAGTTGATTCAGCTCATTGGGTTAGAGCTATAAAGGTTGGATTAGAATCTATGAATTCTAATCAGGTCTAGCATCTCGTAGAACTTCTTGCCAATATTAACCCATTGGCTGTAAGTGGGTCTATAAGAGGAAAAGAGTATCTGATGGAAAGGTTGAGACTTTTATGGCAAGGCTTGTAGCGAAAGGTTATACTCAGAGAGAGGGCATTGACTATAAGGAAACCTTCTCGCTAGTATCCATGCTCAAATCCATCAGATTACTCTTATCCATTACTACATGTTTAGATTATGGGATCTGCCAGATGGACGTCAAGACTGCATTCTTGAATGGCAATCTTAAGGAGGACATCTATATGCAGCAACCAGAAGGGTTCATAGCTGGTGGGAAAGGTAACTTGGTATGCAAGTTGCAAAAGTCCATTTATGGGCTTAAGCAGGCATCCAGGAGTTGGAACATTCGATTTAACCAAGCCGTTAAGTCGTTTGGTTTTATACAGAATCTAGATGATCTTTGTGTATAGAAGAAATGTGAAGGTAAGGTGGTGGCCTTTCCTGTGCTTTATGTTGATGATATTCTACTCATTGGGAAGGGTGTAGGGGCATTGTCATCAATTAAGGTTTGGCTAGCTAGTGCTTTCGATATGAAGGATCTAGGAGATGCAAGCTATATCCTTGGGGTAAAGCTTTTTCGAGATCGCAAGCGAAAGATAATGGGATTATCTCAAGTTGGTTATATCGATAAGTTGCTAACTAGGTTTTCCATGGACAATTCAAAGAAAAGTTTATTACCTTTCAGGCATGATTTAGCATTCTCCAAGGACCAGTGTCCTAAGACACAATAGGAGAGGAATCGCATGGCAGGAGTTCCCTATGCTTCGACTGTGGGAAGTTTCATGTATGCGATATTATGCAGTAGATCAGATATCTACTTTGTCGTTGGCATGGTTCGCATGTATCAGTCGAATCCAGGTCCAGAGTTGTAGCACCTGTATTTTCTTACCTATTTTCCCGAATTTCTGTATTTTTATTTTTGTATTTCTCCTTATAATACTATCTATTATATATAATAAGATTTGTTTTCCTTTCCCCTTACTGTTCAATATAATCTATGTATGTTTGGATTGTATGTTTGAGACCTTCGGGAAGCTTTGCTGAAAAAGTAAACCCGAGCGCTCGAGTTATGAGCACTCAAGCTTAGGAGAGCTAGATCTAGGCAGTGTTTTACCTATGAATACCCCTAATTTTATTTCATTTTGGACGAATTTTTTTTATATCAGCTGAGAGAGTGAGAGTGGGAGTAAGAGATCACTCCATACACACCTTCATAGACCCCATACACTCTTGTACACCCCTCATAACCCTTGTATACTTTAATCCAAGCATATGCAAACACATACTCTCATATCTACACATACACACCCACATTATTCTTGCATGCATCTATTTTGGTGCTGGGATTTCAAGAGGAGCATGAAGATGGAGTCCAGAGGATGATCTATTCCTTGATCAAGCTCTAGAGGACAAGGATTGGGGCTCTAGTTCAAAATTTCAAGCATTCTCAACAATATTTCCTATATTTTTATCATCCAAACACCATCTAAGTATTTGTGAGTATAGATTCTCACTAAGATGCCCTTAGAAATAGTTTTACATGTCTACATGTCCATGCATGTGAATCATTTGAGGTTATAGGCCTTGCGTGTGAAGAAAATTCATGATCAACTCTTTTTCATAAGTTTTGGTGATTTAATTCATCATCCAAACACACCATAAACTATATTGGATGCAGATTTTCATCTAGATGTCTTGAGACATAGCTTTTACATATTTTTTATGACTTGCATGTGCCCTTAGGACAAATTCTAGTCCTTGCATGTAACCTTAAACTAAGAATCTAGTTTCTGCTAAGTCTGAGCACTCTCGCTTCGTGGGAGTGCTAGAGCCCTGAGCGCTCGAGCTTCTTGAGTGAGGTAGTTTTGATATGTTATATGTTTTCACATGGATTTATTCAAATGTTTATAATTACTATTACAAACTTTGTAGCTCTGATCTATGATTAATCTTTACATGTTCCTTGAACACCCGAGTATGTTAGTATACTTGCTTAGTAAACAATCTATGCTTAAGTGATAACTTGGAACTTGTAGTATTAGTCTTGGAACTCTAATACGACGACGATCTTTCGTGATGTGACTCGGAGAATAATGGGAATAACATATGCGTAATAAGATCGAAACTTATTAATAACTTACGATCGTTCCTTGTGCTCTACGTAATGCAATATTGTATCTTGGTCAACTTCTTTGGGTTGGACCTAAGTATTCGTTGTGAGTCTGAGAAATATCTTTGAGTTATGCGAACTCAGTTGGTTGTGGTTGTCGGTCTTGGTGGTAATGACGGGAATGACGATTGATGATTGATGATGAGAATGGAATCCAAAAATGAATATCTCTTGGTTGAGTCGGCTGTTAAAGCACTTTCACTACACTCTTCGGCCATCAAGACACTATAGTTTACTCACCAAGTGGCCGTTAAGGCACTTTCATATTCATATGTGTGAATAGGTCACGGACCTTGGATCTCTTGGTTGAGTCAACTGTTAAAGCACTTTTACTACGCTCTTCGGCCGTTAAGGCACTGTAGTTTACTCACCAAGCAGCTGTTAAAGCACTTTCATCTTAAACCAATAGCTTAGGCAGGAATTGTGGAAGGAGTTGTAGTGGATGGATCTGGGTGACGAGAAATGGTCATTGATCAGTCTTTTTGATTGTAAGGCATGTAACATGTTGAGTTTGGCTTTTCATATTGTGGTTCGCTTGTCTTGACTCCTTGACAAATTCTAGTACAAATATAAGCCGACTAAGGATAATGAACTTAAGTGTTTCCATGTTTGTTGCTAACGATGCTTTGTTAGAATTTATACTCACTCAACTTGTATTCAACCTGACGGCGTTTTATGCCGCTTAACCTTCCACGTCCAGCGATGCCAGGTTTAGCAGGTGAGGCCCAGCCCGGAGGCACTAACGGTAATGGCAGGAATGTAGTTGAGGGCCACTATGATGATGGGTACTCGGGAGAGAACTATGGGGATCTCTACGGATTTGCTAGTTGAAGATGGAATTCTCTTTGTCCTCTGTTTATCCATGACTATATTATATTGTAATAAACTAGTTTGTTGTTGGATTTTGTGACACCGGATGTCACAAGACCACTTCTTTATTTTGTTGTCTTTGAATCTTCAGGGCCTATAATATAAATGTCATTTTAAGACCATTAATGTTTAATATTAGTATGCTGTGTTTGAATTAGATACATTCCCAATATTATTATGCTTTATGTTAATATTTATTGTTGAGGCTCTGATACCAGTTATACAAAAGGAAGAAAACCGAGAAGAACGGAAGTAGGAAAAAGTATTTTCTATAATGGTAGTAAATGTTACAAGATTTTTCATGGGATCGAAAAAGTAATGCAAGAATCATTTCTTGATGATCTTCCACCTTTTCTTTAATTTGAATAAAAATATCTCTTGGAAGAAGATGTCTTACGTTTTCAAAGAGACAAATTCCTTTAATTTTTTAAAAAATTGGATCTGAAAAATCATGGCTTATGAGATCAGATATTTGAAGAAAATTGTTTATTTTTTCAAAATTAAAATCTTCTGCCCAATTCATTTGTTTAATGATATTGAAACAAAGATTTTGAAGACTAGATAATTTGGCTATTTTTTCCATCTAGTCTAGTCGCTTTTTCATCTACTTTATCTGCCAAAGCACTCATATGCTGTCGAAATTTAGATCTTTCATTGGCACAATGGGTTTTCTATGCACCATTGAGTTCATCATAAATTTCCATAGGTAATCCAGAATTATAAAATTGGAACTCCCAGATTCATTATTTTTGGGTGTCTGGGTATTTTCAAATCTTGGCATATGCTCAAATTACTTGTTTGGCAATGGCATATGAGAAGTAGTGTAATAGGCTTTTCTAGCCTTTGTCATGCTTTCATAAGATTGATAGCATGCTCCTATAAATTGATTAACTTGCTGATGGCATTCTGGCCATTTTTGATAGATGCATGATTTACGTCTAGTGAAAATAACATAAACTTTCCTTTGAAGTTCATTTGCCTTTTTGGCAATGGTAACCCAATCTCCTTGTGAGGGTTGTTTACCCTTATTCATGCTCCATAGCATAGCAGTTCCTGCTAAGCAAATCTGCAAGCAAATTATTAGTACCTTTAAGATGTTCTACCTCAAAAGTATTGATGTTGTCAGTATCAAGATATAAAAGTATTCTTTACTTTTCTAAGGATTTGTAGTGTGAAAGTAAAGGTCGAACCCACAGAGATTGAAATACTAAAACACTTTAATTTTAAAACCTAAATTTAGTTAATTAAGAAAAACGAATGTTGGATTTAATTTGAATTAAACTAATAACAATAAAAGTAAATCTAAATTATGAAAGCAATTAAATAGTAGTTTTTATAATAAGTTTAAGGAACATAGGATTGCAAATCCACCACTAGCTTCATAATAAGGGTATTTACGAATTAATTTAGCTTATTAAGTTGGATGATAATGGGGAATTGTAGCTACAAGCCCAATTCCTCCGTCAAGAAAATAATTATGGTTCAAGCACCAACATAATCCATCTTCGGTTAGCAGGAATTATCCCACACTAAACTAGGGTTGTGGTATAATCCATCTAATCTAGGCATGGACTATTCGGATACTTGATAGCACAATTCGATTTAAGCACCATTACATGTAAATAATCTAAACAAGCACAGCAAGCATAGATCATTGAGCACACTACCATGAAAATAGATCTAAGACAAGAGTAAACTTTGAAAGTAATGATTTAATCAATAAAAGCACGATTTATTTATAAAAATCCTCGAAACATGTAACTGTCATCCATACATAATAAAACTAAAATAAAAACCTAAATAACTCCCTATTACTTGACTAGGGTTTCATTGAAACCCTAGATCTTGGGTTTAGTTGTCCATAGAAGCGGTAGATGGCAAGTACTTGATGGAGGAGGCCATGGAAATTCTTGGTCTTCTTCTTCTTCTCCTTGCTTCCCTCCCTTCAATGGCTGAAAGTGTGGTTGTATATTGTGTGTATAACAATTGCCAACTCCTAATTTGAAGTAAAATATGGTATATATAGATTTATAACATGTTTTGGAATCTTTCCTAATCCAATTCGCACTAAAACTACTGTATTTAGCTTTCCAGATGTAATTAGGCAGTTTCGTTCGCGTAGGAGTCTTCAGTACACTGAATTACACGTATTTGATTTTTACACAGGTTGCGCGAGCGCGATATTGGGATGTCGCGCGAGCGGGTCGCGCGAGCAATTTTTGGACTTCCGCGCGAGCGGGCCGCATGCGCGAGGTGCCTTTTTCAGCTTCTTTCTTCCTGCTTTTTCTCCCTATTTAACCTGGATTAGTGTTTTCTTCCAAAACCTGCTTTAAAACATAAAACGAAATAAAAACACATAAAAATAGGATAAAATATGCTAACAAATGTGAATTAAGGCATGTAATTAGGATCTGTTCTCTCCCGATCACACCCCCAAACCTACATTTTGCTAGTCCTCGAGCAAAAAGAAAATAAAAATAAAACTAATAATAAAAATCTATTCCATTTTCGCATGAATCGCGATTGCATTTAGCTTATGTAACAAGCCTTTTAAACCTCTAGGTGTCCCCAGTCGGACGAGTGAAGTCTCGTGAGGGTTCTTGTCTACAAGTCTCCCACAACCATCTTTATTTCATTATATATTTAAAAAGTTTTATTCAAACGAAAAACAAAATAATCAATACTCCTTGTCATAGAACGATGATTTGAAATAGAATAACGAACATAAAGAAACATAATGAAACATCCACCTAAGTCATGAAAAATAATCCCAAGCGTATGTATCGTATAAATCAATAGAGTTTCTCATAAAATTGCACGTGTGTGATATGATAGTCAAATGAACATGCGCATGTCATGAACTTGGAATATAACTCGGATAACCATCTAACTATGCTTCGACTACGAATCTCGCAATGTTAATTACACTCTCAAATGAAACACTCAGAAAGTGGTGTAATTTTTCTAAAATATGTGAGTAAAGAAAATATGTTTTCAAAACGAGAAATGCTCACATATGACTGGAAAAAGACGCATGACATAAAAGAACAGTAGTCTCATGGATAGGATGCCAACAATCAAGAAAAATTAACCGTTACCATGTTTTAATCCTCCTCCCATCGTTTTCATATCCAAACCATGTTTCCTAGGATCAAATAGAACTTTTCAACGGTTGTAATGTGGCTCAGGCAATGAAAAAGGATAGAAAAGATTCATTAGGTAGTTTTCAGAATGGCATTATAAGGCATGTTCGATTTCTTTCATTCGTCTCTTCTACCAACTTCATCATTTCATTCTCTTCTTTTCATTCCTTTCAAATTTTTTTTCTCCTTCTGTTTCTTTTTCTTTTCTTTTTTTTTTTCCTTATTCTTTTTTTTTTCTTTTTTTATATTCTTTTCCTCTTCGTTGCTTTTGAAACAAATATTCATTGAATACCAAGGCAACCACCCCAAACATCATCTTATTTTCTTTTTCTTCTCAATCACACATCGCATTAACACCACTAAAATTTGATCAATCTTTCAGAGGTGAACTCCAAGTTGGCCAAATTGGAGCAAAAATAGGATAATGGTAATTAAAGAAAGAAATGGCATTTTAACGGCTCAAGGGGCGAACTAAGGAAATTTATCATTTATCAGTTGGTAATAAACAAAAAAGGCCTAAATCATGTCCTATGGTTATATGGTTCTTCAACGTTTACGACGGAAGATTATTTAGCAAGGTAGCAAATAGTTTAACTTGACTTATCAACCAAAATAAGAATAATGAGACTAAACAACGAGTTAATGCGTTATTCCAAATGAAATTCGACAAACACAAAATGTACTTATAACCCTCTAAAAAGAAAAGATAGGCTCAAAAGCTCACTGAGTTTAGTCTCCACTTTGTGTTATCTAGAAATCCGAATCATATTACAATTCACATCAAACATGCATTCAAGCGACTACGTTCAGTGCATAGGTTTATGTGTAAAACTATGATGTAAAACTACGATTAGAATGATACATAACTTAAAACGTTTCAACATGACATCAGCAAATGTTTAACCACATCTTCTCTTATTTACCATTCTATAACAATCATAGTTACATAACAAGAAGTATCGAATCAAGATTGCAAAAAAATCGGTAACATCGTTTATTTAAGCACAAGAATCGAAATTTTTTAAAAATTAGTGCATAATAATGTGCATGTGAATGCATACCCCCAAACCTAAACCTTTCATTGTCCCCAATGAAACAATAAAACAAAAGAAATGAGAGTACGTAAGGAAGGAACGATAGTACCTCAATCTCGGCAATCACAAACAAGTGAACGTATATGAATCTGGAAGGAAAGTTCAAATGCTCCTAATGGAGCTACTAATCACCTGTCAATAAGTGATTTAATGCGAAGTTTAAAGCGAGCAATATTTATTTATTTTATTTTATTTTAATTGCGATTAGTTATTCCTTTCCAAGACGCTAAAATTTGATGTCTCGAGAAAATCTACAAAACAAAAAGAAAAGTTAGTGACTCAAAATAAAACGAACAAAAAAAATAAAAACTAATCTAATATTTACGAATTAACTAAACTAAGATTCTAAAACCAAAGGTAGTAATTTGCAATCCCCGGCAACGGCGCCAAAAATTGATGTTGACAGTATCAAGATATAAAAGTATTCTTTACTTTTCTAAGGATTTGTACTGTGGAAGTAAAGGTCGAACCCACATAGATTGAAATACTAAAACACTTTAATTTTAAAACCTAAATTTAGTTAATTAAGAAAAACAGATTTTGGATTTAATTTGAATTAAACTAATAACAATAAAAGTAAATCTAAATTATGAAAGCAATTAAATAGTTGTTTTTATAATAAGTTTAAGGAACCTCGGATTGCAAATCCACCACTAGCTTCATAATAAGGGTATTTACGAATTACTTTAGCTTATTAAGTTTGATGATAATGGGGAATTGTAGCTAAAAGCCCAATTCCTCCATCAAGAAAATAATTATGGTTCAAGCACCAACATAATCCATCTTCGGTTAACACGAATTATCCCACACTAAACTAGGGTTGTGGTATAATCCATCTAATCTAGGCATGGACTATTCGGATACTTGATAGCACAATTCGATTTAAGCACCATTACATGTAAATAATCTAAACAAGCATAGCAAGCATAGATCATTGAGCACACTACCATCAAAATAGATCTAAGACAAGAGTAAACTTTGAAAGTAATGATTTAATCAATAAAAGCACGATTTATTTATAAAAGTTCTCGGAACATGTAACTGTCATCCATACATAATAAAACTAAACTAAAAACATAAATAACTCCCTATTACTCGACTAGGGTTTCATTGAAATCCTAGATCTTGGGTTTAGTTGTCCATAGAAGCGGTAGATGGCAAGTAGTTGATGGAGGAGGCCATGGAAATCCTTTGTCTTCTTCTTCTTATCCTTGCTTCCCTCCCTTCAATGGCTAAAAGTGTGGTTGTATATTATGTGTATAACAATTGCTAACCCCTAATTTGAAGTAAAATAGGGTATATATAGATTTATAACATGTTTTGGAAGCTTTCCTAATCCAATTCGCACTAAAACTGCTGTATTTAGCTTTCCAGATGTAATTAGGCAGTTTCGTTCGGGTAGGAGTCTTCAGTACACTGAATTACACGTATTTGATTTTTACACAGGTCGCGCGAGCAATTTTTGGACTTCCGCATGAGCGGGCCGCGCGCGCGAGGTGCCTTTTTCAGCTTCTTTCTTCCTGCTTTTTCTCCCTATTTAACCTGGATTAGTGTTTTCTTCCAAAACCTGCTTTAAAACAGAAAACGAAATAAAAACACATAAAAATAGGATAAAATATGCTAACAAATATGAATTAAGGCATGTAATTAGGATCTGTTCTCTCCCGATCAAGTATATTCAGAAATTTTATTATACCAAGCCAATCTTCTTCCTTGTTCGATGAATTTTTTATCTACAAGGAAATCTTTGACATCTTTATTGTCTGTTCTGACAATAAAGTTTTCTGGTGCTAAGTAAATATGAAATCTTTTAATTGCTAATTTAATATCAAGTAATTCTTTTTCAAAAATGATTTATTTCTGTTCGTTTTGTTTAAACGTAATATCCATAAATAAGTTCTTCTTTTTGAAGATACAGAGGAATTGGTTTCTTTCTTGGTTTCATAATATTAATTGAAAGACGTGGTTCCTCTTCTGGCAATAAGGAAACAAGAATAGCTTTTAATACACGTTCCCAACATGTATCAGAAGGATCTGTTTCTAAGATTAATTTATCTCCATTTTTTGGAAGATAAACATCTGGTAATTATGAGATATTATCCTTAATCTGTTTGAGTAAGGTAACATCCTTATCCGTCCAATCAAAAGTAATATCTTTCCTTAGTTTAGCTAACCAAGGAATTTATATTTTTGATAAATCTTGAATAAAATTTCGTCCGTAATTTAGAATTCCTAGTAAACTTTGTACTTGAGTTTTATTTTCTAGTATATCAGGAAAATCACGAACTTTTGCTAAAATATGTTCTTGTAATTTTAAACCATTTTGATTTAAAATTATTCCCAAAAATTCAATTGATTCTTTTTCTAGATCAATCTTTTATGGTGACAAAATGATTCCATGTTTTTGAAATCATTCACAGAGAAGTTTTAAATGATGTTTATGCTCCTCCCTGGTTTTGGAGAAGATGAGTATGTCATCTATGTATACAACACAAAAATCTTTTAGATCTTTGAATATTTTATCCATCCATCACTGATAAACCTGAGGTGTGATGTCTAATCCAAAGGGGATAACCTTCCATTGAGCTAAACGCGGTCAAGGTTTTGACTCTTCAGTTACTTGGATTTGCCAAAATCCACTTTTATAACCAAATTTACTAAAGTATTTTGATCCTTTGGTTAAGGAAATCAAAACATCTTTTCTATGTATAAAATATATGTCAAACTCTAATTGTTCATTTAGCCTTTTATAATCAACTACCATCCTAGCTTTTCCTCTCTTAATCTCTGCATGGTTTCTTACCATGAAGGCTGGACTAGAGTGAGGGCTTGTGATTTCTTCTATAAGCTTCTTGTCTAGAACTTCTCGAGTTTGAATATCAAATTCATCTATATCCTGTCTGGTATAGAACATAGGTTTTACCCTAATAATGACATTAGGATCTACTAATTTCAAAGTGCAAAATCTAGGGCTTCCAGACGATAACTTTAATGGATCTTCACTAAAATTTTCTTCCAGGATTTTATAAATCCATTGTGATTCATTAATGGCTTTGATGATGGGTGTCATTTCACCATGTGGAACTGGCACAAACTCTGTATCACATACATATCTATGTTGTTTCAGTAAAGGCATTTGAATCAAAGTAATTTTAATACTCAAAGCAATACCTTTGTCATAGATATGCATAGGTAAATATTTATAAATATAACTATTTCCTAAAAGGAAATCACCATGCATATAAGGAAAACAAAAAAATTTAGGTATGATGAATTTGTTTTCACCTAACCAGACTACTACGTCTTTAGCTTTAAACTGAATTGAGGTATGGTTACCATCAATTCCTATGACAAGGATAGGGTGTTTCATTAAAGTCTATTTTCCTTGGGAATAGCATTCCATTTAGAAGAGCTAATAGTGGATCCTGCGTCTATTAGTACACAAAGGTTATATGGTTTATAACCTGCGAATTAAATGTTCCTTGAACATATGTATATCTCTTTTTTCCCCGACTAGGAGAAAAAAATGATAAAATCATTTTTGGTTTGAAGATGATAAATTGGAGCAGATTTTATTTCTTCATCGTTTTGAAATATTGTTCCAGGTAAGATTGGAACTTGAACATTTTTTAATCCAATGCTATTTTGTCTACTAGATTATCCTTTTCCTAATTGTTTGTTAGAAAAATCTTTTTCAAAAACGGAGGTAGAAGTTGGTTTTTTTTTTTTGGTTTTGAATATACAAGTTTTTTCCTGAAGCTTGTAGATTCAACATAGGAGTTGTGTTTCCCTTATTTTCTTCTTCTACGAGATCTGAAATTAATTCGGAATTTCTAGAACACTCTAGTTAATCAATCTGGGTTGAATAACTGTGTCAAAGGGTCTAGGTACAAAATTTTCTACTAATTTTTTTTCTATTTGTTTGACCCTAGTTTCGGTAAACCTTGTTAATTCATGGATAGTTTTCCATTTACTTGACAAGTCATGGGAATTTGCTTTCATAGCAATTCCTTTAGTCTTGATCCTTATTCTAACTGTGTCATCAATATTAGGATTATTTACTGAAATAAAGAAATTTGGTTTGATGGTAAACCAAATTACTTCATTAGCCATGTTAGATTGGATTCCTCCAATGATTGCTTTCATTGGGTCCTTTTGTAAAAAATTATTGCTAAAATTGGAGTGTCTATCCCTTGCCTAAAGAAAGTAGTAATGGTAACCTGAATAACACCAATATGAATATATTGGATACGGGGGGTATTTTGCCTTCCATCTAGCAACTTTTCTTTTGTCAAAAAGTGGAATATCAAATTTTCCTTCGCTTGAAAATTAAGATTTAGTGTTTCCACTATGTTGTTCAAACACATGCAAATCAAGAAATTTTATAAATTTCTGGTACAGCAAGAGTTTGGAGTTTTTCAAACCATGCTAATTTAGATTCAGTGAGAGTGACTTCCTCTCCTACAACATCTTTAAGGAGAATATTTTCTAATTCATCTTGTGGAACTTCTTGAATTTATCTTCCATCATGAAGATATATTCATTAATTTCTTCATCTGAAGAACTGTAGTCTTCACTAGAAATTTCATAGAGAATTTCTTCTTCATCTAAAATTTCTTCTCCGAAGAGTACTTCGTATTCATGTTCTTCAAGACTTTAATCATTTTCTTTGCACTCCTTCCTTTTTCAGGGCAATCAGGTGCATAATGATCATCTTCATTACATATGAAGCACCTACAAGTTTTCTTTTTGAAAATACCTGTATTTTTTTGTTTTTTCCTTCGAACATATTTTTTCTTTTTGGAAATTTTTTTATTTTTTCCATGGTTTCCACTTGAACTTTATTTTCTTAAATCCTTTCGTTTTTCTATAGGATGGAGCTGAACATCCTATCTTTAGATTTTCCCTTAAAATTTTGTCACGACATTACTGATCATACTTGTTATTGGGAATTTGGTTTTTTACCTTTTTTTTCGCTTTTAGTTCTAAACAGTAATGAGTTATCAGCCAAAGAACATATTGTATGCGAAAACCTAAGTTGTCTAGGTCTTCCTTTCCTATTTTCTTAAGAAAGTCTGGGTAACCTTTAATAGCTAACTCATCCCATAGGTTAGGGAGTTTGTAAAAAAACTGATCAACCCAATATGTTGTGGCTGATGAATCAAGTTGATAATAATACTTTTTTTTAGTTGTAACATAGTCTTCATAAAGACATATATAACATAACTCTATCTTAGCGAGAATTTAATTTGTATCTTCTTGCAAATTACTGTCACCTACAAAGCCACACAAATTAGTTTTTAAACGAAGAACAAATTTGGCTAGGATTTTGTCAAAGGAGTCATAGTCTAACAATTCCTTTTTTTGGGCTTGTCCTAAGTCATTTTTTCCCCATTGCTTTAACCATTATATTACATCAGCTTGTAGATAGGGTAGCTGCAATATAATCTAGGAACTTTGCTGTAGTCCATATAGTACCATAATTTGTAATGATGATGGACAATGATTGTGCCCAATCTTCAATAGCGGCCATTTGGTCTCTAAATGGTACATTAGTAAGATTTAATAAGTACCATTCTGGGCTATTGGGTACTTATGGTTGATGATGCCAAATTTTGGTTAGAGAGCAAGAAGAATTAAATAAGAGAGATTTGAGTGTGATTCGGCCCTGTTAATTAAGAGACCTACGTCCATGTGGTGTGTCAGAAGACTTGTACTATGATTTTGAGAAGCCGGGGGTCTATGGTGAACCGACAACGGACTGGAGCTATCAGAGACCGGCCGGGCATACGCGTAAGTGAGCTACGATGCAAGGATAATTGATCGATCCCCTTCTATAAGAGACCACTCGTACAACGTAAGTAGCCTGATTAAGTAGTACAATCAAATAGGAATTGATTAACATAAATCATGGGAGTTTCCTAATCGGATTAGGAAATACCCTTCTCCTTCCATTAGTCTTCTAGTCAAGATAGGAAGTTGTGTGGAACCTTGTTGAATATGTCATGAGACATGCATGGGATGCGCCTACCATGGGACAAGCCCTCATCGTGCACCCGACCTATAGGTCCAGACCGGGCGTTCTTAGGTGAACAGCCCAGGATGGTCACGTGGTGAGCGCCTTTACTAGACGACCCAACACTCCTTGCTACAATGGCGGAGGCTGACTTTGACTGGATATTTTTGTACATATCAGCTACCCCCATTTCCAAGGCTAATGTGATGCCTCATTAGATGAGCGTTGGAAATCAGTGAAACTTAGTGAACCGTCCGGGACTTTGCTCGGGACATGACTTGAGGCCGGACTGGCCGCCTTAGTTGGTATATGGACCGACCGGTTACCTCGGGACCTTAGGGTCTTTACTTACCACGTGCTAAGAAGTGATTGGTCTGGTAAGACCCCAATGAGTTTGGTGTGAATGTAACCAAATAGTCGCATTGTAATCGAGCCGTCATGTTGTGCATTCAATGCGCACGCCTGTTGAGGCACCTCTTGTCACGCCCCAAAACCCAATTGGTGGATTTAAGGTGCGTAACCGGCCACCAAGGCCTCATAACTTGTTCAGAGACTAGCGGAAGCAACATAATTAAATTTTATTACAAATATAAGTCATGAAGACCATAATATTACAAGTCATTCCAAATTTATTACATAATATTATGATTGGCTAACTTGAGCCTTTAAATATTGCCTTTGAGAATTCCATTGGAATTACTCATATTATTTAACTAGGTAGCTAGTATTTTAAGTTCTTCTTCTTCTATATGTCTTCCTCAACCAGGTCATCTCCCACCTTCTTATACTTTTCATTACCTGAAAGGGGTTAGAAAGATTTGGAGAGTGTGAGTAGAAGACTCAGTGAAATAATCGTAATCCTGGATGATGAACATAAAGAGAAATCTGTATACCAACGGTAAATAAGATAAACATAACAATCGATATATCAAGAGAGTAGAATATCATCAGGATAGGTATAACGAATACATTTTTAGAAGGTCAGATTACCAACCACCCATTCACGTACTCATACATATACATATACTGCAATAGCTAACTGATCAGAAGCACTCATAGACCCCAATAAAGAGGGTCGGCCAATTTTGGGCCACTCGTAGATCCAATATGGATCATCCCACATAGGGCTCGTAGATTCTTAATAGAATCAATACATAATCATGTAGAATAGTGGTAATTGACATTTTGAATCAATGAAATATTGAACTTACAATAACATCAAATAAACTAAACTCTTTCAGTGGAACGAATCGAAGTGTTCCAGATAAATGTAAGAATAACGATTTCATAATTAAAATAAAATTTGTTCAAGTAATCGAATAAGATTCACTCGTGAGGAGTTGAATCAGTAAAAGGGAAACGATCACTCACCTCGGTAGTTTAGGTGGTTAAAGAGTTTCTTTTGAAATTAACCTTCAAGTCCTACACAAAATGTATATAAAACCTGTCATTTAGTCTAATTTCAAAGCATAGGGGTAAAATGGTAATTGTAGGTTTTAGGGGTATTCTCATAATTTTTACGAAAACAGAGTTTTTTTTCCTTACTAAAATGGTCCTTGCATTTTTACAAAAATAACGCCATTGACTAGGGTTAAATCCGAGTTCGTTACAATATTCTATGAAAAATATATAGTTTTTCTATAGTAATTTGGGCTTCAGAATTAGTAGTAAAATTTTCGTCTCCAAAAACTTACAAAATTAGTCTCCAAATATTCTAAATATTATTCTGGTCACCAAGGTACTGACCATTTATTTTTTTGGAGTTTTACAAAATTTTAACAGTAAATGTAAAGTGAAAAATTCATATTCTATAGCCTTTTAATGAATTCAAAATTAAAATAAATACCAAATAATGTCCAAAATTTGCGAAATAGTAGGAAATAATTTATAATGATTTTACATTTTTTTTTTTGAAATACCAAAAATTCCTTTTTTATGTATCCCAAAAATTAAGTTAGATTTGAACCTTGAATTTGCCATGAATGGCGAATCAGGGTCTGTTTGACCTGGCTCAAGCCTTAAGCTTTGAAAAGGCCTTCTATGGGTCTAATACAGATTATAAAAATACATATAGAAGGTACATATTATAAAATACATAAGAAGATTGGAAAAGAATTTTACCCACTGACTGTGATGGAGTTTGAAATCTGTCATTGGGTTCAACTTCCTCCACCACTAGAATCACCACCACTAGTCTAGTATTTTTTTTCCCCCAAAACAACTCACTTAAAAAATTCACAACTTTCTCTAACTCTCTACTTCCCTCTTTCTTTCTCTTAAAATTCTCTCTCACACTCATAAACTTTTTTTTTTCTTTTCTTTCTTGAGTGGAGTGACTTTAGAGCATGGGTTAGAAGGCCTTTTATAGGCACCTTAGGATTCTACAAAGTAAATTATGAGAGTTTTCAAGCATTAATAGAACTTAGTTTAATTAATGTTAAAAGTTTAACATTTATTGAAGTTAAACTCTCTTTCTTTAATATGACGGTTGTAAGAAATTTTTTTTTTTTCACATGTCTCTCTCTCTCTCTCTCTCTCTCTCTCTCTCCCTCTCTCTCTCTTTCCGTGTATTCATGTATGCATGTATTTTGTAACATTTGTGTTAGGTGGACAATGTCATTTTCTAGGATCACATGTAGGTTAGTTAGTTAGGTGAAAGACCAATGGAATTTTAACACGTGTCTAAGGTTGGTTGGTTAATGCATAGAAATATGATGATATTTTACGAATTTGGGTCTTGACATTCTCCCCTACTTAAGAAAGTTTGGTCCCCAAACTTAACTTACCTTATTAATTGAAAAGTTGTGGGTATTTGGTTCGCATTTCATCTTCTCTTTCCCACGTAGCTTCTTCTACTATGTGATTCCGCCAAAGGACCTTAACTAACGGAATGACCTTAGTTCTCAGAACTTGGTCACGACGATCCAGAATTTGAACCGGTTGTTCCACGTAGGTAAGATCTTCTCGCACATCTAAAGGTTCGTAGGCTAATACATGACTGGGATCTGATATATAACGACAAAGCATAGACACATGAAATACGTTATGGTCGTTAGACAGATCTGGAGGTAATGCCAAACGATAAGCTACAGCTCCAACTCGATCTAAGATCTCGAACGGTCCAATATAACGAGGATTGAGTTTACCCTTCCTGCCAAAACGAACTATGCCCTTTGAAGGTGAAACTTTGATAAACACATGATCACCTTTCTCAAACTCTAGATTTCTTCTACGTGTATCTGCATAACTCTTGTGCCTGCTTTGTGCCGTCTGAAGCCGTTGACGAATGAGTTGAATTTTTTCTGTCGTTAGCTGAACAATCTCTGGTCCCAAATTTTCCTTTCACCAACCTCGGTCCTACATATAGGAGATCGACACTTCCTTCCATAAAGTGCTTCATATGGTGCCATGCCAATGCTAGCTTGAAAACTGCTACTATATGCAAATTCTACTAAAGATAGGTGTTCTTCCCAGTTACCTCTGAAATCTAGAACACTAAGTCGAAGCATATCCTCCAAAATTTGAATTACTCGCTCAGATTGTCCATCCGTTTGAGGGTGAAAAGCGGTGCTAAAGTTAAGAGTAGTTCCCAAAGCTCTTTGTAAGCTCTTCCAAAATCGTGATACGAATCTTGGATCTTTATCAGAAACTATAGTAATCGGTGTACCATGAAGCCTGATAATCTCATCAATATACAATGCTTCTAACTTCTCTAGTGAATGAGTGACTTTGACTGGTAGAAAATGAGCTGATTTTGTCAATCTGTCAACAATTACCCAAATAGCGTCATTTTGCTTCGAAGATCGTGGTAATCCAACTACAAAGTCTATGGTGATATGTTCCCATTTCCACTCTGGGATAGGAAGTGATTGAAGAACTCCACTCGGTCATTGATGCTCTGCCTTAACTTGTTGACAATGCAGACAACGTGATACAAAGTCAGCAATCTCTCTTTTCATGTTGGGCCACCATAAGTATTTTTTCATATCTTGGTACATTTTAGTACTACCTGGGTGTACTGCAAATCTAGAAGAATGTGCTTCTTCCATTACTCTTCTCTTAATCTCAGGAAGGTTTGGTACACAGATACGGTCCTGATACAGTAGAATATCATCTCGTGATATAAATTCAGGTCTTTTCCCTTCTGGTATCTCCTTAGAAATCTTGTTTAGGTAGTCGTCTTGCATTTGAGCTTCTTTCACCTCATCAATGACTGTTGGTTTTGCAACAAGAGCTGCTAATATACCATTGCAATGACGGGAGGTAACTTCAATTTCTAATCTTGCAAAGTCTTCAATCAATTGTTGTTGTGTAGTGAGCAAGTAAGCCAGATTTCCTGAAGATTTTCGACTTAAAGCATCAGCTACAACATTAGCCTTGCCGGGATGATATAGTCTTTCATTAACTCAAGCCATCTTCGTTGCCTCATATTCAGTTCCTTCTGAGAGAATAGATACTTCAAACTCTTGTGATCGGTAAAAATTTCACATCTTTCACCATATAGGTAATGACGCCAAATCTTTAAGGCGAACACTATTGCGGCTAGTTCCAAGTCGTGAGTAGGGTAGTTCTTTTCATGAATTTTGAGCTGTCGGGATGCATATGCAATAACTTTACCATGTTGCATTAGAGCACATCCCAACCCTCGATGGGAAGCATCACTATAGATCACGAACCCACCTTGTCCAATAGGTATGCTTAAAATTGGTGCAGAAACCAATCTATTCTTCAACTCTTGGAAACATTGCTCACGATCATCAGTCCATTAAAAAGGTATGCCCTTCTGCGTTAGTTGAGTCATTGGCCCAGCTATCTTGGAGAAGTCTTTGACAAATCTACGGTAATATCCCGCCAAACCTAGGAAACTACGTACTTCTGTCACAGTTGTTGGTCTCGGCCAAGACATGATTGCCACCACCTTTTGTGGGTCAACTGATATGCCTTCTTTTGAGATTACATGCCCCAAGAAAGAAATCTTTGGAAGCCAGAACTCACATTTATTGAATTTGGCAAATAATTGACAATCTCTCAATGTTTGTAGTACTGTCCTCAAATGACGTTCATGTTCCTCAAGACTCTTAGAATAGATAAGGATATCATCGATGAATACTATTACAAAATCATCAAGATAGGGTTTAAATACTCGATTCATCAAATCCATGAATGCAGCAGGAGCATTAGTAACACCAAAAGGCATTACTAGGAATTCATAATGACCATATCGAGTTCGAAAAGCGGTCTTTTCTACATCTTCTGCTTTAATTTTCAATTGATGGTAACCCGATCTTAGGTCAATCTTTGAGAACACTTGTGCTCCTTGTAATTGATCGAATAGATCGTCAATCCTTGGAAGAGGATATCGATTCTTTATCGTTACCTTGTTCAACTCACGGTAATCGACACATAATCTCATAGTCCCATCTTTCTTCTTCACAAATAGAACAGGTGCACCCCAGGGAGAAGTGCTAGGTCTAATAAAACCTTTATCCAACAATTCTTGTAATTGCGTCTTTAACTCTGTCAGTTCCATTGGAGCCATACGATAAGGGGTCTTCGATATTGGTTGGGTATTTGGAACGAGATCGATAGTGAATTCAATTTCTCTATCGATCAGAATGTTGGGCAAGTCATCTGGAAAGACATCTGGAAATTCCCTTACCACCTGGATATCTTCCAAAGTTACTTCTACAGGCGAATCTTCTAGAATGGCACAGATATAACCTTGACATCCTTTCCTAAGTAATTCATTGGCTTTCATGGAGGAGATAAGATACGTGGGAGGTAACATTGCACCCTTCCCTTCAAAAGAGAAGTCTGGTCGATCAGGAATTTGGAAAATGACTCTCTTTGAAACGCAATCGATAGTAGCATATACCGAAGATAACCAATCCATACCTAAGATGACATCAAAATCTTGAATCTCTAAAGGTATCAGGTCTACAAGTAATGGCACATTACTTATTATGATGTTGCAGGATCGATACACTAAGGTACCAATCATAGAATTTCCAGAGGGAGTAACGACAGATAGGTCATAACCTAAAGGCTCTGGTGACTTATTGAATTTTGAGGCAAAATGTGGTGATACAAATGAATGAGTAGATCCTGAGTCCATAAGCGTACGAGCATCAATTCCATAAATAGAAATAGTACCTGCCACCACAGGATCAGTTATAGCCTCGTCACTTGGGACCAAGGCAAAAACACGTCCCTGGCGTTGTTGATTCTTCCCTTGGTTCCCCTGATTTTGAGCCGGACGTTGGTTGGTTGGAGTGGCAACTGGGACAACTTCCTTCCCAGTCTTCCACGTTGGGCATTCTCGGATCATATAACCCATTTTCCCACACTTGTAGCATGCTCCTGTACTCAGTCGACAGATACCCCAATGCATCTTCCCACATGTTTTGCATGGAGATATGGTTCCACCCTGTGGTCTACTCTTGTTCTGAGAGTTAGAAACTGTACTAGACGTTCCCGTGAACTGTCTCTTGGTATTTCCTTGTCCTTTTCCCTGGTTACTTGATTGTCTTTTAAAATTGTCTCGATTTTTCTGAAGTTCCAAACTTGTTCTTTCAGCCACGAGAGCACGGTCCAGTACCTCCTTGTATAACTTGAGTTTGAACATCTCTACCTTGCTGCGTATGTGGATTTGCAGACCATCTTCAAATTTCTTCGCCTTTTTCTCCTCTGTAGGGATTAGATATGTGGCAAAACGGGATAGGGTAGAGAACTCCGTAGCATATTGGAGCACCGTCATGTTTCCTTGCTTCAGGTTCATGAAATCCTTAGCCTTTTGTTCCTTCATAGATTCTGGGAAGTACATGCCGTAAAATACCTCCAAGAATCGCTGCCAGCTCATCTCGGGCTCGCTTTCCTCCATTGTAGTCCACCAGTGATCTGCCTCCCCTACAAAGGTAAAGGTGGCATACTTCACTTTTTCTTCCTCGGGACAGGGAAAAACTTTGAAAATCTTTTCCATTCGACGGACCCATGCTTCAGCCTTAGCAGGGTCTGCACTGCCATCAAAAGTTGGTGGTCGTAGTTTTTGAAACTGCTCCACTGTTATCTGCATTCCCCGTTGTCCATTATTTTTACTTCCATTACCACTATCCTCAGAATTAGCTACTCTATCTTGGGCAGCGTAAGCCAGTCCTTCGATGATTTGTTCGACGCGTTCAAATCTAGCATTCGCTGCTTCATCCATGTTGGTTGAGCTTCTCCTTGTTAGTACTTCTCTGACTACATAATAATAATGTAATTAGTAGTATTTCTTATCTTACATTTATATCCAAATAAAATTTATCATACGTAAGTGTAGGTATCTAGCATACAGTCCTATTAAATAGTTGAGGCTTTCTAATGGCCCTAGAACTATTGCTCTGATACCAAGCTTGTCACGCCCCAAAACCCAATTGGTGGATTTAAGGTGCGTAACCGGCCACCAAGGCCTCATAACTTGTTCAGAGACTAGCGGAAGCAACATAATTAAATTTTATTACAAATATAGGTCATGAAGACCATAACATTACAAGTCATTCAAAATTTATTACATAATATTATGATTGGCTAACTTGAGAGTTTAAATATTGCCTTTGAGAATTCCATTGGAATTACTCATATTATTTAACTAGGTAGCTAGTATTTTAAGTTCTTCTTCTTCTATATGTCTTCCTCAACCAGGTCATCTACCACCTTCTTATACTTTTCATTACCTGAAAGGGGTTAGAAAGATTTGGAGAGTGTGAGTAGAAGACTCAGTGAAATAATCGTAATCCTGGATGATGAACATAAAGAGAAATCTGTATACCAACGGTAAATAAGATAAACATAACAATCGATATATCAAGAGAGTAGAATATCATCAGGATAGGTATAACGAATACATTTTTAGAAGGTTAGATTACCAACCACCCATTCACGTACTCATACATATACATATACTGCAATAGCTAACTGATCAGAAGCACTCATAGACCCAATAAAGAGGGTCGGCCAATTTTGGGCCACTCGTAGATCCAATATGGATCATCCCACATAGGGCTCGTAGATTCTTAATAGAATCAATACATAATCATGTAGAATGGTGGTAATTGACATTTTGAATCAATGAAATATTGAACTTACAATAACATCAAATAAACTAAACTCTTTCAGTGGAACGAATCGAAGTGTTCCAGATAAATGTAAGAATAACGATTTCATAATTAAAATAAAATTTGTTCAAGTAATCGAATAAGATTCACTCGTGAGGAGTTGAATCAGTAAAAGGGAAACGATCACTCACCTCGGTAGTTTAGGTGGTTAAAGAGTTTCTTTTGAAATTAATCTTCAAGTCCTACACAAAATGTATATAAAACCTGTCATTTAGTCTAATTTCAAAGCATAGGGGTAAAATGGTAATTGTAGGTTTTAGGGGTATTCTCATAATTTTTACGAAAACAGAGTTTTTTTTCCTTACTAAAATGGTCCTTGCATTTTTACAAAAATAACGCCATTGACTAGGGTTAAATCCGAGTTCGTTACAATATTCTATGAAAAATATATAGTTTTTCTATAGTAATTTGGGCTTCAGAATTAGTAGTAAAATTTTCGTCTCCAAAAACTTACAAAATTAGTCTCCAAATATTCTAAATATTATTCTGGTCACCAAGGTACTGACCATTTATTTTTTTGGAGTTTTACAAAATTTTAACAGTAAATGTAAAGTGAAAAATTCATATTCTATAGCCTTTTAATGAATTCAAAATTAAAATAAATACCAAATAATGTCCAAAATTTGCGAAATAGTAGGAAATAATTTATAATGATTTTACATTTTTTTTTTTTTTTGAAATACCAAAAATTCCCTTTTTTATGTATCCCAAAAATTAAGTTAGATTTGAACCTTGAATTTGCCATGAATGGCGAATCAGGGTCTGTTTGACCTGGCTCAAGCCTTAAGCTTTGAAAAGGCCTTCTATGGGTCTAATACAGATTATAAAAATACATATAGAAGGTACATATTATAAAATACATAAGAAGATTGGAAAAGAATTTTACCCACTGACTGTGATGGAGTTTGAAATCTGTCATTGGGTTCAACTTCTTCCACCACTAGAATCACCACCACTAGTCTAGTATTTTTTTCCCCCAAAACAACTCACTTAAAAAATTCACAACTTTCTCTCACTCTCTACTTCCCTCTTTCTTTCTCTTAAAATTCTCTCTCACACTCATAAACTTTTTTTTTCTTTTCTTTCTTGAGTGGAGTGACTTTAGAGCATGGGTTAGAAGGCCTTTTATAGGCACCTTAGGATTCTACAAAGTAAATTATGGGAGTTTTCAAGCATTAATAGAACTTAGTTTAATTAATGTTAAAAGTTTAACATTTACTGAAGTTAAACTCTCTTTCTTTAATATGACGGTTGTAAGAATTTTTTTTTCCACATGTCTCTCTCCCTCTCTCTCTCTCTCTCTCTCTCTCTCTCTCTCTCTCTCTCTTTCCGTGTATTCATGTATGCATGTATTTTGTAACATTTGTGTTAGGTGGACAATGTCATTTTCTAGGATCACATGTAGGTTAGTTAGTTAGGTGAAAGACCAATGGAATTTTAACACGTGTCTAAGGTTGGTTGGTTAATGCATAGAAATATGATGATATTTTACGAATTTGGGTCTTGACACCTCTTGGTCTGTCCGAGGTGACAGCTGTCGTTAGTTTAAGTGAGAAATTTGTTGGGCAGTTGGATCTAAAATGATTTGGGCCATTCTTGTGTCCTATATAAAGAGCACTTGTGCACTTCTTCTGCTCTTGCTCCCCACTGAGAGAGTTTACCGAATGGTTGTAGAGAACGAGAGTCCAATCAAGCTTCCCAAGCTCATTTCTGCGCTCAATTCTTGTAAGTCTTCACCCCTCCAGCCTTATAATTCACTATTTTTGTTTGCTCTCCTTCATTTCTCTTCATTCCCAAGTGAGGCTGGAGAATAGAAATTCGCTAGGGCTTGTAAGGTAGTGGATTTTTTCTTCCTGAGGTTCTGCTCCTTCCTTAGATCGGGCGGTGTAACTGAACAGTTGAACTGGTGGGTGTCATTGGAGGTTTTAACCAAGTGTTACTTGACACTGACAACCTCGTACCTCTTGCCTTTTAGGCTTTTAGCACTGCCCCCACTGTACCTTAGACTTGGAGTTCCCGACCCTTACTTAGGTTGTCAGTTACTCCTTTGCCCAATCGTAGGAGCCTTAGAAATGTGTCATTCTGGCTTCAATTAGTAATCCTGATCGAAGAATGAAAAATCTAGATCGGGTACACCAGACACCAGCTTGGACCCTCCGTTAGTCTCTCTCTCTGATCATCATAATGAAGGGAGGACCCCCGTCCGGGTATCCGAAGATGAGGCGGATCAGGAACCCCCAGTAGCCTCTATGTCCCGGGGCTCAGGCGATGCAGTGTCGATTCCTAGCAACCCTAAGGTAGCGTTTTCTAGTGAGTGGATTTCCACCAGTTTACTCGTCACTATCCTGGAGCGAATCAGGGGTAAATACGCCATTCCTGGCCATTGCACCTTAACTGTACTCGCTGGAGGGGCCCAAATACACCAGTCAGGATTTGTGACCCTTTATGAGGACGCTTTCATGGCTGGTCTCAGTATCCCCCTTCATCCGGTCGCCCGGGACATTCTGATCTATCTCAAGATCACTCCCGGGCAGTTAGCCCCGAATGGTTAGAGGTTCCTGATGGGGTCTATTTCTCTCTGGCCCCAAGTCTTCGGGTACGAGCTCACCCTACAAGAGCTTCTGTGGACCCACCAGACATTCCTGGTATATGGGGAGGATGGGTTTTTCTCTTGCTTTATTGTTGCTATGAACTAACCACAGTCTGCTTTGTTTTGTAGTGGGGTCGGCTGATCTATTGAGCATCCTGGACGAGTGCCAGGATAGGATTCAGGCTTTGGCTGAGGAGCCTACGAACATTAGCAACTTGCTGATCAAAAGGGTGAGAAAAAAGTCACCTAAGAGCCTACTCAGCAGTTTCAGGCGCCTATCTTCCCTCCAATCATTCCTGGTGAGTCTTTATCACTCGAGTCACCTTTCCTGCCTTGGTTATTATTTTTATTACTTTCTTGGTTATTTACCGCACGTTTTTTCTTTTTACAAAAATGGGTTCGAGGAGAGACCCCGAGGCACTGAGAGCCCGATAAGCCGCTGCTGCCACTCAGATTGCGGAGAAGAGGAAGAGATGAGCCGCTGAGCCAGCGGGCGATGATCAGTCTTCAGGCAGCTAAGGCACGGGCTAATGGTTCACCGAGAATTGGGAGAGAGTTGGCTCCTCAAGTAGAGGTGGTGCTAGATACCACCCTAACTCTCGGGGGGAATATACTGTCCGCGGCCACTAGGGGAGTCAGCGGAGATCCTCGAGAGGGTCAGGCCGGGGCTCCTCTCGTGCCAAGTGGAGATGTGTGCCAACATATCTTCACAGGCTTTTTAAGGGTGGTTGTGCAGCCTTGCCCACTTTGTGAGTAATTCTTTCCCATTACCTTCTTCCTTTGCCTTTTCGTTTATCGTAACAAATGACCAATTTACTCTTGCTTTTGCAGGTCAGCTTCATGGCTGCCGGGGCTGAGTCCTTCCTTCTCGCCTTGGCTGGGCTGGCCACTACTGCTAAGGCTGCCCTATCAAACTAGAGGGTAGCTTTGGAGGCTAAAGAAACTGCCTAGGCCGTTAAGAAGGACAAGGTTAAGGGCTTGGCTCTGGACCTGGGCGCTGCACAGGCAGAGTTAGAGACCGTCCTAGCAGAGTTGAATATCGTCCTGGTAAGTCTAGCGGCAGTGGAGGCTTGGGAGAGAGCTTTATCTGAGGCGGCGGACGCAATGTCTTCTGAGGAGGACTTCGATGATAGGTTTTTCCAGGGCTACACAGATCTGAAGAGAAGGCTGGCCCGAGATCACCCAGAGTGGGACCTCTTTGCTTATGAGGGGATGGATTCTGACTTCTGGGACTTAGAGCCCACTGTTGCTGAATGTGCCATTGTCGAGGATGAGCCAGTTGCGGACGCTGCACCAGGCAGGGAAGTCGGGGAGAGTGAGGAGGTAGTCATCGTTGATGGCCCTTAGTTCCTGGCCTGTAGATGTCTTGTATTTTTCCCCCTTTCTCTTTTATTTTTGGGAGGTTGCTATAATTACCCCCAGGCATTGTAATTTTTGAACTTTTAATGACAAGGGTCCTCTAAGGCCATCTTTTGCCGAAAATGTTGTCCATTTGCTTGTATTTTATGCTTGTGTTTATAATTGCTCATGCCCGCTCGATCGTGAGTCGTACCAAAACCCTGTCTTAGCAAAATGTTTGAATCTGTGACACTGGTAGGGGACACTAAGTCCAGTATGTGCTGGTAATGCCCTAGACTCTGAGCCATGTAGGTACTTAGGAATGTTCATTGTTAATTCCAAGTCCTTTTAGTGCTCGGTGTGATTTCCTATTTTAGTTCCCTATTCCTCCTGCCCCCTAAGCTTTTTCTAAGGCGGGCACATGCGAAGGAAAAGATTGTAGGTAACTGACCTAGAACGTTGGTAGTTCCAGGGTCTTTTGGGGTTTGCTATCAACGACCACGTAGGGGAGTTGGCCCCCATTGTGGGTCATGGACCTAATCTAAACCGATGCCTCGGGTATGATCCTGAGGTCTTTTTGGTGCCTCGGGTGTGTTCCCGAGGTCTTTTGTTCCTCGGGTGTAATCCCGAGGTATTTTGTGCCTCAGGCTTAATCCCGAGGTCATTTTCTATTGAATACTGGTAGGGAACATTAGTTACCATAAAAATGAAATCTTTATTTTTTCCAAAAACTATGATAATTGCTTGGCAAGAGCTACAATGTGTGTTTTAAAAAAAGAATATTCCAAACCAATGCTGACCCACACTGATCCGTGTTACTGAAAGTACTTACGGAGATGCTACACGTTCCAAGGGTGAGATAGATCCAGTCCGTCTAGAGTCTATAACCACTAGGTGCCCGGCCTGTTGACCCGGGTAACCCTGTAGGGTCCTTCCCAGTTCGGCCCCAACTTTCCATGGCTCGGGACTTTGGTAGACTCGTTTAATGCCTTAAGAACTAGGTCTACCACTCAGAAACTGTGGTGCTTGACTTTGCTGTTAAAGTACCTTGAGACCCGCTCCTTATAGGCTGCTACTTTCAGGTATGCCCGATCCCTTTTTTCTTCTATTAGGTTGAGCTCTCGTCTGAGGGCCTCCTCGTTGCCTTGCTCACTGAAGTTTGCCACCTGGTATGTTGGCACTCCAAGTTTTATAGGGACTACTGTCTCAAGCCGTAGGTTAGCGAGAACGGGGTTTCCCCTATTGCCGCCCGGGGAGTAGTGCGATATGCCCACAAAAGGGTCGAAATCTACTTAGTTAATTAGTTAGTTGCTAGTTTAGTTAATTGTTTTGCTTTTAGTAGTTGCTAAATCCGTAGAACTTCATGTTCAACACCTGCTTCTAAGTGATTGATTTTTTTTTTGTGAGACTAGTCTAAGTTAGTACATTATCACCTTCTCCGTGGGATCGACCTAGTCTTACCAATTTTACTTCTTACATGATCACCTACACTTGGGTGTTGCACAAGAGCGCATAAATTTATTTCATGTCAACTACTCCTGGGCATTGGGCCATTCTAAGAATAACCTCAGTGGGTCTTAGCCAGCCGCCCTCCACCTCTCTGGAGTGAGTGTGGGGAGTACATTAACCCAGGGCTGCCATCGGATGTGTTAGGCTCTCTGATTCATCAAGAAATTCCTTAACACAATAAAGGCATGGGCCCCGGTCTTCCACCCTACCTAGTCCTTCTACCACTTCAGCACCTGAGGCATGACTAGAGCATCCTCCTGTCATACTGAGGGCGGCATCATCTGGAGATACCCATAGGACCAGATTTGAAAAGAGAAAAGAATGTAAAGTTCAAAATTAAAAAATGGAAAATTAAAATAAAATGAAACGGAGAAAATAAAAAGGGTACGTACCTCCATGCTCTCCAAAAGTCGCCTATGGAGGCAGGGCGATCCCGAGAGAGCCTCTGGGGTCCACCCATTTTCGGGTTTCAGAATTGATTTTCCTTTGAGATATTTGAAAAAAGCCTGAAAGTCTATGAAAATAGATACAGAGTCGTCACTTGGTCTTTAGGGAACCAAGAAATCCAAATTTGACTTACCCACAGATAAAGGACACCAACCCTTCATAACCAAAGAACTTGTACGAGAGAGGAAGGATCCTTTATCAAGACTAAAACACCCTCAACTCGCCCCGTCTCTCGACTGGCCTCAATTAGCAGCATCCAAATAATCATCTTATACCATGTTTGGTTCAACAGTTAAATTTTGTGATAGGTATATTACATTGCATAAGAATCTTGAAATGGAAGATCAAAAGATAAGATATTATTCATAAGATCTAAGCCAAGTATCACACAATGCAAAGTGAAAAATCACACGAAACAAACCTAGGAAAAATCATCTAATCACATAAAGTAATCAAGTTTTCCTAATCTAAAGGGGACATGGATTGGTCTTAAAACAAATAATCAAAGAAAACAAAATTTGCTTAGCAAGCTAGAATGTATGCATATTAAATCTTGAGAAAAGAAGATCTCTCAATCCCCGGGATGGATGAGGAAGGAAGATTTGATCGAGGGGAAGCATGAACATGTGATCAAGTTCATTCCTTATAATCTTCTTAGATTAGGAGTCACAAAAACTCCGAATCTTGCATGGATGCAGTGTATGATCGTAGAATATGCAAAGTAGTAGTGTGTTTGTGTTCATGGATTTTCTAAAGTGATTTAGAAGTCTAAAATATGCATGAATGAATGAAGAATGTTATTGTAGGATATGTAAAAATATGGTATGAACTACTTCCTAGGATATGGGCTAATTTGGATTGCATGTAAATATCTAATCAAATAATTAAAGTAAAACATGCTTGTCATGAATAGTGGACAGAACAGTGAACTAATTTTATAAAAATGGAAAAGTGAGATTAGAAATGTTTTTAATTCATAATTTTTTATGGAGATCATCCCTACTATGTGTAGAATACATAGAAAAAATCCAAACCAAAATTGAAGTTGTAGATTGAGTGAAATCATATAAAAAAAGAAAGGCTACTCAGCAACAGAAAAGAAGTTGGAAGTCAACCAAAGCTATTGTGACAGAAAAATAGAATGTCTGGAAGGAATGTTTGGGTCAAAATGGGACCCTTCCAAGTGCTCTAAAAATCATCCAAAAATCATGGACATTCCCTAATGAGTTAGGAAGACTTTCCAAGTGGCCTTGCAACCATCCATTGAGTGTTGAACTCAAAACTACATTTTAAAGTTGAGCAACTCACTATTTTGAAGATTTTGAGATAACAAATCTTTCATTTCTTGAAATCAAAATAAGGGGTTTAAGAGGGGTTTTCAAATGGGGGTTTTAGGAGTACATTTCCATCACTAAATGGAGATTATAAACACTTGAAATATCAACATTAAACTCACTTCAAGAACTTCCAAAATCGTTGGCAAGTCTTTATTTTATTTTGAACATAAGGGAAGTATTGAGGTTAGAATCATCATCTATCAAACGTGTTTTTGAGGTCAAAGAGCTACTATCATAAGGATTCACTCACCTCAAGCACCATGTCATCATCTAGATGATGATAAACAAGTAACTAAAATAAGAAAAATAAAAAAGAAATGGGATAAAAAGAGATGAACATTAATGTATACAAGCAAGTAATAACAATCTATAGATGATAATCAATATGATTTTGGACTTGTACCTTGATGTTTCACTCATATATGGTGACATTTGGATATGGAAGTAGCTTCCTATCTCAATAAATGCTTGAAAATGGTGGTTGGGTGTATTGAATGTGAAGTATATATGAGAGTAATGAAAGAAAACAAGTTTGTAACTCACTTTTCTATAGAAAATCAGTAGCTAGGAGCTCACTTTCTCTCTTCTAAATCACATCTCACCCTCTTTTCTCTAAACAACTTTCTTAAGCTTTGCACTTGGTCCCCTGTATGGCAGAAAATATTATTATGCACGAGCATGCCAAGAAAATGTATTGTTTGCCAACAAACATCCTCTAAGTATGGATAAATTGATCAGGCAATTTGGAAAGTAGAGGAACAATACTTTCCTTTAGATTCTCGGCGCTTTGACGGAGTCACACACTTGAAAATGTAACAGAAATCTCACCAAACAAGTAAATGCCCAAAAGATAATATTTTTCATTAAACACAAGAAAGGTTATAAGAGATTGGAGTGGTAATCGTGCCTCCAATTATACAAACAAGAAGGGGAACGCAGGCCTTCTGACAGTTTGGAGTGGCAAAGTTCGCCTCCAAATTACAACACGAAGAAGAAGGGGATAACATGCCTTCTCTTATGGATATGGAAGAACTATATTAAAATCTACTCCTAAAATGGGAAAAGAAAACAAAAGATAAAAGATAAAATGCTTAGTGCATGTAGTTTGTTTTGATCGTTGGTGATGCCTTCTTCTTCATTCTCTCTTATATTTATAGACAACTTGGTGAATTTAATTAACTACATAACCGCCACTACATTTCAAACTGATCACTACATTCCAGGCTGATCACTGCATAACTACCACTACATTACAGACTAATCACTACATAACTGCCACTGTATTTCAGACTGATCACGCCACTTCAGGCTGATGACGTGGCTGATGAACATGATGTGGTAGTTCATGGGTGGTTATTTCCCACTAAATCATTTAAATAATGGTTATGTGTTAATATAACTCCACTACCTTGTAACCCCCATTCCCCACTACCTTGTAACCGCCATTCTCCACCAAATAGTAGTTTTTCTAGATTTTGCATGCACGTGTGGCAAACATGGGCCCTTGGCAGTTATTTACCAATATCCTGACTTATTCCAGTGAATAACTGCCATCTTCTTGTGTTCAAATCCATCATCCTGGCCAGCTACAAAAATAAACACGTGGCATGTTCTCCTCTTGTGACCATATCCTCTATGGGCCAATACCATGGAATTTATTTTGTGGTGCAAACAATGCCCCCCAACATTCCTTAAGTTCATAATCCAATGATTGAAGTTAAGGAATGTTTAATTGGTGATAATGAATTAGAAGGTACCACAAGAGTTCTTGCTCCGGTACAGATAAGTCCAGGTCAACATTTTTTGGGTGAGATGGATGTGGATGCCCTTATTGCTATGCATTACACTAGATGGATGAAAAATTAGTCAAGTCGTCTATGAGTAATCCTCTTTTTGGAACATGTTGTTTGCAAGGAAAAATCAAGCTTCCTCTTCTTAAAACACCTCCTCAACAACTTCAACAGTTGTATGATGGAGTGAGCATGCAAGCGGCTTCATTTCGCCGTTATACTAGAGGGTACAATGCAGCTAATACTTTTACAAGTCTGGGTGTTGAAATGGATCCAAGAATCGTTCATGGAAGGGGTCCTACATCATTCACTATTCATGGTGAGTTGAGCTATCGAACAAGATCAATACTACCACATTCAGGGTAGGATCCAACGTATGCTCAATTGTACATTTATGATCCTGATTTTGCTTTAGACGTGCGTAGTCGTCAAAATCCACACTTAAGAGTAGACGTGCTAAAAACTATTCAAGCCTATTTATTGCAATATAATATTTTCCCATATAAATTTTGTCAAGCTTCCGCAGTTCTTAAACAATCAAATATGGAAGACCAAAATATAATAGCACATAGTCACTGCAATACAGAAACAGATCAACGAAGGTATCGTCTATCAGCAATAGAAGAGATTGTGGTGATATTACTAGGAGATGGAACTAAGATTAGCGCAATGAGAGATATTGTCTTGCATCTTAGAGGAGATAACCACTTTATGCGAATTAATGAATGCCACCCAACCTATTTTCCATTGCATCATGTCTTACTGTTACCGCATGGTGAGCTTGGATGGGAACTTGAATGAGACAATGGGACGTCATATATAGTAGACATACAACTGTACGACTAACACAAATGCAGTTTTACAGTTATCGTTTATTTGAACGTCCTACAAAGAATTGTTCGGAAGAAATTTAAGAGTTTTTAAAGCACTGTTTGGGAGATATGCTAAAACACAATCTTGTTTGTAACGTTATGTTAAAAGGAAGATTAAAGACTTGATTCCTCACATGTACGATGATATTGATGTTCAGTAATTTGCATTTTCTGGATAAATTATATGACATGCATGTGGAGCAAATTTTACTTGCATGGTGAGTGGTGGTCAGTGTGAAAAGAGTAAATAGATGATGTTGTATATGGACACTCCCTAGTACTCGTGGACTATAGTGTGATGATGTGCTGATATGGGTTTTAAGGTATTTGTGAAATGTGACGGTGCCACACCCGTTCAAAAAATCATTGTTTTATCATGCATATTGACTCTTGTGAGTTATCAATGTTATTTGATAATTGGATGGTAATGAGGTTGACTGTGAGTCAACGGTAAGGTGTCAATGAGGACACGGGAATATGATAATGTAGACACCCCATTTTTTCGGCTATCAGATTTAGGAGACCCATAGCTTGGTGGTTCACAATGATCGTAAAAGACTCAAAAGGACTCTCGGAAGTCAGCTCTATCTCTCATAATGCTCAGAATGACCAAAATGCCCCTGAAAGCCCAAAAACTCCTAGATTTGGTCCCAAAGTTCTGAAAACATGCTACGTCATAAGAAAAGTGATAAAATGAGTTTTTAAGAAAAATCGGATGAAATCGTCAGCTCCCAGAGACCCCCGGAAGTCCCGGAAGTTCCCGGAAAGTCCCCGTTGACCGGTTTGACCAAGGTTTGACCAGGTTTGACCAAGATTTGACCAAGTTTGACCAAGTTTGACCGAAGTCGTCCAAATTCACCAGAATCATACTAAATCATGAGAAAAATATTAAAACGAGTTCCAAAAGAAAATCGAGCGAAAACGTCAGCTCCCGGGAACTCCCGGAGGTTTCCAGAACTTCCCGGGAATCCCAGGTTTGACCAGTTTGACCAAAATTTGACTTTGGAACCGGGGCACCGAAACAATTTTCAAACATTTTTCATGGATACTAGAGGTCAATAGCTCTCCAACGGTATATCGCACATAATTTCTGGATTTAAAACGAATTTATTATAAATTTCCAAAGGCAAAAAAGGCGATCAAATCAGCCTTTATCGCAAATACCGCAAAACTTTTCAAAGTGACCTATCCCCGAACTATTTTTTATGTAAAGTAGACTCCAATACCTTTCCAACGGTATATCACAACCTCAGTTTGGAGTTCATACGCATTTTCTGTAAATTTCGAACGAAATAGGGCCTTTTCACGAATACCGGAACCTCAGGGGGCTTAAACAGCATTATCTGGACGAAGGAAGAGCAGTGCCGCCGCGGCACTGGCCCACTGTCGCCGCAAAACTCTCCTCCAGAATAGTGTATTTTTGTAATTTCTTTTGGGGGTCCGTTTTGATTAATTAAAAACCAAAACGACATAGTTTTATGTTTTCAGATGTTTGGGACCAATGGGAACACTTCTAAAAATCCAAAACCACCCCCAAATTGGCCTATTTAAACCCCCTATTGCTCTTCATTTTGGGGGGGGGGGGTCAAAGGAAAGCTTAGAAAAAGTTTGGGAGAGAAAGTTGTAGAGATAAGGTTAGAATAGAGAGAAAAGAAGCTTCCTTCTTTGATTTTCAAAACAAAACTGAGTTCTAAACTTTGTTTTTACTTTATTACTCCCATTTACTTCAACATTCAATACATCCAACCACCATTTTAGTGAGCATTTAAGAGAGTGGAAGCTTCTTCCATGTCCAATGTCATTACATATGAGTGAAACACCAAACTACAAGTTCTATACATCATGAGTATCATCTATTGATTGCTATTTATTGCTTGCTTGTTTATATAATGTTCATCTCTTCTCATCTCATTTCTTTTTTATTTTCTTTATTTACTTAATAGTCCATCATCCTCTAAATGATGACATGAAGTTTGGGGTGAGTGAATCCTTATGGATAGTAGCTCTTGACCTCAAAAACATGTTTGATAGATGATGACCATAACTTCAATACCTCCAAGGTATTCTTGAAGTTATGTTCAAAGTAAAATAATCTCTCCAACAATCTTGGAGGTTCTTGATGATGAGTTTGATGTTGGCATTTTAAGTGGCTATAATCTTTATTGAGTATTGAAAATATATTCTCAAAACCTCTATTTCAAAACCCTCCTCAATCCCCCTCATTTTGATTTCAAGAAAGAAAACCTTGTTTTCCCCAAAATCTTCAAAACAGTGAGTCAAAACAATGAGTGAGTTGAGTTCAAAGATTTCTCTAGAACTCAATACTCAATATATGGATGCAAGACCACTTGGAAAGTCTTCCTAACTCATTAGAGAACACCCATGATTTTTTGTTTGACTTGGAAGTACTTGAAAATGGTCCATTTGGACCCAAACATTCCTTCCAGACATTCTGCCCCTGCTGTCACAGCAGCTTGGTTAACTTCCAACTCCTTTTTTCAGAACACGTTTCCAAAAGGGGTGGTCCCAACTTATTTTTTCCTTAAACTTCAATATCTTAGGGAACTTTCTGTATAAAATGGGCCCCTAGATCATCTTTTTTCATTTTCTAAGATTTTTCAACATTTCAGTCAACAGTACGGACTCTATTTCTGAGTGACCTTCATTTTTCATATGATTTCTCTCAATCTGTGATAGTTATTCAAGATTAGTTTTTTGGGTAGTGTTCTAGACACAATAAGTAACATCTCCATAAAAAAGCATGCACTGAAAACATTCCTAACCCCTCTTTTCCACTTTTACAAGATCATGCTACTGTTCTGTCCACTATTCACAGCAAGCATATTTTAACTTTCATTCTTTGATTCGATGCTTATATGCATTCCAAATTAGCTCATGTCTTAGGAAGTAGTTCATACTACATTTGTACATATCCCATGATGATTTCATTCATTCATTCATACACATTTTAGACTTCTAAGACATTCTAGAAATCCATGTATACAAAACATACTACAACCTTTGCACATTTTAGATACACACATTGCATTCATGCAAGATTTGGGATTTTTGTAACTCTTAATCTAAGAAGATTATAAGGAATGAACTCGATCACACGTTCACACTCCCCCTTGATCTAATCATCCTTTCTCGTCCGTCCCGGGGATTGAGAGGTCTTCTTTTCTCAAAGAATAACCTGCATCATACTAGCTTGCTAAGCATACTTTGATTTCTTTGTTTATTTGTTTCAAGAACAATTCATGTCCCCTTTAGATTAAGGAAACTTAATTACTTGATAGATGATTAGACGATTTTTCTTAGGTTTGTTTGTATGATCTTTCACTTTACATTGCATGATACTTGACTTAGATCTTATGAATGATATTTTATCTTTAGATCTTCCATTTCAAATTTCTTATGTGATGTAATATACTATCATAGTATTAATTGTCGAACCATACATAGTATAAGATGATTATTTAGATGTTAATTGAGGCCCGTCGAAAGACGGGGCGAGTTGAGGGTGTTTTAGTTGTGACAAAGGCTCCTTCCTCTCTCGTACCAAAACCCCGAACCAAGTTCTTTGGTCATGAAGGGTCGGTGCCCTTATCCGCTTGGGTGAGTCAAATTAGGTTTCTTGGTTCCTTAAAGACCAAGTGGCGACTCTGTATTTGTTTTCAACAGACCATTTTCTTTCGTTGATCAATTTTAAACAAGTTTCAAAATCCAACAAAGAGGCGGAAGCCCGGTGTCCACAGATAGTCCATTTTTGCATTGGCACGGTTAAATGGCATTTATATGATTTAAATGTTATTTGACTTTTTCTGGTATTTCATGAATAGTGAATTATACCTGTGTAGTATAATTTCTGGTAATTTTGACATTGTTATATACTAGTTGAGAACTGTGGTGAGAACGTGAGTGTCACGTTAAATAAAAGGAAGGTTGTGTAGAGATTTCACAGAATATAGTTTTCGGACGTTATTTTTAGACCCCCTTTGTAAAGTGTGGCATTTTAGTTCTGCCTAACACAGTCGACTGGAGGAAGAGATCAGTCGACTGAGATACTGTAGATTTTAGTTACTGATCCAAATAGTAACCAGTGTAGTTGACTGGGTTCCCTGATTAGTCAATTGGACCCTATTACAGTCGACTGGGCAGTCGACTGGACCTCTGTATTTTCAAATGGATTTTGTGAACACTTTCTAATCGGGCAAAACCTTTTTGTAACTCTGATTTCAATGGATTTTTCAACTCAGAGGGTAATGTTCCCTAAAGTTTTAAATTACTCAGGGTTGTTTTAAAGTTCTTTCTGCTGCGTATCGTTAGAGGATGTTTGGATAAGCCTTGGTGGCGTGCCACGTATCCTATTTCCACGCGTAGTGGGATGGATCGTGACATTTATTGGTATCAGAGCAATAAGTAACAAAACTTTGGGAACGTTCGACGACGAGTGGAGTGTTGAGTGAATTTTCATATGTTCTAGATTGCATCCACATATCGTAGAGATGTTTGATGCATATAGTATGTTGTTATACATACATGATTAGTGTTATACATACATGCATAGTGTTTATGCATTCATGAATCGGTTGAATCATACGGATGTAGAGCTATGTGATGAGATGACGTTATCATGAGTTATAATAGACCGCGTGTTGTGGCAAGAGGGAAAGATGATATTTTGGTATTAATGAACAGTGAAATTTCTAAGCAAAAAGAAAATGGTTTTGATCGAATCGGTGGATGTTTTCAACGATAGTGACGAGTGTCCTTTGAGGGATCTAACCGAGAACAGAGTTTGAATAGTACGTCAGAGGAGAATTTTGCATAGTCCACATAGAAAATGAAGAAAATTGTTCGTAGTGAAGTTTTGGGATTGAGATTGATTGATAAGAGTTCTGTTTCAGACATTGGTTAATCATTATGACGTAAGAGAACAAGGATGAACAGTTGGGGTTTGTGATAGAAAGATAGTCTAGCAATATGTATTGCTAGCGTATGGGGTCGATGAGGAATCTCTCACCTTATCTTACGGTGTTAACCTACGGTACAATCGTACGAGGTTATCTTATGATGTATCTTACGGTATATACGGTGTATGTCAGGTAGTTGAAGAATATTTCAACTTATTGTACGGTATTGAGACGATTGGATGGTTGAGGAATCTCTCAACCTATCTTGTGAAATCTCTCAACCTATCTTGTGGAATGTATTGGGGATTGGGCAATATCTCTACGGGTTATTAGTATTGTGGTTGTTGAGGAATCTCTCAACTGAACCTGGTTTCAAATAAGTCGTAGCACTATAACAAATGCAGATGCAGTGTAGGGATTGTAACAAATGCTTTTGAGTTAATAGTATAAAGGAAATTGTTGGGATTTGAAGGTTGACCTAAGATGAGAATTATGAATGGAAATGATAGAATATGAGTGAACAGTTTAAGCCTATAGATAGTCGAAGGTTAACTGATGAGATGATGAGACTTCTAGAGTGGTTTCCTAGACTCGATGGTTATGCCCGTAGAAATGCAACAATGAGGATGATGACTGATATTGAAGGACGACATAGGTCGGACGAGAAATCGTAGAGGTCTTGGTGAGAAACAAATGAATGGACATTCATAGTAATGAATTTTCGTTGGTGTTTCGAGATGGTGCCCCAAAGGAAATGGAATAAAGGAAGGAAGAAGACGAGACCAGAAATAATAGGTGAAGGGAATTGATCAAAAAGGACATAAGTTTAGAGGAATCAAATTGATAATTCGATAACCTAAGGATAAGAGGATCTTGATAGAGAAATTCTATGAAAAGGTTGATGGAGAGTAAATGGACAAAAATGCAGAGTAATAAGGTTCCCTGATGTTTTGCCAGGGGTTGTCGGAAGAGATAGAATAAAGGGAGTAAGATTAGGAGACTGGGAATAAAAGATAAGTGTGAATTATGGAACGTGATAAGAAACTCAGAGAAATCGAGTGGATATTTGGATATCATGGGGATGAGAGTACTTTGATAAAAAGCTTGTCGTGAAGGTGGTTATCACAAAGGGGTGAAGTACAGGCGATTTCAAACCTGGATTTTTAACGTATTTTCAAAATAAAACGAAAAATCTTTCCTTTGAATGCTTTTAAAATATCGTTGAGTATGTAACACAAGATACTATCAGCAGGACGCTAGAGTACAACGGGTATTACGATAATGAATAAGAGAGATTGTGGGAACGAAGAAAAGTGCAAATATAAATCGAGAAAATGAAGCTCTAATGAGTAAGTGAACAGAACCGGTAAGAATGGGAGGAAGACGTGGTATTACGTTGAGTACATTATCGGATATGATAGTAGAAATGTGAAATGGTGAGGACAATGATGGATACAATGAAATACGATCTCAGTGTCCTAGATTCCAACAAGGTTGGAGAGTTTTGAGAATGTCGAATTCCACCCTAAGAAAATTTTAAAGTGTTTAAAATGTTTTAAAATAAAGCTTTCGTTGAGTAAGAAAATTTGTTTTAATTACTTGTGATTCAGTATCAAGTAGACCTTGTAAGACGGGTATCATGGAAGGATATGGTATGCTTAGTGCTTGGGACATAATGGTGGTTGTCAAACGAATGAGTTCTATATGAGCAGATTCTGAACTTAGAAATTCTAAAGGAGTTGGTGAAATGTCGTGTGCCTAAATTTGACTAATTGGAAGTTATGACTTTAAAGGAGTGGTCGTGAGTATTATTCCAAAGGGAGCTCGACTTCGATTTAAGTATGGGAGTAACCCGAGGTTATGAATGATTGGAAGTTTTGAACGATCAAGAATTGGATGAGACCCGTAAAGTATGAAACACTTGAAGATAATAGTTATGAATGGGTTGACATTAGTACCGAAGTGAGAATGGGTAACTTTGAGCAATTGTCACGAAAGGTATGTGAATTGGAATCGATAGGGAATTTATCAAACACAGTGGGACTATGGTACTTGATTGAGAAGATCAAATTACTGAGTTGTCTTCAGATGATTACAGGAATAGTATGAATACTCGAACAACAGGTTCTTTAAGAACAATGAAGTTGAGATCAGAATAGCGAAAATAAAGGATTAGAGAATCTGAATTGGAGTTAAGTGAGGCTGATTAAAGTTGTGGAACATTAAACTGTTGAATAAGATATGAAGCCTTGAGATGTTATACGAAGAATATACGCTTGGTGTGAACGGTTGTCAGGAACTCAGTGAGAGTTGAGATACAGAAGTGTGAGCGATATGGACTTGTGTAAAGGTGAAAGTGAAACATCAGCGACGTATAGAGTTGTAAACTACATAAATGGTAGTGGATCTACCTGGACTGATATGAGAATGGACTACATTGCAGTTGAGATCTTCGAAAGAAAAATAATTGACTCAAGATGTGTGTATGCTATATAAATAAAACGGATCGTGAATGGTCAAGGTTTGAGACAGGAACAAGATATGTTCTGAGCATGGGAATACGTGTTGATGAACTCTGTGGTAGGTGTATGACTGAGTAAGCAAATTATTATTTACAATGTTATTCGTTACAATGGATGTTGGGAGTAATTGTGTTGAGAAAGAGATGAAGTGATATGTGTAATTTTAAATTAAATTGTTTTAAAAGAATAACATGGAAGGAATGTGGTTGACTTTGATGAAAGTTCTAAATCAAAACTGTTAGGTGTGATCTTCTATTTCAATCAACAGTAGTTCGAGTGCAGACTTTGGAAAGCTAAATGATGAATATGCTTGACCTCATTGTGGGTGATTTGGACGTTATGTAAGCTAAAAATTTGAATGATATCTGATGAGGCACGTGTGATTAGGGATGGCAACGGGTCGGAGTTGGTACGGAGTTCCCCTATACCAACTCCTACTCCGTTTATTTTCCTCCTACTCCGACTCCGCCCCATCCCGTTTAAGTAAAATACCAACTCCTACTCCACTCCTACTCCGTTTACTATCGGGTACTCCTATTACACTCCTACTCCGTTTGTTAATCACCATTGCAAAATTAAATGTTCTTTTATAATTCAAAACCCACTTAATTTTAGCTTGATTTCTTAAAAATCACTCACGCAAATGATTCTAAATTTGTTAATCACAATTCAGAAATTAAATATTAATATTGAAGAGAAAGAGATGTACATATATGCCCTAATTTGTTGTAAATAACTGTAAGTATGAGAGTAATTTAGTAACTTAATGAATTAATCGGGGCGGGGCGGGTTTTAAATGGTAGTATTTCATGGATACCAACTCCGCCCGACTCCTATAGGATTTTTATATTTCCATACCAAATCCACTCCTACTCCTATTATAACTCCTCCAAACCCGTTCCATTAGGAGCGGGGCGGGGCGGAGGTCCAGCGGGGCGGGGCAAATTGCCATCCCTACGTGTGATTGAAAGTATAGTACAGGATTGGTTAAATTGAAACGAAATGATAAGTATTATGAAAAATAGAGAGGATATTAGTGCGACGCACTACCGACTAAGTGCTATTCATTGAATTGATGTTATTGTGATATGGCGTTCTGGGGAAGAAAGAGTGTAATTCGATAAGAAATGGGAAGTCGTTAGAAAACACAGTATCATTCTACAAGTATCTTGTGGATAGCATGATGAGGGATCGAATCTATAATGCGAAATAGTTGATTGAAGCGTTGCCTTATTGACTGGGTATACGTATATATTAGTGCTTGATTTTGGTTCACTTCGAGATGAAGAATCGTGTATGATTGTACACCAGCTAAGACGTGTTGTCAACGAGTTTTAGTTGAAAAGCAAGATAGGTGAATGAGAGATGAATGACTGTATTGGGTTTGAGTAATGTGATGAAACTTTTGAGTTTCGGATATAAAATGTGACAAGTAAAATGAAGATATATGGGAGTTGACATTGTGACATCGCAATTGGATTGAATGTCAGGTTTGACTATGGAATATGTTCTACTCAGGTATCGATGTTCTCATGTATCGAGATGCTTCGGGGTATTGCTAGGATTCTGTTTGAATCTTCTATCAGCTTGAGGCGGGGACTTTGAGGATTAATTTTTCTTAAGAGCCTGAGGATTTATTTTCCTCATGAGATTGTGGCATCTCAGTGAAGTGGATTGTGTATGTGGCAAATGTTGGAAGTACTTGTGTGAAGTCTTGGCGACTTGAGAAGATGGTTTAAGTTTGGGGACAAACTTCCTTTTTGGAGGGGAGAGTTGTCACACCCGTTCCAGAAAATCATTGTTTTATCATGCATATTGACTTTTGTGAGTTATCAATGTTATTTGATAATTGGATGGTAATGAGGATGACTGTGAGTCAACGGTAAGGTGTCAGTGAGGACACGGGAATATGATAGTCCATTTTGCATTGGCACGGTTAAATGGCATTTATATGATTTAAATGTTATTTGACTTTTTCTGGTATTTCATGAATAGTGAATTATAACTGTGTAGTATAATTTCTGGTAATTTCGATATTGTTATATACTAGTTGAGAACTGTGGTGAGAACGTGAGTGTCACGTTAAAAAAAAAGGTAGGTTGTGTAGAGATTTCACAGAATATAGTTTTCGGACGTTATTTTTGGACCCCCTTTATAAAGTGTGGGATTTTAGTTCTGCCTAACACAGTCGACTGGAGGAAGAGATCAGTCGACTGAGATACTGTAGATTTTAGTTACTGATCCAAATAGTAACCAGTGCAGTTGACTGGGTTCCCTGATCAGTCGACTGGACCCTATTACAGTCGACTGGGCAGTCGATGGGACCTCTGTATTTTCAAATGGATTTTGTGAACACTTTCTAATCGGGCAAAACCTTTTTGTAACTCTGATTTCAATGGATTTTTCAACTCAGAGGGTAATGTTCCCTAAAGTTTTAAATTACTCAGGGTTGTTTTAAAGTTCTTTCTGTTGCGTATCGTTAGAGGATGTTTGGATGAGCCTTGGTGGCGTGCCACGTGTCCTATTTCCATGAGTAGTGGGATGGGTCATGACAGACGGTGACAAATTGGACACTCCCTGGCACCCGTGGTAGTGCTATAGTGTGTGATGCCGACTTGGACACTCCCTGGCACTCGTGGTAGTGCTATAGTGTATGATGCCTACGGACACTCCTTGGTACCGAGTCTGGATACAGAGTGAGATTCTCTCTGGTTTTTTCGAGACGGATTAGGTACTATAATGTAAGGCAAACTGGACACTCCCTGGTACCCGTGTACCATAGTGTGAGGCAAACTGGCCACTCCCTGGTACCCATGTACGATAGTGTGGTCACCTTAGTGTTCTCAAGGTATTAGAATGAGAAAGTTAGATACTATGATCATGTGTTTTGTAGTCGAGGTAAAAGAGTCAGTGAGACGAGTTGGTTACATTGTTATATGCACAGTCACATATTTTATTGATTTGAATATTATTATGTTGTCCTTCTGTTTTACAATTGTGAATTCATTTTTGTATTTCTAAATATGTTAAATAATGATCCCGAGAAACGTAAATGGTAATAAAGTATGTTTTACATTGTAAGTACATGTTTTTAGTGCCACCAGCTTCTTGAAGCTGACGACGTTGATGTGCCTTGGACATTCGTGTCTAGGTTTTTCAGGTTATGATCAGGCAGGACAGTATGATTATGCAAATTGAGAACAACTACTCGTGAAGAGAAAATGATTTAAATTCTGCTTTTATTTATAAACCGAACTTGTTATAAGGATTGATGTAATAGATATTATTATTTTACAAGGCGGGTTATGCCTTAAGATTCCTACGTGCTGTAATAATTATCAACTTTGAAAAATTTTATAATTCTTGATTGCTCTTACTCTGATATAATTTATTTTACTGTTCGACATTTGGGATAGAATCGATCCTTCAAACTGTCGCGACCAACGGGTCCATAAAGGAAATTAAATGATTTCCCTATTTATGCTACGTTGGGGCGTGACAGGATTTAGTAGTACAGAGCCAGGTTATCCAGTTTAACCAGGCTTGGTTGTTCAAGCCACAGATTAGCAACACAGGTTAACTTTAGGTTTTACTAAGCTACACAACCAAGTTTCTCTAAGTCTAGTCTGATTTACCAAGTTCAGGTTTAGCGAATAGCCAGGTTTCAATTTTTTGTTGTTTAATACCAATTGTCCTTAGTTCAAAAACTCAAGTTCTATGTTGGTTTTGCCGTAGAGACAGTTGTATAAATGCGTTGTCACGTCGACAAGAATGTTAGCAATCGCCATATATCCTGGGACTTATCCATTTGAAAATTTGCTAAGTTGATTGTGACGTATAAAATCCATATAGACAGATAGTAGCCGAGGTCCTTAAGAGTTGAGGTAAGTCATAGCCCTAATGAGTAGCGTAGGCACTGATGAACTTCTTGAGTTAGATCTCGGAACAGTCAGCATAGCCTACGGCCTAGAGTTTAGAAGAAGAATAAGAATAAGATCTCTTCACTATTAGACACAACCCTAATTTGAATAAGTGTTAAGTGTGTTATCTATACTTGATTTATATTATGTATACTTGGATTTTATTGTATACATATAGTGCGAGTATGTTATATAATGACATTAACCCATTAAGCTCGACTTGTGTGTAGGTGCATAGATGGCCGAGTCGTATCAAGCAACTGAGAACCAATTGAGCGTACAATACTAGTTGTTATCCCCAGAAGGTTATCCCACTGGCTTGGTCAGATCACTTATTCTGAGCTTATGGAAGATGGGTGATAGAGTCACCTTAGGTCAATTAGGAGATCATCTGTATGGGAGTTTCCTTGCAAAATCATCTGAACTACAAACCAAGGAAAAAGAAAGTTACAAGGGATGATGACTCCAGTTGAGGACAAGGGCACAAGCAGACCAAGCAGCCTCTATGCTAATTGCAACCTACCAGGTCATATTTTGTATAATTGCAATGAAACTTATTTGATGGAACATGGTAGTCTGAGACACCTCCGTAAGGAAAAGTGCACACCAAAAGCGGAGAAGAAGAAGTGGAAAACCCAACCTTAGGTCTATTTTAATTGCCAAATGCCCGGGCATTTTGCCAAAAGATGTGCTTACCCAAGAGGATAACGCAGTGCTTTTACTATAGTGAGACGAATCACATTCGCAAGAGGTGTATGACATGGAAAAATGACAATCGATTCCCATAGTGCGAGCATTGTTGGGAGACTGTTGGACTCAGAGGTATCTGTCATAACTAGTATGTAATAATTGGACTACTAGTCCATTGTTTTCATATGATAAGCTAGTAGATCTGGTCTTTCTTCATAATTGGTAAAATCTATGTAATGAACTAAAAGACCGTGAAATCCCTGTAAGGTTGATTGTCTTATCGATGAAGGAATTTGACATAATCCTATGAATGGATTGGCTCGCTAAGAATCAGGCTAAGTTGGATTATGCAAGGAAAAGAATTACATTAACTGACGATGGGAATCAATCCTTCAATTTCAAGAGTAACCCTTTGGGGGATATGTTCCTCACAAAATGCTTAGCGAACATCAAAGTTGTCAGTACAGAAGTGACAGTGTTATCTATACCTGTAGTCAAGGACTTTGAGGAAATGTTTCAAGATATTTTTGGTTTACCGCCCGAGAGGAGTATAGAGTTCTGTGTTGAACTTGTACCTGGTACTGCACCAATCACCAAAGTTCCCTACAGGATGGCCCCCACTGAACTGTCAAAGTTGAAGGAACAAGTTCAGGAACTTGAGAATTTTGGTTTTGTTTGCCTTAGTACATCACCTTAGGGAGCACCAGTGTTATTCATCAAGAAGAAGGACAGAGCACTTCGGCTATGCATCGAATATAGAGAGTTGAACCGAGTGACTCTCAAGAATAAGTACCCCTTACCCTAGATCGATGATTTGTTTGATCAACTATAGGGAGCTACAACATTCTCCAAGATAGATCTGGGTCGGGAGATCATTAGTTAAGGGTACGAAAAGAAGATATATCTAAAACTACCTTCAGAACTAGATATGGTCACTACAAGTTTTTGGTAATGCCGTTTGGAATGACGAATGCCCTAGCGGTGTTTATGGATTTGATGAATAGAGTGATCAAACCTTACTTAGATTAGTTTGTAATCATCTTTATCGATGACATTTTGATATATTCTAAGTCAGAGGAAGAGCATAAGCAACACGTATGGATTGCAATACCAACGCTTAAAGACCACCGCTTGTATGTTAAATTCAGTAAGTATGAGTTCTAGTTGCAAGAAGTGAAATTTTAGGGACACAAGATATCATCCTAAGGAATTTCTGTGGATTCATCCAAGATGGACGCAGTATCGAATAGGTGAGACCAACCAACCCTACGGGGGTTAGGAGTTTTGTTGGACTCGTAGATTACTATTGGAGATTTGTTGAGGGATTCTCCAAGATGGCAGCACCATTGACTAGATTGACTAAGAAGAATTTGAAATTTAAGTAGACTGAGAAGCACGAGCACACTTTTTTAGAGTTAGAGGAAAGGCTCACCACAACATCAGTACTTGCTATACCCAAGCCTAATGAGAGTTTACTATCTTCAGTGATGCATCATGTCAAGGATTGGGGTGCGTACTTATGCAAGATGGTAGAGTGATTGCCTATAGATCTAGACAACTAAAATCGAATGAGTTAAACTACCTCACCATGGGATTGACAGCAGTAGTACTTGCACTCCAAGATTTGGAGATATTATCTCTACAGTGAGAAGTTTGATTTTTTCTCAGATCACAAGAGTCTTAAGTACTTGTTCACGCAGAAGGAGTTAAACATGAGATAATGCAGATGGATGGAACTGATTAAAGATTATGTCTTTACAATAGAATACCATCCCGGTAAATTTAATGTGGTCACTGATGCTTTGAGTCAGTAAACTCATAGAGCCATTGCCTCCTTGATGATTAAAGAATGGTGAACATTGGAAACTATGGCTGAGTTTGACACGTAGATTGATGAGGAAGGAGAAGGGTAACATTTTGGACGTCTTATTTTATAGCCCACCCTTATTAGCCGCATCATTGAAGCACAAAAAGAAGATGAGAAATTCCAAACACGGTTTATTAAGATGTCAGAAAAGGAGCCAATAGAATGGAAAGTGGGAATTGATGGAAGGTATAGATGCAGAGACAGATTATGTGTACCGGATGGTAGGGATTTGAGAAAAGATATTCTTGACGAAGCGCATAAGTCCAGATTTACAGTTCACCCGGAGGAACAAAAATGTATAAGGACTTGAAGAGAAATTTCTGGTAGGAAGGATTAATGAAGAAGGACGTGGCTGAATTTGTCTCTAAGTATTTAACGTGTCAGCAAGTGAAAGCTGAACATCAGAGGCCTTTGGGATTATTGCAACCCTTACCTGCCCCAGGTTGGAAGTGGTAACTCATAGCCATGGATTTTGTAGTGGAATTACCCAGGTCACAGCAGAACCATGATGTTGTTTGGGTAATTGTGGATTGTCGAAGTCTATTCATTTCATTGCCTTTAGTATGACATATCTGGTGGAAAATATGAGTCGAATGTACGTACAAGAAGTTGTGCGACTTCACAGTGCACCTGTGTCGATTGTGTTAGACCACGATACATGTTTTACTTCTAGATTTTGGGAAAGTCTGCAAGAAGCTATGGGAACCTCGCTTAAGATGAGTACTATTTTTCACCCTCAGATAGATGGGCAACCTGAACGTGTTAATCAGATCATAGAGGATATGCTTAGGGCTTGTGTTATCAATTTTGAGGAATTTTAGGAGACACACTTGCCTTTGGTTGAATTTGCTTATAATAATAGTTATCACACGAGTATTAGGATGGATCCGTTCGAAGCATTGTACGGACGACCATGTCATTTTCTTTTGTGTTGGGTAGAGGTCAGAGACACAGAGTTGTTAGGACCAGATTTGGTTAGAGAAACCAACGAGAAGATTTCACTTATCAAGGAGAGGATGAGAGTGGCGCAGAATAGACACAAAAGTTATGATGATCGACGCCGAAAGGATCTGGAATTCAGTGTTGGAGATCACGTAATCTTAAAAGTTTCACCGGCTCGAGGAGTAGTACGATTTGGTCTCAAGAAAGGGAAGTTAACCCCGCAGTTCATTGGACCGTTTAAGATTTTGGAACGTGTTGGAAAAGTGGCGTATTGACTCGCACTGCCACCAAAGATGTCTGGAGTTCACAATGTATTCCATGTTGGTATGTTAAGGAAGTATACGAGATCCCTCACATGTGGTTAGTTTTGATGACACCGAGATGAGCCATAACGTTACCTATAAGGAAAGACCTGTGAGAATTCTAGAAATTGAGGAGAAAGGATATCATGTTAGTGAAGGTTCAGTTGAATCACCATGACGAGAATGAAGCCTCGTGGGAAGTGATGGAAAAATAGGTTTAAAGGTTATTTTAAATGTGCAGCAGAAAGATTGAGTTTCAAAAGCTTATTGGTATGCCCGGATCTACTACTCGTCAATTCTATAGATGCGTACTAACAAGAGGGGAGAAGAAATATACCTCAGGTCTTGAACCCAATTCTGATTTTCTTTTTCCAGGATGGTGCAGCAGCCTCCACTAGGTTGTCTTCACTCTTATGTCTCCTACGAATGCTTCCCAGATAGGCTAGTGATGGTGGGATCTCTAATGGAGAGGATAAGGAGGGTTTGGGAGCTCTAAAACAGTTTCTGCAGCTTCTGTCGTTCAAAACGATGAACTCTTTTTTCTGGACGAAGCTGCCCTATTTACAGATTCCCAGAACTGACCTAATGTTCAAGCGATCGAAGTAGCTTCGATCGATCAAACTATCTTCAAATGATTGAACCCGCCAAGACTTCAATCGATCGGGACACCTTAGATCGATCGAACCTGCCTTGACTAGATCCTCATGTGCCTTTCCAAGTATCCTGGCAGAGCTAAGAGTAGGACCTCCTAGGCTCTTTATTGTTGGCTCAGACCAGTTGTTAATTCCCATGTCCAAACTCTTTGATCAGCAAACTAACCAACTGATCAGTTAACGTTTACTCCACTATAAAATGATAACTGAACTCCAACGCAAAAGAACATATCCGAAGCGATAACTAGACTTGTATGTTGTACTAATGTCCCTCTACCTTCAACATTTGCAATCATATTCAGGTAGTCGGATAAACAGTCACTGTCAACCTGAATCACGATTACTTCTTATATTCCTCGAGTCCCATTCACCACTCATGATTACTAAACATGTTGATAACTACTTATCAACATGACTGCAATTCTCTGTAATCAACTTGATGACATTCTCAAGGGAATGCTTACTCTGAATCAGAGGGTAGATTCTATATGGACAATATATGTTCACAACCCTATGAATATGACATACTCAAGATACCCAGATGTTGATCTTCTATAGACCTCACTGATTAGTAAGTCAAAGCAGCCATATCCACAGTCTGTGTTCATAATCATCTCAAGATTGAGAACACGTACCTTATACAAGTTAGGAGTTCCTATCGACTGTTGACAGTCTTAAGCGTCAATGGGAAAGCTCAGGTCTGTCAATGCACTATAAGCACTAGCATATTAACTAAGAGATACGCTCTAGTGATTGAGATTCATCACTCCATCCAATGGTAGTTAATCATGCTACAATATATACCTAATGAGATATCCAGTCTCATCATCCACTGTGACAAGTTCTAAAGTATCAAAGAATAGTTCGTATCTCACTTGTATGTATCTCATACACACACGAATTACCTACTATGATACTTAAGGATTAACAATCATCTCATGAAAGAAACATACACAATGAAATGTAAAGCTGATACCCATATATTAAATTGTCAATGTCTCATACATAAAGTAATGGTTTGAGGGCACGAACCCAACAAACTCCCACTTGCACTCACAACCATATAGGATTACATCTGAGACCAAGACTATCTAGATAACAATCAAAGACCTTGTGGTAAGGCCTTTGTAAACAGATTTGCAAGATTGTCAGAGGTGGCAATCATGCTGACAGTCACATCTCCACGTTGAATAATATCTCTGATTAGATGATATTTCCGCTCTATGTGCTTTCCCTTTCCGTGGTTCCTTGGCTCCTTGGACTGAGCCAATGCCCCACTATTATCACAATAAAAAACGTAATAGGTGACAGCGACGCTGGTACCACCTCGAGCTCTACAAGGAAGTTCCTGAGCCAAACAGGTTCCTTTGCGGCATCACAAGCAGCCACATACTCAGCTTTTGTAGTTGAGTCTGCAATGCATTTTTGCTTAATGCTCCTCCAACTAACAGCACCACCTCCCAAGGTAAAGAGATGATCGGACGTCGACTTTCTCGAATCTTTATCTGACATAAAGTCCGAGTCAGTGTATCCCATTGGAATTAACTCACTACCATCGTACATAAGCATGTAATCTTTAGTCCTTCTCAAGTACTTAAGAATGTGCTTAACGGCTGTCTAGTGCTCTAGACTTGGATTCGATTGATATCTACTAACCATGCCAAATGTAAAGCAGATATCTGGTCTAGTGCATAACATCGCATACATGAGACTTTCTACTACCGAAGCATATGGAATTCCTACCATGCGATTCCTCTCCTCCTGTGTCTTTGGACACTGGTCCTTGGAGAACACCAAACCATGCCTGAAAGGTAACAAACCTTTCTTCGAATTATCCATTGAAAACCTAGTTAGTACTTTCTTGATATAACCAGCTTGAGATAATCCCATTATCTTTCGCTTACGATCCCAAAAGATCTTTATTCCAAGAATATAGCTCGTCTCTCCTAGATCCTTCATATCGAAAGTACTAGCTAGCCAAACCTTGACCATTGACAATGCCGCTAGATCATTTCCAATGAGTAGAATGTCATCAACGTAAAGCACAAGAAAAGCCACCACTTTTCCTTCACACTTCTTGTATACACAAGATTCATCCAGATTCTGTATGAGATGTTCCAACTCCTGGATGCCTGGTTAAGCCCATAAAAAGACTTTTGCAACTTGCATACCAAGTTACCTTTCCGACCAGCTATAAACCCTTATGGTTGTTGCATATAGATGTCCTCCTCAAGATTGCCATTCAAGAATGCAGTTTGACGTCCATCTGCCAGATCTCATAATCTAGGCATACAGCAATAAATAAGAGTATTCTGATGGACTTGAGCATGGCTACCGGCGATAAGTTTTCTCATAGTCAATGCCCTCCCTCTGAGTATAACCTTTCGCTACAAGCCTAGCCTTAAAGGTCTCAACCTTTCCATCAGATCCTCTTTTCCTCTTGTAGAACCACTTACAACCAATGGGTTTAATATTGGCTGGAAGCTCTATAAGATCCCAGACCTTATTTGAATCCATAGATTCCAATTTAGCCTTCATAGCTTAAACCCAATGAGCTGAGTCTACATCAGCCATTACCTCTTCATACGTGATAGGATCATATTCAGATTCTATGGAGACAGCTTCAAAAACTTCTCCTAAGAACATGTATCTATTAGGCTGGCTAACAATCCTCCCACTACGACGAGGTACCGGTGCGGAAATGGGTGAAGAAGTGGAATTTTCTTGATTTACATCGTTATCAACTAGAGGTTGGACTGAGGGCTCTCCTTCTATCTCTCTCAGATCTATCCTTCCTTTAGGTTTATGGTTCATGATATAATCATCCTCCAAGAATATATCATTTGTACTAACAAACACTTTCTGTTCTCCTGGATCATAAAAATACCATCCATAAGTACCCTTTAGATACCCTATGAAGTAACATACTTCCGATCTAGAATCCAACTTGCTCATCTTTCCTTTCAACACAAGTGCCAGACACCCCCATATCCGGAGATGGTGCAAAGAAGGCTTGCGCCCAATCCACATTTCCCGTGGTGTCTTGAGAACAGATTTTCTTGGTACTAGATTTAGAATGTATGCAGCGATTTCCAAAACATATCCCCAAAGAAATAATGGTAACTCCGAATAACTCATCATCGACTTAGTCATGTCTAAAAGAGTCCGGTTCCTTCTTTCTGCTACACCGTTCTGCTGAGACGTACCAAGAGCAGTCAATTGTGATAGAATCTCATTCTATACAAGGTGATCAATAAACTCATTAGAGAGGTACTCGCCACCTCGATCAGATCAAATGGCCTTGATATGTGTGCCCAATTGCTTCTCCACTTCATCCCTAAACTCTTTGAACTTTTTAAAGGCTTTAGACTTGTGCTGCATTAGGTACACATATCCATACCTTGAATGGTCATCAGTAAATGTTATGAAATATTCATAACCACCCCTTGCTCTAATATTTATTGGTCCACACACATTAGTATGAACTAATTCCAACAACGCATTGGTCCTATTGCCCTTTGCAAGAAAGGGCCTTTTGGTCATCTTACCCTCTAAACAAGACTCGCAGACTTCCATTGGTTCGAGAACCAAATCGCCTAAGACCCCTTCTTTGACTAGTCTGCTAATCCTATTTAGATTGATATGCCCAAGCCTCGTATGACAAAGCCTTGTTGGATTAATGGAAGGTTTTTTTCTTTTAGATGGTACAATTACCACTGAGTTATTAAGTTCCACACAAGAGTCTTTAGAAATATTAGGAGTAATCACATACAAGACATTAGTTTTAACACCAGAACATATAAAAGAACTATTTCTTTTAATAACAACTTCTGTTCCAAAAAGAAAAGAATAACCATTATCCAATAAATTTGTAACTGAAATTAAATTACGTCTCATTAAAGGGACGTAAAGTACATCTGATAAAACTATTGTCTTATTGTCCAAAAACTCTAAAACGACTACTCCTATAGCAACCGCGGAAACGGTTGCGCTAGAACCCAGAGTCAGCACGATCTCCCCATCGCTGCATTTCGTGGTTAATTTGAACCCCTACAATGAATTACAGATATGGTTAGTCACACCAGAATCAATGCACCAAGTGTTTGAAGTATCCGTTATAAAACTTACTTCAATAAAATCATATGTGATTCAATCATATCTTAAACTCTTGTGGCTAAGAATTATGGACAGTTCCTCTTCCAGTGGCCCTTCTCACCACATTGGAAATACTTTCCTTTGCCTTGGCCACCCACCTTCCCTTTGCCCTTACCTTTTTCCTTAGATTTTGCAATATTAGGGACCGGTCCAACACTTGGACCACCAGTGCTAGCCTTCTTCTTCCATTTCTTTCCTTTTGGCGTAGATCGGGAGGAGGAAGAGCTTTTCTCAACGTTCAAAACGTTGCCCCCAGGCTTGATCACCTCTTCCGCTGCCAGTAAAGAACTCATTAATTCGCTCATTGAAAAATTGATTTTATTCATATTGTAATTTAGTTTAAATTGAGCGAATGACGGTGACAGCGTATTGAGGATCATATCAACTTAGGTCTGTGAGTCAATGTTGGCACCTAGGGTCTCCAGCTCGTTCAAATAACCAATCATTTTCAAAACATGTTCTTTGACTGGAATCCCTTCTGACATCTTAGCACTCATTATCTTCTGCATGGCTACCTGCCTAGCAGGCCTGCCATGCTCCCCAAATATCTTTTTCAGGGATTCAATAATGTCACTGACAGAATTTTTCGACTGGAATTGGTGTTGCAACACACCAGCCATTGAGGCCAGAATGTAGCAATGGGCCATTCCATTCGACTTCTTCCATTTATCGAACTCGCATCTGGCAGCTGCCGAAGCATTTATCGCGGGTTCTTCGGAGCATGGGGTGGTGATGACATATATGTGATCCTCTACAGTTAATACGATGTCAAGGTTTCATTTTCATTCTGTGTAGTTATTTCTAGTTAACTTGTTTTGAGTGAGTATGGTGGCAAATGGACTAAATGTAGATCCAGACATTATGATTTACTGTAAAAATCAAAAGACAAAATAAATATGCATATCAGAATTTAACAATTTGAAATAAAAGAATCCTTAAAACTCTTATTTTAAAACAAAGTCATCGGAATATCAAAACGAAAGAGTAAAGCCTCCGTGTGGTGGTCAATACACGATCTTCCGATTAATCATGACTTGTCCGCTATGCAACTCTTGTAAAACAAGTTATGACTCCCGAACCTATTTGATCTCTAAGTTTCTGAATAATTCCCCGTGTGGGATCCCTTATCCATAGCTTAGCTAGTGTATACCATTAACTAGGATCCAATCACAACCGTCTTAAGTAGCGCCTCCGTGTAGTGGTCACCCTCTAACACAACTGATTGATCATATCCTTAGGAAGTTCACATCTAGTAACCAATGAGTAGTGTACCCTCCATATAGAATGATCACCCCTGGCGAGGTGACACATAATGCACTACTCATCTTACAATGAACCATTAATGGAAGATCGTGGGTGTTATTAATAAGACCCTCTCCCACTAGATTTAGTGAATTACGGATTTTGCTTTTAGAAAATTGTTTCCACACATTACCCATAAACATCCAATGTTTATTAATGCGTTGAAAACGGTTTTTGAATTTTATTTTAGAAAACTTGTGTTTACGTGCATGCAAGCAGTAACAATATAATTAAATGTCAATCACAAACCAAGCACATTAATCAAAAAACTAAAATGAAATAAAGACATTCAAACGATGTCTCTATCTCCCATGGCTCTATCTCCATAGAATCTGCTTCTTGGTTTGATCACCTCCAGCTCCATTTTCATGAACAATGGCTTGCCTCTCCATCTTCATGGATCTTCTAATTCTATTACATTGGTTCTATACTTCTTTCGAAGCTTACAATTTATCTAGAAATAGAAATTGCAAAAATAAAGAAGGCTAGGGAAACTGGTGCGACTTTCCTTTTCGTAGGATTGAAGTCGCAGCGCCCTTTACACATGCCTTAAAATCAAACCAAAATAAAATATAGCGTACACCAATCACAAACATCTTAATACAAAAATGAAACTTTGATCTTGGTGCTATGGGAGATATCGAACTAATCTTGCTGCAAAAGGGTTAGTCGTATGCATATCCACGCATATATCTCAAATATATGTACCGATTGGAACCCATGATTGATTTGCATAGTACATAAACTCTTTAGGTACTGAATTAGAACAATAAAACAACATCTTAGTTCTCTATCGCAGTTCGATCGATTGAAGATCATTCGATCGCTCGAACCTTCGATCGATTGAACACTGTTCAATCGCTTGAACATTCTGTTTCATAGAATGATTTGAAAAATTTTACAGAATAATTTAAAATTAAAGTACATAATTTAAAAACTTAAAACTGTGAACAGAACACCTAGACAGAAAATCTGTCTCAATCGATTGAGGCTTATTCAATCGATCGAACAACAATAAAGTTCGATCGATCGAAACGTGTTCGATCGCTTGAGCACAGAGAATGTTCGATTGATCGAGACTACTTCGATCGATCGAAACCAACATGCATCCAATGCAATAGATCTGTGACGATGCAGTTTCTAAAACAATTCTAAAAATAATATGCAAATCAAAACTAGTGTTCCAAAACGCATCTATAAATCGAAACAAGTGTGGCTCTGGTACCAATTGAAGGAAAAATAGGTTTAAAAGTTATTTTAAACGAGCAACGGAAAGATTGAGTTCCAAAAGCTTATTGGTATTCCTGGATCTACTACCCGTCAATTCTATAGATGCGTACTAACAAGAGGGGAGAAGAAATATACCTCAGGTCTTGAACCCAATTCTGATTTTCTTTCTCCAGGATGGTGCAGCACCCTCCACTAGGTTGTCTTCACCCTTATGTCTCCTACGAATGCTTCCCGGATAGGCTAGAGATGGTGGGATCTCTAATGGAGAGGATAGGGAGGGTTTGGGAGCTCAAAAACAGTTTCTGCAGCTTCTGACATTGAAAATGACGAACTCTTTTTTCTGGACGAAGCTACCTTATTTATAGATTCCCAAAACCAACCTAATGTTCAAGCGATCGAAGTAGCTTCGATCGATCGAACTATCTTCAAGCGATCAAACCCGCTAAGACTTCAATCGATCGAGACACCTTAGATCGATCAAATCTGCCTTGACTAGATCCTCATGTTCCTTTCCGAGTATCATGGCGGAGCTAAGAGTGGGACCTCCTAGGCTCTTTATTGTTGGCTCAGACCAGTTGTTAATTCCCATAACCAAACTCTTTGATCAGCAAACTAACCAAATGATCAGTTAACGTTTACTCCACTATAAAATGATAACTGAACTCCAACGCAAAAGAACATATCTGAAGCGATAACTAGACTTGTATGTTGTACTAATGTCCCTCTACCTTCAGCATTCGCAATCATATTCAGGTAGTCGGATAAACGGTCACTATTAACCTGAATCACGATTGCTTCTTATATTCCTCGAGTCTCATTCACCACTCATGATTACCAAACATGTTGATAACTACTTATCAACATGACTGCAGTTCTCAATAATCAACTTGGTGACATTCTCAAGGGAATGCTTACTCTGAATTAGAGGGTAGATTCTATCTTGACAGTATATGTGCACAACCCTATGAACATGACATACCCAAGATACCCAGGTTTTGATCTTCTATAGACCTCACTGATTGGTAAGTCAAAGTAGCCATATCCACAGTCTGTGTTCATAATCGTGTCAAGATTGAGAACACGTACCTTATACAAGTTATGAGTTCCTATCGACTGTTGACAGCCTTAAGCGTCAATAGGAAAGCTCAGGTCCGTTAATGCACTATAAGCACTAGCATAATAACTAAGAGTTACACTCTAGTGATTGAGATTAATCACTCCATCCAATGGTAGTTAATCATGCTACAGTGTATACCTGATGAGATATCCAGTCTCATCATCCACTATGACAAGTTCTAAAGTATCAAAGAATAGTTCGTATCTCACTTGTATGTATCTCATACACACACGAATTACCTACTATGATACTTAAGGATTAACAATCATCTCATGAAAGAAACATACATAATGAAATGTAAAACTGATACCCATATATTAAAAATGTCAATGTCTCATACATAAAGTAATGGTTTGAGGGCACAAACCCAACAGGAAGTTGAACCTGATATGAGGAAGAAGTACCCGGAGTTATTTCACGTCTAGTCTAGATTTCGGGGCAAAATCCTGTTTAAGGGGGGAGGGTGTAACAACCTATATTTTCATTAATTACTAAATATAATTTCAATATTATTTTCCTATTACTTGTTTGATTTAATAGAAATACTTTAATTGGGGTCAAATCATAATTCTTAGAAATTTAGAAATACCTGTGTTGGATTTGAAAAATGTATTTTCAAGATGGTGAAAATATTTACTTTTGATTCAAAATGCATTTTTATACAACCAGAAATTTATTTCCTTCGTTAATATACATTTTTTGTATTTTTGTGTGATCACCACACCGCGATAATACCAGTTTACAAACAAATTTTGTGTGTGTGAATTTGTAGGCATAAGCTATTTTCCCAAACACCCTTAAGTTTCCTAGACAACTTGTTTGTGCCTTGTTTGGCAATGCTTATATGGTGTGCGTTGTATTAGTGCCACAAGCTAATTTGCTAAACACACCTAAATTGACCCCTACTAATCTTAGCATCTCCCATAATCTGTATAGATATGTTATATGTATGTATATGTGTTGTATTATGTATGTACAGGGAGTCTCTAAAGAGGGCGCACTCCCTTTAGTAAAGGGAGCACCTCTATTTTGGATATCAGATCGTGTTTTAATTATTTGAAATGATAAAAATATCCTTAATGAAAATACGATCTGACGACCAAAACAGAGGTCCGCCCTTTATTAAAGGGAGAGCGCCCTCTTTAGAGACTCCTTGTATGTATATATATATATATATATGTGTGTGTATATATAAGTAAGTGAATTTGCAGAGTGTAGGAGGTTGTTCTTAGCCTCCAAGAATTGGTTTTGCTAAATATACATACACTTATCTTCACATAGCTGGATTTACAAAACTGAGAGAGATATAGTTTTAAATAAATTTTCTAGAGAGAGAAAGCTTCACAACTCCATAACCAAAAGCTTGATTTGGGTTTTCTTCTTTTGGATTCTTTCTCAACAAACACACCACCTTCAATCACAGTGAGTATTTTAAACTCACTTAGAATGTAATTCATGCTTTGTTTACTGTTTATATAGCTATAATTGTAAGTCACCTTCAATCACATTGATGATTTTGTTCTTAAAGTTCATAGCTTGAAAAACATGATTTTTCCAAACTTTAACAAAATTCATTTTGATAGATAATAATGATAAATTACAGTTCCTAGATGTTATGTTTAAAGTATTAGAGCTAATTCATTCGTATAAGAAAGTATATTAGGATTGTAGTTTCGTTACCTTTCGGTTTTTCATAAAATCCGAGAGCTACAGTTCGATTCGTATTAATCCAATCGCATATTCGTAATCCTTGCAAAAAAAATGAAGAGAATCATATATGATATGGCATATTTAAGTTCGAAATACAAAATGGGTAAAAAACCAGTCCATAAAACTGAAACAGGGGACAAAAATGAAGAAGATGAAGTCTCTGTTCTTTTTTGCACGTACGACTCGCGCGAGCGGCCTCTCACGTGACTTATGTAATTCCCATTATTCTGAAATTTTCTAAAAAGAATTCGAAATAATCGTATCACGCACGCGACCCACACGTGCGACCCGCTTGTGCGACTGGGCCATTTTCTGGTTTTTGTCTATTTCCTTACAAGGAACTGTTTGGAAAAATTTTTAAGAGTTTTTAAAGCACTGTTTGGGAGATATGCTAAAACATAATCCTGTTTGTAACGTTATGTTAAAAGGGAAGATTAACGACTTGATTCCTCGCGTGTATGATGATATTGATTTTCAGTAATTTGTATTTTCTACATACAGTTATATGACATGCATGTGGAGTCAAGTTTACTTGCATGGTGAATGGTGGTTAGTGTGAAAAGAGTAAATAGATGATGCTGTGTATGGACACTCCCTGGTACTCGTGTACTATAGTGTGATGATGTGATGATATGGGTTTTAAGCTGTCTGTGAAATGCGACGGTGACCAATTGGACACTCCCTGGCACCCGTGGTAGTGCTATAGTGTGTGACGCCGACTTGGACACTCCCTTGCACCCATGGTAGTGCTATAGTGTGTGACACCTATGGACAGTCCCTAGTACTTGAGTCTGGATACAGAGCGAGATTCTCTCTAGTATTTTCGAGACGAATTAGGTACTATAGTGTAAGGTAAACTGGACACTCCCTGGTATCCGTATACCATAGTGTGAGGCAAGCTGGACACTCCCTATTACCCGTGTACTATAGTGTGGTCACCTTAGTCTTCTCAAGGTATTAGAATGAGAAAGTTGAATGTTGTGATCATGTGTTTTGTAGTCGAGGTAAAAGAGTCAGTGAAACGAGTTGGTTGCATTGTTACATGCACGGTCACATATTTATTGATTTGAATATTATTATGATGTCCTTCTGTTTTATAATTACCAATTCAACTCTATATTTCTAAATATGTTAAATAATGATCCCGTGAAACGTAAATGGTAATAAAGTATGTTTTACATTGTAAGTACATATTTTTAGTACTCACCAGCTTCTTGAAGTTGACGACGCTGATGTGCCTTGGACATTCGTGTCTAGGTTTTTCAGGTTATCATTAGGCAGGATAGTATGATTATGCAAATTGAGAACAACTACTCATGAAGAGAAAATGATTTAAATTCTGCTTTTATTTATAAACTGAACTTGTAATAAGGATTGATGTAACAGATATTATTATTTTGCAAGACGGGTTGTGCCTTAAGATTTATACGTGATGTAATAATTATTAACTTTGAAAAATTTTATAAGTCTTGATTGCTTTTACTCTGATATAAGTTATTTTACTGTTCAACGTTGGGGACGGAATCGATCCTTCAAACTATCGCGACCAACGAGTCCGTAAAGGCAATTAAATGCTTTCCCTATTTATACTACGTCGGGGCGTGACAACATTATCCACCACTCATTAAAGATTTCGTTCCCGAAATCAGAAGTAAGTGAATCTCAAAACATCAAAATAACTTCGAAACCTTCTTCCGCATCTCCGACTCTAGTTCCCATGAAGCTTCTCTTTCATCATGATGCTTCCACTGAACCTTCACCAATGGGATCTCTTTGTTTCTGAGCTTCTTGACCTCTCGTTCCAAAATTCGCACTGGTCCTTCGTTGAAAGTCACATTGTCATTTATCTCGATATCTTCAAAGTTGATTTCATGCACTGGGTTGTGGGCACATTTTCTTAGCATACTCACATGGAAAACATTGTGCACTTCTGACATCTTGGGCGGCAATGCCAGTTTATAGGCAACTTTTTCCACATGATCTAGAATCTCGAAAGGTCCTATAAAGCGCAGTGATAGCTTCCCTCTCTTCTGGCCGAATCTGATGATGTCTCGAACTGGAGATACTTTGAGAAGTACGTGATCTCCAATGCTGAATTCTAGATCTTTGTGACGCTTGTCTGTATAACTCTGGTGCCTAGTTTATGCCATCTTCATCTTCTCTCACACGATTCGAATCTTCTGGTTACTCTCTCGTATCATCTATGGTTCAAGCAGTTGATTGTCTCCAACTTCGACCCAGCATAATGGCGATCTGCAAGGTCTCCCGTATAAGGCTTCAGACGCCGCCATCCCTATACTTGAGTAATAGCTGTTGTTGTACGCGAACTTGATCAGCGGCAAGTGTGTCTCCCATGAACTCTCAAAATCGATAACATATGCTCACAACATATCTTCCATTACTTGATTTACGCGTTTCGTCTGTCCATCAGTTTGTGGATGAAAAATTGAACTCAGATTCAATGAAGTTCCCATAGCTATCTATAGACTCTGCCAAAACTCTGTAGTGAAATGCGAATCACGATCTAATACAATCGTTACAGGTACCCCATGAAGTCGTACAACTTGTTGCAGATACAAGTGGCTCAAGCGTTCCACTGAATAGGTCATGCTATAGGCTATGAAATGTGCTAATTTGGTGAGTCGATCTACAATCACCCAAATAGCATCGTGGTTTTGCTGAGATCTAGGTAAACCCACTACGAAATCCATAATGATATGCTCCCATTTCTACTAGGGAATCGGTAGTAGTTGTAATAATCCAAAAGGTTTCTAATGCTCTACTTTAACCTGCTTACATCTGAGACATTGAGATACATATTCAGCAATATCTCGCTTCATCCCATCCCACCAAAAATTTCTCTTCAAGTCTTTGTACATCTTTGTACCTCTAGGATGAACAGTCATTCGTGATTTGTGCGCTTCATCGAGTATATACTTCCTGAGATTAACCTTGTCGAGCATACAAAGTCGATCTCTTCATCTAAGTGCTCCATTTGCAACAATATTCCAATTCTTAGGTTCCTTCACTGTAGCACTTGTGAACCATTATTGAAGTCCGTCATTCCTCTTATTAGTCGCTCTTCTGAGCCTCTAGAACGCGACTAATAAGAGTCGGTTGTACTACGAGATATCCAAAATGTCGTCCTTCTTCAGATCCCACTAGTTGAAAGTCAAATTCCACCAGTGTTTTTAAAGCTTTCCATTCCCTAATCATCAGAGAAGCAACTAAACCACAAGGTCTCTGGCTCAACGCATCAGCCACTACATTTACTTTATACGGATGGTATTGCAAAGAGAAATCGTAGTCCTTAAGTAACTCCATCCATCTTCGCTGCCTCATGTTCAACTCCTTCTGAGAGAACAAATACCTCAAACTCTTGTGATCTGAAAATCAATCGAACTCACTACAACAAAAAACCCTTATTATGACTTTAAAAAAGAGTCATAAATGTATATTTATGACTCTTTTTTAAGCTTTTAAAATAAGTCATAGCATTGCAGTCATAAATAAGTTCGAGTTTGTTAAAAAAGTCATAAATAATTATTACTTTTACAACAGTTCTAAAAAAATAGTCATAAAAAATGAGTGCTTTCAAATTGTTTATGACTACTTTTAAATTGATACAGTCATAAATAATCTTCAAAAAAAGTCATAAATAGCATTTTAAAAAAGTCATAAATAATCTTTAAAAAAGTCATAAATAGCCTTTTAAAAAAGTCATAAATAGCCTTTTAAAAAAGTCATAAATAATCTTCAAAAAAGTAATAAATAACCCTTTAAAAAGTCGTAAATAATCTTCAAATTAGTCATAAATAACCATTTACAAAGTCATAAACAATCTTCAAAAAAGTCATAAATAACCTTTAAATAGTCATAAATAATATTTAAAATAGTCATAAATAACCTTCAAAATGTCATAAATAATCTTTTTATAGTCATAAATAATCTTCAAAACAGTCATAAATAACATTTTAAAAGTCATAAATAATGACACTATTTATGACTTTAGTAGGACTATTGCTAATTTATGATTGTTTTTTTATGAAACAGTCATATATAATATAAAACACATTTAAAGAAAAAAAATATTTTGTTGATAATCCAACAATTAAGATTACACAATTCAAATACATCATCAAAACATGCATGTTACAAATCAACTCAAGAACCATATTCAAATATTATCTTCCTTCCAACCAAAATTTTTCAATAATCAATCTAATAATTAGTTATGTACAAGAAAAATGTAACAGTAAGTATTAAACCAACAAACCAATAATGCATATGTAACATTGTTAAAAAAAAATAAAAAATAAATAAATAAATAAATAAAAACAAGATTAGTGTCTATTTAAACTCTTCAATCTCCGCTAGTACATCAACTTATTTGCAATATTTGTTCCATGTAGTCTAACTGTGTAACACTGAAACAAAAATGAAATCAATGTATTAGATTCTATATAACGAGTATATAATTTTCTTAAATTGTAAAAATATAGATTACCTGGAAAAAGGAAAAAATGTTGAAATTTTCAATACTTAAATGTATTCTTGAATGAACTCAATGAACTCAAGTTGAAGTACATTTAGCTCGTGGCTTTCATATTTCACTTTTTGAGACAACTCTTTCATCTGAAAAAGTTCAGGAAAGAATGAGATGTTAAGGATGTATTCCCTCCCCACAACACCACCACCACCACCTCCAACACATATGAAAAAAAAAAAATTCCACAATTTATGAATCAAAGTAAAACAAGAAGAAGAGAAAATTTGGCGACACATTTACAAAGAATACTATGATAATACCTTTATCCTGATAGATTTGGATGGATTCTCTATTATCACTTTCACGAAAAGGAACATATAGTATCCACATTCATAATTTCCTGGTTGCTTTGGTCCCTATGAATAAATGTATAACAAATATTAGACAAACAATAAATTACTGCAATCACAAGTCATGGTAAAACTAACTTATGTTGGAATGAATGTTGACCTAGAATTTCTAAAACTTTCGACAGAGTCTCCTCTATAAATAGAACCTCCCAAAAATTTCAAACAATGAAAACATACCCAGCAACAATTGAATAACCGCAACATACATTATATCAATACATTAACCATAACATACTAAGTATAATTTAAACAGCTACCATTATATCTACCATGTTTTTATTCAGATTTAATTACCTTTACGAATTGCCAAATTGGTTTTGGCCTTCTTTTCCTTTTGAAATTTAAAGCCTTGAGTCCACTTCAAGACAATATTAAAAGTTAAAATTAGATAATAAAACGTCACTTCAAGACAATATTCTCACACACAACGATTACAATACGAAAAATTATTAGAAAATTCGATGACTAAGCGTCCACAACTTTCTACGATGCAACCACAATAAGAGGTAATTAATTATAATTCAACTTCTAAACGCAAGAATAAAACACCACAAAGTATTTTATTTTATTACACCTTATGTTCACCACCTCGGCCACCCATCCATGGTCCAGCCTACACATATATCCCATGTGTCTCCTAACGTAATACTAACTCCCACTCCGGTCCCAACTCCCATGGGGTATCACTGGGATTTGAGTATACACCGAAAGGCTAGTCCTTACGTTCTTGACGTCAATAAAACAATGTCTAGATACACATGAAATAGACCAACAAGCCGGGCATAAGGCCTAAAATAATGAAGAGACGGGTCATCCACGTAGTCGCCGTCTAATCACACAAGGACGGGTCATCCACGAAGTCGCCGCCTAAAATCATAAGGAGCAGTGGTGAACTCTAAGTATTTTCTATCGTTCATACATCCACGTTTTTCACAAAACTCTACTTCATATATAAGAGATTCATATATCTCAACTCAAATTTCCGTTAAAATTATATTAACAGCTACATGTTCACACAGATTCATAACCCACACAAAATCACACAGGAGTGCCGGCCCTAGCTGCATGCTGCCAAGCGGCAGCATTGGGCCCAGCCCCTACTTGTGGGCTTGCTTTTTTTTTTTTTTTTTTCCTTCTTTTGTATTAGTAATTAGAGGCCTAAAGAAAAGCCCATTTTATAGGCTTGTTTCTTTTACTCCTTTCTCCAGCCTCTAGGAGAAACGCAGCCACTGCTTTCTTTATTTTTTATTTGCTCTCTCTCTCTCTCTCTCTCTCTCTCTCTCTGTAATCTATCGACTCTCATCTCCAGCCAGGCAGTCTTCATCGCTCTCTCAGAGCCGGCAGGTATGAATAATGAATCCTGGCTTCTTCTTCTTCTTTTTTTCCTTATTCTCTCAATCTCTCCCTTTTTGATTTTTCTCAATCATCTCTCTCTCTTTTTCTCAATTGAACCCTAGTTTTTTTTTTTTTTTTGTCCCTTATATTTTCTTATAACCTTTATCATAATTTCTTGAGATTTTTTATGTTCCTTCATAATCTTCTTGTGTTTTTTTTCCCCTAGCTTTCTATTGATTGAAGCAATAAGCATATAAGTCATCCACACTCAATCCAGCACTGCAGGTATGAACATAATGAACCCTAGCTTCTTTTTTCTTCTTTTTTTTTCCTTATTCTCTCAATCTCTCCCTATTTCTCAATCGTGAATTGTCTCTCTCTTTTTCTTGATTGAACCCTAGTAGCCTAGCTTTTTTTTTTTTTTTTTCCCTTATATTTTCTGATAAGTCATCTGGGAATTTCTCTAGCAGCTAATTGGGATGAAAAGTACATATTGAATATTAATTAAGACAAGGAAAAGAATGCTTAGCCAGTTAGCCTCACCATGGCTAATTGGGCTGGCCCTGCTCACTTCTATTTCTTCAAACCCAGTGATCTATCATCTATCTACCAATATTATGAGTTACTTATATATAATCATAGAAAATATAAGTATATATATATATATATCTGTACACACATGCACTAAAATATTCTATTCTAAAATTAATCGAATGCCAATGACAGTGAAATTAAAATAGGAAAATTTGTGTATTATACATGTGTGTTTATATGTATTATGTATACACACCACCCAAAATTTGTGTGTTATGGCTTCGAATAGAGAATACACTCACATATGATCTTTAGGGATCTTTTGTTTTGTTTTTTGTTTTTGTCTTTTTTTTTTATATGGGAGAGGGGAATGAGGTTCGAACCCCGAACCTATGTATTGGAAGAGACTTATATATGTCAAACTCTTTGTCACTTGAGCTATGCCAACTTATGCAATATATCTTTAGGATCTTAATGATGGAAGAAAGGTTGATTAAAGAAAAACAAAAAAACAAACAAACAAACAAACAAACAAACAAAAATGATGCCTTTATTTTTGTAAGGAAAATACTTTGGTCAGTTATTTTCTTACTGTTCAGAATTTTGACTGGTTCACGATGGACTAATAGTATCTTAAAACATGAGAAAAATCACTTAAAAAAGAGTATTGAAGTATTATCTTTTTCTAAAATCTTTGCTAATATCGTGTCATCCAGTGATAACCATAATTTCTGCAGATTTCTTATATTTCTTCATAATCTATTTTTTTTCTAGCTTTTTGTTGATTGAAGCATCAGTCATTCATACTCTCAGTCTCTCATGGATTCATGGTAATTAAATTGGTAAGTATTGAATAATTAAAGTATTGAACCCTAGTGTTTTTATTTATTTTTTTCCCCTTGTATTTTCTTCTAATCTTCTTCCTAATTTCTTCAGATTTCAATATTATTGAATCTATTGATTGAAGCATCAGCCACCATTCACCGAGCACGGCAAGCAGGTATGAACTATGAAGCATTTTGTGACCCTTTTTTTTATTTTTTATTTTTTATTTTTTTTTATTTTTGCCTGTGAGCAATCTTAATTTCCTATGTTAGCATTTTTATTTATTCTTTGCATGTGAGCAATTGTTGTGAGCATTTTTTTTCTTTGTTTATCTAGGTATGAAAACATTGAAAAGATATGAATCCGGAAATGAAAAAAGGAAGAGAAAAAGGAGAGAACTTGAATTGATTGAATCTTAAAAAGGAGCTCTTCATAAGTTTTTAAAAACCAATATAAATGAAGAACATAGGAACTTGAATGAACATGAAGATGTGGAAAATGTAGAAATTGTAAATGAACACAAAGATGTGGTAAATGAAGAAATTGTGAATAAACCTAAAGATGCGGTAAATGAAGAAAATGTGAATAGACTCGAAGATGTGATAAATGAAGAAATTGTAAATGAACACAAAGACGCCATAAATGAAGAAATGGTGAATGAACCTAAAAATGCGATAAGTGAAGAAAATGTGAATGAACTTGAAGATGTGGTAAATGAAGAAAATGTTGAAAGTAGTCCAAACATAGATGACCCAGGAAATTGGAAAAAGATTGATCAAAGATTGAGAGATTTATTAGTTGAAAGAGGTCCTAAAAGAGATGACAACCTTGATTTTCCAAAGGATTCAGAAAGTAGGCATTTCTCTTATGCATATTACATTCGTCAGTTATCAAACGGCGAAAAGCATGATAGGAAATGGCTAATCTATTCTAGTTCTTTGGATAAGGTCTTTTGCTTTTGTTGTAAGTTGTTCAAGCATGATGGAAACAACACTAAATTGGGCCAATTGGCAAATGAAGGAGCCTGGGACTGAAGAAATCTTAGTAGCATGATTAAAAGGCATGAAACTAGTAGAGATCACATTGCTCACATGAGGAGTTGGATTGAATTAGAGATTAGATTTCGACAAAAAGTAACAATTGATAAAAGTGTTGAAGAACAAATCAATAGAGAAAAAGAACATTGGAGGCAAGTATTAGTTAGAATAGTTGTTGTTGTGAAAACACTTGCTAAGAATAGTTTGGCCTTCCGTGGGGACAACGAGAAGCTTTATGAATAAAATAATGGGAACTTTTTAAGTATAATTGAAATGATTGCCGAATTTGATCCAATAATGAAAGAGCACACTCGTCGAATTAAAGAGAAAGAAATTCATTATCATTATCTTAGTCACAAAATTCAAAATGAATTTATTCTTCAAATATCGGATGAGATCAAATGTGTAATCATAAAAGGGTTAAAGAAGCAAAGTACTTTTCAGTAATTCTTGATTGTACACCGGATGCAAGCCATGAAGAGCAAATGTCCCTTATATTAAGATGTGTGAATGTTTCAACAACTCCAATTATTGTAAAAGAGTTCTTTTTAGGATTTTTAAAGGTGCATGACACATCGGGGCAAGGACTTTTTGGTGAACTTGTCAATGTTTTGAAAGATCTTAAACTTGATATTGATGATGTAAGAGGACAAGGGTATGATAATGGTTCTAATATGAAAGGAAAAACAAAGGTGTGCAAAAAGGAATATTAGAGATAAATCCTAGAGCATTCTACACGCCTTGTGGTTGTCATAGTCTTAATCTTGCACTTTGTGATATGGCAAACTCTTGTTCTAAAGCTTCATCTTTTTTTGGAGTGGTGCAACGTATGTATTCGTTGTTTTCATCTTCTACAAAGCGGTGGAAAGTTCTCACAGATAATGTCAAAGGTTTCACGCTTAAGCCACCATCACAAACTCGTTGGGAAGGTCAAGTTGAAAGTGTTAAAGCCATAAGATTCCAAGCTCCAGATATAAGAAATGCTTTGAATGACTTAGCAAGTACTAGTGAAGATCCCAAGACAAAGAGTGATGCCGAGTGCTTGGCGACGTATGAAATTGAGAATTTTGAGTTCTTGCTTGGCATGGTTATTTGGTTTGATATATTGAATGTTGTTAACAAAGTAAGCAAAATCATGCAAACAGAGGACATGCAAATTGATGTTGCTATAGATCTCTTAAGAGGACTCATTTCTTTTTTTGAAAGCTATAGAGAAAATGGATTTGAAGAAGCTATGATTGAGGCTAAAGAGATTGCAATTAGAATGGAAGTTGAACTTGTTTTTCGTGAACGACGTGTCATTCGTAGAAAGAAGCAATTTGATGAGACTGCTAGTGAAGAGATGACACAATCAGCTGAAGAATCATTTAGAGTCAATTACTTCATATACATAGTTGATCAAGCCCTTTCTTCACTCAAGAGTAGATTTGAACAATTTCAACAATATGACGAATCTTTTGGATTCTTGTTGAATGTGGAGAGGTTGAAGTCTGCCGACAATGATAATTTGAAGTGTTCATGTAATAATCTTGAAGATCTCCTAAAACATGACATGGTTTTTGATATTAATGGGGCAGAATTATGTTTTGAACTCAAAATCTTAAGAGAAGCTTTACCAAGAGGAACAAAAAAGGCAATTGAAGTATTGAATTTTATAAAGAGGCTAGATAGTTGTTTTCCAAACGCTTGGATTGCTTATAGAGTATTATTAACTATTCCAGTGACAGTTGCCTCTGCTGAGAGAAGTTTTTCAAAGTTGAAGTTGATCAAGTCTTATCTACGGTCGACGATGTCACAAGAGAGATTGAATGGATTGGCTATGATTTCTATTAAAAAAAATTTGTTGGAGACTCTTGATTTTCCTTCTTTAATTGATACTTTTGCTGCTCAAAATGCTAGGCGATCACATTTAGTTTGATGTAAAGTTAGAGTTTTGATTTTTGGGACTAAGATGTATGTTTTGGAACTAAGTTGAACAACACTAATGTAATTATGTGCTTATCGTCTCATTTTAATGAAAATTATTATGTACTCTTATAGATTTTGCGCTTATGAAATTTATTAAAGAGGGGCCCGCCTTTGAAAGTTCGCATGAGGCCTTAGAAAATTTTAGGAATCTCAGGGCCGGCCCTGTCACACAGTCATAATTTCACAAAGCTCAACTATACATGAGAACTCTTATCTTTCTATGTACAAATAAATTAATTTATATTAACGAACACGAAATCACAGAAAAATATGATATAGCAAATATGCTTATTTTAACATTCATAAAACTGTTACTGTAATATGTATTTTCTGCCCAAACGGTGCAGAATTGGGAAAAATACCATTAGACGAAAGTTGTCCAGAATTGCGTTTCCTACAGGCTTAAGCGGACAGAATCACGAAAACTGTAACGTATGATTTATTAGGAATTTTCTACTAAAATCTGATCCGTGAAAATCTCAAATCCGAAAATTGAATAATTGCTCAAATGTATATCCAAGGCTCATCTATAAATCTCAAATCATAACTTCAATCATTGTAAATAAAAACCTAAATCTCATAACCCATAACCGTACTAATTTCATAATCTATCCATTTAAATTTCAATCAAACGAGATTGAAAGAAAATAACAAGTTAACTCACCGATTTAGGACTTCAATGTTGATGAAGATTCGCAAAACAATATTTGGAGTTCCTCTTTTCTTCTCTTATTATCTTCTTCTTCTTCTTCTTCTTCTTCTTCTTCTCTCTCTCTCTCTCTTGACTGCTCTATTTTTCTCATGTCTCTCTTTTCTTTTCTTTTTGTTATCAAAACCCTAGGAGGTATATTATGTATGTATATATGATACACCTACATATATTATAACACAAACACACAAAAAGCTAAAAATCCCGTTTTTTGTCTAGGGGTCTCACAAAAAGGCTTTGTATGGGCCCGAAATACATTCTAAAGTTCTAAAATGAGTGACCCAATGGGTGTACATAACCTGGGTACTTAATTTAAATGTTAAAAACACAAATTAACACATTCACGGGCCTATAATCACTACAAAAAAAATAAACACATCAATTCTTCAATGACTTGTTCAACTTAAGTTTTTACAACTTAACTCCACCACTTAGCTCTATAAAATTTCACACAATAATTAATGAATAAAATAAATACACACATATAAATAAATAACCATGGTTGTATACACAAAAATTTAGGTTGTCTCATTATTTTGTTTTTTTAAATGAATATTCATATAAAGAAAATACGGGGTGTTACATGTATACCAAGTGAAATTTCATTTAAAATTTTTATACAGCGCACATTTCCCTAATCAAGAATCTTAACTTTAAAAATCTTAACATACATATTGTCTTTTTCACTATTTTTCCCAAAAAACAATACTTTGATTCTAGAATTCAAAGAAAAAAGAGTCATAAAAATAAAGAATATTTATGACTACCCAAAAATGAAGTCATAAAAGTCTTGTTATTTATGACACTTTTCTAAATACTTATTATATATGACACTTTTCACAAACATGTCATAAAAAGTCTTATTTTTTATGATAATTTTCAAAAAACTGTCATAAAAAATCTAATATGATTCTTAATAAAATCTAAATTTGTGACACTAAAAGTAACTATCAAGTATTAATAGTCCAATTTCAAAAAGTAATTTCTTAAAAACTAGTCTCTCAAAGGTCGATTTAAGTGAAATTTCACTTAATATTCATGTAAAGATTTAGTGAAATTTCACATAATATTCGTGTATGCCAAGTAAAATTTCACAAAATATTTTTGTACAGAGGACCTTTCCCTAATCAAGAATCTTAACTTTAAAAATCTTAGCATTTTGTCTTTTTTTCACTCTTTTTCCCAAAACAGTACTTACGTTTGATTCTAGAATTCAAAGAAAAAGAGTCATAAAAATAAAGAATATTTATGACTACCAAAAAATGAAGTCATAAAAGTCTTATTATTTATGACCATTTTCAAAAAACTGTCATAAAAACTCTTATTATTTTTGACCATTTTCAAAAAACTGTCATAAAAACTCTTATTATTTATGACCATTTTAAAAAAAAAAACTGTCATAAAAACTCTTATTATTTATGACCATTTTCAAAAAAACTGTCATAAAAACTCTTATTATTTATGACCATCTTATTATTTATGACCATTTTCAAAAAAACTGTCATAAAAAATCTTATTACTTATGACCCTTTTAAAAATACTGTCATAAACAATCTTATTATTTATGACTAATAAAAAAAATGGTCGTAAATAAAACATCACTTACCAATCTTATGACTATATTTGCAAAAAGAGTCATATATGTTAGAAAAAAGTATTTGTTATGACTCTTTTTTTAAAATAGTCATTAGCCCAAAATAAAAAAAGTCATAAAAAGGGTTTTTTCTTGTAGTGACTTCTCTTCATACAAGTAATGCCTACAGATCTTAAGAACAAATACTATCGCAGCCAATTCTAGGTCATGCATAGGGTAATTCTTCTTATGTGGTTTCAATTGCCTCGATCCATACGCAATCACTTTACCATCATGCATCAGCACACATGCTAGTCCTTGATTTGAAGCATCAGTATAAATCGTAAACCTTTATCCGCTCTTGGGTATGGCCAAAACTGGCACTGAGGTTAACCTTTCCTTCAGTTCTTGGAATACTCCTTCATGTTTGTCCATCCATTCATACTTAGCTTCCTTGCTTGTTAACTGTGTTAAAGGCCCTGTAATTTGGAAAATCCTTCTACAAATCTCCGATAATAACAGGGTAAACCCAGGAAACTCCTGACTTTCGTGGCATTGGTTAGTCGATTCCACTTTAAGACTACATCAATTTTAGATGAGTCCACAGCTATTCCTTCCTTTGAAACAACATGTCCTAGGAACTTGACTTCCTGCAGCCAAAATTCACATTTACTAAACTTCGCATACAATTGATTATCTCAGAGTGTCTATAAAGCAATCTGTAAATGTTTCTTGTATTCCTCTTCCATCTGAGAGTATATTAGGATATCATTGATGAACACAATAATAAACTGGTCCAAATAAGGCATGAATACTCGATGCATCAAATCCATGAATACCGTTAGAGCATTGGTCAATCCAATAGGCATAACCAGAAATTCGTATCCATATCTTATCCTGAATGCGGTCTTTGATACCTCTTCTTGTCGAACTAACAGTTGATGATAACCCGAACGTAGATCTATCTTAGAAAAGACCGTTGATGACTGTAATTGGTCAAACAAATCATCTATCTGGGAAAGTGGATACCTATTCTTAATCGTAGCTTTGTTCAATTCTATATAATCAATACAAAGTCGGAAAGTCTCATCCTTCTTCTTCAAGAGCAGCACTGGTGCTCCCCAGGGTGACGTGCTAGGTCGAACGAAACCTAAGTCTTCCATTTCTTGCACTTGCTTCTTCAGTTCCAACATCTCAGTTGGTGCCATCCTGTACGGAGTCCTAGAAATTGGTAGCGTTCCGGTCACTAACTCTATATAGATGTCCATCTCTCGCTTCGGCGGAAGTCTGGATATATTCTGAAATGCATCTTCAAAATCTTGCACAGTAGGAATTTGAGTAACTGTGATCTCTGAACTGGTGTTTCCAATCGCAGCTAGCCTACTTGTAAGAAACGCATCACTCGAAGAATTACACTGGAATTTGAAAGGTGACATCCCAAGTAATGAAAAGAAAATTGCTCTACTAACATAATTCAAATTGGCACCGTACTGGGTAAGCCAATCAAATCCTAGAATCACATCAAATTCAGACATTTACAGAGCTATCAGATCTGCCATAAAATTTCTACCTCCCAGGGTCAGGGGACAATCTTTGCACACCTTTCCCAACTTAATGGTCACACCCAAAGGTGACACAGCGTTAAGAGCCATCTCAAGGGCTTGGGGTATTAATCTCAACTCACGCACAACCTTAATAGCAATAAACGAACGAGAAACGCCCGTATCAAACAAAGCTCTAACTTGATGATGGAAAAGTATAAGCGTACCTTCTAAATTCTGCTACTCTTCTTCATTGAAACCCGCTCCTTCTGAAATGATCTCATTCATCTGAACCTGTCTTGGTGGTCCTTGATGTCCTTGAGTTGACACCTCGTAATATCCACTACGTGGTGCTCGACAATCCTTACTCATATGCCTACGTTTACCACAATTATAGCAAACAACACCTGATCGATCAAAGTTTTAGGGAGCTTGACAGTCCTTAGCTAGGTGTCCTGGTATCCCACAATTAAAACATCCACTTATCTCTCTTCTAGGTGCAACTGGTGGTGCCTGAAAAGGTGGCTCTGTTGTCCGAGCTATTGAGGTTAGGGAAAAGATATTGGAGGTTTCATAGCTCTATCCCAAGTACGCTTATATCCCTGTACAACTGCTTGAGGTCTCCAATCGTGCATTCTTCGCAGCGGGGCTTGGAAATTCCTCTACTGGAAATTCCTCGGTGGCAGGGGTCGTGTCATAACTTGTCTCTGGATCTGCTGCACATCCTTCTCTAGGCGTGCTACCAATCTAACCAGCCCTTCAAATGATTGGTTCAAATGTCCCACCGTCATGTGCCTCAGATGTGAGCTAAGTCCTTGATGGAACCTCTTTATCCTTTTGGGAGCCGTGTCCATTATATATGGAGCAAAACGGGAGAGACATTCAAAGTGCATTGCATATTCTCGCACCATTCGAATACCCTGGACTAAACTAAAAAATTCCTTCTCGTGCTGATCACGCTGGTCATCGGGGAAATACTTCTCTAAGAACCATCCCTTGAAAACCTTCCATGACATCGTCTTTGAAGCTTCCAGTCCTATTATTGCTTTTTCAGACTCCCATCAATTTGTGGCGGCATATGTAAGCTGAAACATGGCCAAACGATGCTTCTCCTGTTCACTACAATTGACAGCCTCAAAGATTAACTCCATCTCTCTAAACCATTGTTCTGTCTTCTAATGTGCTGTCAAACCATCAAACTTCTCAGGTCGCAACTCTCAAAAATGTTCTAGAAACTTGTCTCCTATCTGAGGTCCACCTGGATTGTTGCAGTGATTATGGGTACTTCCCATATGTTCCATACGTCTCATGAAGGCATCGAATACCCGTTGGATCCATCTCTGCCGGAATGGGTACTCCATGTCTATGACGATTTCTAGTAGCTCCAGCCATAGTGCTTCGTATGCAGTGTGCCTATAAAAGCTCCATCATTAGGATGTTGACCTCGCCCCAAACAATATCATACATAGCTATAGTAAAAGCAATGTGCAGACTAAAATCTCAGATATACATAGCAAAATTATCTTGTATATATATATCCATAATCAAGACATTAACTTACAAGATGCCATCACTATACAAGGTTACGCATAAGCCGACTACCATATACAACTATCCCCCAAAACACCCAAAAGCTAAAAGTGGGCGACATGCCCTATAAACAAGCTAAACTCTAAACTTAGAGAACACCCTCCTCAAAAGTCATCCATGTATGACTCCATAAAATGATGCCTTATCCTCTGGGGCAATCAACTATCCCTCAGCTATATCCGCGTTTAACGGCTCGTCCTCGTCGAGGGGCTCATCAAGATCTTCAACATCATCCTCTGCTACCTGGGCTGTGGCGGCCAACTTTACCTCTCTAATCACAAATCCGTGGGGATGTGCTGCCATCACATCTGCCCATTGTGCTACAACATATGCTATGTCTGCTACGCCTCCTGGAGCTACCTGAGGAACAAGAGCATCATCTGCAAGGTCCTCCTCAACCACTAAAATGTCCTCCACTACTGGTATGTCCATCTCCTCAGGGTCCTGCTCCTCATTATCCAACACCTCATCAGCTAGTAGGATCTCATCTGGTATAATACCTCAGCCCCCAGCTCCTCATCAGCTAACAAATCTCCCTCGGGTGTAATATCCTACTCTTTCTCATCCTCAGAAATTACAATAACTAGCGAAGGTATTGACTCCTTTAGCTCTATCTCAGCCTCATCGTGGCCATCAAAATCCTCATCATCACTGTCTAGGTCCTCATCATCACTATCCAAATCATCATCATCTGTCTCTGCAACATCGTCTACTATCGGTTTAGCATCCTAGGGGTGGTGGTATCTGTGGAGGTGGCTCCGTTGAAAGTAGTGGCAGCATGCGTATGACATTCCTAAGAAGATACAAATAAATCCCTGGATCATGCAATATTGCTAGTGACTCCTCCTCAATACGTCTCAATGTATCCTCAAGATAAATTGCATTTACTCGAAGCTCCTCTGGATCCTTAGTCCTCGGGATACAATAATCATGCCATAAGTCCATCTCTAGAGTGGTTATGCTCCCTGATGGATCATCCTAGTGTAGTATGTCGAGTCCATTGGCTCCACATTACCCTCATGTATCTAATGCCCTCCGTACACATCCAGGACAAATGTAGGCACCATGCCACCTGAAAAGAAACTATTTAATATTAGAACTAAACTCGAAGACTCATATCTTAAAAATCTTAAACTTAAATGCTAAAAGTGTCAGACAATCAGTGAGCACAAGAGAAACCTAGGATCTGATACCAAAAATCCTGTCACGCCCCGACGTAGTAAAAATAGGGAAAATAAAATTCCATTTTTGGACCCGTAGGTCGTGACTGGTGAATATCACTCGATTGTCCACGACACACAGTTCTAACACATCAGAGATAAGAATGTAGTAACTGAAATAACTCAAATGCTAAAAAAACGTAAAAAACCTTATTACAAATCCCAACGTTGTAGTAAACTGAAAACTAAGTCTTAAGGCACACTCGCCAACTATCAAGTAACATAGTTAAAATATAATTTAAAGGACTACTAATCTAGCCCTAAGCCTCAAGTGCCGTAGACATTGTCATCAACATGGTGGTGTTCTCCTTCGATCCCTTCTTCGGTCTGACCATCCCAATCATAGCCTTCCTCCGAGTACTCCTGGTAGTAGTCCTCATTAATGGGCATCTCACCTGTATAGCCATAGGTCTGAAAAGCTGGACATGGGTATATCCAGCTGCATAAATACCGTCAGCTTGGGAAAGCCGAGTGAGTAATAAACTAACAGAGTATCAAAATAAGAAGTCTTTAATAGCATTTGCATTAAGATATAGTATTCTGGACGTGCTCGTTCTTACGCATCCTAACTTACTATATGCGACTCAACATCCTGACTTACAATATTATGGACTTTGTGTCCATATTACTGACTCATTCTCCCATGCATGTCCAACCATACGTTGCCTGGTTGAAAGACTCCCTTCCCAAAGATCTTGATTCATTTTCCAATATCATAGTAATGGTCAGCCTGGTATAAAACCTCAGCTATCCCATTCTCGTAACGTAATGGTCAGCCTGGTACGAAACCTCAACTATCCCATTCTCTACGATGTTTCTTGGTACGGAGTACCGGCCGTTACATATACATAATGTGCCTTGGTATTATCATACCTGCTGTTCCACATAAACAACGTGCCTTGGTATCATCATACCGGCCCGTTCCACATAAACAATGTGCCTTGGTATCATCATATCGGCCGTTACACATCTCAATCATCATTTCTCTTTCCACAGTCATGGCTATCACTTGCCACAATGAATCATGATCCATACAAGAAGACTCAACCCAACATAACTCATAATCTCCTTGTTCGCTTAACTTATACCATATGAACAAATAAATAGTCTCCATGACTACAAGGTACCAAACTATGCATGTCAGCTTCCTCATATAAACATCCTTATATTTAAGATTTACTTATTCACTGACATTAGGTTCACTATCCAAATGTGTATCTTCGTATCATACTGAAGTTTCATTCTAACATATCAAAACAGTAATCGAAAACTTTGATAGACATGCGATCACATAATATAACTAAACATGGATTAAATCACATTCTGCCACGATACAATCGATTGGACTAACTCAATAATCGATTAGGAAAAATCAGGTGCCAATCGGTTGGTCTTAATGGCAATAGATTGGTACCCAAAAGATGCCAATCGATTGGAAATATCACCAATCGATTGGGACAAAGTTTAATCGATTTGACAAAATGGCAATCGATTGGTACTTCATCTTCTTCACAGTGAACGTACTGAAATTATACATAACGGAAAATAAATGTTATGGATCCATTCTCTTCGTACAAAAACTCCTAAAAACACCTCATAAAGCTACTATGTGAGTTTGAGAACTCACCTATGTGTGTGGATGTGGTGGTGTGCTAAATAAGCTTGAAACTTGAGCTTTAATGGTGGGACTCTTTTCTTTCTTTCTCTCTTTTCCTCCTCTTTCTTATGTCCTCCTTCTCTTCTCCTTGAAAGTGTGTATGTGTGAGTATGGAGGTGTGTATGTCACGACCCATCCCACTAATGTGTGGAAATAGGACACATGGCATGCCATCAAGGCTTATCCAATTCGTTAAAATGATTATACGCAGCGGAAAAGACTTTAAAACAACCTTGAGTGTATAAAACTTTTGGAAACATTATTCTCCGAGTTGTAAAATCCGTATAAATTTGAAAGCACAATCATATCCCGAAACGAATGATTTTATGTTGAAAGGGGTCCCAAAGGTACCTTAAGAACCAATCAAAACCTTTTGAAAATTTCCAGAAGGTATAGAAAAAGATTTCTGACAGGGGGCATTTCGACCGGTCGAACGACCCCATTCGACCGGTCGAATGACCCTTTAGCAGAATCCTGCACAAGCTGCAGAATTTTGCCTAAGGCATCACCCAACCTTACTCCTTTCATTCTTCTACACAAGTTTACCTTAGTTTAAACTTCACAAGTTACAACATGTTATCAAAATCAAAGTTTAGGAATACTAATCCATGAAAAAGAACAATAGCGGAATAAGCTAAGGCTTGTTTGGCGTATTTCACAAAACTCTATCCATTTTCCTTTAACTTCAAAATCGATAGGTCAAGCATTCAAAACACGAATCCATAAGTTCGGATTCAATACAACATAACTAAAAAAAAGAGTTTTAAGAGTTATTACAACATCATGAACACCATACTACTCCTTCCAAGCCAAAAACAAAAAAAAATGCTAGTTATTCGAAATGCTCATTATTACAAGACTTGGAAAAGAAAACAAAAACATGTACAAAGGATCCCCCAGCATTCGTCGGTCTCACTCCTCACCCTTCTTTTTCCCTTTCTTCCTTTCACCTGCAATGGAGTAATCTCCACTGCTCAGCTATATGTTGAGTGTACAATCTCTAACATATGCATATATGACAAACACATGCTTTAATCTCATAAATTACATCGAATGGTCTCTAGGGATAAAAATACGCATTCATCCAGTAGCGGCAAGTCCAAGTCTTAAACCGTGATGCCAATGGCAAGTCCAAGTCTATCAACCATTGCATCCACAAGTGCCATGGAAAGTCCAAGTCTATCAACTATGCACAGTAGTCGTCGCTACTAAATTCTCAAACATCGAGAAGCTTACTCCGGTATGAATTTATATAAAACCCCCCTTTGACCCACATAGGCAACTCAACATGCTCGCGTAAATTTAGACATGCTTTTCATATTTAAGCGCGTGCATAATTAACGGGCCTAAGATTAACACATGAATTTTGCCCGGATCACAATTTTGTCTTTGAAATATAAAACATGTATTTCACCTATATAACATAGGCTAAAAATTCATTCCTTGAGCTATCTTCGTATAACTTGGAGGAAACGACTAGAAGCCCGAATAAACGCCAAATCTACGATCCTACACAAAACCTACAAGTCTACACGTGTTTTCCCCAATTTCTTATATTTAGAATTTTATAAAAACTTAGCCAAACGTGGCCTAAAAACTATCAATATGTAGCCTTTACCTTGGGGAGTTCGAATATGCAATTTGGTGAAATTCAGACGGACGAAGGGTTGCCGTTTGTCATCACAAAGTCTGTAGGATCAATCTCCCTTTTCTCTCTCCTCTCTTAAGATATTATATGAAGTTTTCAAGAAATGGAAATTTCATCCACCACTATTTATAGACAAACTCTTCAGGAATTGCGTTTACTTCCCCGCGAGCTTCTCAAACACCTAGTTAATTCCTGAAACTTCGCACACGTCCATTTTATTGCTTTATGAGTGAAAACTACTAATTACAAGAGTTTTCGATTAAGTCTCGTTTGGATCCAAAATATACGTACGAAAACTAAATTCCGTGAAATCTCTATACAACCTACCTTTTTATATAATGTGACACTCACGCTCTCACCACAGTTCTCAAAAGATATCTAACGATACCAAAATTACCATAAATTATACTATACATGTATAATTTACTATTCATAAAATACCAGATAAGTCAAATATAACATTTAAATCACATAAATGTCATTTACTTGTGCCAATGCAAAATGAACCATCATGTTCTCATGTTCTCACTGACACCTTACCGTTGACTCACAGTCAACCTCAACCTCATTATCAACTAACATTGATAAATTCATAAATTCAATTATGGATGATAAAACTTATAAATTTTGGAACGGGTATGACAGTGTAAGTGTGTATATATGAACATATATATATATATATATGTATGTGGAGGTGTATAACTCCAGGGAATCAACCAAACAAGTCTAAGGACGAAATATGATCAGTATACATAGGCAAGGGCTTACATGCACAAGCAGGTGATGTCATCCTCACAGAAAATGCTTGGAGACCAAGTTCACGATGTGGCAATCGATTCGAATAAGTGGCAATCGATTGGTATAAAAGATGGCAATCGATTTGTGAAGCATGGCAATAGATTGGGACTCAAATTTTACCAAAGACAAGGTAAAGACAAGGTATTAAATATAGAAGTCATTACATAAATGTATACGTCATAATTATAGTGAAAATACGGGTATTACATATATCATAGTAGATATACGTTCATAGAGGGAGAGAGAGATATCTTTGAATTTGAATTGAGATAATCATCGTCTAACATCTTTGCAATCACATGACGGAAGTGGGGCTAGACATAACCAGAATGACGAAAAACCCCTAAGCAAAGGGCATAGCTGCCAAAATTAATGGGCAGAATGTAAAAACCAAAATGATGGGCTTGGGAAGACTTAAAAGGGTTAGGGACGGGTTTGAGGATGAATGTAAAAACCCGATTCAAGTTCGTGATTAAGTATACAAAACTCGTCTTCCCCGTAAACATATATATAGGCATAATAAAGGTTTGGGAAATCATAATGCCAAAGCAGTTTCTTTTAAGCCAAAATAGATTCTAAAACTTTTTTTTATTTGTAAGGATAGGGGTGGTCATCGGTCGATTTTTTTTTTTCATGTTTAAAAATTGACCGAATAGGTTCAATTGATCGTTTTTTTTTTGCCACTTTTGGTCGTTCGGTTCAGTTTCCTTCTGTGATTATTTTTTGAAAACCGATCAAATAGACTTGGTTTGTTCGGTTCGGTTCAGTCAGTTCTGTCCGATTTTTTTTTCATTGGCCTAGTAACGGGGAAAAAAATTTGTTAGAAAATTTGTGGTTTGCTCTGGTATTAAAGAAAACTGCTCTGACAAAGGTTTCAATAGTCTATTCTAATCCCACCAGTCCACTCCTTCTAGTAATTAATGTTGGAACACAACTTTCCCACATCCAATGGTTGATAATGAACAAACTAGAATCTTCTACTCTCATTAATTGAATGCCAACCACGACCACCTAGTCTAGGTAGAAGCAAGTCTTCAACTAAGGATGTTATACCCTCTTGGTTGAGGGTTCGAACTCCATATGGATAAAAAGTGGTTATGGCCAAAATTCTTGGCCTCCTAAGGGGAGGCTAGGGATTCGAAAAACCCCTAAGGGTTGTGTAAGATAGTTGGAGGGATGGACTTTAAAAAAATGTCCAACTTGGTGTGGGTTCAGATCCTACCGCTAGCTTGCTTCCTTGATTTCCTTGGTGCGTGTGTTATGGGGTCGGTGCACGTGCCGGGGGTTTGCCCCTTGTTGTACTCCGATAAAAATGACAATAGATATTAATCCCGAAGTCGTGGAGGACAGGCGGTGGGATTTGTCCAAGTATTCCAAAAAAAAAAGTGGATATGGTGGCAGAATATGTCATGTAAGGGTCCGTTTGATAAAACTAAAAATTTTAAGTGATTGGATTTTCAATACTGAAAACAGTGTTTCAAGTACTGAAATGGAATGCATTCAGTGATTAATTTCAGTATAAAATTTTCACATAAAGTTTTCAGCAGGTTTTTGGTTAGTTTTTCAATTAAGTAAATAAGTGCTGAAAACTTTCATTTTCACTACTTATTTAGGTTATCAAACACACCGGAAGTGTTTGGTTACATAACTGTAAAAGTGACTTTGAATGTAGGGTAAATTAGCTTAAATGGGATACGATTCCGTTGCAACGGTGTGGCTTAAATGGTAACTAACTTAGGTATATAGTAGTGAAAGTTAAGTTTATCATTTCACTAACTTCGCTACTATATGTGATAGCCGACTCTGGTATAACCGGCTCTCTCACAACCGCATTGAGAAAGCCCCGCCCTCTCCCAACCGACTAACACATTGTCAGCCCACATGCACACACCAATGCAATGGTGGCCCACATAGGGCCGGACTTGCCTTGGCCGACCCTCACAACCGGCTTTGTGATTGCCAGCCCACACACACACCCCAGTGTATGCCCTTCTTTTAGTGTATAGCAACCTAGACTAAGTTTACACTACTACCCAAAAAAAAGGGGAAAATACCTTTTACCCCCTGTGGTTATACCCATTTTCTCATAACCCCTGTGGTTCATTTTATAACACTTAACCCCCTGTACTACGGAATAAAGTGAGACTGTTAACTTTTCTAATGAAAAAAAGGAAATGACGTTAATACCCCCAAGTCCCTATACATACTCTTTAGGGAAAAATACCTTTTACCCCCCTATGGTTACACCCATGTTCTTATAACCCCTGTGGTTCATTTTTGTAACACTTAACCCTCTGTACTAATGACTGAAGTGGGACTGCCGTTAGAAAAGTTAACAGTCTCACTTTAGTCCGTAGTATAGGGGGTTAAGTGTTACAAAATAAACCACAGGGATTATGAGAACATGGGTGTAACCACATAGGGTAAAAGGTATTTTCCCCCCAAAAAAAAAAAACTACACTGAAGTTACTCTAAGAGCGTTTTGACTGAGAGCTGGCCCCTCTAGCTTCGAGAAACGCGTTTGAAAAGGCAAAAAATCCAATAGCTTTCATGATTGTGATTCGGTTTTGAGTGCCCAATCACCACCAAAATTGCTTTTGGAAGTTGAAAAGTTGATTTGGAGTTCTTATTGTCTTGCCCAAACGGGCTCGATCTACTAGATAGATTGATGATAAGTATAGATACTTCACTCTCTCTCTCTCTCTCTATATATATAATACATCCCCTTTCAAGTCCTAACAACAATACTCTCTCCCTCTGTCTTTTTTCCCCATCTCTCTATATATTTCTCTCCATCGCCCCAGCCCCCAATCCGATTGAGTTATTCCTGCCCCAGCCCCAATCCGCTATTCTGTTCATGAGAAGTGTGACTCTTTTTGTAGGAGCCCAGCACCAATCCCTCCAATCCGAAAGAGTCGCCCTTCTCATGAACAAAATAGTGTTATGGGCTCAATCCGTTTCGGTTTCCCGCCCACTCCTACTATATAAACCCCCACCCACCCCTCAATATTTTCATATTCCTCCATTTTTTGAGAAGAGAAGAGAAGAGAAGAGAAGAGAAGAAAAGAGAAATCGATAGAGCAAAATCTGAAGGTAATTGATTTCAAATATATATATATATATGTGTGTATCAATGTATGTGTTTAAGTGTGTGTTTTCAGTTTCTAAGATCTCTTATATATATATATATATATATATATATGCATCAGTGTGTGTTTAAGTGTGTTTTTTTTGCGGTTACTGAGTATGTGTGTGTGTGCGCGCGCGCGAAACAATGTGTATGTGTTTAAATGTTTTTTTTATGCAGTTTTTGAAATCTGTTTGCAATTCTGCTCCCAATGGAGAAGGTAACATCTATTTTAATCTGTCTTACTTTGAGATAGTATTACGATAATGCGAATGAAACGGCAGATAATTTTTATTGATGAATTTCAGTTCGAACAAGTGAAACTGCTAGGAAAACTATTCGAAGGCCAGTTTTTCAAGGCCTGGAATCCTGTTACCAATGAAGATGTTTTGGTGCAAAAAAGTTTATATGGCTTGAATGATCCAATTTCATTCATGGATGACATGCAAAGGATTTTTCCTTTGAATCATCCAAATATTTTGAGGTATAACTAGTTGTGATCTGCTTTGCTTTTTATTATGAGGTATAAGTAGTAATCATCAAATATTTTAATTAGCATTTCTAACTGTGATCTGCTTTGATCTTTTATTTATTTATTTATTATTATTTCTTTTAAGATTGCTGGAATCCTTCATTGTTGAAGATGAGGAGTGTGTTTGTCTGGTATTTGAGTATTTTGATATGAATTTGGGTAATTTGAATTCATTCATCTATCCTGCTGAAAACGATATAGACTTGCCTTTATTCCAGGTTTGCGAACTTATTATAAACTCTTTTAGTATTTGTTGATCAAAAATTAATTACTAATTTTTAAGTTCAAATCTCTTTTTGCAGATTCTATTAAAACAAACACTTCAAGCTGTTCATTACTTCCACGCCCTTGAGTTTACACTTCCTAATTTGGATCAGCATACCATTTTGATTGATACATCCTATGGGCTTAATGTGAAAATAGGGGTATTTATACTAAAATGGGATTATTAAACATATAATGGGATTATTATTGTAATTCCTTACAAGTATGTATTTTCTATTCTAGATTGGTATGGCACCGGTACCCCTCGAGGAGCGTCGGTTTCCCACTGACATATGGTCAGTGGGTCGTATTTTTGCCAGAATGGCAGCGCCAGCAACCGAGCTATCTGATGCTCTATTTTTTAGGTAATTTTTTTTTTTCTGTCTAGATATTTGTAACTGTGATAAGGCATTTCATTCTAATTTGTATTAGGAATATTTGTGAATTAGTGGGCTGTTTACCTCGGATGGATTATCCCAGTTAGTTCCTGACCTCAATCCGGAAGGGGTTTACCTCCTTAGTGTAAGTTTATGAAATATACTTTTTTTTTTTGAAAAATCATTGTTCAAGACTTCAAGTTTCATTTATAGCTAATGTTTTTTATTTTTCCAGCGTATGTTGTGTTTAGACCCTGCTAGCAGGATTACTGCTGCGGGTGCTCTACTCCTCCCCTTTTTTGCTGATGATCCGGTGGCTGATCCGGTGGATCCGGTGGCTGATCCTGCGGATCCGGTGGCTGATCAGGCGGGTCCAGTGGCTGATCCGGTGGCTGATCAGGCGGGTCCAGTGGCTGATCAGGCGGGTCCAGTGGCTGATCCGGCGGGTCCGGTGGCTGATCCGGCGGGTCCGGTGGCTGATCCGGCGGGTCCGGTGGCTGATCCTGCGGATCCGGTGGCTGATCAGGCGGGTCCAGTGGCTGATCCGGTGGCTGATCAGGCGGGTCCAGTGGCTGATCAGGCGGGTCCAGTGGCTGATCCGGCGGGTCCGGTGGCTGATCTGGCGAATCCGGTGGCTGATCCGGTGGATCCAGTGGCTGATCCGGTGGCTGATCCGGTGGCTGATCCCGTGTGGACGGGGTTGTATCCAGAGGAAGAATTTCACTACACTCTGCCGCAGCGATATGAGTCTCCTTATGCTATGCTTCCGGATGTAGAGAGGGCTTATGAGATATGGTTGCTATCGTGGGCTTGTCGTGCGCGGGAGCGCCGTTCTGATTGAGTTTTGTCAATGTGAAGCTCTGTATTCAGACCTTGTATTTTCCTTGTGCTGTTTTTTGAATTGTTGTTCAACTCTGTTTTGTGTATGACATAACTAAGGAGTAACTGAAATAGAAAACTTGTAAAATTGCAAAGATATACTGCGACTTCTATAATTTTTCTTTCACTATATTACTTCTTGTACTTAGTTTGAATGGTAGCTTATTTTTTTTTTTATGCTTGTACTTTTGTGTTTATGTCTGAGAAGGTTCCTTCTTGTGGGTTTGGCTTTGGAGATTGAAGAGTTTTTCGTTTGCTTTTTCTATTTGTTTTGTCTCATGAAGCTGAGTTTGGCCTTTGTTTGTTTGAGTTGTAATGTCAAGGCCTTTGTTTGGTTGAATTGTAATGTCATGGTTTTATCATGTTTAGTAGAATTTTCATTTCTGAATTAAAAAAGAAAAAAAGAAAAAGGAAAAAGAGAGGGAAATCTTAGGAAAAGAGAATGGTTAACGTCCATCTAAGAGTTGAAGCTTGTTTTGAGCTACGCTCCTGGTAGTGTCTTCCTGGGGTTCTTCTAGAAATTCAAAGTTCAAAGTTCAAAGTTCAATGGGGGGATAGAAATTCAAAGTTTCTTTCATGCTTCAACCATACAGAGGAGGAATCGCAATAATCGCAATAAAATCTATACTCTTCTATAAAGGGAGAAAGAGGGGTTCCACTTTACTTTCTACAGTCATTTATATTTACACTAAAACCAACATATTTTTAAAGCTCTCTGGGACCGAAACCTCTCCGATAAACTTTATGAGAAGCGGAAGAATGCTGCATTAGAGGTCAGTTTTTCTCTCTCTAGAAATATATATACATATATTGGCTATTATCTGTCATTGTTTTTGGGTAGATTGGTTTGGATCTTGAAATTGGGTGAATGTTGTTGTACAGCTTGAAAATAGTGAAGCAGTTAGCTGTGGCTGGAGATCATGATAAGATTACTGCTGTGATCAATCTCTTGACTAATGAGTTCACATACTCACCGCAAGCGAATCACCGTAAGGTTAGTTGGTGATTGGAAATGATAGTCTTTAAATGTCCAAATATGATGAAACTTTGTTTATTTGTTTTTTTTGTATTGGCCGCAGATCTTTCAAATTTTTGCTTATTTTTATTTTGTTCTTACAATTTTGTTTAGGGAGGATTGATAGGATTGGCTGCAGCAACTGTTGGTTTGACTATGGAAGCTGCACAGCATCTTGAGGTAGGAGGATTGAAATGCACAATATGGGACTAGAATTAGGGGTTTCCTAGTCATGGTGTGTCAATTTTCAATAGTTGCCCTACGTATATGTTGGTTTTTTTTTTGGGTTAGAAAAGCCTTCAAATCTTTTGGACCTTCAGAAGTGTGAGAACTGTGGTGTGTGCTGGTTGAGTTGAATATTTTCTTGGTGGAACATGACATAGTTGTGAATCCAATTCAATGAATTGTGTGGAAGTTGGAACTGATATGAAAATGCTAACTCTACAGGTGTGTTGCACTGTCTTTGTGATCGAATAGATGGTTTATATGATTGCTTGTAATATTGTAGGTATAACATGTCTGGTAAGTATATATTATATGTATTGTAGTTAATTTTTATTCATGGAATTTGTGCATTGGACAAGAATCAGTGTTTATGTATGTAAAATATGATATTCATAGTTGTTTTTATATACTCCTTTATTAAGGGATTGGGTATCATATACCATGGACATTTATTTGACACCAAGCGTAAAATCCTCATGTCTCAATTTTTTTTCCTTGGGTAAATTACATGAACCTCCTTACATGGACCTCCCTTGTAGTTTGGGAAATTACACGGACCTTCCTTCACAGTAACGGTTGGGTAACGCCCATGATGGAATAAATGAAAGTACTAAACTGCCCTTATATTAAATTACACAAACCTCCCGGAACTATGTTCTCCTATTTAATGGTGGAGTTGGGATGTATCAATGACCTGTCTTATTTTGACATACAATGACATTTGGTTGAGCTATCTTGCGCAACTTATTGGCCATGTATTTATCAGTGAAGTGTAATGAAGACTGTTAGTTAAAAGGATTGTTTGTGGGTGGAGTTTGTTTTGGCTCAATATATTAGGTTCCCACTTACTATGAGGTGGAAGAACGATTGAGTGCATCCGTCCGATGGGGTTTCATTGCCTCCTCATGCGGGTTTATGAGAGGGTGTATCATGGTTTTGTGTTACATGGACTTGGGTACCTGTGTTGGAAGCGAGAGTTGGTATCTGTGGCACTTAATTAATAGTTCTCCTGGAATCATTGGAGTGGGTAAACATGTTTTACTTGTTAGGGTGGTGTATCTAGTTGTTTGATCCCCTTATGGCATAGGAACACTGCTGCATTATGAAACGGTTGAACTTGCTCGTGTCCATACAATGAATAGATTATAATATAAAGTCAGCTTTTCTGAGATGTCCGTGTAGCATTGTAGCTTTTGGGAAAACTTTGACATTTCTTCATTTTGGATGGGCCTTTCGGGTAAGTATTAGATACTATGGCGAAAACAGGGAAAAAGAAGAAGAAAGAAACAAGGATCAAGTATCCGTAGTAGTTGTGTTTTGATACATTTTCACGGACATTCTTGTCTGCAGGTACTTTATTGCTAATGAAGCTCGGAAATGGATACCCCGGCACGACATGCACACGGAAACGGCAAATCCTAAAAAAAAATGCATGTCGACACCGTAGGATAAGTATCCATGTCTGTGTGTCGGACATGACATGGCATGCGGCACGTGACCTTCTTAGACGTGTACGTGCTTCCTAATATAAAAATAGTGCTCTCTTGTTTAGTTGACTGTAAGAGTGTAATAACTAGAGATCTACTTGAATAGTTTGATTGATTGTAAGAGTGTAATACCTACATGTCTACGTGAAAAGCGTCCGCGAAGTATCGTGTCCGTGTCCGACATGACACGCATCACGTGACCTTCTTAGAAGTGTCCGTGCTTTCTAAATAGAGTGCTCTCTTGTTTAGTTGACTGTAAGAGTGTAATACCTATACATCTACGTGGATTGTTTGGTTGACTGTAAGAGTGTAATACCTACACATCTACGTGAATTGTCAACATTTGCTCTACATCCTCACTTGTTTAGCCATTTGTAATTAAGTTGATGAAAGTAAGGTGGATGGTACAGTGAGACCATTCTAAGAGTACGATACCGTGATCCGTGAGTGTAGCACACGCGTTGGAACTTGGAAGTATAAATTGTTCCTTCATACAACTCTCACTGTCATCTAATCAATCATGCCACTAATTGAGGTGATAACCAAAAGATGTATCAACTTTCTGTATCGGCGTTGATTTCTTTCAAGGCATCTGTTTGTGTGCTTTCGTGAGCATGTGTCTTGTCTAGCGAGATTACTGGCTCATGGCACTGCTTCGAAACGATTAAAACTTGGTTAAGATGTTATCCATTGTCCATTTTTTCTCTTTATTTGATGAGAACTAAACCTGATTATGACGTTGCCATCCATTGTCCATTTTTTCTCTTTATTTGACGAGAACTAAACTTGATTATTATGTTGCCATCCATTGTCCATTTGTTGGGGTCACTCACAAGTGGTAATTTAGAGCTATTGAGTTGTTCATTCTAAGCTTTTGGTTTCTTCAGGTTTGACAGAAAGCTTTCAGCTTGTATATGGTTTTCTGTTTTTGTTCTCGAATATTTGTTAAAACAGTTAATTTTGTGCTGAAAGTTCTATTTTTTTATTATTATTTTGGATTTCTATTCAATATTTATTCCTCTTCTGATGCAATCTGCCAGCAAATTGTACCTCCAGTGCTTAATTCTTTTTCTGACCAAGACAGCAGAGTTCGTTATTATGCTTGTGAAGCTCTTTACAACATTGCATAGGTGTGAATGAAATGTGGGCACGTGTAATATATGCCTTGTGTTAATGTATATACATATAATTAGTGCTCATCTTCTCTTGTTTGTTGGTTGTGAGAGGAGACTTTATTGTGTTTTTCAATCAGATCTTTGATGCCTTATGTAAGCTTTCAGCAGACTCAGATGCCAATGTACAGAGTGCTGCTCATCTTTTAGACAGACTTGTAAAGGTGAACTTAGTTTTCCTTGATATAACATTTATAGGTTTTTTTTTGTTGTCTCTGATCAACTTGCATACTTGAACACTAACATACTGGTTTATTCTTGGTAAACAGGACATTGTCACAGAGACTGATCAATTCAGGTGCTCCATCTTGTCATTTCAGTTCCTGATCTTCCTTTTATGTGACAGAAGTTGAAAATTATCATGAGTTCTTTAAATTGATTGTATAATGTTGTTCATGGTTTTCCTTCCAGTATTGAAGAATTTATACCATTGTTGAGAGAGCGTATGAATGTTCTCAATCCTTATGTTCGTCAATTTTTGGTTGGTTGGATCACCGTACTAGACAGGGTTCCAGATATTGATATGCTGGGTTTTCTTCCTGACTTTCTTGATGGTAAATGTCATAATTAAAAGTGGGTGATTTCATAATGCGTTTTGAGTTATTTTGCGGCAGTTATTAATGATGAACTAACATCATGTGATGTGGGAGCTTAATAAAAAACCATGATGTGATGGAGCTTAACATGAAAACATGATGTGATGGAATTTCAGGTTTGTTTAATATGTTGAGCGATTCAAGCCACGAAATTCGACAACAAGCTGATTCAGCACTTTCAGAGTTTCTTTAAGAGATCAAGAACTCCCCTGTAAGATTATCTGCTGATATGGAATGTGCAAACTGTCTACTGATGTTCATGGCTTTACCACTGCCTAGTGATTCGCCTTTCTTTTCGGAGAATTGCGCCACCGTAGGCAATTTTTGCCTTTTACTTTGGCTCTCTTTGGTTCATGCTTTTTGTGAAGGAAAAGAAAAGAAAAGAAAACATAAATGAGAATTCTTTTCTTTGTTTGGTTAATAAGGAAATAGAAAAGAAGGTAAATCACGGTGATAATTTACATTTTGTGGGTCACTTCCCTCCCGCTTTTCTTGAATTCCTAGTATGCTTTGATAAATTATATATATATATATATATATATATTTGTTTCTAATGCTATTTAAACATGGAGGAAAAGCACAAGAAAAACACTAGGGAAACACTTGGCCTTACTGTTTTTCTTTCTTTTTCCTTCTCCTTCTCTAAGTCTGCAAATCAAGCACAGCCCTAAGGAATTTGATAATGGATATGGTAGACTTGTGGTTTGAATTATGGATTTTGTCACTCTTCTTCTTGGATATATGAAGGGATATTGATGAAAAAGGCAAATTCTGTTGTTCGTTTATAACTTTGTAACTCCAGCGGTACTGTTTTTGTAGTTTGTAGATTATGGTCGAATGGATGAAATATTGATGCAGAGGGCAGCTTCTCCAGATGAATTTACTCGGTTGATTGCTATCACTTGGGTAAGGTCATCAGTGCATAAGATCACTGGTGTAGTTCCTTTCCACTAACATTCTCTAGATGAAAATTAATGTGTTTTTTTTTTGGGGCACAAGAAATATGTTGGGAAAAATATTACGTTAGCCATCTAATGTTCTATGGACTCTCAGTTTAATTCCTTCTGCTGTGCAGATAAATGAATTTGTAAAACTTGGTGGGGACCAGCTTGTTCCCTATTATGCCGATATTTTGGGTGCCATATTACCCTGCATATCGGATAAAGAAGAGAAGATAAGAGTTGTAAGTTAACTCACTATTTCCTATTCACCCGTTCTGTTTTCTTTTCCTTTACAACTCCTACTACTCACACGTCACGTCATCCCCTTGGTATTTTATTACTTCTTTAAAATTTCTTTTTTTTCTTTTTCTTTTTCTTTTTCTTTTTTTGGTAATTGTTTATTTCTTAATAACTTTCAGGTTGCCCGTGAAACCAATGAAGAACTTCGTGCAATCAACGCTGATCCAACTGAAGGATTTGATGTTGGAGCAATCCTCTCTATTGCAAGGAGGTGCAGATCTTGCCTTGAAAAAACCATGTTTAGAAGTTACCTGCTATTTGGATGCAATCTTGTGTTTTGATTAAGCTTTTTGCCTGCTAAAAGAGCGACAGAAATGAGTGCAGTTAAATTTATCATGATAATTATCATGCTTAGTGTCTGAACTGGCTGGAGTGACAAATTGTGTGTGTTGTCTATCAGGCAGTTGTCAAGTGAATGGGAGGCCACTCGAATTGAAGCATTGCACTGGATTTCAACCCTTCTTAATAGGTATCGTACTGAGGTAGTCAGGGAGTATTGGGTCATTTTCCTTTCTGGTTGTATGCACATTTTGTCTTGTGTATGTGGGATCTTGTCTCTTAGTATTCTGAGGATGGATTTAGTTTACATGACTCATTTGATATTTCGTTAAGGGGGTATTAGTTATGCTCTGGATTGGTGGAGCACGGCTGTTCATGAATACGATACTCTTTTTTTTTTTGGTTCTCTCCTATTTTCAGGCCTTTTGTGATTCAGTGTACCCCTCTTATTTTCCGTGTTATACTTCCTTTTTTGCCCTCATAAAGATTATTGCTCTTAAGATGTATTTGTATTAGCCAAAAAGAACAAAAATTAACTCGAAAATATATTACAATGCTAAAACAAAAAGGCAGTGAAAGGATTTTAAGAACCCCATCAACAGACTCAACACCATCGGTAGTGGAAAGAAATGAACAGTTATCAAAAAGAAGAAAAAGTACATTAGTTTTTTCCTAGGAAGCACGGACACGGACACGATACCACACCGCCATGTCGGCACGTCAAATTCTAAAAAACAAGGACACGACACGCCAGGGATACGTTTATTTTAAATATTTAAAAAAAATATTTTTTAATGCTATGTACTTACAAGCATAGCATTACAAGCACGGGTTCGATCTGGAAACAGCCTCTCTGCTTGCAGGGGTAAGGCTACGTACATCTCACCCTCCCCAGACCCCGCAATGGCGGAAGCCTCGTGCATTGGGCTGCCTTTTTTTTTTTTTTTCTACTTCCAAGTATAAAATACCCACTAGTCTAGTTCTTGGCACTGTTAGATTTAAAAAAAAAAAAAAATTGCATAAATTTGAACAAATAACCAATAAAACTAATCTTCCATTACTAGTGGTGTCAAACGGGCCGGGCCGGGCCGGGCTCGGTCAAAGCGGGCTTGACCGGGCTTCGGGCCGGGCCGGGCCGGGCTTCACCTAAAATCGGGCCGGGCCGGGCCGGGCTTGGGAAGGGAGGGGGGGTGTCCGCCCCGGACCGGTGGCCCGGGCCTAGCGGGCCGGACATCGGGCCGGGCCGGACGGGCTAGCGGGCTTCCTTTGAAATTTGGCCTTAACCGTGGTGGGCTTCGGGCCGGGCCCGGCCTTTTCTTCATTTCGGGCCGGGCCGGGCCGGGCCATGGACGGGAGAATGTGTGTCCACCCCGGCCCGGGGTATGTGAACCGGGCCTAGCGGGCCGGGCCGGGCTTTTAGCCCGAAAAAAGCGGGCCGGGCCAACCCGGCCCGTTTGACACCTCTATCCATTACCCATAGAAAGCAACACCGAACTCATACCTACACTATATCAATTATCAAATTTAAAAAATACCCACTAGGCACTATTATATTTTTTAAAAATTGTACCTAAACTTTATTCAATTAAACACTAAAATTATTAAATTAATTACTCATTTACTAGTTACTATCTGTTATCACTTTCAAAGAAAAAGAAACAGTGAAACACCAATTAATTAAACAAAGGAAAAGCAAGCCAAATAAAAAAATAAAGCCCAAGGCAAAAGCAAAAACCCCCAGACTGAGACCCCCACATAAACAATGATAGAACTCTAAGTCAATCTCAAAGCAAAACGAAAGAACCCACACCAGCAGAATCTTAACTGAAGCCATTAACAACAAAGAAAAATAAAAAATCACAAAGAAAAAACACTAGGAGGGAGGGCCGAACCAGACATACCTGTGCCTGATGGCCGTGACATGGTGGAATAAGAGAGGGAGGGGCTTCGCCGGAGGGTGTAGCCTCGCCGGAGGGAGGGCCGAACCAGAGATGCCGGCGAGAGAGGCTTCGCAGCCTTCGCTTCACCTCTTTCTTCTTCTTTTCTCTTTGTTTCTTCTTCTTTTCTTTTCGTTTCCTTTCGTTTGTTTTTTCTTTTTTATAATTTTAGGGTTTACGATAGAGTTAGGATTTATATTTAAAAAAAATAAAATAGTAATAATAATACTAATAAAAATTAGTTGTCCCATGCGTGTCACGTGAGTGTCTGTGCGTGTCACGTGCGTGTCGGGGACATGTCTGGGGGTTAAAACTCAATCACACAAAGTTGGACACACTTTTGGCGTGTCGGACACGTGTTGTAAGCGTGTCGGTCGCGTGTCCGCGTCTGACACGTGTCTGACACTAGTATGCTTCAGTTTTTGAAGTGTCGGTGCTTCGTAGGTTTTTTCTAAAGAGTAGGTGTTGGAATATAGAAAATATTCTAGATTGATTGGATTCCAATCAAATCTAATTAATTAGGAAATATTTTATTTTATTTTATTTTATTTCATTCGATTCGGTTATAAATCCCATGATTTATGTGATAGATTTATGATTTGGTAGGATTTCATTAGTATTAGATTAGCAAGTTTTATCTCTATCTCCACTCTATAGATAGGTGTGTGAGTCTTGTAATTTATTTAATTAATTAAGCTAATACAAAATGTAATCCTTTTGGGCATCTCTCCTTCTCTCCTCCCCTTCTCTTTCTTTTCCCTTCTCCCTACAAATTCTCTTTTTTCTAGTAATAGTTAGACCAATGGGCTTGACTCATCCTCAAAAGACGCCTTATGAGGAGAGGATTACCTAGGCTTATAAGAAGCACTTGCTAGGCTCTACTCGAGCGTTGTGGGATATCCAACACACCCCCTGTACCAGCAGCGAAAGGGCAAGCCCAACAAGAGGTAGAGCCCAACCTAGCTCTGATACCAAATAGAATGACCAATGGGCCTGACTCACCCTCAAAAGACGCCTTGTGAGGGGAAGATTACCCAGGCTTATAAGAAGCGCATGCGGGGGCTCTATCCGGGCGATGTGGGATATCCAATAGCAGGCTTTTTTGATAGGGTTGGATTACGAACTATGTTTTTGTAATCCTACTCGTGTAAGAAAATGAAGGAGATTTGGATATACGTAGGAATATAAGTTCTTCGATGAGTGAAATAGAAGTTGGTTGTAGAATTACAAGAAGAAGAGCGGAAAGAAATAGATATCTAGGCGTCACACCTAGATTACCTTAGGCATTGACCACTTTGGCATCACATCAAAGAATAAGATTGCATCAACAAACCATAGCTTCCAAAAAGTCTATCTTTTTCCATTCCTCTTCCAAAGCTTACACCAAGGCCCCTTTTTATAGGCCAAACCGCCAAAGAGTTCATCATCTAGAAGTTTCATAATTAGTTTACCTTGGAATTCCGAACACTTCTAGAAACATCAATAAACACGTGACTCAAAAAGACACTTTTAGAAACATCAAGACACAAATTAACTTGTGACTTCTAAAACCCAAATAACATAAGAAACGACTTTTCTAGCATATTCCAAAAGACCAAAACATGAAAAAGTGGAAGTCATTTCCATAAATTCTACAAAGTCTCCTGGTTCCCAGAAGAGTTAATATCTCCGTTAGCTAAACCCTTTCTTACCCTGCCTTTGGACTCGTATTTTGTTTGTAGTTCGTACACAATCAACGGAGGCCTCCCCGACATATGTTGCAACTTCTCCAATAGCATGCTCTTACTTCGTCTTTCCTTTAACAAGTCATCAAATTTGGTGCTTTTTGATCCCTAGTTGCTATGGGAAACAAAGGACGAATTACAATCGATTCCTCCATTTAAGTGGTTCTTGCTTTTCCTTGTTCCTGTTCCTAACTCTTCCTCGGGTTGTTCCCAATGTTCGGCACTTTCCATACTTCATGGGTGCAACATCAACAAATTCGCTCATTATCAAGTTACAACCTAAGATCTATGACCATATTATGTTAAACTGTTCGGATTTCGTTCATGCCATCGGTATGCTCCCAGGCTATGTTACATGGACTCTTCTAAACAGGAGAAGTACCCATGTCGGCACGACTCTTTGCGGACATAGGTATGACAGTTGGGTAGGATCCTTCTAGTGTAGCTTAGTGTAATTTTCAGCCAAGAAAGGCAAACTACCCATGTCGGATATGGCAATCATACCAGTGTCCTTCGGACACTTTGAAGAGTCCGTGTAACATAGCTCCCAGGTACCTGTAATTGTGATTCGATTGCCAGAACCAAGGGTCTTTCTAGAAAATCTAGAGCCTTATAGTGGAACATATATGTATGTATATAAATGTCCATGGCTTTTTTCCCCTTTTGTCTTAAGTTTTTTGGGGCTGCATCTGTCATGACCCAAATCCACTAAGTATGGCATGAGGGCACGTGACATGCCACTAAGGCCTGACCCTATATTATTAACGTTCAAAAACGAGTTTTTAACCTCCCATTTAAACCGCATTTGCAAGTGATTAGCCCCAAGGGTAAAATAGGAATTTTAAATTTTGAGTTGAATTTTATACCAAAAGATAGCCGTTTGAGTCTAGGTTCCAACGTTGAAAACGGTGCATGATTTCAAAATTTCTAGAAAAAGTTATGTCCGTTTCGGTAAAAGGTCGTTTTGAACCAATTTAAACAGTGTTTATTTCGATCGATCAAAATTTGGTTCGATCAATTGAACAGGTTCTGTCCAAACTTTATTTCTCAACATTGGCCATGTCAATTGAGCGAAAATAGTTTCGATCCTGTCCACAACTTTAGCCATGAATATCGAAGCGATCAAACATGCTTGAATAGCAAAAGCACTTGCCAAAACCTTTCATACATGAACATAAGAGTCTTATACATCAAGTTCTATACATGCTCATTTAACACAACATAATTTACAAGTCCTTTAGTTCCAACTTACAACAACTACTATGCCATATACAATATACACATTAAACACTTGCTCTCCTATTTCTTTCTCCATTTCTCTTTCTCCTTCTCTTTTCTTTCACCTGAATTGGTTATACAATAACCACATGAGCTTGAAGCTCACTGAATAACATGCTATTTGACATAAATTCGTGTATATCATTTAAACATGTGATATGCAATTCAATGTAACATAATGAATCACAACCAAGTAAGTATTTGTCTCCAAAGCTTCTTGTTCTTCTCAACACCCCGTGCCCGTAAAGGCACCCCTTATCCTTGTTCCGAGCTATCCAATACCCTATACAAGGCGTATTGAACACTCAAGCCTTAGGAGGCTTTTCTACACTCCCTTTTGGAGTCTTCTCTTTGTAGTGGTAGAACAATTGCTTCTGCAATCACATAATCCAATAAACATGATTCCAACGACATGATCCTTTCTATCTCTTGCACATATAGTCAATCATGATATACAAGCATGTTCAGAATTCATGAATTGAAAGTAAATCATTTATATGCCACAATTTCACTCACCTTGCTCTAGATATAGAATTGATAAGATGTAACGCTCACTTTCAAACTCCTACAAGTCATATAAGATTCCATAGCATATCCACATGAATTCTTCTAATTAATCCATCAAAACTCTATGGAAATGAAATTAAATCACATAGAAGAATCCTCTTACACTTTGCTTCTCAAGTCTAGCGTCAATTTGAGATAGAATTCTCCCTAGCACCCTTTCCTCTTTGGTTTCCTTCTTTTCTCTCTTGTTTTTCTCTTTCTTCGTTTCACCTACTTGCTTGTGTAGAGAAGCACCTCAAAAAAATGTACATCTTATTTAACTAGTGATTCTTCCATTTCTCTCTCTTGTCCACTTGAATACACATGGACTTAGCCTGTTGCCCAACACCTCCTACTTGGCCGCCGTCTAGGCCATCTACTAGCTTTTAGGTAATATAACCTAGCACCTTGATTAGACTAATTAATCATCATTAAGCTAATTAATCCCAATTATGCTAATTAATCTTGATTAGGAAAATTCTACCAAATTCTAGAGATCAAGTCTCCTAAATTACACTTTCACTTACTATATTTCTACTAATTACACAATATCTCCTCTAGTTCTCGTGAATTGCTAATTCATCTAGTAGTTATTAGAATGTATTTTTTTACTCCTATCATTTATGCCCTTGTCTAGCAATTCAACATTTAACATCAAATATGTACCCAATGCAAGGCATCAAATAATTCCATGCCTTTCAAAATATGCAAATGCCAAATAGATTGCCATGTGTAGCACATAACAAGAGTTTATCAACTATAAATTTCCTTCCATCATTTGATAATGTAAATGTGTGGAATCACAACATATTGAATGAATAAAAAGAAGATTACAAGAGCCTATATATAGGCTTCCAACACCTAGACTAAATCACTAACTAAGCGATGTGGGACAACACATATACAGTAATACACACTATTAACACTCCCCCTCAAGCTGGAGCATACATGTCATATGCACCAAGCTTGTTACAAATATATTTCACTCGAATCCCTCCCAATGCTTTAGTAAATAAATCGGCTAACTGATCGGCAGACTTCACATGCACTGTATGAATAACATTTTCCAAAAGCTTCTCTCGAACAAAGTGACAATCGACTTCAATGTGCTTTGTCCTTTCATGAAAAACGGGATTAGAAGCAATAGGAACTGCAGCTTGATTATCACAAAATAAACTCATTGGGGTAGTTTGAGTAAACCCAAGTTCCTCTAATAAATGCTTCATCCATACTAGCTCACAAGTAGTGTGGGCCATTGCTCTGTACTCCGATTCTGCGCTAGACCGAGCTACCACGGTTTGTTTCTTGCTTTTCCATGAAACAAGGTTGCCCCCAACGATAACACAATAGCCAGTAGTGGATCTCCTATCACCAGGAGAACCTGCCCAATCTGCATCAGTGTAACCTTCAACTCGTATGTGACCATGGTCTTTGTGTAACAAACCACGTCCTGGAGCACCTTTGAGATATCTCAAAATGTGCATCACTGCATCCCAATGGGTTGTTCGAGGACAATCCATAAACTGGCTAATCACACTCACAGCGAATGCAATATCAGGTCTAGTTACTGTTAGATAATTAAGCTTCCCTACTAGACGTCTGTACTGTCCTGGGTCATCAATGAGCTCTCCCTGATCTGGTAACAACTTAATATTAGGATCCATAGGAGAATCCAAGGGCTTGGATCCTAACATGCCTGTTTCAGAGAGGAGATTAAGAACATACTTTTGAGAGAGACAAATCCCTTCACTAGATCTAGCCACTTCAATGCCCAGAAAGTATCTAAGTTGTCCCAAGTCTTTAGTTTGGAACTGCTTTTGCAAGAAGTGCTTCAACTCCTGAATTCCCTTGGAATCATCTCCAGTTATAACAATATCATCAACATAAACAACAAGTAGGATTCTACCTGCCGAAGAGTGCTTATAAAAGACCGAATGATCAACACCACACCGCTGGAGACCAAATTGTGCAACGACTTCACTAAATCTTCCAAACCAAGCACGAGGGGACTGTTTCAGACCATATAGGGACTTCTTCAACCGACAAACCATACTAGACTCCCCCTGAGCAACAAACCCAGGTGGTTGCTCCATATAAACCTCCTCCAAAAGAGTGCCATTGAGAAATGCATTTTTGACATCTAACAGATGTAACGGCCAGTGATAAGTAGCAGCAAGAGAGATAAAGAGACGAACGGAAGCAATCTTGGCAACCGGAGAGAACGTCTCGGAATAATCAAGACCATAAACCTAAGTATAGCCCTTGGCAACAAGACGTGCTTTCAATCGATCAAGGGTACCATCAGGATGCATTTTAACAGTAAAAATCCAACGACACCCAACCACAGATTTCCCAAAAGGAAGAGGTACCAATTCCCAAGTACCAGTTTCTGTCAAGGCAAGCATCTCATCCTCCATAGCTTGTTTCCATCCTGAATGGGAAAGTGCCTCTGCTGTAGACTTAGGAATAGAGAAAGTAGACAAAGACGCAACAAACGAAGAGAAAGTATCATAAGAGACAAAATTTGAAATAGGATGAGAAGTACAAGTACGCTTACCCTTCCGGAGAGCAATCGGAAGGTCTGAGTCTGACGGAGGCGGATCTGAAGACACAGAGGCCACAGGCGCTGTAGCTGAATCCAAAATAGTCTCAACATGCTGATGACAGCGGGTGTATGTCTGGAGGTCAGGACGGTCCAGCCCAGCTTTGGGAGGTAGGGAGAGGGGAAGGGGAAAGGGGAACATAAAGTCAGGATCAGTAATAGAGTGAGACTCAGAGTAATATGGAGTAGATTCAAAGAAGGTAACATCAGCAGAAACAAAGAAGCGACGCAAGGAAGGACTATAACAACGATAACCCTTCTTTGTTCTGGAGTACCCCAAGAAAACACACTTGATAGCACGGGGATCCAATTTATCGGTACCTGGAGTAAGTTGATGCACAAAACAGACACACCCGAACACACGTGGAGCAACAGGGAAAGGTGGGGTAGTAGGAAACAAAGTGGCATGGGGTGTGCCCCCATCAAGGATGGAAGACGGCATACGATTAATTAAATGGCAAGCAGTAAGAACTGCATCTCCCCAGAAATTCTTGGGGACCCTCATCTCAAACAATAATGTACGGGTGACTTCTAATAAGTGACGGTTTTTTCTTTCGGCAACCCCATTTTGCTGAGGGATATGAACACACGAGGATTGATGAAGCATGCCATATTGTGCCATATATGTGGTGAAAGGATGGGAAAAATGTTCTTGTGCATTGTCACTACGGAGATTTTTAATAGGAACATTAAACTGAGTCTTTATTTCATTACAGAATGTAGAAAAAATAGAAAATAACTCAGAACGGTTTATCATTAAATAAAGCCACGTAGTTCGGGAAAAATCATCAACAAAACTAACAAAATACCGATATCCCTTAACAGAGGTAATACGGTGTGGACCCCAAACATCGGAATGCACTAATTGAAATGGACTAGTCACGCGTTTATTAACTCGGGGAGCAAATTGGACACGGTGATGCTTCCCCAATTGACAGGACTCACACTCTAAAGTAGATAAATTACTTAAACTAGGTACTAAAAGCTTCAGATTGGCCAAGGAAGGATGACCAAGACGGCAGTGGATCTGGTGAGGAGACACAGTGGCAGGACACGCTGTTGGAGTAGAAGAAGTAGGCAATTCATCAAAGTAGTAGAGACCTTCGGATTTATGCCCGACGCCAATCGTCCTCCGAGTCGTCAAATCCTGAATAAGAACAGAATCAGGGAAAAAGGAAACACAAGCATTAAGATCTTTAGTCAACTTCGCAACAGATATCAAATTAAAGGGTGAACGAGAAATAAAAAGAACAGATGATAAGGATAAAGACGGGGATAATTGGACAGTCCCTATGCCTTCAACGGGCATAGAAGAGCCATCTGCCAAAGTAACGGGAGGTAAAGATGAGGACGGTTCAAGAGACGAAAAAAGGGTGGATATACCTGTGAGATGATCGGTGGCAGCAGAGTCAATTACCCAAGGACGAGTACGGGAAGTAAGACAAGCAGTAGAGGTACCTTTCTGAGCAAGCGAGGTACTAGGAGCAGAGGCATGCTGAGAGGCCTGGAACTGAAGGAATTGAGAGTACTCTTCACCAGAGATGGAAATCGGATCACCCGCAGCAGGAGCATGAGAAGATGGCGAAGCATCGCTAGAGACAACAGCATGTGCAAATCGAGTAGGGCGACCAACAAGATCCCAACATGTCTCCTTATAATGACCATCCTTATCGCAATTGGTGCAATGAGGACGACCACCACGACCACAGCCCCCATATCCACCACGATTACCACCACGGTAACCACCACGACCACGACGGGGATTACCATCACCCCGACCAGTAGTGGAGGGCGGAGCCTGAGTAACTAAGGCAGAATGATCAGTAACAGAGGAAGTAGAACCCTGATCACGAGACGTACTCCGGAGAACACGCTGGTAAGTCTCAGCAAGAGAAGGCAGAGAGGCACCCCCTAGAATCTGGGATCGAACAGGCTCAAAATCAGGTTTTAAACCAGCAAGAAACTTCATTACGGCCATTTGCTCCCGCTGTTCGTGCTGTTTTTTTGCATCAGTAGTAATGGGCATAACACCGTTCAATTCTTCAACTAACCGTTTGAAGGAGGCAAAATACTCAGTAACTGAGAGATCACTTTGCTGCAATTGAAAATACTGAGAGGAGAGATCATACATCCGAGTGAGATCGCTGGAGAATAAAAGATGTGCATAATCCCAAATATCCTTACAGGTGCCCAAGTGACCACACATATCCGCAATATGTGGTTCCATACAGTTCCAAAGGAGGGCAACGATTTGGGCATCCATTTGTTTCCATGTCTTGATGGCCTTGTCATCGGTGGTGGGAGAAGACTCGGTAAGGTGATCATCAAACCCCAAGCCAGTGAGAGCAATATTGACAGCCCGGGACCATTGGAGAAAATTAGATCCATTCAACTTCCTAGTGGTGAGTTGAGGAAGAGCTTTGGACTCCATGGAGATTGAAAGAAACAAAATGGAAGCGGAAAGAAGCCAAAAAACGTAACACAGAAGCAGATCGGAGCCCAAAAACCTTGAAAAAAGGAGCCAAAAGGCTGCCGGAGGGTCGCCGGAGGCTCGCTGGAGCTGCTGGAGGGTCGCCGGAGGGTCTCCGGGGTCGGGCGAGGGTCGCCGGAGGGTGGGCTGAAGGGTTGGTGCTGCGGCTGCTTGGGTGGGCTGCGGCTGCTTCCTTTGTGGCTGCGGCTGCTTCCTTTGTGGCTGCGGCTGCTTCTTTGACTGTTAGGGTTAGGGTTTTGACTGTAAGGGCTGCGGTTGAGTGAGAAAGAAGCTCTCGAATTTCTTACGGAAATCCGGCAATGATAATGAACTCTCGAATCCTAACTAAGGATCGGCAAGATGAGCAAACCCAAGAACGATTGCTCTGATACCATGTAAATGTGTGGAATCACAATATATTGAATGAATAAAAAGAAGATTACAAGAGCCTATATATAGGCTTCCAACACCTAGACTAAATCACTAACTAAGCGATGTGGGACAACACATATACAGTAATACACACTATTAACAGATAATAAGATTTAAGTATGCATATCACATAAATATATTCATGTCATTACCATATAATGCACATTAAGATGTCATTATCACATGTCAAAATGTTGGGATATTACAATATCATTCTCCCTTGGTTGGAGAAAACTCAACCTCGAGTTGTTGATGTACAAGAACCCCCGTGCTCGAAAATTGCATCCATGGCTTGGCTTGAGAGACCTTGAATTGACGAGGCCCTTTTCTCCTTATTTGAGATATGAAAGATTACATAAGAAAGTCAATATTCTCCACATCATGGAATTTTTCTTGAATAACAGTAACAAAACCAATTTTTGAAGCAATATGCTTAAAATTAACATTCTTTTTTCCTTTTTGAAATTTTGATGATAACAAAGAGTTCCATAATCAAAGTGAACATCATCTAATTCATTTTCCGTACTGCACCAACTCTGTCTTTTTATCACCACTTTCCAAGAAATAGGATCTTTCACTCCGATGCCAAACTGTATACTTTAAAACTTGAGGTCGAGTTTTCTCCAACCAAGGGAGAATGATGCAACCCCCAAAAAGCTAAAGGAAAGAAGAAGAAGAAGAAGGATTCTGGACTCACTCCAATCTCGGAATGACACCAAGGGTATCTTGGACTCACTCCAAGAACACTCAAGTATGACACAAGAGTAAGGAAGTATGTAAAAGGATTCTTCATTCCCTCCTCGAAAGTTTCCCATGTCTCTCTCTCTCTCTCTCTCTCTCTCTCTCTCTCTCTCTCTCTCTCCCCTTTCTTTAGCTTTTTGGGGGCCGCATCACCTGCTGCTTGGCAAAGGAGTTTGCCTTCTTTTTTGTTGAGTTGTTCGCCAGCTTGCATTGTTGCATGTCATGCCCAATTGAAGTTCATAGATATTCTTCAAAACTCCAATTGCACTTGGCTCAACTGATAAACATGACCAACCTAAAGTAGCACAATTTTTGAACATCTGCAAGACTGATTTTGGGTTGTGTAGTTGATACTTCCAGGCTGAACAACGCTTTCTTGTGGAGCAGGTAGTTGGGCAATTTGTCAATATCCTCCAGTGTTTTCTAATCTTTATGCAAAACACATGTTCTTAGCTATGAAGAGCGTCTCTCCTATTCTCTAGAAAAGATAGACGTGAAAACTCTTCTCTCTCTCTCTACTCTGTTATATTCATATCTCTTGCAAACTAAGGGAGGATTAGGTAGGGTTTTGTTGTTCTGCCCCTTTTCCATCTTGTGCGAGATTGGAGAAGAAGATATAGTGAATCGTGGGAGGTTTCGTGCCGTGAAGCTCTACACACCTAACCATTGGCTTCGAGAGGGCGTGAATAAACCTTCAAGGACAACGCCTTTTGGGGTGACTCTGTAAATTGGTTAGATTGTTCCATTCTTGTTTCATTAATTTTTCTTTGAGGAACAGTTTTTATCAAATCTGATTTTACAAAAGAAATCATAGTTTTGTGTATTCCTTTCTAAAATTTTTTAACAAAAAGAACGATCCAAACCAAACCAAACCAAACCAAACCAATCTGAGCCTTGTGTCCCAATCAATTGGGGTTGACTGTATGAATCCTTTTTCTCCATTCTGCAAGATCAAGAGCTGTATGCTCATTTAAATTATATATATTCATATCCTGCTGCACTACATACTCCCAGGTCAGTTTAGGTCTGCCCCTCCCTCTAACCATTCCTGGCACTATGATCTTATCATTCTTTCGCACAGGTGCGCCTACAGGTCTTCGTTGCACATGGACGAACCATCTAAGTCTATTCTCCCTCAACTTAATCCTCAATCTGTGATACTCCTACAATCTCTCGAATGTACTCATTTCTAATTCTATCTTTCCTAGTTTTACCACACATCCATCTTAGCATCCTCATCTCAGCTACGCTCATTTTGCTAATGTGTTGTTTCTTAGTTGCCTAATATTCTGTCCCATAGAGCATAGCTGTGGCCTAACAGCTGTCTTATAAAAATTTCATTTAAATTTTGCTGGTATTCTCTTGTCACATAATATGTCATAAGTGCTCCTCCACTTAAGCCAGCCTACTTTAATTCTATGGGTCACATCATTACTAATCTCTCCATCTCTACTGATCATCGAACCTAGATAGTGAAAGTGTCCCCTCTTTGGGATCTCCTGATATTCGATCTTCACTGCTTCGTTGTATCTACTTCCACTGTTACTAAAACTACATTCCATGTATTCTGTTTTCGTCCTACTTATCTTTAGCCCTTTTGTCTCCAGTGCTTCTCTCCAAGCTTCAAGATTAGTGTTGAGTCCCCCTTTAGTCTCATCAACCAAGGGGGTCCAAGACAATATCATTTGCGAACTACATACACCATGGGACCTCGTCTTGGATGTGTCTAGTCAATTCATCCATAATTAGGGCGAATAAATAAGGGCTCATGGCCTACCCTTGGTGTAGGCCTACGGTAATTGGGAATTCACTTTTTTCTCCGGCCGATGATCTATTTGTAGTAACGGCTTCATCATACATATCCTTCTCCTCGTCAATATAACCCTTTGTCACTCCCTTCTTCTCTAGCACCCACCAAATTAAATTTCTGGCACCCTATCATAAGCTTTCTCTAATTCAATGAAAACCATATGTATATCTTTTTTCTTCTCTCTATACTTTTCCATTAGTCTCCTAAGTAAATAAATTGCTTCCATAGTAGACCTCCCATGCATAAATCCAAATTGATTTTATGACACTGATGGTGTTCCTTTTAAGCGATGCTCCATCACTCTCCCCCACAGCTAGTATGGCTCATCAACTTAATACTTTTATAGTTGTATTGTTGTACATCTCCTTTATTCTTACATGCTAAGCGGTGTGCCTTTCTCACAAGGAACAAATCGATCTGGCTTCTATTAGATCCACTCTTACAGGTAATTAAGTGTTCTTCCCTCTTTCTGAAGAAGGTGTTTGCTACTACAAAAAGGTCATATGCTACGATGAAATCTAGAATACTCACCCCTGCCTCATTCTAGAATACGCACCCTCTCATGTCTAGTTCTATCTTTGCCTACGTGGCCATTAAAATCTCCACCTACAATTATTTTCTCTCCTCCCAGTATTTCTTGCATTAAAGCATCTAGTTCATCCTAGAATTGTCTTTTAGTGTGATCATCCAATCCTACTTGGGTGCGTATCAGGGATCAAAATTTCGTTTCGGTGTAGTGTTTCGGTGTTCCCGGAAAAGGAAACTTTTTGGAAACGTTTCGGAAACATGTGGAAACACCGGAAAAATTTGGAAACACTAAGAAATTTGTGGAAACATAACTTCAAACTAAACTGTATACACATATAAAGCTTATAATTTATTAATTGAACCTTTGAGAGGTCAATATATGTAGTTATAACTATAATATATAGTTTCAATTTGAAAAGACATGATAATTTAGGCGTCAATTTACTGTCAAGCAGCTCATAGAATACATAAATCTCTCTTCTTTAATTTTTAAATTTTTTATAAGAATATTTATAAATTAAAATTAGTATACCACAATTATATGACTAATTACTAATTAGTATTAATTACAATTAATATACACTAATTATTAAATTTAGGAGCACAACTAATTTTTATATTTCTACGAACTAGTGGAGTGCCACACTCACTATGTGAGTGTAAGTAGTAAAAAGAAAGTGGGGTGGGTAGTTAGGAGAAGTTATTTTATTTAAATTTTTTGAAATGACGTTTTAGTACCATTGTGAAAGTATTTTAATTAAGAAATTTAGTAGGTTTTATTGTAATTATTTAAGTGGGCAAAATACTTTTTGGTACCCCTCCCTTTCTCTTTCTATATTAGTATAGATATTAGTTTCAATGAGTATTATAAAAAATTATAATTTATAAAGTTATAAGTTATAAGTGATAAGTAATAAGGAATAAGTTTTAAGTTATTTTCATCAATAAATAAATAAATAAGAGTTATAAGTAAGTAATAAGTTATAAACTTATATAACTAATACTAAGTAGACTAAGTAGTAGTAAAGTATTTGATATTTATATATAGATATATATCAAATACTATATATCTAATACTAAGTAGACTAAGTAGTAGTAAAGTATTTGATAAATAAGAGTTATAAGTACGTAATAAGTTATAAACTTATATAACTAATACTAAGTAGACTAAGTAGTAGTAAAGTATTTGATATATATATATAGATATAGATATATACACAGAGTCCAATTAGGGCTCTCTCGACTAAAACTGAAATCGTCACCAGCGGCAGCATAAATCGTCTCCAGCGACAGTGTAAGAAGAAGAACAAGAAGAAGAAGTAAGAAGAAGAAGAAGAAGAAGAAAGAAGCAGAAGCGAGAAGAGGAGAAGAAGAAGGAACCAGCGAAGAAGAAGAGGAAACCAGCGAAGAAGAAGAAGAAGAAGAAGAAGAAGAACTGACCTGAATCTTGACCAAGTAAGTTCTTATAAACAAATCTTTGCCCCAAATTTCTCTGCCTCACAGTCGAATCACGTAAGTGTTTCGTTTGAAACAAACGTGTTTCGTTCAAAACACATGGAAACTCACGAAACTTGTCGAATCTCTGGAATTTTGAGATTCCCATGATGATTCGTGTCGGTGGGCCACGAAACCGAAAAGTTTCGGTGGTTTCGACCGACATGAAACAAAATTTTGTTCCTTGGTGCATATGCACTAATCACATTAATTATATTTACTCCAACTACTAGTTTGATGAGCAATATTCTGCCTCCTTTCCTTTCCTTGTGACTGTCACAACTTTGAGGTTCTTGTCAACAACGATTCCGACACCATTTCTATGCCTATCGTTCCCCGTATAGAATATCTTATACCCAGTCTTAAGTCTTTTCTACCTCCTTAGCTTTCTATCCAACCCACTCCGTTTCTTGTGAACATGCTACATTGACCTTTAAGTCAAAATTGTTCACATTCATCTTGACTTATTAAGAACATACTCAATCACCAATATGTGTATACATGCATGTATTTATACTTGTTATAGGTACCCTGCAAAGTAAATTTCTAGCTCTACTCCTGCCACCATATACTGTTGGTGCCTTGGGATTGGGAAAGACCGGCCAGTATCAGAAATTGAAAGGGAGTTTGGTTTTGGCAATATGTGATCATCAAGTTATGGAAAACTTCAAGGATTTGCAATTTTTACATCTTCTTTCTCTTTGGGGAGGTTAATTTCCAATTTTATATATCTGTATGGAGCCAAGTGAACCTTAAAACACAGGATATCTTCTATAGATAATGGTTACGACTCTGTTGCATATCCACTTGGGCTCATCAGTCATCATATATTGGTCTAACGTTTTTTAATATTTTAGTGTGACAATTTTTTCAATCAAGGATAATTTTTACCTCATTGGATTATAGGTTTCCCATTCCCTTGTGCTCCTAGATCGTGATTCTTTACTCTGATTAAAAATAGATCTACTGAAAATTTGGCATATCTTAGGTGTTTCAATTGGTTGGTCTTGTTTTATTTTTATGAGAATCTCTTTTTGAAGGCAGGTTCAGATCTCATTTTTGTACTTGAAACAGGTCTAAACATATCTAAATGATATTTTTGACACTCTTCTGAAGGCACTATCAGATCCCTGTGATGAGGTAATCTTGCATCCCTATTTGTCATTTAGCTCTTATAATTCTTTTTCTCCATTTTGTTCATATATTATGCAGTATTGATGGTCATTTTATTTTGCACTGTTATTTTATTTTATTTATTTATTTATTTATTTATTTTTATTGCTACAAGTATATGAGCATAGTAAACTCATCTTTTACACGTGAGGTACATCATCATTTGGAATATATAATGTGCAGTGCTATTAACTCATGAAGATCTTTAGTATTAATCCGGTCTTGCTTGTACTCTTATGAGCAGTTGGGAACTTATTGGTGTGTGTTTTTGATAAATAGAAGTAATTGTATTCAAAAGGCATTAAGTGGTTCACTGGTTGCATCCATGTACATTGGGAGTATATCTTGTAAGGTGTAAATGCATCACTGTATATATTTTGAGGAGGAAATCTAATTTAAAGAAAACATTACCCGAAGGCCTTCCCAAGGATGCAATATCTCAAAACACCAAAATGTCATCTACCATTTCCTATGACGTATGAAGTGTCAGAAGGTACTTAAGCTAATGCATTCGAAAGTGCAAAATTGATTTATCAACTGGGTTTTGAAATAGTAAGCTTATTCTGAAGTGCAACATTTACAATTCTGTTCATTTAGTGAATTAAGTTTGTTAAGTTTATTCTTTATTGAAGTTAAATTACCAGATAGAATGCATATCCCCTCTAAGAACTTCAATTTATTGTTTACATATTTTTTTCCCCTTTATAAATTGGCAGACTAGGTTACGTGGTTTGTGAATTTAGATGAATATCAGTTTAGTCAGTTTCTTGGAAAATTTCCAAAAGGCTCTTGTAAATTTTATGTTGATTGCTTCATATACTTTCTGTTGGCACTGTTATTTGATCACCCATCTTGCAGAATGAATAATATATCTAACCTGGAATTTATCTTGTTAAATGGCTGTCTTTGAGTGACATTTTCTAGTTGTTTTCCTTTTCCTTTCCTGTATGTGGTCGTTCCAAGCTGATTCTTTTATTGGAATTATTGAAAAAATGATGCTGGAGAGATATTCCTTAAACTTTCACGTATGCACACAGAACACATACACAGAGCTTTCTCGGTGCACTTTTTAATCTCTGAGAAGTTGTAATAAATACTTTCTACTTGACATCTTAGATCCTCAGCCTCTACTTACAGCCACTATCTCTTGTGTCTTAGGCTGTTTAGTAAACTTCGGTTGACTATGGGCCCATGTTTCTTGTTTAGAAAAAGTTGCAGCCATTGTTCAACTGATTGTGTTGTAGCCATGGTTGTTAGAACTGGTCGAGTCACGATATTTGATTTTCATATGACCCAATATGATTCACGATTCAATACGATTTGCGGTCATAATTTTGAACTTTGAAGTTCTGAGTTTTAATCTGAAAACTTGCAACATTTTGAGGCTCGATATTGCATGAAAATTGTGTTCAATGGTTTTTTTTTTTTTGGCTCATTTTAAGCATGTTACATATTTTTCTATAATATTATAAAGGGAAAGGGAGGGGTACCATGAGAAAATTTTCTATCATCAATAATTACACAAAAACCATTAAGTTTCTTTCCCTAATAAATGTATACAATGAACTAAAATGTTACAAAAATATCACACATAAACTACTTTTAACTTCCCCTAAAATCTCTCCCCTCACGGAGTGAGTGGGCCCCTACTAGTGTGTTTTTATACGTATAAAATCTTTACATACATGTGCTCACGCACACACACAGACACACATATATATATATATAATATTTACTTTTTAAGCGAAAAGTGAATCTTACAATTCATGATTCATACTTTTGTAAAATTGATTCATGTTTTGACAACTGTTGTTGTAACCATTAGATGCTGTATCTTTTCTGAGTAGTCCAATATTTGTATTGGTTTTTTCCCCCCCAGTAGTTTTGCTGGTGCTTGAAGTACATGCATGCATAGCGAAAGACCCTCCGCACTTTCGGCAGCTTGTAGTTTTCCTTGTGCATAACTTCCGGGTTGACAACTCTCTCTTGGAAAAGTAAGTGCCCCTCTTCCCCCTTTCTTAGATCATTTCTAGTTGATTTTTCATTTGAGTGATCTAATTAATGTGATTTGATTATTCTAATCATATTACCCATGAATTACCTATATCTAAACTATTGTTATATTCTATCAGGCGTGGGGCTTTGATAATCCGACGATTTTGTGTACTTTTAGATGCTGAAAGAGTCTACAGGGAACTCTCTACAATACTTGAAGGAGAGGCTGACTTAGATTTTGCAATGATTATGGTTCAGGTTTTAATATTTACATGAGAATGGATTACTTAACTCAACTTTAGAATGTCCAATATCCCAATGGCCCATTTTGTTTGGATTTTGCTTTTGCATTTAGACGGAATTAGAAGCACTAGTCACAAGGGCATCATGGGAAGCAACCAAAAATTTGCATCCGACATCACGTTTTGGTTGAAGCTCCTTTGGATCTGCTTTAGCCAAAACTGATTTTTGAGGCTTTGAATTGCTTTTTAAAATTTTTGCAAATAGCTAATTTGTGCGTTTGGGGTCTTAGAAGCATGTGTCTGCCACAAAGTGTGTTTGAGAAGTGATTCCAAATATGGCCCAAGTAATACCCATTTTGTGATGGAAAATTTTCATAGGTGGGGGCAGTGGCACTATCAGGTGGGAGGGACCAATCGGGGGTGTGGTGGGGTTTTGGTTGTCATGTTTGATTTTCTCAGGTTCCACAATACTGCATTTGAATATCTCAATTCTAAGTTTTGTCATATCTGTAGGGCATCAAGTGGTCTTAGTCCATTTAGCTGATTACCTCAACATTAGCTGAATAAAGTAAAAATAGTGCAACTCTTGGAGTCTTCCTACGTATTGTTTGCATGGTCTAACCTGATTCAGACAGTGTGGAAGAAGCAAAGCTCTTTAGTAATACGTTTGACATGTCACCCACGTTTTTATTAGGGTGCGTTTGATTGCCTTTATTTTCCCTGAAAAATATTTTCCACATAAATTTTTCACATTTTTGTGCTGTTTGATTATCTAAAATTTCCATAGAAATATTTTCCCCAAATCAGTCACGTGACCTGTTTTTCCCTCATTTTGGAGGAAAATATTTCCCTGCTATCCCCAAAGAAAAGAATTCCATGGAAATTTTTTCTCCCAGAATCGTCGAGACTCTCCTCTGTCGACCTCTCTCTCTCCTCTGCTCTTCCATGGCAGCTCTAATCGGTACTCTCTCTCTCTGTCTCTCTGTCTCTCTCTCTCTCTCTCTCACCCACACACACACACACACACACACACACACACTTCTACTCTCGCTCTCTACAGATCGATACATATACCTACATACACACACATCGACACATACATATACACATATACATCGCAACAGATTCATATACACACACATCGCTACAGATACAGATACACATACATATACACACACATCGATATACATACATATACACACACACATCGCTAGGGTTTTGTACTTGGTTCCTTCAAATTGACAGGAGTTTTGATGTAGTGGCTTCATAATCAGTTCGAAAAGTTGTCATTCGAGGAGGTTTCTAATCACAAACAAAGCCAAAGATTCGTGGTTCTGGATTTGGACAAAGGTTTGATCCCCGTTCGCTTGATTTTAATCTATTTTATCATTCACAAATGCGTATAATTTTTTTCCCATTTGATTGATTATGGTTGTAAATTATTTTTTGTAGCTAATTGATGAGTTGCCGTCAATAATTTTATTCTCATAAACAATTTACTAATGCTATGCTTCTCAAATTTGATTCGCAAAACAAAAGCCTAATAAGTTTCAAAGTACTCATTATTATTCTCTTTCATTTTCCCATAGATTCAGAAGTTGAATGGATGGCACTGTTTTTTTTATTCTCTTTCATTTTCATTTTCCCATTGATCTGATCTCTCTCAGTTTGTTCGTCATGTACCAAATTTGCCTCATTGTTTCCTTGAAATTCAATCACTATAAGCACAAATGACTTTGCCTTAGTAGACTTTCATGACTTTTCTAGTTCTTTTTGTGGAATAGGAGCTAAAGAATGGTCAAAAAATATTATGCTGCACTAAGGAGAAGGTCTAATAGCTCTTTTTTTGTTTTAAAAATTGCAAAGTTTTGAATCGTTTCGTGCAGTAACAAAGTATTTGTTTCCTTTTCAACATGATTAGAGAACCTTTTGGAGCAAATTAGGAAAAGAAAATTGACAAGAACAAATCAAATTGTTTAGCAATTCTTGTAGTGACAAATGACCATGATTTTCCAATTAAAAATCAGTCAAGGCATTTCCAGGATTTGAGCATAATGGATATGTTATTTGTATTTCCATTTCAACCCTTTTAAGTGCTGTCAAATCTTGGTCTTAACGTGGGTTGACCAATATGTTGAACCTGCAATGGAGTGTGTGCTGCACAGGCCCTAAGAAGCCATGGTCTTTCAAATAATTATGTTTGTTAAAGTCTCTAGGTAGTCGTATCAGAGACGTGGGATCAAATCTTGCCTTCAAAAACTCTATTGATAGTGTTAGAAGGTGTTGTTTGGGAAGGCTCAGAAACTGTTCTGTGATACATAAGTGTATAGCTTACTGCGTAGGAGTCCCAACCCGATGCAAAGTGAAAAATAGGACCTTATGTGTGACATCTTGAAGATTTGGAACCAAACAATGCAGACTTTTAGTAACATTTTATTTGTTAACTTCATATGGATTTCATATACTATGTTTTGATCATTGTTTTGATGGATTTCATTTGGGATATGTTATTTATGTTAAGTTGCCCACGTACATGTCTAAAAGAACATTCACTCTTGCTCAACTGACCAAGCAACGCACACATGTATATATATATATATATATATATTTGGAGGTAATGTATATTACAATCTGATCATTGGGCCTTCATAGTCCAGATTGGCATGTTTTTGGCTCCATTTTTAACATGAATTCTCAATAAAAAATTAGGATCCTCTTAACATCTATGTATCTATATGTATATATATTTATATATGTTTTTATGCTTGTGGATTTGGCTGGAAATGAAATTAAATCCATTTATTTGCTATGTATCTGACTCAACTGTGGAACCAATGCATATGATGAAGGAAAGTTTAGACGAAAATGTTAGACCGAGTTATTGTAATGGTCTGATTATGTCCACTTCTTAACAATCTGTATGTCTTGTAATTCAGATCATATATTGTAGAAGAAACTAGTTCTGTGGACTATTTGGGTTCTCTATAGTTTTTTTACTGCCGTAAATTTATAAACTATGTGCACTTTCCCCTGCAGCCTGCACACGAGAAAATTGGTATGGTTGATTCACAGTGGGTTCTTCATCAAGTAATTCCTTCTTTTTTCCCTTCTTCTATCTTTTGGATCTTTAATCATTGATCAGCTTGAATGATATAGGTCTAGTTTTGTATACTCTGTTGCTCTTGTTTAGGTATGAGTACTTTTTTTTTTTTTTTAATTTCTTTGGTTCTGGTTTCAAAACCAATTTGTGTATTGAGTATTTATGTGGGATATGATCATAATCCTTGAACAAGCTTCCTATTATTTATTTATTTATTCTATGTTGTTTTAGGACAAGTCTGATGCAAGAAATATGAAAGGAAAGTTATGTCCTCGTTATTATGACTTGCTTACCATTTTCGGCAATGACTAGGCAACGGGAGACCGAGCAGTCACGGGGAATGACTTTCCTCAAGTGAGTGAAGTCGATATTAATAATTCGGTGAATACCGCCTTACGTGATGAAAATGAGGTGGAGGAAGCACAACCAATTCATTCAAGCACATCCAAGTGAGTCGCGCAGGGGGTGGCCCTACACCTCAACGTAGACGTGGGCATGCCATGGAGACTTTTTACTTTGATGAGTACTTTTTTTTTCTTTTTTTTCTTTTTTTATGTAACTTTGACGAGTACTTCTAATTTTACTTTGATGAGACTTTGGTTTTTAGTACATTAAAACAATCGTTTGTGAAATTAACTATTGATATGAGTAGTTGTTTCGATTGGTTGAATTTGTATCAGTTTAAAAATTGTTTATTTGTGATTAATAGGTTAATTGCTTGAAAAAATATAAGTTTTCAATGGAAAACGTTAATTTTTCATTGAAAATTATTGCAATCAAACAGCAAACAAGTTATTTTCCATTGAAAATGACCATTTTTTACTGGAAAATAGTGCCAATCAAACAACAAAACTAGATTTTCCATGAAAAATGTTAGATTTTCCAGCTAGAAAATAATTGCAATCAAACAGTCCAATATTTTATTTCCATGGAAAAAAATTTCATGTAAAATAATTTCATGGAAAAAATTTCTTTTCAACCCATTTTCTACCTTGCAATCAAACGCACCCTTAGTGTTTTGTGGAAAATTGGTTCTTATGTCTTGTCACGGTGACTCATTTTCATCGTTTGCTTTATGTTTCAGGTTTTGAACTTGATTCTGCTTACTTCCTCGGAATTGTCTCAGCTTCGAGCTCTTCTGAAACAATCCCTGGTCAATGATGCTGGGAAAGACTTGTTCGTTTCTTTGTATGCTCCATGGTGCCATTCACCTATGGCGATAATAAGTCTTTGTTTATTAGCTCAGGCATGAGTCTAGAACTTTCTGATGGTCGTTTATTTAGTTTTCTATGCATCTCTTCCTCCCTCTTTTACCGCTCCTTCCTTCCCACTCTTTCTCTCTGGATATGGTGATGCTCCATCACTGATTGCCCGAGCCTCACAATATTGTTGCCTTCTCTGGTCTTGCTTCACAGACTTATCAGCATGCAAGTTCCGTCACTCAATCGCTAGTCGAGGAAGATATCAATGTCCAATTCTTGGTCCAACTGGATAAATTGATCCACCTACTGGAGACTCCGATTTTTACTTATCTTAGGTTGCAGGTACTATAACTTTTTTTCCCCTGTTATGAAGTTGTCAATTTCTAGCTTTCCCTTAATTTTATTTGCTCTTACTTTGCCTTGTTTATATATGCATGTACGTAGTATGCATTTTTTCCCATGCTTGCTAGAGATGCCAATGCTTTCTTATCTAGTAGTATTTACTTTTGAGTGTTGTCAAAACATTTGCTTGCGTGATACTCAAAATTTCAATGTCAGCTAAAATTTTCTTCTGGATTATTGGTTAAGCTAGTTATGCGTTACATGTGCAAGGAATTTCCAGATTCTTCTCTAACAGGGGTGCACCCGACGGGTTGATTAGGGTCTGAGAGTGGTTTGGTTCGGGTCTGGTTCCCTTCTTGAAGAACCAAGCAATTTCGGGTTGGTTCGGGTTTATTGCATGTCGTATTGTGTCTGACACATGGACACGACACTTCACGGGCACATTTCTTGGAGTGCGTGCGTGCAATTTTTCTAGGATGTTGTCGTGTTGGTGTGTCTTTGCCTGTGATTCATCCGACCGGACCTGATAATTCTGTTCGGGACCAGCTCTTTAGCTGGGTCGGATTTGGGACTGGCTAAGACCTGACCCATCTGCAGTTGCTAATGAAACTGCTCTGTTTCATTAGTTGCCCCGAATGATGTTTTCCTAATGACTTGCCCCTAACTTTTTCTCCCTTCATACAATGGATGGGCCACACAACCGAGGTAGCCTCTGTATCCCTATAGACCACCAAAGTCGGAATGTAGGTTGGACTTATTCCCAGTCTTTGGTATGACGAGCTATAGACTTCACCAAATAGGCTAGCTGGCGCCTTCAGAATGTGGTTGTATGTCCTTCTGTTTTCATATTCTGAAGCCTCGATGTTCAGATTTGCAGAGTGAAGTGTATTTAGTTGTAAAGATATGTCTATTAGCCCCCAAATCATTATTCTAGAGGCAGATTTAGAGTCTCAAGCAGGCAATGAAAAAAAATAGTGAGACTAGTTGTTTGCGTGTTCCTACTCACGGCTTATGCATGTTTCCTCCTCTTCCATAAGTATTGTGTTGTAGCAAAATTCTATCTCTAGAATGTATAAAGTGGTGGTTAATTGGAAGCAAAATTGAATGTATCTACAACTGTTTGCGGTTCATTTGATAACTTGAAAAGAAGTCCATGCATGCATTTATTGCGACAATGTTCTAAAAATCGCTAGGCACTAGTCGGGCGGCTGAGGGGGGCCTAGCGCCTAACACCTAGGAGCCTAGGCAGTTTTTTTTTTCCAATAAAATTAATTATATAATAGATATATATACCAGCGGCCAGACTCGTAAGTGAACAGGGTAGAGTGAACATACCCAGTGAACATGATTTTAAGCCTAACAGAACCCGCGGGCTGCCTCGTTGACCCGCGCACCCCGCTGACCCGTGGGTTCTGTTAGGCTTAAAATTATGTTCATTGGGTATTTTCACTCTATCCTGTTTGCTTAAGAGCCTCTCCGTATATACCAGTTATGTGGTGTTATTTAAGAATAATGATAGATTTGGGGACCAAAAGATAGATCTATATAAAGGATTTGTGGTGTTTTGTAGAAATAAGTAAATATTATGAGAAGGTTTTTAATATTTAAAAAATTATTAGGGATCTTTTAATAATTAACTTAAACATTAAGTGTATATACATACATTAATGTTAGACGTAACCGTGAGAGTATTTTTTTTTTTCCGTCTTATTTTAACAAAATTACAATCTCACACCAGCCCGCCTAGCCTCGCCTAGCCCCGCCTAGACTCGCCTAATCTCGCCTAGACCTCCGCCTAATATGTTGGGCGATTTTCCAAACGCCTAGGAGAAAATCCAGGAGGAGGAGCACCACCTAGCGCCTCGGCGCCGCCTAGGCCGATTTTTATAACACTGATTAGAGATACGTTGTCAGTGTGCTTTGGGGCCATAGTTGTCAAATCGGGATTCGTATTATGAATCGGAATGATACAAGTGAATCGAATAAGGATTCGCGAATCGTAAATTGTAAGATTCGGTAACAAATTTTAAAATAATTATAAAAATGATAATAAACTACATAGAACCAAAAGTAGAGGAAAAGAACAATCAAATAATGATAAAAACACATTTAATTTTATATTTATACAAGCAAAAAGCAAAGCATAAGCCCAATCTTGTAAATTTTTAAAACTGATAATGCCTCATAAAAACCCTAGAATTTTTGGGGAAAAGGAGGAAGGAGAAAAAGTATATATATTTTTTTTGTTTACAATAAACACTAATATATATACATATATCTGACAGGGGTTGGGACCACCTTTTGTTTAACTAAAAAATAAAAAATAAAAAAAAAATAAAAAAAAAAAGAAAAAGAAAAGGAAAAAAAAGAAGCCAAAATGTGGCTTTTGCTTCAGTCAGCAATTGTAGGTCCTCCTAAGGGCTAGAACAGGGTTTTAATATACAATATCTTGTAATATGTATATGTGTATATATATATATTATAAGGGTTGGGCTAATATTTAAAAAAGAAAACCCAAAATAGAAAACTATATATATTTTTTTTTTGAAAAATGGGTTTAAAAGCAATCGACAGTCGCTCGGTTCATAGAACTTTGAACATAAAGCGAATTGATTGTATCATAAAATCATACGTCTGAGACCTTGAATCGTATGAATCGTACGATTCCCATGCGATTATTGATTCTATGCGATTCAAGTAATGTGATCGTATCATTTTCTTGAGAAATCGTATCGAATTGTGAATCGTCAGATTCTGATAACAGAGTCTGGGGCATAGTTGTCAAATCGGGATTCATATCGTGAATCAAAATTTTACAAGTGAATCGAATCCGGGATTTGCGAATCGTGAATCATAAGATTCGGCATCAAATTTGGAAAAATAATAAAAAGGATAATAAAACTATGGTGAATAAAAGGTAGAGGAAACGAACAATCAAATAATGATATAAAACACAACTATTTATATCTATACAAGCAAAATGGGAAGTATAAATCCAAACTTGTAAATAATAGAAACTAGAATATACTTACCTAACCGCAATAATTCCTCTTTGAAAAAACCTAGAATATTTGGGGACGAGGAGAAAGGTAGGAAAAGTGTTTTTCTATACAATAAACACTAATATATACATATATATATGTATATATATCTTATAGTGTTGAGACCACCTTTTGATTCAAATGCATCCAAAAAAGAAAAAGAAAAAGAAAAAGAAAAAGAAAAATACAAAGAAGTCAAAATGTGAGTTTTGCGTTAGTCAACAGTCGCAAGTCCTCCTAATGCTAGAATGTGTGTTTTTTTATTATTTTTATTTTATGAAAGGGTTAGGTTTTCTAAGTTATTTTTATACAATATCCTGTAGTATATATTATAATTTGTAAGGGTTGGGCCCATCTATTTTTATTTTAATATAAAAAAACAAAAAAAAAGTTGAAAAAATGGGTTGCAAAGTCGTCGACAGTCGCTGGGTTCGTGGAACTTTGAGCAAGAAGTGAAGCGACTGTATCGTACGAATCACACGACTCAATCGTTTGAATCGCACGATTCTTGCGATTCCCATGCGATTCAGGTAACCTATTCGTTTCATTTTGTAGTTTGTTTGTTTGTTTTTTTAATCATCATAGAAAGAAGAAAGATAATTTTGTTTTTGGTTAGCCTCTCCAAGGCTAGACCGAGGGACCTAGCTCTGTAAGGAAAACCCTAGGATACTGGCAACTACCTGATAGCCTCCAGGATTGGGTAAGTCGGCGCACGCACACTAGGAATCGAACTCTAGACACCGGAATTTACAAATTCAGCCCAACGTTACTTTTTCCAATCTTTTTGATGCGGTAATTTGTAGTACTTTATATTTAAATAATTGTACTTAGCTTATAATATTTGTTTTGATTGTTATTTTGGTTTAGTCACAAGTATGTGACATTAGTAAGGGTTAAATAGGCTATAAATAGTAGGCTAGGGTTAGGGGAAATTAGTTTTAGAATATTTTATATAGATATTGGTTTGTAAACCAAGCGAGCTTTAAAACTCTTTAATGGTGATTGTCTTCCCAAAATCCTAGTTCTCTTTATTTCTCTAAATTCCTCTTGTTATTGCAATTATACTTTGCATCATTTGGTATTAGAGTATTGAGTTGCACCTGGATTGGAAGGAAAAATACTTAAATCTCAACGAAACAAGGCCTTAGAGGTCATAGTGGCAACAGTATAATCCACCGATAAGTACAGGGGAGTTGCAATCGGACTGCTTCGCACAATTTGACGCAATCACACCATCCGAACCCAGTAATTAGCTTCAGATGCAAGGTTAGGCGAACAAACAAGGATCATGACATCCATTCGATACTGTGTGTAAGTGAGACGACAGAACTCAGCAGACCTGAACCAAACAGACCCTCACGAAGCTGGCCGAGAAGGATACCAAAGCTGCGAAATGCATTTTTGAACTCACTTTGAATCGGCACTACAGAACCCAATTTTCTGAGAGTCGCGACTTCATTGCAAGTGGATTTCGAACCAGTACATAGTCGACTGTGAAGCATACAGTAGCTAACCATCTTTTCGAACCAGCTGGTGCAATTGCGATCAGAACATTGAGCCACGATTGCGATACTGGTTGCAATTAGGTCATCGGGATTGAATTTCGAGGTGGGTAAGTGAGTTTATTTTCGATTGCGTTCTGATCTGTGTTGTCGTTTTCTTCTTGGCTATGATTGTTTCAATTGGTGTCAGGTTTGAAATTCAGCCTAGTCATATTGTGATTTTAAGGTTCCTTGGATCATCTTTTTGTTTGTCTTGGGTGTGATTAGTTGGGTAGTGACTTCTGATTTGAGATTCAACTCAATTTTTTTTTTTTTCAATTTTGGTTTGTCAAAGTGCTTGTGAATTGATATGGCTCACAGAGGAAGAGATAGAATGGGTAGAGGGCAAGGAAATGCCATGAAAATTAGAGATGGGGTTGATTTGCCACATCCCCATGGGACCTAATGGTACCCAACATTATGAAATGGAAGACTTAAGAAAGCAAATTGCTACCTTAACCCGTAAGGTAAAGCGTTTGCAACCTCCTTGTGAGAGGATCCAAATTTCGAAATTCTATGGTCATGAATCGGAATTTTTGGAATTTGTTGATTGCTTAAATGAAGTTGAAACTCTATTCAATTATTATAAGGTGATTGAAGAAGAGAAATTAAAATTGGTGGAGACAAGTTTGAAAGGGAGTAAGACTAAGATCAAGAAGTGGAACAAAATGAAAAAGAAATTGAAGGAGAAGTTCTTATCCAATAATTACTTTCCAACCATAAGTGTGCGGTTGAAACAAAATTTGTACTATAAGTTAGACTTTGATGATTAATCAAAGTGTGTTGAGTAATTGAATGAGGCACCAAAGTTTGATGAGTGCTTGGACAATGATTCATCTTTGATGATTCTTTTGAAAATGGGTTTGAGGCAAAACCAAATCAGGAGGATGACCACGAATTAAGTGTGACACCAACATTCGATTATTGTTGTGAGAGCGAATTTGAAGAAACCCAACATGACGTGGATGACAAGAAATTGGACAAGGGACCATTATTTGATGATTGTTGTGCTAGTGAGTTTGAGGACAAGGAAGTGGCATTTATTGAACTTCTTTGGTCTCCAAAGGAGAATAAGGTTGCTTTACCAAATTGTGAATAGGTCCATGCATATGAAAGTAAGGCACTCGTAGGTAATTTCATATTGCTATTGGCGATCCTCCTTGTATTGTTGGTGAGGAAAAGAGTGACTTGCAAATTTTTGTTAATGAGGTGAAGGGTAGCGAATTCAAGACGTCCACATTTGGTGGTACATGTGAGATTGTATGGTATACAAGTGGAAGCGAGATGAGATTTGACAATGAGAAGTCTATAGTTTAATGGACAACAAAGAAAATTTGGCATTTGAAGAAGAGAGCTACATCTTGTTTCCGATTTCAAGTGTTGAAGATGCAAATTGAACATAGAGTGGCAACCATCATGTTTTCAAAGATTAATATCAAGAGGAAAGTCGCCACAGAAGTGAAAATGATGAAGCTAGTTCTTGAACTTGAGGACAAGTTTTCTTTAGAGGGAGAGTCTGATGCAGTAATTTGTAGTACTTTATATTTAAATCATTGTACTTAGCCTATAATATTTGTTTTGATTGTTATTTTGGTTTAGTCACAAGCATGTGACATTAGTAAGGGTTAAATAGGCTATACATAGTAGGCTAGGGTAGGGAAAATTAGTTTTGTGATATTTTATATTGATATTGGTTTGTAAACCAAGTGAGCTTTAAAGCTCTTTAATGGTGATTGTCTTCCCAAAACCCTAGTTCTCTTTATTTCTCTAAATTCCTCTTGTTATTACAATTATACTTTGCATCACTTTTCTTGACAAATCTCCTACCCCCGACCATCCCGTTCGTAAAAGGTTTGTTTGGGCACATGGTTCATGGTAATTGGAAATATTTGGGAACAAAGTGGCTAATACTTCATAAGAAGTGAGAGGCGACATCCAACCACATGAAAAAACTGGAAAAGCAAAGTACCCTAAATTTACTCTGTTCTGATAGGCGCGCCTAGATGCAAGACGCAGGCTGGCGCTAGGCTTGAGAGGCGAGGCGCATGGAAGTGGACGCTGCCCATGCGCGCCTTTCTGGGATTTTTGCGTAAGGCGCAAGGCTCCAAGGCCCTCGCCTATTTGTTTAAGCTCAAACCAGCTTTGCCCAGTTGTATAATATGCAGTATATGGTGTATTAAATTTCTTTAATGCTTAACGGGGCTACAAAAGGCCTCTGTTTGGCCTTGCGACTTGTTTGTTGTTCAAAAATTAGAGGCCCATCGTGTCTCTCTGCTGAAACCGAAAAGCCTTAAGGGCTCTCTCTGCTTCGTCTTGTTCAAATCGACCATTGTTGGTCACTCTCTGCTTCGTCTTGTTCAAATCGACGTAGGTCTTCTTACTCTCTTCTTCTTTCTTTATTTCTTCCTTCTTCTTCGTCGTCGTCTCTGATCTGGTTCTGTTTTTGTTCCTTCTTCCTATTTGGCCTCACTAAAACTGAAATATTGACAAAAAAATAAATAAAAAGATTACGGATTTTTTTAAAAAAAAATACGAAAACTGAGCGATTTTTTATTTTTTTTTCTTCCTGTTGACGAAACTGAAATCTATTTTTTTCCCTTCCGTAATTAACTTAAGAAAATGTAAATTTGACCAGCTTCTTTAGTGTTTGTGGTTTCAATTTTAGCATGAGAGCCAATTTGTTATGTGTTTCTTTATTACACATCATTTGTGCTTTTGCACGCATACGGACTGGGCTACACAACGAATCCCAAAAATGTTGGATATAGGCACGGCTAGAAATATTGGAAAGAAAAATTATATTTCTTAATTAAGTGTACTAGATACCGCTTCGTGTCCACTCCCATTTCCTAAATTCTCAAATAAACCAAGTACTAATATCTCATTTTACTGTATCAACACTTTTACCACAAAGTTGTGAAAACATTGCAATGAGAGGCCACCGTGCCATGTTTGGCCATGTCGATTGTTGGCCACATGTCAGACGCATGTCTGGGGTTTAAAAAAAAAAAGGAACGTTTTTTCGTGTGTCCAACAACACGCGGTGCTGTTGTCATACAAGGGACACGACACTCAACTGAATTGATCGTGCTATATAGTTGTTTGGCTGGGAACTTCCCTGTACCTTGGCTGCGTGGATACAGAGGAAAGATTTCCTATCAAAAGTAAAGGTTAGGAATCCCTGGAGTCTGGTATTAGATTAGTATTTTGCACCACTAAGCACTGGGGGCACACGTCTTCCTTCTTGTCAGGACGACTCAGTTGTTTTTTTGACAAGTGCGTGGAGGAATTGTCCATCGTTGATGCTAACATCCTTGGTGACACTGAAGTGATTTCTCTGAAATGTCTAATGTTCAGCGGAGATGGTCTCCTGATTCCCAAACATTTTCGAGACAATTTTAATTTCCAAGATCATTTAAGCTGGAGAAAACTTGAGGAAATTGTTCTTTTTCTTTCTCCTTCTCTTCCCTTTCCCTCATTAATTCCACAAACCATGTACAGTAAGAGTTGAGATAGAAGAGCTTGTTTAAATATCTCCAATGCCTCCTTCCTTTTAATAGGAATTGCTGATACATCATAAGTGAGGATCCATGGTGAATCATTCTTTCAAGTTTCTTTAAAAACTTTTCAATCTATGTTGTTCTCCTTTAAATTTGAAACAATTTAGACAAATGCAAAAAACTAGCCTCATTAATTTCTACATACTTAGTTGGTGCTATGATTTGCTTATTCCAAAGTTACTCTACGATTTTATACATCTCATGATTATACTCTATGTTGCATGTGCTCTTCTAAATAGGGTGTTAAATAATTGACACTCGAACAAGGTTATGGATTATGTATCTGACACTAATGGTTGGGGACACACCGAGCATGTTAGGTACTTGCAAGGAACAAAATTTCGTTTCGTGTCGGTCGAAACCACCGAAACTTTTCGGTTTCGTGGCCCACCGACACGAATCATCATGGGAATCTCAAAATTCCAGAGATTCGACAAGTTTCGTGAGTTTCCATGTGTTTCGAACGAAACACGTTTGTTTCGAACGAAACACTTATGTGATTCGACTATGAGGCAGAGAAATTTGGGGCAAAGATCTGGTTATAAAAACTTACTTGGTCAAGATTCAGGTCAGTTCTTCTTCTATTTCTTCTTCTTCTTCTTCTTCTTCTTCGCTGGTTCCTTCTTCTTCTCCTCTTCTCGCTTCTTCTTCTTCTTCTTCTTCTTCTTCTTCTTACACTGTCGCTGGAGACGATTTATGCTGCCGCTGGTGACGATTTCAGTTTTAGTCGAGAGAGCCCTAATTGGACTCTGTGTATATATCTATATCTATATATATCTGTTGGAATTAGGAAACAATTTAGAATTTACTAATTTCTATATTGGTCATGTTGACCCAGTTAATGTGTTATTTATTTCTGTGATTTCCTTTGATTGTCTTTGATTGTCTTTCCTTTATTATTGCTCTATAGAGTTGTATATATATAGGACCTTACAATAATGAGAAATTATTCTTTTCTCTCAATCTCTTTTTGGTATCAGAGCCAACCATCATCACCCACCAGCATGTGCCGCAGCATTCAACACCCAGCCAAGGCTGCGCCACCACCTACAAACTTTAGCCGAGGGCTACAAGCCCTAGTCGAGACCCTCTTCACTCACCACAGCCTGGGCCGCAGCCCCTCAGGCCCTCACAGCAGTGCCGCAGCCCTCCCCAGGCCAATACCTGGTGTCGCAGCCCTTTGGCTGCTCTGTTAAGCCCTAAGTAGGGCCTCCTTCGTGATGTATTAGAGCCCTCTCTACGCTCTTTGTCTTCAGTCTGGGTAACCATTTGTCAGGTTACCCCCGTCGTCAGTAGCCGAGTCTCCGGCTGTCTCTGTTTCTCCATAATCTGTTGTTACTAATTTCTATTGCAATCAATGGCCACCGATGGTAAAGATTCGGGCAACGACCTTATCAACCCTACTCAACAGCCGTGGTAGAGGAACTCCTCGTATGGGTGCTATTGCTGAGATGGTTTCCACTCCTACTCCACCGGATCTTGATCACATTCAGGCTTAAATTGCCCAGTTACAGTCTCAGATCGGCATTGGTACATCTTCCTCTTCAGGTCCCACGGCTGCTATTGCTGCAGGTAATCCAACTGCTTTGCATGGTAAGTCAGCAAATCCCACCTGGATTCTGGATTCGGGTGCTAATAATCATATGACTGGTGAGCTTTCGTCCTTCACGTCTCCTTTTACCCAAATTGACCAATCTGTTCGTATTGCTGATGGGTCGTCTATTCCTATTCATAGTCAGGGTGATGCTCGTCTATCCCTTGATATTACTCTTTCCTCTGTTTATTATGTACCTAATTTTGCATATAATCTTCTATCTGTTAATCGTCTTGCCAAAACCCTTAACTGTGCCGTTGTGTTCTTACCTACCTATTGTTATTTGCAGGACCTGAATTCGAAGAGGATTTTCGGCAGAGGGTATGAGCGTGACGGTCTCTATTACTTTGGTGATCCTCCTTCTTCCAGGGTGCCCTCTTCCAGTTTGCAAGCCTCCATTTCGCCAGTCTCTACTAATAACTCTGTTTTACCAGATTCTAATACATATGTTTTTACTCTTAAAACTTTAGATTTGTGGCATGCCCGTCTAGGACATGTGAATTTCCAGTATCTATGTTTGCTCTTTCCTCCTTTGAATAAAGCTTGCAAAGATTTTGATTTTAAATATGTGGTTTGTGAATTGTCTAAACATACTCGCACATCTTATATTCCTCGTATGCATAGAGCGCCAAGTGCATTTGATCTTATTCATTCTGATGTGTGGGGCCCCTCACCTGTCACGGCCTTGTCACAGCACCGTTACTATGTCACGTTTATTGACGATTACACTCGTTGTACATGGGTCTACCTTATGAGGAAAAAATCTGAAGTTTTCACTCACTTTAAAAAATTTCTACAAATGATTAGAACCCAATATCACACTGTTGTGCGCAATATACGGTCTGATAATGGTCGTGAATAAATAACTGATGAATTTAGGGCTGCCCTTAACAAAGATGGGATCCTTCAACAACTTACTTGTCCCTACACCCCTGAACAGAATGGTGTGGCGGAACGTAAGAACCGTCACCTCATGGCTATTGTTAGATGCCTTCTGTGTGAAATGAATGTTCCTAAATATTTTTGGCACATGGCTATCCTCACTGCCACATATCTTATTAATCGTACTCCTAGTCGTATCCTTGATGGGAAGGCCCCACTTCATGTTCTTAAGCCATCGAGCACCTTGTTTCATCTTATACCTCGGGTCTTTGGGTGCACTTGTTTTGTTCCAAATAAGAGTCCTAACCACACAAAACTTGACAATAAGGCTATTCGTTGTGTATTTTTAGGGTACTCTTCAATGTCAAAGGGGTATAGGTGCTATGATCCTGTCACTCGCCATTTATATCATTCTTTGGATGTTACTTTTTTGGAAACTGATCCATTTTTTCCAGGGTCTTCTTCTCCTGCAGAGCTCGCACCGGTGGAACCTCCTGTTGTCGTGGATGATTCTATCCTGCCACGCCCTGTTCCGATTCTTGACTCCACCGGTGAAACCTTACCTCCAGTCATTACTAGTGATCCTTCCCAGGTCTACTCTCGCCGGCCACGCTCCTCTGATCCTCTGCCACCGTCTTCTCCGAGTTCAGGTACTACTTCTCCTCCTCTATCTCCTAGTATTACTCCTGCACCTGTTCCTCCCCGTTACCCTTCTCGGGTTCGCCGCCCCCCTGCTCGATTTCTTTTATCTAATAGTTCTAACCACCCAATTTCTAAGTATCTTTCTTATCAGGGTTTGTCTCCTTATCAGTCATATTTAAGTCAGGTTGATTTGGTCCCTATTCCTCGTTCTGTTCATGAAGCTCTCCAGGATCCGCAATGGGTGGCTGCTATGCAAGCGGAAATGGATGCTCTTCATGGCAATCATACATGGGAACTTGTTGATTTACCTGCTGGTGAGCGCACGGTTGGTTGTAAATGGGTCTTCAGCCTGAAGTATTTAGCAGATGGGAGTATTGATCGCTATAAGGCTCGTTTGGTTGCTAAGGGCTTCACCCAGATTCCTGGAAAGGATTTTGGTGCTACTTTCGCACCTGTTGCTAAGCTCACTACAGTTCGGCTTCTGGTTTCCCTTGCTGCGTCCTATTCTTGGCCTCTTCATCAACTAGATGTCAAGAATGCTTTTCTTAATGGTGATTTGTCTAAGGTTATCTACATGGATCCTCCTCCGGGTTTTCGGGCTCAGGGGGAGTATTCGGGGAAAGTATGTCGCCTCCTCAAATCTCTCTATGGGTTGAAACAATCACCTCGTGCATGGTTCAGCCGATTTAGTGATGTGGTGCTTAATATGGGATTTACTCGATGTCACTCTGACCATACTTGTTTTATTCGCCGTAACTTCCAAGGAAAGTGCATTATTATCTCTGTTTATGTCGATGATATTATTATTACTGGTGACGATGCATCAGGTATTGTGCAAGTGAAGCAAAAACTTGGGATGTCATTCGATATTAAGGATTTGGGTCCCCTAAGATATTTTCTTGGTATTGAGGTGGCTAGATCTCGTTATGGTATCTCTCTGTCACAAAGAAAGTATTCTCTAGATCTTCTTCAGGATACTGGTATGCTTGGGTGTAGGCCAGCCTCCTCACCTATGGATCCTAATCTCAAGTTGACTGCAGAAATGGGGGATGTTTTGCCGGATCCTTCAGTGTACCAGCGTCTTGTGGGTCGTCTTATCTACTTGACAAATACTCGTCCTGATCTTACATTCGCTGTTAGTGTTGTCAGTCAATTTATGCACTCACCGCGCTCTTCACACTTGGATGCTGTATACCATATTCTTCGATACCTCAAGACTTGTCCGGGCCTTGGACTCTTCTTTAAATCAGGAGCACAATCGGGTCTCTCCTGTTTCACTGATGCAGATTACGCAGGTTCCAAAAGTGATAGACGTTCTACTTCTGGTTTCTGTACTTTTCGTGGTAATCATTTTATATCTTGGAAAAGTAAGAAACAAGTCGTCGTTTCGCGTTTATCGGCCGAAGCTGAGTATCGTGCCATGGCTCAGGGCACATGTGAACTTCTGTGGCTTCGTTCACTTCTTGATGAGTTGGGCTTCCTAGTCATAGATTCATCTTCTCTCTTTTGTGATAATAAATCTGCTGTCATGCTGTCCTCCGACTCAGTCCTTCATGAGAGAACGAAACACATAGAAGTTGATGTTCATTTTATTCGTGAGAAAGTTCGGTCTGGAGTTGTTAAACCTAGCTTTGTGTCATCATCCAATCAAACTGCAGATATGTTTACTAAGTCCGTTGGTCCAGGATTGCTTCAGTCATCTCTTGGCAAGCTGGTACTCGTTGAAATCTTCGCCTCAGCTTGAGGGGGAGTGTTGGAATTAGGAAACAATTTAGAATTTACTAATTTCTATATTGGTCATGTTGACCCAGTTAATGTGTTATTTATTTCTGTGATTTCCTTTGATTGTCTTTGATTGTCTTTCCTTTATTATTGCTCTATAGAGTTGTATATATATAGGACCTTACAGTAATGAGAAATTATTCTTTTCTCTCAATCTCTTTTATATCAAATACTTTACTACTACATAGTCTACTTAGTATTAGTTATATAAGTTTGTAGCTTATATTATGTACTTATAACTCTTATTTATCAAATACTTTACTACTACTTAGTCTACTTAGTATTAGATATATAGTATTTGATATATATATATCTATATCTATATCAAATACTTTACTACTACTTAGTCTACTTAGTATTAGTTATATAAGTTTATAACTTATTGCTTACTTTTAACTCTTATTTATTTATTTATTGATGAAAATAACTTAAAACTTATTCCTTATTACTTATCACTTATAACTTATAACTCTATAAATTATAATTTTTTATAATACTCATTGAAACTATTATCTATACTAATATAGAAAGAGAAAGGGAGGGGTACCAAAAAGTATTTTGCCCACTTAAATAATTACAATAAAACATACTAAATTTCTTAATTAAAATACTTTCACAATGGAACTAAAACGTCATTTCAAAAAATTTAAATAAAATAACTTCTCCTAACTACCCACCCCACTTTCTTTTTACTACTTACACTCACATAGTGAGTGTGGCACTCCACTAGTTCGTAGAAATATAAAAATTAGTTGTGCTCCTAAATTTAATAATTAGTGTATATTAATTGCAATTAATACTAATTAGTAATTAGTCATATAATTGTGGTATACTAATTTTAATTTATAAATATTCTTATAAAAAATTTAAAAATTAAAGAAGAGAGATTTCTGTATTCTATGAGCTGCTTGACAGTAAATTGACGCCTAAATTATCATGTCTTTTCAAATTGAAACTATATATTATAGTTATAACTACATATATTGACCTCTCAAAGGTTCAATTAATAAATTATAAGCTTTATATGTGTATACAGTTTAGTTTGAAGTTATGTTTCCACAAATTTCTTAGTGTTTCCAAATTTTTCCGGTGTTTCCACATGTTTCCGAAACGTTTCCAAAAAGTTTCCATTCCGGGAACACCAAAACACTACACCGAAACGAAATTTTGATCCTTGGGTACTTGTACAATAGTATATCAAAGTCTTTAATCATGTTCCTTTTGGTACGGAGTTCTTTCAAATGGAGAAATTCTCATGTTGTAGTCTTATTATCACATAAAACATTATTTGCTCTTTATTTCCGAAAAAAAAAAAAAAAACATGATTTTCTCTTAAGAGTGTTGAATTGGAGCATCCAACCTAAAACCAATTGGCAATGTGTCGAGGTCCCCTTGAACTTATATATTGAGTAGCTAGGTTATAAGTCCCCGACGTGGGACAATCTCAACATGCCCCCGCACGTGTGGCATTACTGAGAGCCAAGCACGTGGATTATTGAGATAGGGTGACGTGGAGCACACGTGGACAAATTGGCCCAACAATAACCTGCTTTGATACCATGTTGAATTGGAGCATCCAACTCAAAACCAATTGGCAATGGGTCGAGGAGCCCCTTGAACTTATATATTGAGTAGCTAGGTTATAAGTTTCCGATGTGGGACAATCTCAACAAAGAGTTATATGAAAAATATTTATTACACCCGTGTTCCAATGTCCTTGATTCATGAATTTAAGAAGTCAACGCTAGACATTACCTGCACGGTTGCACCCAACGCACGTATTCGAGTCCATTAGCATTAATTCTAATTTTGTGTAGAGGTTATGGAAGAAAAAAATCAGAGTTTGTCATCTCATAGTCCAAGTTCGCTTTCTTATTGAGGAACGAGACGTCTGGATGTTCCAAACATATTTTGCCTTGAATGGTTATGCTGGATGTGATCATTCTCTTATCATAGTTGTGCGTGTGGGGCTGCAAGGTGGTTGGTCAATGTTTGTATCACTTGGGTAACAGCAGATATGATAATCACTGAAAATGATTCAAATGGTTAAAATCCACGTTAAAATGCATACTTGTCCTCAAAATGATCATTTCAGGCACCTCAGACATTTTGTGTTTCTTGCAGCTTCTTGAATCTGGAAGATTTTTATGGTTGCTAAAAGCCTTGTGCGGTCTCCTGATGCTGCTTCCCCAGGCATGTCTAGGGTTGTTTTGTTACTGTTTCTTTGGTTAGTAAATAATACTTAAGTTTTTAAGTTTAGATCAATTTGGGTGATAATGTCTTCAACTCTATAGTGACCTGAGGAAAACCTCATCTAAAACTGTTGCATTTGTTTTACCTTTTTGATTCTAGGAAGCTGGTATGTTGTGAGATGCATTTATAGATTCTGAACTCTCTGAAAGCTTGTGATCACTGTCGACTGTTGCATTTGCATAGTTATTACTGGGTTAGATCAAGGACATGGCTAATTGATTTTGAATTGCGGGATAATGGGTGTATGTTTCATTCTTGTACGGTTGTACCTGTAAAAAATAAGGATAGAATATGAGTCCAGCATGCCAACGAACTTTCAAGAAGAGTTGAAATATGTTTAGGACGATCCTGCTTGCAAGTTGCGGCTAGGTTAATTGATGAAGTGACATTCGTTCATATTCTTTTTGAGATGAAGGGTTTCTACTTATAAGTCAAAATTCTTTTACTTGGATAGCTTTTCAATTGGATTCCTCTGAAGTTCCAGAAGCTGGGGTTTTCGATTTTGATATTACTGTCTGTCTCGCTCCGTGTGTGTGAGTTCCTGCAAATATAGGCCCTTTCCACTAGGGCTGATATCGGTCGGCTTTGGTCAGTGTTCATCACCAAATTCTCACCGAACCGAAGCAATCGGTTCTACTGGACAGTGCACCGATTTCGGCCGACAACTTCGGTGCAAGGTTCTACACCGACCATTGCAACAGGCGGTCGGTTCGGTCGGCATATGGAACTCAGAAAAATTTCTCAACGTATAAAAATCAGTCTTAAATCAACAAATAAAAAAAATAAATTGCATTCAAAGTTCAAACAACAAGAGGTGGAACTTGAAAGTCATACATAGTGAATGGATTTCCATTTGTTCAAATATCTAAACATAAAACAACAAACATGGACTAAAATGTGTGTAACCGGAGAGAGGAGAGAAGGGATTCAAAATAATATATATGCGCACACGCGCGTGTGTGTGTGTGTGTGTGTGAGAGAGAGAGAGAGAGAGAGAGAGAGAGAGAGAGAGAGAGAGAGAGAGAGAGAGAGAGATTGATTGATTTTGAAACTATGAGTCCATACCTTCAGCCATGGAGGATTTAGGGTATTCATTGTGAGGAAGAAAACGACACTGCAGTGTAGGGTTAGAAGTGGCTAATGAAATGAGAGAGAGTAAGAGAGGAATAAGGCTTTGTCTTGTAACGTTTGTAGCCAAACCTAACTAGGGTAGTGTGGTGGGGTTAGGTTACCTCGGAAGTTGGGATAAGTCATAAAGTTAGTTTTTTGAGAAGTGCAAACTGAGTCTGAAAGTGACATATATATGTATATTATATACAAGTTCAGACTATTGTATCATTCGGTCGGTTCGGCCAATTATCGAAAATTCAAAGGAAACACCGTGCGCCGTACCGAAAAATTCGGTATAGATGACTAGCAAACCGAGCACCGAATGTGGGATTTTAAAACCGGCCAAAACTGTGAAGTTCAGTCGAGATCTGCCGGTCGGTTCGGCCAAACGGTTTTTTTGATCAGCCCTACTTTCCTCTCTTCTTTTACTTCTTCTTCTTCCCCTTCCTCTTTTCGTTTTTTTGTTTTTTTTTTTTTTTTTTGTTTTGTTTTTTTTCTGAATAAAGTTCTAGAAGAGAAGATTATAAGAATACAACTAGTTGAAGTTGAACGTCCACAGAAGCGAATGTAGAAGTTCTCCCAAGCAATATAAAAATTTTCAACTCAAGTTGACAGTGCATTCCCCAGTTCTCAAAGTGGTAGAATTCTTTTTAGCTACTTCGAAGAATGTTAGGAATAGAAAGCTGTTATGAGCTAATCGGTAACTAGCTCCCATGAGCTGTGCCTTAGTATCAGTTGGCCAATGTTTGACACAATGTCACTAACCTTCCTTGCCCTTTGTATTTGTATGTACTTCACCCTACCAGCTAAGTAATGTCCCCTGCTATACTAATCGGAATATTATTTTTTAATTATATAAGATTATAAAATTAAAAGAAGACTGATATGGCCTTGTTTGACATGCATTACATTTGATGGCATACCGTTTTGAGGAAGTAAATCTCCGCGGAGGAGTCCGGGAATAAGCGAGAGGAGCAGGTGTGAGATGCGTACAAGGAGTCGCATGTCCTTTGAGGGCTTTAACAAGGCCGTTGCAGAGACGCTTGAAATGTCACTTGAGCGAGCATCTCGTAATGTTCACATTTTGAATCGTATTAGACCTCTCTTCCTCGATCATGGCTAGCTGCAAGTTGAATTTCTATTTATTTATTTATAAAATATACAGGAATATTACAGTTATTCTTGCAGGATTGGTGGGTGAAGAGCAGCACTAATACTCTTAGTGGATTAATTTATTACTCTCATCATATTTTGTTCTTTTACCCTTAATGCAGCAAAGTAAGGCCTTCAAGATTCTACAGACTCGACTTAAAACTGTTCCTTCATACTCCTTCAATGGTGATCAGTTTAAGCGAACGTCGTCGGGGAACCCTTACTCACAAATTCATCACGTGTCAAGTGGATCACAAATCTTTGAGGATGGTGATTTGAACGAAGACTCAAGGAGTGTACATAACGGAATAAACTTCACCTACAGGCTGCAATAGTTTGAGCAACTGCAGCAGCAACATAGTATCAGTTGCACTACAGTTCTACTTCATCAGCAAAGGTTCGCTGATTTCTTTTCTCGGCAAGTCTGACTGAGTTGGATTGCTTCATTAATACAGTTGGTAGTTGAAGCTGATCTTTCTTATTTGATTCTGTGGTTTCCAACCATTGCAACCTTTGTAGCACGGACACTTCAGTTTGGGTACCTTGTCCGTGACAGTGTGATGGACAAGCAAAAGACGTGTAGCAAGTTTTTTTTTTTTTTACATCAAGCACATGCTGGACACGCGACCAGACATAGGAGTGGACACGGCTCGGTGGCTCCTTTAAAGATGTGTGTTGAAATTTTGAGGTTCCAAGTCTTCCTAAAATATGATAGGAGCTATGTCATGGGTTATTTGAAAATTTAAAATAGGGAGTGTACCCAACCTGGCATATTCTATAAATTTATAAATGACTCATTGTTTTTGGGTATTCTCTATGTGTTCACCGTGTCTGATACATTTTTTAGATTTACCGTATAGCCTTGCCCGTATCGTGTTGGATCTGTTTTCTGTGCCCATATCCGTGCTACGCTGGTTGCAACGCAGAAAAGGAAGTTGAGGTACATTTTCACTAATTTTGACAAAAATTAATGTTTATTTCACGAAGGAAAAACTAGGAACAAAGCATATAAGGCCAAGCTGGATGCCTCTGGCCCCAGTGGTTAAGAGGTGGATTGCTTGCTTCTTTTCTTCCCCCCACCCCACTAGAAAAAGGGCCAAAAAAGATGCTAGGGTTAATTTCCAAGAAGACCTATGGTTCTTATGAGATATACTAAGTCTGAGCACATTAATGTAGTGGAAAGCCTTGGATCCCTACACAAATGGTTCGTCTTGCTTTCCAATTGTTTGTGTCATCTACCAAGAGTCAAAGCTTATTCTTTATTTTCACCACTCTAATACTAGATAATAAATTGATACTAAGGTTAGGGTATCACTATTTAAATTTCAATTTTGACAATAAAAGTTTTGAAAGGTTTACATAAAAAAATATAGGAGCCACTAAATATACACTTAATTGCTCTCTACACTTGCCTAGACAACTAGTGATGTTGAATGAACAACTTCTCAATGCATCCAGGTGGGTGTAGAAAGTAAACTGGTGGGTGTAATTAGTAGTTCCCAAAAATATACGTACCGAGTACATGATCTGTCTTACTTTAGACACAATGCCCTTTCCATTAAAGACATCAAGTTGGGATGGAGGGAGTAGATGTATATTCCTCGGGTAGTTAGTTTTGTTTAGTTGAAATCAAATCTTGTGTTAGCTAATAGAGCCAAGAAACAGAAGTTCAGATCGTTGTTCGATTTGGCAAAAGGATTGTTCCTACCCCTTTCTTTTTGTTTATTTATTATTATTATTATTATTACTTTTTTCAAATCTGAGTAAAAAGTGAAGAATGGTTGATATATAATTTTGATTATGTTAATGTCATGCTATATATATATAATTATATTTGACAATTCTCCAAACCTAAGATTATTTTTCCTTTTTTCTTAAAATTCGTTGCCTAATCTAATCTTCTCCATGGCCCTCGAATGATTTGATCTGCCATTGTTTGATATTCATTAATTGTTGAAGGTTGATATACATTGTTGGGTCCATTCTCTGACACCTTAAGCTGTTGGAGTAATTGATGACTTAACATGGTATCAGAGCCTTCTTTGTGGGAGGTTTTGGGTTCAACTCTCCATCCCCGATCTCTGATTGAATTTAGTTTGTTGCCTCTCCACGTTGGGGTCGTACGTGAGGGAGAGTGTTGAAGGTTGATATACATTGGCACTTGGGCCCATCCTCTTAACAGCGTAGTCCGCTTGACACTTTTTTTTTCCTGATGTTCGTGCAGGAGGTGCAAAAACCAGAAGAACCACCGCGTAGACCATCGCCTACCCCAGAGATGAGCAGGCCTCCATCAAAAACATCACGTAGAGGTTCACGACAATTGCAACTTTAATTACTCTCTTGCCCCTATTTGAGGGTGATTATCTAAGTGGTGGCGAGCTCGGATGAGATTTCCGGTATAATTTGTAAATTGTATATTCTTAATAGGTTGTTTTGTTGAAGCACCACACAGGTTGCGAGGGTAGGAATTGGGGTTCGAATTGAGCTAGGGTTTTCGTTCCCGAGCTATTCTTTTTCTTTGTGAACAGAATGTGCTCATGTGGTTCCGATATTTTTTTTTTTTATTATCGAAAACCATATGGGCAGGAGGTGGTAGATATTATTTGTTTTAGAGAGATTGCAGTTTGTGTCAAGTCTTCATTGGTTAATCACAATTAAAATAAATGAATCATCCAAATTACATACGTACTTGGTTCTTCGGAAAGATTTTACCTCTTGTTTTGTTAATGTTTTCTTTTGGGTAAATTTTGTTTGTGTTCTTTTCTCACCCATTACTCCTATGTAAAGGTTGATGGCTAAGTTTAGTTAGAATTTTGATGAAAAAGAGGTTTTGTTAAGTCTGAAGATAGTGATTGGTTCACTTGTACAAGATTGTATATGTGGCACAAACATGGACCAATAAAATGTTGGAGATGTACGAAAACACAAGGATATGTAGTGGTGTATTGTGTAAGTTTTTATTTCTAAGCATTCATCACTTGAATTTTTGACACCAAGCATTTTGTATCATGTTGGAAAATGCTTGAGTGTGTGTAGGTGTTGTATTAAAGTGCTATTGGTCTATCAATGCGCCACATAAGTACCATGTACACTCACTGGTACACATTGATCAATCACGCTTTACACACTTCAAGGCAATAGAAAAGGCATCTTAGGTAATGTATCCATGTCGTTTCCTATTTCTAATTAGCAATTCTAGATGGTCATATTTAGTTATCGACTATATATATCAAGGCGTGCTTTTTTTTTTTTTTTCCTTCAACAATGCTAGGGGCATAAACACTTTACACAATACTAAGACCCCACAGTGCCACCCAGGATAGAGATAGAGTGTTTGTAAGTGTTTGTGTAAAGTGTTTGTGCCCCAAATATTACCCTCTTTTTTTATTTTTATTTTTTTTATGTATTTGTTCTATGATGGAGTATATCCAACCCTCTTGTTTTCAGGCACCTCGTATATGTATTTGTTCTTTGGAAAGTTCCACCTTTTGGTTTTGCTATTGTTCTTGTTTCACCCGTTTTTCCTATGTAAAGTTTGGGTATATACCTTTCGGCATATTTTGTGTTGATTAGGTTATGTGATTGTTCCAGGTGTAAAAGTTTGTCCACATGGCACAAAATAACATCTTAGAATAGTGCAATGATTTATACAAAGAAATGTACTAAAGTAAGCTATCATTTAGTCCGATGATCGGCAGTTTGGCTCCAATTCAAACAAGAAGCGCAACCTTACTTTGGCTAGAAATGTTGTAGGCGTCATTGCTCTAGCTCCCCCTCACATTAGAAAGTGGCTCGCCACCTCAGCAGTAGCAGCAGCCTTTATTGCTTAGTAGGTTTAGCCATAGCCTTAGCGAGAACAACAAAATGACCAGCAAGTTCTAAACCAATATACATACGAAGAAGGGAACAACTACGGACAGAAGCCCTGCCACTTATATAAAACCTTTTTGCCCAATGGAATTGCTATTAAGTTAGATTCTTCCTATGCTGCTTGAGCATAGCATGGTGCAACTCCTCTAGTACCTTTTTACTGCTGGGTTAGACGTATGGAATTAGCTAAGAATTTTATCCAAACAAATATCAAACTGTCATAATTCAAAATTTTAATTAAGGGTAAAACCCCAATTAAATGCTTAAGTGTGAGCCTGTTAATTATTTTGGGGCGGTATTTGAATTTATATGAACTTGTGTCACTACATTTAATTATTTATTCATTTATTCATTTTCTTTTCTTAATTGGTATTATTTTATTTTATTACAATATTTTTTTTTACTAGGGTTAAAGTGGGTACATATTTTAAATTGGGTGTGTAGGGGTAGACCACACATACACACACATATGCTACATGTATCTACAATCACTTAAAATGCAAAGACAAAACCAAACAAATGGAGGGCCCCACCCCCCAATATTGCCGGCCAAACCATGTCTCCCTCATTCCATTTCATTTTTTTTTTCTTTTCTTTTCCTTTCTCTCTCTCTCTTCTTCATCTTCTTCATCTATCAAAATGGGTATACATAAACCCTCTTCTTCAACCTCCCAATAGACCACCAAGAAATCATTTTCGTGAGTTTAGCTATTTCACAAAACCTTCTTAAAATTTCATAAGCTTTCTAATGGTACCAACGAAATTCGTTTTGGTGACCTCTACCCTAGTTTTCCCAAATTTCATAGAGCACCCAAACTTCTCATCTTCATCCATGGAGTCTCATTGAGGAATTAGTGCATGCAGTGGACTTTTGGGTCTCCTAGGACCTCTCTTTCCATATTCTTGAAGCCATTTGGGGTCCTTTACTTCTTTCTCAAATTTTTGGGCATTTCCATTTATTTTGGAAAATCTACACTAAGGTAGTTATACATTGTTTCAATTTCATATGTTGTACTTGTCTAAATTGATTTGAGTTTATTTATATGTATTAATAGTGGACTTAGACACATGTATTAGGATTTTCCCCCTAAGTTGTAATGTTGGAATTATTATGCCTAAAATGTGAATTACATGCTTTAGTGGTGATTTTGTGGTGCTAAAAATAATTAGAGGAATTTTAGAATAATAATATGGACACATGCATGAGGATTTCCCAAAGTTGTAATGTTGGAATTATTACACTATAATGTGATTTATATGCTTTAGTTGTGATTTTGGAGTGCTAAACATAATTAGAGGAATGTTAGAATGATAATTTGGACACATGCATTAGAATTACTCAAAGTTGTAAATTAAGGGTTGTATGCTAAATTTTGAATTTTGTGCTCTTATTGTGTTAAATTTGATTATGTGGTGCTAGATATGCTTAGGATGCTCCCTTTATGTGCAAACACATGTTAGGACGTTAGTTTAGAAATTTTCGTTAGGAATGTTAAATTATGAAATTTAATTACATTCTTTGAATTTCTTGATATCATGTCTAATGGACTGGAATTATTGCTTAATATATTGTAGTGGATTCCCCTTAACATCATTATCAACATCATATGCATTAAGGCCTAATCGGCAAGCATTACATGAACACGACATAAATATTTTGTTTTGAAAAGAGAAAAACCCCATGTGAGGGAATTTTATTTAAGAAATCCGGACGTGGGTTGTGATGTGAAACAGGGAGAATGACCCTTAGAAACATTCAAACTCCAGCTATATTCGGTTGGCTCCCGGAAGTTGGTATGCTACACTCCATGCGTGGGTGGCTCATGGTCCGGTAATGAGAGAGGTGTGCACATATCACGCATAGCCTTGCGGCTTTAATCATTTCATTGTAGCCGTGGTGGCGACCCATTGCATCTCATTTCATTTTAGTCATGGATAGCATATAGAATTGTTACAATGTATCCTACGAGCCGTCATTCTCATAAAAACGACAAAACATTTTTCAGGTGAGCTTGATAAGGGTAAAGGGCACATGTGACCGACGCGGGTCTTGACATCTTTTGTTCCATTTTGAGGGCCGTGCTTGGTTGTGTATATAGATAGTTCTTATGTAAATATTAACTAGTTGGGGAAGTTTGTAATAGTCTAGTACTCTTAAAGAGAATGGTTGTATTATTTCAATTACAAAACTTCTAAAGCTTGGACTTCTATATTTTGTCATTTTGGGAAGCCTTGTTGTAATTAATGGACAAATGTTAGTCCTTGTTTTTCCTACTTATTAAACTTAATTATGTTATGTAAATTATGTTTCCGAGATGGTAGAATCTCTTTTAAAGTTTTATGTATGTGTAATCGTATGGAATCCTTGCCGGATTCATTTATGTTTGGTTTTGTCCTTGCCGGACTCATTGTAATCGTATGGAATCCTTGCCGGATTCATCTAGGTTTGGTTTTGTCCCTACCGGACTCATTATATTTGTATGAAATCCTTGCCGGATTTGTCCATTTTATTTTTAAAGGAAATGTTTTAAAATCTCTCTCCCAATCTCTCCCTCTCCCATTCTTCCTCTCCTCATCTCTTTCACTCATCGTTTTTAATAAATTTCGAGTAGATAAAGTTCTGTTTGGGTTAGACACGTATTATATGTTGTTTAGGACTTGTTTAGTCTTGTACCAAGGTTTAAACTTGAAAATTTGGCATAGTTGGTAATGTTTCAAAATGCTGTCAAAATTTACTGTCAAGGAAAAACTGCTACTGTGATTTCAGTTTTCTGCCCAAACGGTGAGGAATTGGACAAAATGTCATTAGACGAAAGTTGTGCAGAATTAAATTTTACTTGGACTTACGCGAACAGAATGTGAAAAATCTAAAGTTATAACCACATAAAGATGTTTTAAAAATTCAGAAACTATCAAAAAAATGCCCTTTTTCAAAGTTATTGTATTTTCTTTCTCTCCTTGAAACTAGTACTTGTCCGGATAGTCTCTTAATTAAATTTCCTAGTGCTTCTATCTTTGTTGGGCTCATTAACATGTAAGTCCATTTTGGATTTACGTATTAGTGAGTTATCCTTGAAGGATACCCCGTGGGTTTCCAAAGTCGCTTCCGCATTTTGTGAAAAGATTTTAAATTCTCTTTCCCCTATTTCTTTATCTTTTCTCTTCCCTCGCGCTTCGGTTTTTGGGGCGTGACACAAACAGAATGGATAGTTTTGTGTCGATTACCGGTTCTTCCTCCTGAGTCGAGACCGACCATTTAGATAGATGGGGGTAAACTAACAAGCTCAGATATTAATGAACTCAATAGAAGAGTTATCTATCGGAACAATACTCTTGTCGATAGTGTTGTTCCTACAATATGATGGAGAATGGATGCAAGAAAGAGACTTCCATTTCCAGCCTCCTATGTATATTATTTAATTTAAGTATTTCCAAAATACCTTGAAAGAAGAAGTAGTTCCTGAATTTCAAACTCCTCTGGAAGCCTTACTCACTATTCAAAGGCTGCTATTGACTCGTATAGATCAAGTCTCGGGGCTCTCAAATAGAATCATGCAGGATACTAATGAATGAAATAAATCCTTTCTTTCACCATGTTGAAGCTTCTTAAATAGACTAATTCAGGGGGACTCTCAATCCAATGTGGAAGAAAGAACCGCGTTTCAATTGTATATGAAACTAAGGTAAGGCGGCTACCGTCGTTGCTCTATTCCATTGTGATCGCGTACAGTCGATATAGGGTCTGATAGGGCTTGAATGAATTCATCTAAGAATAGAATAGTTGGCAAAGAAAAAGATTGTGAGCCTATTTCTTTTCAATCTTATATACATGACATGTACCCTTCCAGCTTCCTTCCTTAAAAGGGCCTTGCTCCCCTCTTGCAGTAGCTCACCTTGGCTTTTGCACCTTTTTCTTTATCTAGATGTTAGCTAACTTAGGTAGACAAGGTCTCCAGCTGATGTGGTGCCCGCTGGTGTCCATCTATTGTTTTGAGCCTTACACAGTTACAACTTTATGGCTGAACAAAGCCTTTTACAAGGCGTGTGCTAGCTTCACACTTTACTTGCACTATCACCGCGGGACTGGAGATCGTTTCTCCATACCAATATCCTTTGTCTACACTTGAGTCTCTCTATCTAATATTTCTTGAATGTAGTTAAACGGAATAGTAAGCGAGTTGCAAGTTCCACTATGTTGAGATGTTAGGTGTAGGTGATGATTACCTGGGGTATGCACTAGTGCCCCTTGACAGGTACTTTAGAACCCGCCAACGCTTGTGAAAACCCGATCGGTCGGTCCTCCATTCAATCCACCAGAGGTGTGGATATTGAGGCCACCCTCACAACCTTCTCCCTTTTATCCTTTGTTGTAGTAAGGTAGGGCAGCTCACTTGAGTTGCTCAACCACCCCTTAGCCCGGTGCTTATGACGTGCTATGGAACTTCCCCCGTGCTGGGGGACTAAGCAGGGCATAGCTAGCGGCATAGGAGCCGACTGAGTGTCTGCAGCTTCATGTCGCACTAGAGTGATCCAGTATATGGTTCCGCATGACCACCACTTCTACATTCATTTCCATATGTTGAATCCACATGTTCTATCGCGTTTACGTTCATTTCTAATACTAATCATGACACACAATGAGCATCAGCCTATTAAGGTCTGAAATTTGCAATGAAAATTTTGATTCGTCTATTAGTCATCATGGGAAAGAGAGGCCGAAATAAGAAATAGATTATTCCCTAAGAGCTTGTCCAATACCACCCGTGCCAGAATGAATCTTTTGCCTGCGTGAGAGACTTCTACGCCAGCCGAGAATAACGACTTTATTATGAAAGAAAGCGGCAGACAAAGTAATTTGTTCGGTATTCCCTAATTCCACCCATTTGGTTTTCTGTATCCATCTCCACAGGGATCTTTAGATCGTATGACATTATTGACTTCGCGACATTGGAGTGTATTATGTCATTTCTAAAATGTGCATTAACTGTTTCCCTTCCCCTTTTCACAATGTTCGTGAAGTTGCTCACAAATCAATGTGTGAATGTCCCTTCAAAGTACCACGCGCTCGATTCGATTGGGAGCGGGGTGGGAAACTTTTGTCAGTGCTTGTGCCTATAGCAGAGCCTCTGAAGCCACCCCCTTTCAAAGCCAATGGGTTTTGAATGACCTCCTTTCATCAGTGAAATTACGATTAGCGCTAATAGCGTATGGTCCCTAAGAAGATAATATGATGGATTCAACCAATCAGTATGATGACATATGTAAAGTGTGCAGTGTAATGCGAATACTGTTTGTACCAAAAAAATCCAACCAATCAGTACAATGACATGTGTGGTGAAAGGAGCAATTACGTCGTGTAACGTGGAAAGATAAGGGCTTAACACGTGCAAGATTCGAAGGAGGCAGTTTGGGCACGAGGAATTGGTTATTCAGCAAGGTTCGAATTTGAAAGATAACTGCTGGGACACGTGTTGAAAGGTGAAAAAGCCAGTTTGAAGTAACAATTAGTGTATACTCCAAGTTGGAAGGAGTAGTTACTTCGAAAGCCTATAAATAGAAGAAGAAGTAAAGTAGTGAAGGAGACACGCAAGAACGCAATCAAACTCTTCAGAATACATTTTTATGTTTTTATCTTTCCCTTTCCTTAGGAGTAGTAAACCACTTCGAAGTACCCTTCGAGGTTAGGACCTGTACCTTACTTTGTTTCGAATAAAGTAGTTTTCTTTGTTTAAAGTTTCATTTACTGTTATTACAATTTTTTTTAAGTTTAGTTTATACTTTAGTTAGTTTGCGATTATGCCTTTTATTGTTTTTCAATTTTACATGATAAAAGTCCTTGATTACAAGGCATTCGAACAGTCACAATTGGCATGGTGAGACACATTTGGCTTACATAATCACATTGGCAACTTACTTGTCTGGCACGCTCACACACACAAAATTACACAAATATCCTTCGAAGGATAAATAGCCAAACATTATTTTGGCACACCAGGTGGGACGCTAGTGTCAAAATGACTAACATAGCACTTCGAAGCAAATCGATCAGTTAAAAACACCAACAATGGTGTAAACGCTGAAAATATAGAGGTTGGTAGCACTTCACACAAAGAACCTCATAACGAGAATGTGGTTGACCCTATAAATAATGGGGTGAACAACCAAGGAATTGGGGGAGAGAACCCAAACCAGGAAGAGTCAACACCAGCAGTTGGTGTAGACGTGCAAAACAATTTGGTGAATCAATTAATACCAATTTTTTTTATCATCTTGGGAATATGATCCAAAACGTTAATGTTTTGGTGACTTCCTTTACCAATTGTTTGCCACAAAATGTGCCAATGTTGGTACCAAATGCTTATTCACCTTTACCTTGAAGGGAGTATCTAATTGGGAATAATCAATTCAGTCCTACTAACTATGTGCATGGCCCTATCCCAAGGACAAATACACAAGAAAGCTTCTATATGCTTGTTCAAAATAATGCGACACCTGTCTTCAAAGGTGCCCAACCATGTCAAACTGGTGGCTTTCAAGACCCATTGGTTAGGCAAGTGAACTTAGAGGATGGAAGACCAAGAGACTCAAATGTTGGTCAAAATAGAAGGTAAATAACAATCTAGTGTTTGAACCTGAGTTTGGGGGTTTAGCACTTGGTCGAAGGGTTGTCAATGAACCTTTTAGGAGAGTAGAGAACTTCCAACAACCACACGTTGTGCTAGCAGTTGTTCCACCCATGGTGCAAACAGTTCGACAACAGCCAAATTTTGTTGAGAGTAATGATATAATCAATCTCATTCATGAGATATGTGGACCTATTGCAAGAGGGGTACAAACTCCTGTACATAGGAAGCCTTACCCTGATTGGATAGATAGGATCAAACTTCCTTGAGGTTTAAGTTTCCCCCATTTACCTTGTTCTCTAGTGATGGGAATCAGTCCACGGTTGAGCACATTGCAAAATTCACAAGCTAGTGTGCTGATGCTAGTACAAATGAGTTTCTTAAACTTAGGCTGTTTGCTAATTCCTTAATTGATATAGCTTTTACTTGGTTTATCAATTTGGCACCAAATTCTGTCTAGAATTGGGCTTAAATGGTAGATTTATTCCATGCCCAGTTCTTTTAAACAGAACCAGAAGTCTCGATGATTGATTTGGCGAGGCTAAGCCAAAAGCCTGATGAGAAGGCTACTCAATTTGTAAATAGGTTCACGAGAGCAAGAACAAAATGCAAAATTGTTCTACCAGAACCTAAGTTTGTGAAACTGGCACAAAATGGTATTGAGTTTAGACTTAGGAAAACGTTTACTGCCATAGAATTCAGAGATTTAGTAGAATTAACTTCTCGAGTCTCTAGGTATGAGACTTTTTTAGAGGTAGAAAGTAAAATAAATACTTCTTCACTTAAAACTTATTACAAAGATCCAAATTATGAGATAGATGCTGCTGAAATAAAAGGGAATGAATCTTTCACTTGTAAGAGTTTAGTGAAAAAGAATGTGTCTGGTGAGTCATATAAACCAAAGGGATCTTTCAAAAGATATTCTTTTGATATTTATAAAGTAATTGAAATTTTTTATCATCTTCTAGAGGGCAAAGTTATATAATTGCCCGATGATGTTAAATTACCTTCTTCTGAGAAAATGAAGGATAAAAATATTACAAGTGGCATAATACTTGGACTCATCCCACTAACAAGTGCGCTGTTTTTTGAGACAGGATTCAAGATCTGATCAAGAAAGGGAAGTTGAAATCAGCAAGATAAGCAAGCTATATGGATTGATGAAGATCCCTTCCCAACAGTACACGAAGTATCCATAAATATGGTCCACGCTTCAACATCTGAAACCACTAAGTTCCTTTTGTCAAAGATGAAGCAAAAGGAAAAGATAAATGAAGCTAAGCATGCAAAGAAATTGGAGAAATTGGCCAAGCAAGAGTCTATGGGGCCAAATCCTGATCCAAAAATCCTTAACACAATTATGCATGAGGTGTGGAGGTGAATATACTGATATGTGTAAAAAGAGATATGTAAAAGCAAACAAGGCAAGAAAAAAAGACAGTTTCAAGGGCCAATCTACCAAGCCTCAGTGGCTATTGGCCCTATGTTTGCTGGCTATTCGAGGTTTTCTCCTAACCATAAAGGGTATTATTAGAAAAGAGTAGTAGCAAGCCCATTTTATATATCCAATAGAAGTATGCAATACCTTGGGCCTAAATCAGGCCCTATACCCAAAAGGCAGCAGCTAGCCTTTGGGACAAAGCAGAAAATGCAGTATGACATGATGGCACATGTCGTTATGCCACCAAAGGTGATGAATTCAACATAAATGGCACCACCTATGTCAACTATGAAGATCTCAAATTCTCTTGAACCAGAAGTATCCTCCTTGGTACCTAGTGTACCCAATTGGTTTGTATTACAGGATGAGAGGGCGAAACATATGTTCGAAGAAAAGGAGAAATCTGAGCCTAGACTCAAAATGATTAAACCTCCTTTGGTCGATTTGGACCACTGGAATGTTCTTCAAAACCTAAAAAAATAAGAGCTAAGAGTTGGTTCCTACCATTAATCGGACCCAACAGAGGAGGATTAAGAGGAAATTCACCTTTTGGAAAGAATTCTCACAGATGAAAGATGAGAATTTAATTGGTAAAAAAAAATAAAGGAACCATCAGTGGATTCGAAGATAAACCCAAGGTTCAATAGGGGAAATGACACCGATGGTGGTACTACTTCAGAGGAAAACACCATCGAACTCGAAGTGAGAGAACTAGAAAAGGCTATGAGCATAGATGATGAAGATGTCACCATGGGAGAGTCCCATAGTTTGGGAAATGAAGAGAATTGTCTAGAATCTCAAACAGATTTGGAAGAGAAAAAGAAAGAAGAAATACCCCATATACAATTTGGCTCATTTTTAGTGCCAATGGAAGTTAACGCTACCTTTACTCTTCCAAAGACATTCGAAGTTAAGGGAAACCAACAAGTGGTTGAAGATGACGAAGAAGATAAAGCCTTGAAGGCAAACGATCCAGAGGTAAAATACCCAGGATTTACTATTTTGAACGAGTGTGATTTTGTTTATGCCTTTGAAAATTAAACCATCGAAAGAAATGACTACGCATATTAAACCTTTGTATATTAAGGCCTGGCTTAATGGTGTTGTCCTTACTAAAGTTTTGGTTGACATTGGTACTTCAGTCAATATAATCTCATTTGCAAATCTTAAGAAGAAAAACAAGCTTGGGTCTAAGTTGACCCATACTCATATTGTTATATCTGGATTTATGGTAGGATCGAAGAAGTCTAAAACTACTTTCTTTGTTGTTAATGCTAATCTAAGTTATAATGCCTTGTTAGGAAGAGATTGGATTCATGCTAACAAGTGTATTTCTTCTTCTATGCATCAGAAACTTTTTCTTTTAAGGATGATAGAAATATCGAAGAAGTCTAAAACTACTTTATTTGTTGTAGATGCTAATCCAAGTTATAATGCCTTGTTAGGAAGAGATTGTATTCATGTTATCAAGTGTATTTCTTCTTCTATGCATCAGAAACTTTTTCTTTTAAAGATGATAGAAATGTCAAAACAGTTGAGGTTGATACTCAGCCTTTCCATGCAAGTTCAAATTGTGTAGAGGCACAATATTACCATGAGAATGTGGATCCTCTAGACATTAAAGAGTCATCTGAAGATACCCCAATTAAAGACTGGGAGGATCTTGATTTTGGTCTATTTGGACCATCTGGAGAAAATGGTGTTTATTGGATCAAGCCCCATATAATATAAAAGAGGTAGATGAGACCATCCAACTGGTCTTACAGAAAATGGTGAGGATTGATATTGAATCTAAAATTAGCAAATGTATGACCATTAATTGGGCAGATTATATCCTCGAACTGGATAACCATGATAGAGGAGATATAAGTCAAGATGATTTCTCGAGACTACCAGTAAATTCCAGTGAATTGGAAGTAGATTCTCAAGATTCGTTGGAGGAAGTTAACTTGGGTAATGGAGGAAATAAAAAAATAACCTATATAAGTTCCAGGTTACCCAAATATGTCACGCCCCGGAGTAGTCAAAAATAGGAAAAATTTAAAATTTCCTTTCTAGACCCATAGGGAATGACGAGTTACATAAAACTGACCTGTCCGTGCAACATTCTAACATACATATCAGAGTAAGAAATTTCATAAAGTCTAATAGAGTTCACAAGGGTCTATTTGGTACCAAAAAAATGGGTTTTGGTCATACTTTCAAGATCAAGCTTCGCTGGGGAGCTTTAATGGGGATTTCAGTATGGTCAAGAGCCTTGGGCTCTGTTTGGGCGTGCATGAGGGGGGGGGGGGGGGGGTCCAGAGAGGTATGTGAGTGTCCATAAGTAAACAGGGGGCAGGGTTTACCTGCAGGAGCCTCGGGTCTTCCCTTTTCTGCGTCTCCGTTTCCGGTGAGCTCTCTTTCTATCCCAGCCCGTGTGCGGGTGTATGTTTTGCTCTCTCTCACACTCTCTCGGTGACTCCCTCTCACTCTCAACAGTGTCCCTCATATATACACAGATTCATATAAACATATTTGGAATCTGTTTGAAAAGATTGGAGGAGACGTGAGGGAAAATGGATTTGAGAGGGGGTGGGGGAGCGTGCGACGACAGGGAGGTGTGTGTGAGTGTCCGGCAGGTTAAGGGGGGTTTGCTTGGGTAAAGTTTATACCCAATGGGTTTGGGATAGTTGGGTAGTACAATGCCATTTTAGGGTAAGATTCCCATGGTACAACATTTCTATAATTGTATGGTTGAGTCGTCGCTATGAACCGCGTGTAAGGCAGTCTAATTTTTATACAAATTTTACGAGTTTACGTGCAAAGTCAGTCTGATTCGTAATTTACAGTCCAAGTTACTATTACGTGCTATTTATATAAACATACAGAAATACGAGTTGAAATATGGTAGCTTATTTTATTAACGTAGAAATTTTACGGGTATTACATCATCCACCTTCTATTAAAGATTCCGTCCCCGGAATCAGTGCTAACTATACATTAAAAAGGTAAGGAAACTTCTCACGCATCTCTGATTCTAACTCCCAAGAAGCTTCACGCTCATCATGATGTTTCCACTGAACTTTTACTAGAGGGATCTCCTTAGTCCTCAACTTCTTAGTTCCTCTATCCATAATCTTCACCGGTCCTTCGTTATACGTCACATTGTTGTACACTTCGATATCCGTAAGGTTAATTTCATAAGACAGATCGTGCACGACTTTCCTTAGCATGCTGATGTGAAACACATTATGCACTCCTGACATCTTGGGTGGCAGTGCAAGTCTGTAAGCAACTTTTCCCACGCGTTCTAGAATTTTGAACGGTCCAATGTAACGTGGCGAAAGCTTTCATCTCTTTTGTCCAAATCTGAAAATTCCTCGCACGGGTATACCTTTAGGAATACGTGATCTCCAACACTGAATTTCAAGTCCTTTCGGTGTTTATCCGTATAACTCTTCTGTCTGCTCTGAGCTGCTTTCATCTTTTCTCTGACTATGTTGATCTTTTCATTCATTTCTCAAACCATCTCTGGTCCTAGAAGTTTGTCATCTCCAACTTCTACCTAGCATAAAGGCAACCGGCACGGTCTTCCGTATAGGGCTTCAAATGGTGCCATTCCTATACTCGAATGGTAGCTATTGTTATATGCAAACTCTATCAACGGTAGGTTCTCTTCCCATGAACTTTCAAAATCTATCGCACATGCTCAGAGCATATCTTCCATGACTTGATTGACTCTCTCGGTTTTTCCGTCTGTTTGGGGGTGAAATTCTGAACTTAACTTCAACGAAGTTCCCAGTGCTGTCTGCAAACTTTCCCAAAATCCAGACGTGAAACGGGAATCGCGGTCTGACACGATTGACACGGGTACTCTATGTGGTCGAACCAATTGTTGTATATACATTATGATCAATTTCTCAACCGGGTAGGTCATACTATAAGCGATAAAATGAGCTGATTTGGTGAGTCGGTCCACGATTACCCAAACGGCGTCATAACTTTGCCGTGACCTTGGCATTCCTACGATGAAATCCATCGTAATGTGTTCCCATTTCCATCCGGGAATGGGTAGTGGTTGTAACAATCCTCCTGGCTTTCGGTGTTCAGCTTTGACTTGCCTGCAGGTCATACACTTGGATACATAATCCGCTACTTCTCTTTTCATTCCATCCCACCAGAAGTTCCTTTTTAGATCCTTGTACATTTTTGTTCCTCCGGGATGCACAGTCATCCTTGACTTGTGTGCCTCATCCAGTATATCTTTCCTTAGGTTGTCCTCATCGGGTACACAAAGTCGATTTCGACATCTGAATCCTACATCCGCTCCTATATTCCACTCGGCGGGGTCTTTTGCCGATGCTTTTTCAAACCATTGACGAAGTCCTTCTTCCATTCCTTGAGCTTCGAGAATGTAACTTATGAGCGTTGGTTGTACTACAAGACATCCAAAGAGTCGTCCTTCACTTGACTCAAAAATCTGAAAATCGAATTATGTTAACATCTCTAATGCTTCCTGATCGGCGACGAATAGTTGCCGTTTATAGTCCTAAAAATACGCTTTGTTAGCCCATTTCATGTAGTTATTAGTTATTTTTTAATAAGTATTCTAAATTTTGTAGGATTTGGAGCTTTAACTTGAAAATGCACAAAAATCCAATGATTAGTGGCTTTGGAAGTCATTCTGGGCTTAAAAGATGATTCCGGTGAAGGATGAATGCAGTAGCAGCCTCAGAAAATTGCCTTTTTGACAAGGAATACTTCAGATTTGAGAAATTTCTCCAGAGATATAAAATGTAGATCTTCGAGTTACGGACGCGTGGCTGTAAACAGTGAGTCAATACGAGGTTCGAGTCAAAAGTTATCGCAATTCTACGATCGGTGCGCAGAGCAGCGGAAATCTGAGAAAAATCTGGAAAATGCCCTGGTCGCTGGAGCGACCCGTTGAAAAAGTCAAAGTTGTGTATTTCGAGGCCCTGAAGAGCCCTGTGCGATCCGAATTGGCTGAATACGTCCAGAAACGTAAAAATAGCTGTTTTAGTGCGATTTGACTTAGGAAAGCTTCCTAAATCCTTCCAAACTCTATATAAATCCTATTCTAAATCAAATTTAGATATACAAATCATTACACACTAATGTACACATCATTATACATCCATAATAGACAATTTTTTCAGCCATTGAAGGGGGGAAATCAAGGAGAAGAAGAAGAAGACCAAGGATTCCCATGGCCTCCTCCATCAACCTCTTGCTGTTCATCAATTCCATGGCCAATTAAACCTAGATCTAGGGTTTCAATGAAACCCTAGCCAAGTAATAGGGTTTTATTTATGTTTTTATTTTAGTTTTATTATGTATGGATGATGATTACATGTTCCGAGGATTTTTATAAATAAATCGTGCTTCTAATTGATTAAATCATCACTATCAAAGTTTATTCTTGTCTTAGATCTATTTTGATTTTGATGTGCTCAATGATCTATGTTTGCTGTGCTTATATAGGTTATTTACATGTAATGGTGCTTTATTGAACTGTGCTATCAAGTATCCGAATAGTCCATGCCTAGATTAGACAGATTATACCACAATCCTAGTTTAGTGTGGGATAATTCGTGCTAACCGAAGATGGATTATGTTGGTGCTTGAACAATAGTTATTTTCTTGACGGAGGAATTGGGCTTGTAGCTACAACTCTCCATTATCATCCAACTTAATAAGCTAACGTAATTCGTAAATACCCTTATTATGAAGCTAGTGGTGGATTTGCAATCCTAGGTTCCCTAAACATATTTATAAAAATAATTTTTAATTGCTTTCATAATTTAGATTTACTTTCATTGTTCTTAGTTTAATTAAAATTCAAATCAAAATCTCATTTTCAAAATTAATTAGATTTAGGTTTTAAAATTAAGAGTCGTAGTAATTCAATCTCTGTGGGTTCGACCTTTACTTTCACTACTACAAATCCTTAGAAAAGTAAAGTATACTTTTATAACTTGATTCTGACAAGATCACTTCCCATTCTCTAACCATGAGAGAAGACACAATGAGTTTGCGGGATTTCCGACTTAATGCGTCAACAACAACGTTTTCTTTGCCAGGGTGAAATCGTAGTCTTTTAACAATTCCATCCATTATCGCTGCCTCATGTTCAACTCCTTTTGAGAGAACAGGTACCTCAGATTCTTGTGATCTGAAAATAGGTTGAACTTTTCTCCATAGAGGTAGTGTCTCCAAATCTTGAGTGCAAAGATGATTGCAGCTAACTCGAGGTCATGTGTAGGATAGTTAAGCTCATGTGGTTTTAACTGTCGTGATCCATACGCTATCACTCTTCTGTCCTGCATAAGCACACATCCAAGTCCTTAGTGTGATGCATTGCTGTATATGGTGAACTGTTCACTGCTCTTCGGTATTGTAAGCACTGGCGCCGTGGTTAGTCTCTTCTTTAATTCTTGAAATACACGTTCATGCTTGTCGTTCCATTCATACTTCAGATCCTTTTTGGTCAATCCAGTAAGAGGGGCTGCGATCTTGGAGAATCCTTCAACGAATCTCCAGTAGTATCCAGCTAGACCAAGAAAACTTCTGACTTCCGTTACTGTGGTCGGTCTATTCCAATCTAAGACAGCGTCGATCTTTGACGAATCCACTGCTATTCCTTTTTGCGAGACAACATGTCCTAAAAATTTGACTTTCTTTAGCCAGAACTCGCACTTGCTATACTTCGCATACAAGTGATTGTCTCGTAGAGTCAGAAGTGCTATCTTCACATGTCCTTCATGTTCTGCCTCTGTCTTAGAGTAGATGAGGATGTCATCTATGAACGCAATAATCAATTGATCCAGATAAGGTCGGAAGACTCGATTTATTAAGTCCATGAATACCGCTGGGGCATTGGTCAATCCGAACGGCATAACCAATAATTCGTAATGTCCATATCTGGTTCTAAAGGCCGTCTTGGGTACATCCTCAGGTCGAACGAGTAGTTGATGGTATCCATATCCCAGGTCTATCTTTGAAAATGTGGTAGCTCCTTGTAGCTGATCGAATAGATCGTTAATCCTCGGTAGTGGGTACCGATTCTTGATTGTGACCTTGTTCAATTCTCTGTAGTCAATATAAAGTCGGAGTGTTTCATCCTTCTTCTTGACAAACAGTACTGGTGCTCCCCATGGTGAAGTGCTTGGCCGAACGAATCCAAGGTCTTGAAGTTCTTGCACTTGCGTCATTACTTCTTGCATCTCTATTGGGGCCATTCGATAAGGTGTCTTCGATATCGACGAGGTTCCAGGTATCATCTCGATGCAGAAGTCTTTTGGGTGGTAATCCTTTAACTTCTTGGAAAACATCTTCAAAGTCTCAAACTTCGGGAATTTGGTTAATAGGAATCTCATCACTCGTGGTTCCAAGGGTAGCTAGGCAGTTGGTGAGGAAAACGTCACACGAGGGATTGCTCTTAAAATCAAATGGTTCACCATCAGGTGCTGAAAAGAATATGGATTTTCTAGTATAATCTAACTTGGCATGGTATTTCACGAGCCAATCGATTCCTAGGATAACGTCGAATTCCTTCATCGACAACACTATCAAATCAGCGGGGAGGTTCTGATCTTTCAAGTATAGAGGACAGTCCTTGCATACTTTTTCCAGCTTAACGCTCTTTCCTAGAGGTGACGTAGCGTTCAAAGCTATATCGATCGTTTAGGGTACTAAGCCTAAGCATTGTACAATTCTAATTGCAATAAATGAGTATGATGCACCAGTATCGAACAAAGCTTTCACTTGACTATTAAAGAGAGTCGGAGTACCTTCCAGATTCTGCTGCTCCTCTTCATCAAATCCTACTTCCTCAAGAATAATAGCATTGAGGCGAGTCTATCCTTGTGTCGATGCTCTATAGTAACCGCCTTGGGTGCTTTATAATTCTTAGACAGATGTCCCTTCTTCTTGCAGTTAAAGCAGACTACACCTGGGCGACTATCCTCCTTCAGGGCGTGACAATCCTTAGACATATGTCTGGGGAATCCATAGTTGAAACAGACTCTGGGGTTATTACTTGTGGTTCTTGATTGTCCCTGGGGTGGAGTTGGTTTGAATGGCACAGCTGGTTTGTTACGGAAGGGAGCTGTCTGCGGCTTTTTTTCGCCATTCTAGTTTATCTTGAATCCTTGATTACGTACCGGGGCTTGTCTCGGGCCTTGATTGAATCTCGGAGGTGGTGGTCGGCTTACAAAGCACTTCTGCTCACGACTGGTGATCTCTTCGAAGCCATGGGCCATTCCTACTAAAGCTTTGAATGTCTAATTCAGGTGGCCATAGGTCAGCTTCTGCAGAGGTAGGGAAAGTCCCTGGTGATACTTTTGGTTCTTCTTCTCTGGGGGATCAATCATGTGGTGCGCAAATTGAGAAAGACGTTCGAATTGCACTGTGTACTTCCGCACAGTTCGGTTACCTTGCACCAGGTCGATAAACTCTTTCTCCTTCTTGTTACTCTCAGTTTGGGGGAAATAGTTTTCCAGAAACAATTCTTTGAATGATGTCCATGTCATCCTTTGTGCAGTTCCTCCTAGCGTTGCTTTCTCTAACTCCCACCAGTCAGCTGCAGCATATGTCAATTGATACGTAGCCAATCAACTCTTCTCCACTTCAGAACATCTCAGTGTATCGAAGATAATGTCTAAACCACGAATCCACTGCTCCGCTTCCCATGGCTCAGTCATCCCATTAAATTTATCTGGACGCATAGCATGGAATCGTTCCATCGTACGATCCTCTTGTGGTCTGGGTGGAACTACGAAATTGACATTAGCATTGTTATTGTTGCTTGGGCCGTGATTATTTTCGATGTGCTCCAAGCGTTGTAAGAATGCACCAAACACTCCAGTGGGATCCATTCCAGCAGGAATTGGTTCCAGTGCTCCTCCAGCTGGGTTTGGAGGTCCTAAACGTCAATTTCTCCTACGTCTATCTGCCATCGATTGTCTGGTTTACCTACAGAAGTATTCTACTTAGAACTTATATGCAAGATTTACCTGGAGGGGTCTATGAATACATAAACAGACAAGCAAACAATTCATGTGTGGAGACCAGTAAGTATTAAAACATCTTCTTCATTTAATAATAGGGACAATGATTACATAATTGAACTTGCCGAGAATACATGGTTACAAAAGTGGGGATATTACCATATCACATGTATTCATACAATAAAAGGGTCATTAGCCCCAAGTTAACTTACAACACAAACTAGAAACTACTATCATACTATAACGGCTTATCCTAGCTAATCTTCCATATCCGACTCGGATGTGATTTCTCCCATGTCAGAATCGTTAGGTCCGTCTTCATCCACAATGGGTTCACCCAAGTCCCAATCCTCAATGTCAACTTCATCTTCGTTGTCCTCATTTTCTAAGGGTTCTTCTATTATAGGGTGATCCTCCATAAGCTGATTGGGTACTTCTTGTTCAGGTTCCTCCTCAGGGTCCTCTTCTTTGTCATCCTCGTCTTCCAGATATGCATCTGGTTCATCGTCAGACATTTCTGCATTGTCGGGATTAGCAACAGGTGCTACTATTGGAGGTGCCACTTCCACATGGGTATTCTTATTAGGTGGCCAGACGAGATTGTCTTCGGCATGGAGGGAGGGTTCTTGTAATATTTGATTTACTAATGGCTGAAAAATGCTATCATCCATAGCCAGCCTCCGTACCTCTCCGTGCATTAGTCCTTGTGCATAAGCGGCATATATGGTCTCTGTTTGAAGTTGGTGAGGGTCAGTGATACGGAATATGTGGCACTGAACTCTTAGTCCACCTCGGAGGCGTTGTTGGGCTTTCTGCCTTATTCTTTCCATAAAACTCTCGGGGTCAGCTGGTTCGATTCTATCAGGATAAATCGTATGTCCTCCGAATTCATCATTCACATGGTATCCTGGTTATTGGAATTGTGCTTGATTTGTAGGTATTCCCTGAAATGCAGAGAAGGGTTGGTGGGAAAACACAGGAGGCGGTGGGGGCATTTGATAAGCACTAGTGTACATCTTTTCGAAGTCCTCAGGTTTCTTGAATAGCCTAACCATCTCATCATGTACTTTCTTGATGATTTCAGCCTCGTTGATAGCTTCAAGTCATAAGATATCGGGATTATGAACATTACTTTTGTTCATATCGATCCAGAGGTTTCTTTTTCCTCAATCTCTAGCTAGCTCCCGGATCTGCTGATGATAGGCATCTGGGTTCGCTGGCACTATGTGGTTGGGGAAAATTATACGTCCTCCAAAGGGATCCTGAACGTAGTCGGGTTCCATGTTACCTGTTTCAAAAGAACTATCTTAATAAATACTAATTTGAGGTATCTTAAAGCTTATCACTTAGGATTTAACTTATTAGATCATAAGGAGAATAATACAAATACGGGAAGCCAAAAAGAAATTAGGTAGGCTTTTCATTTAATAAAAGGGTCTTACATAAGAGAAATTTTAAATACAACTTTTACATATATATCCGTCAAAATGTGGGATTATAATCCCAATACAACATTAATATGGCATAAGCTAACTAGGGCGTCTTAATCCTCTAGTTAGGGAAATTCTTCCGAAATATCTTTCTATTCAGGCGGGGTAAATGACATACATCTTTCATTGTCCCAACCTATTGGCCAGTCAGGATCGTACGTATAGAGTGTTCCTTTCTCTATGAGGTCTTCATCGGTTAGGTCTATCTCCATTTCTTCGTTATCTGAGCTGTCAAATAGGTTGATAGAAGTCTCTAGAGGTGATATTTCAGTCTGTGCTTCCTCCAAGTTGATTGTTACAGGGTTATCAAGAATGTTAGAGATTTCATCCACCTCTATGGTTACCAGGCGGGGTGCTACGACTACATGACATACGGTCTTGGGGACCTTTTTCATAAAGAAGAGGCACTTCATCATCTTTCCTATCTTTTTACAAGTCTGGTGTTGTGGACACACGGGATTCCACCACTTATTTGTTTTTGTTTGAAATTTGATTTGGATCAAAGAAAGAAAAGGAAGGACTGTTGAAAACAGATACAAAGTCGCCACTTGGTCTTTAAGGAACCAAGAAACCTAATTTGACTCACCCAAATGGATAAAGGGCACCGGCCCTTCATAAGCAAAGAACTTGGTTCGGGATTTTGGTACGAGAGAGGAAGGAGCCTTTGTCGCGACTAAAACACCCTCAACTCACCCCGTCTTTCGACGGGCCTCAATTAGCATCCAAATAATCATCTTCTACTATGTTTGGTTCGACAATTAATATTTATGATAAGTATATTACATTACATAAGAATCTTGAAATTGGAGGATCTAAAGATAAGATATCATTCATAAGATCTAAGTCAAATATCATACAATGTAAAGTGAAAGATCACATAAATAAACCTAGGAAAAATCGTCTAATCATGTATCAAGTAATTAAGTTTCCCTAATCTAAAGGGGACATGAATTGTTCTTGAAATGGATAATCAAAGAAAATCAAAATATGCTTAGCAAGCTAGTATGATGCATGTTAATCTTTGAGAAAAGAAGACCTCTCTATCTCCGGGACGGATGAGAAAGGATGATTAGTTCAAGGAAAAACATGGACGTGTGATCATATTAATTCCTCATAATCTTCTTAGATTAGGAGTCACAAAAAGCCCCAAATCTTTGCATGGATGCAATGTATGTATGTAGAATGTGCTAAGGTTGTAGTGTGCTTTGTGTTCATGGATTCATAGAATGACTTAGAAGTCTAGAATGTGTATGAATGGATGAATGAAATCATTATGAGATATGTACAATTGTAGTATGAACTACTTCCTAAAACAGGAGTTAATTTAGAATGCATGTAAGTATCAAATCAAAGAATGAAAGTTAAAATGTGCTTGCTGTAAATAGTGGACAGAACAGTAACATGATCTTGTAGAAATTGAAAAGAAGGGTTAGAAATGTTTTCAATGCATGATTTTTTATGAAGATCTTCCTTATTTTTCCTAGAACACAACCCAAAAAGCCAATCTTTAATAACTATCACAGATTGAGAGAAATCATATAAACAATAGAAGTCACTCAGAAACAGAGTCCGTACTGTCGACTGAAATGTTGAAATATCTTAGACTATGAAAACAAATGATCTAGGATCCCATTTTATACAGAATGTTCCCTAAGACATTGAAGTGTAAGGGAAAAATAAGTTAGCACCACCCTTTTTGGAAAAGTTTTCTTAAAAAAGAAGTTGGAAGTCAACCAAGCTGCTGTGACAGCAGAGGCAGAATGTCTAGAAGGAATGTTTGGGTCCAAATAGACCATTTTCAAGTATTTTCAAGTCAAACCAAAAATCATGGGTGTTCTCTAATGAGTTAGAAAGACTTTCCAAGTGGTCTTGCATCCATACATTTAGTATTGAGTTCTAGAGAAATCTTTGAACTCAGATCACTCACTGTTTTGAAGATTTTGGGAAAAACTAGAGTTTTCTTTCTTGAGATCAAAATGAGGGGTTTTAAGACGGGTTTTGAAATAGAGGTTTTGAAAGTATATTTTCAACAACAAATAGAGAATATAACCACTTAAAATGTCAACATCAAACTCATCATCAAGAACCTCTAAGATTGTTGGAAGGATTCATTTTTTATTTGAACATAACTTCAAGGATACCTTAGAGGTATTGAAGTTATAATCATCATCTATCAAACATGTTTTTGAGGTCAAGAGCTACTATCCATAAGGATTCACCCACCTCAAACTTCATGTCATCATTTAGATGATGATGAACTAGTAAGTAAATAAAGAACATAAAAAAGAAATGAGGTGAGAAGAGATGAACATTATATAAACAAGCAAGCAAATTGATAGCAATAAATAGATGATATCCATGATGTATTGAACTTGTAGTTTGGTGTTTCACTCATATGTGATGACATTGGACATGGAAGAAGCTTCCACTCTCTTAAATGCTCACTAAAATGGTGGTTGGGTGTATTGAATGTTGAAGTAAATAGGAGTAATGAAGTAAAAACAATGTTTAGAACTCACTTTTGTTTTGAAAATCAAAGAAGAAAGCTTCTTTTCTCTCTATTCTAACCTTATCTCTACAGCTTTCTCTCCCAAAACTTTTCAAAGCTTACATATGACACCCCCAAAATGAGAAGTCAAGGGGGGTTTTTATAGGCCAACTTGGGGTGGTTTTGGGGTTTTAGAAGTGTTCCCATTGGCTCCAAACATCTGAAAACATAGAACTACGTCGTTTTGGGTTTTAATTAATCAAAATGAACCCCCAAGAAAAATTACAAAAATACATTGTTCTGGAGGGGAGTGCCGCGGCGGCACTGGGCCTGTGCCGCGGTGGCACTGCTCCTCAATTGTCTGGATAATCCTGTTTAGGCCCCCAGAGGTTCCGGTATTCGTGAAAAGACCCTATTTCGTCCGAAATTCACAGAAAATGCATACGAACTCCAAATTGAGGTTGTGATATACCGTTGGAAAGGTAATGGAGTCTATTTTACATAAAAAAATGAATCGGGGATAGATCACTTTGAAAAGTTTTTCGGTCTTTGCGATAAAAGCTGATTTGATCGCCTTTCTCGCCTTCGGAAATTCACAATAAACTCGTTTTAAATCCGAAAATTATGTGCGATATACCGTTGGAAATCTATTGACCTCTAGTATCCATGAAAAAAAATTTGAAAATTGTTATGGCACTCCGGTTCTAAAGTCAAATTCTGGTCAAACTGGTTAAACTTGGGATTCCCGGGAAGTTCTGGAAACTTCTGGGAGCTCCCAGGAGCCGACGTTTTCACTCGATTTTATTTTAAAACTCATTTTAATACTTTTTACCTGGTCTAGAATGATCCCGATGAATTTGGACGATTTTGGTCAAACTTGGTCAAATTTGGTCAAACCTTAGTCAAACTTGGTCAAACCTTGGTCAAACCAGTCAACGGGGACTTTTTCGGAACTTTCGGGACTTCCGGGGGTCTTTGGGAGCTAACGATTTCATCTGATTTTACTAAAAAAAACCTCATTTTATCACTTTTCTTACGACGTAGCATGTTTCCAGAACTTTTGGTCCAAATTTGGGAGCTTTGGGCTTTTATGGGCATTTTGGTCATTCTGAGCATTCTGAGAGATAGGATTGGCTTCCAGGAGTCCTTTCGAGTCTTTTACGATCATTGTGAACCACCAAGTTATGGGTCTCCTAAATCTGATAGCCGGAAAAATGGGGTGTCTACAATTTGCCTCTCTTTGGCATGAACTTGCGAGGCAACGCATGTCGTAAGCGAGTGCCAAAGCTTCTGAAGAGACAGGACTTTTGGAGGCTATAGATTTAGGATAAAAAAGCGTTGCAAAAGATGCAATGATGCTGAGGCCTAGTGCTGGTCGTAATCTGCGTGAGCTGTCTATGTATCCCAAGCAGAATCAGACCAGGACGTAGTTCGGGGCACAAAGGAATAAATCACACATGCACATACATAATAATCAGGCGGATGCTATGCTATGAGGATGATATGTAATGCATGGATGTGATGTGAATTGTGTCCTATCATGTCTAGTGTTCTAATCCTAGCATGAACTAGTGATGTGGGGTGTACCACTCTGAGTGGGCTAGTGTTGTGCTGGTGACTGTGATATGGATGACTCGGATGAGGACACCAAGGTTTAGAAGACTCTGGGTCTAGGGGCAAACTTCTGGAATTTGGAAAGTGTGCTTTGCAAATGAGTGAGATAGATTAGATGCGCGTTGTCTAGAAGACGACAGCTAAAGGTGACCGAGGGATCTTGTGATGAAAATGGACAGATGAGAAAGCTCATGATAATCGGGAGACACGGAGCCGTGGAAGGACGGTGCTTCGTTTTCAAAATCTGGATGTGGGCGATGTTTTGATTGTTCTTGATGGCCAATTTTTCGGGGGTCGGTTCCTCTTTTGCTACTTTCTGCTGGGGGTAGTGGGAACTAGTATCTTTCCTTATTTGTCCTTGGGGGATGATGTAGGGTTCTCGGGGAAGCTCTTTTCTTGATCGGGAACCAGGACCCATTTCTGAATCTCTTACGGTTGATCAAATATTTCGGCGCTCAATCCAAGAGGGCCAGTCGGGGCCTCCGGGAGCTGGTGTCTGTCTGTTTCTGTCCTCGGGGGATGATGTAGGGTTCTCGGGGAATCTCTTTTTCTTGATCGGGAACCAGGACTCATCTCTGAATCTCTCACGGTTGATCAAATCTTTTGGCGCTCAATCCAAGAGGGCCGATCGGGGCCTCTGGGAGCTGGTTTTTTCCATTTCTGTCCTCGGGGGATGATGTAGGGTTCTCGGGGAATCTCTTTTCTTGATCGGGAACCCGGACCCATCTCTGAATCTCTCACGGTTGATCAAATCTTTCGGCGCTCAATCCAAGAGGGCCGGTCGGGGCCTCCGGGAGCTGGTATCTGTCTGTTTCTGTCCTCGGGGGATGATGTAGGGTTCTCGGGGAATCTCTTTTTCTTGATCGGGAACCAAGACCTATCTTTGAATCTCTCACGGTTGATCAAATCTTTTGGCGCTCAATCCAAGAGGGCCGGTCGGGACCTCTGGGAGCTGGTTTTTTTTCCGTTTCTGTCCTCAGGGGATGATGTAGGGTTCTCGGGAAATCTCTTTTTCTTGATCGGGAACCAGGACCCATCTCTGAATCTCTCACAGTTGATCAAATCTTTCGGCGCTCAATCCAAAAGGGTCGGTCGGGGCCTCCGGAAGCTGGTTTTTTCCGTTTCTGTCCTCGGGGGATGATGTAGGGTTCTCGGGGAATCTCTTCTCTTGATCGGGAACTAGGACCCATCTCTGAATCTCCCACGGTTGATCAAATCTTTCGGCGCTCAATCCAAGAGGGTCGGTCGGGGCCTCCAGGAGTTGATTTTTTCCGTTTTTGTCCTTGGGGGATGATGTAGGGTTCTCGGGGAATATCTTCTCTTGATCGGGAACCAGGACCCATCTCTGAATCTCCCACGGTTGATCAAATCTTTCGGCGCTCAATCCAAGAGGGCCGGTCGGGGCCTCCGGGAGCTGGTTTTTTCCGTTTCAGTCCTCGGAGGATGATGTAGGGTTCTCGGGGAATCTCTTTTTCTCTCTTTTTGGTGCATCAGCCAAAATCCAGGATTCGTTATCAGAACTCTTGTGCTTGTTCAAAATTTGTGACTGTCGCCCCGAAGCAGCCGATTCGGATATTTGGGAGTCAATTTTTTTTCAGTTTCTGCCTACTGGAGATAGCCCTGACAACTTTTGGACTGTTTGGGGGTAAAACCCCATAAATCTTGACCGAAATGGGCCACCGAGGCTGATCGGGGCCAAAAATGGGCTAAAAAATGCCAAAACGGGTCAAAAAGGGGCTAAACGAAGCAAAACGGAGCGAAGCGGGCCCGTGGGGAGCAGTGTCGCGGCGGCAGTGGGTGGCCGGACTCTATTTGTGTATATCTCGGGTTTTCGAGCTTTTCAAGCTCATTCTTGGTCATTTTGGGGTGTTTTTGGAGCCAAAATCCGTCAAAACGCAGCTTGTGCGCGCTCAGGTGAGTAATCTTTCCCTGTGGTTGGAATTTTGATTGGTGTTTTGGTTTGCTCAAATTTGTAAGAAGAAAGTTTAACTTTGACTTCCATTTTCTTTGTAGATCCATGGCGTCGAGCTCGAGTAGACCGTCTAAGAAGGCCAAGGAATGAATGAAAGCCGAGATGCAAACCCTGGACTTGATTTTACGGGACCCCCAACGTCATCTTTCGGCCGTAGCTCTAGCGAGCTTGGTATGTGAAACTTTCAACATTTTAGGACTATTCTCATGTATTGTGCTAGTTTTGTGAGCCGTAGTGTGCACCTAGAGATCGTTAGAAGTCCGATTTGTGCTCGAACGTTGATTTTGTGAATTTGGACCTCGGGTCATGAATAGTGATTTTGTGCATCATTTTTGTTGTCTTTGGTATGTGCAGGTGTTAGAAGTGACATTAAAGGGCCACGGTAGCCTCGCTCACGCTTTCCTGTGGTACACTCAACTCTCGCCTACCGTCAAGAGAATGGTAGACGATGTCGGGTTTGGCGACTTTGTTCGTCTGGTTTCAAAAAGCAGCAATGATCTGGCATATTTTTATGCTCTGGCTGAGAGATGGTGGGACACCACCAATACTTTCCACCTGCCGTTTGGTGAGATAAGCATGACGCCCTTCGACTTCTCTATGATTACCGGTTTAAGGGTTGGCGGGAAACGCCTGATTTTGGACTACTTCTATAAGATCGACCCAGAGGCTGTAGAAATGTTGATTGGGGCTGTTCCCCTAATCTGGAGAGGCACTAGTTTCCTTGTGGCTGGCTTTACCGGGCCTATGGCAGAGGGAATCACAACCTGAACAATTCCCAGCTTTTGAGGGTGTATCTTCTGTATGTCCTTGGTTGCTCGATCTTTGTGACACGGAATGACCGAGTGAGCTTGAGACTCCTTTCTTGCCTGGCGACCATTGATGAGATCCCTTCCTACGACTGGGGCGGTGCTGCCCTGGCCCATCTTTACAAGCACATGGGTGAGGTTTCCCGGGGCGATATTAAATCGACAGGGGGATTTTGGCAAGCTTGGGAGGTATGTACTGCATCTTCTTTTATCTTTTGGCTTTTTGATTTCTGTACTCTTTCTGATTTTCTCCTTTGTCTGTGCAGCTTTGGAGCTTTGAGTACCTGAAGATGTTAGCTCCCTCCCCCGCAGATGAATCAGGTGAAGACGAGGATGGCATGGCTCCTGTGCCTCTGTTCCCACGAGGCTTGAGATGGCGGAGGGATGTTGTTGGGGTAAAGAGCAGCGCCCACTGGATCATTTTGCTCAGGAACTTCTTAACCGAGCTGACGGCCGCTAGTGTTGATTGGACCCCTTGGGAACGTGTCGCCTATGTTGCCCCAGAGAAGATACAAGCGGTCAAACCTCTTTCCTCTTGCCGACTTCTGATGGAGAGTACCGAGTGCAGGCAATGGTTCCTTGGCGAGCGAGTGTCCCGACAAGTGGTTGGCGGTTTCAAGGTATCGCGTCCCTCATAATCCCCATGTGATGGATGCTAGTGACCTTTCTGGTGATGCTTTGCTGGTGGCCTTAGCGGGCACCGATGTTTGGGATCATTTTCTCTCTGTGACCGGCTATGAGGCTTACCGTGGCCGCTTTCTGATGCCCAACTTCCCACTCCTAGAGGTGAGTTTCCTTTACGTTTTTGTCTCTATCCGTTGCCTATGTTTTTGACTCATCTTTTTCCTAACTTGTTTTGTGCCTACAGCTTCGCGAGATGTACAGGAGACAGGCTCCTCCGGCTTCCGATCCTATCCCTCCTTGGGATTGGACCGTCAATGTTCTAGTCGCTGATGGTACTCCCCAAGTGATGGAGGTGCCACGAGTCACATGCGGGTACCCTACTCAGCCAGCAGGCGTCCTCAACGTCCCTTGGAGTTACGCTGAGGAGGGTCACGCCTTGGTGGCTAGCTTACGGTCCTTGGTCCTCACACGAGACCATCGGGTATGTCTCTAATTTTGCGCTCCTTAAGGTTATGAGGTTCTAATCCTGATTTTTCCCTTGACAAATGGATGGTATGCGGCAATTTGCCGCCAATCAGATGGTGTCCTTGGTAGGTTTCTGACTCGACTCTCTTTTTGTACTTTTTGTTGTTTCCCTACTGATTGCCTTTATTTGTGTGTGTCGTACCGTGGGGGCGGGGCTGGCTCATTGAGGACTGGACTGCAGTGCAGAGGTGGTAGGAGGAGGCCATCGCCGACATACACTCCGGGAGGTCCGACAGAGGATGAAGAAGAGGAGGAATGAGGTTTCCTGAACGGGAATTTTGTTTTATCTTCTTTTCATGTTTTCGATTGGGTTGTACTGGTGATGTGACTATTTGGACAGTGTAGGATGATGTGTAGAACGGTTTGTGACTTTTGACAGAGTATTATGATGTTTTGCCTTTTAGGCCGGATAGCTTCCGGTTTGAAGGCGCAGTTGTGTGCTTGTTTTAGTTGGTGACGATATGCATATTTGTGCACTTGTGATTCTGTGATTATTGATGTTACTGCGATGAGCAGCTTTGTGATAGTGAGTGTGTTTGCCTTGCAGGTGGGATAGTCCGTGAAACGGGGAGGTGCTGCCAAAATTTTGAATTTTTCTAGAGCCGCGACCAAAAATATGGCATTGTATGATCCCGCTCAACTCAAAGCTTGGCTGAACATCACGGATGGTGTGGAACAGATCAACCTCTTTAGCTACAACTTGACCGAGTTATTCTCTCTTCGCCAGATGACCCTGAACACTGAGTTCATGCGTGGTGCTATTGCCCACTGGGACCCAGTAAACCATGTCTTCAATTTCAATGGCCTGGAGATATGCCCCCTGTTTGAGGAGTTCTGTGCTATCCTTGGCTACGATCCTGATATGCCCCCTGTTTGAGGAGTTCTGTGCTATCCTTGGCTACGATCCTGATTCTGACCTGATTTTCCCTTCCGCTGATACCCCCAGTCCTACGCGAGGCTTGTCTGAATATTTGGATTGTTCCACTACTATTTCCCGCCGGCTGATTCATGGTGAGGTTCTCAACATTGCTTCCATCATTGCCCGGTATGCTAGTCCTGGAAGTCCTAGTGTATATGATGCTACCCGCGGGGCCGCTCTGATATTGTGCATGACTTCACACTTTCTGTTCTCGAGTACTTCTATCGACTTAGTGCACGTGTGACTTGGGCTGAAACTTAGCAGGAACCCCATGGCCATGGTTCTGGCTGAAACCCTGAATGGTTTGGATCACGCTTCTAATCAAGGAACGCTTCTACTTTCTGGGGCGCCTTTGGTGTTACAGGCTTGGCTCTACGAGCGTCTTCAGTTATGGACAGGTAATGTGCCGCCAGTTTATTTTTGCAGAGCAGTGCTTCATCCTCATTATACTTTTGTCGATATGGTGGGCATGATGGGTGCTTTATCTGAGGCTAACATTTGCTGGATCGTGAGGCGTTGGGGCCTTTATGTTGTGACCACTAGTCTTGGGGATTTCCAGAGAGTGTGGCTGATGGGTCTGAGAGAGACCTCCTTCTATCATCCTCGTTGATTGGCCAGACAGTATGGGCAAGTTCAAGAGGTCCCCCGGGGGTTTACTGAGAGGGTCTTTGCTTCCAGAGTTAGAGCCACTACCATCGCTGCTTTCATCAGGGGTTGGGGCAGTCGAACAAGGGCCTATTTCTAGGGACTTTTGAAGAAATAAAAGACACCCAAAAAACTAGACTTGACTGATTCTGCTTCTTTCCTCCAAGTGTCTTTGATATTCGTGATTGCTTTTTAAAAGAACTTTTGTGTTTTCATTTATCCCTGCTTATGTAATATTCGAAGTTTGTTTATCGGTGAACCTTGGTTACTTGGAGAACCTTGTTTTATGTATTTGGTTTTCTGAAAACACTTGTAATATGATTTCGATTAGATGTTTGCTTTTGGTACTTGCTTGGGCATGCTAGGACGATTAGAGGTAAACGAGGCGGGTAGCCGAAGTTTGCCCCTAGTTTGGGTTATGGATGGTTGTGAGGCAAACGAGGTGGATGACCGATGTTTGCCCCTAGTTTAGGAGGGTTTTAGGCAAACGAGGCGGGTGGCCGAAGTTTGCCCCTAGTGTGGAGGGTGATTTCTGGGCTATGCTAAGGACCGCGACTTTTTCTCACACGCTCATATTTTTTGCCTAGGCACCAGTTAGGTGACCTAGCGAGCTCTTTTCTCTCTTTTGTTATTGCTCACTTTGGATTTAGCTCTAATTTTTGCCGAAGCGTCCTTTCAGATTTTTGACCTAGCAAGCCATCCTACTTTTTCTTTTCTGAAAGTCTGCCTACGTACCCCCAAGTGGGGATCAGGTCCAACGTAGTTCGGGCCATGGTCGGAAAGAAGCGGGTTGATTTTTAGGTAGGTAGGGCGACCGAACCAATGTGGTTGCCTACGTATCCCCGAGTGGGAATCAGGTCGAGCGTAGTTCAAGGCAAGGCTTGAAGGAAATGGTTATTTTTGTGGGTGGAGCGACCGAACCGATGTGGTTGCCTACGTATCCCCGAGTGAGAATCAGGTCGAGCGTAGTTCAGGGCAAGGCTTGAAGGAAATGGTTTTGGGGAATGGTCAAGCATAGTACTTTTTGAGGCGGTCCATGTTGATTGGTTCTTTGAATTCGACACCATCGAGGTCCATGAGATAAGTTGCTCCTCCGAAAAGAATGGTCTTGACGATGTAAGGGTCGACCCATTTAGGTTTAAACTTCCTACGGGGATCGAAGATCGGAGCTCGCCATTCCTTAAGGACAAGGTCTCCCTTAACAATCTTCTTCGGACGAACCCTTTTGTTGAAAGCACGGGCTATCCTCTTTTGATAGATTCGGACATGGTCAACTGCCGCTAGGCGCTTTTCATCTATAAGAGCCAATTCTTCGTATCTTTTCCTCAACCAATCTGATTCTGAAATTTCACATTCGAACATCACGCGCAGTGACGGTAGTTCTATCTCGACTGGAAGTACCGCTTCCATCCCATACACTAGTGAACAATGAGTTGCTCCTGTGGACGTCCTTATCGATGTTCTGTATCCCCAAAGTGCGAATGGTAGCTTCTCATGCCAGTCTTTGTAGGTATCGGCTGATTTCTGTAGTATGGCCTTGATATTCTTGTTTGCAGCTTCGACTGCCCCCATTAGTTTGTAGTCTGTATGGTGATGACTTGTGATAGGTGATTTTGTATTCCTCAAACAGATCTCTGACTTCAGCTTTGAAATGACTACCATTATCTGAGATGATCTCATGGGGGACTCCATAGCAACAGATGAGGTTCTTTTTGATAAACGTGGCCACTTCCTTGGCCCCCAACTTGTTGTAGGATGCGGCTTCTACCCATTTTGTGAAGTAGTCGATAGCCACCAAAATGTACCGATTTCCATTCGAGGCTTTCGGAATGATTTCACCGATGATATCGATTCCCCAAGTTGAGAATGGCCAAGGTGAGGTCATGCTGTACAGAAGGGATGGTGGTGTATGCATCATGTTTGCATGGATCTGGCACTTGTGACACCTTCTTATGTATTCACAACAATCTTTCTCCAATGTTGTCCAGTAGTACCCTTGTCTTATAACTTTCTTGGCCAGCATGTGACCGTTCATGTGCGGACCGCATACCCCCTCGTGTATTTCCTCCATCATTCTTCTGGAGCTTTTTCCAAACAAGCAAGTCAGGTTGTGACCGTTGTACCCTTTCTTCAACAATTTCCCACCGCAAATGATGAATTGCGCTGCGAATCTTCGAATGGCCCTTTTGTCTTTCTCGGTAGATTCTCGGGGGTACGTCCCCTTTTCTATGAAATCCCAGACATCCTGATGCCATGGTGTTCCATTCTCTTCTTCTTCGATTGCGGCGATTATGTTGAACGAAGGCTCGTACCTTTGCTCAATTACCAAAGGCATCATCTTGACTCCCACAAGAATTTTGATCATGGAGGCTAAGGTAGCCAATGAATTTGCCAGCTGGTTCTCTTCCCTAGACAAGTAGAGCAATGTGATGTTCTTGAACTGCCTCTTGAGTTGATCGAGATGATCATGATAGGGCTTAAACCTTTCTTCTTTTACTTTCCATTCTCCTCTAGCTTGTGATATAATGAGGTTTGAATCCCCGAAGACATCCAACTTCTGAACTTTCAGCTCTATGACTACCTCTATCCCCAGAATGCATGCTTCGTATTCAGCAGTGTTGTTGGTGGAGTTATAATTGAGCTTGACTGCCAACGGAGTGTGGTCCCTACTTGGTGATACTAGGATCATTCCTACTCCGTATCCTTTCATGTTGGCTGCTCCATCAAATTACAACTTCTACTGTTCTTCCTTGATTTCCATGATATTTTCGTCCAGAAATGGAAAGTCCCCATTTTCTTCGGAGTCAATAGCGTGCTCCGCAAGATGCTCAGCTATGGTTCTCCCTTTTACCGATTTGCTTGTAACGTACTTGATATCGAATTCAGATAGTAGAAGTAACCAACGGGATATACGACCGGTCAGGGTGGGTTTTTCAACGAGGTATTTTAGAGGATCCATGCGGGATATGAGCACAACCGGGAAGGCCAACATGTAGTGCCTCAGTCGGCGGGTGCACCAAAACCAAGGCCCAACATGTTTTTTTGAGGGTAGAGTAGTTGAGCTCATACCTAGTTATCCTCTTGCTGAGGTAATATATGGCTTTTTTGGAGTGGCTTTCTTCTCCTTCTTGGGCTAGCATGCAACCCATGGCATTTTCGGAGACAGATAGGTAAAGGAATAAGGGCTTATGGGGAGTGGGTCGTGAAAGGACATGCAGATTTTGAAGGTAGGCTTTTGTTTTGTCGAAAGCGACTTAGCATTGGTCATCCCATTGAAACTTTTCTCCTTTTCTCAACAATCGGAACAAAGGATCGCATGTAGTTGTGAGCTTAGAAATGAAGTGGCTGATAAACTGAATTCTTCCGAGAAACCCTCTCACTTCCTTTTCACTCTGCGGTGGGGCCTTTTCTAGGATTGTCTTAATCTTAGAGGGATCCACCTCTATCCCCCTTTGTGTGATGAGAAAACCCAAGAGTTTACCGGAGGTCACATCGAAAGTGCATTTATTTGGATTCAACCTCATCTTGTATTTGTGCAACCTCTCGAAAAACTTCTCCAGTGCTACCAGGTGTCCTTCTTTGTCCTTGGATTTCATGATCATGTCATCTACGTACACTTCTACTTCCTTGTGAATCATGTCATGCAGCAGAGTGGTGGCGGCTCTTTGGTAGGTAGCCCCAGCATTCTGAGTCCGAAAGGCATTACTCTATAACAATAAGTTCCCCAAGGGGTGGTGAATGTCGTTTTTTCTCGATCTTTTGGCGCCATTAGAATCTGATTGTACCCCGAAAAGCTATCCATGAATGACAGTAGCTCGTGTCCAGCGGTGTTATCCACCAAGACATCAATGTGGGGAAGCGGGAAGTCATCCTTGGGACTGGCTTTGTTTAGATCACGAAAGTCAACGCACACACAAACTTTTCCATCTTTCTTGGGGACTGGCACGATATTGGCAACCCATTCCGGATACTCAGTGACAATGATGAACCCCGCCTTGAATTGCTTCTCCACCTCTTCTTTAACTTTGAGTGCCCATTCCGGCCTCATGCGCCTTAGTTTCTGCTTGATAGGTTTAGAATTGAGGAGGAAAGGAATATGATGTTGGACAATGTCGGGATCGACCCCAGGCATATCCTCATAGGACCAAGCAAAAACATCCTTGAATTCTTTTAGCAAGAGAGTTAGATTTTCTTTTTCTTTTTTATTAAGAGTTGAGCCAATTTGCACAATTTGTGGATTATCTGTTTCACCTAGGTTAACCGATAAAGTATCTTTGATTATTTCGTAAGCAGGTGGTTTTTCAATTAGTTGCTTAAGTTCGATTGGGAGATCGTCGGAGGGATCTGTGTATTCACAATTATTAGACACAGAGGAGTAAGCAGAATCGTCTTTCATTTCATTCATGACAGGTGAAGTGATTACATTGGACAGTGGTGGGCTTACAGCAACCGACTCTGGTACAGACTCGATAATTGGCAGTACAGACTCTGGGGGAACAAGGGATAGGGAGACATAGACAGATGACTCTACAGCCTGATTACTCAGACCCTCCTCAGTTGGCTTGATCTGATCATCTTGGCTCTTGGCCCTCTTTTCTTCCTCCTTCTCAGCGAATTCCTCTCACATTTTCTCGATGACTTCAGTGTCCAGGTATTTCAACCAGTCTTCCTCCAGGGTTTCACAACTTTTTCGGGATAGAATGGATCTTGATAAGGGGGCCATTCATAGTCAGCGAAGATTTCCAACCCGGGGTGCCTTTTTCCGGTGGCTTGATGGACCCAGGGTTCCGGGAACCCAAAGTAGGGGAAATCATCCCCTTCTTTGATGAATTGCCCATTCAAAGTTTTGCGGTACGGCGGGAGACCTTTTACTCTTTTCTTCCATGGCCTCTGTAGCTCGATGTCTTCTTCAGTGGGCTTGTATCCCAACCCAAAAGTGCCTCGTTGCCCTTTGATCTGCAGGAACTCCCGAATCCCTTACTGACGTCGGCCCAATCCCATTCCAGGGAAGTAGTTCATTTTGCGGACAATATTGACAACCGCGGAGTGGATCTCGGGGAATCGGTCTTCATCATTGACCATGTGGACTTCTTCCATGAAGAATCCTCCGATTTCTCCTTCTTCTAGCTCAGGTATTTGGATTTCAAAGATGGGAGCGTAGTTTGGGAAAGCTTCATTGCCCCAACTATTACCGAGTATGATTTTTACCTCCTTCTCATGAATGTACTTGATCATTTGATGCACAGTGGAAGATACGACTTTGTTGGCATGCAGTCAGGGCCTTCCGATCAATAGGTTGAACGAGGCAGGTCTGTCCATGACTTGAAAGACTTCAGTGCTTACCAAAGATCCTACTCAGATTTAGAGAGAAATAGTTCCCATCATATTCCTCTTGGTGTTATCGTAGGCCCTCACGGATTGCACAGATGGTGTGATGTCAAGAATATCGACCCCCAAGGCGGTGGTAGTCCTTAGGGCACAAACATTTAAGGCAGAACCTGTATTGACCAGACAAAACGGCACCTGCTGTCCCTTACATCCAATGGTGATGTACAATGCTTTGTTATGTGCAGATCCTTCTGGTGGCAGGTCTTCATCAGAAAATGTAATGATTGGGTCAGGGGTAAGTGCGCCCAAGAAAGCCACCATGTCTTCCGGTGCGGCATCAATGGGAACTTCAATTCCAACCAAGGCACTCAACACCGCTTGCCTATGCTTGTAGGATGTTACCATGATATCCTACATCGAGAGATGTGCTTGGGTTTTCTTCAACTGTTTTATCAACTCATTATCTTCTTCGATGATCTCATCCATCTTACCCTTGCCCTTGTCTTTAACCGGACCTTTCTCGATAGCTTCAGTAGTAGGCTGCAGAGGCCGGTAATGATGGCCTGATCTAGTCAGATGATCAATCTCGACAGGAGTAGGCCCTTCTACAGTCCCATCCTTTTTGAACCAGTCGCAGTCTACGTACATTGAAAGGGATAGTAAGCACATTTTGAAATGTTCATATTATGTTCATATTATCGGCGTTATTGAACAACGGGATAACTTGAAATGTTCATTTTGAAAGAAAGGTTTTTGAAATTTACCGGAAGTAAGGGTCGGCGCCCGTTTTGAGTTGATCTAAGGATTTACAGCATAGTGAATGTGTGATATTTTTTACAGTGATTACGTACATTGAAAGGGATAGTAAGCACAGAAATATTGACATTAATGAAAGACAAGATATAAGAATGTACAATAAGTAGATCCGGCCTACCGGAAAATCAAGTGAACTAGGAGCTAGCCAGTTCACAATGGTAAGGGTCAAGTATTGGCGGCGAACCGACCGTAGTTAGAATCAAGTATTGGCGGCGAACCGGCCGTAGTTAGAATCAAATATTGGCGGCGAACTGACCGTACAAATTGTTAGATCCGGCCTACCGGAAAATCAAGTGAACTAGGAGCTAGCCAGTTCACAATGGAGAGGGTCAAGTATTGGCGGACGAAGCCGACCATATTAGTTTAAGTAAAAAAGAAAAAAATTATTATTCTTTTTATTTATTACATTTACAGCAGATTCGGTATGAAAAAATAAAAGAAAACAGGCCATCACAAGGGTTTGTTTGGTACAAAAAAAATGGGTTTTGGTCATACTTTCAAGATCAAGCTTCGCTGGGGAGCTTTAATGGGATTTTGGTATGGTCAAGAGCCTTGGATTCTGTTTGGGCGTGTATGGGGGGGGGGGGGGGGGGGGTGGTCCAGAGAGGTGTGTGAGGTGTGTGAGTGTCCATAAGTAAACAGGGGGCAGGGTTTACCTATGGGAGCCTCGGGTCTTCCCTTTTTTGCGTCTCCATTTCCAGCGAGCTCTCTTTCTATCCCAGCCCATGTGCTGGTGTATATTTTGCTCACTGTCACACTCTCTCGGTGACTCCCTCTCACTCTCAACAGTGTCCCTCATATACACACAGATTCATATAAACAGATTTGTGGATATCGCAGGTTTTCTTTCTACCCACAGCTTTCCTTTTAAAATTCTTTTTCAAAATTTTAAATTCAAAGCAAATGAGTCGCCACTTAATTTTTAAAAGAAAAATTAAGAAACCATTTTCAAAGCAAACCGATCTTTTAGAAACCAGAGATTAACTAGGTCCGGGGATTATGGAATGAGAAAGGAAGGAGCCTGTCGGACTAAAACACCCTCTCTTATCCTATCTTGCGATAGGCCTTTACTCAACATCCTTTTAATCGAATTAATTATCTGAGTATGTCCTCAACTAATACATATATACAAGTATACATCACAAAAGCATGTCTAAAGGGGTGTAAAATTGCAATTGATAAAATATCATTCGAAAGCCACATAAGTCAAGTAGCAGGAAATATGATATGCAATAGGGAACAAGAGAACTTACCCAGGATCCAGCAGCGATATTTAAACGTGCAATGCATACAAACAAAAGAAAATCCTAAAAAAGAGTCTCTAATCACATATACACATAAGGCAAGACCTAGTCTAAGGTGTCGCGCGTGGAGTCAAAAATCAAGAAAATTAACAAATGAAATAAACTAGTGAAACAAACTAGAGAAGAGATGAGAAATTGTACCTCAAATGCGCTACAAAACAAAGGGTTAGTCCACATGGTGTACAAGATATAAAATTAGAGATAACAATCCTAAATTTCTAGCTTAAACCTAACAAACATGAAATCCAATTTTATCCAATAGCTAATTCTAATCATAAGCGTGAATGAATGAACAAGAATAAAACATGGATTTATTTACTAATTTCGATCACTTAGCCTCTGGATTTAAGCTAAATTATCATTATTCAAAACAAGATTTGGATCCCAAGACATTAGGAGACCATTTGAGTTGAAATAAATAAGATTATACAAAAATAGTAGCAGTTTTAATGAATTACAGAGAGCAGACCAGATCTTAAAAAATAGAAAAATCATACTTCCAACGGTTGGATCTTAATGATTTTTGGATATGACATGCCTCCGTGAGTCTAGTTTATAACCCAAAAAGAAAATCAAGGTTTGAATGGTTAGATCTCCGGAAATATGTAAAACACTAGACGTCACTCAGAATACTGCAACTATCTGTCCAGAGATCTTGCACGATTTTTTAAAAATAGTAAAAAGATCAGAAATGCTTTGTTCTTTTTAGGGTGACTTACTAACACATTAATCTACTTAGAAAAAATGATTTTGGGCCACAAACACTTTATTAAAATTGCGATTTACTTATTTCGAAAGAGTGTTGCTGTGCTGAAACTCTGGGCAGATTATTGTTACTTCCCAAAAATCATGACCAAACCACTTTAGACATGAAACCACCTTAAAACAAAAATTGCAGTGGTAGAATATCGTGTTATTGACACTTTCCCGTTGGTTTCACTTGATTTCAACGGTTATATTTTGAACTAAAAATCTTTGATCGAAAACAGTTTGTGAACTCACTGTTTTCATTTGTCAAGTTCTACTTTTATTTGTTAACCCCAACTATTAAACCATGAAGTTGGACTTAAACTAATCCAATTTCTCCTACCATTTGGTGGTCATTGGAGGCCAAAGACCTTCATAGTTTTAGATTTCAAATGAAGTGTGAATAGACTTCATGAAATCTCAAAATGAGGAGTCTAAACCATGGAAATGGGCTTAGAATCAAAACCACTTTCTCCTACCATTTTATGGTCATTGGAGATGAAGATATGACTAATACTTATGAGTCTCAAAGGAATATAGAAAGGATTCCTTGAAACATCAAGTTTAAAGGACCCAAGTCATGAGTATGGACTTGGATCCATCTATTTGCTTATGAAATGAAGTGATGATCAAACTTTGATTCTCATGTGAAGCACAAGCTTACATGGGATTCAAAAGATCATGTTAAAGAGATTTCAAGAGAGATATTGAGAATATCTAAGAGTCTCAAGAAGGAAGTATGGTCAACAAAAGAAATGGAGCAAAGAAAATGAAAATAGTTTTAAGATTAGAGATTCAAAAAGGAAGAATATAAATAAACAACTTATGGTTAGAGGATCACCTCCAAACTATCCTCAAAGTTTCTCTACTTTGAAGATCTCCCAAACTCTTCTTCAAGCTCTCCAAAACTCTCTCTTTTTCCTCAAAAATATGTTAGTGTAATGGTGGTTATCTCTTGTATGTTGTGTTGTATATCTCTTCTCAAGGAAGATCCTCCCTCTTTTATAGACAAAATTATCAAGTATTTTCAGTGAATTTGGAGTAAAAGACAGGTGTAAATCTCTCATTTGGTGGTACAATACGTACTTTCTGAAATTAGACAGACTGCTGCCCAGGGCGGCAGTCCAAAATCATGTGCGGCAGTCCGCAAATGCCGTGCGACACTCCGTGACAGCCGCCGCGGCATTCCATGACTGCCGTGCGGTTCTCCGTGAGTGCCGCGGCAAATTATTGATTGCCGGATTTTCGTCAACCTTACTTTATCAATTTTTGTTTGTATCTGCATACACATACGTATTGTACCACAAAATACGGATTTTAAAAACAAATGGCAGTCAGAAAATGTCGGCGGCACTTAGTGAGTGCCGGGCGGCATTCACTGAATGCCGTTCGGCACTCACTGAATGCCATTCGGCACTGACTGAGCGCCGCAAATTACTGCCGTGTGCCATTTTTTGTTGAACTTCCTCTTTTAGGTCTTTTCTTTTCTCCTTTTTTTTCCAAAAAAATATTTTTGAAGATTTTCTCCAAAGATGGTGTTTTATACCTGAATTCTCCTAAATACCTGGTATTTTCGTCTTTCTGTGAAATTTTATCGCGTTTGGAGAACTTTCTGAAGAGCTTGGAATACTTTGAATCTTTCGGTCCTTATCATCATCGGACGTGGAGGTGACGCTCTCCTAAATTCGACGGTCGGTCAAAGTTGGGGTGTCTACAAGATTAGGAATCTATTTGAAAAGATTGGAGGAGACGTGAGGGGAAATGGATTTGAGAGGGGATGTGGGAGTGTGCGACGGCATGGAGGTGTGTGTGGGTGTCCGGCGGGTTAAGGGGGGTTTGCTTGGGTAAAGCTTATATCCAATGGGTTTGGGATAGTTGGGTAGTACAATGCCATTTTAGGGCAAGATTCCCATGGTACAACATTTCTATAATTGTATGGTTGAGTCGTCGCTATGAATCGCGTGCAAGGCAGTCTAATTTCTATATAAATTTTACGGGTTTGCGTGCAAAGTTAGTCTGATTCGTAATTTACAATCCAAGTTACTGTTACGTGCTATTTATATAAACACAGAGAAATACGAGTTGAAATATGGTAGTTTATTTTATTAACGTAGAAATTTTACGGGTATTACAAAATATGACCAAGGTTGACTGATTGAAGTGCTAAAAGAATTCAAAGATTGTTTTGCATAGAACTATGATGAGCTTCCAGGGTTGGATATAGAGTTGGTGGAGCATAAATTACCAATTATACTAGGGTATAAACCAGTAAAGCAGTTGCCTCGAAGGATGACCCCTGGAGTTACAATGAAGATTATAGAAGAGGTCAAAAAGACTCCTTAAAACTGGCTTTATTAGGACAGCCAGGTATGTCGAATGGGTATCTAATGTAGTCCCAGTGATAAAGAAGAATGGTAAGATGAGAGTTTTTATTGATTATAGAAATCTCAATTCAGCCACACTAAAGGATGAATATCCTATGCCAATTGTGGATCTACTAGTTGATAGTTCTGCTAGGCATTCGATTATGTCAATGATGGATGGACATTGAAGATACAATCAAATTTGTATTGCTGAGAATGATATTCATAAGATAACATTTAATTGGATGTTCATGCAACATTGGGACCCTCGAATGGGTTCAAATACCTTTTAGACTTAAAATGTTGGAGCAACTTATCAAAGTGCTATGAATACCATATTCCATGATATGATTGGAATGTTTTATAATGCTATATTGATGATATCTTAGTGAAATCTAAAGCATTCAACTATCATTATACTCATCTAAAGAAGATAGTCGAGAGGATGAGAGTATTTAAACTCAAATTGAATCTTTTAAACTATGCATTTGAAGTCCTAGCTGGAAATTTTCTGGGATACTTGTTGCATATTATGGATGGACATTGCAAAGTTTTAGTACGAGGCTGTAGTTATCATGATCCCCTTGGAGATAGGGAGCTTGTGTATGGTTAAGTTTGAGTGGTCACACCGTGTCAGAATGATGATGTGGTGTGACGGACTCATTGAATAATTTCTCGTAAGGGTAATGATATTGTAAGCAGCTTCTTATATAAAAAAGTAGTTTTTAACAGTTGGATGAAGATTTGGTATTATTTAAGAATATTTTTTAGTTACTATCTTGGGACCAAATATTCATCAACGATGGCTTAGAATTTTTTTTAGGACAATTGGAAGAAAGATCAAAGCTTGAAAGAACTTGTTTGAGTGATTTTTCATGCAAATTTTGGATGTTTTTCATTTTGTCACAAGAGATTACAATTCCAGAACAATGAAGTCTATTTCAAGTCAATTTCTAGAAATCTTAAGATCAATTTATGTTTAAGAAAGTATTTTTCCTTTACACAATATCTTTCTTTTGACATAATTAAAAAAATATAATTATATCAGAAAAAAACGGGTTGTTACATTCCCCCTCATCAAACCCCTCTCCCACCTACCCGTAACACACCACACACACACTCTCGGTGTATATATTGTATATATTATATGTATGTCTGTTGTATTATGTATACATATATATATATAATGTGTGTTAGTATACATATATATAGATAGGCAGATTAAGGGAGAAAGAGAGGAAGACCCAAGGTAGTACAAGTGAGAGAGAGAGAGAGACCACATTTTAGAGAGAGAGAGAGAAGAAGAAGAAGAAGAACAAGAAAGAAAGAAAAATAAAAGAAAACCCAACACCCTCACCTCTCTGCCTCTGCCCTCAACACACCTGCAACCCAGACCACACAAGAAGAAGAAGAGGGAGAAGGAGAAGAGAGAGAGAGAGAGAGAGAGAGAGAGAGAGAGAGAGAGAGAGAGAGAGAAGAGAAACCGAGGAGAAGAATCCATGGCCGGACCACCCTGAGACTGACTTGGAGCTTCCTCGTGCCACCACTGGACCACCACAAGCCTAGGTGAGTTCACTAACTCACTCGGTAGATTATTTAGGCGCTTTTTGATGTATAAAATAGTAATGTTACACGTATACACGTAGACATATTCGCGGGTGACATATATATAGGCGTAAAAGTCGACGTACCGTAAACGTTAATGGAAATCCATTCCATGAATGAAATATGGTAGATTAGAACCCCCATTAAGTTCCAGTTCGAACCGTTCGCGACAACTATTTTGCATCGCGACAAACGAAGCGGTCAAAGTTTAGGTCCTCTATCGGTTTTTCCCATTTTTTGTGCGAACCGTTGAGAGTTGGGTCATGAGACTTAGACCATTGGATCAGGCTCGTTGAGGCACTCGATTTTGACTAAAGATTCGCCTATTCTTGTTGAGAAATGAATGAATTATGATCATTTTAAGTTTATGTATATTTTTGATGAAATATACGAAATAAATATGTGTATACATTGTGTGCATCATAGTCCATTTGGGGACGAAGAAGTACGCTAGGGACCTGTTTGGGAAAATAGCTTATGGCCGAAGCTCATGTGTGTTAGGAAGGTTGTTTGCCAAACAGAACATTAGGTGTTATATATTATTTGATTTTTATTAGTTAAATTGTGTTAATTAATATTAACTTTGTTTAAATAGTATTATTATTAAGCTTTTAAAATTCTGAAATATTATATTGATAATATTTCTTATATTCCAAAAATTATTTTAGTAGTTATATATAATATAGTTATTAGTTATTTCCTTTGAATAAATAATAATTGTGAGTTTAATTAAAATAAAAGGATACGTTAATTGTTTTAAATAGTTTTAAAAAGTATACTAAGTAAATTTTAATATTTTGGGATACTGTACTTAATTTTGAAATTATACTTTATTATTTATATAGTATACTTTATTATTTATTTAGTTTAAACAAATAATAAAAGTTGGTTTTAAATGGTGATTATTAGGTAATAAATACCTAATAACTATTTTTTTAAAGTCTAGAAAATTATATTGTTGATCCCAGGGCCTGATGCCTTTGTTTTATATTATCTATTTATAAAACCCAACCTTTAGTATTTATAGATTATAGTCATTATTTATTTGGGCTTCAAAAAATAATAACTGTTAGTATTAAATTATGATAAATAGATTATAAATATCTATTGGCCCATTTTACAATCCAAAAAATTATATATTGTGTCCTAAGGACATAAAGGATTGTTTTATAATTTAACAAATTATAAAACTAAACTTTGATATTTTAATAATAAATTATACAAAGTCGTTTGTTATTGTTTTAATTATTTTAAATACCAAACGAGTCCCAAAAATTAGGAGAAAAATATCACTATCCTATTTAAGGTCTAATATTTAATTAAAATATTCTAAGCACCAAATGTCTTCCTAAAATATATTTTATAATTGTAGGACCTCATAGATTATAATTATATAATTAGAACTTCAATAATTCGTAGTAAATAAATCGTACCTCAGAAAAATATGCGGCCAGTTCCTAAATTCCTAGAATGATGTGTAGACCTATTTGCTTAAGTTTAGTGACTTTCTGACTCTGTAAAAAATACAGCTTACTGTTAGGACTCATACTGGTATAGAAAACCCAGCCTTTTATATGACGGACTCCTATTTGAGTCTAGTCAATGGCATTAGACTCAGAATGATGTCAAAATTATCTTGTTGGAGTTTATGAACCCATTCGGCACAATTACCGTTTTACCCTTGTGCATAGAATGAATGTTAATTGTCGTTCTATGAATTTATATGAATTGTAGGGACCGAAGCTACACTTGTCTTTGCGAACTCGCATCAAGGTGAGTCGTCCTAACTCACTTGGTATATTATAGAAATACTCTTTGTGTATGTGAATATCCAATATGTCCTGTGTGGACATATGGAATGAGTATTATATACATATACCTTAAGATTTACTGTTTATATGACGAACGCATGTTAGATAACTATACTCCATACTTAACTAATAATTGTTGTTATTTACGTTATACTTATACAATCACAAGAACTCTCATATGAACTTAGTCGAGTCGTGATGTCAATATTGACGTCTGCATGGTTAGTCAAGGAGACTAATCAACTCATACTATCACACATGTTGAGTGGACCATGGGAGTCCGAGTAGAACAGTGAATTAAATGGGAATAACTATAAAGCTATGGGGCCCTGTTAGGCGACGATAGCAAAAGTACCCATTTGAGTTAATGAAATTAATCATGAGTTGGTGGTTTATACACTATGGGGCCATGTTAGGCGACGATAGCAAAATATCCATCCAGGTCTTGAATACAATGGTTACCACTTATAATGCTATAGGGCCCTGTTAGGTGACGATAGCGCTATAACCATTCTATTCTCCCAGTAAGGTCACGAGGACCTACGAGTAAAGTGATTACAACTTTTAAAACCAAAATTGCTATGGGGCATTGCTAGGCGACAATAGCAACTTGATTAGTGTACCTTAAGCTAACGGCGTTACACTGGTAATGTAACAAGTCACATGAGTCAGTTATGGTGTTTGTGATCGAGTAAAGTCAAATATATCGATGAGCATCGTGTCATATCTCATTGATACACCATGTCATAAATCATAAGTATTGAGATAATGCTTATCAAATGTTTAGCTCGAGATATTTATTGTACTTGTATATTATTGTTTGTATTAGAGTAATCGGTTAGGTCAACTCACTTAGTTTCAAAAGCTAATGGCTCTTCCTGCCCCAGACATACCCAAAGAGACACGGCAGATGTACAAGTTGAAGCGAAGGACTCCAACATAGTTATATTTAGAATTACTTAATTTGGTTTATTATCTTCTATCTGAGGTAATGCTTTAGATATGAATTGTGATCAGTATAGATCTCCCTAGACTGCCTCTACAGATCTTTTATTTGGACTCATAATGTAATAACTAGATCCCAGACATTTGAGTTCTATTAAGAAATACCAATAGGTGTTTTATGCTTCCGCTTAGTCTTTTAACCATGTGTAGAATGTTGAAAGAACAATCAGTTAATGTAACTAGTCATGACTTACGGATTCAGAAAGGAAAATTTTATTTCCCTCTAATTCTGCTACTCCGGGGCATGACAATTTAGGGTTGTTTCTATGTATGTATATGAACAAAGCATCCCTATTTTTTTATGGCTATAAATGTAATGTGAGGATGAGCGTTTACATTTCTTGTATTGGAAAAGCCTACTTGTAAAGGGATGGTTTTATTTTTCATACATCATATACTTGAATTACCTTAGCATAAGCTCTAAGTTGTCAATTCGGGCCCACGTGGGGGTCTATGCGCACTTTTTTTGTATGGCGCACTTTATATTATTGTGGATGATCTTAGATTGGTTTATAAATCATCTAATTAATGTTTGTTTAGAAAAATCAATTATAAAAGGATTTTTCTTGATTTACAAAATTAAGATTTGATTAATGAGCAATAGCAAATTTTTTGGTCTTAAATTGTAAAAAGGGAAAAATTCATTTGTAATTGGATTTTAAAACAAGCTTTATGAAATGTGTAAATAATAATGTCAATCCCTTGCGCATGTTCTCAAATGTTTTTCAGACCACACCCTGTTAATCTTTACAAAAGATAACAATTTTAAAGGGACTAATTTTTTGTAATATGGCACTACAAAGTAACACACCTACAGAATAAGTAAGAGCTTATGGGCTTTAGACTTATTCTATAGTCCAACCCATTGAACCGAATAATGGGCCTCCGGCCCAATTTCATCATAACCTTGAAAGCCTATGACACTTGGCTCGAGAAGGATCATAGCACGTACTTTGTGATAAGCAGCATGCACCATGATCTTATTGGGAAGTATATATATTACCTAATAGCCAAAGAATTGTGAGATCAGCTCGAATCTGTTTTCGGTGGCACATTCACTACTAGATTGAGCATCTAGTTGTGAAGTTTGGGAAAGTAAAGGAAACGTTCCAAGTACACGATGACTGAACATCTAAGGTCGATGTTAGATATGATTCGTGATATCATATTACTGGGAACATCTTCACTGGTGAACTGCAGTTTTGGGCTATGAGTAGTTCATTGCCTAATTCGCGGGACTACAAGAAACAAATCATGATCCACAACGGAGATTTCAAATTTTTGTTTTGACATTTCCCGACATGTTGGGCTAAATATGGAGTGCCAAAATGTAAGGCGAACCACATTGCTACACTCTTGACCACAACTTCCATAAGTGGAAGTGAGCACAAGAATAGTAGGCCTAAATGCAATGGTAAGAGTACACTCGCCAAGAGACAGGGGGGACTAGCAAGGTTGTGCCCAAGGCTAACAAGGTGGGATAACGCAGTTGAAGGCGTTTTTCCAATTCGGTGGTAATAGGATGGATTTTTTTGGGGTGGTAGTGTTGCTAGGGTATGGTTATCTACAGATAACTACTTAAGAGTTGTTTTAATACATTCTAGTTTCCTTTGTTATTCATTTATTCTGAGACATGGCATGCTAGACATGAACACATAGGATGTGATAGGATGACTTGATTAGCTCAAGAAGCCCTTTTGGGCCCACTCACTAAGGTTGACATACCTATGTGTGAGTCTTTCTTAGTTGGAAAAGCATACCGAAAGTCTTTTAGAGAGGCTATTAGAGCTACTCAAGCGTTAGAGCTAGTTCACTTAGATATCTGTGGACCTATGGTTGTAAAGGCAAGTCATGGCACATCTCATTTTCTCTCTTTTATATATAATTTCACGTGATATGAGGATCGTGAGTATTTATCTAATCAGTTCAGAGAACTGTGTGAAGAAAAAGGGGAAGTGTAGACAACTTCATATTCCAAAAACTCTGCAACAATATGGTGTTGTAGAAAGAAGGAATAGGACATTCCTAGTTATGGCTAGGACTATGATGGTGCAAGTTAACCTCCCAATGTTGTTGGGAGTATGCACTCTTGATTGCTGCCTTCATACTAAAGTGCTTTTCTCAGTCAGTTCCTTCTACCCCCTTATGAGCTATGGAAAGGCGAAAAGCTCATTTTGGAGCATTTGTGCCCGTAGAGCTTAGGAGGTTATGTCCACTATACCTTGCATAAGTGTGAGAAACTACGCCCAAGAGCTAAAAAGCATATCTTTATAAGGTATTCTAAAAGATTGACAGGCTATGTTATGTATGATGAATAAACGGGTATAGGAATAACATAAATGGTGTCACATGATATTGAGAATGACTTCCCCATGTTGGTAATACTAAGAAATATCTTGACCTCTATGAGGTGGAGGATGTTGGAGACAACATACCATCTTTAAGCGAGGGTAGGAAGATTGAGATTCCACATCCAGTAATCACTGAAATATGGTACTAGTCTCCAGTTGAGTTGGAGTACACCGCTAGATGCTAGTGGGAGTGTACCAGATAGTGGGTGCACACCACTAGGCACTCAAGATTCTCAGGTAGTATACCGTAAGTGATGAAGAAAAAGTTCCTTGTCACCATTTTTAAATTGAGGGAGACATTTTCATATGTGCAAATGTGTGCACAAGTAGATGAGGATGAGCCTGCTTCTTTTGATGAAGTATTTTTCCTCATCTGCTGAAGCTGAGTGGATAGTTTCTATATTAAATGAGACGAACTCTATGGACCAAATAAGGTCTGGGAGTTAGTTGATATTCTGCCTGTGCGTAAGACTACTAGAGACAAGTGTGTTTTTTAAACTCTACGCAAGGCAGATGATTCAACTCACAAGTATAAGGAACGCCTTGTGGCGATCGTTTGTACCCAGAGAGGTATAGACCATGGAAACATGTTCTCCCAAAGGGTGAGATTTGACTCCATTCTTCTTATCCTAGCAATTATCGCACATTTAGTTTTAGAGCTTTTTCAGTTGGATGTTTAAACTATTTTTCTTAATGGAGAACTAGACGAAGAGATCAATATGGACCATCCCATTGGTTTTGTGACCAACGGGAATGAGCGCAAAAGTATGTCGTCTCAAACGTTCCATTTATTATCTTAAGCTAGCAATCGTCTAGGTAGTGGTACAATGTGTATACATTAAACTGTCCAAGAAAAGTGTTCTAATTCTTTGTATGTTGATGACATCCTTCTAGCTGGGAACGAGATGAGTTCCATTGTCACCACTTGAAGGTGGTTATCCTCTTAGTTTGAGATTGAGGACATGGGTGATGCTAACTATGTGTTGGGAGTTTTGATTGTGAGAGATCGTTCTCTAAAGCTTCTCTATTTGTCTCGAGGGTTCTTGAACGTTTTCACATGAAAATCTGTAAACCCATTGGCATCCCAATTTTTAAGGGACTCACCTTAACCTTAGATCAATGTCTTAAGAGTAATGAGGAAAGGAAATAAATATCCAGTTTTCCATATGCATCTACAATAGGGAATCTAAAGTATGCTATGTTGTGTACGAGGTCAGATGTCTACTATGCGGTTGGTTTAATTAGTCGTTGTCGTAGCAACCCTAGTCCTATCACTAGACAGTAGTGAAGAGTTATTGTAATATGTTCGTAGGACTATAGACCTTGCCTTATGCTGTCCACGATAGAAGCATATGTGGTGTGCTCTGTAACTATTCGAGAAGCTATTTTGGTTGAAGAGTTTTTGCAGTGGCTAGGCTCTTCACCTCATAAGCAATGAGGTTGTGCTATTCTATGGTGATGGCACATAAGCCTTAGCATATGCAAAACATCTCAAAAAAACATTCTAGCATGTAGACATTCATTTTTTGTCACATTTGAGATGTAGTTTGCGCAAAGGAGGTTGTCTTGAGGCACGTCTCCACCTGGGGATTTGATTTGCTTAGACATTTTATTATGTTATTGACATTATTATTTGATTTTTTATTATCAGTTAATAATAAACTAGTTGGTTTCTATATGTATATTTGTTATATGAATGGAATGAATGCACATTTCTAATATGACATCGGGCCTGAATCGACCTGCTCACACGGGCGATTCACCTTGGCGCCGAGATAGCAAACTAGGACACGTGTGTCCATGGTGCTTATATGGAGAATAAGATGAGACATTTGTGTTCATAGCACTTAGATAGCTAGCTAGGACATGTGTGTCTATAGCGCTTAGAAAGTGAGCTTAAACACTTATATCTACGTAGTGTAAGAACAACGAGCTAGATATATTATTTCTATATGTCGTCTTAGATGGAGCTAATATGAGACCTTTATATTTGGTCGAACATAGAGAGATCCCACGACTCTATGTTGCCTATTTACAGCCGAATGTGAGTTTTCAAATGGGCGCTAAGAAGGGAGACTGTGATGAAAAACTCAGGTTAGATATTTTGTGTAACATCTAGACTAAGATTCGTATGACGTTACTTGTTTTTCCAAACACAGAGTGACATGCCCATTTTAATGGAAGAATGCCATAATATATATATATCATATTATATGTGCTTTTGCGATCGACTGTGGAGCAGTAAATGGATTCCTCTTTATTGCTCGTAGCATATCCAAGACATTGGTTATCCTACAAACTGGTTGCCTTCATGACTTGAGACTATGTCATGAAGAGGACGTTTGATGATAGCTACTTTAGCATGTTATCCTAGGACGAAGAGATAATTCTGTTCTATGGGGCATGTCTGGGCAAGCGATGAAGTTAGTCGGATTGACATATGGGCTCAAGGAAGACCATTCAATAATACACCATGTTTTGTGACTCATTATTAGGCCTGCGACAATCATATTTTGTTACTAATATGTCATGAGTACATTACATTGAAGTGGTACAACACTTTTTTTCATTGAGGATTGAGAATGTTGTGTCCGGTGTGGTTGAACCGTCTAAGGAATACACGAGAAGCTTCCGAGTGATGTGTCTTGCTGGTTATAGTAATGACTTGACATTACACTCCCGTCGCTGTACTTTCTTTTCGTAAGCTCGCACGTTTTATTTCCCCGTATGAAGAGATGAGAAGTTCTGTTTCAAGAGATTGGTTTTAGTACTATCCCTATGTGGGTGAGTGGGAGATATAAGAAATATTATGGGCCATACAGGCACCCACATATCATTGGACCGGTTCTAATGGGCTTTGGCTCTTGGAGCCCTAGGGATTGGTAAATATGTGTGCATATATATATGCTATAAACACACATATGCTATCATTCTAAGTAATTTGGCAGCCCCTTTCTCTCTCTCCCCTCTTTTTCACGTTTTCTCTCTCTAGACTATCACTATGGAGCCGTGGGATTTAGCGCATAACTGTCATGGGGATTGCTCCATTAGCGTCTTCTACGACCTATGCAATGCACAAGAGGGTACTCGGAAGCAAAGAAGGAGTAGCCATTCGTGGTTTTGATCATCGGGCTCGTAACAACGCCGAATTGATCCGTTGGGTTATTCCGCTAGGTAAATGACCTATACCCAACTACATTCTTGTGTGCATATATTTTCTACACTAAAGACGAAGTGTTTGGCTGTGGAAGAGGATGATGTAGAAGACAAGAAGACAGAAACCAAGAGAAAATTATAGAGATGAGCTTATAGTTCGTCCATGAATGATATTGATTCAGTCACAGAGAGACAGAGAGAGAGAGAGAGAGGGATTTCAAAGTCTTTAGGAAATTAAGCATATAAATACTTTTAATTACTAGAGGGGTAGAATTGGGTTTTTGACCAAAAAATTTGCTGACATCACCTGTCACGCCCCAGAGTAGCCAAAAATAGGAAAAATTTAAAATTTCCTTTTTGGACTCGTAGGGAATGATGAGTTACATAAAATTGACCTGTCCGTGCAACATTCTATCATAGATATATCAGAGTAAGAATTTCACAATGTCTAATGGTATTCATGGGGGAACTTTAAATGTTTGCTACTTAGGCTATTACAGAAGTTCCAAATGAAAACCACAAAAGATAAGTTGGGCGGTCGACGCCACTTAAATTATTACATCAACCAAAAGATATTTTCTTAAAACAAAAAGGAAGTCTTAATATGGAAGTAGGCCAGAGTCTTCTTTCTAGCTGGCATACCCATGTCCTTCATTATCATACTCTTCTTGAAAGTCTTCTTGAGTATGACCTTCCTGATAGTCCCCCTCTTGAGGATAGTGATATTCATCTTGATAGTCACCTTGATAATTCTCCTCATTATAACCTAGACGTAATATGTCCAGGGCAGAGGGAAGAACCGTTAGCTTTTGAAGCTAAGTGAGTTGACCTAACCGATCACTCCTAATACAAACAATAATATACAAGTACAATAAATATCTCGAACTTGAATATTTCATAAGCATTATCTCAATGCGTATGATTTATGATATGATAATATGAATAAGATACGATACAATGCATCATCGATATATTCAACTTTACTCAGACACCATTACTCACTCATGTGACTTGTTACATTACCAGTGTAACGCCGTTAGCTTAGAGTAGAATGATTACATTGCTATCGTCGCCTAGCAGGGCCCTATAGCAGTTTTGGTTTTAAAAAGAGTGTAATCATTGGACTCTTAGGTCCTCGTGACCTTGCTTGGAGAATAGAATAATTATAGCACTATCGTCGCCTACCAGGGCCCTATAGCATTATAAAAGGTAACTATTGTATTCAAAGTTCAGATGGATACTTTGCTATCGTCGACTAGCATGGCCCTATAGTGTATCAATCATCAACTCATATTCCACTTCAATGATTTCAATGGGTACCTTCGCTATCGTCGCCTAGCAGGGCCCTATAGCATTTCATCGTTGCACCCATTGATTTGACTGTACCATTCGGATCTCCACGATCCACTCAACATGTATGACAATATGACTGGGTTAGTCCCCTTGACTAACCATGCAGACACCAATGTTGACATCATGACTCAATTACGTTCATATAAATGTCCATGTGATTGTATAATCATAAAGCATAATAAGTATAAATAATAATCATTAATAACTAAGCATGGGGTTTAGTTATCTAAACATGCGTTCATCATATAAATAATAATCTTAACATTCACATATAAAATACTTATCAGCTACGTCCACACAGGACGCACAAGATATTCACATAATAATACAAAGAAAAATTCTCTAATATACCAAGTGAGTTAGGACGACTTACCTCGATGGGGGTGCGTAAAAGCAAGCGTAGCTGCGGTTCCTACAAAGTAAATAAATTCATAGAACGTTGATTAACATGCGTACTAGAATCAAGGGCATAACGGTAATTGTGCCGGTGGGTTCCTAAACCTCAACATGATGATCTAGACAGCATTCTGAGTCTAACGTCATTGACTAGACTCAAATTGGAGTCCGTCGCATAAAAGGCTGGATTTCCTATACCAGTGTGGGCCCTAAAGATAAGCTGTATTTTTGACCGTATCAAAAGGTCACCAAACTTTAAGGGGATGTTCTAGACATCATTCTAAGACTCTAGGAACTAACCGCGTATTTTTCTAAGCTACGATTTATTTTCTATGAATTATTGAAGGTTTACTCATCTAATAATAGACGTAGGAACTCTATAATTACAAAGTATATTTTGGGAGTACATTTGGTCCTTCGAAATATTTTTATTAAATACTAGGCCTTAAAATAGGCTAGTGATATCTTGCTCATAATTTTCGGACTTTATTTGGTATTTAAATATTTAACTACAATCAAACGAGTCCTTCATATATAATTAGTAATTATTAAAAATATTAAAGTTTGGGTTTTCTAAATAAGAATTTATAAAACTAAGGCATTAGGCCTTAGGGAAGGTTAATATAATTTTTCCATATTTAATATTGGTCATTAGGTATTTATTACATAATTATTTTAATTTAACAATTACTTATTATTTATTGAAACTAAATAAATAATAAGTATATTATATAATAAATACATTATAATTTCAGAATTATAAGATTATTATCAAGAAAAGTTTTTTAGATTATTAAAATATAATTTTGGGCATTTAAATCTATTTTAAAAATGATTTAACTATTTTAAACTATTTATAACTATTTATAACTATTTATTGATATAAAATAAATAATAAATAATACATATAAATACTAATCCGAATTAACAGATTATTTAAAATGTTAAATATTACCAAAACAGGTTATTAATCCATTAATCGAGATTAACAGAATACTTAAGGATATAAAATAAACTAATTAACTATTAATTTAAACCCACGGGTCAGACCCATGTCCAACCAGAACCCACGGGTCAATCCATTTAAAGACTCAATAGAGTCCATGGTCAATAACTCGCGGGTTGACCCGACCCTAATCGGGTTATCCATATATTCTCAGTAACTGATCCAACCCGCAAACCCAAATCCGAATTCACATCGTCTCACAAACGTACCCACCCAGTCACGACCCGAACCCAATCCATCAATTCTGGTTGGATCCGAAGTGAAACGACGCCGTTTCAATAAGTCATTAATGGGTTATTTTAAGGACGACCCGACCCGTTTGTGTAAATGATATAACCCTTATTTAAAATGGGTTTGTACTATTGCTTAAGCTTAGGGTACAAGCATCTTAAGCACTAGGGTTCTGGTCATCATCTCCGGCTTCTAGCTCGTTGCCGGCAAGCCTCGTTTTCGCCAGAAAACTCTCCCTCCTCATATCTTGCTCATTACTCCATAGAAATTTGTGAAACCAATGCCAAAATGTTCGGTTTCGGATCCTCTACAACATACTATAGGCTGGGTTCTTGGTTTATTCATTTTAAGGTCCTACTATTTGATTATTCTTTCGGCCAAAAATAAGGATAATGGCCTGCACAGCCGGCCAAACAAGCTCTAATTCAAAAGCTGCTCTTATGGGGGTATGAGGGACCTATTAGGGTCTATTTGGTCTATCTTTTAGGGACTATAGTTGGGTTTGAGATTTCAAGCTCCAGTGAGGTGCTTTTAATGGTGGTTTGGGTACAAACCAGAGCTTAAGGCTCTATTTGGTTTACCCAGAGGGTCTGGGTGTGTGTGTGAGGGTGTGGTATATTCACAGAATAAACAAGGGGGTGTGGGGTCTTACAAAGTCTCGGGCTGTCTCTCTAGCTCCGGCGAGGCTCCCCTTTCTCTTCTCTGCGTCTCTTCGTTCTTCAATCTTCTCCTTCCTCCTCTGGTCCTCTGTGTGTGTGGGGGTGTTTAATGGTGAGGCAGTGGGCAGTGGTGCGGTTTGTTCTCTCGGAGGTTCTCCCTCTCTCTCAATGACTCAAGTATATAATGTCACGCCCCGGATCCACACATGTAAATCTAGGATACGTGGCACGCCACCAAGGCTCGCCCCAAGTCAGTAAAGTTACAGAGATCAAAATAATAAAAGTTTTGATCAAAGAACTCAACACACTATTTTATTTTTCAAAGATTTGAACACATACACCTAAACACATCTTACCCAATATCTATTTTTTAAAAGTAATATTTGTGTAGGTCAAAGAGTCTCCAAAGATACCCCCTTGCCTAATTAGAAGTTACAGAAATACAAACTCGTCCCATAACCAATCAATCAATATAACATGTCCCCTGTATTACAAGAATTTAAGCCGCAATCATTTTCTACACAAATCTAAATAAATAATTGATTACAATATTCCACTAATTTTACTTATTGAACCAAATCTAATAAATAGGAATTCAATTATAATCCCACGCCAACGAATGCTCACCAATTCCATTTCTTCCCTTTTGAGCTCCATCTTTAACACCTACGATGGTGATTCAATAGCCACTACAATATATAAGCTATATGCTTGTGAATAACACTAATTATGCACATGGATAATAAACATGGTCAACTTCATTTCATTACAACCAACTATAGTCGCCGGTAACTACTAGTTCACTCCCACCACTATTGACTAGCCCGCGGCTCCACTCCCTAAGCCCACGTGACCTAGTCATGACCCACGCCTCACGTGCGGTCCCATAGGCCTCTGGCGGCCGTGGTCGTCACCACATCGATTACCTCATGGTGGTATAGAACTAGCAACTCCATTGACCCAAATAAGCAACTCAACATGCTCACATAATTCGTTACACCGTGCTTTCACAATCAATTTGGGCCTAATTTAACCACATGAATTTTGCCCATTAATAAACTAATAAGCTTTATTAAGCTAATTTAACATGCTTTTACATCACAAATGAACCCAAACATGGAATCATCCATAAATCATAATTAATGTCACTCACCTCTTGGGAATCGTTCCTAAACTTGAGATTTGAGTCCTACTATAATCCAGGTACAAACCCTATACAAAAACTACAAGCTATGAGCTTAAACCCCAAAATGGGTCGCGGAAAAACTGTTATCAAACTCAATAAAATTAGTACCAATAGATTAGGCTTAACCCCAGAAGTTCGAATATGTGATCAGAATTAAAAACCAACGTCGTTCGGCTCGACAACCGTCGTCGAGAACGTCATCGTCACGTTATCGCCAATCTCGTCTCCTCTCTGTAATTGGTATCCTAACCTTAAAATGAAGTGGCCACGGATGAGGAGTCATCCTCCTATGTGGCTTAATCATGTAAGTTTCCTATTTTTATTATGACACCCCCATTAGTTTGCTAGTTTTGCAATTATGCCCCTATTAATTATGAAACTGTATTAAAACTATCCCAAACCTAAATAAGTATTTGTCTATGTCTCGCATGGGTCCCATAAGTGGTCCCATGTAATTATATGAAGTTGCTAATTAACCTACTAATTATGTAACGTGTTCAATTCGTGCTCACAAAGGTACCCCTAATTGACCCCAAAAGTGGTCACTATCTAATAACATGATATTATCAACAATAAAATAATGAATCATTTAAGCCTTAATAAACATTTAGGCACATAAGGGTATTCCACATATAATGTCCCATCTCAATTGGAACCCATCAACACACATCCCAACTTGGGATTGCCATACCAGCCATAACTGGGTTCCCAACTGGACACCCATAATCAACTTAGTGGGTCAAGGCCCACATCTCACATATACTCAAATCATCATTAAATGTTTAATAATGCATGCTAAATATTATTAAAAATAATCCAAGGGAGCGGGTGTTACATCTCTCCCCTCCTTAAAAAGAAGTTTGTCCTCAAACTTGCGTCATTCCACAGGTCAACAGATCACAAATCACATATGGTCTTCTCGAACGAATGATCATAACATTAAACTCAACCAATAAAATAACCGTAGCCCACAATACTAGATATTTTCGATTGGAAATTCCCTTTGGATGCTCAATATACATCGATCAGATCTTCTATACCCAAAAACCCCTCATGTGCTAATACACGATTCCGCTCTCACAGATCATATCATAGAATCAGTGGTTCAATACATAGATATATAATATGCACTGATCAAAACCCATCATCTCAATTTATACCGAAAATTCACGGTCTCAGCAATACCCGTTTTCACTCTTGTTTTGATCATATTGATGTATACCCCAAAATACCTTGTAAGGCACAACTCAGGCACTTTAACCGTCAATTGACATTACTCAACAATTTTATCAGCATTACATGCAATTTCCACTCATACTTGAAATACAGCACATATATTTGCCCTCTAAGATTTCAATTTACCCGCTCAATCACAATTCCAAACCCATAGTTTTTCAACTCATAACATCCATTTTCACTTACCCACAACGACTTTAAAAGCAGTGCAACAAAGTCAACCATATATACCATTCCCAGAATTATTGCCATTTCATTACCCTTAACAAATTATCAATTTGCTATCCCCGATCCCTTTTTGGTTATACAGAACCCTTTCCTTTTTCAACATAAACAATTCTGGAATTTTTTTTTAACAATTCAAATTTTAACTCTCTATACCATTATTTACATGTACTCTTTGGCATTTCCACATATACTCCAATGTACCACATAATTCAATTTTTCCAACAATCTTCAAAATTCTTTTCGAGACGAATCCCAAAATTACCACTTTCATTACAAGTTTGAAGAATCAACTAACCATAGCTGTCATTATGCATCCACTTTACGTCTTTCGAACCATCACTCATTTCCTAATTTTTCTAAACCTTGAGTCTTTCATGTACTTATATATTCTCAATTCCCACATCAAAATCAAGTCCAGTTTGAGACAATGCCCAAGACGACTCTAACAACGTCACAATTTCTCCAATTACCATACATAATTGCTCAACATTTTCTCCAAACTTTCACTTTATAAGTATTAAGTTCGATCTAACTCCCAAAACAAACACTATAAATGTAGTCGTTTCGCAATCGTACAATCCCTGTCATACATTTAAGGACTTCACAAAAGATTTCCAAACTTCAAACTTATTTCCAATAACTCACTACCAATTTCTTTTTTTTTTTCCCCAAGAAAATAAGAGTTTCTTATCATTGAGATTCTAGAGACCTAACTTTCTCAGTCTTTCTTTAATCAACTTCCATTTACAACTTTACAGTAATAGCCCACTTATTATCCAATCTCATTTTCTTGCATTTCAGGCATAGGTTATACCACACCTATCCAAGTACTCTATCAATGCAACAAACAAATAAATTTCATTTCACAAATCGTCATTCTTTACTGTTCTTGTAATATTTCCAACAATTAAACCCTCTTTCCGATAAGACTTTTCATTTCTTATTTGGAAATCCAAGATGCCCTTCACAATCAAATTCCCACGAATTCAACTAGTTCTAATACCAATATCCTCAAATTACAATTCATACCAAACTTAGGTCATATCACACATGAAATACCTCTTGTTCATGAAATTTTTGAATCCAACCAATTCAACTCAAACTCTTTGAATTCTGAAACTCATCTGTATACACTGTCAGTTTATTCAGTCAACCAAACTTTACCACATCGTCATGCCTCAACCAATCACGGCTAGTTTAAACTTTTGTTTAAAATCTTTTAAAACTTTTGCATTTAATACCCAGAGGGTAGAATAGTCATTTGAAAATATATTTTTTTTTTATATTTTTTTTTCCAAACCACACACAAAATAAAATATTTTGAATGAGAAATTCAACGGCAAAAATGATATGCATTTCGAGCTTCATAGACCAAGTTTTGAACATTTTAATACTTGAAATTCCAAAACTCTACCAACAAACCATATAATAACTCTGTCCATATTTTGCCCACGGAAACCCAATCATTCAAGCGAAAATCGATGTGTCAGAAATGTTAACCATATCCTCTGAATAATAACACAACTCCCAAACCCATTTGATATATCCTTAACTTTTATTGCAACTTCCCTCTTGAATGGAAAATATTTTAAAGCATTTTTTTTCCAAATATTTAAAATAACTTAAAATTGAATTTCAAAATTTATTAAAAAAATTCTTCAACACAATTGGAACCAATAAATTCAATGCAACCATTCTGATGTACTCATCTCCATCTCCAAAATAACTTTTCACGTGTACAAAATTAAATGCTCTTTTTTTTTTCAAAAATAACTTTAAAATTCCATAATCTTATAATGCTACATTTTACTCGTGCGAATCCTTCATTTCACCAAAATTCTACAACTTAAATCCAACCATTCTAAACCTCAAGAGTAAATCCCCAATCATCATCCAGGTAATTCATTGTAACCACATTTGGTTCCAAACATAACTTTTCCATCCCTTTCCTAAAAATCATCCCTTCGGTCCTTTATTTCCAAATTTAAATCCCAAATCCCTTTTAAATTATGCCTCCCCTTATAACTATCCAAACAACCCTTTACTTGTAAAAGCGGATCCTTGTCCTAATTCTTAAGGTTAATTTAATTCATTTTTATCCATTCACTCATTTTGCAGTCTTTTCTCATTATAATCAGAGAATTTCTATTCACCCCTTGCAGCCTACTTTGACAAATCAAATATACAACCATTCAATTTTCCCCAATTAATCCCAACTTTACCCAAACCACTGATAAACATCAATACACCGTAATAGGGTCAAGAGATTCCTCAAACCCAATAAGAATAACCAATCAATACAACACCATAACAGGATTGAGAGATTCCCCAAACCCAGTAATATAAACAATCAATATAAGACCATAATAGGGTTGAGAGATTCCTCAAACCCAATAAAAAAAATAATTATATGGTTGAGAGATTCCTCAACAAATTCATATAATAAAACCAACTATATAACCCTGTCATTTCCACTTATCCCAGCAAACCCCACATACACCCCAATTCTCAAGAAATACCCTGAATGCAATGAATACCCCCAAACAACCATAACGATACGAATCTCCAGATAAATAAGCCAAATAAATGATAGCCACATAACGGGTACCCCTAATACCATACTCACATGACTAACCCTATAGAAAGTCAAACCACCATAATCATATCCTAACTTGGTGAATTAAAGAAAATAATAAGAAAACTCACCATGAGGAGCAGTGACAACATAAATACGTACCCATAATGCCAATAATATACATATCAGGGAAAAACCACAATACCCAATACCACAATATTCTATACCGAACAATCAACAAATAATAAGAAGACCCTCCATAATAAAGAAATCCCGAAACCCGAACCATTGTCGGAAGTATAATAACGAATATCCATATATAAGAATACCCGATCACAAACTCAATACATGGAAGATTATCCATACCCAAAAGACTTGCTATATAGCTTTACCATCTTTTTTCATAACCCATTCACCACGTCAAGTGTTAATAACACAATCCAATCCTCAGAACGAAACACTTATACCAATCCCAGTAAATAATAATTAATTATCTCTGACATAAATCCCAAGTCAATATTAGAAGCTAGAAGCTTCAATAATATCCCATAACTCAATAACCCAAGTTAAAATACTCATCATAAATTATCATCCAATAATCCGTAGAAAATCATTCCCTTTTTTTTTATTACCCAAACTTTATCCCGGAGCCATACTCTCATAGAACATCATTAACTCAGAAAACAAAGTTTTCACACCTTAATTCTTATCAATAGCATTAGCTTTTGACATTCTTATAAATCCCATGATATTCTTTTATTCTTTCACCATTTCAATCTGCTCTAAACATAATCAACATACCTCACTGAACCCATTCTTATCGTTGAATCTGACATCTCATCACAGCTCAACCCAGCATCTCATCACTCTTTTACATTTTATAATGTAGATGGTAACATGCAACATGAAACTCATGCCAATATAATGCAATACACATCATATAATCATTTGACATACAATTATATGCCATGCCAATTTTATCTCATGCATATATGTTTTTTTTTTATGCAACTCCATAACATAACGTGCACACCACTCTCAAGTTGTCGTCTCTCGTACTCAAAGGCTCTAACCTATTGCTCTGATACCACTAAATGTCACGCCCCGGATCCACACATGTAAATCTAGGATACGTGGCACGCCACCAAGGCTCGCCCCAAGTCAGTAAAGTTACAGAGATCAAAATAATAAAAGTTTTGATCAAAGAACTCAACACACTATTTTATTTTTCAAAGATTTGAACACATACACCTAAACACATCTTACCCAAAATCTATTTTTTAAAAGTAATATTTTTGTAGGTCAAAGAGTCTCCAAAGATACCCCCTTGCCTAATTAGAAGTTACAGAAATACAACCTCGTCCCATAACCAATCAATCAATAGAACATGTCCCCTGTATTACAAGAATTTAAGCCGCAATCATTTTCTACACAAATCTAAATAAATAATTGAATACAATATTCCACTAATTTTACTTATTGAACACAAATCTAATAAATAGGAATTTAATTATAATCCCACGCCCACGAATACTCACCAATTCCATTTCTTCCCTTTTGAGCTCCATCTTTAACACCTACGATGGTGATTCAATAACCACTACAATATATAAGCTATATGCTTGTGAATAACACTAATTATGCACATGGATAATAAACATGGTCAACTTCATTTCATTACAACCAACTATAGTCGCCGGTAACTACTAGTTCACTCTCACCACTACCGACTAGCCCGCGGCTCCACTCCCTAAGCCCACGTGACCTAGTCATGACCCACGCCTCACGTGCGGTCCCATAGGCCTCTGGCGGCCGTGGTCGTCACCACATCGATTACCTCATGGTGGTATAGAACTAGCAACTCCATTGACCCAAATAAGCAACTCAACATGCTCACATAATTCGTTACACCGTGCTTTCACAATCAATTTGGGCCTAATTTAACCACATGAATTTTGCCCATTAATAAACAAATAAGCTTTATTAAGCTAATTTAACATGCTTTTACATCACAAATGAACTCAAACATGGAATCATCCATAAATCATAATTAATGTCACTCACCTCTTGGGAATCGTTCCTAAACTTGAGATTTGAGTCCTACTATAATCCAGGTACAAACCCTATACAAAAACTACAAGCTATGAGCTTAAACCCCAAAATGGGTCGCGGAAAAACTGTTATCAAACTCAATAAAATTAGTACCAATAGATTAGGCTTAACCCCAGAAGTTCGAATATGTGATCAGAATTAAAAACCAACGTCGTTCGGCTCGACAACCGTCGTCGAGAACGTCATCGTCACGTTATCGCCAATCTCGTCTCCTCTCTGTAATTGGTATCCTAACCTTAAAATGAAGTGGCCACGGATGAGGAGTCATCCTCCTATGTGGCTTAATCATGTAAGTTTCCTATTTTTATTATGACACCCCCATTAGTTTGCTAGTTTTGCAATTATGCCCCTATTAATTATGAAACTGTATTAAAACTATCCCAAACCTAAATAAGTATTTGTCTATGTCTCGCATGGGTCCCATAAGTGGTCCCATGTAATTATATGAAGTTGCTAATTAACCTACTAATTATGTAACATGTTCAATTCGTGCTCACAAAGGTACCCCTAATTGACCCCAAAAGTGGTCACTATCTAATAACATGATATTATCAACAATAAAATAATGAATCATTTAAGCCTTAATAAACATTTAGGTGATGGAAAAACGGTTTAAAGTTAAAAGTTAAACACGCAGCGGAAAAAGTCAAGTTATAAAACTTAATGGTAGCCCAGGATCTACTACTCATCAATTCCATAGATGCGTACAAAAAGGAGGGGACAAGAATTTATACCTTAGTGTCTTGAACCCAATTCTGAAATCTCTAACTTTTAGCAGCTCCCTCTAGATGGTCTTCACCCTTATGACTCCTGTGGATGCTTCCCAGAGAGACTAGAGATGGTGGGATCTCTAATAGAGAGGAAGGCGAAGGTTTTGGGGCTCTAAAACAGTTTCTGCAGCTTCTGACGTTCTTAAACGATGAACTTCTTTTCCAGAACGCAGCTGCCCTATTTATAGATTCCCAGAACCGACCTAGACTTCGACCGATCGAAGTGACATCGATCGATCGAACCTTCGATCGATCGAAACATTCTCGATCGATCGAACCTGTCATGACTTCAATCGATCGAACATACTTTAATCGATCGAACTTGTCTTGACAGCTTCCTCAAGTGTCTTTCCAAGTATACTGGCAGAGCTAAGAGTGGGACCTCCTAGGCTCTTTATTGTTGGCTCAGATCAGTTGATTAATTACCATGACCAAACTCTTTGATCAGCAAATTAATCGACTGATCAGTTAACGTTTACTCCACTATAAAACGATAACTGAACTCCAACGCAAAAGAACATATCCGAAGCGATAACTAGACTTGTATGTTGTACTAATGTCCCTCTACCTTCAGCATTCGTAATCATATCCAGGTAGTCGGATAACTATTACTGTCAACCTGAATCATGGTTACTTCTTGTATTCCTTGAGTCCCATTCACCTTTCATGATTACCAAACATGTTGATAACTCTTATCAACAAGACTGCAGTACTCAGTAATCGACTTGGTGACGTTCTCAAGGGAATGCTTACTCTGAATCAGAGGGTAGATTCTATCTTGACAATATATGTTCACAACCCTATGAATATGACATACCCAAGATACCCAGGTGTTGATCTTCTGTAGACCTCACTGATTGGTAAGTCAAAGCAGCCATATCCATAGCATGTGTTCATAATCATCTCAAGATTGAGAACACGTACCTTATACAAGTTATGAGTTCCTATCGACTGATAGACAGTCTTAAGTGTCAATAGGAAAACTCAGGTCCGTCAATGCACTATAAGCACTAGCATATTAACTAAGAGTAACACTCTAGTGATTGAGATTAATCACTCCATCCAATGGTAGTTAATCATGCTACAGTGTAAACCTGATGAGATATCCAGTCTCATCATCCACTGTGACAAGTTCTAAGTATCAAAGAATAGTAATTCGTATCTCACTTGTATGTATCTCATACATACACGAATTACCTACTATGACACTTAAGGATTAACAATCATCTCATGAAAGAAACATACATAATGAAATGTAAAGCTGATATCCATATATTAAAATGTTAATGTCTCATACATAAAGTAATGGTTTGAGGGCATAAACCCAACAAACTCCCACTTGCACTCACAACCATACAGGATTACATCTGAGACCTAGAATATCTAGATGACGATCAAAGACCTTCTGTGGCAAGGCCTTTGTAAACGGATCAGCAAGATTGTCAGCGGTGGCAATCTTGGTGACAGTCACTACTCCATGTTGAACAATATCTCGGATAAGATGATATTTCCACTCTACGTGCTTCCCTTTCCCGTGGTTCCTTGGCTCCTTGGACTGAGCCACTGCCCCACTATTATCACAATAAAGTGTAATAGGTGACAGCGATGCTGGTACCACCTCAAGTTCGATAAGGAACTTCTTGAGCCAAACAGCTTCCTTTGCGGCTTCACAAGCAGCCACATACTCAGCTTCTATAGTTGAGTCTGCAATGCATTTCTGCTTAATGCTCCTCTAACTAACAGCACCACCTCCCAAGGTAAAGAGATGACCGGACGTCGACTTCCTCGAATCTTTATCTGACATAAAATCCGAGTCAGTGTATCCTACTGGAATTAACTCACTACCACCGTACATAAGCATGTAATCTTTAGTCCTTCTCAGGTACTTAAGAATGTGCTTAACGGCTGTCCAGTGCTCTGGACCTGGATTCGATTGATATCTGCTAACCATGCCAACGGCAAAACAGATATCTGGTCTAGTGCATAACATCGCATACATGAGACTCCCAACTGCCGAAGCATATGGAATTCCTGCCATGCGATTCCTCTCCTCCTGTGTCTTAGGACACTGGTCCTTGGAGAACGCTAAATCATGCCTGAAAGGTAACAAACCTTTCTTCGAATTATCCATTGAAAACCTAGTTAGCACTTTATCGATATAACCAGCTTGAGATAATCCCATTATCTTTCGCTTGCGATCCCGAAAGAGCTTTATCCCAAGAATGTAGCTCGCCTTTCCTAGATCCTTCATATCGAAAGTACTAGCTAGCCAAAACTTGACTATTGACAATGCCGCTACATCATTTCCAATGAGTAGAATGTCGTCAACATAAAGCACAAGAAAAGCCACCACTTTCCCTTCACACTTCTTGTATACACAAGGTTCATCCAGATTCTGTATGAAACCAAACGACTTGACCGGTTGGTCAAATCGGATGTTCCAACTCCTAGATGTCTGCTTAAGCCCATAAATGGACTTCTGCAACTTGCATACCAAGTTACCTTTCCGACCAGCTATGAACCCTTCTGGTTGTTGCATATAGATGTCCTCCTCAAGATTGCCATTCAAGAATGCAGTCTTGACGTCCATCTGCCATATCTCATAATCTAAGCATGCAGCAATGGATAAGAGTATCCTGATGGACTTGAGCATGGCCACCGGCGAGAAGGTTTCCTCATAGTCAATGCCCTCCCTCTGAGTATAACCTTTCGCTACAAGCCTAGCCTTAAAGGTCTCAACCTTTCCATCAGATCCTCTTTTCTTCTTGTAAACCCACTTACAGCCAATGGGTTTAATATTGGCTGGAAGTTCTACAAGATCCCAGACCTGATTGGAATCTATAGATTCCAATTCAGCTTTCATAGCTTTAACCCAATGAGCTGAATCAACATCAGTCATTGCCTCTTCGTATGTGGCAGGATCAAATTCAGATTCTATGAAGACTGCTTCAAAAACTTCTCCTATGAATATGTATCTATCAGGCTGGCTGATCATCCTCCCACTACGACGAGGTACCGGTGCGAAAATAGGTAAAGAAGTGGTGTTTTCTTGATTTACATCGTTATTAACTGCAGGTTGGACTGAGGGCTCTCCTTCTATCTCTCTAAGATCTATCCTTCCCTTAGGTTTATGGTTCATGACATAATCATCCTCTAAGAAAACAACATTTGTACTAACAAACACTTTCTGTTCTCTTGGATCATAAAAATACCATCCATAAGTACCCTTTAGATACCCCACAAAGTAACATACTTCCGATCTAGAATCCAATTTGCTCATCTTTCCTTTCAGCACATGTGCCGGACACCCCCATATCCGGAGATGTTGCAAAGAAGGCTTGCGCCCAATCCACATCTCTCGTGGTGTCCTTGGAACGGATTTACTTGGTACTAGATTTACTATGTAAGCAGCGGTTTCCAAAGCATAACCCCAAAGGAATAAAGGTAACTCCGAATAACTCATCATTGACCTAGTCATGTCTAAAAGAGTCTGATTCCTTCTCTCCGCTACACCATTCTGCTGAGGCGTACCAGGTGTAGTCAACTGTGACAGAATCCCATTCTGTACGAGGTGATCAATAAACTCATTAGAGAGGTACTCGTCACCTCGATCAGATCGAATGGCCTTGATATGTGTGCCCAATTGCTTCTCCACTTTAGTCCTAAACTCTTTGAACTTTTCAAAGGCTTCAGACTTGTGCTGCATTAGGTACACATATCCATACCTAGAGTGGTCATCAGTAAATGTTATGAAATACTCATGACCACCCCTTGCTCTAATATTTATTGGTCCACACACATCAGTATGAACTATTTCCAACAAAGTATTGGTTCTATTGCCCTTTGCTGGAAAGGGCCTTTTGGTCATCTTACCCTCTAAACAAGACTCGCAGACTTCCATTGGTTCGAGAACCAAATCGCCTAAGACCCCTTCTTTGACAAGTCTGCCAATCCTATTTAGATTGATATGGCCAAGCCTCATGTGCCAAAGCCTTGTTGGATTAGTGGAAGGTCCCTTTCTTTTAGATGGTACAGTTACCACTGAGTTATTAAGTTCCATGCAAGAGTCTTTAGAAATATTAGGAGTAATCACATATAAACCATTTGATTTAACACCAGAACATATAAAAGAACTAATTCTTTTAATCACAACTTCAGTTCCAAAATGAAAAGAATAACCATTATTCGATAAATTAGAAACTGAAATTAAATTACGTCTCATTGAAGGGACGTAAAGTACATCTGATAAAATCAAAATTTTATTTTCTAGAAATTCTAAAACTACGACTCCTATAGCAACCGCAGAAACGGTTGCGCTAGAACCTAGAGTAAGTATGATTTCCCCATCACTGCACCTCCTGATTGATCTGAACCCCTGCAATGAATTACAGATGGTTAGTCGCACCAGAATCAATGCACCAAGTGTTTGAAGTATCCGTTATAAAACTTACTTCAATCACATGTGATTCAATCATACCTTAAACTCTTGTAGCTAAGAATTCTGGACAATTCCTCTTCCAGTGGCCCTTGTCGCCGCATTGGAAACACTTTCCTTTGCCTTGGCCACCCACCTTCCCTTTGCCCTTACATTTTCCCTTAGATTTTGCAATCTTAGGGACCGGTCCAACACTTGAACCACCAGTAGCAGCCTTCTTCTTCCCTTTCTTTCCTTTCGGTGTAGATCGGGAGGAGGAAGCGCTTTTCTCAACGTTCAAAACGTTGACCCCAGGTTTGATCACCCCTTCCGCTGCCAAAAGAGAACTCATCAATTCGCTCATTGAAAAAATCATTTGATTCATATTGTAGTTAAGTTTAAATTGAGCGAATGAAGGTGACAGCGAATTGAGGATCATATCAACTTGGGTCTGTGCATCGATGTTGGCACCTAGGGTCTCCAGCTCGTTTAAATAACCAATCATTTTTAAAACATGTTCCTTGACTGGAGTCCCTTCCGACATCTTTGCACTCATTATCTTCTGCATGGCTACCTGTCTTGCAGGCCTGCCATGCTCCCCAAACATCTTTTTCAGGGATGTGATAATGTCACTGGCAGAATCATTCGATTGGAATTGGTGTTGCAACACACCAGCTATTGAGGCTAGAATGTAGCAACGAGCCATTCCATTCGACTTCTTCCATTTGCTGAACTCGCGTCTGGCAGCTGCCGAAGCATTTGCCGCGGGTTCTTCAGGGCTTGGGGTGGTGAGGACATATATGTGATCCTCCGCAGTTAACACGATATCAAGGTTACGTTTCCATTCAGTGTAGTTATTTCCAGTTAACTTGTTTTGAGTGAGTATGGTGGCAAGTGGACTGAATGTAGATCCAGACATTATGATTTACTGAAAAAATCAAAAGACAAAATAAATATGAATATCAGAATTTGACAGTTTGAAATAAAAGAATCCTTAAAACTCTTATTTAAAACAAAGTCGCCGGAATATCGGAACGAAAGAATAAAGCCTCCGTGTGGTGGTCAATGTTCGATCTTTCGATTAATCATGACTTGTCCGCTATGCAACTCTTGCAAAACAAGTTATGACTCCCGAACCTTTTTGATCTCTAAATTTCTGAATAATGCCCCGTGTGGGATCCCTTATCCATAGTTTTAGCTAGTGTATACCATTAACTAAGATCCAATCACAACCGTCTCAAGTAGCGCCGCCGTATGGTGGTCACCCTCTAACACGTCTGATTGATCCTATCAAAAGAAGTTCACATCTAGTAACCAATGAGTAATGCACCCTCCGTATGGAATGATCACCCCTGGCGAGGTTACACAGAATACACTACTCATCTTACAGTGAACCGTTAATGGAAGATCGTGGGTGTTTATTAATAAGACCCTCTCCCACTAAATTTTAGAAATTAAGGATTTTGCTTTTTAGAAAAAATGTTTTTACACATTACCCATAAACATCCAATGTTTACTAATGCGTTAAAACGGTTTTTAAATTTTATTTTAGAAAACTTGTTTTACGTGCATGCAAGTAGTAACAATATAATTAAATGCCAATCACAAACCAAGCACGTAAAACAAAAAACTAAAATTGAAAATAAAGACATCCAAACGATGCCTCTATCTCCCATGGCTCTATCTCCATAGAACCATCCCTTTTGGTTTGATCGCCTCCAGCTCCATCTTCATGGACAACGGCTCCATGCTCCATCTTCATAGATTTTCTAATTCTATTACATTTATCCTATGCTTCTTTCGAAGCTTATAATTTATCTAGAAGTAGAAATAGCAACAACAAAATAAAAGGCTAGGGAAACCGGTGCGACTTTCCTTTTCGTAGGATTGAAGTCGCAGCGCCCTTTACATATGCCTTAAAACCAAACCAAACTTAAATTACAACATGCACCAATCTCAAACAATTTAAATACCAAATTTAAAAGTCTTGGTGCCATGGGAGATAGCGACTAAGCTTGCTGCAAAAGAGTTAGTCGTACATACATCCACGCACATATAACAATTGGAACTGCTAATTGATGCACACAGTACATAAACTTTTTATATACCGAATTAGAACTTGAAACAGCATCTTACTTCTCTGCCACAGTTCGATCGATCGAAGACAGTTCGATCGCTCGAACCTTCGATCGATTGAACACTGTTCAATCGCTTGAACAATCTGTTTCACATAGTAATTTGAAAAATTTTACAGAATATTTTAAAATTAAAGTATTTAATTTCAAAAAACTCTTTAAAACTGTGAAACAAAGATCCTGATAAAGAGTCTGTCTCGATCGATCGAACTCTATTCGATCGATCGAATGGTTTCGCTCGATCGAGACCTGTTTGATCGCTTGAGTATAGAGAATGTTCGATCGATCGAAACATGTTCGATCGATCGAACCTGCCTTGCATCCCATGCAATCACAGATTTGTACTCTGCTGCGATAACACTGCAGAAACAGATCTGTGATGATGCAGTTTCGAAAACAGTTCTAAAATCAACATGCCAATCAAAATAGTGTTCCAAAAACGCATCTATAGATCCAAACGAGCGTGGCTCTGATACCAATTGATGGAAAAATGGTTTAAAGTTAAAAGTTAAACACGCAGCGGAAAAAGTCAAGTTATAAAACTTAATGGTAGCCCAGGATCTACTACTCGTCAATTCCATAGATGCGTACAAAAAGGAGGGGACAAGAGTTTATACCTTAGTGTCTTGAACCCAATTCTAAAATCTCTAACTTTCAGCAGCTCCCTCTAGATGGTCTTCACCCTTATGACTCCTGTGGATGCTTCCCAGAGAGACTAGAGATGGTGGGATCTCTAATAGAGAGGAAGGCGAAGGTTTTGGGGCTCTAAAACAGTTTTTGCAGCTTCTGACGTTCTTAAACGACGAACTTCATTTCCAGAACGCAGCTGCCCTATTTATAGATTCCCAGAACCGACCTAGATTTCGACCGATCGAAGTGACATCGATCGATCGAACCTTCGATCGATCGAAACATTCTCGATCGATCGAACCTGTCATGACTTCAATCGATCGAACATACTTTAATCGATCGAACTTGTCTTGACAGCTTCCTCAAGTGTCTTTCCAAGTATCCTGGCGGAGCTAAGAGTGGGACCTCCTAGGCTCTTTATTGTTGGCTCAGATCAGTTGATTAATTCCCATGACCAAACTCTTTGATCAGCAAATTAATCGACTGATCAGTTAACGTTTACTCCACTATAAAACGATAACTGAACTCCAAAGCAAAAGAACATATCCGAAGCGATAACTAGACTTGTATGTTGTACTAATGTCCCTCTACCTTCAGCATTCGTAATCATATTCAGGTAGTCGGATAACTGTTACTGTCAACCTGAATCATGATAACTTCTTGTATTCCTTGAGTCCCATTCACCTCTCATGATTACCAAACATGTTGATAACTCTTATCAACAAGACTGTAGTACTCAGTAATCGACTTGGTGACATTCTCAAGGGAATGCTTACTCTGAATCAGAGGGTAGATTCTATCTTGACAATATATGTTCACAACCCTATGAATATGACATACCCAAGATACCCAGGTGTTGATCTTCTGTAGACCTCACTGATTGGTAAGTCAAAGCAGCCATATCCACAGCCTGTGTTCATAATCATCTCAAGATTGAGAACATGTACCTTATACAAGTTATGAGTTCCTATCGACTGATAGACAGTCTTAAGTGTCAATAGGAAAACTCAGGTCCGTCAATGCACTATAAGCACTAGCATATTAACTAAGAGTAACACTCTAGTGATTGAGATTAATCACTCCATCCAATGGTAGTTAATCATGCTACAGTGTAAACCTGATGAGATATCCAGTCTCATCATCCACTGTGACAAGTTCTAAGTATCAAAGAATAGTAATTCGTATCTCACTTGTATGTATCTCATACATACACGAATTACCTACTATGACACTTAAGGATTAACAATCATCTCATGAAAGAAACATACATAATGAAATGTAAAGCTGATATCCATATATTAAAATGTTAATGTCTCATACATAAAGTAATGGTTTGAGGGCATAAACCCAACATTAGGCACATAAGGGTATTCCACATATAATGTCCCATCTCAATTGGGACCCATCAACACACATCCCAACTTGGGATTGCCATACCAGCCATAACTGGGTTCCCAACTGGACACCCATAATCAACTTAGTGGGTCAAGGCCCACATCTCACATATACTCAAATCATCATTAAATGTTTAATAATGCATGCTAAATATTATTAAAAATAATCCGCGGGAGCGGGTGTTACATATAAACCCATAGCATGGTATACACACACATCTACATATGCAGATCTCCATGTCTGCAGGACTTGGATGGAGGGGATTGATTGCTTGGGGAAAGAAAAGGAGCCGGCGTTTGGGAGGTGTGTGGTGTAATGTTCGGCTGGTTATGGGGGTTTGTTTGGGTAGAGTAGTTACCCAAGGATTTAGGATAATTGGGTAGCACATAGGTATTAAGGATAAGATTCTCATTACTAAAAAAAATGTGTAGTTTAGCCGTCGCCTAGGATCACGTGCTGTGCAGTCTAATTTCTACACAAATTTTACGGGTATGCATGCAAAGTCAGTCCGAGTTCGTAATTTACAGTCCAAGTAAATAATAAATAAATACGCACACGTATATGATCCGGTTCCTGGGATTATGAAATCAAAATACTGAAAATATGAACAAAAATACGGGGACTCATTTATTAAATCACAGAAATTTTACGGGTATTACATCATCCATTTCCAACAATATACTTAACGACCACTAACGGCAGGGGATTATTTGTTAGCAAAGTCAAAACCTCAAGGGCGGTCAGTGTTATGTCGGAAACCTCAAGGGAGGTTTGTGATAAAGCGCTAAACCTTAGGGGGTGTCAGTGTAATTTGCTCTAAATTTTATTAAGCTTTGCCCCCCCAAAATAAGTAAACTTATTTTATAGCGCTACCAAAAATATTAGTTAGGCTAAAAAAAAGCATTTTATATGTAACATTTGTTGGCCCAATTATACTTCATTCTCCCAAAAATTGAAAAAAAAAAAACTTATAATATGTAATATATTGGCCAATTACAAATAGATCCAAAAAAATTTACCTCGTGAGTGCTGTCCTCGAATCCCCGTGTGACTCTAAGCACTTCTACACACACCCCCCCCCCCCCCCCCCCCCCTCCCCCGGTTGAGATTCCTGGGTTCACCACTGAGTATTTCACCACTGAGTATCGATCCTTCACTATTAATGACCCAAATAGTGGACAAACCATACCACACAGATAAAATGTCGCCTATATGAGAAACTATTTAGATAACATGGATAATTAAAATATCTCAAATTTTGGTATATCCAAATACTGAATTATTTAACGAAAAATTGGAGTTAAATCCTTGGTTTGTGGCTTTAAAAGTGTAAAGGAGCCTGAAAATTGAGACTTTTGTGCAAAGTCCCTAGTTATATGTATGTAATCATAAGTAATCCTATCAAACCATATATTTGACTAGTTTGGATAGATTTGCCCCTATAATTCTAGATTATTCATTCTTATAAAGCTGGGAGAGAGATTGAAGGTGATTGAAATTCATCTCTGTTGCAGATTTGGTATTTCGGAGACATCTCATAGACTGTGAGAGAGAGAGAGAGAGAGAGAGAGAGAGAGAGAGAGAGGGAGAAGATCTTCGGATATTGCAGAGTTGGAATTTTGTTTCCTTTCAGATTTGATTTTCTTTTATGATTTTTGATCTATATATATAGATAGATAGAGAGAGAGAGAGAGAGAGAGAGAGAGAGAGAGAGAGAGAGAGAAATCATCTTATGAACAACCTATTTTGTGTCTTTTGAGTGGTGTATTGTAGCTTATAATAATCGAATTACACACATGCATCCAGATTTTTAGTGATTGTGTAGCACCCAGAAATTTTCCTAGAAATTCCACGTAGGATTCAGAAAGAATAGTGACGTCACCTTGATGACGATTACAGAAGATCCATTAGGAGTCCTTATTAAAATCCTATAGTCAATATCTTGACGACAACATTAAGTCTAACCTAGAACCTAATAGCATAGTCGTGACCTCGACATTTTAAATTTCATTAGAAATTATAGTCAGATTTACGTCTAGACATATACACAGTCTGTACCTGCACAATTTACATTTGTGACTCATGTCACATTATTGCTTATCTATTGGAGCATTGACTCATGCCATAAAGTACTTAACCTGTGAGTGGGATCCACAATGTATTTAGGAGCTATGTGGGACCCACACTACCTCCCTAGGTAGACCTCACTCAATCTACCCTTGGATACACACAGAATACACATACACTTACAATGGGACTCAGGAACACATCCATTTTCACAACCTAAGAATGGGACCCACACCACCCTTGGCGGTCATGTGGACCCCACCCTTGATCTACCCTTAGACACACAAACCTACACACACTCATATACTATGGTGCACCCTTGCTCATGGGATAACCTCCCTCCCATCTCCCTCTATAAATAAGACACCCCTCCCTCACTCTTGTATCACTCCCTCAGCCTCACAAATCTGTCTGTACAGATTGTTAAGAGAGAGTCAGACCTGAGAGATTAGGAGAGAATCCACACCCTCCTCATCCCTACACTCTCGTCTCAAAACACCACACACACACACACTCTCTGATCTCTGTCACTCTTTCCCAGCACACGCACACACACATTGTGTACACACACTCTCATAGAACAGAAAGAGGAGGAAGAGGACACAGTGAAGAAGAGAATAAGAAGATCGGAGAGAGAGAAGAGGAGTTGATCGGAGTTTGGTGAGGCCAAGATGTTTACAAGGTAAAACACACCCCCATCCTCATTTTAACCATCTGCATGTCCTTATATCATGTTTAGGATCACATGCAAGGACCCAAACAGAGCCTTGTGCCCTAGTTAAGCCCAGACAGTCATAGAAGCTCCTCATCGGAGCTTGGATTTTTGAATCCAACCAAACAACCCCTAAGGCACATTAAACAGATCCTTTGGACCCCTGTACACTCCCCTAGAATCAGTTTTCAAAATGGGTAAGGTTTAGACTTGCATACAGGCCGTTATTCTCCATAATGACCGAAAGAATAATCGGCTAGTAGGACCATCAAACGAATAGACCGATCTCCCATACCCCAGTATGTTGTAGAGGGTCTCTAACCGGTCACAATGCCGTTGGTCTCGTGCATTTTGGGTTAGAGATGAGGGAGATATGAAGGATTGCCGATTTTCCGGCGACGCCCAATTTTCCGGCGACGTTGCTTCGCCGGAGAAGATGAAGACGACCCGTTTGGGTTCGGGTTATAACACCCGGGTTTGGGTCGGGTTTGGGTGGGTTAGGATGAGTGTGTAAGTGGTTTAGGGTAGCGGGTCAGGTTTGTTTTAAATAAACCCGTGGGCTTTTTAAGTAGGACGACGCCGTTTTGGCGTCGGGTTGGAGTTCGGGTCGAGCTGGACAAATGGGTGGGTTAGTATGTGAGTAAGAACGGGTAAGGGTCTGGGTTGGTTCGAACCGAGTAGGACCCGTGGGTCATTTAAATGACACGACGTCGTTTTGACGTCGGGTCTTGTTCGGGTAGGGTTTCGGGTTTTGGTTTGGGTCGTGTTGTGTCTGGGAATGGGTTGGGCTTTGGGTCGGGTTCAGTTAAGGTTTGGTCAGGGTTCGGGTTAGCGGGTAGGTTTAGTTTGTGTCTGTAATTGGGTTAGGTTTGAGTCCGGGTTTGGTTAGGGTTTGGGCTAGCGGGTTGGGTAGGATTGTGAGGAGAGTTGGGTTTCGGGTTCGGATTAGGTCCAACCCGAATGGGTTCTCGGGATGGGTTTGCATGAGTGTGTATATGGGTAGTCCGCCTAAGTTTCGGTCGGGTCGGGTCTGACCCATTGGGTCACGCGATCGGGTCTTCTTGTGAGTCTATTCGGGTAACCCGTAGGGGTCGGGTCGGTTCGGGTTTGACCCGTCGGGCCTGGAGATTTTATTATTATTATTATTATTATTATTATTATTAGTAATAATTAGTTTAAAAGAGTTTTAATTAGTTTTAATAATTATAAATTAATTTATAATTATAACATTAAGGTTTTAATAATATGGAATATTATTTTAATATTCTATATATCATTATTATATTATATATATTATATATTTAATTATTTATATGGTTTATATAAATAATAAATATTAGTTTTAAATGGTTTTAAATAGTTAATAAATACCTATATGCATTTATAAATTCTAGAAAATTAGGGTAATGACCCTGGGACTATTTTATTATATGATGTATGTTATAAAGCTATAATATTATAGTCCAGTATTTTTAATAATTAATAAGGAGCTATTTTATGAGTATATTAATTATTAAAAATACCAAACAAGCTCCGAAAATTATGAAATAAATACTGGTGTTATATTTTAATATCTAGTATTTAATAATAATACTTCTAAGCACTGATATCTTAGTATAATTATAATTACATATTTAAATCCCGTTTCGGGTATTTTCTGATATATATATTATCTTCAATAATTCATAATAAATAATCTAGGACTCCGAAAATTACGCGGTCAGTTCCCAGAGTCTTAGAATAATGTCTAGAACTTTCCAGTAAAGTTTGGTGACTTTTCGACTCGGTCGAAAATACGGCTTGTCTTTTAGGGCCTGTATTAGTATAGTAAGCCCTGCATATTACCTCGAAAAACGCAACGGACTCCGATTTGAGTCTAGTCAATGGCGTTGGACTTAGAATGACACGTAGATCACTACCTTGAGGTTTATGACCTCATTTGGTAAAATTACCATGTTGCCCCTATAATTGTACTCATACACTACTTCTGTTTATTCCGTTTATGGTTGTAGAACTTGACGTTTATCTGCGTTTCGAGGAGCGGCGACTCGAGGTGAGTTTCCTAACCTCACTCTAATCCTATTAAGACTAATATAAGATGATTAAAGTCACATGTACGATATTTTGTATAAGTGATAGGCTGATTTATGATGTCAAGTGTATTCCCAAAAATTATAAGATGTTTAAAGGCATGTTATAGTAGTGCTATCGCATACGTGAGCATGTCAAGGGTTTTATCTATATCTTTATCGGTATCAATTCCATGTCATACGATCCATGCTCTATATGTTACATTTCTGCTGCTAATTGATTAAATGCACGTTTTACGATATTGATGACTGGAATAGATTACGCATGCCATGTTAATAATAAAGAGAAATGAAAGTAGATTTGCATGTACATATTGATAATGGACACACGTGCATTTCATGACATGTGTCAACATGCGTTGTGTGAGAAAGAAAAGTGTTTGGTGAGAATATGAATGAGTTGAGATATGTGAATGTAAAAGAGATATGATTTCTGGATCCTATGGATCAACGACTGACGAGCCGGGTGGACATGAACGGTTAGGGTTCCTAGCGCGCCTCTCGCCGTTGAAGACGTCCGGTGATGCGCATACGTGGTTGAAGACGTCCCATGTATCGTTGCATACGTCCGGCTAGTGCTCTAATATACTTCTCAGCTGTGTAGACGACCGGTGAGAGTATACACATGGTTGAAGACGTCCCATGTGCCAGTTTCATTGTTTACAGATAGTGTGCGCCGTGAAGACGTCCGGTGGCCTATCAAGGGAATGAGTATGAATTGGCTGTGATAGTATGTTAGCATCCTTGATATACCGCGTGTTGTCAAGTGGATGAGAAAGAGAAAGCGAATGATGAGATTGAGTTGATGAGAAAATGATTTGGTTCAAATGATTTGGTTTTGAAAAGCTTTGGTTTTAAAATAAAATGGTTTTGAAAATATCTGTTTTAAAAGCAAGTGTCTTTGAAAAGAGTTGGGAATGCATCTTATTGATCATGCATTAGCACGCACGAGTTTATAATAAGGAGAATGTATTCTATGATGTTATGATTATCTGTTTACCTTTCTTGTTGAGACCTCTGCTTTGCCCGTGGTGAGAATGCGTCTTTTGATAAGAGAATAACCATACTTTAAAGTACTAAACCTTGGCGTGAGTTGAGAGATATTCTGTATTACTGATTATTGTGCGGTTGAGACTCTCACTCAGCCTTGTTCCAAGGCTGACGGCATGTTACGCCCTGGGCATTCGTATGCCCAGAGTGTTGCAGGTTTGGAGATAGATAGAAGAGTTCAGGAGGCAGTACCGTGGAGCCAAGGAGAATAAAGCCTTGCCCAAGACCTGATAGACAGTTCCTCAAGTTTTAAGATTGTGTAAATTGTTTAGTATGGCCTCTTGTATTAAGATTGAAGTTATTGTAACCCTTATTTAATTTCCGCTGCTGTATTTATACTCTGATAAGTATTAGATCATGTCTAAGCTCTAGTTTTTCCCTTATGATTGCATGGTGCGGAGTTAGAAGGAAGGAACGGTTATCAAACTAGTCACGTGTCTACGGACCCATAAAGGAAAATTTTTATTTTCCCTATTTTTGGCTTACTCCGGGGCGTGACAGGGTTTTAGTGGTATCAGAGCCTAGGTTAGGCATTTACCGTTTGTCCTATACACTTTAAGTTATAAACCATTAGATCGTTTCCTCACTTATGAAGATACTAACCCTATGATAGTTTATATTGGACAGGTTAGCATGGAACCATTCTATGTTCATGACGGGTTTGGAGGACATTGGGTTTACCCAGATCGTATAGAGTCTGCGGACCCAGTATTGTACCGGCAAAGGATCCGACGGAGTGCTCAGCTACATTTGGAGGGAAATATGTGGCATGATGTACATGTGTTGGGGATTGAGGACCCAGAGATTCTGCAGAGAGAGGCATATTATCGAGAGAATACCCTTAGACTTGTTCATCAGGAAGCAGCTGAGATGACTCATGACAGCTATACCCTCCGAGTCATGACCTTTCGAGTTAAGCTGACACCTCCACCAGGACCCGTAGGACCATCTTCTGCTATGCCACCCCCAGTACCAGAGGAATCCATAGCTGATACACCCTTGACTGTTGAGTCAGTCATGGGGACTGATAGGGAGGAAGATGATGATGGAGGAGTTCCGGCAGAGGGGACCATTTCTGTGGAGGATGCTGATTCCGCAGCCAATGTTTACCCAACTAAGAAATTGGGCAAGAAACCACCCAAGAGAGACATAGCTGGGAAAGGAAAGTCGAAGGTCGAGGATCAGGATGACTGAAGGATTTTGTTATAAGACTAGTATTTTTATCTTTTGTGTACTCAGGCATGTAACACGTAGTAGTAGTGACGTGTACGCCTTTCATGTATTTGTTGTTAGCACTATCCCCTACTATGTAGTAACTTAGCGTACGCACCTCTAATGCGAATGTTTTATATAACTATGTTGCACTATGTTTAAATCTATTTATGGAGATTTTCTTTAACCTAGTATATATATATTCTTACATGGATGTACTGCTCGCTTTTAATTAGTGATTTATTTAAACTTGTATACTCTTAGTCTATAAGAATGAATGATAAATCCCCACGATGAGTTGAGCCATAGAAGTCATAAGTATAATAAATATAGAATTAGGAACTAATGTAGGTTCAGGGAGTCAGATATGGAACACTTGGCACTAACTTGAGGGTTAGAAAGAATTAAGGAAGGTACCCCCTTATTACTATAAAATTTTAAGATATTCCTTTAATTAGCACCAGTACTAAGTTAGTTTTCTGTGTTGGACAGGCTAGCATGGAGTACGAGATAGAGCACGATGCTGAGGATGGACAGTACAGAGTTACCTTAGAGAGACAGTTTGCCCCTCGAGGATTTGGCTATGTTAGCAACGCCATCAAGCATACAGTTCGCCAGAGTTTAAGGAGATGGACACGTTGCTTCTTCCGTGAGAGACCTGTTCCAGAGATAACATATTACAGAGCGGTAGCACCGCGACTAATGTCCACTGAGATGGAGGAGGTTTCGCACGCCCTTGGAAACCTTGCGATCCATGACCAGGACGAGCCACAAGAGGACATAGTACACTATGTTACCCCTGCAGGTTCTGACGATGACTCAAATGATGATCCAGATGAGGACCCACTAGCAGACCCGGAGATGATAGAGGATCCTGATTGGCCCCTAGAGCCAGCCTGGGATGCATTTGTTGGTATTCCTCCGATCGATTTTCCACCCTCTAGTGATTTAGGAGAGGTGACCTCGGACTTTGATGTGGAGAGAGATGGAGGATGGATTCTTAGCTAGTTCATCTTTTTTTTTTATTTGTTCCACTTCTTTTTGATGTATCACAGATTTGTAGAACTAGTATTCGTACTGTTGTTGTACCCTTTTATTTTCTGATCAGTAGCAGTTTGTTTTTGACTTAACTTAGCTATAATTGTATGGATGAGACGTATTCTTGTTAATTGCTAATTTTACCTCTTATACATTTATTACTAATAAGATTATAGGCTTGACCATTAGTTGATAGATGTTTAGGCACTGACGAACTTCCTGAGATGGATCTCGGAACAGTCAGTTCAACTTAGAGTCTAGAAAGGCCAAGAATAAGGATGCCTTACCCTTAATCCTAGTAGTAGTTATGATGATCATTATATGCTAGAAATCCCTGTTAACTCAATGCTGTTACTTGTCATATGATCAGACGAGATAAGATAAGGTATTGACCAAATAGGTGTTAACTCGTAGGTATAACCCTCGCTAGTGTACACCATGGTTAAGAGAAAATGGAATACTCAGAATTCATCCAACGAAACAACAAATGTGATACCTCCAGCAGTGGATCCAACAGGATTGATAGGAGCTCTTGTCCGACGCGTGGAACAAGCAAGTGATCACTTGGACCGCATCATCAACAGCAAGGATACTTGTCAGACAGGAGATAAACTGCTTGAGAGATTTCGTGCACTTAAACCAGGAACTTTCACGGGAATGACAGAAGCATGGGAAGCTGAACAATGGCTTCGTGATATGGAACGAATGTTTCAAGCCCTCGAATGCAACGAGACGGAGAAAAGACGCTTGGCTGTTTTCCAATTGTCATATTCGGCAGCTGATTGGTGGGAATCTGTCGAGGCTACAGTGGGCGAGGATATTGCAAGGAAGATGACATGGGAAGCATTCAAAACAAAATTTCTAGCAAAGTACTTCCCAAGAACAGAGAGAAACAAGAAGAAAAAGGAATTCATAGAGCTAGTTCAAGGCAACATGACAGTACAAGAATACACGACGAAATTTGAGAGACTATCACGATTTGCTCCGTACATGGTAGATACTCAACGGAATAAGACACTGCAATATTACGAAGGACTTAATCCAGACATTCAAAAGACAGCAGCAGTATACCTTGACCAACCATTCGAAGAAATGGTCGAATTAGCCACACAACTAGAGAACATAGCTCTGAACAGCAAGAAACTAGAAAGCCACCCACAAGGAAGAAAAGATAACTGGTTCCAGGCAAACAACCCAGGAGGAAGTCGAAGAGGCAATCAAGTATCCCGGGCAACCGCTCAAATGCAGTCTGTAATCACTAGAAGAAACTCTGGACACCTCCAGAATCATCACAAAGGACAGAGAAGCAATGACAGAAGAGTTAGTCAGACAGCTGTTCAAACACACGCAAAGCAACGAGACATCTGCTACAACTGCGGAACACCTGGACACCACTCCAAAGAGTGCACAGCACCGAAACAACTCACAGGGAAACAAGTACGGTGTTTCAATTGTGGAAAGGCTAGACATGTGCGTAAAGTTTGTCCCGAACAAGAAGTTCAGAATAATGCTCCACCACCACAGAGATCCAGAAAGAGAGCACACAGATCAGGGAATCAATCTCAGCACTAAATAAAATGGAAGACTGAAGGTACCATGCCCACTGGTAGAACTCTGAACCCTATATAGAAATGATGTTACAAAATGATTGGGGACATTCACGAGATATTATGAGAAGGAGCTGATGTATTCCATGGAAATCAGAACCCGGAACAGTGGACAACAACTTATGGTCAGGTAGACCATTTAGATTGATAAGAGCGCCTGAGTTGGTATAGAACGACTAAACCTATAAGTAAGACTTTGAACATTTAAGATCTAGCAAACTCTAGATTTCGAGGACGAAATCCTCAAATAAGGTGGGTAGAGATGTAGCACCCAGAAATTTTCCTAGAAATTCCACGTAGGATTCAGAAAGAATAGTGACGTCACCTTGATGACGATTACAGAAGATCCATTAGGAGTCCTTATTAAAATCCTATAGTCAATATCTTGACGACAACATTAAGTCTAACCTAGAACCTAATAGCATAGTCGTGACCTCAACATTTTAAATTTCATTAGAAATTATAGTCAGATTTACGTCAAGACATATACACAGTCTGTACCTGCACAATTTACATTTGTGACTCATGTCACATTATTGCTTATCTATTGGAGCATTGACTCATGCCATAAAGTACTTAACCTGTGAGTGGGATCCACAATGTATTTAGGAGCTATGTGGGACCCACACTACCTCCCTAGGTAGACCTCACTCAATCTACCCTTGGATACACACAGCATACACATACACTTACAATGGGACTCAGGAACACATCCATTTTCACAACCTAAGAATGGGACCCACACCACCCTTGGCGGTCATGTGGACCCCACCCTTGATCTACCCTTGGACACACAAACCTACACACACTCATATACTATGGTGCACCCTTGCTCATGGGATAACCTCTCTCCCATCTCCCTCTATAAATAAGACACCCCTCCCTCACTCTTGTATCACTCCCTCAGCCTCACAAATCTGTCTGTACAGATTGTTAAGAGAGAGTAAGACCTGAGAGATTAGGAGAGAACCCACACCCTCCTCATCCTTACACTCTCGTCTCAAAACACCACACACACACACACTCTCTGATCTCTGTCACTCTTTTCCAGCACACGCACACACACATTGTGTACACACACTCTCATAGAACAGAAAGAGGAGGAAGAGGACACAATGAAGAAGAGAATAAGAAGATCGGAGAGAGAGAAGAGGAGTTGATCGGAGTTTGGTGAGGTCAAGACGTTTACAAGGTAAAACACACCCCCCATCCTCATTTTAACCATCTGCATGTCCTTATATCATGTTTAGGATCACATGTAAGGACCCAAACAGAGACTTGTGCCCTGGTTAAGCCCAGACAGTCATGGAAGCTCCTCATCGGAGCTTGGATTTTTGAATCCAACCAAAAAACCCCAAAAGGCACATTAAACAGATCCTTTGGACCCCTGTACACTCCCCTAGAATCAGTTTTCAAAATGGGTAAGGTTTAGACTTGCATGCAGGCCGTTATTCTCCATAATGACCGAAAGAATAATCGGCTAGTAGGACCATCAAACGAATAGACCGATCTCCCATACCCCAGTATGTTGTAGAGGGTCTCTAACCGGTCACAATGCCGTTGGTCTCGTGCATTTTGGGTTAGAGATGAGGGAGATATGAAGGATTGAAGATTTTCCGGCGACGCCCGATTTTCCGGCGACGTTGCTTCGCCGGAGAAGATGAAGACGACCCGTTTGGGTTCGGGTTATAACACCCGGGTTTGGGTCGGGTTTGGGTGGGTTAGGATCAGTGTGTAAGTGGTTTAGGGTAGGGGGTCGGGTTTGTTTTAAATAAACCCGTGGGCTTTTTAAGTAGGACGACGCCGTTTTGGCGTCGGGTTGGAGTTCGGGTCGGGCTGGGCAAATGGGCGGGTTAGTATGTGAGTAAGAACGGGTAAGGGTCTGGGTTGGTTCGAACCGAGTAGGACCCGTGGGTCAATTAAATGACACGACGTCGTTTTGACGTCGGGTCTTGTTCGGGTAGGGTTTCGGGTTTTGGTTTGGGTCGTGTTGTGTCTGGGAATGGGTTGGGCTTTGGGTCGGGTTCAGTTAAGGTTTGGTCAGGGTTCGGGTTAGCGAGTAGGTTTAGTTTGTGTCTGTAATTGGGTTAGGTTTGAGTCCGGGTTTGGTTAGGGTTTGGGCTAGCGGGTTGGGTAGGATTGTGAGGAGAGTTGGGTTTCGGGTTCAGGTTAGGTCCAACCCGAATGGGTTCTCGGGATGGGTTTGCATGAGTGTGTATATGGGTAGTCCGCCTAAGTTTCGGTCGGGTCGGGTCTGACCCATTGGGTCACGCGATCGGGTCTTCTTGTGAGTCTATTCGGGTAACCCGTAGGGGTCGGGTCGGTTCTGGTTTGACCCGTCGGGTCTGGAGATTTTATTATTATTATTATTATTATTATTATTATTATTATTATTATTATTATTATTATGATTATTATTAGTAACAATTAGTTTAAAATAGTTTTAATTAGTTTTAATAATTATAAATTAATTTATAATTATACCATTAAGGTTTAAAAATATAGAATATTATTTTAATATTCTATATATCATTATTATATTATATATATATTATATATTTAATTATTTATATGGTTTATATAAATAATAAATATTTGTTTTAAATGGTTTTAAATAGTTAATAAATACCTATATGCATTTATAAATTCTAGAAAATTAGGGTAATGACCTTGGGACTATTTTATTATATAATGTATGTTATAAAGCTATAATATTATAGTCCAGTATTTTTAATAATTAATAAGGAGCTATTTTATGAGTATATTAATTATTAAAAATACCAAACAAGCTCCGAAAATTATGAAATAAATACTGGTGGTATATTTTAATATCTAGTATTTAATAATAATACTTCTAAGCACTGATATCTTAGTATAATTATAATTACATATTTAAATCCCGTTTCGGGTATTTTCTGATATATATTATCTTCAATAATTCATAATAAATAATCTAGGATTCCGAAAATTATGCGGTCAGTTCCCAGAGTCTTAGAATAATGTCTAAAACTTTCCAGTAAAGTTTGGTGACTTTTCAACTCGGTCAAAAATACGGCCTGTCTTTTAGGGCCTGCATTAGTATAGTAAGCCCTGCATATTACCTCGAAAAACGCAACGGACTCCGATTTGAGTCTAGTCAATGGCGTTGGACTTAGAATGACACGTAGATCACTACCTTGAGGTTTATGACCTCATTTGGTAAAATTACCATGTTGCCCCTATAATTGTACTCATACACTACTTCTGTTTATTCCGTTTATGGTTGTAGAACTTGACGTTTATCTGCGTTTCGAGGAGCGGTGACTCGAGGTGAGTTTCCTAACCTCACTCTAATCCTATTAAGACTAATATAAGATGATTAAAGTCACATGTACGATATTTTGTATAAGTGATAGGCTGATTTATGATGTCAAGTGTATTCCCAATAATTATAAGATGTTTAAAGGCATGTTATGGTAGTGCTATCGCATACGTGAGCATGTCAAGGGTTTTATCTATATGTTTATCGGTATCAATTCCATGTCATGCGATCCATGCTCTATATGTTACATTTCTGCTGCTAATTGATTAAATGCACGTTTTACGATATTGATGACTGGAATAGATTACGCATGCCATGTTAATAATAAAGAGAAATGAAAGTAGATTTGCATGTGCATATTGATAATGGACACACGTGCATTTCATGACATGTGTCAGCATGCGTTGTGTGAGAAAGAAAAGTGTTTGGTGAGAATATGAATGAGTTGAGATATGTGAATGTAAAAGAGATATGATTTCTGGATCCTATGGATCAACGGCTGACGAGCCGGGTGGACATGAACGGTTAGGGTTCCTAGCGCGCCTCTCGCCGTTGAAGACGTCCGGTGATGCGCATACGTGGTTGAAGACGTCCCATGTATCGTTGCATACGTCCGGCTAGTGCTCTAATATACTTCTCAGCTGTGTAGACGACCGGTGAGAGTATACACATGGTTGAAGACGTCCCATGTGCCAGTTTCATTGTTTACAGATAGTGTGCGCCGTGAAGACGTCCGGTGGCCTATCAAGGGAATGAGTATGAATTGGCTGTGATAGTATGTTAGCATCCTTGATATACCGCGTGTTGTCAAGTGGATGAGAAAGAGAAAGCGAATGATGAGATTGAGTTGATGAGAAAATGATTTGGTTCAAATGATTTGGTTTTGGAAAGCTTTGGTTTTAAAATAAAATGGTTTTGAAAATATCTGTTTTAAAAGCAAGTGTCTTTGAAAAGAGTTGGGAATGCATCTTATTGATCATGCATTAGCACGCACGAGTTTATAATAAGGAGAATGTATTCTATGATGTTATGATTATCTGTTTACCTTTCTTGTTGAGACCTCTGCTTTGCCCGTGGTGAGAATGCGTCTTTTGATAAGAGAATAACCATACTTTAAAGTACTAAACCTTGGCGTGAGTTGAGAGATATTCTGTATTACTGATTATTATGCGGTTGAGACTCTCACTCAGCCTTGTTCCAAGGCTGACGGCATGTTACGCCCTGGGCATTCGTATGCCCGGAGTGTTGCAGGTTTGGAGATAGATAGAAGAGTTCAGGAGGCAGCACCGTGGAGCCAAGGAGAATAAAGCCTTGCCCAAGACCTGATAGACAGTTCCTCAAGTTTTAAGATTGTGTAAATTGTTTAGTATGGCCTCTTGTATTAAGATTGAAGTTATTGTAACCCTTATTTAATTTCCGTTGCTGTATTTATACTCTGATAAGTATTAGATCATGTCTAAGCTCTAGCTTTTCCCTTATGATTGCATGGTGCGGAGTTAGAAGGAAGGAACGGTTATCAAACTAGTCACGTGTCTACGGACCCATAAAGGAAAATTTTTATTTTCCCTATTTTTGGCTTACTCCGGGGCGTGACAGGGTTTTAGTGGTATCAGAGCCTAGGTTAGGCATTTACCGTTTGTCCTATACACTTTAAGTTATAAACCATTAGATCGTTTCCTCACTTATGAAGATACTAACCCTATGATAGTTTATATTGGACAGGTTAACATGGAACCATTCTATGTTCATGACGGGTTTGGAGGACATTGGGTTTACCCAGATCGTATAGAGTCTGCGGACCCAGTATTGTACCGGCAAAGGATCCGACGGAGTGCTCAGCTACATTTGGAGGGAAATATGTGGCATGATGTACATGTGTTGGGGATTGAGGACCCAGAGATTCTGCAGAGAGAGGCATATTATCGAGAGAATACCCTTAGACTTGTTCATCAGGAAGCAGCTGAGATGACTCATGACAGCTATACCCTCCGAGTCATGACCTTTCGAGTTAAGCTGACACCTCCACCAGGACCCGTAGGACCATCTTCTGCTATGCCACCCCCAGTACCAGAGGAATCCATAGCTGATACACCCTTGACTGTTGAGTCAGTCATGGGGACTGATAGGGAGGAAGATGATGATGGAGGAGTTCCGGCAGAGGGGACCATTTCTGTGGAGGATGCTGATTCCGCAGCCAATGTTTACCCAACTAAGAAATTGGGCAAGAAACCACCCAAGAGAGACATAGCTGGGAAAGGAAAGTCGAAGGTCGAGGATCAGGATGACTGAAGGATTTTGTTATAAGACTAGTATTTTTATCTTTTGTGTACTCAGGCATGTAACACGTAGTAGTAGTGACGTGTACGCCTTTCATGTATCTGTTGTTAGCACTATCCCCTACTATGTAGTAACTTAGCGTACGCACCTCTAATGCGAATGTTTTATATAACTATGTTGCACTATGTTTAAATCTATTTATGGAGATTTTCTTTAACCTAGTATATATATATTCTTACATGGATGTACTGCTCGCTTTTAATTAGTGATTTATTTAAACTTGTATACTCTTAGTCTATAAGAATGAATGATAAATCCCCACGATGAGTTGAGCCATAGAAGTCATAAGTATAATAAATATAGAATTAGGAACTAATGTAGGTTCAGGGAGTCAGATATGGAACACTTGGCACTAACTTGAGGGTTAGAAAGAATTAAGGAAGGTACCCCCTTATTACTATAAAATTTTAAGATATTCCTTTAATTAGCACCAGTACTAAGTTAGTTTTCTGTGTTGGACAGGCTAGCATGGAGTATGAGATAGAGCACGATGCTGAGGATGGACAGTACAGAGTTACCTTAGAGAGACAGTTTGCCCCTCGAGGATTTGGCTATGTTAGCAACGCCATCAAGCATACAGTTCGCCAGAGTTTAAGGAGATGGACACGTTGCTTCTTCCGTGAGAGACCTGTTCCAGAGATAACATATTACAGAGCGGTAGCACCGCGACTAATGTCCACTGAGATGGAGGAGGTTTCGCACGCCCTTGGAAACCTTGCGATCCATGACCAGAACGAGCCACAAGAGGACATAGTACACTATGTTACCCCTGCAGGTTCTGACGATGACTCAAATGATGATCCAGATGAGGACCCACTAGCAGACCCGGAGATGATAGAGGATCCTGATTGGCCCCTAGAGCCAGCCTGGGATGCATTTGTTGGTATTCCTCCGATCGATTTTCCACCCTCTAGTGATTTAGGAGAGGTGACCTCGGACTTTGATGTGGAGAGAGATGGAGGATGGATTCTTAGCTAGTTCATCTTTTTTTTTTATTTGTTCCACTTCTTTTTGATGTATCACAGATTTGTAGAACTAGTATTCGTACTGTTGTTGTACCCTTTTATTTTCTGATCAGTAGTAGTTTGTTTTTGACTTAACTTAGCTATAATTGTATGGATGAGACGTATTCTTGTTAATTGCTAATTTTACCTCTTATACATTTATTACTAATAAGATTATAGGCTTGACCATTAGTTGATAGATGTTTAGGCACTGACGAACTTCCTGAGATGGATCTCGGAACAGTCAGTTCAACCTAGAGTCTAGAAAGGCCAAGAATAAGGATGCCTTACCCTTAATCCTAGTAGTAGTTATGATGATCATTATATGCTAGAAATCCCTGTTAACTCAATGCTGTTACTTGTCATATGATCAGACGAGATAAGATAAGGTATTGACCAAATAGGTGTTAACTCGTAGGTATAACCCTCGCTAGTGTACACCATGGTTAAGAGAAAATGGAATACTCAGAATTCATCCAACGAAACAACAAATGTGATACCTCCAGCAGTGGATCCAACAGGATTGATAGGAGCTCTTGTCCGACGCGTGGAACAAGCAAGTGATCACTTGGACCGCATCATCAACAGCAAGGATACTTGTCAGACAGGAGATAAACTGCTTGAGAGATTTCGTGCACTTAAACCAGGAACTTTCACGGGAATGACAGAAGCATGGGAAGCTGAACAATGGCTTCGTGATATGGAACGAATGTTTCAAGCCCTCGAATGCAACGAGACGGAGAAAAGACGCTTGGCTGTTTTCCAATTGTCATATTCGGCAGCTGATTGGTGGGAATCTGTCGAGGCTACAGTGGGCGAGGATATTGCAAGGAAGATGACATGGGAAGCATTCAAAACAAAATTTCTAGCAAAGTACTTCCCAAGAACAGAGAGAAACAAGAAGAAAAAGGAATTCATAGAGCTAGTTCAAGGCAACATGACAGTACAAGAATACACGACGAAATTTGAGAGACTATCACGATTTGCTCCGTACATGGTAGATACTAAACGGAATAAGACACTGCAATATTACGAAGGACTTAATCCAGACATTCAAAAGACAGCAGCAGTATACCTTGACCAACCATTCGAAGAAATGGTCGAATTAGCCACACAACTAGAGAACATAGCTCTGAACAGCAAGAAACTAGAAAGCCACCCACAAGGAAGAAAAGATAACTGGTTCCAGGCAAACAACCCAGGAGGAAGTCGAAGAGGCAATCAAGTATCCCGGGCAACCGCTCAAATGCAGTCTGTAATCACTAGAAGAAACTCTGGACACCTCCAGAATCATCACAAAGGACAGAGAAGCAATGACAGAAGAGTTAGTCAGACAGCTGTTCAAACACACGCAAAGCAACGAGACATCTGCTACAACTGCGGAACACCTAGACACCACTCCAAAGAGTGCACAGCACCGAAACAACTCACAGGGAAACAAGTACGGTGTTTCAATTGTGAAAAGGCTATACATGTGCGTAAAGTTTGTCCCGAACAAGAAGTTCAGAATAATGCTCCACCACCACAGAGATCCAGAAAGAGAGCACGCAGATCAGGGAATCAATCTCAGCACTAAATAAAATGGAAGACTGAAGGTACCATGCCCACTGCTAGAACTCTGAACCCTATATAGAAATGATGTTACAAAATGATTGGGGACATTCAAGAGATATTATGAGAAGGAGCTGATGTATTCCATGGAAATCAGAACCCGGAACAGTGGACAACAACTTATGGTCAGGTAGACCATTTAGATTGATAAGAGCGCCTGAGTTGGTATAGAACGACTAAACCTATAAGTAAGACTTTGAACATTTAAGATCTAGCAAACTCTAGATTTCGAGGACGAAATCCTCAAATAAGGTGGGTAGAGATGTAGCACCCAGAAATTTTCCTAGAAATTCCACGTAGGATTCAGAAAGAATAGTGACGTCACCTTGATGATGATTACAGAAGATCCATTAGGAGTCCTTATTAAAATCCTATAGTCAATATCTTGACGACAACATTAAGTCTAACCTAGAACCTAATAGCATAGTCGTGACCTCGACATTTTAAATTTCATTAGAAATTATAGTCAGATTTACGTCAAGACATATACACAGTCTGTACCTGCACAATTTACATTTGTGACTCATGTCACATTATTGCTTATCTATTGGAGCATTGACTCATGCCATAAAGTACTTAACCTATGAGTGGGATCCACAATGTATTTAGGAGCTATGTGGGACCCACACTACCTCCCTAGGTAGACCTCACTCAATCTACCCTTGGATACACACAGCATACACATACACTTACAATGGGACTCAGGAACACATCCATTTTCACAACCTAAGAATGGGACCCACACCACCCTTGGCGGTCATGTGGACCCCACCCTTGATCTACCCTTGGACACACAAACCTACACACACTCATATACTATGGTGCACCCTTGCTCATGGGATAACCTCTCTCCCATCTCCCTCTATAAATAAGACACCCCTCCCTCACTCTTGTATCACTCCCTCAGCCTCACAAATCTGTCTGTACAGATTGTTAAGAGAGAGTAAGACCTGAGAGATTAGGAGAGAACCCACACCCTCCTCATCCTTACACTCTCGTTTCAAAACACCACACGCACACACACTCTCTGATCTCTGTCACTCTTTTCCAGCACACGCACACACACATTGTGTACACACACTCTCATAGAACAGAAAGAGGAGGAAGAGGACACAATGAAGAAGATAATAAGAAGATCGGAGAGAGAGAAGAGGAGTTGATCGGAGTTTGGTGAGGTCAAGACGTTTACAAGGTAAAACACACCCCCCATCCTCATTTTAACCATCTGCATGTCCTTATATCATGTTTAGGATCACATGTAAGGACCCAAACAGAGACTTGTGCCCTGGTTAAGCCCAGACAGTCATGGAAGCTCCTCATCGGAGCTTGGATTTTTGAATCCAACCAAAAAACCCCAAAAGGCACATTAAACAGATCCTTTGGACCCCTGTACACTCCCCTAGAGTCAGTTTTCAAAATGGGTAAGGTTTAGACTTGCATGCAGGCCGTTATTCTCCATAATGACTGAAAGAATAATCGGCTAGTAGGACCATCAAACGAATAGACCGATCTCCCATACCCCAGTATGTTGTAGAGGGTCTCTAACCGGTCACAATGCCGTTGGTCTCGTGCATTTTGGGTTAGAGATGAGGGAGATATGAAGGATTGAAGATTTTCCGGCGACGCCCGATTTTCCGGCGACGTTGCTTCGCCGGAGAAGATGAAGACGACCCGTTTGGGTTCGGGTTATAACACCCGGGTTTGGGTCGGGTTTGGGTGGGTTAGGATCAGTGTGTAAGTGGTTTAGGGTAGGGGGTCGGGTTTGTTTTAAATAAACCCGTGGGCTTTTTAAGTAGGACGACGCCGTTTTGGCGTCGGGTTGGAGTTCGGGTCGGGCTGGGCAAATGGGTGGGTTAGTATGTGAGTAAGAACGGGTAAGGGTCTGGGTTGGTTCGAACCGAGTAGGACCCGTGGGTCAATTAAATGACACGACGTCGTTTTGACGTCGGGTCTTGTTCGGGTAGGGTTTCGGGTTTTGGTTTGGGTCGTGTTGTGTCTGGGAATGGGTTGGGCTTTGGGTCGGGTTCAGTTAAGGTTTGGTCAGGGTTCGGGTTAGCGGGTAGGTTTAGTTTGTGTCTGTAATTGGGTTAGGTTTGAGTCCGGGTTTGGTTAGGGTTTGGGCTAGCGGGTTGGGTAGGATTGTGAGGAGAGTTGGGTTTCGGGTTCAGGTTAGGTCCAACCCGAATGGGTTCTCGGGATGGGTTTGCATGAGTGTGTATATGGGTAGTCCGCCTAAGTTTCGGTCGGGTCGGGTCTGACCCATTGGGTCACGCGATCGGGTCTTCTTGTGAGTCTATTCGGGTAACCCGTAGGGGTCGGGTCGGTTCGGGTTTGGCCCGTCGGGTCTGGAGATTTTATTATTATTATTATTATTATTATTATTATTATTATTAGTAACAATTAGTTTAAAAGAGTTTTAATTAGTTTTAATAATTATAAATTAATTTATAATTATACCATTAAGGTTTTAATAATATAGAATATTATTTTAATATTCTATATATCATTATTATATTATATATATATATTATATTTAATTATTTATATGGTTTATATAAATAATAAATATTTGTTTTAAATGGTTTTAAATAGTTAATAAATACCTATATGCATTTATAAATTCTAGAAAATTAGGGTAATGACCCTGGGACTATTTTATTATATAATGTATGTTATAAAGCTATAATATTATAGTCCAGTATTTTTAATAATTAATAAGGAGCTATTTTATGAGTATATTAATTATTAAAAATACCAAACAAGCTCCGAAAATTATGAAATAAATACTGGTGATGTATTTTAATATCTAGTATTTAATAATAATACTTCTAAGCACTGATATCTTAGTATAATTATAATTACATATTTAAATCCCGTTTCGGGTATTTTCTGATATATATTATCTTCAATAATTCATAATAAATAATCTAGGATTCCGAAAATTACGCGGTCAGTTCCCAGAGTCTTAGAATAATGTCTAAAACTTTCCAGTAAAGTTTGGTGACTTTTCGACTCGGTCAAAAATACGGCCTGTCTTTTAGGGCCTGCATTAGTAATTTAGTATAGTAAGCCCTGCATATTACCTCGAAAAACGCAACGGACTCCGATTTGAGTCTAGTCAATGGCGTTGGACTTAGAATGACACGTAGATCACTACCTTGAGGTTTATGACCTCATTTGGTAAAATTACCATGTTGCCCCTATAATTGTACTCATACACTACTTCTGTTTATTCCGTTTATGGTTGTAGAACTTGACGTTTATCTGCGTTTCGAGGAGCGGCGACTCGAGGTGAGTTTCCTAACCTCACTCTAATCCTATTAAGACTAATATAAGATGATTAAAGTCACATGTACGATATTTTGTATAAGTGATAGGCTGATTTATGATGTCAAGTGTATTCCCAATAATTATAAGATGTTTAAAGGCATGTTATGGTAGTGCTATCGCATACGTGAGCATGTCAAGGGTTTTATCTATATGTTTATCGGTATCAATTCCATGTCATGCGATCCATGCTCTATATGTTACATTTCTGCTGCTAATTGATTAAATGCACGTTTTACGATATTGATGACTGGAATAGATTACGCATGCCATGTTAATAATAAAGAGAAATGAAAGTAGATTTGCATGTGCATATTGATAATGGACACACGTGCATTTCATGACATGTGTCAGAATGCGTTGTGTGAGAAAGAAAAGTGTTTGGTGAGAATATGAATGAGTTGAGATATGTGAATGTAAAAGAGATATGATTTCTGGATCCTATGGATCAACGGCTGACGAGCCGGGTGGACATGAACGGTTAGGGTTCCTAGCGCGCCTCTCGCCGTTGAAGACGTCCGGTGATGCGCATACGTGGTTGAAGACGTCCCATGTATCGTTGTATTCGTCCGGCTAGTGCTCTAATATACTTCTCAGCTGTGTAGACGACCGGTGAGAGTATACACATGGTTGAAGACGTCCCATGTGCCAGTTTCATTGTTTACAGATAGTGTGCGCCGTGAAGACGTCCGGTGGCCTATCAAGGGAATGAGTATGAATTGGCTGTGATAGTATGTTAGCATCCTTGATATACCGCGTGTTGTCAAGTGGATGAGAAAGAGAAAGCGAATGATGAGATTGAGTTGATGAGAAAATGATTTGGTTCAAATGATTTGGTTTTGGAAAGCTTTGGTTTTAAAATAAAATGGTTTTGAAAATATCTGTTTTAAAAGCAAGTGTCTTTGAAAAGAGTTGGGAATGCATCTTATTGATCATGCATTAGCACGCACGAGTTTATAATAAGGAGAATGTATTCTATGATGTTATGATTATCTGTTTACCTTTCTTGTTGAGACCTCTGCTTTGCCCGTGGTGAGAATGCGTCTTTTGATAAGAGAATAACCATACTTTAAAGTACTAAACCTTGGCGTGAGTTGAGAGATATTCTGTATTACTGATTATTGTGCGATTGAGACTCTCACTCAGCCTTGTTCCAAGGCTGATGACATGTTACGCCCTGGGCATTCGTATGCCCAGAGTGTTGCAGGTTTGGAGATAGATAGAAGAGTTCAGGAGGCAGCACCGTGGAGCCAAGGAGAATAAAGCCTTGCTCAAGACCTGATAGACAGTTCCTCAAGTTTTAAGATTGTGTAAATTGTTTAGTATGGCCTCTTGTATTAAGATTGAAGTTATTGTAACCCTTATTTAATTTCCGCTGCTGTATTTATATTCTGATAAGTATTAGATCATGTCTAAGCTCTAGCTTTTCCCTTATGATTGCATGGTGCGGAGTTAGAAGGACAGAACGGTTATCAAACTAGTCACGTGTCTACGGACCCATAAAGGAAAATTTTTATTTTCCCTATTTTTTGCTTACTCCGGGGCTTGACAGATTGAAGTCTTTCCAGATTTGCAATTTTGTTCTCTGTCTTGTTTGATTTCCTTTTTGAACAATTAACTGTAATATTTGTGTTGAGGAAGGTGTGTACGATCTCTGCAACTCTGGTTCAAATGTAGCTCCTGATCTATTGCTGGATTTCGAATTGGAGAATCAGATTTATACGTTTTTACAAATCTGATTCTTTTTGAAGAATTTAGGAGTTAATACAAATTGATGATTTCAATTTTTCGTTGATGAATGTACTCTAATTGTAGCATATTTTGTTTTACGAAATTTATAGTTTAGATATTTTGAAGTCAGCATTTGCTTTTAATTTGCTTATTTTATTTGAAATGTAATCTGAAAGTTATGAACTTAGCATAGGGTTTTGATATGCTTGCATTCTGTATGTTTAATAACTTTAATCTGAAATTAATGTTCATCTTCATGTCCTTTGAGTGTAATTTTTTTCAATTTATTTGAATTACTTAGCACAGTGCTTTGATTGGGTTGAATTTTATAGTGGACGTGAATGAGATCTCAAACTACACAACTAAATGCATTCTCTAGGCATGAAACAAATTTATTTTGTTCATTATGATTTTTCAGGTGCATTTTTTTAGGACAATTGTGTGTTTGAATTGTTTTTTAGAAGTGATCTTAAAATAGAGTTGCTTACATTATTGTTGTTCTGTTCTTTTGTATCGTTCATTCATTTTTTTGGTTTGCTATGATTGGACATTAAAATGTTTAAAGCAAGTATTCATTGGTGATTAAAATGAATGTTTTGTGAAATTTCACAAAAAGTATTCCTATGGTGTTTTTTAATGTGGATATGTGTATGTTGCTATAGTGGATGTGATTTGACATTAAAATTGTTAAGAAACTATTTTTTTGTTGTGGTTGAAATTTCACAACAGAATTCTCTGTTAGTTTCTGGTAAGAATATGTTATACTATGATTTTGTGTATGCATTTGCAGTCATGGCTAAGCAGCTTATTGGGTTGTGCAAATTTGGTTCTAAAACAGCAGTTACAAGATTGTGTGATACGATGGTTTTTAGTGACTTGAATGATTTTATACATGGGAAGTGGGGTATGATAAGTGATGAATCAGCTATGATGTCTTACCAACTATCGGGCCACTCTGTTTGCGTGTTGCAAGACTAAGATGATTTTAGAAACATGTTGGATGTTGTAAAAGTGATGAATATGGATCACTTGGTGATTGATGTGACTTACTTGAATGCAAGACTTGAGGATCAGTCTAGTGGCCTAAGTAACAGAGTAAGTGTTATGATAGAATCAACGAGTAGGAGTGTTGTGGATGACTTTCATCGCAATTCAGGTCATACGAGGCATAAGTTATTGTTGGGTTCAGAATGGGCATGTGAGACTCGTGGTTTGGATCAAAAATTTGAAGGAGGGGCCGAAGAATTTAGAAAGGCACTGTGCAAGTATGCAATTCAGATGGGTTTCCAGTTCAAGTACTTGAAAAATGATCGAGAAAGAGTTACGGCAGTCTGCATTTACCGAGAGGATTGTGGATGTTTATGGCGGGTCCACGCATCAAAGGAGAGTATTAATAATTTTTTCTACATTAAAACGATGACCAATGAACACACATGTGGTTCTATTATTCGTACTTCAAAGCATCCGCGTGTGTCGTCGGACTTAGTTGCTAGTTTATATTTTGACAAGATCCGAAAGAAGCCACTGACCCGTTCGAAAGATGTTATTGGTGACATTAAGGATGATTATGGAATCGATATCATGTATCACCATGCATGGCTTGGGGTTGAGAATGCAAGGAGACAGATATATGGAGATCATGCTTTGTCATTTGATAAGCTTAGGTGGTATTTCAAGGAGGCAGAAAAGTTTAATCCTGGTAGTCACTTTGTTATTGACACAAATCCTGAGTCCCATGTATGGTTTTAATTTCATTAGGCCAATGATATTTTTGGATGGTACTTTTTTTAAGGGACGTTATAAAGGTGCGCTTCTTGGGGCTACTTGCAAAGATGGGAATGGAGGTTTGTAAATTATCTTTTTCCCTAGTTTTTCACTGGTTAAAAAAAGTGTAACACTTTTGTGAAAATTCACAAAAGTATTGGATTAAAATGTTAGTATTGTAATAGAACTACCACATTTGTATGGAACGATTGTAATTTCTGATTCTTCATGTTCAGGTATTTTTAGCCTTGCATTTTCGGTGGTTAGCTCTAAAGACAAAAACAATTGGATTTGGTTTCTAACTGAGCTTAAAAGAGTGTTAGATTCTGAACGGAAGTTGACTTTTATATCTGACAGACATGCAGGACTAATTGAAGGTATTCGAGTTGTATTGCCAGATCACTTTCATGGTTATTGTTTGCACCATATGCGAATGAATCTACGGGATAGTTTTAAAGGCGTGAGAGGCAAGTTTAGGAATCGTATTGTTTAGAAATTTGAGTTATGTGCATATGCCTCTACAGGTGTTGAATTTGAAAGAGAAATGGAATCACTTCTTAGTGAAGGTGGTCAAAAAGTGAAAGACTTTTTGAGTGACCTTCCAAAAGAACATTGGTGCAACGCATTTTTTACAGGTCAAAGGTATGGAGAGATGTTTTCAAATGTTGCTAAATATTGGAATGCAAAGATTGTTGAAGCGAGGCATCTTCCAATTACGGACTTGATTGGATACGATGAAAATCATGGCCGATAAGAGAAACCTATGCAAGGAATGGATAGGAATTCTATGTCTAAAAATGCATTAAAAAAATTGCAGGATTCATTGGGTGAAGGTAGGACTTGGAGTGTTAGTGTTTCAAGTGATGATATTTACGAGGTTAACTGTCATCCTTCTATTTTTGTGAACATCAAGGTTCGGTCTTGTTCTTGTGGTAAGTGGCAACAAGAAGGTTTTCCATGTGAACACACTGCCACTGTAATCCATAACAGTGGAAAGATTACTGGACATACAATTACAGATTACATTGAATCATACTTTTATGTTCGATATTTTGAGCAGACGTGCTCGAAATTTATACATCCTTTTGCAACTCCAAGCAATATCGATAACAGTTCTTGCAGTAGTTTTATCGTCCCCCCGGTGGAGAAGAAGCAACCGGGAAGACCACAGAGAAAGAGAATACCCTCTCGGGGTGAAAACATTTGTCACAATATTCGTCAAATAAGGTGCAGTAGGTGCGGGAAGATGGGAAGTCACAACAGGAAGTCCTGTAGAGAGTTTATCAAATAGGTGGGTAGTTGACCTATTAGATTCATACACATTTTGATTTCGGTTTGATATTGAATATTCAGTATGTTTTTGAATAATTGTTTTTTACTGTTATAGTTTTGATGCTCTAGGAGGTAAATTTGTAAATTTACTGATAATGAATGGAATCTTTAATTAGTTGTCTTCTTTAATTGTTATTGTAAATTTCTTACTGTAAAGTTTTGTGAAATTTCACCCAAGCAATTGAGTTTATTCCGAAAGGCAGTAAAACGTGCTTTTGTGAAATTTTAAAAAACTATCAGTTCACCTATTCTGAAAAGTAGCTATATAGTATTTAACAAAATAAAATCAGGCAAAAAATATATTATAATTTGGTGAAAAATATGCATGTTCATTACAAGAACAAAGTTTTGTGAAATTTGACAAAAGTACTTGAGCTTTTAAAATTTCACACTATTTCAGGAAAGAAACTCAGCAAAAAAAACACAATACTTTTGTTAAAAAGATGCATGTTAGAAGAACAAAGTTTTGTGCAAATTCACAAAAGTAGTTAATCTTTTCTGAAAGCGTGCAGCAAAGCAAGTAATTTTGTGAAAATTTTAATAAAGTAATTCAAGTTCCCTCGAACAGCAGCAAAATAACATGGTTTTGTGAAATTTCATGAAGTTATTAACTTATCTACTCTGAAAGGCAACATTACACTATTTGACGATAGAAACTCAGCCAAAAAAATACTATACTTTCATGAAAAAGATGCATGTTCATTACAAGAACAAAGTTTTGTGAAATTTCACAAAAGTACTTGAGCTTTTCCGAAAGTATGCAACAGCAACGTAACAGATGTACGTTTATTACAGGAGCAAAGTTTTGTGAAATAGTAAATCAAAATATAGTAATCTAAAAAGCATGTTTATCTATCTTAGTTTATCAAAAAATACAGATGCATATAGACATACAACAATTTTCGTAACTATACATAACATCAAAAGATTGTCTATGTTCTAGCTTCCATGGTATATCAAAACAAAATCAGTGATCTAGTTCATTGAAAGAAAATTTACTTTGATGTATTTGTGGAAGGAGGTATCTGCTCTTCATTTACAAATTTCTTCCTGAGCTCATCCCTCTCTTAAAATCTTCTTTTATCCATGAGTTCCCAGGAGTGTTGAGGAAATCAGTTATCATCTCTGCTCTGAACCTTTCTGCATCGCAGTAAAGGTTGATTTCCTCACCAAAGAAAACTTTCTTTATGATGTAACAAACAATTACACCACAATCAAGTCTGCATTTGAATACAAGAAACTAATCAATTTGTGAAAATTAAGATAAGGGTATAATGTTGAATATTAATATAGAAATCAATTTGATTTGATACATACGTCCCAAAAGCCTATTGTGGGCTTTTTTCCACGAACTCAACTTTAGTCACCAACTCCTCAATCGTGGGATCTTCTTCTTTTCTGACTTCCAATATGACTCAACATATTTTTTCCGAAAGGTTATTGAGAATGATGTTAGAGCATTATTACTAAGTGAGAAAAGTTTTGTGAAATTTCACAAAAGTAATTTTATACTTTTGTGAAATTTCACAAAAGTACTTCAAACAAAACACAATTTTTTGAATTTACTTTTAAAAAAGTAACATAGTTCTGTAAGTCTTTATATGGCTTGAAATAGGCTCCTAAACAATGGCATAAAAAGTTTGATAATTGTTTAATTTCAAACGGTTTCAAGAAAAATGAGAGTGATAAATGTATATATTATCGATCTTTGAATAATGATCATGTAGTCACATGCTTGTACGTGAATGATCTTTTAAATTTTTGTACTAGCTTAAAAATGATTGAAAATACAAAATCGTTACTTAGAAGTAATTTTGATATGAAAGATCTTGGAGAAACAAAGAATTACTAGAACTTCTAATGGTTTTTTTCTTGATCAATCTCATTATGTTGGATTTTGAAAAAATGTAAAATTTTTAATGGAAAAACCATGAATACTCCATTTGATGCTAGTGTGCATTTGATTCCTATTGAAAATGAAAATGATAATGATATTTGCAATCAAAAGGAATATGCTAGAATCATTGGAAGTTTGAAATATGCCACTGACTGTACTAGGCTTGATATTGCCTATGTAGTGGGAGTATTAGAAAGGTTTACAAGTAAACCAAATACAACAAATTTAGTTTTCCAAAAAATACAGATACATATAGACATACAACAATTTCTGTAACTTTACATAACACCAAAAGATTGTCTATGTTCTAGCTTCCACGGTATATCAAAACAAAATCAGTGATCTAGTTCATTGAAAGAAAATCTACTTTGATGTATTTGTGGAAGGGGGTATCTGCTCTTCATTTACAAATTTCTTGCTGTGCTCATCTCTCTCTTTAAAATCTTCTTCTGTTCATGAGTTCCCAGGAGTGTTGAGGAAATCAGTTATCATCTCTGCTCTGAACCTTTCTGCATCGCAGTAAAGGTTGATTTCCTCACCAAAGAAAACTTTCTTTATGATGTAACAAACAATTACACCACAATCAAGTCTGCATTTGAATACAAGAAACTAATCAATTTGTGAAAATTAAGATAAGGGTATAATGTTGAATATTAATATAGAAATCAATTTGATTTGATACATACGTCCCAAAAGCCTATTGTGGGCTTTTTTCCACGAACTCAACTTTAGTCACCAACTCCTCAATCGTGGGATCTTCTTCTTTTCTGACTTCCAATATGACTCAACATATTTTTTCCGAAAGGTTATTGAGAATGATGTTAGAGCATTATTACTAAGTGAGAAAAGTTTTGTGAAATTTCACAAAAGTAATTTTATACTTTTGTGAAATTTCACAAAAGTACTTCAAACAAAACACAATTTTTTGAATTTACTTTTAAAAAAGTAACATAGTTCTGTAAGTCTTTATATGGCTTGAAATAGGCTCCTAAACAATGGCATAAAAAGTTTGATAATTGTTTAATTTCAAACGGTTTCAAGAAAAATGAGAGTGATAAATGTATATATTATCGATCTTTGAATAATGATCATGTAGTCACATGCTTGTACGTGAATGATCTTTTAAATTTTTGTACTAGCTTAAAAATGATTGAAAATACAAAATCGTTACTTAGAAGTAATTTTGATATGAAAGATCTTGGAGAAACAAAGAATTACTAGAACTTCTAATGGTTTTTTTCTTGATCAATCTCATTATGTTGGATTTTGAAAAAATGTAAAATTTTTAATGGAAAAACCATGAATACTCCATTTGATGCTAGTGTGCATTTGATTCCTATTGAAAATGAAAATGATAATGATATTTGCAATCAAAAGGAATATGCTAGAATCATTGGAAGTTTGAAATATGCCACTGACTGTACTAGGCTTGATATTGCCTATGTAGTGGGAGTATTAGAAAGGTTTACAAGTAAACCAAATACAACAAATTTAGTTTTCCAAAAAATACAGATACATATAGACATACAACAATTTCTGTAACTTTACATAACACCAAAAGATTGTCTATGTTCTAGCTTCCACGGTATATCAAAACAAAATCAGTGATCTAGTTCATTGAAAGAAAATCTACTTTGATGTATTTGTGGAAGGGGGTATCTGCTCTTCATTTACAAATTTCTTGCTGTGCTCATCTCTCTCTTTAAAATCTTCTTCTGTTCATGAGTTCCCAGGAGTGTTGAGGAAATCAGTTATCATCTCTGCTCTGAACCTTTCTGCATCGCAGTAAAGGTTGATTTCCTCACCAAAGAAAACTTTCTTTATGATGTAACAAACAATTACACCACAATCAAGTCTGCATTTGAATACAAGAAACTAATCAATTTGTGAAAATTAAGATAAGGGTATAATGTTGAATATTAATATAGAAATCAATTTGATTTGATACATACGTCCCAAAAGCCTATTGTGGGCTTTTTTCCACGAACTCAACTTTAGTCACCAACTCCTCAATCGTGGGATCTTCTTCTTTTCTGACTTCCAATATGACTCAACATATTTTTTCCGAAAGGTTATTGAGAATGATGTTAGAGCATTATTACTAAGTGAGAAAAGTTTTGTGAAATTTCACAAAAGTAATTTTATACTTTTGTGAAATTTCACAAAAGTACTTCAAACAAAACACAATTTTTTGAATTTACTTTTAAAAAAGTAACATAGTTCTGTAAGTCTTTATATGGCTTGAAATAGGCTCCTAAACAATGGCATAAAAAGTTTGATAATTGTTTAATTTCAAACGGTTTCAAGAAAAATGAGAGTGATAAATGTATATATTATCGATCTTTGAATAATGATCATGTAGTCACATGCTTGTACGTGAATGATCTTTTAAATTTTTGTACTAGCTTAAAAATGATTGAAAATACAAAATCGTTACTTAGAAGTAATTTTGATATGAAAGATCTTGGAGAAACAAAGAATTACTAGAACTTCTAATGGTTTTTTTCTTGATCAATCTCATTATGTTGGATTTTGAAAAAATGTAAAATTTTTAATGGAAAAACCATGAATACTCCATTTGATGCTAGTGTGCATTTGATTCCTATTGAAAATGAAAATGATAATGATATTTGCAATCAAAAGGAATATGCTAGAATCATTGGAAGTTTGAAATATGCCACTGACTGTACTAGGCTTGATATTGCCTATGTAGTGGGAGTATTAGAAAGGTTTACAAGTAAACCAAATACAACAAATTTAGTTTTCCAAAAAATACAGATACATATAGACATACAACAATTTCTGTAACTTTACATAACACCAAAAGATTGTCTATGTTCTAGCTTCCACGGTATATCAAAACAAAATCAGTGATCTAGTTCATTGAAAGAAAATCTACTTTGATGTATTTGTGGAAGGGGGTATCTGCTCTTCATTTACAAATTTCTTGCTGTGCTCATCTCTCTCTTTAAAATCTTCTTCTGTTCATGAGTTCCCAGGAGTGTTGAGGAAATCAGTTATCATCTCTGCTCTGAACCTTTCTGCATCGCAGTAAAGGTTGATTTCCTCACCAAAGAAAAATTTCTTTATGATGTAACAAACAATTACACCACAATCAAGTCTGCATTTGAATACAAGAAACTATAATCAATTTGTGAAACTTAAGATAAGGATAAAATGTTGAATATTAATATAGATATCAATTTGATTTGATACATACATCCCAAAAGCCTATTGTGGGCTTTTTTCCACGAACTCAACTTTAGTCACCAACTCCTCAATCGTGGGATCTTATTCTTTTCTTGACTTCCAATATTACTCAACATATTTTTTCTGAAAGGGTATTGAGAATGGTGTTAGAGCATTATTACTAAGTGAGAAAAGTTTTGTGAAATTTCACAAAAGTAATTTTACTCTTTTGTGAAATTTCACAAAAGTACTTCGAACAAAACACATTTTTTTGAATTTACTTTTAAAAAAGTAACATAGTTCTGTAAGTCACATACTTCTGTTCATTCAGGTTTCTAAAATCCATATGGTAAGTGATTATTGTCAGAGTTTGATTGATTACCATGTCGTTGAAGTCTTTTGAACTGATCGTATCTTTTCTTTCCTTTCCGTGGCTTTTGAGAGTTGTAGAACTTCTAAGTTCCGTCCCTTGTGTCCAGTACAGCCAAAGTCCAGTGTCTTGTAGAGTTTTTGTAGCCTTTAGATATCAGCGGATAGATGTAGTAATGGTGCTGCTCTCTATTTTCAATGTGCAGGTGTACAAGGTTATTCAGTGTTTCTTTGTTGTTCTCTCTTACCCATGCCTGTTTTTTATGTAGAACAAATTAGAATTAGAATTTGTAAACAGCACAATAAATGATACAAAATTGTGTTTGGAATTTTTGTTGCTTACCAAGCATAAGCTGGGAAATACAAATGAAGTTCCAGTCCTTTCTTGTTGACTTTGCATAATCTTCCCATGTCCTTGAATTTTCATCAATAAATGTGCATACATATCGATAACTTATTCTTGCAATAAATTGGTTCATCAAATCAATGATAGATAGCTGTTAAATACCGAATTATATGCATGAGATGTTCAAGTAGTATTACGTAAATTGTTCCCAAGTGCTCTGTTATGAATAATACCAACCAAGTCATCCAATAGTAAATGGTCAGCTCTGTCTATTATGCGGAATGCTGTTGCACTGTTATTCCAAAAATTAAAGACAAATTTGAAACAACTTGGATGCACAATGGCACTTTATAATGTGTATTCATATAAACTACTTTAATACTTACAATGGGCCTGCTTTATCTCGCATTTTGTGTAGTAGGGTTTGATCTTTGGACTTCAAGTAATGATAAACTAGGAACTTACTGGAAGTCGGTATTTCATAGCATTTTTCTTCTATTTCATCAACATCAATGACTGCTTTTCCTGTTCCCTTGTCATCCTTTGTTTTGCTCCTTATTTGACGAGTTATTTTTTGCCTTTTTGGTGTGTACACAAATTCCTTCATTCTATTCTTTACTCTCAGCTTTGCCTTGACTCCTCGAACTAGTGAACTTTGCCAAATTTCCTGAATAGTCATCTCTGCGCATTTACGCTTGCTTTTTGGCATGGCCATCTTCTTTTTATCTTTTTTTTTCCCACATTCTTCTTCTCATTGGTCACTTTATTATTGATCTTGTTACGCTCATCAATCCTCTTAGTATTAGTGCCATCAGTCTCCATTAATTCATCTCCATTCTTGTTATCAGGTTCATTTGGTTTGAATTGAACCTTTTCTGTAACTTCATTCTGTAATGACCCGTAATTTAATAAGGGGTATTTCAGTAATTTATACATGAATCTGGACCCAATTATTTTTTTTGGTATATTTTTTTTTCCCCAACTTGTAGAATTAATGTTGCATTATTGCTTGCATAGGTATGAATGTACCCACATATTTAAAACATTGTGCATTTGGACCATACCCGTGGGACCCATATGTTTTGGTTGCCCAAAATTTTAACCACACAAAATACACACACATTCTCTCTCCTCCCTCTAAAGTGGCCGGCCACTTTGAAGAGGGGGAGACCCACATATTTTTTTTTTTTTTTCTCTTCTTTCTTTTCTCTCTTCTTCTTCTTCTCTTCTTCTTCCTCTCACTCCCTCCCTCAATGATCCACCATGGAAGCTCAACACAAGCTTTGAACCTCAAATTTCTTCAAGAGTCAAGGTGCTAGGAGCTATAGGACCAAACATTGGAAGATTTGGAAGCATTAACTCAAGATTCTAGGAGCTCTTTCTCTCACTCTTCTCAAGCCCTAACTTTGAATTGGGTGTTCTTTGGATTTCTCCAAGAACAAGGTAGATTTTCTATGTATTGATACACTTTAATTCCTATTTCTAAGTATGATGATGCATGTGTGTTGATTGTTGGGTAAATTTCTAGGGCTATGTAGTATATCATCAACTTAGGTCCTAGATCCTATGAAACTATATGTTTATGTGTCCATGGGTGCCCTTTATTTCCTCCTTCAAAGTATGAATTGCAAAACTTGTTGGTGAAACCCTTGGATTTGATGAATTGCCCTAACCTAGTTCTCTTTAAATTTCTTAACTTAGAATGGAACTATGTGATTTACATGCTTAAGTTAATATCTATGTGCCTACTTGTCTACTTGCTAGTTGAAATCCATGTTAGAAGTTAAGTTGGAGATGTTAGCTTTGGTTATTGGAAATTGCATGTGTGGAGATCATGAGTTACTATACAAATTTTATCATTTGTGATTCAAGGTGTGCAAAATGTGCTTAATTCTAGCTTAACACTATTATGGAGCATAATGGGTTAATATTACATTTGAGCTCATAGCATGAATTTCATTATTGTTCCTTTGATTTCTTAACAACAATACATAAGACATTATACATTGATTAGTGGACATGACATTGCATAAGCATTGACATTGGTTGAGTGAATCAAGGGGATTCATAGCATTTGTGCCATATCGGCAAAGACATTGCATACACATGATATGCGTTGAAAAGATCCCTCACAAGGGAGGGTATAAAATGAGATGATATGGAAATCCGGATGCGGGTTGTGATGTGAGACAGGGTGGACGTACCTAAGAACGTGCCAAACGCTAACTTATAGCCGACTAGCTATCGGAAGGTTAGTATGCTAAGTTCCCAGTGGGGGATTGCTCGCAGTCCGGTAACGAGGGGAGTGAACGATTACATGCATGGCTAAGAAGCCTTACATTTGCATCGCCTCGGTGGCAACCTCATTGCATCGCATTTCATTCTTAGTCATAGAAATTACTTTGTGTCTTTACATACATTATCTACTTAGCCGTCGCGCTAAGGGACTACGATCCCAAATCTTTTTGCAGGAAATATTGATAAGGGGAAAGACCCCAAGTCCGAGTAAAGGGTGGGATTAAAGGTATCCTCTTTTTGAAGCCTCTTGTTGGAGGACTTTGTTTTGAGAGCTAGCTCGTGGATGGGAAGGGGGACATGTAATTTATGTGATCTAGTATCATGGAATAGGATTGGATCAATAGAATTGCATGTACTAATTCATATGAACATTGAATATGAAATCTGTAATAGCTAGACTCACTTTCTTTTGGGACCGGCACGTGTTAGCCGCGTTGTTGTGTTGTGTACATATTTAAAACTTCATGTGTGTTGCAAAGAACCTCTCTTTTGTCTTAATATCTCTTGTCTTGGATGTATTCTAACTCTTTTAAAGACTTGAAGCTCTTTGACGTTTATATAGAATCTCTTTCAATGCCTTATGTATGTGTGTTGATTTTAATCCTTGCCGGATTTGTCCATTTTGCTTTTAAAGGAAATGTCTTAAAATCTCCCTCCCCCATTTTCCCTCTCTCTAATCTCGTTCCATTTCCCAAACTTTCTTTTCTTTTATTCATGTTGGAATGGTATTTCCTTTTTTTTTAAATGTTTCCGAATGTGAAAATACACGTGCGTGTGTGCTTAGAATACCTTCCCTCTGTCTCTCTCCCTATCTCTCCCAATGTCTCTCTCCCAATCTCTCCCTCTCCCCTTCTTTCTCTCTATTACCTCTTTTACCTCTCGTTCTCATTATGTTTCGAACGTATAAAGTCCCGGTTGGTTTACACACATGGTATACACCTTTTCAGACTTGTGTATGTATGTTTTAGATGCAAAATCCGAGGATTTAACGGAAATGGGCACGCATGCGAAATGCTGCCAAAATGCTGTCAAAACTGCTGTCAAAAAAAAAATACTGCTACTGTTATTCTTATTTTCTGTCCAAACGGTGAGGAACTGAGAAAATATCAGTCGGGAAAAGTTGTCCGGAATTACGTTTTACATGGGACAGCGCGGACGGAATATCAGATTTCAGAATATATGAGTGTCGAAAATCTTTTTAAAGTTTCAGCAACATAGAAAATTAATCCTGGGACTGATTGTAGCAGTGAGCTTTTTCTGCCCAAATGGTGCGGATCTGAGAAAATATCAGTCGGGAAAAGTTGTCCGGAATTACGTTTTACATGGGACAACGCGGATGGAATATGAAATTTCTAATGGCATAATTATTTAAAAACTGTTAAAAGTTCAGCTAACACAAATGACCTTTTATCATTCTTTCCTTTTGTATCTTTCTTTCCTTGCACTTCGGCGGTCGGGGCGTTACAGATTGGTATCAGAGCTAACCGGGTTCGAATACCTTGGTGCTCTGGGAGTTCATTTGGGTCTTTATATGACTTTTGCTTCGTGTTTTGAGGTGTTAATTTCATTACTTAAATTCAAGGCATGTGTTGTAGTTGACATGCTTAGATGATTGCATGCCGACATGATTATGTGCATAAATGCCAATGTGAAGTATATTAACATATATAGGAATGTTTTAAAGACAGTATGTTCACTTGATTTATGTTACATGCCTTCAAGATTAGATGTTCGCATGACCATATGCCTTTGTGCTTACGTATTTGTGTTCTCTTGTGTTTTTTTTTTTTTTTTTTTTTTTTTTTAGTGATGCCTCCTCGAGTGAGAGGTCGTGCTAGGGGCCGTCCAGCAGGTCGTGCTAGAGGCCGTGCTCGAGGTCGTGTTGGCGCTGGTGGCCGTGGGGTAGAGGCTTCTTCTTCTTCCTCCGCCCCCGGCGATGCTTTTGATGGAATTCCTGGGGGAGCTCAATTCTTTCGTGAGATGGCTGAAGCCATGCGGGAGTTCACTCAAGCTGCCCGAGCGGCCCGAAATGAAATTCCGCAACCTCCTCCCGTCGCCTCAGTGGTTCAGGAGCCTCCTCCTGTTGCGGAGCCTATTGTTCCTTTGGCACCGGCGGAGCCTAGAGTTCTATCAGTGATGAGGGAGTTTAAGAAGCGTAATCCTCCCATTTTCTCGGGTGATCCTGACCCAGTCGGAGCTGAGCTTTGGCTGAAAAGGATTGTCCGCATCTTTGATCATATCGGGCTCGTAGAGGATCATCTTCGCATTGATGCCGCTACTTTTCAATTCTCTGGTAGAGCTCAGATTTGGTGGGACCTTGTTTTGACAACTAACGCTCTTGAGGGTATGACTTGGGGCACTTTTGAAAGCCTATTTCTTGGGAAGTATTTTCCGGACCATGCACGCAATGCTAAGAGGGTGGAATTCTTATCTCTTCAGCAAGGAGATATGTCTGTTGCCGATTTTGAGACCTGCTTTGGGGACTTAGCGCGATTTGCACCTGATATCACATCCAATGATGCTACCAAGGCAAGAACATTTGAGCGCGCACTTCGACCGGGTCTTCGTGGAAAGGTTATGGGTTTCAAGCTCCCGACCTATAACCAAGTGGTACAGAAAGCAATGATCTTTGAAGAGGAGTATAATAGTTCCAAGAAGATTAGAGACGCTCGTCCTTCAACCAAAGGATCTCATACTGAATCATCTAGTGGTCCTCAGAACAAGAAGCCAAGGTATGAGGCTCCTCGACAGCAACAACAATCCTCTTATACTACACATCATTCGAATCCAGCACCCACTGCTTCTCGACCTCAGGCTCAGCGTTCACAGGCTCGTGGTTCTCGACATTCTACATCAGCCCGTGGTGGGCATCACCTAGGGCCAAGGGTATGTTTCGGTTGTGGTGATCCCAATCATTTTCTCAAGAACTGCCCTTTCAAGCAGTCTGTGCAATCTGCACCTTCTATTATGGGACATCACCAGCAGAGTGTTAGGCCTTCGCTTCTACCATCACCGCCTGTACCACCTACTGCTCAGAGCTCTAGACCCAGTGTTTCCAGGGGTCAACAGTACCCGTTGCTAGGATCTTTCAGAGGTGGGCAACAAGCTCTCGCCACCCCACCGCAAGTGTACAATCTTGGTACTGCTACATCTTTCGACACCCCTGAACCGTCTGTCATCCGAGGTACATTACTAGTGTTCAATTCTAGGGCATCGGTTCTCTTTGATACTGGGGCATCTCATTCATTCATATCGTCTGCATTTGCATCGGCGTTAGGGTTGGAGGTAGGCCATTTAGGTTCTACGCTCACCGTAGACACTCCCGTTGGAGGATTGGTTCCAATAGACCTTGTATGTCGAAATTGTGAGCTTATCATATCGGACTAAAATCTTAAAGTTGACTTCATTATAATTGATATGTCTAGTTTTGATGTGATACTTGGTATGGATTGGCTTAGCGCCTATCGCGCTTTCATTGACTGCTTTCGTAGGAGAGTCACCTTCCTTGCTCCGTCAGGAGAGACTTGTGTGTTTTTGGGGGATCGTCCTAGCTTCCCGACTTCACCCTTACATCTTTTGCATGGGAAGGGAGGACATAATGATTATTTGGCTAGCTTATTGGTTGATGAGAATAGGGTGACTCATGGAGAGTTTCCTCCTGTTGTTTGTGAGTTCATTGATGTATTTCCTGAGGATTTGCCTGGCTTACCACCCATTCGCGAGATCGAATTCACAATAGACCTTATTCCGGGTACATCTCCTATTTCTATTCCGCCGTATCGAATGGCTCCTGCTGAGTTGAAAGAGTTGAAGTCTCAACTAGAAGATCTTCAGGACAAAGGATTTATTCGCCCTAGTGCTTCGCCTTGGGGAGCACCGGTTCTCTTTGCCAAAAAGAAGGATGGATCTTTGCGATTGTGTATAGACTACCGCAAGTTGAATCGAGCTACAATAAAGAATAAGTATCCACTTCCAAGGATCGATGACTTATTTGATCAACTTCGAGGATCGACGTGTTTTTCGAAGATCGACCTGAGATCGGGCTACCATCAATTAAGAATGCAAGAGCAAGATATTCCCAAGACAGCCTTCCGTTCACGTTATGGTCACTTTGAGTTTCTTGTGATGCCTTTTGGTTTGACGAATGCTCCTGCCGCATTCATGGACTTGATGAATCGTATATTTCACTCTTATCTTGACAAGTTTGTTATTGTATTCATTGACGACATTCTCATATATTCGCCTTCTAGGGAGAAACACGAGGAGCATCTTCGCATCGTTTTACATACTTTGAGAGAACACCGCTTGTATGCCAAGTTTTCTAAGTGTGAATTTTGGCTACCTGAAGTAAAGTTTCTTGGGCACGTCGTGTCTAGTGATGGAGTTTCTGTGGATCCATCAAAGATTGAAGCTGTGATGGATTGGCAACCACCGAAGAATGTTTTTGAAGTTCAAAGTTTTTTGGGACTAGCGGGTTATTATCGACGTTTTGTGAAGGATTTTTCGCGCATAGCCATGCCTATGACCAAGCTTACACGTAAAGGGACGAAATTTGTATGGACCGAATCTTGCGAACAAGCTTTCCAACAATTGAAGACTCAGTTGACCTCGACGCCTATTCTAATTATACCCGAGCGAGGATTGGAATATGCTGTGTATTGTGATGCTTCGAAAGAGGGTCTTGGATGTGTTTTGATGCAAGGAGGCAAGGTTGTTGCCTATGGTTCTCGACAGTTGAAACCTCACGAGTCAAATTATCCTACGCACGATTTGGAACTTGCAGCTGTGGTCTTCGCGTTGAAGAGTTGGAGACATTATCTTTATGGTGAGCGATTTGAAGTTTTCTCTGATCACAAGAGCCTTAAGTATATCTTCACACAACGTGACTTGAATTTGAGGCAACGGCGATGGATGGAGTACTTGGAAGATTACGATTTTGATCTACAGTACCATCCCGGAAAGGCCAATGTCGTGGCCGATGCTCTTAGCAGGAAACCTCGTTCTACTTTGGCTTCTATAGCAGTTCGAGAATGGAAGATGCTGCAACAACTTAGAGACTTCGATGTTCATCTTGCAGAGGCCGATGGGCGTGCTACATTATTCACTTTGGTTGCTCAACCGACGCTTTTAAGTCGAGTTTTGGAGGCCCAGCAGTCCGATGATGAGACCGAACCACTTCGATTACGTATCTCTAGTGGTGAAGCGATTGATGGGTGGACTTTTAGTCCTGAGCACGGTGTAAGATTTAAAGGTAGACCTTGTGTTCCTACAGCTTGTCGTGAAGAGGTCTTGAAGGAATTTCATCATTCTCGCCTAGCAGTGCATCCAGGTGGCACGAAGATGTATCAAGACTTGCGTCGTCAGTTTTGGTGGAAAGGGATGAAACGATCCGTTGCAGAGTTTATATGCAGTTGTCTGACATGTCAGTAGGTAAAGGCTGAACATCAGCGACCTCCAGGTTTACTTCAGCCTCTTCCTATTCCCGAGTGGAAATGGGAGCATATCGCTATGGATTTTGTCACTGCACTCCCGAGGACTTTTCGTCAGCACGATGCTATTTGGGTGATCGTTGACCGCTTAACCAAATCTGCACATTTCTTGCCCATCAAAGTGACAGATTCTTTTGATGTTCTTAGCAAGTTATACGTTCGTGATATCATGAGGCTTCATGGTATTCCAGTCTCTATTGTTTCTGACCGCGACTCTAGGTTCATTTCTCAGTTCTGGCAGAGCCTTCAGAAGGCTTTGGGGACCCAGCTTTTGTTGAGCACAGCATTTCACCCACAGACGGACGGACAGTCCGAGCGTACTATCCAGATTCTTGAGGACATGTTGCGAGCTTGCGTTATGGATTTTGGGGGTACTTGGGAAGACCACTTGCCGATAGTGGAATTCGCCTACAACAATAGCTATCAGTCTAGTATTCAAATGGCGCCGTTTGAGGCCTTGTATGGCCGACCCTGTAGATCTCCTTTGTGTTGGACTGAGGTTGGCGAGTCATCCATCTTGGGTCCTGATTTGATTCGTGAGACGTCCGAGAAGATTGACATTATTCGGAAAAGATTGATTACAGCGCAGAGCCGTCAGAAGTCATATGCCGATCGTCGTCGTCAGCCACTACCTCTTCGCCCCGGTGATCATGTGTTTCTTAAGGTTTCACCAAGACGTGGAGTACTTCGATTTGGGAAGAAGGGAAAACTATCACCAAGGTTCATTGGGCCATTCGAAATTCTTGATAAGATTGGTGAGGTTGCCTACCGATTAGCCCTTCCACCTCAGCTTTCAAAGGTTCATAACGTCTTTCACGTTTCGATGTTACGAAAGTATCAAGAGAATTCTTCGCATATTTTGGATTGGAAAGAGATCGAGGTAGATCAAGACGTTTCTTACGAGGAACAACCCCTTCGCATACTTGAGAGGAAGGACCGCATTCTTAGAGGCCGGACGATACCTTTGGTTCGAGTTCAGTGGAACCATCACAACGTTGAAGAATCGACTTGGGAGACAGAGTCAGAGATGAGGTCTCGTTATCCCCATCTCTTCGCCGATTGAGGTAAGTTAGATCTAAATATGACGTGTGCATTGTGATTTACTGATAAATTGATTTGATGACTTATTGATGGTTTGTAGTTATTCTCTTGTTTGTGATTTGAATTCCGGGACGGAATTCTTTTAAGGGGGGTAGATTGTAATGACCCGTAATTTAATAAGGGGTATTTCAGTAATTTATACATGAATCTGGACCCAATTATTTTTTTTGGTATATTATTTTTTTTTTTCCCCAACTTGTAGAATTAATGTTGCATTATTGCTTGCATAGGTATGAATGTACCCACATATTTAAAACATTGTGCATTTGGACCATACCCGTGGGACCCATATGTTTTGGTTGCCCAAAATTTTAACCACACAAAATACACACACATTCTCTCTCCTCCCTCTAAAGTGGCCGGCCACTTTGAAGAGGGGGAGACCCACATATTTTTTTTTTTTTTTCTCTTCTTTCTTTTCTCTCTTCTTCTTCTTCTCTTCTTCTTCCTCTCACTCCCTCCCTCAATGATCCACCATGGAAGCTCAACACAAGCTTTGAACCTCAAATTTCTTCAAGAGTCAAGGTGCTAGGAGCTATAGGACCAAACATTGGAAGATTTGGAAGCATTAACTCAAGATTCTAGGAGCTCTTTCTCTCACTCTTCTCAAGCCCTAACTTTGAATTGGGTGTTCTTTGGATTTCTCCAAGAACAAGGTAGATTTTCTATGTATTGATACACTTTAATTCCTATTTCTAAGTATGATGATGCATGTGTGTTGATTTTTGGGTAAATTTCTAGGGCTATGTAGTATATCATCAACTTAGGTCCTAGATCCTATGAAACTACATGTTTATGTGTCCATGGGTGCCCTTTATTTCCTCCTTCAATGTATGAATTGCAAAACTTGTTGGTGAAACCCTTGGATTTGATGAATTGCCCTAACCTAGTTCTCTTTAAATTTCTTAACTTAGAATGGAACTATGTGATTTACATGCTTAAGTTAATATCTATGTGCCTACTTGTCTACTTGCTAGTTGAAATCCATGTTAGAAGTTAAGTTGGAGATGTTAGCTTTGGTTATTGGAAATTGCATGTGTGGAGATCATGAGTTACTATACAAATTTTATCATTTGTGATTCAAGGTGTGCAAAATGTGCTTAATTCTAGCTTAACACTATTATGGAGCATAATGGGTTAATATTACATTTGAGCTCATAGCATGAATTTCATTATTGTTCCTTTGATTTCTTAACAACAATACATAAGACATTATACATTGATTAGTGGACATGACATTGCATAAGCATTGACATTGGTTGAGTGAATCAAGGGGATTCATAGCATTTGTGCCATATCGGCAAAGACATTGCATACACATGATATGCGTTGAAAAGATCCCTCACAAGGGAGGGTATAAAATGAGATGATATGGAAATCCGGATGCGGGTTGTGATGTGAGACAGGGTGGACGTACCTAAGAACGTGCCAAATGCTAACTTATAGCCGACTAGCTATCGGAAGGTTAGTATGCTAAGTTCCCAGTGGGGGATTGCTCGCAGTCCGGTAACGAGGGGAGTGAACGATTACATGCATGGCTAAGAAGCCTTACATTTGCATCGCCTCGGTGGCAACCTCATTGCATCGCATTTCATTCTTAGTCATAGAAATTACTTTGTGTCTTTACATACATTATCTACTTAGCCGTCGCGCTAAGGGACTACGATCCCAAATCTTTTTGCAGGAAATATTGATAAGGGGAAAGACCCCAAGTCCGAGTAAAGGGTGGGATTAAAGGTATCCTCTTTTTGAAGCCTCTTGTTGGAGGACTTTGTTTTGAGAGCTAGCTCGTGGATGGGAAGGGGGACATGTAATTTATGTGATCTAGTATCATGGAATAGGATTGGATCAATAGAATTGCATGTACTAATTCATATGAACATTGAATATGAAATCTGTAATAGCTAGACTCACTTTCTTTTGGGACCGGCACGTATTAGCCGCGTTGTTGTGTTGTGTACATATTTAAAACTTCATGTGTGTTGCAAAGAACCTCTCTTTTGTCTTAATATCTCTTGTCTTGGATGTATTCTAACTCTTTTAAAGACTTGAAGCTCTTTGACGTTTATATAGAATCTCTTTCAATGCCTTATGTATGTGTGTTGATTTTAATCCTTGCCGGATTTGTCCATTTTGCTTTTAAAGGAAATGTCTTAAAATCTCCCTCCCCCATTTTCCCTCTCTCTAATCTCGTTCCATTTCCCAAACTTTCTTTTCTTTTATTCATGTTGGAATGGTATTTCCTTTTTTTTAAAATGTTTCCGAATGTGAAAATACACGTGCGTGTGTGCTTAGAATACCTTCCCTCTGTCTCTCTCCCTATCTCTCCCAATGTCTCTCTCCCAATCTCTCCCTCTCCCCTTCTTTCTCTCTATTACCTCTTTTACCTCTCGTTCTCATTATGTTTCGAACGTATAAAGTCCCGGTTGGTTTACACACATGTTATACACCTTTTCAGACTTGTGTATGTATGTTTTAGATGCAAAATCCGAGGATTTAACGGAAATGGGCACGCATGCGAAATGCTGCCAAAATGCTGTCAAAACTGCTGTCAAAAAAAAAATACTGCTACTGTTATTCTTATTTTCTGTCCAAACGGTGAGGAACTGAGAAAATATCAGTCGGGAAAAGTTGTCCGGAATTACGTTTTACATGGGACAGCGCGGACGGAATATCAGATTTCAGAATATATGAGTGTCGAAAATCTTTTTAAAGTTTCAGCAACATAGAAAATTAATCCTGGGACTGATTGTAGCAGTGAGCTTTTTCTGCCCAAATGGTGCGGATCTGAGAAAATATCAGTCGGGAAAAGTTGTCCGGAATTACGTTTTACATGGGACTACGCGGATGGAATATGAAATTTCTAATGGCATAATTATTTAAAAACTGTTAAAAGTTCAGCTAACACAAATGACCTTTTATCATTCTTTCCTTTTGTATCTTTCTTTCCTTGCACTTCGGCGGTCGGGGCGTTACACATTCAACTCGAAATGGATGTCCTTTTCCATCTGCTTAGCATTTTGTACTCTTAGGATTTCCAGTTCTGATCTCAGTGATTTAATCATAGATTCCTTGTTCTGCATATTTTTTGTTTAATCAATTTTTTAAAATTCTTCTTTACAAAATAAAGTAATCAATTTTTTTGAAAGGGCAGCAACATTCTTTTGCAGAGTTTCACAAAAAATAATTCAGCACATTAGTTTTGGGAAATTTCAAAAAACTAATTCAAGAAAATGTACTTTTTTGAAATTTCACAAAAGTAACTCAGCAAAATTTGAATTGCACAAATGTAGTTCACAAATTTGAAAAGCAACAAAAGCATGCTTCTGTGAAATTTCATAAATGTGTATCTTTTTTCTAAAATGTTGCAAAATTAACTTTTGCGTGTGATCACAAATCTACCTCATTCACTAAGTTGTCGACATGGTTAATCATGATCTGGTCCCGCTGCTCTGTATTCTCCATTATAAGCCTTTGTACCTTTTCATTCAAGGACTTAATTTCAACTTCTCTATCTTTTATTATTTCTGCAACATCCATTTTATCCTTTAATTCTCTATTTTTCATCAATTCAAAATGTTCGTGCAGGAATTGGACATATGGATTGTTGGCCGATGAGGTATCACTCGTAGAAGCTTTCTGATTCATAGTTTCAAAATGTGAATCAACTCTACTTCTGAGATTCTGCACTTCTTCTTCCCTTACTTTAATGACATCCTCCAAACAAGAAATTTTTGTCTCCATGCACTTCATGTCAATGCGAAGTAGGCTATAATCACGCTTCATTTTTGCAATAGTTTGATCAGCATTTGCCTTTGCCTTTGCCTTACTGATTGAATTATTTTCAGCCATCAACACCGCAATTCTCATTTTCAATTCATTGGTTGCATTTTCTTCTTTCTTTTTCAAATCTTCAATTGTTGCTTTTAGCACTGTCATCACATTTCCATCATCCATCCTTGCTCTTTTTAGATCTTCAACTTCTTTTATGATATCTTTGATCATTCTTTTGCCCTTTTCTCTATCTTCTTTAGAAGATTCAAATCCACTTTTTGCCGTACCATATGGTGTTGGAGTTGTGCATCTTGTTGTCTTTTCATTAGAGAGTTCAACATCATACAAATCAAAGTCACCTAGATTAAAAGTTGGAATATCATATTTTCGGAGGCTTTGATATGAGTATTCTTGTCTCAATAATGAATACTTTGTGCTCTCAGCAGCATATATTTACTCAAAATCATAATATTTTTCTGTTTGTGGTTGTGGCGAATCGGGTATTGCATCAGATGCTTTTCCATCGTCTGTTGCAGACACCATTTCATCATTATCATCTCCAGACCCAAAATTCACAGTCGCATCTAAGTCAATAGACATCATTTCATCATCATCGTTTCCATATCTGAAATTCACGGCCCCATCTAAGTCAACATTCAGCGATGTGGATGCCTCTTCATCACTAGCTTGAGCCCACTCATCCGGGCTATCTTCAGTGTCTTCATCAATTGTCTCTTCAGATTCTTCCTCATCATCTGAATTTTCTATCTCAGCTTCACTTGCTTCATCATCTCCGTCTGTACCATTATTGTCATCGCTATCATGCGACTCATGCTACTCATCTACAACGATTTGCAAATACTTTCTTGTAAGACATCCATAAGCTTTTCTCTCTTTTAAAGTTAACTTCAGTGCAGTTGAGTGAACCTATACACAAGGAGACATACACATTCATTTATACACGAGCAAAGCTTTGTGATATTCCAGAAAGTTAGTTCGACATTTCTGAAATGGTGCAGCAAAACATGCTTTTGTGAAATTTTACAAAAGTAATCCAGGTTTTCTAAAAAAAGTCAGCAAAACAAATTCTTTTCTGCAATTTCAGAAAAAAAGCATTGATTCTGCATTACTTACAGTGAACAACATACTATCTAGCAAAAGAAATTCAGCAAAAAAAATTTCGCATTACATGAGCAAAGTTTTGTGAAATTTTACAAAGTAATCAGGTGTTTTGAAATTGATTGAGATACCTGATTGTCATCGAGATTTGATATTTCTAGATGCCTTAGCTTCTTGTTGAGATCAATGAGGTTCCATTTGATAAATCTTGGGATACAATTTTCTGACAACAGTTTAACAAAAGAGGTATGCTCACAAAGACAATACTGCATTTTGTAAGATTTGACGTCATTAGTATATAGAAACACATAAATTTTGCTCTTATATTAACTTGAAAATGTTTGGTATACCTGAAGCGTGATTAACACATCCGGTCACTGGATTATTGTTTGCTTTCTCAATTGCTCCTACTAGAGTTGAACAAACTGCCTCTGCCCATCTATATTTGGACATTTATTCAATGCCATCGACATACTTAACGAATGCTCACTTTGTTGTGAATCCGGTGGTTGCAAAAAGTAGGGATAGGAATAGATTCAAACACAGTAGGCGTACTACATCTTGTATGTCATCTATACGTGTTCCCTTCACAGCTTTTTCAATTGCATCTCCTATATTTTTACCATCTAGCCTTTCCGTATTCTTAAATCGTCTTCTGACAAATGGTGTCATTTCCTTTTTACCGAAACCCAAGTCAATTGGCACTTTTCCAGCCATTATCCCGAAGATCAAAGATATATCCGTTGCATTAATTGGAATGAGGTACCTCCCAATTTGAAATCGTTTCTCTCTTGGTCGATATAGTTGGATAATCAGTGTTGAAATCTTATCAAACTTTCTTTCATGCGTCACTCTTTTCTACAGGAAAGCATTGAATAGGTGCCAAAATGGTGTTTTCTTTAGTTCTATGACATGCTCCTTTCGAAGTTTTATTTCACACATCAGTTTCACCAAGATTACTAGCGTGCCTCGATATTGAGGGGTCTTTTTCTTGTTCTCTTGGTTTTGTACTTTTGGTGGATTCTTGATAGGATTTCGGAATGCGCGAGCTACATATAAACATTCACACCGTTACTTTTACCAACAAGTTTTTAACAATAAGTTGACAAAACACCAAAAAACATATGCATATAGACATACTACTATTTTTTTAACTTTACAAAACACCAAAAGATTGTCTATTTTCCATCTCAATCAGTTTCATCTCAATTTGGGTACCACATTATGAATGTCAGTCAACATTAAAAGCAAAAAATTTTAGAATGAGTTTCATCTGAATTTGTCAAGCTATCATGATTTGCCTCTTAGGAAACTGCGTTCCCAGAATTCGTTGACAGCGCGTATAAGTTGGTACTGCAAAAAATTACGTGAAAACTACAATAACCCTACAAGGGCGGAACTAGGGTTGCCTTAAACTGCTAAAACGGATTGCTGTAGTAGACGAATCGAGAACACGGGCTCGATAACAGCTCACGATCTTCTGCCGTATTCCTTTGCTGCCAGAATATCGAACTGAGTGTGGGCTCTTTCGAAATCCTTTCTGTTTTCTGTTCTCCCTCTTTTTCGCTCTATTTTCTATTTCGAGTTATAATTCTTTATATAGAAAAACGCTAACTGAGAAGAGAGCCAAAGCAGCATATATATAGGCTACGATAGGGACCATAAGAAGTCCATAAGGAATAGGCTTCCTTATGGAATTAGAAAACCCTAATTCGAACTGAATCAGATTCCTATTTCCATAAATTATAATTCATACCACTAAAGAATTATAATTGCACTCCTATCCTTATCTCAAAAATATATTTCGAGCTCCATGTTATTAAATGCTTATTATCTCCCCATGTTAAGATTACAGATATCCATTAATTAAATATAATTACTGACAATCATATTTAATTAATTTCTTAAAATTCCTTGAGATCCTCTGCTTAACTTATCTGATATGTCGGATACAAAATCCACCTGCAGGATTTGACATAATCAAAACTTATAAGCTTTCTCAAGGGGATATCATCAATCCCAAAATTGAGACATGGATTCCATCATTAATTAATATCCACCACACAATTAATATTGCCACCCAATCCAATGAGATATTGACCCATTTAAGGATCTCACCCTTTTAGGGATCAAAGTGTAAATATCAAATGTACGTGTCTACAAATTAACTTAGGATTTAGAGCATAAGCACTCATAATAGCCATGAGGTATTAATTATCTTATAAGTCAGTATAAAGATAATTACCCCAAGTCAGTCCCGTTTAATACACAAAGTGTACCAGCATAGTGAGTTGAAACTATACCGTTTTCCGTAGTCAAGACAAACCTACTACAACACCATGTTGCAGTCCTACCGATGGTGTGTCCAATCCCATCTAAGACTGTCAACCAAAATCTTACCTTCTATAATATCTGATGGCCTGATCTTCCGTGTGTAAGCCGAACTCTACACACCAAACCACCTACTATATAGAATGAGAGACACACATGCATAATATTAAAATATAATACAAACATTGTCCACATAGATTCTAAAAAAAAAAATAAAATGGATTAACTGATTTTATTAAATGAATAATAAATCAACTACATAAAGCATGGCTTTTAGTATATATCCCTAACAATGCCTTCAACTTATCAAACCAAAATTAAAGAATAATCTCCAAACTATAAAGCAATGGTAAAGGCAAAACATAGCCGTAATGACATGAACACTAGGAAAGACATCGTGAACTATATAAATCATCTGATATCAACTCTAATCATCCTAAAGCAGAGGCTTCAAATTAGTGCTTCTGAAACCTATAGAACTTAGAACACAATTGGTGAATCCATTAAATGAACTCTAACCAAAATCAATACTCATAATCAGCTTTAAATAATCTAAAATGAACTACAATCAATTGAAATTGGAAAATGAACTAAACTTTTGGGCAAAGCTACTGAAATCAATTGAAATGATATCCTAAAAGCAATTTACACTAGTAAATGAAATTGCAAAGTAAATTCATTGCCCTAATTTGAAAAATATGTGAAATCAAAAAGAATATTTGTTCATTTCATAGCCCTAAGACTGTACAGGTCACTATACTTGAACAAAGCTACAATCCGACTCAACAATATTCATGTAGCATACTAAATTCACTTGACATTTGTGCATCAGTCGCCAAAAGCAATGTGAATCAGTTACCAAAAGCAATTTACATTTGTAAATGAAAATGCTAAGTATCATAGCCCTAATTTGAACAATATGTGAAATCAAACACAATATTAATGTTATATTTGTACCTTTCTTCCCCATTTTTTTAATTTTCAGAGCTTCAATGTTCGCTTCTTCAACTTCAATGGTGACTTAGGATTTTTGAAGCTTCAATTATGATGATTCTTCACCTTCAATGTCTACTTAGGGTTTTCAAGCTTCATATGGTCGATTTCTTCACTTTTAGGGAAAAAATCGATGGTGAATATCGTTGTCTCTTCATAATCTTTGACTTTTTCGTCTCTTCAATGCTGAATATCTTCGTATTTGCGCTTTGTGTTCTTCGTCTCTGCCTTTGCAATCTCCGAGTTCTTCCTCTTCAGTGTTGAATGTTGAGTCTGTCTTGTTTTTGATTACTGAGTTGCAAAAGAAATGATAAGGGCATTTTTGTCCTAAAGTCTTACAAGGACTTCTAATTAAGTCCTGTTTCTAAATGGGCCTAAGTTCATATGAATGAGCTATTTAGGACTAAAAACAATTGTTCCATTATTTAATTAAAATAAACGATTAGGCCAGTCTAACACACTTGGTTCGACGAGACAAACATGGTTCGGTTCCATGTTTATTGCATTAGTACATATACTTCATATTAGGGGTGTTTATACGTCGGTTTGGTCAATTTTTTTGGCCCGGTGTTTTCATATTTTTAAAACCGACCGAAGTGGTTGGTACAGTCGGTTTTGTAGGTTTTTTGGTCGGTTCGGTTCGATTTTTAGCTGTGATTAATTTTTTAAAAATCAACCAAATTGGTCGGTTCTATCAGTCAGTTCAGTCCATCAGTTTTGTTGAACACCTCTAATTCCATATTACAGAGGGTATTTTCTATTTGGCAATAATTTTTTAAGTTCACAAGTGATTATAAAACTCTATAGTATAAATAAACCTGTTTGGCAAGTTAGATTTTATGATTTAATCACAAAAAATATGAGCCAACTGTAAAAATTTGCAATTAAACATAAGTTAGTTTGAACATCTTTTAATCTAAAGTATTTATTACTCCCTCCGTCCCATAATAAGTGTCCACATTTCCTTTTCTGGATGTCCCACAATAAGTGTCCACTTTTCCTAAATTGGCATATAGCTTTTACTTACTTTCCAAAACTACCCTTATAATAAAGACAAAGTAGCATTTATTTGTGGCCTCAAAAGAAGCGAAAAGTCAAACACCCATCACATCTAAGGGCAAAATTGGAAAGTGACCATTTAATGAACCAAAAAAACTAAAATAATACAACTTTCTTAAACAATGTGCAAAATTGAAGTGGACACTTATTATGGGACGGAGTGAGTATTATATATATATGTATATGTATATAAATATATATATTTTTTTTTTCATTTTTTTACAATTAAATTGTAAAAACAGGTGCCCCACAGTTACACAAAAATGTCTGAATCTTCTCAACTTGAGTGGGTCCAGTACCCTAATCTGCCTCAAAACTAAGATGCTGATTCCAAGATCAGATGGCTAGGATCTCTTCTAATCATAGATCTCTTTAATCATTTAACCATTTTCATTTTGATTGCCTTTTTAAGCATACACATACTTAGATCGCCTACTACGGTCCATGATGAGGCTGACACGTGGGACATCCTACTTTTCTAACGACTCAACTTCTGAGATGTCTGATGATTAAGATCAGACGTTGGGGACAATGATCTGATTAACAGAAGAAGACAAAAAGTGGAAATGACACATGATGATTGATGGAACTTTTGAGCATCTGAAACAAATTCACTGTACACAAAAACACACACACACACATCTCAACCGAACTGTTTACAGAAAAGAGTGAACTCTCTCTCTCTCTCTCTCTCACACACACACACACATCTCATCTTCACGGCAAAGATCCGAGAAAAATACACTGTTTTGTGTGTGTTTGTGTGTGTTTTGAGTTTCCTCTACTTCACGTTTGGTTTAAGATTCCTCTAAATCAGACTAAAACCACACACATTCGTTCCCCTTGATTTGATCCGTTTCTCTCTCTTCTGATCTTTGTCTTCAAGTAATTTTCTCTCTCTAATCTTCCATCTAGTATCGTTTATTTCTCTATCCGAGTCTGTGATTTATACAATGGAGTTTTTTAAATATGTGTTGATTTGTGTTATGAATGCTAATTAATAGAAATGCTGATATGGATGATTTTGGAATTACAGGTAGTAATTGGGAAATTTCTGATTGATGCTTTGAGGTTGGCTGATCATGGCTGGAGAGGTTGAAGAACTCTTTACCCTTAATTTTCAGGTATTACATTTTTTTTTTATTATATGTATTTGCATATTCAATTTTTGAATTCAGCACTAATTGATTTGATTTATTTTATTCAATCAATACTAGATGAATGATGAATGATCTACATTGGGGTAATTAGTACTCACTGCAAAATGGGTGATTCTAACAAAACTTTAATTTGCAACCTAAAATGCCTCCTTTATTGGGTTTAGTTCTGATTGTGTTAGATCACTTTGATTCGGAACTGAAAATGATGTGCTTATTGTATGCTTTAAATCCATTATGTTGTAGGATTGAATTGTTGGTATTGACTACTGAGTTCAACTCTTACATACATTTCTCTGATCTCCATGGATCATGGATCTGCACTCTTCTTTCCGTGTTCTGCAGTAGTTTGGGTGCTATAGATTCAATCTTAACTCATTGAAAGTTTCTCATCTGACTGCGATCCAAACAAGGATTTTCCTTCCATTACATACAAAATGGTGATCGTGCATAATGGGGAAAAATGATTCATATAGTTGACCCCAATTGATTGGGACACTAGGCTTGGTTTGGTTACGTTCAAAATGGTGATGCCGACATAGGTACGCATGCTTTACGAGAACCAAACCAAACCAAACCAAAACCAAGCCTTGTGTCCCAATCAATTGGGGTTGGTTGTATGAATCATTTTTCTCCATTCTGCACGATCAAGAGCTATATGCTCATTTAAATTATATATATTCATATCTTGTTGCACTACATATTTCCAGGTCAGTCCAGGTCTGCCTCTCCCTCCAACCATTCCAGGCACTATGATCTCATCACTCTTTCGCACAGGTGCATCTACAGGTCTTCGTTGCACATGGCCGAACCATCTAAGTCTATTCTCCCTTAACTTATCCTCAATATGTGTCACTCCTACAGTCTTTCGACTGTACTCATTTCTAATTCTATATTTTCTAGTCTCACCACACATCTATCTTTACATCCTCATCTCAGCTATGCTCACTTTGCTAATGTTTCTTAGTTGCCCAACACTCTGTCCCGTAGAGCATAGCTGGCCTAATAGTTGCACTATAAAATTTTACTTTAAATTTTACTGGTATTCTCCGGTCACATAATACTCCGGAAGCACTCCTCCACTTAAGCCAGCCTACTTTAATTTTATGGGTCACGTCATTACCATTCTCTCCATCTCTACTGATCATTGAACCTAGATAGCAAAAGTGTTCCCTCTTTGGGATCTCCTGATCTTTGATCTTCACTGCTTCATTGTTTCTACTTCCACTGTTGCTAAAACTACATTCCATGTATTCTGTTTCATCCTACTTATCTTTAGCCCCTTAGTCTCCAGTGCTTCTCTCTAAGCTTCCAGTTTAGTGTTCAGTCCCCCATTAGTCTCATCAACCAAGACAATATCATCTGCAAACAACATACACCATGGGACTTTATCTTGAATGTGTCTAGTCAATTCATCCATAATTAGGGCGAACAAATAAGGGCTCAAGGCCGACCCTTGATGCAGGCCTACGGTAATTGGGAATTCTGTTGTTTCCCCAGCAGGTGATCTAATTGTAGTAACCGCTTCATCATACATATCCTTCACCACGTCAATATAACCCTTGGTCACTCCCTTCTTCTCTAGCACCCACCAAATTAAATCTCTAGGCACTCTATCATAAGCTTTCTCTAAATCAATAAAAACCATATGTAGATATTTTTTCTTCCCTCTATACGTTTCCATTAGTCTTCTAAGTAAATAAATTGCTTCCATAGTTGATCTCCCATGTATAAATCCAAACTGATTTTCTGACACTGATGTTGCGCCTCTTAAGCGATGCTCCATCACTCTCTCCCACAGCTTCATAGTATGGCTCATCAACTTAATACCTCTATAGTTGTTGTATTGTTGTACATCTCCTTTATTATTATATATGGGCACTAGAATGCTCTTAAAATCCTATTAAAAACTTTTGTAAGCCAAGATGTCCCCATATCTCCCAAGCATTTCCAAACCTCAATGGGGATCCCATCTGGTCCTAAGGCCTTGTTGGGTTTCATCTTGTTCAAAGCAAACTCCACCTCAAATTTCCTTATTCTCCGATAGAATCTGTATTCTCTAGTTTCATCGCAACTTCCAGTTTCTTCTTCAATTGTGTTATCCATATATTTTTCATTCAGCAACTTCTCAAAATAGCTCTTCTACCTTTCCTTAATCTCTTCATCGTTCACTAATACCCTAGAGTCATCGCTTTTTATACACTTAACCTGATTAATGTCTCTTGTTTTCCTTTCTCTTATCAAGCTTATAAATACATTTTTCTCCCTCTCTAGTGTCTAGCTTGGTGTAGAAGTCGTCATAGGCTTCCATTTTAGCAACTCTAACTGTCCTTTTAACCTCCTTATTTGCACATTTATAGTTCTTGAAGTTTTCCTCACTTCTATCATTTTGCCACTTCTTAAAGCTATCCTTTTTGGTTTTTACTACAGCTTGTACTTTTTTCTTTCCACCACCAAGTATCTTTAGATGCTAAGCCTCTTCCCTTCGCTCTCCAAGGACCTCCTTCGGTGTTCTCGTGATGCACCCTGTCAATCCATCCCACATAGTATTGCTTCCATCTTCCAAATTCATGAGAATGGTTCGAAAACTCGGTTGATTCCGAGTTGTATCAGGCGAGTTAACTCGGTTTCGGTAGGTACCGATATGAGTCAACTCGGCGATACTGAGTTGAGACACCGATGTACATTGCAGTTTTTACTCCGTAGTTTTTCTTCTGAAGCTGGATAAATTGTAAATTAGTTCTCCCATATTCGTATGAGGTGTTTCAGTTGTTCTTTTATTGCTTTTCTAACATCTACTCCTTTTTTATGGGCAGGGAGATTCTTTACACTCTGGTTCCATCTCATTTGGAAGGTTTGAAAATGAGTCCTTGTCCTGGGAAAGAAGATCGTCCTTCTCACACAATAGGTATCTTGAGGAGGTTGAGAAATACTCCAAACCCGGTTCTGTTACTGAGAAGAAGGCTTACTTTGAAGCTCATTTCAAAAAGAAGGCCCTTCAGAGCCAGAGTTCATCTGATTGCCAAAATGGAAATGAATACCCAACTAGTGAAACTGAGTTCTCAGAGAACGTGGCTGACAGTGATGAATATGACCATGTTAACGAGGCTAGCCATTTTGCGCACTTTGACCATAGTCCCGATGGTTCGGCATCTGATGGAGAGTTTGTGGTGATTGAATGTGAAAGTGTAAACATGGAAATTCCATATTCTGAAACTCATGTTGAACCTGCTGTAAAAAATGTAGATATAGTTGGGAGTAGTGTGCCTGAGCATGTCAAGCCTCGGGAAACACACCAATCTGAAGCTGGAGAATTTCTCGTATGTAGTGCAGAACCAGAATTAGCAGTTAAGATAGACGGTAATGAAGCAGTGGTAAATGTGGATTTGACATCGAAAGCCGTTGATATGTCTCCCAATAGTCAGACAATTGGGAAAAAAGATTGTGCTAGTTCTGAACTGGAACAAGAGCCATCTGCTAAGGTGCATATTTTATAGCATGTTTGGTTCACTTTAATTTGAATCGTCATATGGCCCATATCCAAAATCTATTTAGTATTTTAAAGTAAAATTTAGATAAGTATGAGCTTTTACAAGAATTCTTGTTTAATGACAATTTCTATATTTTCTTGGAATGACAAAATTCATGATTATAAGCACCACTTTTGAAATGGGCACAATTTTCCTAAATGAAACTAATTGAGATCATCATTTTTTTTTAGTTAAAAAATGCTATGTAAGAGGATGAATGCAATTATTGCATTCAAGGATGTCCTTCCGTGATGTTATTTAATTTCTAATTTCCACAAGTGTTTTATTCTGTATCATGCGGTTTTGCCCTTTCTTTTTGTATTACGAGCTGTTTGGGAAAGCACAAAAAAAAGCATGGCTCTTTGGTTCATTTCTTGCGTAGGAGTCTATACCTAGTCTAGTATATCTCTTAAAACTGGTTCTTTGTCAAACCAACATAATCGTGGTTCTCAAAGCCTCAAACAAGCCTCACAGAAGTTGAGATCGGACTGATCTGGATTCTATTAAGCATTCCCAAAAAGACCATTAGTGGTTGGAATTGGCAGTTAGGCTTTTCCCTATTGCATTTTTCTTTCATTCGGCTTACACTGTTTGATATCATGACTCTTAGGTGACGGCTGCATCAGAAATGAAATGTACAAAGCCCAGATTGACGTCTCAGGTCAATGTTACAAAGGCTCAGAGAAGTGAATCAAGTGAAGCATCTAATGACTCATCAAAGAAACCTAGTAGAAGGGAAAGAGAGGGTTCTCTGAGAACAAAAACAGAAAAGCAGTCATCACATGCTGCTGCTCCAAATACACATTCGACACCCCAAACTTCAAAACCAGAGGCAAGTGTGATAAAAGAAGAGAAAGATTAAGCCTTAATCTAAGGACTAGTCACAGCTGTAATACCCTACTTAGGCTCTGTTTGGTTCATGCATTTAGTGAGGGAAACTGAAGGAAAACACTTTTCTTTGTTTGGTTCATAGTAAAATAGTGAGGGAAATAAGACAAAAGAGAAAATGTGGTGAGAAATAAGTCACTTCCCTCCATTGTTGCTAATAGTTATTGTTAGAAAACTTTTACTTTTTTGAGCATGGAGGAAAACAACAGGGAACTAGTTTTTCCTTCTTGTTTTCATTTTCATTTTCATTTTCATTTTCTTATTGTTCTTTTAGTCCGCAAGCCAGACATAGCTTTAATATTATTTATCTGTAAGTTATGCAGCACTGTTCCTGTTGTTGGTATTGTCAGAACTATGATTATTATTAATTGTTGTGTCCCATGTGTATTTGACGAGTAGATGTTCCTGGTTTTACAACATTTGTCTTTGCTCATGGTCACTGGATGTTTCTTTTGGCACAGGATTCTGGAACTTCAAGTGCAAGAGGAAATCGTGAGAACAAGAGGTATGTAATTTTCTGGGTCTGCAATATATCAAAATCTATTCCTTCATTTTTAAACACTCAAATTCTATTATTTCCTTGTATTCTGTAGCAGTGAAAAAGACTTGAGGGCGAAAAAAGTTGAAACTCAGTATTCTGCGTCGGAGAGGCTTTTTCCAAAAACAAGTCTAACTTCAAACAGGTTTATAAGAAGAAATTCTATCAAAGCTTGAGAGAGTATATATATTACATGCTGACCTTTTGAGTTTGATATTGAGGTTTTTTTTTTTTTTTTGTAGGCCAAAGAAAAATATGGATTCAACTAAACCAGACTTGAAGCAAAGCACTGCATCTTTACGTTTTCGGAGCGATGAACGAGCAGAAAAGAGGAAAGAAGTAAGGAAGCTTTCTTAATGAAGTTTTCTTTAGGTTTAGATTGGTTCATGGATTTGGAATGGAAAACACGAAGGACTAGTTTGGTTAATAAGGAAAACAGTGACGAAAATAGTGATGATAATAGAATATAGTGCGAATAAATTTTAATTTTGAATTTTCTTATTTTACGACTATATTGTGAATTGCCTTAATTTTTTTTGTATTATAAGCATTGAGGAAACACAAGGAACATCTTTTCCTTTCCGTTTTCTTTTCCTTCTCTAAATTTATGAACCAAACACAGCCTTAATGTTCAAAATACTAAAATTATCTTCTCTACATGGATTTATTCGTTATTGTTCCTGATCATTTTCAGTTTTATATGAAGTTGGAGGAGAAAATACATGCAAAGGAGGCTGAGATGAATCAAATTCAAGCAAAAACACAGGTACATGAATTCATCCCATTAATACAGCAAAATACTATGAAATCACAGTGAATAAGCTTCAAGTATCCTCCAAAAGTTATTAAGACTCGATTCCCAGATTCTTTTTTCTAAAATTGCGTGAAAACAGATTCTTGATTTTGTATCATGTATAAGTAAAGCTAGTAAAGCTGCTGGGTGACACAGTAGAAATGGTTAGACTGTATTATGTTCTGTGATCAAATCTTGAAAAATAAACTGAATTAATGTTAAATCCAATACCATCTTCTCTAAGAAACACACATATATCATCCTTCCTAAGCATAAGTTGAAGCATAGTTTTAGAATGGGTCGATTCACAAGTCGATCATACGATTCGATTCGAGTTTCATACATCCAGTACGATTCACGATTCGATTCACGTTCATAGTTTTGAGTTTTGGAATTCTCTGTTTTGAGTGAAACTTGTTCCCTGATATTGAATGAATCTGGTGTAAAATTGTTATTTAGTTCATTTAAGAACTTCTAAGAAAAGTGAGTCTTACGATTCACGATTTCTAATTTTGGCAAACTGATTCACGTTTGGATTCATGATTTGGCAACAATGGTTTGAAGCTGCTCACGTGAGTCAATTACTGCATCTGCAGGAGAAGACAGAAGCTGAAATTAAACAATTTCGGAGAAGCCTTAACTTCAAAGCAACACCCATGCCTGCTTTTTATCATGAATCCATAAAGCCAAGATCTGATAAAAACAAGGTACATAAGCAAGTTTCCTTCAAACAGTCTTTCTGTTCCCCTTACTCTTTATCTGAGTAAATTGAAAAATGTAAATGCATATTTATTTGATTTGGCACCTGATAGTTCCAGGGAAATTATTCTTATTCTCAAATATTTCTCCTTTCTTGTTAATAAACCATGTGTTCCTGTAACACGAGGACAATTTATGAGGTATCTTAAGCCACCATTTCCAGTGCCGGATATGAACACGTGGCCCTTCTAGAAGTGTCCGTATGTCCTAGCTTAGGATGTAGTATTAAATACTATTATACTAATGTGTGCTTATCAGGAAAAATATGCTGTATTAATGCTTAAACGGATTTATATGCATTTACAAAACGTGTAATCTTCGCCGTTGGTCAGGCCCCTGCCTAAAAATGAACTTGCTCTTTATTCAGTCAACCTTTTATTTCCCTATCTTTGACTCGGGAATACTGATAAGAAGTATAGCCAAACAATTCCAATGATAATATTTTAGCCAAAAAAAAAACCTCCAATGATAATCTAAGAAGCACCGACACGAATTCGGCGACACAGACACAACACGACACAAAACGGCGACATGGAAAATCCTAGAAAAAAGCGACACGATACTGCTGCGACACGGAAAATATTAATTATATATGTGCGTGTGTGTGTATGTAACCATGTGACATATAAATAACAAAATTCTTAAAATAACTAATGCAGGTCGGTGCTTCCTAGATCATAATAACTTTCTTTTATATATGTATATTCATATATAATGCAGGTTGTATCAAGTAACACAAAAACGATTAAACCCAAAAGCAAGTCACCAAGTCCAGGGGTTGGAACTGCAGCAAGATCTTCGTGTAATACACAGGAAGGAAAAGCCCTTTCTTCCAGTTATCCTTTAAACACATCTGATCCACCTCAAATGGACAGTGAGGTAACCAGGAAGAAAGAGGAAGATAAGGTGAAGGATATGAATTTGCAGAAACATCGAACGTCGGACAGTAAAAAGGTAATAAAAGGTCGGAAAGTTGAGGAAAAACAGAAGGCGAGAGCTGGGAAACTTAGCAATGAAATTGTGAAGAAAGATATCAATGGCAATAGTTCAGGAATGAGTCATCTTGCTATCGGTGTTGCCTCCTGAGCATGCCTATTTGCATTTTCTCTCCAACCAAACGCTTCTTTACGCTCGATCTAGCTCCACATGAATCCACCAGAAGCCGCTACTGTTTAAATTTTAACTTGATCAGCAGGTTGAAAACAGCACATGGATGACTTCATTACTTATTATATTTTTATTTTCTGTATTCTGGTTTCTTGTGTATGTAACGTTTGATGTAAATTAAAATCGATAGAAATAATTGTCCTCTGTGAAAATGGGTTCTTGCAATTGGTAGTATCTTTTGCGTCCCTATTGATAGATCGTCGTAGTAGACTACAGTACACAGAATAATTCAGTGGTATATTATATACTCTTTGTCTGGCACTGTGAATCTGTGATGTTTATCTAATCATAGAATAATTATCTGTCTTTCAGGGTGGATAATTTGATGTTGGTCAAATTATTTGGTAAATAGTGGTGGTCAATTCTGGGTAAATAAATGTTCTTTCTAACTGAATTTGTGCCTTTTTTTTTTTTCAAGATCTAACAACCATTTTCGTGAATACCAATTGTTAAACAGCAATATATATATATATATGTGAGTGTGTGTGTGTGTGTGTAATGCTCCTGACAATGGTAGGGTAGGTGATGGATCAACCACTGGCCTAACCATATAATTGAGAGATTAAGGAATGATGTTGATAGTATATCCATCCTTTGCTGGATTGATTGGATAGTTTTAGGTGGTTAGAGAGACACTGTTTTGATTGAATGAGGACCACCATAAGGAGCTGTTTGGAATGCAAACAATTGGTTTTGGGGTTGACAAGTGAATTGATCCTGAAATTCAAGTTTTTGGTGAATGTCCATTTTTTGTACACAAGTCCATCTACAGTTCAATATCTTTCTTAAAACTAGCGCTTTATCAAAGGAACACATTGGTTCTCATGAAAATCAAATTAAAAGTGAAAGGAATTGAACCAGGATTAAGACAATGAGTTGTATTCGGACTAGGTTAGAAATAAGAATCTGTCTGGATAACATGAGAGCTAGTCTGCAGTTCAATACAAAATCGGTTATAAAAGTTTGGTGTTAATGTAGCTACTTTTTGGCCACATAAGACTCCATGCCTGACTTAAATGTTGTTCGGGAAAGTAAACAATTAGTTTTTTAGTTCACAAGTGAACTGCTTCTAAAAAGTCAAGTGTTTGGTGAGTGCCAATTTCTTGTATAGGAGTTCTTTCCCGGACTAATTACTTCTAAAATTGGTTCTTTGCAAACCAACATAATCATATTCTTACAAGAACCAGATAGAAAGTAAGACCATATAAAATGATCAAGAAGTGGTTCTTTTAAAAACTACTTATACCTGGTTTTCATAAAACCCAGGCAAACTGTAGACATTTGCAGACAAGCCCTAAAAAGTTTGGGGTTTTATACCACTCCAACCAGGCAGTAAAATGTATCCTCATCAGAAGATGATAGATCATTGCTTGCTGTAATCACTCGTAGGTCAAACAGATTGGGAATGAGCTTTCACACTTAAAGATTATTGTACTGACCATCTGTCAAACTATGTAAGTTCTTTTTTTTATTATATGGGAGAGGGGATGAGGTTCGAACCCCAAACCTGTGCATTGGAACGGATTTATATATGCCTAACTATGTAAGTTCCAATGTTCATTTCTCCACTGAAATCAATTCGCATCTGTGGTTTTGTATGAGAAATGCTTCTCACATGTCCATGTAACAGTTAGCAAAGATCAAATTGTAGGTTTGTTTGCATCACTTGTTGGGGATCTGTTTGGGGATAATAATGAAAATAGGATCAATTTCAGACCAAAACTCACTTTTATTGGTTATTATAGAAGCATTGTTATGTTGTTTTTGTAAAGAACTAGTTCTAAATAGTTTTATGTTTGTGCAACTTTATTTCTGGTTACATAGTAGTCCGTATCTGACTTACAAGTAACTCAATAACTGGCTCTTTATCAAACCAACACAATACTAGTTTTCATACAAGTCAAATAAAAGTGAGACTTGATGGTTTTTTGTCAATTAAGTGAGACTTGGCGTGTTTGATAACCCAAACAAGTGATAGAAATGAAAATTTTCAGCACTTATTCTTTTTCAGTGGGTTTGATAATGTACCATTTATTTGAAAAGCACCAAAAAATCCACTGAAAATTTTAAGTGAAAAGAATCTGCTGAAAATAATTACTGAATACAGTGTATTTATATTCTGAAAAAAGAATGCAGTGTATTTTAGTCCTTGACAATTATTTTAGTATTGCAAATTTAATCACTAAAAATTTTCCGTACTTAAAAATTTTACACTTAAGTATTTAATTTTTAATTTTATCAAGGAGACCCTTGGTCCAAACCTAATTCTATTCAAGCATTCCCATTATATTGGGTTTTTTTTTTAACTCAATTGGACACCGTTTGCACTTCCTTGCTGGCTTTAAAGATTATAGCCTCTCTAGATTGTGGTCCGACTACATAGCAAATGTCTAGACTACTATTGTGTTTTTAAATGACTGTATTAAGGAATATAATTTTTTCCTTACAAAAAATATGACCAAAAGAATTTAAAAAATTGGTATTTCTTTTGTTTGGCATATGTGATTTCAATAATTGCTCTGTCGCATGTTGCTGCTTTTTAAAGCAAAGGACGGCATCAATACTCAACTACCTTATTAATTATCAATTTCATTCTAGTCATGATAGGAATATGACCATACATACCCTCCACAAGTGAAATTAATGTTAGATTTGGGATTTGAAAGAGAGCTTATGTAAGTTTAAGGGGATCGTTAGGATTGTTATGGACCGGCTCAATACTCAAAAAAATGCTTGAAACATTGAATTTCAATATTCTAGTAGAGGGGATTTTGACCGGTGGATCGGGTCAATGACTATAAGAAGTTAGAAAATACTTCAGATCAGTAAGCACAATACAGTTCGTAGTGTGCTGCTCACATGTAAACAATAAAGCTAATCAGTTTTTTAAAAACTGCTTTTGCAAAAGTAGTTTACTGTGCATAATTGTTTAGTGCTTATTGCACTGCAGTATTTTCCTAAGAAGTTTTAAACAAATTCTAGCAAAGGGGCATTCGACTGATTGACCGGCTTTGTTTGATTGGCTGACCGGACCCAGTTTGTGAAGAGTTGTAACTTTTCATGCAGAAATTAGAATTTGTTTGAACTTCATCTGTTCTGATGGTTGATAAATGTGTATATACTGACACTGTTATATATGTAGTGTATAGGTGTTGGGACATAACCTTTTGTGTAGAGAGACATCTCTTACCCAATAGACACCTCTATATATACAATATAGTTAGTTAGTTTTGATATACTTTTCACAGATTTTATCTCTTCTTCATCTGTTTTAGAGTCATTGAGAGCAACTTATATACATACAATTTTGCAGAACAATTGAAGTTGAGTTGCACTTCAATTGTTAGATCGCAGTATCCTCAAGAACAATGTATCATAGTCAACAAAACAACGGTGTGTAGGACGTAAACTTGTTTTTATGATTTTCTATGTCATAATTACATCCTAAATGGGCTGGAAGATGTTCTCTACAACATCTATTCGACTATCATTTACCGCTAAAGAATTATCGGAACCCTTGGAGAAAAAATACAAGACCGAAGATGCCGGTACAAAGAAGTTTGTTATGGGCATATTTTTGTATTTTAAAATGGTGGACTCAATTCCAATGGTTAAGCAATTGGAAGAGATTCAAGTGATCATCAATCAAATCATCTTGGAGGGGATGGCTATTAGTGAACCGCTTCAAGTGGCATCTATAATTGAAAAGTTGCCGCCTTTATGGAAAGAATTCAAAAGTTATATCAATCACAAGTGTAAGGAACTTTCAATGGAGGATTTGGTGGTCCGTTTGAGAATTGAAGAAGATAATCGTAAGGGAGACAAGAAGGGGCAGCAAGGTACTTCGAAACTAAAAGCTAATGTCGTTGAAGGTGAGTCCTCAAAACCCACTTTTAAGTCTAAGAATAAGGGATGAAAAAGAAAATCTACATACAATGGGTCAAAGGATCGAGTTCCCAAGAAGATAAAAGGGAATTGTTGGATATGTGAAATACCCGGACATCGTGCTAGCGATTATGGTCATAAGAAAGGAACAAATGGGAGCAAGAAGCCTAACCAAGCCAACATGATGGAGACCGACGATCTTGCGGCGGTGGTCATGAAAACTTGCATGGTGACCGACTCTATGGGTTGGTGGATAGACATTGGGCCACTAAACACATTTGTGGAGTTAGAAACATGTTTTCAACCTACACAAAGACGAATAGTGGTGACAAACTTTTTATGGGCAATATCGTATCTTCAACCGTTGAAGGCAAGGGGAATGTGATTAATTTCGCTTCCGGAAGAGAGATGACACTCCTAGATGTGCTACATGTTCCGAAAATTTGCAAGAATTTGGTGTCCGGACCTATGCTAAGCAATTCTTGCTAGTCTTCGAGTCCGATAAATTTGTTTTGACTAAGGGTGGAATGTATGTAGGAAAGGGTTACCTTAATGAAGGGCTCTTCAAGATCAATTATACTCCTAAAATTATTATTAATGAGAATGCTATAACTTCTTCTTATATTGTTGAATTGAGTTCATTGTGGCATTCTAGATTAGGACATGTGAATTTCAAATACATGCATAAAATGCTGAATCTTGGGTTGTTGCCTAAATTTGAAATTGACAAGTCACATAAATGTGAAACTTGTGTAGAATCTAAATTTGCTAGAAAGCCATTTAAATCCATAGATAGAACAAGTGAATTACTAGATTTAATTCATACTAACTTATGTGGTTTAAAAACTAACTCCAACAAGAGGTAGAAGGAAATATTTTGTTACATTTATAGATGATAGTAGTAGATATTGTTATGTTTACTTACTTAGTTCTAAGGATGAAACAATGGACATGTTTAAGACATACAGAGCTAAAATTGAAAATCAATTATCTAGAACAATAAAAAGATTTAGATCGGATAGAGGAGGTGAGTATGATTCAACTCCACTAGCCGAGTATTGTGCTAATAATGGAATTATTCATGAAACTTCTGCGTCGTATACACCACAACAAAATGGTGTAGCCGAAAGGAAAAATAAAACTCTCAAGGGAATGGCAAATACTATGCTAAATAGATCGGGTATGCCACACAACTTGTGGGGGAATGTCATTCTTACGGCGAATGTCATTCTTAATAGAACTCTACATAAGAAGACTAACAAGTCTCCTTATAAAGCTTGGAAAGGTAGAGCACCCTCGTATACAAAGCTCAAAGTGTAGAGGTGTCTAGCTAAGGTACAAGTTTTGCTTCCTAAATGAATGATACTAGGACCTAAGACTGTAGATTGTGTATTTATCCTGCTATGCTAATAATAGTGCTACATATCGATTGCTTGTGGTTACGTCCAAGAATGTAGAATTCGTGTAAACACATTCATGGAATCGGTAGATGTTGAGTTTTTCGAAAACATCTTTCCTTTTAGGGAAGGAAGACAAATTTCAGCACCTAAAATGAGAATTGAAAAGATTTCTTCAAGTTCTAAGAACGATGAAGAAATCGAAGTTGCTCCTTAAAAGTGCAAAAGAGCTAGGAAAGCTACTTCTTTTAAACCAGATTTTATGACACTAGTTACCATAGGTGAATCTCAAGCCTTTAACGAGGCTATGAGTACACTCGAAGCGCCTTATTAGCAGGATGCGATAAATAGTGAGGTGGACTCCATTATACAAAACCATAAATAGGAGTTAGTTGACTTACCTCCGAGTAGTAAACCAATTGGTTGCAAATGGATTTTGAAGAAGAAACTCAAAGCCGATGGTACCGTAGATAACTACAAAGCTAGGACAGTCGCAAAAGGCTATAAACAAAAAGAGGGAATAGATATCTTTGATACTTATTCCCCGATTACTAGGATTACTTCCATTAGGATGGTAATCGCTATAGTTGCTGTCTATAATCTAGAATTATATCAATGGATGTGAAAACTGTGTTCCTTAATGGAGATCTGGATGAGGAGATACATATGGAACAACCGGAAGGTTTGTTATAAAAGGGACAAGAACATAAAGTGTGTCGACTTGTTAAGACTCTTTATGGTCTGAAACAAGCTCCAAAATAATGGCACGAGAAATTTGACTACACCATGATAGCAAATGGTTTTAAAATCAATGAATACGACAAGTGTGTGTATGTCAAGGAATTTAAAGATTTGTGGGTTATTGTTTGTTTGTATGTTCACAACTTATATATTATAGGAACGAATAATAAAGTAATCAATGAAACCAAGAAAATGTTAAGCTCAAGCTTTGACATGAAGGACATGGGTAAAACCAATGTTTTTCTTGGTATACAAGTGAGACAAACTTCTGAAGGATATCTTCTCACACAATCACATTATGTTGAGAAAATAATAAAGAAGTTTAGGCAATTGGATAGCAAATCGGCAATAACTCTATTTGATGCTAATTGTAAGTTGAGGAAGAATACGGGTGAAAGCATATCTCAACTTAATTATTCGCAAGTAATCGGGAGTTTGATGTACATTATGAATTGTACACGTTCAGATATTTCATATTCGGTGGGAAGGCTTGCTAGATATACTAGCAATCCAGGAACAGATCATTGGGACACTCTTATAAGAGTATTAAGACATCTAAAGCATACCATGAGTTATGGATTGCACTCAATGTTTTGAAAACCGGACCGTTCTTTAAACCGGAAAAAATGATCGGGTCACAGGTTAGTGGTTCAACTGTCGGGTGAACCGGGATTAAACCGTGATGTCATAATTATATAATAAACTAATAATTATATTTATTTATAAATCTTATTTATTTTTATATAAAATAAAAAGTAAATAAAAATTTTAATCATATACTTACTGTATTAACTATGTACAGTGGACTGGAATTGCTTTACATGTACTCCACATTATTTTTATATACTCTGTACATATGTAGGACAATAGGAGTATATATAGAGAGAGACACAGAGTGGTCATTCTAGAAGGTATCATCATAAAGCAAAAATATTTAAAATAAAGAAATCAATACATTGGGAATCCGAAATGGCTGACTGAAAGTTGATATTGGGAAGGCACCCAATTGACAAAACGCAGGGGCTGGGTCCCACGGCTAGCTTTTTCTTTTACTCTTATTGTTTTTACGGCACCGAGCTGAGTCTTAGAACCGGGACCGGTTATCCGGTTTAACCAGTTCAACCACCAGTTTTAGTCGATTTTTTGTCTAATAACGGTTAGAACCGAACCGAAAAAGGACCGGTTAGCGGGTGACCCAATTGAACCGGCCGGTACAGTCTGGGTTTCACAACCATGATTGCACTACATACAATACTCACCTGTTGTAGAGGGATATTCCGATGTGAATTGGATTTCGGATAGTCAAGAGACTAAGTCCACAAGTGGATATATATTCACTTTAGGTGGAGTTACAATTTCTTGGAAATCAACTACGCAAACGTGTATAGCACATTCGACAATGGAATCGGAGTTCATAGCCTTAGATAAGGCGGGTGATAAGCAAAATGGATTCGGAACTTCCTAGAAGATATTCCATTATGGTCGAAACCGGTGACGTCCATAGTTGTGCATTGTGACTGCAATGCACCACCTTCTGTAGCTAAAAATGTCGTCTATAATGGCAAGTCAAGGCATGTAAGACGAAGACACAACATAATCAAGTAGTTGCTCTTTAGTGGTATAATCACTACTGACTATGTCAAGTCAAAGGAAAACATTGCGGATCCTTTTACGAAAGGATTGCCTAGAGACAAAGTTCAATATACCACGTAAGGAATGGGCCTAAAGCCGATATTTTGAACAACCTGACGGAAGCCTAACCTAGCTGACTAGAGATCTCAAGATCTAAGTTCAATAGGCAAACTAGTTGGGAAAGTTCATGTTGTAAACGCACATTCATTGTGGCATCATTCATGTATATTGTTCAAGTGTGTAATAATATTTGTTGAGGTTATTTACTTACATATAATGATATTGATGAGTAATGATAGTACTCTTAATTGGTATCACCTATATGAGAATGGAAGTGGGGTCGCTTCTATGAGTTTAAAGGTTTGGTTCTCTAAGAGTTCTCATGAATAAGGATCATGTTCAGGACAAAAATGAACACAACCGAATGAATTAATATGTACAAGGATATGTGGTGTGTATTATCTAGTGTTGGTTTATACTAAAAGGATGAACAGTTCAATACTTAATGTACAATGCGTCACTGAGTAACTCCAGTAGATATTCACTAAGGGAAAGTTCAAGTCCAAAAGATACTCTCGTAATGCATCGCAAGTCCGTGAATTGCTCTCGTAGTTTTATTTTTTTTCATTTTTGTTTAGATAGCTATAATCATTCATATATGGGGATTGTTAGATTCGGGGTGTGAATGAGAGCGTGTGTAAGCTCAAGGGGATCGTTAGGATCGCTATGGACCGACTCAATACTTAGGGAAGAGCTTGGAGCATTAAGTTTCAAGATTCTAGCAGAGAGGTTTTCGACCGGGTTAACGGCTATAAGAAGTTTTAAACAAATTCTGGCAGAGGGCATTCGATCGGTCGATCGGTCGACCGGCCCTGTTCGACCGATCTACCAGGCCCGTTTGACTGGTCCCATTCGACCGGACCCAGTTTGTTAAGAGTTGCAACTTTTCATGTAAAAATTCGAATTTGCTTAAACTTTATCTATTTTAATGGCCGATAAACGTGTATATACTGTTATATATGTAGTGTATAGGTGTTGGGACACAACCATTTATGTAGAGAGATATCTCGACCCAATAGACACCTCTATATATAGAATATAGTTAGTTAGTTTTGACATACTTTTCACAAATTATTGAGAGCAACTTATATACATACAATTCTGCGGAACAATTGAAGCTGAGTTGTATTTCAATTGTTAGATCATAGTATCCTCAAGACAAGGCGTTGTAGTCCACAAAACAATGATGTGTGGGACGTAAATTTATTTTTTCGAACAACGTATTCATGCGTACTTCGATCTTAAGTTTATTCACTATTTATTTGAAGTTTCACATCCAAAAAGAATCCAACAATTAAATCATACAATTTCTTGTACCCATTTACAATTAACCCATTTGAGTAATAGAACATTTACATCAAAATGCTCTATTAAAAAAAAAAAAGTGAATGGACCCATTCAATTGAAAGGGACATACATGGCTGTTTTAGAAATTAGAGGGCCAGGAAGGGAGTGAAGAGAGACATTTGTTTGACAACCACTATGTTGATTTTTAGATGGGTAGTTGTATTTCAACCAAATAAGAAAAAGAGGAATTTATTATTATTGTTATTTTATTTTATTTTATTTTTTGGCTCTTTGAGTTTTCTTGTCTTTTTTCCACATTAAATCTTTGAACCAAACACCACCCAAGAGGCTATTTGGGTAACCGGTACCACAAGAATCGATTCTATTATTTAGAGAAGAATTAGTTCTAGATAATTTGTATTTGTGTGTATTCATTTTTAAGTACATATATATAGGAATCTATATCTGACTTAAAAATGTCCAAAAACTTAGTTCTTTATCAAATCAACATAACTCAAATTGAAGTTTGATTTGGCCTTGGCCTTAACCTTACGTTTCAATAATCCGAAACATGTCCTAAAGGTGTTTGATAATTTCTCAACCCAAAACTAGAAAGGATGGGATAATCCATACCATGACTTACCTTTTTTTTTTTTTGATAAAAGACACCATGACTTAGATTATCTATAAATTGAAAAATTCACACAATGACAACACAATGTAATGTGAGTTACCAAAAGAAGTTGGTCTTACATAAACATTATAGGAATTGCGAAAGCCAACCTAATTTGCTGTCCTCTATTTGAGAGTTGAGACCTGTAGGTCAATGCTGAAATGGATAGGCTAATAATTAATTCATTTTCTTTATCTTTGGAAAGAGAAATTGACTACCACTCTCACACTATGCAATGAACTTGCAAAAGTAACCACCCTAGTTGTCTACTAATTCATAAAGGTGTTCATAGTGTTTTTAGCCTTTGATTTTCTAGTTTAAAAAGTCTTCCATTTTATTTATATATATAAAAAACCATTTCAAAAAATAAAGTAATTATGATTATGAATAAGCATGTACTAGCTAGCACCTGAACATTGTTAACATACAGATACACACATGTATATATATATATATATATACATACCGATGCATATGTATGGAACACTAGTAAGGCGGAGTCAGAAAATTTCACTGCAGGGGGGATCGATTACCGGTAAAGAGGTGCTTGTATCCTTATTACGTATAGTGAATTTTGATCTTCCGTTCCCCAAACCCCTTTTTAGTTCCGCCCCTGCGTGTATATTGTCACTTTTTTTTTTTCGATACTAAAGTCTAATTGTAGCTTATAATTTGTAAAACAACTGGTGATTAAATCAATTTGGATTAGACTAAAATGAGAAGTGAGAATAAAATGTGTTGGACTAAATTTTTAGGGTGGGTTGGATTACAACTAGGCCAACATAAATTCAGTGGGTCTTTATTTGGAATCCATGACTTGACTCATGATTTCGCATGTATTAGATTACAACAATGTTGCCGTATATGTATATTGACCGAGCATTTTGTGTAAGTTAGAAATTTGAAAGGACCAATATGTAAATTAATTGAAATTTTTTGAAATAACATAGACATACCCAGTTTATTCAAAAATCTTGTAAGTGCCAAATGTAAGTAACATTTATAATTTTTAAAAATATAGAGGTAAAAATTAAAATTCCAAAGGGTGGTCATTTGAACCAACAAAATAAAAGGCCAAGTCATGACTTGAACAAATAATAAATTGGCAACAAATATAAAAGATCTAGTTAAAATTACCCACATTGAACTTTGAGCGCCGAAAAAGCCCCCTTCCTTAATCACACCCACACACACATATTTATATATATACGGAGTATATGAGTACTCCAAGAGGCACCTAGAAAAGTAACTTAAAAAAGTCACTGTGAAGATGTAAAACTCTATATTACTACAAATTAAATGGGCATTATTTGTATTGTAATTTAAGATTTTCATTGACACATCATTTTATAATAAAATTAGATAACTAAATGGGGAGCACTTAACATTTTCATTTATATATATATATATATATAATATGTGCATAATACATACACGCATACATGTGTGTGTGTGTTTGTACAATGTATAAAACAAGAATAGTTGGAATTGTGAAATTTCCACGAGCATAGTAAAGTCATCACATAATGGTCCACCGTGTGATGAAAACGGTTTGAAAATTATAATCACGACATTATGATAAAATAACAAAAAACAACTCTTATATCTACATTACCAAATTAACCTTTGGGTCATCATGATCTTCTTCAACAAACTCTTGTCTCTCACTTCATCACCATTTTTGCACCTTTCTGTATTAAAGACAACACCACATACATATATCTATCTATATATATATATATATATATATCATAATGTGATTCCTACGACATTGAATACTTTTTAAATTTGAATCCTAAATTTGACTTCCGTAATGGCTTGACAGTTGTATATATATGTTGCGAGAGTGATTAACCATGTGCATTGCAATGTTTGATACAACTGACAAAACATTTGAGAAATCAAATTTGACATTCAAATTTGGGAAGCATAACATTATCGGTAGGTATAACACTTTACTACATCAGAATTTGTAACAAATCACTAAAATATAAAAAAGAAAACAAAAAGAAGAAGATGGGTTGTTGTTGCGATCACGGCCGTTGATCCTCGGAGGGGTGCTTTTGAATAAACATCAGATTGGTGGGGAGGCTTTCGGTAATAGTATGGGAACCATGGTACAATAGGGTCAGGAGGTGGAGGGGCACCATCTAGAAAATAAGGCGGGGAAGGGTAATTTGGTACATAGCCAGTTGGTGGAGAATAGAAAGCCGGAGGAGGGTAATACCCTGTTTGGGTGGAGGGTGGTGTTAGAGTCACGGGCGGCGTTCCGGGTCCGGTCGGCGGCGGATTACAAGGGTAGGGGCACTCTCCTTGTGACTTTGTTGTGGCCGGAAAATTGATAATTAGAGAGAGAAAAAGGAGGGTTGGGAGCACATGGTTGAGGGTAGGGGCCATGGTAGAGATAGAGAGAGGGAGACAGAGGAAGTGAAATGGAAGGGGAGGAAAGGGTATATTTTATGCTATACAAAAGAGTGGGTTAAGTGGGGTATGGTATAGAATGGCTTATTAGAAGACTTTGGAAGACTTTGTCAATATTTAACAAAAAAAGGCCAATAGGATAAAGGGTTTTGAAAGAATCTTTTTAAAGTCATTTTTTTGAGTGTCATTTGGTGAGCAAGGGGTAACACATGTCCACCATGCACTAATTTCATTGTTGAAAATGTTAGTGTCTGTTTGGATAATTTTCTCGGAGTTAATTATCATTTACTCCATTTGAGGATATTATCATTATTGAAAATTTGAGTCAGTTTGACATAAAAATAAAATAAAATAAAATTTAGCTATAAAAAAAAAAAATCTTCACTTAAATTCTGAAAATAGAATATTTTAAAATCATTAATTTCTGCTTTTTCAAAAAAGTTGAACCAAACCTTTAAAATAATTACATTGAAATTGTTATTCATCTAAAAAGTCCTTTTCCTATACAACTAATAAGGGGAATGTCACTTTCAGCAGCTTGTGCTGCTGGTAGGTGCTTGCCTCCAGCGGTTTGCAAAACGACGCCGTTTGCGATGACGTTGCCTAAGATTCTAATGGATTTTCAATTCTTCCCCTGGCCAGTGTTTAGAGATTATACTTAATACTTCTTTCTTTTAAAAAATGTCTTATATTATTCCATCTGTCCCATTTTTAGAGTTCATATTTGGGAACTTAACTTTTTAAGGTAATATCATTTATTTTATTGACTGAACAACACATTTTCAAAAAAATTTAATGAATTTCCAATTCTACCCTCGCTGGTTAGTGTTTGGGAGATTATACCTTATACTCCATCTGTACCAAACTAAGAGTGTGTTTGATAACCCCATTAAGTGCTGAAAATGAAAAGATTCGGCACTTATTCTTTTTTAGTGCGTTTGATAACATACCACTTAATTGAAAAAGTAGCTCCAAAACCTCTGAAAACTTTAAGTGACAAATTTCTACTGAAAATAATCACTGAATGCATTCTACTTCATTAGTTGAAACACTATTTAAGGAATAAAACTTTAAGCGCTTAAAATTTTTAGTACTTAAAATTTAGCACTTAATTTTTCAGTACTTAATTTCAGTTTTATCAAACGCATCCTAAGTATCCACCTCAAGTTTACACATTGCTTTAGAAAATATGTCTTATTTACGCGCTTCGTCTTATTTTTAGAGTCTACTCTTGAGAACCCAACTTTTTAAGAGGAGATCATTTATTGCATTAACAAGACTACAAACTTTCAAATTCGTCCTTCACAATAGTCACAACTCCCAAATAAATCTTGTCTTTGATCTTTTGGTCATTTTCAATATAAATGAGGGCAAAATAGGAAATAGGGTGAAAATTATGTTTTCACTTATCAAATGTGAACATAATTTTGGGACATCTCAAAATAAAATAATATCTTTATTATAAGGGTATTGTAGAAAGTTTATTAAATTTTGTAATTAGACTTTTAAAGTAGACACTTACTATTTTAAAACATCCGAAAAAATAAATGTAGAGACTTATTTCAGAACAAAAAGAGTAATTTTATATCTTTAAAGACCTCTAATGTCAAAATTAGTACAGAATATCTGCAAAAATATGTTATCTACGGGTACCAAGCTGCGTGCTTGCCCTGCCACTAGTATTGTGTAAAAATACAATGTCTGTTTAATAATTATAGGTTACATTGTCATTTTCGGTCAAGTTATGTACAAAAATCATTTTGTAGTTGAATTGTCAACCACTCCTCCGAGAGAGTTAGGGTTGGGACTTGGAAGCAGTTGGATGAAGGTAGGGACCAGAGTAGAGAGAGAAATGAAGGGAAGAAAGAGTATATGCTAACAAAAAGTGGGGCTTTATAGAAAAAAAAAAACAAAAAAAAAAAAATCAAAAAGTGGGGAAGTGAGGCGTAGAAATAATAGAATGGCTTATTAGAAGAGACTTGGGAGTGTTTTATTTTTTTTTAAAAAAAAAGAGAGAGAGAAAAGAAAAAGAAAAAAAGAAGAAGAAAAGGGTGAGAAAGCATCTTTAATGTCATTTTGAAGGTCTTTTGGTGACCAAAGGGTGCCACATACCCTAGTTTCATTGTAGTTTAGAAGTCTGATGAAATTAAACATGAGTAGTGCTATGCTTAATTTTTGAATTAAAGTTTCAAATTCATATGTTGATAGTCAGTAATGCAACATACTACTTCATATGTGGGATAATTGACAAAATATTTGAGAACTAAATTTGATATATAATTTTGGAAATCATAGCATTACTATAAAAACTTAACTGATTTAATCTTACAATAAAGAATTCTAAAATATATAAAATGGAAAAGTTTGGAAAATAAAAGTACATTGCGTATTACATACACAAAAAATTTATACATGTATCTCATAGTTGGCGGTTTATTAGTTTGAAAGATTGCCACTCGCTGTGAAGTTATTAAGTGAGTCTGTCACACCACGACAATATACTGACGTGGTATGACTATTTAGTCCAAACCATACATGTGCCCTCTATTTGAAATTTGAAATATTGCGAACCACTTGTGATTAACCTCATATTTTGCATTTGCATAGCTTTATAATTGTGCAAAATACCATTCCTGGAGCTTCTGAGTACATTATTTATGCACATTCGTTACATAACCCTCATTTCTACTGTTTACATCTTTTACACGAGTTGTGTTAGTGTTTTGTAGGTCATTTTGACAATCTGAGTTGGGAGGCAAAGTCTTGATTGAAGATCACTACCATTGCAGCCATTTCTTGCCCACTTTTAGCCTCCAAGACCACATGTTTGGAGGTTGTTCTGAACTAGATAAAGGTAGCTCTATGAGTCATCTTCGTGTGGCCGCAAATTTCACTTCAATCGGAGGTCGGAGCAAGAAGTTATGGCGATTTTATGATTGATACACAAACTATATGTAAAGCTGTGAAGATTTTATACAGAGGGGTATTCGACTGGTCGAAGGGGGCCGCTCGACCGATCGAACTACCTTGTTTCTGCACCCTTTGTTTCAAAAATTTGCCCCTCCAAAGGCTGTGTATAAATACCCTATTATAACTCAATTTTAAGGGGCTTGACCTAACTTTCAACAGCTTAGATACTCTCTCTTTAACTCTCTTGTATTTCTCTGGGTTTCTCTTATCTTTAATTCATAAATTAGTTTAGATTTAGGACTTGTAAGTGAGATTGTGAGAGATTCTTGTACTTGCAAAGCTTGGTTTCTTATTGGAGTATTTATTGAAGTTTTTTGTTGGATTCTCTCTTGAAGTGGGTATTTTCATTAATGGTGATGTGTCTCTACATCTTTGTTGTTTATTTTATTGTTAATATAGTAAAATCCATATGTAGCTAAATTTCTAGGTTAGGGGTCATGAACCCACCTATGGATCTTTGTTTTTATTGAAAGTCTAAAGGGTTTGGATCTTCTTAGGTGATTGAAGAGTGTTGGGTTCGTATTATGCTTGTTTCTTTACCGCTATTGTCATGCAATGGGGGTTACTGAATCTATGTTATAAATCCAACATTTGCCCTTAGTCCCTTTAAGCTTTCATCTTTCATAGTGGGGTTGATAACCCACATATTTGATTGTTAGCCCCCAAGGTACTTTGTTCACTTGAGAAGCTCCCTTCAAATCTCCAAGACTTATCTCTGTGTGTTCCAAGGTTGGTAACATGACCCCTAGCCCACTTTTCCCTTAGTTAAATCAAACTTGTCAATCTAGTTCACGTGTAGTTATTAATCTTAATCGTTTTCTAATTAGTTAACTTAATTAGTTGTCGTCATTACCTTAACATTGCTTGCATGCTAGTTCTAGTCTTAGTGTTAAAGAACCTCAAATTAACCATCTTTTCTTTCTTTTTGGTTACTAAAGTAGTGTATTTGAATCTTGAAACTATAATCTTCTGGTTGAGTCCCCGTAGAAATCGATCTCGTACCTACCTGAGTATTACTTGTTACGATTGATTTGCACTTAAATCATACATATCCTGAGAGCGAACAAGTTTTTGGCATCGTTGCCGAGGAGTGGCTCCCGACAATTTAATGGACCAGAATACTCTACTCTAATATTTTAATGCATAATGGTGTTGGCAGCAATACTTTCGTTGAAGACCCAGAATCTTCGAGCTCAAGCTCATAATGGCATCCATAATCCTCATAACCGGCGCCTTTCGAATCTTCATTTTTTCAATCATCTACCAATTCTACCGTAAAGTGAACAAGGTGAGAGAAATTATCAAGGGGAAAACGTGCGTCCCCTTAAGGACTATTTCCATCCGGAGAGAACTTCCACTCTGTCTTGCATTATTTTTCCTTACAATGCCGGATAATTCCACTACCTCCTCGGAATGATCTCGTTGCTACCAACCTTCTGCGGTATGGATAATGAACAACCCTACCTCCACCTTATGGAATTTGAGGCTTTGTGCATTACTTTTAGTGATCAAAATTATTCGGAGGATGTTCTCTGACTCAAACTTTTCTCATTCTCTCTCAAGGACAAAGCCAAAACGTGGCTTAACTCCTTGAAACCTCGATCCATTAGGACATGGAATGAAATGCAATCCCAATTCCTAAAACAATTCTTCCCCATGCATCGCACAAACACTCTAAGACAAATGATTCAAAGTATTAAGAAATGGGAATTCGAATCATTCACTAGGTGTTGGGAGAGATTTAAGGACTTGCTCAATACTTGTCCTCATCATAATTTTGAGAAATGGAGGTTAGTCTCAACCTTCCATATCGGACTCCAACTCGCCTCTAAGCAACTTATTGAAACCATGTGCTATGGACAGTTCATGATGATTCCCCCCGAGGAGGCAGAGGCACATTTTGAGTATGTGGCCAACACAACTCAAGCTTGGGATACATCAGATCCCCATGATAGGAGTACTAATGAGGCAAAACCGGCCGCCACCCCTCCTCCTCTTAAGTCGATCACTCCCAGAATCCTCGAACTAAATCAAGAGGATGACGATTGATCTCGTACCTACCCGAGTATTACTTGTTATGATTGAAGCAATGGAGCAAGCCAAAGAAGAGGCCTAGGCAGCACAAGCTACACAACAAGCCATACAATCCGTGGCTTTTGTTGAAGAAACTTGTGCCATTTGTGAAAAGATTGTTCACTCGACCAGTACTTGTCCCACCATCCCGACTTTCAAAGAAATCTTGCACGAGCAAGCAAATGCTATGGGAATATACAAAAAGCCATTCAATTCCTCTCATGGTGAATCATACAATCTGGGATAGAAAAATCAAAATCAAAATCCACCTCATCAAGTGTGGAGGAATGAGCCCAATCATGGACCACCACAAGCGCCGCCTCCACAACACTTTCAAAATAATTTCATACCTCATCAACCACCTTCACCCCCTCCTTTTCCTCATGGTCCATACTCATCGAAGGCTTATGTGCCTCCACATAAGAAGCCCCTTGAGGACCAAATGCAAATGCTCATGCAAAGGCAAGATCAACAAGTACAAAAGCTTGATCAAATCTCCATGCAAATGCTTCAATTTATAAATGAAATGCACAATTCTTTTAGCCAATTGGCTGGCTCTCAACAAGTGATTGAGAAGGAAAAGTTTTCAGCCTAACCAATTCAAAATCCAAATATCAAATGGCTATTGGAGTCTCCGTGCCAAACGATCCCACCACCGAATATGTCAAAGCCGTCACAACTCTAAGGAGTGGGAAAGTTGTTGATAACAAAGTTCGTGAGGTTCTCGAAGAACCTACGAAAAATCCAAAAGAACAACTTGACGATGAGCATAAATAGGTAAAGAGGCCAAAGCTCAATGATGTCGAAACAACTAACCCATTGGTTATTGAGAATGAGACATTCACCTCCTAGACAAGCTTGCCTTTAGAGCCAAATATCTCAAAATATGCCCCGACCCCACCTTTCCCTCAAAGGTTTAAACTAAAGGAGAATAAGGGTAAGACCCTTAAAAATTTTGAAATGCTAAAAGAGGTCAAGATTAGCATTCCTCTTCTTGACATGATTAAGGACGTTCCCGGTATCACCAAATTCCTAAAAGATATTTGCACAAGAAAATGTAAGTTTAATGTGCAAAAGCAAGCGTACATGGAAATAGAAGCAACTTCTTGCATCTGTGGCAACATTTCACCGAAATTCAAAGATCCCGGTTGTCCTACCATCTCTTGTGTCATAGGGAATTTTAAAATCAAAAAGGCCTTCTTGGATCTAGGTGCTAGTGTCAACCTCATTTAGTTTATCTCAAATTAGGCCTCGGAGAACTTAAGGAGACATTAACTGTCTTGCAATTAGCCGATTGCTGTATCAAAGTACCAAAAGTGATAGTTAAGGATGTGTTGTTCCAAGTTGATGCATTCTACTACCCGGTAGATTTCATCATCATGGACACACAATCGGTTGAGAGTTGGACATCTCCCATTCCTATCATTCTTGTTAGATCATTCCTAGCTACTATCAATGTGCAAATACATTGTAGGAATGGAACCATGAAATTGGTTTTCGGTAACATGACCGTAGAAGTTAATGTTTACAATCTCATGGAGCAACCCAATTTTGAGGATGATGGTATTTGTGAGGTTGATCTCATTGACACTCTTACATAGAGTTCTTTAACTTCACTTGTTTTGAGGAACCTCTTAATTCGTGCTCTATTCAAGAAATCACCTCTTATAGCATTTCGTGACTCGAATATTGTCTACTCGAACTTGCGATAGAGGATGCCTTGGAATCCCATGAATCCAAAGAGGTTGGCTAGGACATCATGTGGTGTTCACAATTTGAAAAACTTCCCCCACGTGACTCTATTCTTTTACCGTCAAATCTTGAAGTTCCTAAACTCGAGCTCAAAAAATTTCCGAAAGACCTCAAGTACGTTTTCTTGGGGGACAAAGAGACCTTTTCAGTGGTAATTTCGTCCCTGCTTTACCCAGATCAAGAAGGGAGTTTGATTGTATTATTGAAAGATCATTGGAGTGCTTTGGGGTGGACAGTTACTGACCTAAGGGGATAAGTCCAACCATTTGCACTCATAAGATCTATATGAAGGACTATGCCAAGTCCTCCCATCAAATGTAGAGGCAGTTAAACCTGTACATGAAAGCGGTTGTGCGGGCCGAGGTTAATAAGTTATTGGATGTGGGAATCATCTATCCTATTTTCTATAGTCAATGGGTAAGTCCTACCCAAGTTTTCCCAATGAAATCTGGGGTGACGCTTGTCAAGAATCCGAAAGGCGAACTTGTTCCAACTCGTGTCCTTACCGGTTGGTGAATATGCATTGACTATTGAAAATTGAATGTCGTCACCCGAAAAGACCACTTCCCTCTACCTTTCCTCGATCAAATCTTAGAGAGAGTGGCCTGGTATAAATTCTATTGCTTCTTGGATGGTTATTTAGGATGTAACCAAATAGAAATTGTGCTTGAGGATCAAAAGAAAACCACGTTCACGTGTCCTTATGGCACCTTTGCATATAGGAAGATGTCCTTTGGACTTTGCAATGCACCGGCAAATTTTCAATGGTGCATGCTTAGCATTTTCACTGACATGTGAAATATGCTTCGAAGTCTTCATGGATGACTTTAGCGTATATGGTGATTCTTTTGATGATTGTCTAGGTAACTTGAATAAAAGTCCTAGAGAGGAGCGAGGAGAAATATCTCATCCTCAATTGGGAGAAATTTCACTTCAAGGTTACAAAGGGGATTGTTCTTGGCCACATTGTCTTGAGTGAAGGAATTCAAGTCAACAACGCCAAAGTCAAGCTCATCTCTGACTTATCCCCTCCCATATGTTTGAAATATGTTAGATCTTTCCTCAACCATGCCGGTTTCTAAAGAAGGTTCATCAAAGATTTCAGTGCAATTTCACGCCCTATGTGTAATTTGCTCGGGAAAGGTGTTCCCTTTGAATGGACCGAGGCATGTCAAGAAGCATTTGACAAGTTAAAAACTTTTCTTACGATCGCCCCTATAATACAATCCCCCAATTAGTCCCTCCCATTCGAGCTTACATATGATGCTAGCGATTGTGTCGTGGGAGCAGCTTTGGGGCAACGAAAGGATAAGCAACCACATATCATTTACTACGCAAGTAGGGCTCTCGATAGCGCCCAAGTGAAGTATTTTACAACCGAAAAAGAACTACTTGCCATAGTCTTCATCCTTGATAAGTATCGTTAGTACTTGGTTAGATAAAAAATCATTTGATTTACCGATCACGCAGCTCTAAAGTACATTTTCCACAAGAAGGATGCAAAGGCCCTTTTGATTCAATGGATCCTCCTTCTCTAAGAATTCGATTTGTCTATCAAGGACAAAAAGAGTGTGGAAAATGTGGTTGCAGATCACCTATCTCATTTGATGATGAGTTTTGAGGTTGCGGATCCTACTCTAATTAGGGACATGTTCCCCGATGAACACTTGTTCACTATCTACGCTTTGCCCTGGTATGCCGACTTGGCAAATTTCTTAGTTACGGGAGTCATTCCTTCACATTGGATTCCTAAAGATAGGCATAAATTCGAGGTTGAGGTATGGTCGTTCTTCTTTGATAACCCTTAAATGTTCAAATATTGTGCCAATCAAATCATCCATTATTGTGTTCCCAACGATGAAATCCAAAGTGTACTCCCTTTTTTCCACGACCAAGCGTGTGGTGGGTATTTCTTGTCTCAAAAGACTTCGGCCAAAATCCTCCAAAGTGGATCATATTGGCCCACTCTTTTCAAATATGCCAACAACTATTGCAAGGCATGTCATAGATGCCAAATGTTTGGTGGTGTCACGAGGAAAAACATGATGCACTTGAACTGAATACTTATAATCGAAGTCTTTGATTGTTGGGGAATCGATTTCATGGGCTCATTCCCTATCTCGTTTGGACATGAGTACATCCTTGTAGCAGTTGATTATGTTTCTAAGTGGGTCGAGGCAATTACGAGTAAGCATAATGACCACAAAACTATGTTAAAATTCCTTAAAGAGAACATCTTATCTCGATTCGAAATTCCAAAGGCCATAATAAGTGACCAAGGAGTGCATTTTTGCAATCATCCTTTTGAACTTCTCATGGAAAAATATGGCATTACTCATAAGACCTCGACCACATACCATCCGCAAACTAACGGCCAAGCAAAATTAGCCAATAGGAAGATTAAATGAATCTTGGAAAAGGCAGTGAACCAGCCAAGAAAAGATTGGTCCTTGAGGCTAACCGACGCACTTTTTGTGTATCAAACAGCCTATAAGACCATTTAGTTTACAGAAAGGCGTCTCACTTGCTGGTTAAACTTGAACATTAGGCATTTTGGGCCATAAAGAAGCTCAATTTTGACATAGATAAGGGTTGTGCTAAAAGAAAGCTTCAAATCTCAGAGCTTGAAGAAATCCAGAATGATGGATGAAAGATCAAAGATCTAAAAAGTACGTACCAAAGCGTTTCATGACAAATGCATAGTGCGCAAGCACTTTGAACCTGAACAAAAGGTGCTTTTGTATGATTCTCGTCTACATTTATTTTCAAGAAAGTTAAAATCTAGGTAGATCGGCCCTTTTATTTCAGAAAGGTCTACCCTCACGGTGCTATTGAAATTTTTGACCCAAAGAAGGGTAATGTGTTCAAAGTGAACGGACAAAGACTCAAGTCATTCTTGGAAGGTTTTAACTCCACGTTGGAGTCGATTTTGTTGGAAGATCCTGTTTACGGGGTCGAATAGGCTTGTATGACTGTGGATATCGGATTTTTCCTACCCACAGCCTTTTTATTTAAAACATTTTCAAATCCAAATTCAAAAACACGAGTTGCCACTTAATTTTTAAAAGGAAAATTAAGAAATCATTTTAAAGCAAACTGATCTTTTTGGAAACCAGAGATTAATTAGGTCCGGGGATTATGGATGAGAGAGGAAGGAGCCCGATGGACTAAAACACCCTCTCTCATCCTATCTCGCGATAGGCCTCTACTCAACATCCTTTTAATTAAATTGCTAATCTAAATGTGCCCTCGACTAATACATATGTATACATATACATTACAAAAGCATATCTAAAAGGGTGTAAGATTGCAAATGAGAAAATATCACTCAAAATTATATATTTTAATTAGCAAACAATATGATGTGCATTTAAGAAACTAGAAATCTTACTTGGGGTCCAGCTGCGATATTGAAATGTGCAATGCATACAAAAATAGAAAATCCTAATATAAGGGTCTCTAATCACATATATACACATAAGGTAATACCTAATTCTAAGGTGTCGCACATGAGGTCGAAAAATCAATAAAATTAAGAAATTGAATAAGCTAAAGAGGGGGTTTGAGAAATCATATCTTAATAGCGCTACAAAACAAAGGTTAGTCTACATGCTTCAAACGAGATATCAAGTAATTAATCCTAAGCTTCTAGCTTAAATATATCAAGTATGAAAGAATTGACATAATTATGAATTCTTAGTACAAAGTGGACTTCAATTACAAGTGTAAATCTATATGGGTGAATACATGAAAATGAACAAGAGTAAGCTATGAAGTTATTCATTGATTTGGATCTTTTAACCTCTGAATTTAAGTTTAACTAGTCATTATTAAAGCATGGTTTAAACCCTAGAACATAGAAAGGTCATTTGAACTATTATTTACAAAATTCACCAAATCTGTACAAAAAATCTAAAAATTATAGAGAGCAAATCAAAACTTCAAAAATTGGAAAAGCATAGTTCTCATGGTCTGATGTCAATGAATTTTGGATACAAGTTGCCTGTGTAAGTCTAGTTTTCAACCCAAAAAGAAAAATCAAAGATCGACGGTTCCATCTTTGGAAATTAGACAAACACTAGGCTTCACTCAAAAATTTGCAACTCTCTGTCTAAAGATCTTGTATGATTTTTAAAAAATAGTAAAAAAATCAGAAATGCTTTGATCTTTTTAGGATATCTCCTAACACATTAAACTACCCAGAAAAAAGTATTTGGGGCCAAGAATACTTGATTAAAGCTCTGATTCATTCATTTCAAGAAGGTGTTGCTGTTCTGAAACTCTGGACAGATTGTTATTACTTCAAAAAACCCAAAACCAAACCACTTTAAACATGAAATCTCATTAAAACAAAAATCACTGTGGTAAAACTTTATGTTATTGATAATCTCCAGTTGGTTTCATTTGATTCCAACGGTTCGTTATTTAACTAAAAATCTTTGATCAAAAATGGTTAATGAACTCACTACACCTTTTGTCAAATATACCTTTCACTTGTTAACATTGGCTATCAAGCCATTGAGTTTGGCTTAGCTTAAATTAATTTTCCTCCTACTTAGTAGTCCTTGGAAACTAATGACACTTGCGTTTATAGACCTCAATGAAGTATGAAGGAACTTCATGAAACCTCAAAATAATGAACTTAAAGCATGATGGTAAGTTTAGATTCATTGCCCAAACATATAAATATCAACCTTAGCCCTCTCATGAAGCATGAGTTCACAAGAAGATTAAAGATTTCAAGTCTAAGGGGCTCAAGAAAGACATGGAAAGTCTTATGAGTCCTAAGAGATGATTATAATCAAAGAAAAGAAAAGAAAAAGAAAAGGGAACCAAGACTCAAGTAATATCTAGATTAACTTACTGATTTATTCAACCTTAAACCTAAGGCTATTTTGGTCCAAATCAAGAAATAGAAGTTCAATCACAACACTGATATGTGCAAAGAACCCTAAAGAGTCCTATATATTGTGATTGAACTTAGAATTAGAGACTAATTACATAGAGGGAGTCCGATTCCTGTTCTGTTTCTTTCGATAACTTTATTTAGACGTGTGGGAGATGCGAGTTAAGTTTCATGGTTATCGGATCGGCAGTTTGCATACAATCCGGGATGGAAAAATCAAAATCAAAATCAAAATCCAAATCCACCTCATCAAGGGTGTAGGAGTGAGCCCAATCATGGACCACCACAACACTCACCTCCACAACACTTTCAAAATAATTTTGTACCTCATTAACCACCTTCACCCCTCCTTTTCCTCATGTGCCTCCACATAAGAAGCCCCTTGAGGACCAAATGGAATTGCTCATGCAAAGGGAAGGTTAACAAGCTCAAAAGCATGATTAAATCTCCATGTAAATGCTTCAATTTATAAATGAAATGCGCAACTCTTTTAGCCAATTGGCTGGCTCTCAACAAGTGATTGAGAAGAAAAAGTTTCCGGCCTAATCAATTCAAAATCCAAAGGTCAAATGGCTATTGGAGTCTCCGTGCCAAACGATTCCACCACCGAATATGTCGAAGCCATCACAACTCTAAGGAGTGGGAAAGTTATCGATAACAAAGTCCGTGAGGTTCTCGAAGAACCTACGAAAAATCCAAAAGACAACTTAACGATGAGCATAAATAGGTAAAGAGGCCGAAGCTCAATGATGTCGAAACAACCAACCCATTGGTTATTGAGAATGAGACATCCATCTCCCAGGCAAGCTTGCCTTTAGAGCCGAGTATCTCAAAATATGTCTTGACCCCACCTTTCCCTCAAAGGTTGAATCTAAAGGAGAATAAGGGCAAGACCCTTGAAAATTTTGAAATGCTAAAAGAGGTCAAGATTAACATTCCTCTTCTTGACATGATTAAGGACGTTCCCGGTATCGTCAAATTCCTAAAAGATATTTACACAAGAAAACGTAACTTTAATGTACAAAAGCAAGCCTACAATGAAATACAAGCAACTTCTTGCATCTGTGACAACATTTCACCAAAATTCAAAGATCCCGGTTATCCTATCGTCTCTTGAGTCATAGGGAATTTCAAAATCAAAAAGGCCTTCTTGGATCTAGGTGATAATGTCAACCTCCTACCCTATTCGGTTTATCTCAAATTAGGCCTCGATGAACTTAAGGAGACACGAATTGTCTTGCAATTAGCCGATTGCTCTTTCAAAGTACCAAAAGGGATAGTTGAGGATGTGTTGTTCCAAGTTGATGCATTCTACTACCTGGCAGATTTTATCATTATGGACACACAATCGGTTGAGAGTGGGACATCTCCCATTCCTATCATTCTTGGTAGATCAGTCCTACCTACTATCAATGCGCAAATACATTGTAGGAATGGAACCATGAAATTGGTTTTCGGTAACATGATCGCAGAAGTTAATGTTTACAATCTTATAGAACAACCCAATTTTGAGGATGATGGTATTTGTGAGGTTGATCTCATTAATACTCTTACATAGACTTCTTTGACTTCACTTGTTTTGAGGAACCTCTCGATTCATGTTCTATTCAAGAAATACCCTCCAATAGCATTTCGTTGCTTGAATATTCTCTACTCAAACTTACGATAGAGGATGCCACGGAATTCCATGAATCTAAAGAGGTTGGCTAGGACATCATGTGGTGTTCACAATTTAAAAAACATCCCCCACTTGACTTTATTCTTTTACCATCAAGTCTTGAAGTCCCCAAACTCGAGCTCAAACAATTGCCAAAAGACCTCAAGTACGTTTTCTTAGGGGACAAAGGGACCTTTTTGGTGGTAATTTTGTCCCTACTTTACCCAGATCAAGAAGGGAGTTTGATTACATTATTGAAAGATCACTAGAGTGCTTTGGGGTGGACAATTACTGACCTAAGGGGATAAGTCCAACCATTTGCACTCATAAGATCTATATGGAGGACTATGCCAAGTCCTCCCATCAAATGTAGAGGCAGTTAAACCTATACATGAAAGAGGTTGTGTGGGTCGAGGTTATTAAGGTGTTGGACATGGGAATCATCTATTCCATTTTCGATAGTCAATGGGTATGTCCTACCCAAGTTGTCCCAAAGAAATCCGGGGTGATGGTTGTCAAGAATTTGAAAGGCGAACTCGTTCTAACTCGTGTTCCTATAGGTTGGTGAGTATGCATTGACTATCAAAAATTCAATGTCGTCACCCAAAAAGACCACTTTTCTCTACCTTTCCTAGATCAAATCTTAGAGAAAGTGTCCGGGTATAAATTCTATTGCTTCTTGGATGGTTATTTAGGATATAACCAAATGGCAATTATGCTTGAGGATAAAAAAAAACCATGTTCACGTGTCCTTATGGCACCTTTGCATATAGGAAGATGTCCTTTGGACTTTGCAATGCACCGGCGACTTTTCAACAGTGCATGCTTAGCATTTTCAGTGACATGGTGGAATATGCTTAGAAATCTTCATTGATGACTTTAGCATATTTGGTGATTCTTTTGATGATTGTCTAGGCAACTTGAATAAAGTCCTAGAGAGGTGCGAGGAGAAATATCTCATCCTTAATTGGGAGAAATGTCACTTTATGGTTACAAAGGGGATTGTTCTTGGCCACATTGTCTTGAGTGAAGGAATCAAGTCAATAAGGCCAAAGTCAAGCTCATCTCTGACTTATCCCCTCCCATATGCTTGAAAGATGTTAGATCTTTCTTCAGCCATGCTGGTTTCTAAAGAAGGTTCATCAAAGATTTCAGTACAATTTCACGCCCTATGTGTAATTTGCTCGGGAAAGATGTTCCCTTTGAATGGACCGAGGCATGTCAAGAAGCATTTGACAAGTTAAAAACTTTTCTTATGACTGCCCCTATAATACAATCCCCCAATTAGTCCCTCCCATTCGAGCTTATATATGATGCTAGTGATTATGTCGTGGGAGCAACTCTAGGGCAACGGAAGAATTAACAACCACATGTCATTTACTACGCAAGTAGGGCTCTCGATAGTGCCCAAGTGAAGTATTCTATTACCGAAAAAGAGCTACTTTCCATAGTCTTCGCCCTTGATAAGTTTCATCAATACCTGGTTAGATCAGAAATAATGTGCTTTACTGATCACGCGGCTCTAAAGTACATTTTTCACAAGAAGGATGCTAAGGCCCTTTTGATTCAATGGATCCTCATTCTCCAAGAATTCGATTTGTCTATCAAGGACAAAAAGGGTGTCAAAAATGTGGTTGCAGATCACCTATCTCATTTGATGGTGAGTTTTGAGGTTGCGGATCCTACTCCGATTAGGGACATGTTCCCCGATGAACACTTGTTCACTATCTACGCTTTGCCATGGTACGCCGAATTGGAAAATTTCTTAGTTACGGGAACCGTTCCTTCACATTGGACTCCCCAAGATAGGCATAAATTTGAAGTTAAGGTATGGTTGTTCTTCTTTGATGACCCTTAAATGTTCAAATATTGTGCCGATCAAATCATCCGCCGTTGTGTTCCCAACGATGAAATCCAAAGTGTACTCCCTGTTTGCCACGGCCAAGTGTGTGGTGGGTATTTCTCTTCTCAATTGGCCCACTCTTTTTAAAGATGCCCACAACTATTGCAAGGCATGTCATAAATGCCAATTGCTTGGTGGTGTCACAAGGAAAAACATGATGCCCTTGAACCCAATACTTATAATCGAAGTCTTTGATTGTTGGGGAATCGATTTCATGGGTGCATTCCCTATCTCGTTTGGGCATAAGTAGATCCTTGTAGCAGTTGATTACATTTCTATGTGGGTCGAGGCAATTGCGAGTAAGTGCAATGACCACAAAACTATGTTAAAATTCCTTAAAGAGAACACCTTATCTCGATTCAAAATTCCAAAGGCTATAATAAGTGACCAAGGAGTGTATTTTTTGCAATCATCCTTTTGAACTTCTCATGGAAAAACTAACGGCCAAACAAATTTGGCCAATAGGGAGATTAAATGAATCTTGGAAAAGGCAGTGAACCAGACAAGAAAAGATTGGTCTTGGTGCTAACCGATGCACTTTTTGCATATCAGACGCCCTATAATACCAATCTTGGAATGTCTCCCTACCATTTAGTTTACAGAAAGGTGTGTCACTTGCTGGTTGAACTTGAACACTGGGCATTTCATAAAAAACCTCAATTTTGACATGGATAAAGGTGGTGCTAAAAGAAAGTTCCAAATCTCTGAGTTTGAAAAATCCAGAATGATGTATGAAAGATCAAAGATCTACAAAGCACGTACCAAAGTGTTTCATGAAAGGTACTTTGTATGATTCTCGTCTACACTTATTTTCGGGAAAGTTAAAAGCTACGTAGATCGGCCTTTTTATTTCAAAAAGGTCTACCCTCATGGTGCTATTGAAATTCTTGACCCAAAGAAGGTTAATGTGTTCAAAGTGAACGGCCAAAGAATTAAGCCGTTCTTGGAAGGTTTTGACTCCACGTTGGAGTCAATTCCGTTGGAAGATCCCGTTTATGGGGTCGAATAGGCTTGTATGACTGTGGATTTCGCATTTTTCCTACCCACAACTTTTTTTTATTTAAAACATTTTCAACTTCAAATTCAAAAACACGAGTCGCCACTTAATTTTTAAAAGGAAAATTAAGAAACCATTTTAAAGCAATCTGATCTTTTTGGAAACCAGAGATTAACTAGGTCTGGGGACTATGGAATGAGAGAGGAAGGAGCTCGATGGACTAAAACACCCTCTCTCATCCTATCTCGCGATAGGCCTCTACTCAATATCCTTTTAATTAAATTACTAATCTAAATATGCCCTCAACTAATACATATGTATACATATACATTACAAAAGCATGTCTAAAAGGGTGTAAGATTGTAAATGAGAAAATATCACTCAAAACCATATATTTCAATTAGCAAACAGTATGATGTGCATTTAAGAAACTAGAGAGCTTTCCTGGGGTCCAGCTACGATATTGAAACATGTAATGCATACAAAAATAGGAAATCCTAATAAAAGGGTCTCTAATCACATATATACACATAAGGTAATACCTAATTCTACGGTGTCGCACATGAGGTCGAAAAATCAATAAAATTAAGAAATTGAATAAGCTAAAGAGGGGGTTTGAGAAATCATACCTTAGTAGTGCTACAAAACAAAGGGTTAGTCCACATGCTTCAAACAAGATATCAAATAATTAATCCTAAACTTCTAGCTTAAATACATCAAGTATGAAAGAATTGGCATAATTATGAATTCTTAGTACAAAGTGGACTCCAATTACAAGTATAAATCTATATGGGTGAATACATGAAAATGAACAAGAGTATGCTACGAACTTATTCATTGATTTGGATCGTTTAACCTTTGAATTCAAGTTTAACTAATCATTATTAAAGCATGGTTTAAACCCTAGAACATAGAAAGGTCATTTGAACTATTATTTACAATGTTTACCAAATCTGTCCAAAAATTCAAAAAATTACAGAGAGGAAATCAAAACTTCAAAATTGGAAAAGCATAGTTCTCATGGTTTGATGTCAATGAATTTTGTATACAAGATGCTTCCGTAAGTCTTGTTTCCAACCTAGAAAGAAAAATCAAAGATCAATGGTTCAATCTTTGGAAATTAGATAAACACTAGGCTTCACTCAGAAATTTGCAACTCTCTGTCTAGAGATCTTGTACGATTTTTAAAAAATAGTAGAAAAATAGAAATGCTTTGATCATTTTAGGGTATCTCCTAACACATTAAACTATCCAAAAAAAAATAATTTAGGGCCAAGAATACTTGATTAAAGCTCTAATTTATTCATTTCAAGAAGGTGTTGGTATTCTGAAACTCTGGACAGATTGTTATTACTTTACAAAGCCCAAAACCAAACCTCTTTAAACATGAAATCTCATTTAAACAAAAATTACAGTTGTAAAAGTTTGTGTTATTGATAAGCTCTAGTTGGTTTCATTTGATTCCAACGGCTCGTTATTTAACTAAAAATCTTTGATCAAAAATGCTTAATGAACTCACTGCACCTTTTGTCAAATATACCTTTCACTTGTTAACATTGGCTATTAAGCCATTGAGTTTGGCTTAGCCTAAATTATTTTTCCTCCCACTTGGTGGTCATTGGAGAATAATTAAACTTGTATTTGTTGATCTCAATGAAGTATGAAGGAACTTCATGAAACCTAACAATAATGAACTTAAACCATGATGGTAGGTCTAGATTCATTGACAAAACATACAAATATCAACCTTAGCCCTCTCATGAAGCATGAGTTCACAAGAAGATTAAGGGATGTCAAGTCTAAGGGGCTCAAGAAAGACATAGAAAGTCTTATGAGTCCTAAGAGATGATTATAATCGAAGAAAAGAAAAGAAAAAGAAAAGGGAACCAAGACTCAAGTAATATCTAGATTAACTTCATGATTTATTCAACCTTAAACCTAAGGCTATTTTGATCCAAATCTAGAAATAGAAGTCCAATCACAACATTGATATGTGCAAAGAACCCTAAAGAGTCCCATATATTGTGATTGAACTTAGAATTAGAGACTAATTACTTAGAGGTTACCTCCAAGTATCCTCAACTTCTTAATTGTTTTAGGATTTTCCCAAGCTAATCATGCTCCCCTCCTAGCTCTTCTTTACAAAAGACTTGCTCTTAATTGTGTTTAGAGAATTTAAAGAGGTTGAAAACAAAGGAATTTAGAAATCTAAGCCAAGATACTAACCAACTCAAGATACTTTGTATCCCCTATATATAGGCAATTTTTAAAGGGGTATTTTAGTATTTTCACAGTAAAAACCCTAATTTTGGACGTCCTTTTGAAGGTACAATTGTACTATTGCAAAGCTGGCAGACACAAAAATGCGGCATTCGGTGGAGATGGAAGTGACACTCAATGAATGCCGGAGCGGCACTCACTGACAACCGTTGCGACATTCAATGAATGCTGGTCCGACACTCAATGAATGCTGCAGACATCTACAAAGACTGCCATTTTTTTTTTTGGAATTTTGATTTTCGTGGCATTTGATGGATTTTTGCCGCTCTCACTGACTGTTGTTGCGGCACTTATCAACTCCCGTGCGTTAATCAGGGAGTACCGCAGCATCAACCGAGAGTGTTGTAGATATAAGCCATGTGCCGTTTTTCCTCTTTTTTCCTTTTTTTTCTCTTTTCTTCTTTTGTCTCTTTTGTTTGAATTGAAGAGGCTTTTGAAGAGCTTGGATCACCTTTTGGAAGTCCTAGATAAGTCAAACATTGTGATCATCAGATCTTAGAGGTAACACTCCCCTTAATCCAACGTCTGGTCAAAATCAGGGTGTCTACAGTTTGCCCCTCTTCGATAGAGCTTGTGAAGCAATGCGTTTTACAAGTGAATGTCGAAGACTGTGTGAAGACAAGCCTTTGATCAAACTGTCCGATTTAGTTAAAACAAAATGCGTTGCAAAAGAAAATGGGAGTGCGGCAATGGTTCATGCTGGTCGTACTCAATGATGAGCTGCCTGCGTATCCACTCAGGAATCAGACCGAGACATAGTTCGGGTAAGGGCAAACACACACAAGCCAAGTAGTCACACGGATGAATGCACCTATCTTTTCGTGATGCACATGTTATGCAACGATGACTGTTAATGCAACTTCGTGCTCTATGATTGATGTGACTCTAAAATGTGCAATCCTGACTTTTTTTTAGACATAATCCATGCCTTATGCTACTCAATGCTCATGTTAATTCTCTTCAAAATATGTGGCCGTCTAGGTGGCGCTTCGCGACTTAGGCCCCGGCGTCAAGGCAGGTTTGCCCTGAAAATTTGCAGGCCTTTGGCCCTATTGGATATGTTTGCTTTAAAAATCCACAGCCGTTCGGCCCCATTGTATATGTTTGCTCTAAAATTCCGCAGCCATTCGGCCTCGTCGGATATGTTTGCTCTGAAAATCCACGGCCCTTCGGCCCCGTTGGATATGTTTGCTCTAAAAATCCGCAGTCGCTCGGCCTCGTCGAATATGTTTGCTCTAAAAATCCGCAGTCGTTCAGCCCCGTCGGATATATTTGCTCTGAAAATCAGCAGCAGTTCAGCCCCGTCGGATATGCTTGCTCTAAAAATCCACAACTGTTCGGCCTCGTCGGATATGTTTGCTCTGAAAATCTACAGCAATTCAGCCTCGTCGAATGTGTTTGCTCTAAAATCCCCAGCCGTTCGGCCCCATCGGATTTGTTTGCTCTAAAAATTCTTTTCGAATTTCCAAATCAGGAGTCAAACAGACTCTGATTCTTTCATGTTTTAAAATCAAAAGTCAAACAGATCCGATATCTTTCAAATTTCAAAATCAGGAGTCGATGAAAATTCCTAATTTCCAAACCATGAGTCAAAACTGGGAGTCGACTAAACTCAAGAATTCAGTATTTTTCACAAATAGGAGTCAATTTGACCCAAAATAATTCAAATTCTAAAATTGGGAGTCAGTTAGACTCAAATAATTCAACATTTTCAAAAATAGGAGTCAATTTGGCCTTGGGAATCACCTTCGGGGACCAAAACGCAAAAGGAAGGCAAATTCTGGGGTTCAAATTTCAAGACCCAATTTGAATTTTGGGGAAAAACCAAAGGTCTTGTGACCGCCTTAAATACGACACACGCTCAATAATGCGGCAGTCCGTGACTGCCGCGCGACACTCGTGGAATGCTGCTGCAGCATTTAGCAAGTGCCGCACGACAGTTCGTCAACTACTGTGCACTAATTTCCAAGTGCCGCTTGGTGCGGCAGAATGCTTAAACTTCAAAATTTGTTTCATTTCTCTTCACTTTTCCATTCTCTCTCAGGCCGAATCCCTCTGGAGATTTTTTCTTTTTCTTCTTGCATTAACCCAAAGGATCCTCAGGTTAGTTTTTCTCAATCTCAACTTCGATTTTCCATTATTTTGTTAATTTCTTAATTAATTTCAAAGTTTAACTCCTAGCTCTCTCTTTTTTGACAGTTATGGCTAGTGGTTCAAGCAGCAAGAAGAAGGCGAGATACATGGTATACCCCATTGTGATCCCACTTTCCTGCTCTGAGATTCGGACAAGCATATATCCGCAGGAGTGTTTAGACGAGAGATATACACGTTATCTTTTCTTTTCAATTTTCTCTTGAAATCACAACGTATAATGACATGCTTTATTTCAAATGTACTCTCGAATGTATGCGCCCTTGTCAAGACTCTGAATGCTTTGATCGCTTTTTTCTCATTCTTTTTCACTTTCTGTGTTCTTTATTCCACCACGAACATGAATGCTATGCTTATGGAATTTCCCGAGTGTCTCAGCTGCCCTTTTATTCATTCATTGTTTTGATTTCAAGGCTCTCGACCCTATATATGCTTTGATAGCATTTATTATTATTTTTCATCATCATTATTACCATTTTTTTTTATCTTTTCTTTTATTATTTTATTCCATTTCTTTTCAATTCCTACCTCCATTTGTTCACTGACATTGAATCTTATAACTTTGTAGCTCCAGACTGATGTGCTAAAGGGGCATGGCAACCTGGCACATGGTTTCGCATGGTTTAACAAGCTGAATGAGACCGTGCAGGGATATATCATGGCTGTAGGCTTTGGAAACTTCATCAAGCTTTTGAGGAAGAGTTCCAATGATCTTTGACAGATTCACTCCCTGGTTGAGCATTGGTGGGACACCACCAACACATTCCACTTCGAGTTTGGGGAGATGATCATTACCCCGCTCGACTTCACTATGATCACTAGGATCTCTTTCGGGGGAGGGGGGGAGGGGGGGAGTGCTTGCGGTTCTTGGACACAGTGGCTGATTGAGACCAGGTGTTGCCACTGCTAGGAGTTGTCCCTGAGGTGCACTTGGTCACAACCAAGTGGTTTATAGATACGTTCAGGGACCAGAAAGGCTTCATAGACAAGCAGATGGCTCGAGGGTTCATTATGTACATGCTCGGATGCTCCCTATTGAGTACTAGGGGCGACAGGATTTTGGTGGCACTAGTGGGGTCCCTGGAGCGCATGGATCAGATCTATCAGTATGATTGGACCAGGGTGGGACTAGCTATTCTATTTAGGCATATGGGAGATATTTCACGAGATCGCCCAGCCTCCACGGGGGACTTTTGGAGGGTATGGGAGGTACACCTCTTCTCTTTTTTAATTTTCATTTTTTGAATTGAACCCTGCATTCCTCTTTCAATTTCTTTATTCAGGAATTTTGAAACTCATGTTTTTTCTCTTTTCTTTCTTCTAGATTTGGCCCCACGAGTATCTACATATGATGTCACCTGAAACACGACGAGCGGACGCCCTCACTATACCCCAGGGGCTAAAATGGCAGAAGGACTGGGTCGGGCGGAAGACCGGGGCTCATGACTTTATTTCGTGCAGGAACTTCCTAACGAATCTGAGGGAGCCGCACGTCATATGGTAGCCCTGGGTAGACGTGCTTCCTATTGCTCCTCAAGGGATACGTCAGTCAGGTGGGTACGACCCGATGAGATTATTGTTAGATGGCCCCGACGCTCGAGAGTGATACTTGGGAGAGAGAGTGACTAGGCAGTCGCTGATGGCTCATGGGTATTTCGTGCCACATCATCCACTTGCGCTCACGGTTGCCCTGGACGGACTCTCCATTCAGGACTTTCTGGAGCCCCCTGATGGGTACGCAGCTTTTCGTGATGCTAAGCTGATGAGAAACTTCCCCTTGATGGAAGTGACCCGGGTGAGTTTCCTTTGATTCTTCAATCATTCTTTCTTAGTTCCTTTCAAATCATTCTAATTTTTCTTTTCTTTCTCTTCACAGCCTGTTCCTGCCGCATCTCGGGCTCCAACTTTGCCGCCATGGGATTGGAGCACAAGGACGATTTCTTACGACGAGCAGGGCATGACTGTGGTCCCTCGATATCACACGAGTGCTCCCACCATCCCATCGCAGTATAACCACGTCCCGAGAGATTATGCAAAGGAGGGTCTACTCTACGCTCATAGCGTGAAAGAGTGGATCCACGGTCAGGAGTGGAGGGTAATCTTCTGGAACATGTTTCAACTTTCGCACTCTTATTCTGATGTTCTAATCCTTCTTTTATTGACTTAGGCTGATGGAGTGCGGGCAGTTGCTGAGGCTCATGCGAGAGCCATGGTAAAACACCTACTCCCTTTTTATAAAAATATGTTTTTAACGTTTTATGGTTTTTATTCAGTTTTCTGTTTGTAGGTGGGCTAAAAATATTATAAATGAATCCTGGACAAAATAAAACTCCATGCGGCACTCGACTAATTAATCCTGCGCGGTACTCAGTGAGTGCTACAGTGGTAGTCTGTAACTACCGTACGGTAGTTTCTGACTGCCGTGCGGCATTCCAGTGAGTGCCGTTACAGTGTATCGAGTGCTGCCCTGTGTTCTGGGCAGATCTACTTCTATTTATATCCTCTTTTCCTCAAGACTCCGTAAAACACTCTTCTCTTCCATTCATTTCCTTCTTTTTTCTTCTCAAATGGTAATGTTCCCAAATCCTCTTCCCATGGATGGATACTATCTTTGGCATTGACAGGCTCAACTTTGAGTGTTTCAGATTGAACGACCTCTTCTCCTTCCGGTGGATGATTCTGAACGAAAATTTACTTCGGGCTGCTATTCAGTGTTGGGATCCTTTTCTCTATGTCTTCTGCTTTAGTTTCCAGGAGGCTTGTCCTTTGTTCGAGGAGTTTAGTGCTATTCTGCACACCGATCCTTTTACGGATTTGACAGTTCCTTCGGCGCAAGCTGGGTATATTCAGGACCTTGCTGCTCTTCTTCATACATCTCGAAATGCAGCATGCTCTTTTGTTCATGATAGGCAAATTAACTTTGAGCGCCTTTCCTCCGTCTATGCTCCCATGGGGGATCCTTATGATTGCGGGTACTAGATCATTCGGTGTAGTGCTTTATCGATAGCCATGCTCTCTTACTTCTTCTTTCAGCCATCTTTTTATGTTCTCATGCTCATTGTCTGTGGTTTGAGGGAGATAAAGAGTGCCGTCATGTTGGTCCTTGGCGAGATCGTGATGGGCCTGGATCGTGCTTGTGCTGTTGGGGCCATGTTATCCTCGGGAGCACCTTTCATCTTACAGGTTTGGTTCATGGAATGCCTTGATCTCTTCATACACCCCTCACACCTCCGCGGGTCACTTCCCTATGATCATATGGAGGTTCACTGCTTATTCCATTCTGTTGATGCTTGGCTTGGTTGGCTTCAGGATCTTTCTTCTGGTGACATCTACTGGACATGTCCGCAGTGGTCTTATCGTTCTGTTGCTGTGGGACTTCCGGGGTGGCCTGGTATTTAGTTACTTGGCTTGCATGCTATCACTTTCTATGTTCCTAGTTGAGTGGTTCGATACTACAAACTTCTACATGATGTTATTGAGGACATCACTGCAGATTTCACGAGGAGTTCGGTCATGCATCTCTCCACCGTGAAAGTTTTCACTGAGGCTTGGCATAACAGGGTGGCCTCTCCCTTTCGGAAGATTTTGCCTCCAGTTGTTCCTACTACCGAGTACCTGTTGTAGATCCAGACCCTGGTCGAGAGACAGACTTCATAAACATACATAGATAAAAGTAAAACAGGACAGAGCTTCATCTTACCAAACGTTTGACAAGTCCTGCCTACTTTCCTGCGCCTTTGAATGTGATTTTTTGATTTTCCAAAGAATGCTTATGTTTAGAAAATGTTCTATTATGTTCAATCAAATGTATTCACTCTTTCGATCTATCCTTAGGTTATGAAGATCCTCTTTTTTTAAAAATCCTTTCTTGGCTTTTCGTTACTTTGCTTTAAATCTTGCTTAGAACTTTAATCATTCTATTCCATGAATTCTCGTTTGCTCCCTTATAGTACTTATTTTGACAGCCTGGGGATCCAGAGATTGTGCTTAAGGTATTATCTAGGTTCCTCGGTTTAGCAAACAAAGTTTGCCCCTGGTTTTGGGGCTTTGAAGTGATTCCAGGCAAACACAAGTTTGCCCCTAGCTTAGCATAGGTTTTATTTTAATTTATTTTTATTTTTATTTTTATTTTATTTATTTTATTTTTTTATGGACCGAAGGCTTTCTAAAGCCCGCCTACTTATCCCTGAGTGGTATCAGGTCTACAGTAGTTCGATTTTAAGGTTTGACGGAAGGTGCCGCTTGGGCAAATTATTAATGATCGAACCGAGCAAGTTGCCTACGTATTCCTGAGTGGGAATCAGGTCAAGCGTAGTTCATCAATGTAGGAGGTTTTGAAAGGCGTGGTTTCAAGCAAAATATTTCTTGAGGCGATCGAGGTTAATCCACTGTTTAAATTCAAACCCGTCCAGGTCCATAAGATAGGAGAGTCTTAATGATGTATGGCCTGATCCAGTTGGGTTTGAACTTGCCTCTGGGGTCATAAACAAGCACTTTTAGTTCTTTGAGGATCAGGTCACCCTCAGCAAGCTTCCTTGGGCGAACCTTTTTGTTGAAAGCACGAGCTATCCTTTTCTGATATCGCCGAGTATGGTTTATTTAAGCCAGCCTCTTCTCATCGAGAAACATTAACCCCTCATACCTCCCCTGGATCCATTCTAGTTCGGTTACTTCACATTATGCAAAAACTCGAAGAGACGGTAATTCTACTTCAACTGGAAGGACGACTTCCATATCATAAATCAAAGAATACGGCATTACCCCCGTAGAGGTCCTTACGGAGGTCCGGTATCCCTATAGCGCGAATGGTAATTTCTCGTGCCAATCCTTGTACGTGTCTGTTGTTTTCCCCAAGATTGCTTTGACATTATTATTTGCTGCTTCTACTATCCCATTCGTTTGCAGCCTATACGGGGATGATTTATGACGTGTTATCCTGTATTTCTCTAAGAGTGGGATAACTTCTCCTTGGAAATGACTGTCGTGATCTGAAATAAACTTATTTGGAATTCTATATCTATAAATTATGTTCTTCCTTATAAAGCTCACCACATCTTTAGCCTTCAGAGTTGCATATGACGCAGCCTCCACCCACTTGGTTAAATAACCAATTGCCACAATTATGTACCAATGTCCATTAGAGGCCTTCAAAACTACTTCGCCGATAATATCAACACCCCACACAGAAAATGGCCATGGCGTGGTCATGCTATAGAGTTGGGAAGGTGGGGTATGCATCAAATTCGCATGGATTTGGCACTTATGACACTTTCTGACATTCTCACAACAATCCCTGTCTAAGGTCGTCCAGTAATACCCTTGCCGAATTATCTTCTTTGCCACCATATGCCCATTCATGTGGGGTCCACAAACTCCTTCGTGTATTTCCTCCATCATTCTCTTAGCCTCCATTCCATATAAACACTCTAAATTATACCCGGTATAGGACTTTTTCCAAAACTTATTTACATATATAGATCACAAGTTGAGCTGAGACCCTTTGGATCGCCTTCTTATTCTTTTTCTAAGGCTCCTTCGGGGTACTCTCCCTTTTTAATGAATTTCCAAACATCCTCGTACCAAGGTGCTTCTCTTTCATCTCTAGGGCTGTAATCATTTTGAACGAGGGTTGGTTCCTTATTTCTATGGATAACAAGATCATGGTGATTCTCGAAGGGATTTGTATCATCGAGGCTAAGTTTGCTAGTGAGTCAACTAACTGATTTTCTTCTCGAGGAAGGTAATAGAATGATATATTCTTAAAATTTACCTTCAAACTCTCCCGATAGTTGTGGTAGGGTCTCAATTTCTCATGCTTCACCCTCCAATCACCCCGCACTTGAGATATGATCAAATTGGAATCTCTGAAAACATCGATCCTCTAAACCTTTAAGGCCAGTGCTGCTTCCATCCCAACTATGCATGCTTTGTATTTTGCCGTGTTATTATTGGGGTCCCTCCGGTGCTACAAGGATGATTCTAACCCCATAGCCCAGTTGGTTAGCCGCTCCATCAAAATACATTTTCCATAGGTTCTCTTCTATACCCATCACCCCTTTATCTGGGAATCGAAACTCACCCTTCTCTTCAGATTTTTTCACAAGATCGGCCAGGTATTCGGCGACAGCTCTTCTTTTCATGGATTTGGCAGTGACATACTTGATATCAAACTCAACCAACATCATGGTCCACCGGGAAATTCTACTAGTTAAAATAGGTTTTGCAAATAGGTATTTAAGTGGGTCCATTCAGGAGATTAGGGGTACGGGAAAGGCTAACATGTAGTGCGTAAGACGACGGGTACACCAGACTAGGGCTCAACATGCTTTCTCTAAGGGTGAATATTTCAGCTTGTATCCGGTCATCCTCTTGCTCAAATAATAAATGGCTCTTTCCACGTGCCTCTCTTCTCCTTCTTGGGCCAACATACACCCCATCGAATCTTCGGACACAGAGAAGTATAGTAATAAAGGTCTTCCAGGTAAGGGTGGTGATAAGACAGGCTTTGGACATAGTTTTTGATTTTGTCAAAGGCTTGCTGGCATAGGATATCCCATTCGAACTTCTCTCATTTTCTAAGCAGTTTAAACAAAGGGTCATAGGTTAAAGTGAGTTTTGAGATAAAGCGGCTTATGAACTATATTCTTCCCAAAAACCCCTTCAATTCCTTCTCATTCTTCAGTGGCTGCATTTCAACTATGGCCTTTATTTTGGTCGGGTCCACCTCTATTCCCCTCTGAGTGATAAGGAATACAAATAGCTTTCCGGTGGTGACTCCGAAGGTGCACTTCTCTGGGTTCAACCTCATTCTGAATTCTCTAAACCTTCTGAAGAACTTTCTCAACGCCTCCACGTGTCCTTTCCTCTATTTAGAATTCACAATCATATCGTCCACGTATACTTCTATCTCCTTGTGGATCATGTCGTGCGGTAACATCATAGCAGGTCATTGGTATGTCGCGTCCGTGTTTTTGAGCCCAAATGGCATCACCCTATAGTAGTATGTACCCCACAGTGTGATGAAAGTGGTTTTCTCCCTATCCTCTGGCGCCATTAGAATCTGGTTATAACTTGAGAACCCATCTATAAAAGATAGGAGTTCATGCCCCGCTGTATTGTCCACTAATACATCAATGTGGGGTAAAGGGAAATCGTCCTTAGGGCTGGCTCTATTCAAATCCCGGAAGTCGACACAAATCCTAACATGACCGTCCTTTCTCAGAACCGGCACAATATTGGCAATCCACTCTGGATACTTAGTGACCATCAAGAATCTGGCTCCCAGTTGCTTTTAAACTTCCTCTTTAACCTTAAGTGCCCATTCAGGCCTCATTCGCCTTAATTTTTGTTTTATAGGTTTTGAGTTAGGGAAGATGGGGATATGGTGTTGGACTATTTCTGGATCGATACCTGGCATATCGCTATAAGACCATGCAAAAGCATCTTTGAATTCATTTAATAGTGTGATCAATTCTCTACTTTCTTCATTACTAAGCGTAGACCAGTAAAACCATTTTGAGGATTATCTTCATTTCCTAGATTAATCGTTAGAGTATCTTCAATGATTTTACATGCTGACTCTTTTCCTTTTTCAATTAATTTTTGCAATTTAATTGATATTTCATGATCATCACAATCATCACATTCATTAAGCGCATTCAAGTAGGCAGAATTAGTCATACGTTCATTGATCTTGGTTTTGGGAGCGATTACAACAGACATAGAAATTGAAAGACGCCTCATTTGGGCAATTGCAGACTCTGGGTGTGGGGGATACCTATCACTAGACTCAAAAATCCACTCCTTCTTGCTTTCTCCTCCTAGCTCAGTAAAGAAGCATTCTTCCTGACCCTCTGTCTTCGTAATTTCTTCCATTTCTTTTTTTTTTTTTCTGGTTCTCTTCATCATCCCCTTATCTTCTTCTTGTGTATCTTCCACTAATCCCACAACATATTCTTCTCTGCCTTTGTCTTCCATGACCCCTTCTTGGCCCATTTCCTCGGTTCCTGTGCTTTCTTTGCCCAATAGGTTCTTCATTACTGAGCCATCTAGCACACCAATCCAATCTTTAGCAATAGCTGACTTCATGGGCGCTTGCAGATATGGATCTTGGTACGCAGAAAATTCATGGGGAAAGAAGATCTCAAACCCTAGTTTCAAACAATTGTCTTTTTGATCCACCCATGGTTCTGGAATGCCACAAAAAGGGAAATCCTTTCCCTCCTTCACAAAGTATCCATTGAGCGTCTTCTGGTAAGGGTCCAAAGGTGCATCAACTGCTTTCTTCTTCTCTTTCAATTCCTTCTTTGATGGTTGATAACCCAGACTATGAGTGTGAGTCTGAGTGGGAATTCTTGAAAATTCTGGCAGACCTTGATGATTCTTACCCAATCCCATACCTGGGAAGAAAACCATCTTTTTCATAATCCCGGCGACCAATGGGCTCACATAACCAAACCAAACCAAGCCTTGTGTCCCAATCAATTGGGGTCGGCTGCATGAATCCTTTTTCTCCATTTTGCACGATCAAGAGCTATATGCTCATTTAATTTATATATATTCATATCTTGTTGCACTATATATTCCCAAGTTAGTCTAGGTCTGCCTCTCCCTCTAACCATTCCAGGCACTACGATCTTATCACTCTTTCGCACAGCTGCATCTACAGGTCTTCGTTGCACATGGCCGAACCATCTAGGTCTATTCTCCATCAACTTATCCTCAATATGTGTTACTCCTACAGTCTCTCGAATGTACTTATTTCTAATTCTATCTTTCCTAGTCTTACCACACATCCATCTTAGCATCCTCATCTCTGCTACACTTACTTTTATAATGTGTTGTTTCTTAGTTTCCCAACACTCTATCCCGTAGAGCATAGCATATTGATCAAAAATACAATGGCAGGAACTCTCTCTGCTTCTCTCCCTCCAACATGTTGATAAACTCGAATCCTCCCAGACTTATCTCTTCTTCCTGAAATTGTACCTCTAGAATTAGCGCACTTGATGATGCTTCAGATGGACGCACCCAACTATCCCCGAGAATGTCACAAACCTTGCTCTTCTAGACACATTTGACTTTCTGATTAATCATAGATGGTATGGCACCCAAACTATCCAAGTACAGCCTTCCTAGTAGCAAATTAAAAGAAACAGGGATGTCAATGACCTAGAATGCTTCTTTGTTCAAAGGCCCGGTAGCGAGGTGGAGAAGAATACACGTTTAGAACAGAACCATTGTGAACAAGGCAAGCAGGTACAGTGTTTTCTATGCATTCTATAGTGACATACAATAGTTTATTATGAACGGGCCCTCCCGGAGGTAGATCATCTGATGAAAAGGTAATAACCAAAGTTGGAATTCTGTCAATCATTCCTACGAGGTCCTCTGGTACTGTGCCAATGGAAACATCAGACTAATTTAGAGCATCAAGGACTGCCTGCTTGTGGCGCTTAGATGCGATCAACAAACCCTATATGGTGATATTGGCCTGGGTTTTCTTCAGTTGCTTCAAAACCCTATATTCCTCTTCTTCTTTATTCATCTTCTCTTTTCCCTTGTCCAATTCCCTCACTGGGTGATCTTTTTATAGCTCATGTGGTTTGAAGTGTCGGCCTGATCGGGTAAGATGGCTGATTTCTTCCTTTGCCCAAAAACCGTCGATTTTTGAAATGACTTTCAAATTCTCCTTCTTGGTTTCTATCTCTTCGTCACTCATATACCACAGGTCATCTTTTGCTTGACCTACATCGATATTGTTAGTCTCTTGAACCCACCAATTTGCTTTCTTTGACGTTCCCTCTCCACATCCTCTTGACGGATTCCCCGTAGTACAGATTATCAGTTCTTTCGGCAGCTGATATGGCTTCCTTGGTCTCCTAGATTTAGTGATTAGCCTAGATGGATTGAAGGTTATCTCTAGTATCCCCAACAAATAAAGGCCTTGTGGCGGTGGTACAACATGATGATTCAGTAGCGGATTTTTGGTAACATTGGGAGTTTTGACAGGGGCTCGGATATTACCTTGTTATCAATGAGGTCCTAGATTTCATGCCTTAGCCTTGTGCACCAATCCGTAGAGTAACCCTTTTGTTGGTGAAATTTGCAATAGAGATCTTCTTGGAAGCTTGGCAAAAGCAGACTTGGTAAAGGTCGAGCTTCAAACAGGCGAAGATGCCCTTTCGCCGTTAGCCTATCGAGAACAGTTGACAGTGATACCCCCAAATCTGAAAAACTTCCTTTGTTGTTTGTCCCCTCCTCTTCTCGGTGTTATGTCAAATTTTCTTTCCAGTCCACTAAATGTGTTGACATCGGTGGGGCTAGAGTGACCCCCCGAATGTCCTCCATTTGATCCATAGTTCGGCCTTCTATACCGATTCAGTTGTTCTTCTTTCTTGATTACCCCTTCTTGGATTGCATCTTCTATCCTCGTTTTCACGTCAAAGACTTCAGCGAAAGTGTTGATCGACTGAAGCATCATTTTTTCCTGATACACGGGCTATAGGTTCTTCATTAACATTCAGATTTGATCTTTTTCGGACGGCCTCTATACCATCTTGGCTGCCTTTCCCCTCCATCTGCTTAAGTATTCAGTGAATGATTCTTTGTTCCCTTACCTGGTGGTTTCCAAATCTTGGACGGTAACATCTAAGTCTTGGTTGTACTCATATTGTACCACAAATGCTTTGATCACCTCCTCTCAAACCATAGTTTTGCTTGGTTCAAGTGTGAGATACCAAGACAGAGCAGCCCTAGTTGAAGTCTGCTGAAATAAGATGACCATCATGGTAGTGCTCAATCCGCTAGGGTGGAAGACCCCGATACACATCCTGTGAGGATTCCCTGTCCCATCAAACTTATCAAAAACTGGCATTTTAAAACCAACAAGCAGCGTCTCACGGACCCCATTGTACAGACCTTCTAACTCCATCACATAAGTGTCGACCTCCTGAGCCTTACACATCACCCTTTCTAGTTTCTCTATCTTCTCGGTCACTATCCTCTCTTTGTCAGTCTTTTCCCTTTCCACCCTTTCCCTTTCTACTCTGGTAACCTCGGCCCTTGGCATCTCTGGGTCATCATACCAACCTTCTTCCCTAATTGGTGGATCATTGATTGGTGGATATACAACCGGTGGCGGGCGTGATATTGCTTCTATCATGACCATCATTCGGTTCATATTCTCAGCCTGTCGCCTCATCTGTTCTGCTTGTTGTTCTACCAGTGTCCTTAATTCTGCTACTTCCCCAATATTCCTTTCGTCTGCCATCTCAGTGTTTCCTTCCTTTCTTACTAACCTCACTGTGGGACCTCTAAACCAGACCGTGCCCGAGCTTGATGCTATTTTTTCCCTACAAAAGAATTTTTAATGACTTTATTTCATTTTATAATAATTTTGAAAGATACCTGGTGAAACCTTTTTTTATGAATGGTTCATATGTCACACGGATGCAATGCATGTGTGTGTATGCCTACTCTGTATGCAAAAGAAAGAGAAAATTCTAGCCCTAACAAATAGTCACATAAGCATATAAAATCCTTACTCATTTCAAATGCGCTAATTTCACCTCTCATTGTGATCCTCACTATCCTTTCAAAGGTCAGATGTTCAAAATTTTTCGAAAAGCATTTCTTTAAATGATGAGATCTTGCAAAACAATTTGAATCTTTTATGTGAAAACATTTCTCAATAAAGACGATTTTTTAAAAAATGTTCTTTTGAAAAGTGTTTCTCCCTCAAACAATTCTCAATATACTTTAACAAAGATTAGTGAACTCCAAAGATCTTTTAAAAGAGCAATTAAATGCTTTGAATGAAGATATCAAGAATCTGTTTACTTTCAAAGACGGATTTAAAACTCTTTGGGTAGAAGGATCACATGATTGGGTTAGCGCAGTACTTTTCATGAATTTAGATACATACAAGGTCAATGATGCTTAACTAACGGGACACAAGAGATGTAATCTTATAATAAGAATCAAGTGAGTTCCTAAATGCCATGGGGCATGAAGAGGAATTGCTCAAAACTGATTAAGAGGTTACACATCTTTTATTAAACAAGTATCGTCATCATCTTAAGTAATCCCTTCTGGGCATACAAATCATCCTAGCACATAATCCTAATCAAGAATTGATTTCCTATGATTTGAAAGGTTCTATAAAAACTACCATGCAAAGGCCAGGTTTTGGTTAAATAAGGGACCCTTGACACACACCCGGTAGGATGTTTTATATACCAACACATGGTACGAGATCAAGGGTGATCACACAATCCCATGATGGCTTAACAGATCGGGTTGCCCTGAGTCTCCAAGGTCATAGTTCTGTGCAATCGACTAGCTAGACATGCAAGTGCAATGCAACGGGCACACAAAAATTAATTAATTTGATCAAAATGATGCTTTCAAGTCTAATCCTTGAGAGAACCCAAAATCAGAAATTCTGGTCTGCGAAACCATAGATTCGGGGTTCGATCCCCAGTAAAGTCGCCAGATTGTGGATATCAGAATTTTCCTACCCACAACTTTTTTTATGTAAAACATTTTCAAATTCTAATTCAAAAACACGAGTTGCCACTTAATTTTTAAAGGGAAATTAAGAAACCATTTTAAAGCAAATTGATTTTTTTGGAAACTAGAGATAAACTAGGTCCGGGGATTATGGAATGAGAGAGGAAGGAGCCCGACGGACTAAAACACCCTCTCTCAACCTATCTCACAATAGGCCTCTACTCAATATCCTTTTAATTAAATTACTAATCTAAATGTGCCCTCGACTAATAGATATGTATACATATACATTACAAAAGCATGTCTAAAAGGATGTAAGATTGCAAATGAGAAAATATCACTCAAAACCATATATTTCAATTAGCAAACAGTATGATGTGCATTTAAGAAACTAGAGAACTTACCTGGGGTCAGCTGCGATATTGAAACGTGCATTGCATACAAAAATAGGAAATCCTAATAAAAGGCTCTCTGATCACATATATACACATAAGGTAATACCTAATTCTAAGGTATCGCACATGAGGTCGAAAAATCAATAAAATTAAGAAATTGAATAAGCTAAAGAGGGGGTTTGAGAAATCATACCTTAATAGCGCTACAAAACAAAGGGTTAGTCCACATGCTTCAAACAAGATATCAAATAATTAATCCTAAGCTTCTAGCTTAAATATATCAAGTATGAAAGAATTGGCATAATTATGAATTCTTAGTACAAAGTGGACTCCAATTACAAGTATAAATCTATATGGGTGAATACATGAAAATGAACAAGAGTAAGCTACGAAGTTATTCATTGATTTGGATCTTTTAACCTTTGAATTCAAGTTTAACTAATCATTATTAAAGCATGGTTTAAACCCTAGAACATAGAAAGGTTATTTGAACTATTATTTACAATGTTTACCAAATCTGTCCAAAAACTCAAAAAATTATAGAGAGAAAATCAAAACATCAAAAATTGATAAAGCATAGTTTTCATGGTTTGATGTCAATGAATTTTGGACACAAGATGCTTCTATAAGTCTAGTTTCCAACCCAAACAGAAAAATCAAAGATCAACTATTCAATCTCTGAAAATTAGACAAACACTAGGCTTCACTCAGAAATTTGCAACTCTCTATCCAGAGATCTTGTACGATTTTTTAAAAATAGTAAAAAATCAGAAATGCTTTGATCATTTTAGGGTATCTCCCAACACATTAAACTACCCAGTAAAAGCCAAGAATACTTGATTAAAGCTCTGATTCATTCATTTCAAGAAGGTGTTGCTGTTCTGAAACTCTGGACAGATTGTTATTACTTCACAAAACCCAAGACCAAACCACTTTAAACATGAAATCTCATTAAAACAAAAATCGTAGTGGTAAAACTTTGTGTTATTGATAATCTCCAGTTGGTTTCATTTGATTCGAACGGTTCATTATTTAACTAAAAATCTTTGATAAAAAATGGTTAGTGAACTCACTGCACCTTTTGTCGAATGTACCTTTCACTTGTTAACAATGGCTATCATGCCATTGTGTTTGGCTTAGCCTAAATTATTTTTCCTCCCACTTGGTGGTCCTTGGAAACTAATGACACTTGTATTTATAGACCTCAATGAAGTATGAAGGAACTTCAGGAAACCTCAAAATAATGAACTTAAACCATGATGGTAGGTTTAGATTCATTGTCCAAACATATAAATATCAACCTTAGCCCTCTCATGAAGCATGAGTTCACAAGAAGATTAAGGGATTTCATGTCTAAGGGGCTCAAGAAAGACATGGAAAGTCTTACGAGTCCTAAGAGATGATTATAATCAGAGAAAAGAAAAGAAAAGGGAACCAAGACTCAAGTAATATCTAGATTAACTTCATGATTTATTCAACCTTAAACCTAAGGCTATTTTGATCCAAATCAAGAAATAGAAGTTCAATCACAATATTGATATGTAATGGGAAAACAAAGGAATTTTGAAATCTAAGCCAAGATACTAACCAACTCAAGATCTTTTGTAATGGGATATTCATCCCCTATATATAGGCAATTTTTAAAGGGGTATTTCAGTATTTTCACACTAAAAACCCTAATTTTGGATGTCCTTTTGAAGGTACAAACATACTATTGCAAAGCTGGATGACATAAAAATACGGCACTCGGTGGAGATGGATGTGGCACTCACTGACAACCGTCGCAGCATTCAATGAATGCTGGTCTGGCACTCAATGAATGCCATGGACAACTCCTCAGACTACCGCCTTTTTTGGAATTCTGATTTTTGTGGTATTGGATGGCTTTTCGCGGTTCTCACTGACTGCCGTTGCGGCACTTACCAACTGCCGTGCGACAATCCGGGAGTGCCGCACCGGCAACCCGAGAGTGCCGCAGATATAATCCATGTGCCGTTTTTTTTTTCTTTCTATTTTTCCTTTTCTCTCTCTCTTTTATTCTTTTCTCTCTTTTGTTTGAATTGAAGAGCCTTTAAAAGAGCTTGGATTAACTTTTGGAAGTCCTAGATAAGTTAGACATTGTCATCATCAGATCTTAGAGGTAACGCTTCCCTATTCCGACATCTGGTCAAAATCGTGGTGTCTACAGTGACCCCCCCCCCCCCCCCTCCCCATTTTTGTTTTTGGTTTTGAGCATGCCTAGGCAAGTTCCTTCTTTTGTAGAGCCATCGATGATATTCTCGGTCTAGTCTACACTCCTTCATGGTGTTTGGGTCCTCGGGACTCGAACCCTGTGGGTGTTGGTTGTTTTATAAGCGTCATTGACGCGAGTTTGTTTTTATTTTATTTCTTAAAAAAATGTGTTGAATGCCCTTCATTGTTTTTATTACTGTAGTAATGCAGAGAGGCATTTGACCGATCTAGTTTCACCATTCGAGCGGTAGAGTATGATGGCATTTGTTAATTCAAGGTAATGGGGTGTTGGACCGGTCGAACCTTCTCGTTCGACCGGTCGAGGAGGTTGAGTCTTTTAAAATTCAATGCAGAAAGGTATTCAACCATTTGACGGGGCCCATCCGACCGGTCAAACGAGCGCGGGCCCATCCGACCGGTTGAACCAGCGTGGACTGTTTAAAAACCATTTTTCCCTCTTTTATTTTTATTTCTCTATCTCGCTCTCTACTGCGATCTATATCTCTCTCTCCCCTCCGCCTCCACCACCTCCGGCCACCCACAACCACAAAACCCTCAATAATGCCCACCACAACCACTCTTCCGGCCACCTACACACCCTGACCCTAATCCTCATCATGTCCCCTCTCTGTGATCTCTATCTCTTACTTCCTCCAGTGCCACAGAGCTCCTCCTAAGGCTTGCATAGTTCCACATTCTCTCCCCATCTCTTGGTCTTCACTTGATCCTTCTCGAGGTATGAAACCCCAGTCCCTTTTTGGTTTTGGAATTTTCCTTTTCAATTAAGACATTTAGGTTTAATGATGAAATTTTGGGTACCATTTTGGGTTGCATTTCCATTGGGGATTTCATTTCAAAATTCATGGCCCCAATCTCTTCATTTTCACTTTCTATTTTAGGATTTTGGGGGCATTCTGGTTTGAGCCATGGATTCATATTTTTTAAAGATAGGAAGTGGTTCCCCCATGCTTTTATTTATTTAATTTTTTTTAAATTCCCATAATGATGGTGGTGCTTTGTTTATGAGTGTGGGGGCAATGCAATGTCGAATTGGGATTGTTTAATTTCAAAGTGGGGATTTCATCTCTAAATCCATAGTTCCCAATTTTCAAATCTTTTCATGGATACAATCACGTCATTTTCCACTTCCCCCTAGCCCTACAAGCTTCAAACATTTTATAAACAAGGGTTCAGGCTGAGACTTGTTTAACGATTTTGGGGCAATGTAGTTTCACTTTCCCAGTCCTAACATGCATTAAAGCTTATCAAGTATTCAAAGTTGGTGTGTTCATTTTGTGCCTACCACTTGCTCATTTATATGCCCCTTGGTTTGACCCATTTTGCAATTGCATAAGTTTGACCACCTACACTTCCTTATTATAATTAGAACTTCAAATTTCTACAAGGAAGTGTACGCTCGCATAGTGTGTGCCAAGTAGTTGTCCCAATCTTTTGACGATATGTACGAGCACTTGATCACAGATATTTGTGTAATTACGGATTATTTCATTGCGTTACCTTGTGCTAATTCTTCTTACTATTTTCTTTATAGGTTTTGATGAAGAAACCCAAAGTCGCCGCTGTGCCTCGTCCCCTCGACCCCAAGCCACGTATCTTTCGAGGTTTCCAATCCTGGGAAACCAAAGAGTGGCACGATCTGTACTTCGTCACTCGTATCATCCTCAAGGAGCGATCTCTCGACTTGATCTCATTCTTGAACTCTGTGCGGGAGTCCTATGAGGGCCATTGGTGGGGCGATTGCATGGCAATTGAGCACCACGTCAATGAGGAGATGGTACGGGAGTTCTACTTTAGTCTTATTCCCGATCCTGGCTCCGCACACGCCTTCTTTGCTTTTGTGCGGGGCAAGCAGTTCACGATCACCCTCCTCACCTTGGCTAGGTTTATAGGTGTCCTTGAGGAGTGTGATGTCATTGCTCCCTACCCACCGTGGCATCATTGCTGCTGCCTCCCATTATTTATCGGTCTCTCACAGACCAAGAGTTTGATTAGACTGGCATCCAGTTGCCAGCTAGTGCCATGACTAGGGCCTACGTCGACCTCTAAATTACTATCTGCCAGACTGTGTTGCTCACAACGTACAAGTCTAACCTGGGACACTACTATGATGCCCATCTAGCTGCACTTGGGGCCACAGACCCGTTCTCTTTACCGAGGCTCATTCTTGAGGCCATGTATAACGCCGCGGCCAAGACGACGGTATCTGGGAGCCTCCCATATGGCTCCCTTATCCCTTGACATTGCCTCTTTGAGGGGGTGAAGCCTAAGCCGGATGATCACTATATCTTTGTTGAGGACACTTTCAATGCTGCTTCTCTAGCTAAATCAAAAAGCACCTTTGTTGCTCAGGCCAGAAAGTGGCAGGAATACACACTACAGGGAGCTTAGGGAGATGCCCCTCTAGTTGAGGAAGAGGACGTTAAGGTTGAGGAGCTCGCTCCCACTATAGTAGCAGGACCTGAGTATGCTCGTCTGGAGCGCATTTTATTAGAGACTCAGGGGTAGCTTGGAACAGCAAGGGCTGACAATAGAGACTTGACAACTTGGTTTGACTTGCATCAGGAGAGTATTGAGGTGGCCGCCGCCCAGCAAGTGGAGATAGAGGAGGTACAATTTACGAGCCTTTTAGACGCTATTGCATGCTCTAGTGGTAGTGAATCCTCCGCTCCACCATCTTGAAGCCCTCTTTGATTACTGATCTTTTGGCACTTATTCGACTAGCAGCGATCTCACTTGGCTTTGCCTCTGTAGTTGCTAGATTCTTGTTTGGTTATCAGTAGTTCTTGTTTTTGATGCTTAGAGCCATGTTAGCCACTTTAGTTTAGTTATTCTCTTTTTGTTATTTTCTATTTTGGCGTTGTTTAGGCTTTTCATGTATTTCTGTTACCTTTTGATGTATATAATAAATGGAAATTCCTATTCATATATTTCTTTCTTGTTTTTTTTTCTTGTTTTTCTTTATTTCTCGCACTTTTTACTTCTTTGATGCACTTGGTAGTGGTTACATGTGCAGGATTTTCTTCATCGAGTTTATCAGAGATCACCTTAATTGGTGATATCCTCTTCTCTCACTTGATTTTTATGTTGTTTCAATGCTCATACATTGCGGACAATGCATGGATCTAGTAGGGGTGTGATAGTGTCGCAGCCCGGTCCCAAAATAGCACAACCGGAGCCCGTGGCATGCCACCAAGGCTAAACCAATTCATTAACATTCCCAAACTTTAGTTTTAAGAACACACGCAGCGGAACAAAACAAATCATTTTAAAAATCAGCAGTCAGTCGATTGGGTCGGGCATCAGTTGACTGACTTGGAGTTACAAGAAACAAGAATTTTTGAAGTGCCACTACAGTCGACTGACCCAAGGTCCGGTCGACTGATGCCTCAATTTTTCAGTCGACTAGGCTTGTCCGATTGACTGAACCTATCCTAGCAGAATGTCCAATTTTTTTTGCAGAAACCAGTCGACTATTTCCTGGGAATCAGTCAACTGAAGTCCTGAAAACCAAAGGAGAATTTCTTATAAAACAGGGGTCCAGTCAATTGATGCCTTGGTCCAGTCGACTATTTTACAGTAGCAGCCCCCTTTCTACAGCATTTCCAAGTTTAAAAGTTTTTTGATTTCATCCAAGATTTAAATACACATTCCAAATTCATACCAAAATGACTCCAACTGGATTAAAACATTACTAAAACATAATTACAAAGGATTGCTATCTATTACAATGATACAAATGCATTATAAGATTTTAAGTTAAACATAGCCAACAAGTCATAAAATCCTGATTACAACATTGTTATATCAAAACTACGAGATCAACATATTAATTTGCCTTCTAAGTGAACTCCCCAAACCCACGTACTCACTTCTGCGATTCCTCGATTTATAATGGTAAGCTTGAGAGAAGAAAAAGATCCCTCGATTTATCGATTGAAAAGGTTCAAGATCAGTTGGACCAGATGCCTGTTGTCAGTTTGGGGAAGGGCAAAAGCAACAAGAGAGTATTAAATTGGACTAAGGTAAGTATCTTGTACGAGCTTCCGTACTGGAAGAAACGAAAGCTATGACACAACATTGTTGTGATGCACGTGGAGAAGAATTTTTGTGAAAATGTCTTTGGAACCATGTTGGCCATTGATGGGAAGAACAAGGACACAGACAAGGCACGGTTGGACATGGAAGATTGGGGTATAAGGCAAGAGTTGTACCTAAAAAAATGCCCTAATGGGTTGTATGTCAAGCCTCATGCAACATATTCATTGACCCCGGATAATAGAGAGGGTTTTTGTGAATTTCTGAAATCAGTGAAGTATCCAGATGGGTATGCGGCGAACATATCTAGGTCAGTGAACACGAGAAATGGTAGATTATCAGGTCTAAAAAGTCATGACTGTCATGTACTCTTACAACGTATTTTGCCCATTGGGATGCGTGGTTACACGGACAAGAATATCAGTACAACATTGTTTGAGTTGGGCAACTGGTTCCAAGACATGTGCTCTAAAACTCTAAAGTTGAGCGATTTGGAGAAACTAGAGGAAAGGATAGTCCTCATACTCTGCAAGCTCGAGAAGATATTTCCTCCAGCTTTCTTTGATGTAATGGTCCATTTGACTGTTCACTTACCTCGTGAGGCCAAGCTCGCAGGACCTGTGTATTATCGGTGGATGTACGCGATTGAAAGGTAAATGTTATTACTCTAAGTTTATTAATATACTTTCAATACCATTATGTTGCTAGTTGTATCGTCTTACAAATCTAATGTATTTTGAAGGTTCCTCGGAACTTTAAAAGGGTATGTTACCAATCGAGCCCGTCCTGAAGGTTCGATCGCAGAGGCATACATTGTCAAAGAGTGTATCAGTTTTTGCTCAATGTATTTGGACGAGATCGAAACCGTCTTTGATAGACCTAATCGAAATGAAGATCGTGGTGAACGTAGCCCAGGCATGGCGATCTTCACTGACCCGGCCCGTCCTATTGGTCTGGTCTCAAGGTCTGCTAAGATCTCACAGAATTTGCGTGATAGTGCTCACTGGTTCTTGCTCTTCAATAGCCCTGAGGTGGAGCCGTATTTGGAGTACGTGGTCCCTTCACTAGTGTGTATTGCTTGTGTTGTTAATGATATTATATTTGAATATGATAACAATTATTAATGTATTAATTATGCTATTTTGAGTAGGGAACACAAAAATCAGTTACGGTTTCCAACTGGACATGACACCACTCAGATACAACAACAAGAATTTCCAAATTGGTTCCGAGACCGTGTAAGATACTTTAAACTTTGGAATGCTCCAAATGCTAATCAATTTATACAAATTTATGACTAACTTTAGTGCGTTGTATGTGTTTGTAGATCAATACATTGAAAGTAGAAGGTTCTATACCAGTTTTCGAATAGTTGTGGTCCTTGGCCAATGGTCCAAATCAGTTAGTAAAATAGTACTCAGGATGCATAATTAATGGCTCAAGATTCCATACCAGAGATCTTGACAACCGTCGTACGAGCCAAAATAGTGGTGTGCATGTAGAAGGGGATCATGAGGGGCAGATGCACGACTACTTTGGTCATCTGTGCAACGTTTGGGAATTCGAGTACATGGGTGAAAATAAAGTAGTTTTGTTCCAATGTGAATGGTACAACACTAGTATCACCCGTAGGAGAACAATCCGAACCGATGCACACTGTACAAATATTGATGTTACCAGTCGGTGGTATAAAGATGACCCTTTTATTCTACCAAGCCATGCAAAACAAGTCTTTTACCTTAACGATACCAAATTTGGTGCACCTTGGAAAGTCGTGCAACAAGTGCATCATAGGGGAGTATATGATGTACCAGAGGTGGTTGATGGAGAACTCAAAGATTCACCAGAACCTAATGACGCATTCCAACTAGATGAACCCACCCAATTTGTCCCAATTGTCATTGATGATACTGATGTTCAATATTGCCAGGATGATGTTGAACCGGAGGTCGTTCCATAAATGAATAATGAAATAGATAATGACATGGATAATGATAGAGATGATGAAACTGAAGGCGAACAACATTTTGATTCTGATGTTGATATGGATAATGACATGGATTATGAGATGTAACTTTTGTTCATGTTTTGAATTTGGACAAATGTGCTTAATGAAATGATTGTTCTACATTTTGTTTAGTTGGTTTACATCTTTACATGTCTTTAATGTATCGTGTTCATGACATGGATTATGATTATGTTTTCTATGTTTTGAATTTAATTATGTGACTTTATGATTCATAGTTGTACAAAATGCCCCCAAAAGGAAAAATTGGGTCAAACCAGGTTTAACGGCAAACATTGCATATGAGAAGCAAAGAGCAAACACAATTGATGAAAACAATAAGAGATTAAATGCCTTAGGATTGAAGCGTTTGGCAACATCGGTTTTTAGTTCAGCTCAGCCAAAATGTACCATTAAGAAGGGAAAGAAAGTTAAGGATACTGGATACGACGAGGAGTATAGACCGTCAGATGGTGAAGACGTCGACGATGATGATTCGTGTGACTCTTTAGTACACGAGGTATTATATGTGTGATTTCTTTATGATTTATAATTAATGTTCAATTCGATCAGGTTGTTTGATATTTTAATTGCAATTGTAATTAAAAATCTTACCTTTTCAAATTCATTTTACTATTTTTTCCCCAGGATATTGAGATGCCACCACGAAAGAGACTTACCTGTTTAGATCCTTTGATCCCAGAACCCGTTCAGGAGGTGGATCCTACAGCCGAGGGGGGTAATCAGACTGTTCATGAGATGCATTTCCAGCAAGTTGATATGCAGGAAACACCACTAGAGAGGGGTAGCTTGGATGCTAATGAGATGGTTTCCCCGCCTAGTGAGCCACATAGTAGTAGCGTTGGTAAGATATGAAAATTCCAACTAGATTGAATATTTTAAAATTTTGCCTTATCTTGATTTGTTCAGTTTACTAGCCAATCAATGTTATGTGTCAACAGGATCAACCGTCAGGCGGGGTCAGACGCGAGGCATTAGAACTGCACTCCTCATCGAGAATAAAGGCAAGCTACCAGTGCCCATCCCTGCTGTGTATAGGCAACCAGTGGGTAAGTATGCAAACTCTTTTGCCTCTAACAGTGGCGCACAGCTCAGGGAACATCTATCGAATCCAGGCGTCCGTCGGTGGTCCAACGTCCTGCCTACTTCTACGGGCCCGATCATTCAACGACTTACGGTACATGCAGTATGTACCTATTCATTAATTCAATACATGATATACGATTTATTGTTAATTATCTCTAATATTTTTTTTCAGGATAAGTTTGATCTACAAGGTGATGCGATTGATGTCAAGAAAGCTGTGGATGCAAAGTTAGGCCGCCAGCTCAGCGATTGGACTCACAGACTATACAAGAAATACCTTGTGTTGAAAAGTGATAAGAATGAGGACTACATTAGGATAAACCCACCGAAAAATTGCACTCTCGAGCAATGGACACATCTTATTGATCATAAATGGAATGATCCCAAATTTCAGGTATGATCTACTTATTTTTGTTGAGCTTCAGCATTAATGTACAACCTACTAATATTATTTTGTTATGATTCATTTGTTCTTATTACTTGAAGCACCAATCTGCTGTCAACACCGCCAACCGAGCTCGTCTTGACACCAATCACACATGCGGCTCAAAATTTATGGCAGTTAGGGCCAATGAGTTTGTACGTATTTTTAGTTATAATATCTTGATACCGATGTACATAATTAACTATTATCCTTATATTTGACATTTACAAACGAGGAAGAAAAAAATCAGGGTAAGCCGATCGAACTGACTGATTTTTTCCAATCCACCCACTACAATGACAAGAAGAAGAAGTGGGCAACTCCTGCATGTGAAAGAAAATATGTAAGTATAATTCATTTACTATGTTCTATAAGGAATAACATTAAATCTTATTTATTACATTTAATCGATCGTATGAATTTTTTTAAAATTGACAGGAGGCTCTAAAAAAGACGCAAGAAGATCACTACTCGCAATCTAATGCACCTCTATTGACCGCTGAGGACCTGTCTGTTCAAGTGTTGGATATGAGATCTGGTCGCTTGAAGGGACTTGGTAGGAGACCTTCCTCTTTGTTTAGGAGCACTATCGCATCTTCTCAGAATAATGAGAATTCCAGGCATCTTGAGGAAAGGGTTCAACAGCTTGAAGCTCAGAACCAGAGCCAAGCTGAGGAGATGGCGGAGCAGAATCGACAGATGGCTGAAAAGTTGGCAGAGAACAATCGACAGATGGCGAGTATGTTCGCAGTCTTGCGCATGATGGGTCATGACCTGTGGGGGGGGGGGGGGGGGGGGGGGCTCATTTGGTGCTGGTGGGGCTTCTTGGTAAGTTATTTTACGTATTTATTAAGAACAACTAGAGTTTTAAGTTATTTAGAATTGCACGAGATTGGAACTCAAACCTTGCATACAACGAAATAAACCTATAAGAATAAGCGAAATAGAGATTGGATATTGGTTTATAAGTTAGGCTAGTTCATAAGTAACTTACTGTCAAAAATAACTCAAAAATGGGGTTTTAAGTGGCAAATTGGTCAACCCAAGTTCTAAAGGACACATAATCAACCCTCTTACTTCACATACTACTAAGTAGACTAATAGAAACAACACAATGAAAAATTGACTCTCAGTTTGCAAGTTAAGCGAGTTTATAGATTAAGTTCAGAAACATCCCTCCTCAAATTTGGGGTTTTAGAGGGCAAAACTATAAAATAAAAGTCCGAATCTCAGGAGATCACAAATCAAACCTCACATACAAATAAAGGAACTTGTAGGAACAAGCAGAATGGAAAATGGGATATCGATTTGCAAGCTAAGCTAGTTTATAGGGGACTTAGGGTCGAAAATAACTCGAAATCAATGTTTTGAAGGGCAAATCGGTAAACCCACTCTCTGAAGGCCACATACCCGACCCTCTCACCGCACAGAATGAAAAATAGACTTGTAGGTACAAACAGAATGAAAATTGGACTCCCGGTTTGCAAGTCACGTGAGTTTATAGGTTAAAGTTCGAAAAAACTCAAATTTGGGGTTTTGAAAGGCAAAATGGTAAAAAAAAAAAGTTTGAGTTTCACGAGACCAAAACTAACTTGGTATTATTTTTTGATTGAATGAAAATTCACCGTGAGACATGATTGTTTGCTGTGGTCATATATATGGGATGTGAAATGAGGTCTCATTGTTATTGTGTTGTAATTACAATTTTTTGGGATGAACGATAAACAAACGTCACTTTGCCCAATTTTTGGTAAAAATTGTGTCTCTAATCCATATTTCATGACTACATTATTTTCTTACGACCGTTGTGTCTCTAATCCATATTTCATGACTTCATTATTTTCATATATATGGGATGTGGATTGAGGTCTCATTGTTATTGTGTTGTAATTACAATTTTTTGGGATGTACGATAAACAAACGGCATTCTACCTGATTTTTGGTAAAAATTGTGTCTCTAATCCATATTTCATGACTTCATTATTTTCTTACAACCGTTGTGTCTCTAATTCATATTTCATGACTTCATTATTTTCATCTATATAGGATGTGAAATGAGGTCTCAATATTATTGTGCTGTAATTATAATTTTTTGGGATGTACGATAAATAAACGGCACTCTGCCCGATTTTTGGTAAAAATTGTGTCTCTAATCCATATTTCATGACTTCATTATTTACTTACGATCGTATTTTTTATGATGGTATAGCTAATATGTCCCATTTATTTGTGTCGCAGATTCAGTGTGGACGTGGTTGATTTAAAGAGGTTCAGGCACTCAACTATATGTTTTTTTGTGTGTAAGGAACAATTTTTGATGGTTATTCCATGGACAATATGTACTAGTTTTTATTAGTGTAATAGGTGTATGGTATTTTGTGGTTTGTATTAGGTTTTAATGGGAAAACAATAAAATGGTGTCTTGTAGTTTTTATTAGTGTTGAACAGGACTATATAACGCTATTTTGTGGTTTACTATTGTTTTGTTTGATATTTAAACAGGAACATAATTATTGAATTAGGGACCATTTTTGTATTTTCAAAAGAAAATAGTTTTGGCGACAAAATATTTCCTTGCCAAATGTTTATTCTAAATTAATTAAAAATCATTTTGGCAAGGAAATATTTCCTCGCTAATAGTAATTACCCATCTTTTCTTTAGCGACATAAATATTTCCTCGCTAATAAATAGTCTTCCGCGATGAAATAATTGATTTTGACTAGGAAATATTTTGTTGGTAAACCTTTTCAATGGCGAGGAAACAATATTTCCTCGCAAAATGATACAATATCATGAAAATTTAATAGACTTTTAGCGAGGAAATACTTGGTTGGCGACGAAATTTGAAGCCAATAGCGAGGAACAATTACGTCGCTAAAATCTTCCAACAGCGAGGAATTTTTTTTTCGTCACCAGCACCCCTTTAACGGCAACACTACTACAAGGAATATGGCGAGGAAAATATTTCCTCGCTAAAGCTTTTAGCGAGGAAATTTGGGCTTTTAGCGAGGAAAACGTTTTCTTGCTGAAATCAATTTTTGTTGTAGTGTGCTTTTCCCATATTTCTGCACATAAAGAATGATTCTTGTCCTATCAACTGACGGAGGGAAAAGTCTTTATAGGGAACAACATAGTTGAGGAGGTGAAGGGAATTAGCACTGTTGTGATCAAAGACTACCAACGGTTTGACAAGGTTGCTAAACGATGCCCGTCATGTTCAGGGTTTGAATAGGAATGTAATCTCTTTGGGTGTGTTGGACTTGAAGGGTTGCTTAAGAGCCTGATAAAGGTGAAGAGGAATGCAAGGGTTATGTTGATGGGTAGGAAGGTTAAAAATTTGTATATTCTTTTGGGGAATACAAAGGTAAGCGGAGTAGTTTCAAAGGAGTTGAAGAAGATGTGGAACCGGTGAAAAAGGTTCCAACAATAACCTTAGTGATACCTACCATTTCTACAAGCGGTAAAGATGTAGGTCACAGCAATGAGGCCAAGTTTGTGCATCATTCCAATGGAGATGGCGAGAAGAAGAGTTGGGCAATAGTGCGATGTTCTCAAGAAGATGATGAGAAGATATGTTGGGCACTTGTGCATTGCTCCCATAGAGATGGTGAGAAGAGATGTTGGGCTAAATTCCAAGCCAAAGGGGTGACGATTTCCATGAAGAAGATGATGTTGGTGATGACATTGATGTAGCTTCAAAGTTTCTTGAATCTATAGAGGATGAGGATATAAGGAACAACTAGTCTACATAGATGATGGTGGAGAGGTGGAAAAGACAACGAGGAGATGAACATTGATAAATAACCCGAAGACAACAAAGGTGATGAGATTTTCATCAAGGTGAAGAATGTTGGGTTTGTGACAAAAAACTTATTAGAAGACGAAGACGAAGACAAAGACATGAAGTCGAAGGAGGTGAAGAACGCTCGAGCGGGCGGGGGGCAAGGCAAGCTCCTCGACATTCTATAATGTCACTCGCTGGAGGAGCCGCGGGAGCAGTATCGGGGAGCAACAATAGTTTCTCTTGTTTCTTATTAGGGTTAGGTTACCAAGAGAGGTGGTTTCCTATTCCTATATAGTTTCTTGTGGAAGAAGAGTTTCCTATTATTATAGGACTAGGATTTGTGTCACTAAAACATAGGATCAAATCCATAGGAGATATAGTCATCAATCTATATGAGAAGAGAGAATCCCACACATTGTATTTTCCTAGAGAAGAGAGAGGCTCTATATAAAGAGTAAGGAAAAACAATAGAACAGAGAGAGGTGAGGGATTGGTTGTCTAGTAAGGTTTATTATCAATAGGGAGAAGTCATCTTTGCCTTAATTCTTTTGCTTGCTTTTCTATTGTCTTGTTCATATGATTGTTTTGTGATAGTTGTGAATCACCGGAGGAGAGGTCTTGGGCGGGTATATTGTTTCGTATATATTATATTCCAACAATCAATATGTTGGCGTGGTGTGATGGGCTCACTAATAATTTCTTGTAATACAAGGACATAATTAATAGCACGTCATTTCCACCTAGAATATGCAGTTAATTAAATTGTTGTAACACCGCCTCCGAAATATCAAAACTTGAAAATCACACCAAAACTTCGTCCTCTAGCTACTCAAAGCCCTTTCACAAGGTGGTTAGGAGCAAATCAGCCACATTTAAGTAACTCTTCAAATAGCTTACTCTAGATGTAGCAAATTGGTAACATTAATTGTTTTTTTCCTTATAGTTTTGACAGTCCAAGAGCATACAAAGCATCATTATTAAGTTTAGGGTTTGCATGGCAACGTTTCTTGTTTTTAGTTTTTATTTTTTTTTAAAAATGAAAATCAGTTTTTGTTAATTTTTTTCTCTTTTAAAATGAAAACATAAAACTTGTTTGATAACACTGTTGGTTTTTTTTTTTAAAATGAAAACAAAAACAAAAAACGTGTTTGGTAACAGTATCAATGTCAAATCTATTTTTCAAAATATACCTCACCAAAATACATTTTTGATACAAAATTTTGTTGCAAGAATACTTCTAAAACATGACAAACATAGAACTCCAAAATGCATATTCTAACATTCAAAACCATCAACGTCAATATGCATATTCTAACTTCCAAAACTATCAACGGCGGAGCAACGACATAGCCTAGCTAGTTGATAAAAGGCTCTTCATATCACCCTTATACTAGGGTTTGAATCTTGCACCCTCCCCCAGGCCCTGACACTTATGTCCTCGTATGAGGCCAGTACACCAAATGAAAAATAAAAAATAAAAAAACAATTAAAAAAATGGTTAATTACGTTGGCCCATTTTCAATTTAGCCCATGTGGTTTAAAAGTGGACACTTAACCCATGTGGTTTTGGATTCATCAATATACAAACAAAAAGAAAAATAGGGAGTTGCTTCATCCTTGGCTTTGACAGTGACCACTGGTGAGTCGGTGACGAAATCAAGTCTTCCTCCATAAATCCATGGCTTTGTCCTTGGCTTGGTCCTTGTCTTCCTCCATGCTTGACTGTGAGAAAGAAAGGAAGAGAGAGAGAGATGAGAGTAGATATTGTTTTTTGGTCTGGGTTTATAGGGAGAGAACAAGGAGCCTTAGAGAGAGAGATGGGGGGCAAAAGTGATGTTGGCTTACTTGGCTGATAGGGTTTTCAGTCTAAGTACTATGTATATATATTTTACATATACACGGTCAGACTTTAGAATGAACAGGGTAGAGTGAACCTATCTAGTGAATATATTTTTTTGCCTGAAAAAATCCATGGACTGCCCTGCTAACCCGCGCACGCCCCACTGACTTGCGGGTTTTTTCAGGCAAAAAAAAAAAAAATTTCACAGGGTATGTTCACTCTACCCTGTTCACTCTAGAGTCCGACCGTATCTATACATTATATATCGACATATGTAAAGGCAAGTCGGAAAAATTCGAAATCGAAATGTTTGTTTAAGAAATTTCGGATCGGAAATTGAAAAATGCGGAATTTGCAAAACTATTCCGATTTCAATCTGATTTTTTTTTAGAATTTTCAGAATTTGGAATTTTCGGAATTCATTTTTAGTTCCAAAATCGAAAATTTTTAGAACAGAATCGGTCGGAATTGGAATTTTCATTCCAAATTGTTCCCCTAGGATTAAGTGACTACTTTTAAAACACAAAGTAAAATAAAAATAAGCCTAATCATATAAGGGTAAAGTATATTTATCTTTTAAAAAAAAGTCAACAACAGAGGCAGTGTTGACACATCTAAAATCACCTTTAATTGCAAAATGCAAATGATTTATAGCCACATGCCCACTTTGTCTCAATATATTTTATGGACCGAATCGGATGGAGAGAGAGGCTTGATCTGTGGGATTGGGTCGAGAGTCGGGGACGAGAAAAGGATGGTGATTGTCTTTTTTGTTTTTAAAAAATCAGATTTGACGGCTCGCATGGTAACGTTTCCTGTTTTGAGTTTTCAGTTTTTTAAAAACGAAAACCAGTTTTGATTTTTTTTTTTTGAAAAAAAAAACAAAAACTTGTTTGGTAACATTGTTGATTTTTTTTTTTTTTTTTTTAAAAACAAAAACAGGAAACTCAAAACGACTTTTTGCTGTTTTTATTTTTTACCCAAAATTTGAAAACGTTTTTTAAAAACAAAAAATAAAAACGTTACCAAACGTGTTTTCAATTTTCGTTTTTTAAAAAACGAAAACAAAAACAGAAAACAGAAAACGACAACGTTACCAAACGAGCCCTGACCTTTTTGGTTTTATCAACAATTGTGAAAACGGTTTTTCTGAAAAAAATAAAAAAATAAAAAAATTTGAAACGTTACCAAATGTGTTTTTAGTTTTCATTTTTTAAAAATTGACAACAAAAACAGAAAGTAAGAGAACTGCAACTTACCAAACGAGTCCTTAATTTTGAATTGCGACGACCAAATTACCACGCTAATACAAATATTGGCATTTGCGATGCAAATTTTGTGTTGCCAATAACAGTAACAGATTTTCACCACATTAGATTGGCGTCATGACTTGTGCGTTTGCGTCCCAAATAAACCATTATTAGCCCCCACCTTTTGTGCGTGCCTAAAAACTCAATTTCTTGTGGTGAGCATTCCGTTCACCAGGGCCGGTCCTGACAAATTGGGGGTCCTAGGCGAACATTGAAAGCCGAGGCCCTTTAAACAACGAGGGTTCGGGAGTAGCGCTCCCAAAACGAAAATTTTTGGGTCATTTTATACATATTTGCGTGTATAAATTCTATATCAAACATATTATAAACCATATAGTGTTGATTTGTGAGGTTTTTTTTTTGGTCATTTTTTAGAATTCGGAGGTTTAGTAATTATAATCTTTATTGTATTTACTGATTATGATTTTTTTTTTTCCTTCCACTAATCTCTTTGGCCTTTTGTAATTCTACATGTGTTCATAATATTACTTTTTAATGATAATAATTGTTAAGAGCTTGTCTATGATAATAATTTATAAAGCTTGATCCAACCTAAAATAATTTAGGTTGAGCTAAACAAAAAAGTGAGAAGATAAGTACTATTAGTTTAAATATTTAGGGTGGGTTGGATTATAATGGGGCACATACAATTATTTATTTTTTTTCAGTATTTGCTTCGACTCTTTTATAATTGGTTCAACATATTATAGATAAAACTTTTATTTTGGGTCCTACTCAGTATTTTTCGGGACCCTTTTAAAGAGCAAAAGTTAAACAAAATGTGAAGCCCTAGACGACCGCCTACCCCGCCTATAGGCAGGGCCAGCCCTGCCGTTCACACCATTGCAGTGCCCTCTACACCAATTACTAATACAAATTCCACCGACTTACATATAAAGGTGTGTTGGTGAAAGTACAAGATTATACATAGTCGTACTCTGCATTAATTTACATTCAAAAGTATATAGATGCAAGTGCCAATTGTTATGTTTATACTGATTGTATCTATTCTAATTTCTCGTACCAAAAGTGAAATTTCCATTGGTACTACTCAACAGAGAAATTTCCATTTCTAATTGCAATTACCTCATAATCACACGCTGACATGGTGTGTCACCCAAATTACTCGGGGACATATAACCTCCAAAAAAAGGATTGGCTTAACCACTTATCATGTTTACCTAAAGTATCGATCACATGTCGCCATATAATTGGAGCGACGCACCATATTAGCGTGTGATGACGTGGTGTAACAGGCTTAGTGATAATTTCTCACTCAAACATAATATTTATTCTAAAGAAGCAATGAAGCATCAAGAGGTATATGTATCATTAATTTCCTCAATTTCAGTCTCTCTTTTAACATTATAATTTCCTGAACCCGCCTTTCACAAATAAGTCATTTAATACATATTTTTATACTCTTTGTAAAAACATTTAATTGAATCTACAATTCTACATGTACATAAATATATGTTTGTTAGTTCTCGATTATATCAACTTGGAAATCATCCCTTCATTTTATTAGTTGATCAAACTCACCGAGACTAATCTTGATTCGATTAGTTCACCCTTCTAAATCCAGTTCAATATTTGGAAAGGAAATTAAAGAGTTACATAATGTAGATTGTTGCCGATATTACAAGGGTAACACTTTGCATCCTTGTAGTTAAGAGTACTCAGTAAGTCTGTATTACTTCGATTATTGTAGTTTAAAAGTTGATACGTTAGATGATTTTAAAAAGGAAAAAAATAGTTGATGCGTTAGATCTCATATTTGTTTCAATTTGCACATTCTGTCAATATTCGTTAGAACTGTTGATAGAATTCAGATTAATTTTAAGAGTTCGACTTCTTTGACAGAATTGTTGGCAGAACTTTACCAATATTTGATGCAGGGTGTGATTTGACACCAACTACAAATTTTAGAGTCTAAAGTGTCAATTTTTAAACTATGATATGTACTGTGACAACGAGTACAACCTATGAGAAGCAAAAAGTATAATTAATCCATATTATATATAATAAGTTTGGTATTTTATGCAATCAATTATGAAACTGACTTGTGAAATTGTATAACCGGTTTCACTTACCAAAATTTGAGTAACGATAGAGACATCTAAAAAGTCAACAACTTACATGATTAATTAAAACTCATCTTCAATTACAAAATGAAAAGACAGATTTGGATGTAATTTGAAAATTGCATTAACACTTCAACAATTAAACTATTTAGGTGAGTAGTTTCGATATACTTCACATTTTTCATAAAGTATTAATTGCAATAATTCGTACGTGCATGGTTTTCATATCTTGGATCTTGAATAGTTGGCTTTGATTACCCCACAGAGATTTCTCAATTTGGTGGACATCACAACAATCCATCATTAGAATGTCACATATCAGGTGGATCATATAGATATTCATAATTCATTATATATTGAGGCTTTGCTTTGTTGGGATCAGCTTGTTCCTTACCACCGCTCCAGAGGGCATAAAAATGTTAGGGAATTTAATACACGGAAACATATTTTCCAAAACATGCAGAAAATACATCCACAATGATAAACAAGCACACCAAAGAAAACACAAATTTTACGTGATTTTGGCAAACATTTCTTACGTCCACACCCAATAGATTAATTATTTCATTATTGAGAATAAAATCCTGTACAAGACAATGTTGAATTAAATCCTATAACCCAACCCTCAAATCCTTGTACACCCCCATGAGGGAAAACTCACAACTTGGTACACTAAGGGTTTACCTAAATTTCTATACACCGTCCCCTTTTATAGAGTTTATATACCATTTTTGTCTAACAAGAAATCAGATATTCACTCCAAATAAAACTCTATCACAATACGAAACCAACTCATAATAGGAATTTAGCCAAATCAACAATCCCTAAATTAACAAGATTGTCCCACATGTGACAGAATCCCATCACCCCCTCTATCACTTGTGGAAAAACTGACCAATCATTCCATCACACATGACTAGAATCTCTCAACCAAAGCACCCACAAAGTCAACCACTTTGCAACCGTTTACCATTGACCATCTTTAGTACCAGCATGCACACCCTGAATCAATATCGTCTCAACACCTCTGATTCTTCAAACTGAGGCCAATACATGTGCAGTTGCATGAGTTAATTTACACATTAACTCTAGAGAAGAGCCTTGATACCTCTTTCTCTCTAGCAGGAATTACCAGCTTACCATCGTTTGAATCGTGAATAACCCATTCATCCACTTGCAAGAATTTTCCATCGAGGACTTGGGAGTACAACTCTACTAACCAGACGACAAAAAGCAACTAGATTTCTCTCTCTTTCGTTGAGCACCCGTCATATGTGATTTTCATGGCTGCATATGCAACTCGAACCCTACATCCCATGGAAACTATATGCAAATAGATTTTAGATTCCTCTGCAAAGTTGGGACCAAAGTCACACTACTCAAATACAGAACCAGTCTAACAAAATAATTTTGAAATCACCCGTTCCCCTTCGCGACAATACCAATCACCCAAGGACAATCGACAGCCATTTCAGGACCCATCAAAATATTTTTACGTGAACCACATACGTACCGTACCCAGAATCCAACAATCCAAGAGAAGTGTCCGCACAAGTGGAGTGTGAGGACCTCTCCACCATATGCAACCTGTTATAATTACAATAGCATCAAAATTGTCTCTTTTCCTAGATCACGACCTGCTGCATCATCCGATCTATCACCAAGAAAACGATCTTAAAGTGTACAGAATCTCACAAATGTTTCACCCACCAATGAATCTGCAGCGCCTAAAGTCCATTACAAGCACCTTAATTTGTCCCAAATTCCCATTAACACAACTTGTCCCACAAGTTTGAAATTATGACCAATCACATCCTTGATTTCTTGTCACACTAGATAACTTCCCTATCCAAGTCTTACAACTAAATCAAATCTAAATACTTGGCCTTTTTAAGTGCTCCAACATGACATGGCCGACTGACATGATTACTTGCTCCACGAGAGACGCCGAACGTGTTTGGCTATTCCACTAGATTTTTCTTTTTCTTTTTTTCTTTTTTTTTTTCCCTTCTATTTTTGATTTATCATGTGCTATTCCACTATTGTTGAGTGCCTTTGTCCATCATGACCTAATCACCATGGCTATGACCCAACTTGTTAGGAATTTAAAACACGAAAATTGTCGAACTTGCATTTTCCTATCTATTTTCCTGAATTTCTGAATTTCTTCTTTGTAAAACTCCCTATTGTATATAAATCATCTTTCTATTCTCATTCATTGTTTTGATTTAACTTATTTATGTTTGGATATGTATGTGTGACCTTGGGGAAACTTTGTTTGAAAAGTAGCCCCGAGCGCTCGAGACCTTGGAGGACTTGAGCCCACCGCTAGGGCTCGAGCCATTATTTTAGTGAAATGGCCATTTTATCCCTAGGCCTCCTAAATCTATAAATTCCAGACCATATCTTCAGCATTTCTACGTTTGAAAAACCAAAAACCGAGAGTGCCTTGAGAGGGGGAGAATTCTTGAGAAATCCTTAAGCATTCCTCACATATACAGTCATCCACACACATGCAAGCTTGAATACCACATCTACACTAGTCTCTTTTCAAAACCATGCTTCACATTGCTGATTTTAAGAAGGAGAATCTGTATTAGAAGTCCAGAAGTAAATCTTTTCATGATAAAGTAGAAGAGAAGTTATTCTTGGAGCTCAACAACTCTATATTTAAGCTTTCTTAACATAATCTTCACATATTCATCATCCAAACACATCCTAAGCCTAAAGGAGTATAGATTCTCACTTAGACACCTTTAGATATAGTCTTTACATGTTTTTTATTGCTTGCATGTATCTTTAAAACTAATATACGACTTTGCATGTTAGATTAAACTAGGAATCTAGTTTATGCTAAGGTCGAGCGCTTGTGTCATACCCCGATTTTTGGAAAGCCAAATAATCAGCATAGAACTAAATATAGACTACTATTCGACTGCCCAACTATTGGAGTGAACACCACGAAGCCCATCCTAATAAAACTTTTTAATGGAAATAGATGTTCTTAAAAACCTGGTTAAAACATTTGTAATAAATTTCCATTTATGTTTTTAAAACAAAACCACCACATTTCCATTTAAAAAAAAAAAAACACTCATGCGGTCCCGAAAATACTCAGATATATTTGATTAAAGCTACAACTACTAAATCACTTATATTGAAAAGCGGAAGCTGAATAAACATTTCTAAATTCTCATTAAGAATAAAAATATTTTCATTTACAATTAAAGCTTTGAAAGAATAACCTCTATTACAACCTTTGGTCAGAGCTACTAAACGTCCCAATACCAACTATAATAATGGCCCACAATGCCAAATAAATGAAAATAGCAAATGAACAGTAAAGGTCTTCATGCCCTCAAGCAAATCCATGCAATCCAATAGTCATACCGGCCTACTCCTTAATCTGCAAAACGGCTGCGTTTCCCGAGAAACGCCCCCGCATGATAAACATCACACGGGTCAGCATTGTATAACAACACTGGTATGAGTAAACACGCTCCAGTCTCAAGGATCACTCGTGGTCCCCTCAACTCCAACCCAACAATAATCAATTAACATAATAATACCCAATAAATTTCCCGGAGGTTGGGAATCCGCTGGACTCCCTCCCTCTCTTGACCACAAACACATACAAAGTTGTAGGCAGAACTGTAGTTCCACACGTGAGTGAGGATAAGCGGTAGTTTCCTCGAGTCACGGCGGCAGTTTGTTCCACCCACAAAGTAAAAGAAACACTTACTCTTAAATGACATAGTGAGCCAAAGCCTGCATACAATGGTTAGTGGGCCCACCATCCTGCAACTCGAGAGTTAGCACAAATCCTTAGTATCATAATGAACAATTCTTCAATACCAAATCATTTAATCAATTTTCTTCGCATTATACCACGGTAACCATTTCGAGTTTTCAATTTCATGTTTCGCAACAATTTATCCATTTGCATTTAACGCTCTACAATCACTGTCATTTTTTTCTTGCCCTAGGTTCACCACTAAGGTCACCCTACTCATGGTCAACTTATTTTTTTATGAACGATTCATTATTCAATTTCCTAAGTTCACCACTTGGTCACCCTCCATGGTACACCCACACATATATCCCATGTGTGCCCGGACATACTACTAACATCCACTCTGGTGCTAGTTTGGTTGGGATATCAACCAAACCAGGTATACACACAGAAGGCCAGTCCATATGCCTAGACATCTAACAAATAAGCCGGGCATAAGGCTTAGGCCAGCTTGATCACGAAGCCACGGGCAAAAGGGTACACTCAACAAGTCGAGTTACCAAAAAAAAACATATCACACAACGGGGAGCGGTGAACACTAAGGAACTTGAAACCACTTTTTTTTTACCATCTACGTTAATACACACAAGTACCATTCATGAGGATTTAATCACGTCATTAACCACTTCGAAAATTTATCATTTATTACATGGATTATCATTATCCGATTATTCACAATAAGGCCCTTGTGCCAAACTTCTATTCACGTCTCTAACATTGTATTTCCACAATCATCATTTAATACCGCATATAGCATAAGTTATAGCATTTAAAATCGGCATTCAACAGCACTATCTAAAATTGTCCCAAACAAATCTTATATTAAACAGCCCCAAAACCAGCATGGGTTGAAATTGTTCTTCATAATAATACCGTACAAAGAAACATCTCTAACAATTTTCATAAACATAATTCAAAATTCGGAGTTAACATTTACTGCTACTGTAATATGAATTTTCTGCCCAAACGGTGCTGAATTGAGAAAAATACCATTAGACGAAAAACGTGCAGAATTGCGTTTTACATTGACTCATGCGAACAGTTTTACCAAAAACAAAATGTATGAATTAATACGAATTAGTTTCTAAAACAGAACTGAGAGTTTTCTTCAATTTTACCCAAATCCGAATTTGTGTTAGTCTTCTTTTTTTTTTCTTCAATTTTCTAAATAACTTATATCTGACATTTGATATATATATAAATGTATATGTATATATCACTATAGATCCGTATTATATAAACACCCATCCATACGATTTATTCAAACTATAATGAACACAAATCGAAAATCAATCAAACTACGAATCAACCCTACAAATCTAATTGTTTACTCACCAAATTGGGAAAAGCAAGATGATGTTGATGATGGTGAACTCCCTTCTTTTTCTTCTCTTCTCTTTTTCTTCTCCTTCTAGGTGGTTAGAGTTGCCTCTTCTCTCTTTGTCTCTTGTTCTCTCTCTCTCTCTCTCTCTCTCTCTCTCTCTCTCTCTTTCCCTCTTGAGGCTGCTCTCTTTTTTTTTTTCTAACCCTAGGATATAGTATCTATCTATATACATATAATACACACACAATACATATATTACTCACATAAATATTAATAATCCCGTTTTTCTTTTTATGGGTTAACAAAAGAAACCCATATGAGCCCATAATGTAACACAAACCACTAAAATGGCTAGCCCAAAGGGTACTCATACCCCGGGTACTTAATTTTCATGTTAAATTCACTACTTAACTTACTAGTGGGCCCTGAAACACTACCCGACACTAAACTCGTCATTCTACAAAAATTGTAACTCAGTCAGACAATAATCTATCATATAATTTAATAAAAGCTCAAAATGTCATGTCATAATAATAATGAAACATTAGAAATTTTAATACAAAAACAAACGGGGAAATATTACTGGTATCACTAACAAATTAAATATGGACAAATTAAATATGCTTACTAGCAATTTAATTTATGGGTTCTTCAAACTTAAAATTTTTAAACACATGTCTTACCTAAGTACACTCATATATCATTGCTAATTGGGAAAAATTATTTAAAATAATTATTTGCACACTTAAAAATTTAGGGTTGTTACATTCTACTCTCCTTAAAGAAATTTCGTCCCGAAATTTGTAGCAACGGTAAATACACAATTCAGTCATAAATAAAGTTAGGCACGCAATTTCATACAAATCATTGATTAAGTTTTACTCTCAACTATACAAGACTTAGTACGTCGAGCGAATAATCCAAATAAGGAAACCCTCATGTATATACCTATAGTCGCGTATAATCGATTGTTAAATTCTAACTAGAACTAAAATATAACACAATATAACTAGTCATTTCATATACACTTAGACCTTACAAATAATTTCAACATACAGTGATGCAATTCACGAATATAGTCTATGTACATGCACATGTTTACCTCTTACCGTACCCCGCACTACACCTCCAATTACTTACCGCTTCACCCAAGTCCGAGAAAATACTGGCATTGAAGATAAAGAAATTTTCGTCCGATGGTAAGCCTCGTATATAATCAATACTCACCTGAGATTCATAATATAATCTTGGCAGATAGAAGAAGGCCACTGATTTGATAGATACTCCAGATAGAATTCCAGAATATTGATAATAATAATGTATTCATATGAATAAAATGAGCTGGTTGTAACAGCAGAATACCCGAAGAAATAATCAGCTTTATAAGAACTCCAGAATATCCATAATGATAATATTGTGTTAGATGCCCAGTTGATAATAGAAATAAGAAAACCCGTAAAAATAAAGAAATCCCAATGACAACTGATCTCTTCCATATAATTCAGAAGTTTAGCAGAATGTCAATAGATACGCCGCAAGAGGTCACCAAGATAAGAGGATTCCCGACTAAGAAATTCAGATGATTGACGTGACTTCCAAATTCCCCCATTACTCCTCATATAAATAAAATGAATGCACTACTATGCAATGCTAAAGAATACTATGTGATATGTCCAGAAATATCTTGTAATTGCCTAACCGCCACGTGTTCAGCTAATGACCCGGGGAAGCCGGATTTGAGGCATGGAGCCCACGCTCCCGAGGGATGCTGCAGTTGCCAACCGAGATACTCGGGCGGTCGTAGTGAGGCCCTGAGGATCACGGCATCAATCACGTTTCCCCTCAATTCGTTACACAGCTGTCGCTCTATCAAGAGAATCAGTGGTTTCCTTAACTACTTAGGAAACTCACCAAATATTGGGCAAATCTATTGTGATTAGATTAGGCTTCCTAATCTCGTAAAACTTACCATGTAAAGGTGGACTCTTACACTTATAAAAGAGCCCACCTACCCTCTCAAAGGGGATCCGAGTATCAACTCTCTAAGCAAATACACCTTAGAGAAATCACCAACATACACGCATACACCCGGCTGGTATTACTGGTAGTGCCGCCCCACTTTGTTGGCTCATCAGGCCGCCGGTGATCTGCTAGTGAACGCGCATAGACGCAACCGTGGACGTAGGTCACCTCATTAACGGGGCCGAACCACACACAAACCTTCTGTGATCTCGTTTTCTTCTTAAAATTGCCCTCACCAGTTTCCGGCATCATCAGTTTGGCGCCGTCTGTGGGAAACGATACGATTTCCTTGTTAACAAAAATCTTTGACTGATCAACATGCCAAAGAAGAAGGGCAAGAAGACCGCCGATTCAACTGGTCAGGAGGACCTACAGATCGAGACGCGGGCGACCTCCATGACCTCCGACCAGGTCGCAGTAGCGCTCGAGCGGCTCTTGGAAGGCCAGCTCCAGACACAACAGCAAATAGATGCGCTCATAGCCCAGAATGAAAAAGTGGTCGAGGACTACGAGAAAAGCCCTTCGTCGGAGAAGCGGCCTGAAAAGAGCACTCCCAGTCAGAGGCCCGAAAGGAGCGCTCCCAGCAAGAAGCCTGCCCGGACGCACGGAAAGACTAGGTCCGCTCCAGGGTCCCAACTAAACCGGGAAAGCCGGGCAGAGGGAGAGCGTAGCCAGCCTGCCAAGCGCCCACAGGAACGACCTCGGTATGTCCCTCGCCGAGCGTGACGAGTAGAGGATGCCCGGATCCTCATCGAACGGCGGCGAGCTGCAAGGGGAGAAGCATCCGGACGAAAGGTCAGGGAACCGGTCGACGATCCGCCCGCCCTAAGCCGGGATGATCTCAGGCACAGGCTATCCCGGACTCGTAGCCGAGTGCTATCCCCAAGATCGACGCGCTTCGAGGACGAGGACGAGGCATCATCGTCCGATCCAACTTACTACTCAGGTGCAGAGAGAAGGATCGGGCGTACTGATGTCAAGGCCCAGGTCGAGGAGCTGCAGCAGCAGATTGAGAGGCTGAACTGCAAGTCCGGCCACGACCTCACTAATACAGAAACGGAGTCACCCTACACTGCCCGGGTGACACAGTTCCCGATTCTGCGGAAGTTCAAACCCCCTCATCTCAGCTCATACGACGGCAAGGGGAGTCCAGTGGACCACATCCGCACCTATAAGGCGCAGATGGCACTGGTCACTACCACGGACGAGTTGCTATGCCTGGCATTCCCCAGTACTTTAAAGGGATCAGCCGCGCAATGGTTCCATGCTCTGAAACCGCGGACGGTTGACGATTTCAAGACCCTCGGCAAACTCTTCATCAGTCAGTTTGTCGGGATGCTGGACCGGTCGCAGCCAGACACCCAGCTGCTAGCTGTCAAGCAGCAAAGGGGGGAATCTTTAAGGGAGTACGTAGATCGTTTCAACCAGCAGAGGCTTTTGATTCGCAACCTCAATGAGACCGCCGCTATCATGGCTTTCTGCTCAGGAGTTCAGCACACCAAGGTGGCCACGTCCTTTCATCGCAATCGGCCGGCAACCTTGGTGGAACTCTCGGAAAGAGTAGGGAAGTACATAGACACCGAAGAATTCCTGAAGGCGAAGCGCGCCAGCCAGACGGGAGACGAGTCCCCAAAGGCAAAGCGCAAACGCGAGGGATTTGAGAAAGGTCCGGGAAAGAAGCCAAAGCAAGACCAAAGAGAGGCTAGGGGTCAGCCCCCAACAGCTTTTACACCTCTTTCCCGACCCATACATGAGGTGATGGCCGCCGCAGAGGCGCAGAGGCTGCTTCCGCAGCCTACCAAGCTCAGAGCCCCTCCCGGCAAGAGGAATCGGGAGAAATTCTGCCGTTTATCACAAGGACCATGGCCATGAAACGGAGGATTGCTTCAAGTTGAAAATAGCAATCGAGAAGCTGATCGAGCAGGGCCATCTCGCCGAGTTTGTCACAGCAGACAGGCGACCCCGACAGGATGCCCGAGCTCCCAGTCAGCCCCCTCCACCGCACGGCCACATCAACGTAATCTCCGGAGGAACATCTGGCGGAGGTGATTCACAGTCGGCACGGAAGAGGCACGCCCGAGCATCCCGAGCGGATGTATGGCAGGTCCAATCCACCGGCCCCTCACCAACTGACGTTCTGACATTCTCATCCGATGATGTACAGGGCCTCCACTGTCCCCACGACGACCCGCTGGTAGTGACACTGTCTATAGCAAACTACATGGTCCAAAGGGTACTGGTTGACACGGGCAGCTCGTCGGATATAATGTTCGCAGCGGCATTCGACCAACTCGGGATCGATCGAGATCGACTTCGGCCAGTCGCTACTCCCCTGGTTGGATTCAACGGCTCTAGCACCCAACCGCTCGGCACGATCGAACTCCCGGTACTCATGGGGACCTATCCACAACAGGTTTCCCTGCTCACCAATTTCGTGATAGTGGATGCCCCATCGGCCTACAACGTCATCCTTGGGAGGCCGACCCTCAACAGAGCACGAGCAGTTGTCTCCACATACAGCCTAACCGTAAAATTCCCGACTCCTCAGGGACCGGGATGCTTGCGAGGAGATCAGACCACAGCTCGGAGTTGTTATGTTAGCTCGTTGCGACGGGGGGCAATCACCGAGACTCTGAATGTCCAAGAAATGGATCCCCGGGACCCGAGGGACATGATAGGGCCGATGGAAGAATTGGAGCAAGTTGTGCTGGATCCGGAGCACCCGGATCGGACGATCAACGTAGGCGCGTTGCTGGAGCCTGCCTTGAAAGAAAAATTGGTCCAGTTCCTGAAGCAAAACCAGGATGTCTTTGCGTGGAGTCATGAGGACATGCCCGGGATTGATCCCCGAGTGATGTCCCATCACCTCAATGTTAGCCCAGACTGCCGTCCGGTAAAGCAGAAGAGAAGGGGCATGGCGTCCGAAAGGCAAAAAGCTGTAAGTGAGGAGGTAGAGAAGCTATTAAAAGCTGGCTCCATCCGGGAGGTCCACTACCCCGACTGGCTAGCCAACGTTGTTCTAGTCAAGAAGAGCAATGGCAAGTGGAGGATGTGTGTGGACTTCACCGACCTCAACAAGGCCTGTCCTAAGGACTGTTATCCGTTGCCCAGGATAGACCTCCTTGTTGATTCAACGGCAGGCCACTCACTCCTGTCGTTCATGGATGCCTACTCGGGGTACAATCAGATCAGCATGTACCCCGGGGATGAAGAGAAGACAACGTTCATCACCGACCAAGGCACGTACTGTTACAGGGTCATGCCCTTCGGCCTTAAGAACGCCGGGGCTACATACCAGCGCTTGGTCAACTTCATGTTCAAAGATCTTATCGGAAAGTCCATGGAGGTATACGTGGACGATCTCCTGGTCAAGAGCCGAGATGAACCCGATCACCTGGAGCATCTGGCCGGGGCCTTCAGTATTTTGAGAAAATTCAGGATGAGGTTGAACCCGGCCAAGTGCACCTTTGGGGTCTCATCCGGGAAGTTCCTCGGTCATCTGGTCAGCAGACGGGGAATAGAGGCAAACCCTGACAAAATCCAGGCCATCATCAACATGCGGTCACCCAAGTCAACAAAGGAAGTTCAGAGCTTAGCCGGACGGGTGGCCGCACTGAATAGATTCGTTTCCAGAGCAACTGATCGTTGCCTACCATTCTTTAAAATCCTCCGTAAAGCTTTTCAATGGTCGGAGGAGTGCGAGGAGGCGTTCCAGGAGCTTAAGAGATACCTGGCCTCTCCACCTCTACTCACGACACCTACGGCCGGAGAGGAACTATTCCTTTACCTGGCGGTGTCACCATCGGCAGTCAGCTCAGCACTTATTTGGGAAGAACACGGGATACAGTTCCCAGTGTATTACACTAGCCGAGCGCTGCAGGGCGCAGAAAGCTGGTACTCTCGCATCGAGAAACTAGCCTTCGCTCTCATTACCTCGGCCCGAAGGCTTCGCCCTTACTTCCAGGCCCATGCCATCGTAGTACTGACAGACCAACCCCTCCGCAAAATTCTCTCTCGGCCGGATACATCCGGAAGGCTCGTTAAATGGGCTTTGGAATTGGAGGAGTTTGAGGTGACTTACCGGCCGCGGACGGCCATCAAGGGACAAGCCGTCGCAGACTTTCTGCTCGAGTTTACATATCCCGAAGACTCGGGAGAAGAACCCGAGCCTGCGGCCTTACCGCCGGGGTTGCAATCCGGCGTCCCTACTTGGGTACTTCATGTCGACGGCTCCTCTAACCAACAAGGTAGTGGTGCCGGGATCATCTTGACTACCCCCGACGGAATCCAGCTGGAATACGCTTTGAGATTTGGGTTTCGTGCCTCCAACAACGAGGCCGAATACGAAGCCCTCCTGGTCGGGTTACAATTAGCCATTTCAATGAGTGCACAACAAGTTAAGAGCTACAGCGACTCTCAGCTCGTGGTTAATCAGGTAAACCAGGAGTACGAAGCGCGGGAAGACAGCATGATAGCCTACTTAGCCCTCGTCCGGACGGTTTCCAAACAACTCCGTGGATTTTTTATCACCCGGATACCTAGAGAAGAAAACACCAGGGCTGACCGGCTTGCTCGCCTCGCATCGTCAGCTGAGTCAGACTTGCCCGGGATAAGAATACAATTCTTACCCGAGCCGAGTGTGATCAACCCAGGGGGCATGGAGGTCGACCCGGTTACCCTGGAAACTAGTTGGATGGATCCAATCGTGACATTCTTGACGACAGGAAGGCTACCGGATGAGAAAGAGGAAGCAAGACGGGTCAAGTACCGAGCAGCACGATATCATGTCCTAGACGGTGTCCTTTATAAAAGGGGGTTCACCATCCCGTACCTTCGTTGTGTCCATCCTACGCAAGTTCAAGCAATACTGTACGAAATTCACGAAGGCGTGTGCGGGAACCACGTAGGGAGTCGGACACTCTCAAGAAAGGCCCTACTACAGGGGTACTACTGGCCAACCATGGCCCGGGATTCGCAGGAGTACGTTCGAAGGTGTGACAAGTGCCAACGGTACTCTCCCATGATAAACCAACCAGGAGAACTTCAGACACCGGTCCAAAGCCCTTGGCCATTCGCCCAATGGAGAATCGACATCGTTGGTCCCTTACCAACGGGGAAGGGGCAGGTCAAGTTTGCTGTGATAGCCGTTGACTACTTCACAAAATGGGCGGAGGCCGAGCCCCTGGCAACAATAACCGAGAGGAAGATGGAACATTTTGTGGAGAGAAATATCCTTAGCAGGTTCGGTATTCCGCGAGTCCTGATTAGCGACAATGGAAGACAGTTTGATACACCCGTCTTTAGACAGTTCTGCTCGGACTATGGAATATTGAACCACTACTCTTCTCCTGAGCACCCACAAGCTAATGGTCAGGCCGAAGTAACCAACCGTACGATTTTGCAGTCGATTAAGACGAGGCTCGAAGGTGCTAAAGGCCTGTGGGCCGACGAACTCCCAGCCCTTCTGTGGGCCTACCGTACCACACCCCGGGCGGCAACAGGCGAAACCCCGTTTTTCCTTGACTTATGGTTTCGAGGCAGTAGTCCCCACGGAGCTCGGGCTACCCACATACCGGGTGGCCACCTTCAATGACCCAGATAATGGAGAGGCCCTCAGGACGGAACTAGACCTGGTCGAGGAGAAAAGAGACCAAGCCTATCTCAAGGTGGCAGCTTACAAGCAAAGGGTCTCACGGTATTACAATAGTAAGGTGAAGCATCGTAGTTTCCAGGTTGGGGACCTTGTTCTTAAAGCAGTGAACCAGTCAACCCGAGTCCCAAGCCATGGGAAGTTGGGAGCAAACTGGGAAGGACCATATACAGTCACTCGGGTCAACCGACCAGGAACCTACTGGCTACAAAGTATGGATGGGCACGACCTCAGTCACCCCTGGAACGTACAACATCTCCGCAAGTACTATCAGTAGCACATAGCTACGGGAGTCTAGTGTTATGAGGAGAATTCTTTTTCTACGTAGCCTTGATAGGACAATTGTTACAGATTGTTATTTTTTGAATAAAATGGAAAGTTTGCTTTGAAACATTATTCCCTTCGGTACATCAGGCTTACCCAAAAGACCTCGGGCCTAACCCCGAGGCACCAAAATACCTCGGGCCTAACCCCGAGGCACCAAAAGACCTCGGGCCTAACCCCGAGGCACCAAAAGGACCCTGCAACCACCCATGTTCCAGGTCGGTTTCCTATGGTCGATCCCCAACACGCCCCCTCCTTAACAGGAGCCCTGGGGGCAAAAGGGTCCTACACCTAAACAGGAAATTAACTAAAGCTATGCTTAGGTCCAGCCGACGATGGGGCCAAACCCCTAGGTGGCCAGCGATGGCAAGCTTCAAAAGGACCCTGCAACCACCTATGTTCCAGGTCGGTTTCCTATGGTCGATCCCCAACACGCCCCCTCCTTAACAGGAGCCCTGGGGGCAAGAGGGTTCCATACCTAAACAGGAAATTAACTAAAGTTTCGCCTAGGTCCAGCCAGCGATGGGGCCAAAACCCCTAGGTGGCCAACGATGGCAAGCTTCAAATGCTCCTGCAACCACCCATGTTCCAGGTCGATTCCCTACGGCCATTCAGTCCCGTACTCCCGCACTCCTGCCTTAGCAAAATGCTTGGGGGGCAGGGGACAGGAGGACAAAGGGTAACGCTAAGGCCAAAACAGGGAATTATATCATTCGACTAGGTGTTCTGTGGGTTACGGTCCTAAAGCATTTGCTAAGGCAGATGTTAGGTTGGCCAAGGCCGTACGGATACTAGCAAAAGTTAAAAGCACAGTACAACAAAATTAACGGAAGGATAACCTCAAGGGCCTTTTCATTAATTAAAATGAGTGTACAAAGCTTGGGGGGCAATTGTAGTAGCCTCCCCGAAAAATAAAAGTCTACAAACGATAAAAGCAAATAAGCAGGAAGGAGAGACAGGGAAGTCAGTTTTCCGCATTAATCACGTTCTCGGTCTCCCCGGCCTGTTCCCCCGGAATGGTAAGTCCCTCCTCCGCTAAGCCTCCCTCCGGGGTAAGCTCGGTGGCCTCAACAACGACCACAGGATCTCCAACGGCCGCAAGCCCCTCGCCAGCAGCTGGAGCTTCACCGAGTCCGGGATCCGCACCGATGTCCCAGTAATCCGAGTCGATCCCCACGTAGGCCGAGAGGACCCACTCGGGATGGTCCCGAGCTACCCGCCGCTTCAGATCCTCATAACCTTGGAAGAAGCCATCGTCAAAAGCTCCCTCCAAGGCCTCTGTGAAGGCGCCTCGGTCACCGCCTTAGCCTGGGCGTCGGCTGCCGCGATGAGGGCCCGGGAAGTTTCCAGTTCGGCCAAAGCCGCTGCCAGGTTCGCCTGAGCCGCCCCTAAGCTCAAGGCCAGCGACTTCGTCTTGCTCGTCTCCACGGCCAGGGCAGCTTTTGCTACTTGCAGCTCTTTCCGTTCCTCAGAAAGGGCGGCTTCAGCGGCGCCCACCTTCTCGGCCAGGGATGAGTGGACGGATTCAGATCCCGCAGCTATGCAGCCAACCTACGGCAGGAGAACACACATCGGTTAAACAAGTAATAAGTGCAGGGCAAGTCCGCGTTTAAAACAAAAAGAAGCAGAACACTCACCAGGTGGGAGACGCTATATAGCCATCCTTGGATCCCTTGGGGGGTTAGCTCGGCACACGCTGTCACCTGGCTTGGCGCGAGGCAGGGCCTGAGTCTCTCCCGGGCCTCGTCATGCCCGCCCGGGGGCAAACCCGATGGAACATCAGCCCTGGGCACGGGGTCTTCAACAGCCGGCCTGGGGGGAACCGATGTCCCTACGGGACTTGGACGGGTATTGGTCCCGTGGCGAATGCGCCTGAGTGGGCGGTCGCCGCCTGGAACCTCGGTGGCCGGCCTCTTTCCTTGGGCGATTGCCACCCGAGCAGCAGCAGTGGCGGTAGCGGCGACCTGTCTCTCCCGCAACTGATCCAAGTTGCGTTTGGGAGCCATTTCTGTAGAAACAAAGATCGTACGATCAAAGGTGCAAGGGGCAGAAATAGTACAAGTACATGTTACTGGGACACTTACCAGGGATGATGGGTGTAAAGCTGGGGGCTGGAATAGGCGGCTCAGGGGAATATCTAGCGATGAACCCTCTCGACCGGGACAGCACGTTCCAGATGCTGACTGGCAACTTCGCTAGCTTCAAGATCCTGGCTTGGCACGCCTCAGGAATTTCTGGGGGTTTAGTTGATCCCGCTGTAAAAAAAAAAAAAAAAAAGAAAACTTGTCAACAATCCACTGTGTTCCGGATAGATCGAGATAGCAGATAAGGTCGGAAGGGCGGTCTTACCCTTCAACTCCCTGGCCCAGGATGTCCTCAACTGGCTCCCCGGAGCCATGTCACAGAGACGAAGGATAGACACCTGGAAGAATTTTCCCTTCCACCCTTTATTATTACTAGGGCAGTTGTCAATGATTTTCCTGCCCGGACGGGCAGAGAACGAGAAAAACCCTAACTCATTATGCACAGGGAATGGCCCGTAAGCCCAAAGGAACTCCTGTAGGGTAAGATCATACCCGAACGCCTGGGGCCACAATGATATACACCCCATCAAGAACCTCCACCCGTTGGGAGCCAACTGACCGGGAGCGATGTCCAGAAAAATCAATATGTCCCGAGCCACCGGGTGAAGCGGAAGTCGGAGGCCCGCCATCATAGCGTCCTCAAACAGGGTGACGAACCCTGACTGATATAGGTGCGCGCCGCCGGAATTTACGGCTAGGGCGCAACCGTCAGGAAGGGAGTACCTCTCCCTAATCCGGCGAAGGTCTCCAGAGTGAAGAACAGAAAAGGTGGACTCACAAGCGAAGACCGTGCGGTCGGTCCCCTCAGGCAGCTCGTCGCCTAAACCCCTCGAAACGGAGGCGACAGGGGCCTCCTCAGAAGACTGACTACTGGACAGGCGAATGGGGATCCAGGCCCCGCTTTGGTGGTCGGACGGGGATTCCGGGAGCTGGCCTTGGCTAGCACCAGGGGACCCCGACCGATACTGCTCACTCTCCGATCTCGACGCGGAATTGAAGCCGGAGTGCTCCATCTCTGGCCCTCCGGCAGGAAGGAACCGACACAAAGGACGACTCGCGAAGGGATCGGAAACCCCGAGCCTGATATACAGGGGGGGCAGGGTTACTAACCTGAATGGTAGCAAGTAGATGCTCCGCAGCACCAGGTAGCACTCTCTCAGAACAACGCAAGGAACACCCGTCCGGTTCAAGTGAGTTAGGGTTCCACCTGACTCGAAAAACGCACCGAATCTGAGAAGGAAGAAATCCCACTCCCGCTCAAACCCCACAAGGTTCGTTCTCTCCAGTTTCGCTTCGAAAGGAAAAAGGAACAGGGAAGAGAAGAAAGAAAGATCAGAGAGAAGAGAATCAGGAGGGTGCGCAGGAGGTGGGGCGAGTGCTTCTTATATAAAAGACCTCGAACGGCCCAGATCAGAACAGATCCAGCGGTCCAGAAGACATCCCGCCCAAAACCGTCGCTTCGGTCACGTGGGGAGACGCCTCAAAAGGCGCGCGCATTAAGTACACGTAAAGACGTTTCCGTTGGCTTGTGAACGGTTTGGTTACGCCCACGTCTCCATTCGTTAGGATCTAACCTGACCAACGGTTGGTTGACGCGTGGTAGCAGCGGTCCAGGCCCGAGCAACCATAGCCCGGGCGCATTTGCGAGCCGGTCGGGAATTAACCTCACAGAGTTGTACAGAATTGATACACAGTTCAAAGGACTTAATGAAGGAAAAAGATGGCCTCAGGGACCTTTTTATTTCTATAAAAGGAAAACTGTACAAAGACGGGAGCAATTATAGTAGCCTTCCCGGTAAAAGAAGAAAAAAAAATAAACATATATATGCAAACAAAAGTGCCCTTAAGGTCTTTGGCCCTTCAAAGCCTTGACCTCCTCTTCCAGGGCAGCCACCTTCGCCGTCAGCCCCTCTACGGCCAGCTCCAGGGCGTGGACATCCACCCCCCGCAGGGCGGAATCCATCTGCAGCTCGGCGCCCATCTTCTCCACCGCCTGCAAGCGTTCTTCCATGTTCACGAGAGAGAAATCCGACCATGAGCCCGGCATGCGGGGACCGGTGAATATTTCCGGTCGGCTCCTCTTCGGTGGGGGCTGAGGCTCTTCTTCGACCTCCTTCTCCTTGCCCTTTCTGGACGGGCCCGGTGGCGGGCTTACATCCTCAGATGAGGAGGAGTCATTGCTGGTGGACAAGGTGACCGCCCCCTCGGGTTGGCCCGTCCTGCTGGCCGGGCGCGCCCCGGTCGCCATCGACCGGGTATAGCGGCGCGATCCAGATGCCGCAACGGCAGCGGTTGCAGAAGACGGTCCGACGCCCGAATTCTCTGCAGGTCTCCCTGCCAGATAGGAGAACGACATGCCGGCCTCAATGGCTTGGTCGAAAGCCTCCATGTCATCCTCGGAAGGGACGACTCCACGAAGGGCGGTGAAAGCCTGTTTGCAGTGATCGGGATTATAATCCGCAGGAGGATAAAGACCGTCATTCTCCACCCAGTTGCCGGCAACCATGACCCAAGGGTACCGTTGCCAGTTCTTGTTTGGGAAGTCTAGACCTCGAACAAGATCTTTTCCCTCAGTCTTGGGGCGGAAGTAGGGGCCTCCGTTGTCAATACCCAGTATATAACACCTCGCGACGTCGGCGGCCCGGAGAAATAACCCCAGTCGCTCGTTCAGCGCCGAAATCCCCCATAAGAGGCGGGCAACGTTTGGTCGGCATTTGTGTAGTGGAATCTGCAACCCCTGAAGAAGGTCGCAGAAGGAGACCGGCAGAGGAAAGCGTAATCCCACGATGAGCAGCAGATAGCTGCTAATGAGGAAGAAAGGAGGGGCTACTTCTTCTCCTTCAACGAATGGATGGATCACCACGTCCTCGGGAACTTGGCAATCTTCTCGGAATGCCCTAAGCCCCTCGTCTGATGTTAGGTCAATGTGTGAGGCCATTTGGTGCAGATAAAAGTTTGGAAAGGCAAAGACAGCAGAGGATAGGAGGCTCGGAGAGTTTGCTCAGGCGATTCAGCTGGTGTTGTGTAGTGAAGAAGCAAGGATAAATAGTGCTCCTTATATAAGCAGCACGAACGGTTGGGATCCAATCTGATCGAGCGGTTCACGTACTCTCCCGCCGAAACTGTCGTTTCGGGCACGTGGGGCGTCGCCTCAGAAAGCGTGAGCATTAAATGTGGGATGTGATAGTCTGGTTGCCAGCTGGACGATTCAGTTACCTCTTAAACTGGATGCTTTGAGCCCGAACTATGCTTGTAACCAGTAGGCACGTGGCGTCGGGGATCTTAGGCCTGTACAGCTACCGCTCGGTCCTTGCGCCGCCGGGTCGTCCCGTGTTAGCCGTGGTCCGGTGGGGGACCTGGGCCTTTTCCCGGACGGTCTATGAAGGGCGTTCTTAATTTTCCGACCTCATCTGATAAAGCGTCATCTCAGCTCTGAAAATGGGGGGCAGCTGATATGTCCAGAAATATCTTGTAATTGCCTAACCGCCACGTGTTCAGCTAATGACCCGGGGAAGCCGGATTTGAGGCATGGAGCCCACGCTCCCGAGGGATGCTGCAGTTGCCAACCGAGATACTCGGGCGGTCGTAGTGAGGCCCTGAGGATCACGGCATCAATCACGTTTCCCCTCAATTCGTTACACAGCTGTCGCTCTATCAAGAGAATCAGTGGTTTCCTTAACTACTTAGGAAACTCACCAAATATTGGGCAAATCTATTGTGATTAGATTAGGCTTCCTAATCTCGTAAAACTTACCATGTAAAGGTGGACTCTTACACTTATAAAAGAGCCCACCTACCCTCTCAAAGGGGATCCGAGTATCAACTCTCTAAGCAAATACACCTTAGAGAAATCACCAACATACACGCATACACCCAGCTGGTATTACTGGTAGTGCCGCCCCACTTTGTTGGCTCATCAGGCCGCCGGTGATCTGCTAGTGAACGCGCATAGACGCAACCGTGGACGTAGGTCACCTCATTAACGGGGCCGAACCACACACAAACCTTCTGTGATCTCGTTTTCTTCTTAAAATTGCCCTCACCAGTTTCCGGCATCATCACTATGTATGACTTCACACAGTTATCATGAAAATGGTAGACAATAAAAGTTAAACAAATCAACTAAACAAAGCACAAAGCTCACACATAACAGAGAAACAGATGTAGCACATACTCAACCTAAATCTCAACCCAAGAAGATTCGCAGTCCTATAGCTCTGAACAAACACAGTAATCCACATTCCGAGGATCACCTAGACTCGCTAAGCTAACCTTAGGCTCTGATACCAAACTGTCACACCCCGATTTTTGGAAAGCCAAATAATCAGTATAGAACTAAATCTAGACTACTATTCGACTGCCCAACTATTGGAGTGAACACCACGAAGCCCATCCTAATAAAACTTTTTAATGGAAATAGATGTTCTTAAAAACCTGGTTAAAACATTTGTAATAAATTTCCATTTATGATTTTAAAACAAAACCACCACATTTCCATTTAAAAAAAAAAAAACACTCATGCGGTCCCGAAAATACTCAGATATATTTGATTAAAGCTACAACTACTAAATCACTTATATTGAAAAGCGGAAGCTGAATAAACATTTCTAAATTCTCATTAAGAATAAAAATATTTTCATTTACAATTAAAGCTTTGAAAGAATAACCTCTATTACAACCTTTGGTCAGAGCTACTAAACGTCCCAATACCAACTACAATAATGGCCCACAATGCCAAATAAATGAAAATAGCAAATGAACAGTAAAGGTCTTCATGCCTTCAAGCAAATCCATGCAATCCAATAGTCATACCGGCCTACTCCTTAATCTGCAAAACGGCTGCGTTTCCCGAGAAACGCCCCCGCATGATAAACATCACACGGGTCAGCATTGTATAACAACACTGGTATGAGTAAACACGCTCCAGTCTCAAGGATCACTCGTGGTCCCCTCAACTCCAACCCAACAATAATCAATTAACATAATAATACCCAATAAATTTCCCGGAGGTTGGGAATCCGCTGGACTCCCTCCCTCTCTTGACCACAAACACATACAAAGTTGTAGGCAGAACTGTAGTTCCACACGTGAGTGAGGATAAGCGGTAGTTTCCTCGAGTCACGGCGGCAGTTTGTTCCACACACAAAGTAAAAGAAACACTTACTCTTAAATGACATGGTGAGCCAAAGCCTGCATACAATAGTTAGTGGGCCCACCATCCTGCAACTCGAGAGTTAGCACAAATCCTTAGTATCATAATAAACAATTCTTCAATACCAAATCATTTAATCAATTTTCTTCGCATTATACCACGGTAACCATTTCTAGTATTCAATTTCATGTTTCGCAACAATTTATCCATTTGCATTTAACGCTCTACAATCACTGTCATTTTTTCTTACCCTAGGTTCACCACTAAGGTCACCCTACTCATGGTCAACTTATTTTTTTACGAACGATTCATTATTCAATTTCCTAGGTTCACCACTTGGTCACCCTCCACGGTACACCCACACATATATCCCATGTGTGCTCGGACATACTACTAACATCCACTCTGGTGCTAGTTTGGTTGGGGTATCAACCAAACCAGGTATACACACAGAAGGCCAGTCCATATGCCTAGACGTCTAACAAATAAGCCGGGCATAAGGCTTAGGCCAGCTTGATCACGAAGCCACTGGCAAAAGGGTACACTCAACAAGTCGAGTTTCCAAAAAAAACATATCACACAACGGGGAGCGGTGAACACTAAGGAACTTGAAACCACTTTTTTTTTTTTTACCATCTACGTTAATACACACAAGTACCATTCATGAGGATTTAATCACATCATTAACCACTTCAAAAATTTTTCATTTATTACATGGATTATCATTATCCGATTATTCACAATAAGGCCCTTGTGCCAAACTTCTATTCACGTCTCTAACGTTGTATTTCCATAATCATAATTTAATACCGCATATAGCATAAGTTATAGCATTTAAAATCGGCATTCAACAGCACTATCTAAAATTGTCCCAAACAAATCTTATATTAAACAGCCCCAAAACCAGCATGGGTTGAAATTGTTCTTCATAATAATACCGTACAAAGAAACATCTCTAACAATTTTCATAAACATAATTCAAAATTCGGAGTTAACATTTACTTCTACTGTAATATGAATTTTCTGCCCAAACGGTGCAGAATTGAGAAAAATACCATTAGACAAAAAAACGTGCAGAATTGCGTTTTACATTGACTCACGCGAACAGTTTTACCAAAAACAAAATGTATGAATTAATACGAATTATTTTCTAAAACAGAACTGAGAGTTTTCTTCAATTTTACCCAAATCCGAATTTGTGTTAGTCTTCTTTTTTTTTTCTTCAATTTTCTAAATAACTTATATCTGACATTTGATATATATATAAATGTATATGTATTTATCACTATAGATCCGTATTATATAAACACCCATCCATACGATTTATTCAAACTATAATGAACACAAATCGAAAATCAATCAAACTACGAATCAACCCTACAAATCTAATTGTTTACTCACCAAATTGGGAAAAGCAAGATGATGTTGATGATGGTGAACTCCCTTCTTTTTTCTTCTCTTCTCTTTTTCTTCTCCTTCTAGGTGGCTAGAATTGCCTCTTCTCTCTTTGTCTCTTGTTCTCTCTCTCTCTCTCTCTCTCTCTCTCTCTCTCTCTCTCTGTCTCTCTCTCTTGAGGCTGCTCTCTTTTTTTTTTCTAACCCTAGGATATAGTATCTATCTATATACGTAAAATACACTCACAATACATATATTACTCACACAAATATTAATAATCCCGTTTTTCTTTTTATGGGTTAACAAAAGAGACCCATATGAGCCCATAATGTAACACAAACCACTAAAATGGCTAGCCCAAAGGGTACTCATACCCCGGGTACTTAATTTTCATGTTAAATTCACTACTTAACTTACTAGTGGGCCCTGAAACACTACCCGACACTAAACTCGTCATTCTACAAAAATTGTAACTCAGTCAAACAATAATCTATCATACAATTTAATTAAAGCTCAAAATGTCATGTCATAATAATAATGAAACATTGGAAATTTTAATACAAAAACAAACGAGGAAATATTACTGGTATTACTAACAAATTAAATATGGACAAATTAAATATGCTTACTAGCAATTTAATTTATGGGTTCTTCAAACTAAAAATTTTTAAACACATGTCTTACCTAGGTACACTCATATATCATTACTAATTGGGAAAAATTATTTAAAATAATTATTTACACACTTGAATGCTCGAGCCCTTTGACCACTCGAGTGTAGTATATCTGCTATGTTTGGTTTGCTGATCAGATTAAACCAGAATGTTCATTACATGCATGTTTGAATCTGAGTTGGTAGTCTATGATTATGAGTTTGCATGTTAGACTATTACACGTGCACACCTATCCATTTGTTAGAATAACTATACAAGCTTATGTGCGCATACTATATGACTACCTATGTATATTTGGACTTATTCTTGGACTGCATGTTAGAATTCTGGCAGAACCAAGCCTGAGCGCTCGAGCTTCCCTGAACGCTCGAGCTAGCTACTTTTGGGTTCCTTTGTTTGTTATACTTATAAACTCTTAACACGATGATGACTTCCATTCTACATCAGTTTTGATAATTAGAATAATATACGCTTAATAAGATCAAAACTTTCTATCACGCTCTACAGTAGCCAAAATAGGAAAACTAATTCCCTTTTGGACCCGTAGGCCGTGACAGTTGAAAGTCACCATATTGTCCATAACCACCATCTGACCATCAGTGTAATAAATCAAATGACACATTAGAATATCTAAGTTCAACATATATATAAATAGAGTTTAATACTAACCTATTACAATCCTTAAGTATTTGCGGAAACATAAATAAAGTATTACGGCAATGTATGCCGATTACAAACTTTAACTATTATAGAAGTCTCTAGATATAAACATAGAGTAACTATGGCTAAGCTTTAAGTCTTCAGCTTGCGTAGTAGTCGTCTTTAGCATAACCTCCATCATAGTAGGCTTCCTCCTCATAGCCTCTCGCCATGTACTCTTCCCCTATGTTCACCCTAACCAGCTGGACATAGAATATACAACGGCATAAACACTGTCAGCTTACGAAAGCCAAGTTAATGTAAATACTCACCAAGTATCAACAAATATATAGTATATAAAATAGCATCATTAAAGAATCATCTCACCCCTTCACATTCATGTATACACCAACTCAATATATAACAATGGACATCGTCCCAAGCAATCCCAAAAATAACATGGACTCTTGGGTCCACATTTTGCACGTAGCATCACATCCCACGTTACTCAACTCATGTCTTGAACAATCTATTTTCCACTTGGCAGATAGCCCAATTTATTACAACTTATCAGACCTAACACGAAGTCCTAATTCATTTATACATAAGTTTGACACGTAGTCCTAGCTTTCTGGCTGAAATGCCTCGGTCCATTCTGGCCAATACGCCCTGACACATTTTGGCCAACACGCCCCGATACATACTAGCCAACACGCCCTGAAATATTCTAGCCAACACACCCTGATACATTCTGGCCAACACGCCTGCTATATTCTGGCCAACACGTCCGGTACACCCTAGCCAACACACCCTGATACATTCTTGCCACCACACCCAATATACATTGGCCAACACGCCTTGATATATACTGGCCAGCATGCCCTTTTTGATCAGAATTGACATGTAGTCCCCTATCACATAATCTCTCAAACCCGACACGCAGTCCAACTGCATCATATGTAAGGTCGGACATGCTGTCCTAGCTTTCTAACCAACCCTTCCTTGAAACTTACCTGATTTACAATCGACCACACCCGACTATCCCAGCTCATTAGGATCCCACACCCGACATCATACGATCATCTCGATTGCATCCATGCATACGACCATAAATAGTATTGACCTCTGTGGTCGGTAGGCCCACTACTATGAACGTTGACTTCTCAATCTGGTTAACAACATTATATCATCATTATACAAATGGTTCCACTATTTAATGCATTAAGCCCATTATTAAATGTGTGCATTATTCCAATATATCCTCTAACAATCAATGCATGATATACAACAACTTAACACTTCATCATGTGCAAATAACCAGAACATTTAGCATTATCTCCTATTCAATCAATTGGCATTCATTCTAATCGATTTAGATTTATTCAATCGATTAAAATTAAGTTTAATCGATTGGATCAATTTTTATTGATTGGTCCTTGTTCAATCAATTGATTCATTTTCAATCGATTGAAACCATGTTCAATCAATTGACAAACCATCTTCTTCTCAAGACTAAACTGGATACTCTGCACATATTCAGGGTTTGTTCTTTCTTGTTAAAACACATATATATCAACATATCTACGCTACCAAGTGAGTTTAGACACTCACTGGTTTGTTTAGTGAAGCAGGTGGCTCGAGGTGGTGCTTGGGTTTACGGTGAGCTCTCTCTCTCTCTCTCTCTCTCTCCTTTTTCTTGCTTCTAGTCTCCCTCTCTATCTCTGTCTCCTTCTTCTACTCCTTCTTCTCTCTTCTGGCCGAGAGATAGAGAGAGAATGTGTGTGTGTGTGTGTGTGTCTTTGTGTATATATATCTGGGTGTATATGTATATATATATAACTCGAATGTGTACATATATTTATATCATAAATATCTCCACTCTCTCTCAAACTCTCTCAGTCTAAACCCCACCTTCCATACATACACAAACATGAAATACATAAACATATAGGCAAAGGGAAGGAAAGGGAAGGGAAGAATAGGTGGCAGCTCCATGCGTGGATTTGGGATATCAAGTTCAATCAAATGGATGGGAAATCTTGTCATTTGATTGGGTGAGGTTCAATCGATTGGAAAGGGCATTAAAGGAAAGGTAAGTGAAACCATACAGAATCTTATTTACATCAAATGGAGTATAAAAGTACAACAAAGATAGAGGTATAACATCATCCCTCTTTAAGTAAAGATTTTGTCCTCAAAATTCGAACTAAGCTTCGCTAAACAACTTGGGATACTTCTCACGCATCTCTCAGACTCTAATTCCCAAGAAGCTTTTCCTTCACTGTGAAACTTCCACTGGATCTTCACTAACAGAATTTCCTTATTCCTCAGCTTCTTAACTCCACAATCTAGAATTAACAATGTTCCTTCATGGAATGACACATTATCATTTATCTTGATGTCTTCAAAGTTGATTTCATGACTCAGAATGTGAGCATACTTCCTCAGCATGCTAATGTGAACTACATTGTGCACTCCCTACATCTTAGGCGGCAACATGAGTTTGTAGGCAACCTTTCCTACATGCTCAAGGATTTCAAATGGTCTAATGAAAGGAGGTGCTAACTTTTCTCTCGTCTATCCAAATCTCACAATTCCTCACTGTTCGCATCCTTTCTTTTTTGCTTTGGGTATTTTCATTAGTTTCTCCAACTAATTCTGGTCCAAGTAGTTGATTATCTCCAACCCACACCCGACACAAATGTGATCGGCACGGTTGTCTATATAATGCCTCAAAGGGTGCCATCCTTATACTTGAGTGGTGACTGTTTTTATAGGCGAACTCGAACATTGGTAGATAAGTCTCCCATGAGCTCTCAAAATCAATAACACATGCCCGTAGCATGTCCTCCATCACCTATTAACCTATTCGGTTTGTCCATTGGTCTGTAGGTGAAAGGCGGTGCTCAAGTTTAATGAAGTCCCCAAAGTCTGTTGTAGGCTTTTCTAGAAATTCTATTGTAATTCATGAGTCACGGTTTGATACAATACAGACTGGTACACTATGCAGTCGAATGACTTATTGTATACACATACGGCTCAAACGCTCGACTTGATATAACATACTATAAGCTATGAAATACGTTAATTTGGTTAGTCAATCCATAACTATCCAAATAGCATCGTGGTTTTGCTGAGACCTTGGCAGACTTACCACAAAATCCATGGTTATATGTTCGTACTTCCATTCAGGAACTGGAAAAGATTGTAGAAGTTCGGGCAATTTATGATGTTTTGCCTTTACTTGCTTACTCGTAAGACATTATTCCACATGCGCAGTAACTTCTTATTTCATTCCTTCTCACTAGAAGTTCTTTTTCAAATCTTTGTACATCTTTGTACTTCCTGGGTGGATAATCATTCATGACTTGCACGCTTCATCTAATATGTCCTTCCTGAGGTTATCTTCATTAGGCACACAGAGTTTGCATGTACATCTGAGTGCTGCATCTGTACCAATACTCCAATTATCTGATTCTTTCACTGTGGCACTTGCGAAACATTGCTAAAGTCCTTCATTCCTCTTTTGAATTTGGACTCATCGATAAATACGACTAAGAGCGTGCCTTCCAATCATACTCATAGGTTCTTTTGCCAACAACTTGGCAAAGAGTTCACTCATTGGAAGCTTGGATCGAGCTTTGAATGCTTTTGTTAGGTGTAGATAATGATTTTTTTCAGCAACCACTTGATCAAACTGGATGGGGTCGTGCATTATGCCCTTCTGTATTTTCATTTGGCTCTTCATGCGGTGGCAGTGTTTGTTTCACTTATTGTCCTAATAATCCGGATTAGATCTCTTGTTCAATGAATCCTTTTGCCTTGAAAAATAAAAATAAAAAACAATCATTAATTAATCTAGCATTGCCTCTCCATAGGAAGCCATTCTTAATTAAATTCGTTACAACCATGCATTTGGCTATTATTTGAAGGTGGGAACCAAAAAATGGTAATAGATTAACAAAAGGAATACACTTCCATACATTTACTTAGGTCATGTTGGTGTTGTTCCCACTCATAGAAGTGGATCCCAGTGTTTAAAAATTATTTTTTAAAAAATTATTTTTTGAGTTGTGGAGCCCTTTTTGTGAGAGAGAACAACACAAACAAAATCTAAGATAATTTATGGAAGTGTTGTCCTTAACAAAAAAAATGGAGGTGGAACTATAATTCGAGGGGATCCAAATCATCCAAGTTTCGAAAAGGACATGTGGAAAGAAATATTGTTGTTTTATTTTTTTTGGGTACAAGGGAGGAAACAAAAACAAAAGAAAAGAACCTAACAAATAAAACTAGTCCCACTAGTATCCACAAGAAGAAGCTGGACAAGATCACTGGGAGGGGATTGAAGAGAGACAAAAGACCAAATTTGGGCAACCCCTAAGTTTGCCAAAAAGTCGGCGCACGTATTTCCTTTGTGAACGTGTGAGAAACTCGCCATTTCCTATTTGAAGCAACAATTTACAGTCCCAATGAGAGCTGCTAACGAATGATCCCTTTGATCGGAAGACCCAATGAGCTTCACAGCAAGTTCCGAGTCGGTCTCAAGGACGAAGTTTGTCCAATTCTTATCAAGCATGAGCTTCAAACCATGCCAAATGCTCAGCCTCCATGCTATTACAAAAAGGAATAAATCCCATATATCCAATTTTCCAGATTTCTTGGTCATCACAAACGAGACCACCAATCCCTCCTTGGCCTGGGTTATCCATAGCACAGCCATCCATATTGATTTTCCATTTGACTAAAGGAGTAAAGGACCACTTACTAAGCTTAGGAATCGAAGGCTGAGGGATTTCCCTAGGCCTATTAGCCTAGGCAATCTCCTTAGCCAAGTTATAAATATTATAGATAATAGTATGAGTAAAGATATATATCTTTAGGAGATCTCTACCATGCGGACTGGTGGTTTTGTCCGCATGGTGCAGACACTTTTTAACCATTGAATTGATGGTCTTTTTAATTTGGGCTCTTTATTCAAAACCAGTAGTTTTGTGTTAAAACCACTAAATCTTACCTACCCAACCGGTCACATGTTACCACACACATCCCACCCAAATCTCTTTCTCTCTCTCTCTCTCTCATTCTCTTTCTAACCAAGGAAGAAGAGCTCTCTATCTTCTTTAACCAAGAGAGTGAGCGACCACATCCACCACCATCCCGCCACCATCCGACCAACATTCGACCACTCTCAACCCAAACCCACTCTCTCTCTCTCTAACACCGAAGACTACCACCCACCATCACTACTGCCACCACGTGACAAGGTATTCTTTCTCTAATTTTCTTTTTCCAGAAAACCCTAATTTTTTGCAAGTCCCCTGAAGAAGCAGAGCTCTCTATCACTAATTTTTTGAGAGAAAATTGCTTTTAGTTTGTATTTATGCAGTTGTTTCTAATTGTTCAAATCTCCTAAAGAATGTTGTTCCTTTTGGCACCCTTATTGTTCTATGTAACATTGTAGTTGTTGGAACCGTGTTCCTCTTCTTTCTTTCATTTTATTAAATGTTTGGATTGTTTTGGGTTTCTCCCAACATTTTCTTCCATTCTCTTCATATGTGCATTCTGCTAGCAGTGGTTCAGGAAACGTTTTGTTTGTTGCAATTCAACCCAATAATTGAAGTTTCCGTCAGTTATTGTGATGTGTTGCGCAGCTTGTGGATAGTGAATTTCATGATAGCAACAACTTATTAATTGCCAACATTTGAATTTTGGAATACTCTAAGTAGTGTCTAGCAGCTATAAAAGAAATGTTAATCAATTAGAATGAACTGGTATTTAGGCTCTTAGTTACTTAGTTGTGTGATTGGCATCCACTGGTAGAAAGTTAAAGTTAAAGGAAAGTTAAAGTTAAATACTTGTGATTGAAATTCTATACCTTTATTGTGCCATTGATAAGAAATTCTGCACTCTTATTGTTCCATGATTAACATGAAAATTTTGTTCTATGGTTAAGAAATATTGTACAATTCATGTCCAGTGATAAGAAATTATGCTCCCTTTTTATTCCATCATAAAGAAATTTGGTATTCAAAATTTGGCCCCCTAGTAATAAGTTTTGTACCCTTATTGTTCCATGATTAAGAAATGTTGTACCCATCTTGTTCCATGATTAAGAAATTTTGTTCCCTTATTATTCCATTGAAAATAAATTCTGCACTCTTTATTGTGCCATGATTAACATGGAATTCTTGTTACATGGTTAAGAAATATTGTACCCTTTTTATTCGAGTGATAACAAATTATATTCCCATTTTGTTTCAGTGATAATAAATTTTGTACCCTTATTGTTCCATGATTAAGAAATTATGAACTTTAGGATAATCAGTTGCTTGGAGGATTTGATTCGTTTCAAGTAGCTGTTGAAACCTACTGGAATATGAGGTATTCACCCAATTTCAATAATAACACCATTGTTGAATGAAATTGGACCACTCTATAAATATATGAAGAAGCAGAGGGCAAAAATGGGAAAGGATGCTCAAGTGGTTGAAAAACCAAAGAAGCCTTTTATCAGTGTACTTGCTCTTTTAGTAAGTAAAATTCATTGTGTACCCATATGTCTTCTAATTAGAGATGATGGACAACATTTCTATTGTTATGAATACTATGACTATTAACTTGCTTTGGGTAGCATTTCTGATTAGTTCCGTTAAGGTATGCTTTGTTTAACTTTAAATATGTTTTTTAAAGTTGTAGTCGTATAGTGAACAACTATTTAAGTATGCATGTAATATAGACTATGTTTGATGAACAATTATGGTACCACTATATTCACTCAGTTTTTGTACCCTTCGTGTTCCCTGATTAATATATTATGTAGCCTTGTGATCGGCGACGAATAGTTGCCATTTATAGTCCTAAAAATACGCTTTGTTAGCCCATTTCATGTAATTATTAAGTGATTTTTAATAGGTATTATATATTTTGTAGATTTTGGAGCTTTAATATGAAAATGCACAAAAATCCAATGATTAGTGGCTTTGGAAGTCATTCTGGGCTCAAAAGATGGTTCCGGTGAAGGAAGAATGCAGTAACAGCCTCGGAAAATTGCATTTTTGACAAATAATACTTCAGATTTGAGAAATTTCTCCAGAGATATAAAATGTAGATCTTCGAGTTACGGACGCGTGGCCGCAAACGGTGAGTCAATCCGAGGTCCGAGTCAAAAGTTATCGTAATTCTACGAAAGTGGTGCAGAGCAGCGAAAAATCTGAGAAAATTCTGGAAAAAGCCCAGGTCGCTGGAGCGACCCGCGCGCGCGACCCGCTCGCGCGACCCGCACGAGCGACCCTTTGAAAAAGTCAAAGTTGTGTATTTTGAAGCCCTGAAGAGCCCTGTGCGATCCGAATTGGTTAAATACGTCCAAAAACGTAAAAACAGCAGTTTTAGCGCGATTTGACTTAAAAAAGCTTCCTAAATCCTTCCAAACTCTATACAAATCCTATTCTAAATCAAATTTATATATACAAATCATTACACACCATTATACACATGAATATACAGTCATATTATACATTAATTTCAGCCATTGAAGGGAGGAAAGCAAGGAGAAGAAGAAGAAGACCAAGGATTCACATGGCCTCCTCCATCAACCTCTTGCTGTTCATCAATTCTATGGCCAACTAAACTCAAGATCTAGGGTTTCAATGAAACCCTAGCCAAGTAATAGGGTTTTATTTATGTTTTTATTTTAGTTTTATTATGTATGGATGACAGTCACATGTTTAGAGGATTTTTATAAATAAATCGTACTTCTAGTGATTAAATCATTGCTTTCAGAATTTATTCTTGTCTTAGATCTATTTTGACTGTAATGTGCTCAACGATCTATTCTTGCTGTGCTTGTTTAGATTGTTTACATGTGATGGTGCTTTATTGATTCGTGCTATCAAGTATCCGAATAGTCCATGCCTAGATTAGACGGATTAGATCACAACCCTAGTTTAGTGTGGGATAATTCGTGCTAACCGAAGATGGATTATGTTGGTGCTTGAACCATGATTATTTTCTTGACGGAGGAATTGGGCTTGTAGCTACAATTCCCCATATTCATCCAACGTAATAAGCTAGAGTAATTCATAAATACCCTTATTATGAAGCTAGTGGTGGATTCGCAATCCTAGGTTCCTTAAACATATTTATAAAAACAATTTTAAATCGCTTTCGTAATTTAGATTTATTTTCATTGTTATTAGTTTAATTAAAATTCAAATCAAAATCTCGTTTTCATAATTAATTAGATCTAGGTTTTAAAATTAAGAGTCGTAGTAATTCAATCTCTGTGGGTTCGACCTTTACTTCCACACTGCAAATCTTTAGAAAAGTAAAGTATACTTTTACATCTTGATATTGACAACATCAATTTTTGGCGCCGTTGCCGGGGATTGCATTACTACCTTTAGTTTTATAATCGTAGTTTAGTTAATTCGTAAATATTAGATTAGTTTTTATTTTTCTTATTTTCTGTTTTTGTTTTTTAGTTACTAACTTGTTTCTTTTATTTTGTAGTCAAACGTTTCCGAGTGGAGTAACTAATTACATCAAAGGAGCTTACGCAAATAAAAATAAATAAAAATTAAATAAATCGCTTCTTTTGAAACTCGCTTTAAACCACTGTAAGTCAGGGCGCTGTGACGCACTATTTGCATTAGTTTAAGGTTAATTGCACTGCATTAGCTAGGAAACCCGGGGCGCTGGGCTTGACGCGGTCATTGCATTACAGGATAATTTGCATGCATCATAGTAGTTGTGTGCTTGTTGACCTAGTTGCGTGATTGCTTGCTATTTATTTTTTTTTATTTGAGTCAGTCTTTGTTTTTAGTTTCGTTTCTTTTGTTTTAGTTTATGTTGGGTACACGTTCAAATAAACCAGATTTAAAATCTTTCGATCTTGAACTTGAACGTACTTTAAAAACTAGTAAGTCCACAACCCAAGCTTCTAGAGCTAGGTTGCAAGACGACGAATCAACTCCGATTCCGTCGTCGTTGTTTGAGGCCGAAATTCAAAGTACCCGTGAACGGTTAAGGAGAGCTCGAACTTTTAAAATCGAACCGATTAAGATGGCTGACGGAAACAACGGAAATAATCTGAACAATCTTAATATACCGCCACCACCTCCACTTATAAATTATTTTATTCCTACTACTTACACGCCACAAGCCGGTATCGAATTACCGGAGGCGACGGCATCTCACTTTGAGATAAAGTCGTCTACGATCTCGCTACTACCGTCTTTCCATGGCCGTCTAAATGAAGACCCTTACCAACACTTAGGAGATTTTCAGGGTATATGCTCTACTTTGAAAATACAGAACCTAAATAATGATGCATTAAAATTGCGGCTCTTCCCATTCTCTTTGAGAGACAAAGCTAAGTTTTGGCTCCAATCACTTGAGCCAAACACAATAAAAACATGGGAAGCCCTACACACCGCCTTTTTACAAAAGTTTTTCCCTATTATGCGTACAAATAAGATAAGAAAAGACATAACTAATTTTGTGATGCAAGATGGGGAGACTCTTTATGACACGTGGGAAAAATTTAAAGAATTATTACGTTCGTGTCCACATCATCAGGTTCCCAAGTGGCAATTGGTTCAAGTCTTCTACGAGGGGCTTATTCCCTCTGTTAGGAATACCGTCGATGCCGTTTGTGCGGGAACTTTCCTACACAAAAGCGCCGACGAGGCCTGGAAAATATTTGAAACATTAAGCGAGAATTCGATGCATCAGGCTGTGTCGGTACGTTCTGAGGGATACATTCAACCTAAGCGAGAGGTGACAGTTGAGTCAAGTCAATCAATTCAAATACAAGAATTAAATAGAAAACTTGACCGACTTATGCAAATGAACAAACCGTCTAATCCATCCTCTTTAGAAGTATGTGCATTATGTTCTGAACCGTCACATAATATCTTTGCATGTCCTTCTGCATCTCAATATCCGGAATTCGTGGAACAACACGTTAATTCTATGCAACAATTCCTACAAAATAATTATAATCCTAGGTCGACTAATTTTCCAAATACGCACCGACCCCAATACCAACAAGGTCAATACCAACCACCTCCTCCACCTCCACGCAATAATGCATTTGAGGAGAAGGTGTTGGCCTCACTTGAAAACTTTGGTTCGGTGGTTCAGTTAGTACACTCTCACACACAATCCATCGCAAAACTGGAGTCCCAAGTAGGGCAAATTGTTAATACATTAAACCGGTTAACTGAGAGTAAGTTGCCAAGTCAACCTACTCAACAACCTAAGGGGCAATATGCAGTGGGTAGTACGAGTGAGAGCGTGAACGCTGTTTCGACTAGGACGACTACTCGAGATGAGGAAGTTGTTGTAATTCCGGATGGGGGTGAGAAAGATAAAAATTTAAATGTGAATAAGGAGGGTGAGGGAACGAGTAGAATTCAAAAAGATAAAGGACTGGCCCCAACAAACTATATTCCAAGAATGCCATATCCACCAAACGTTGAGGGACCGTCACATTCGCCTAAGAAAGGGTCTAAGGTTGAGGATATACTCGAGGTGTTCAAACAAGTTAAAATAAATATTCCTTTCCTCGACGCCATAAAACAGATTCCCGCTTATGCGAAATGTCTAAAAGACCTTTGTACTCAAAAGCGTAAAATACGGAGTCATACTCCTAAAAAGGTCTTTCTCACGGAAAAAGTAAGCTTGATATTCCAACACGCTCCTCCAAAATATAAAGATCCAGGTACGCCTACGATTTCATGTGTCATAGGTGACACTATCATTCATAGGGCTCTCCTTGACTTAGGAGCTAGTGTTAATCTTATACCTTATCACGTCTACAAACAACTAGGACTAGGTGAACTGAAACCTACGGCCGCTACAATACAATTAGCGGATCGTTCTATTAAAGTACCTAGAGGAATCGTCGAGGATGTACTAGTAAAGGTTAATAAATGCTATTATCCTGTTGATTTCATGGTCCTTGACACCGAGCCCGTGCTAGATACTAGGAAACATACTCCTGTCATCTTAGGCCGTCCATTCTTAGCCACGGCCAACGCACGTGTCAATTGTAGAACAGGGGTAATGAAAGTGTCATTTGGGAACATGAATTTAAAATTAAACGTTTTTAATGCTATGGATCAACCTCCTAAAAACGACGATTCCCTATGTGAGGTGGAAGGTGAGGTAACACGGAATATTGAGCCTACTAATGAAATAAATGTGAGTGGGGAAAACAATATAGCGGACGATGATGAGTGGATGAATCCTAATCCCGTGGACTCTAATGCGGAATCTACTCGAAAGGTAAGAAATCGATTTGAACATACTGACAAACCGTTAATCGATTTAATTCAAAGCGATGTTATTTCTGCTTACCATCGAGCTCTACCTGACATCCTTAGGGGTACACAGTCCGATTTACGGCCTCCTTGAGTCTTATGCTAGAAAGGTCTAGCTAAAGACGTAAAAGTTAGCGCTCCTTGGGAGGCAACCCAAGCTTTATTTCATCCGTTTATCTTGTTTTTGGTCGTTTTTGAGTCTGTTTGAGTCTGTTTTGGACATTCTGGATAGGTTTGGGGGTTGGAATTAAGTTATTTTAATAGTAGAGACAAAATTTTAACCAAAAAATGGAGAAAACCATTCTCGCGCGCGCGGCCCGCTCGCGCGAGACGTCGCTCGCGCGGCCCGCTGGCGCGAGAATGTGCCTTAACGTTTTTCTTTGCTTTTCTTTATTATGAGCCTCAGGTTCTCCTCGCGCCTGATCTCGCGGGCGCGAGATACCTCGCTCGCGCGAAAGTTAAAAAAAAAAAAAAAAAAAAAAAAAAAAAAATTCGCTGGGAATTCGCGCGCGCGACGGCCGCTCGCGCGATTTCCCCATTATCTGTTTTTCTCCTTTGTCTTCTGTATCCTTCCCCCATACTTGTTCTGATAAAGTTTTCGTTTCTGTTTTTGTTTTTTTTAGCCATTTTAGATCGAGTTAGTTATTGTTTTCCTTATTATATTTATACTTTTTCGTTTTATTTCTTTTCCTTTTGCTAGTTTAGTTTAGTTTAACTTAGTTTTTAGATTTTTATTTTGTATTTTGTTTCATTTACTTTTAATATTCTTTTGTTAGTTTCTTTTTCGTTTATCTAGTATTAACAGGTGACATTGAACTCTATTGCCATATTCCTTTGTGTTCACCTGTTTGTCATTGTCGACATCGAGGTACTATCGTTCCTTCATTATGTACTCTCCTTTATTTTGTTTTATTGTTTCGTTGGGGACAATGAAAGGTTTAGGTTTGGGGGTATGCAATCACACATGCACATTAGTTTATGCAAAATTTTAAAAAATTTTAAAATTTTTCAATAAGTGTGTTTAAATGAACGATGTTACCTAACGTTGTTGCAATATCAATTTGATACTTCTTGTTCAATAACTTTGAATTGTTATAGAATGGTAAACATGAGAATATGTGATTAAATATTTGCTAAAGTCATGTTGAAATATTTTAAGTTATGTATTGTTTGAATCGTAGTTTTATATCATAGATTTGCACACAAACCTATGCACTGCACGTAGTCACTTGAATACATGTTGGTTGTGAACTATAATATGATTCGGATTTCTAGATAACACATGGTGGAGACTAGACCCGGTGAGCTTTTGAGCCTATCTTTTCTATTTAGAGGGTTATAAATACATTGTGTTTGTCGAATTTCATTGAAATAGCGCATTAACTTGTTGTTTAGTCTCATTATTCTTGTTTTGGTTAATAGTCAAGTTAAAATATTTGTTACCATGCAAAATAATCTTCCGTCGTAAACATTGAAGAACCATATAACCATAGGAAATGATTTTAGGCCTTCTTTGTTTACTGCCGGCCGATAAAAGATAAAATTTCCTTAGTTCGCCCTTTGAGCCATTAAAATGCCATTTCTTTCTTAAATTACCATTATCCTTGTTTTTGCTCCGACTTGACAAACTTGGAGTTCACCACTGAGAGATTTGTCACCTTTCAGTAGTGTTAAGGCGATGTGTTGATTGAGAAGAAGAAAATAAGATGCTATTGGGGTAGTTGCTTGGTATTCGATGAATAATCATTTGAGAAGCAAGAAAAGAAAAAGGAAAAGAAAAAAATAAAGAAGAGGAAGGTTGAAAAAGAAAATGAAAGAAAAGAAGAAATATGAATGAAAAGGAAGAAGAGAATGAAAAGATGAATGTGGTAGAAGAGACGAATGAAAGAAATTGAACATGCCTTACAATGTCATTCTGAAACTACCTGTTATATCTGTCCTATACTTTTTCATTACTTGAGCCACATTACAACCTGTGAAAAAGTCCTATCTGATCCTAGGAAACATGGTTTGGATATGAAAACGATGGAAGGGGGATTAAAACATGGTAATGATTAATTTCTCTTGATTATTGGCATCCTATCCATGAGACTACTGTTCTTTCGTGTCATGCGTCTTTTTCGAGTCATATGTGAGCATTTATCGTTTTGAAAATATATTTTCCTTTGCTCCCATATATTAGAAAAATTACACATGTTTTCTGAGTGTTTCATTTTAGAGTGTAATTGACATTGTGAGATTCGTAGTCAAGACATAGTTAGATGGTCATCCGAGTTATATTCCAAAGTTTATGACATGCGCGTGTTCATTTGATTACCATATCACACACGTGCAATTTTATGAGAAACTCTATTGATTTATACGATGCATGTGCTTGAGATGGTTTTTCATGATGTATGTAGACGTTTGATTCTATTTCTTCTTGTTCATTATTCTATTTCGAATCATTGTTTTATAATAAGGAGTATTGATTGTTTTATTTTTCGTTTGAATAAAACTTTTTAAATTTATAAGTTCATAAAGATGGTTGTGGGTGACTTGTTGACGAGAACCCTCACGAGACTTCACTCGTCCTACTAGGGACACCTAGGGGTTTAAAAGGCTTGTTGCATATGCTAAATGCGATCGTGATCCATACGAAAATGGAGTAGTATTTGTAGTAGTAGTTTTATTTTTCTGTTCTTTGCTCGAGGACTAGCAAAGAGTAGGTTTGGGGGTGTGATCGGCGACGAATAGTTGCCATTTATAGTCCTAAAAATACGCTTTGTTAGCCCATTTCATGTAATTATTAAGTGATTTTTAATAGGTATTATATATTTTGTAGATTTTGGAGCTTTAATATGAAAATGCACAAAAATCCAATGATTAGTGGCTTTGGAAGTCATTCTGGGCTCAAAAGATGGTTCCGGTGAAGGAAGAATGCAGTAACAGCCTCGGAAAATTGCATTTTTGACAAATAATACTTCGGATTTGAGAAATTTCTCCAGAGATATAAAATGTAGATCTTCGAGTTACGGACGCGTGGCCGCAAACGGTGAGTCAATCCGAGGTCCGAGTCAAAAGTTATCGTAATTCTACGAAAGTGGTGCAGAGCAGCGAAAAATCTGAGAAAATTCTGGAAAAAGCCCAGGTCGCTGGAGCGACCCGCGCGCGCGACCCGCTCGCGCGACCCGCACGAGCGACCCTTTGAAAAAGTCAAAGTTGTGTATTTTGAAGCCCTGAAGAGCCCTGTGCGATCCGAATTGGTTAAATACGTCCAAAAACGTAAAAACAGCAGTTTTAGCGCGATTTGACTTAAAAAAGCTTCCTAAATCCTTCCAAACTCTATACAAATCCTATTCTAAATCAAATTTATATATACAAATCATTACACACCATTATACACATGAATATACAGTCATATTATACATTAATTTCAGCCATTGAAGGGAGGAAAGCAAGGAGAAGAAGAAGAAGACCAAGGATTCACATGGCCTCCTCCATCAACCTCTTGCTGTTCATCAATTCTATGGCCAACTAAACTCAAGATTTAGGGTTTCAATGAAACCCTAGCCAAGTAATAGGGTTTTATTTATGTTTTTATTTTAGTTTTATTATGTATGGATGACAGTCACATGTTTAGAGGATTTTTATAAATAAATCGTACTTCTAGTGATTAAATCATTGCTTTCAGAATTTATTCTTGTCTTAGATCTATTTTGACTGTAATGTGCTCAACGATCTATTCTTGCTGTGCTTGTTTAGATTGTTTACATGTGATGGTGCTTTATTGATTCGTGCTATCAAGTATCCGAATAGTCCATGCCTAGATTAGACGGATTAGATCACAACCCTAGTTTAGTGTGGGATAATTCGTGCTAACCGAAGATGGATTATGTTGGTGCTTGAACCATGATTATTTTCTTGACGGAGGAATTGGGCTTGTAGCTACAATTCCCCATATTCATCCAACGTAATAAGCTAGAGTAATTCATAAATACCCTTATTATGAAGCTAGTGGTGGATTTGCAATCCTAAGTTCCTTAAACATATTTATAAAAACAATTTTAAATCGCTTTCGTAATTTAGATTTATTTTCATTGTTATTAGTTTAATTAAAATTCAAATCAAAATCTCGTTTTCATAATTAATTAGATCTAGGTTTTAAAATTAAGAGTCGTAGTAATTCAATCTCTGTGGGTTCGACCTTTACTTCCACACTGCAAATCTTTAGAAAAGTAAAGTATACTTTTACATCTTGATATTGACAACATCACCTTGTTTGTTTCATGATTAAGAAATATTGTACTCTTATTGTTCCATGATTAAGAAATTATGTACACTTCTTATTTCATGATTAAGAAATTTTGTACCTTTATTGTTCTACGATTAAGAAATTATGTACCCTTATTGTTCAAGGAGTCTTAAGAAATTACGTACCCTTGTTATTCCATGATTAATAAATGTTGTACCATTGTTGTTTCATGGTTAAGAAATTATGTACCCTTATTGTTCAAGGAGTGTTAAGAAATTATGTACCCTTGTTATTCCATGATTAAGAAATATTGTACTCTTATTGTTCTTTAATTAAAAAAATTTGTACCCTTGTTGTTTCATGATTAAGAAATATTGTACCGACCTCTTATTGTTCCATGATTACGAAATTATGTTCTCACAATGGGGTATCATATTTATTTTCACTTGACTAATATCTTTTATGAATATATATTTGTAACAAAATGTAAAGAAAAAAAAAAACACAATGGGTTATCAGATTTATTTTCAAACATTTTTACAAATGTTACAATAAAGGAACAAGAGATTCACTAAAATCCTTTTTTTAATTATTAAATTTCAGTAATATAAAATGCATAAAAAAAAATGCACAATGGGTATCACATTTATTTTCACTTCACTATTATCTTCTTTTTGTTTCACTAATAGATTAAGAACACTCATTTTCATATTCCCTCAAATGTTTGATAATGCATCCAAAAAAAATACACTATGTTTCAAGTGTTATAATGAATGAACAAGAGAAGCACTAAAATTCAAAGAATGCTTAAAAAAATACACTATGCGGGTTAAACATTTATTATGCAATGTTTCTAACATTCTAACAAATTCTACAATAAAAATGTTACATACTACACACTTTTATCTTCTCTTGTAGAGAGCTTCTTCCTCCAACAATGGCTACTATTTGCTCAAAAAATCTATGGCATGTGCTTGGGCGTGCTAGAGTCCACTTCAACTCAGGGAGGTGTAGGTGTTATATACCTCTATCTAACTTCTAATTTAGGTGATTATTGTCAAAGTGATTGACAATAGCAATGTGTTTTACTCTACTTTGATTCAAGAAAGTTAACACAAATGGAAATGGAAAAATGAACAAACACAGAATTCAAAATACCTCAGAGATCATCATCTTCATTAATATCACATGAAACAACAATTACAGTAACTTGGGAAGGTAATTGAAACTCACAATCACTCAAGCATAAACAGAAATGCTTGAGGAAAAAACAAAACAAAGTCTGCCAGGGCAGAAATTGCGCGTGTTAGCCCAAATGAAATGTTGCACATTTAACCCTATTTATAAACAAAGCTAATAACTACCTATGGTAATGGGGTTGTGGCTCCTAAATTCTAAGGCATGAACAATTAGCTTCCCCACTTTGCATCCTATTATCTCTACTCTTCTACCACGTTGCAATTTTAGTGGATGTAACCACCTTTGAATTCCAACTTAGAAAAGACCAACGTTCATGTCCTCATCCACATTCAACTGCCCAGTAAGCCTCATCAATATCGCTCTCATTACCTGACGTCTTGTTGCTCCAAGTTGCTTGCTACCATATCTCGGTCTTGATCATATAGAGTCTTCATGGGTGATCATCGGTCTTGTTCACCAATGTCCTAACTATCCTTGTACCAGTTTCATGACCTCAATCCCTTTGCTTAATTGGATGAGGTCAACATTGATGAAAACCAATACCGTGTTGTCTTCAGTCATGAGACCGATGATCATTTTCTGATGCTTTATCCCTTTACATGTACTAGGATCAGTCACCAGTCTGAACTTTGTTTTTTGTGCCTTATCCTTAGTCATTTAGGTAGTTGTACTCATGGTGACATCATCAGACCACGTGACCTTCACGTGACTTGGAAAACCCCAAATTTGTGTGTAAATAAATGCCCCCAAAAACATCATCCAACAGTTTGATGAGTGTGGACCACTGCGAATGAGGAGGTCCTGATGCTCTCCCTCGATAGTGTCCCGGGACGGATCCCAAGGAGCACACTTCAGGGAAAACTAGGACTTCCTCACGCGATCCTAGAGACAAAGAGTCGCCACCTAATTTTTATCGGGAATTAGGAAACCCAAGTTTGACTCGCCCAAAATTGAATAAGGTTACTCGCCCTTCATTACCAGAAACAAGGTTCGGGGGTCTTGGTACGAGAGGGGAAGGAGCCCAAGCAGGACTAAAGCACCCCCTCCTCGCCCTACCGAATGGTAGGCCTTGATTCAAATATCCTTGTTATTAATTCATAATAGATGTTGTTTCCTCAAACATACTAGATAGGTATATACATGGCAAAAAGAAACATCTAATGAAAATCATTTCAAGAGACTAAATCAAGTAGAAAGCGGATGCTCATGCAATACAAGGGAGAAGTATACTCACAGTGGCTAGTCCCGCCCGGGACCGATGCAAATAAAGTAAACATGTCATGATATGCAAAGGGAACGAGAAGACTTACATTGGTTGACTCAAGCGGAGTCGCGAAAGCAAAAAGAATGGAAACGTGCAATGCAATCATGCAACAATCCTAGATAAGATGTCTCTAACAAATAATCATATAAACGGAGACTACCCTAAAGGAAATGTGTCGTTGAAATCAAAGTTGTAAACCTAGAAAAATTCCAAGAGAAAGGATAGAGATAGTACACGATACATGGGCACTAAGCCACATGTAGACGAGGCAAACCACAAATCGACGTCCGGATCCAAGGCACTTAATTCTCTGCACTAAGACACCAAAGAATACCCAAAGCATTGCAAAAATACAAGCAAACAAATGATATGCATGATAAACAAAGAAAACATGTCATCAATCAAATTTCCAGATTCAGCAACCTCTAATGAATCCTATCAAAAGTGGTCTTAAACATGAGCTGGATAAAAACCCTTTTACAGAAAGTTAGATACATGTCTTAGGGAACTTCTCCAAAAAGTGGGACCTCAATATCAATTTTATTGTTTGAGAAATAAATGTTTTGGGAACAGTGGATCAGGACTGTCCATTGTTCTTGTAAAAATCATAATTAAATCTACAAAAATCATATGAAGCTCTATTTGGTGTCAAAAGAAAGCTATTTCATTGGAGTATATGATAAAAATATACCCATGGACATTCTGTAATCACAAGGTTTCTGAAAAAGTGTTTTAAACAGACTCTGTTATTCTGGAAATTTGGTATCATTTGACAAATGAATGCAAAACATAATAGAAGTATAATAGAAGTTCATGAATCATGTTAACCAAGTTGATTTAAGCTTTTGATCTCTCATCCATTTATCCTAGGTGATTTCTAAACCAAGTTTTATTCATCAATTGTTGTTGAGTGATCAAGGTATGACCATTTTGTATACATAATCATATTTGTAATTAAACTTAGAAAATTCCAGAATAGTTGTATCAACTTTAAACGCTTAGAAAACGATCCTAACTCGATCGTATGCTCACGATTTTACATCGGCATATAGATATATGAGTTAGGAATCATCCCCAAAAAGCGGAACGTCGATAACTATTATAGATTTTCTGAAATTCAAGCACAAAGAGACGATGTTCAAATCTGTCAACCGATTTCTCAACAATTTCTAAAAATAGTATATGAATCCTAAAAGCTCTCAAAACGGACCGGATGAAAGCTAATTCATCAAAGTTTACCCAGAAAATTTGAAATCCATCAAACTATGGGTTTTGATGGACCAAATCTAATGGACAAAACCAATCTGCTTTGCTGAATTTTTATCTAGTTCATTTTAAAGTGTGAGGAAAACATTTTAGTGATAGTTGAAGCTTATTAGAGAGATCAAACTCATAGATCAACTTAATTATCATGATTCCCAATCAATTTAGCCCTCAAGTTCTATGAAGAACTTTTAGATCAAGGATCAAAGGGACTTATAAATATCATGTTGGAGATGAAATTCAATAGGAATTCTAGGTAATAGGAATAATCAAGAGATAGGTATGAACATAGAAATCATCCTTCTCATAGATCATATTTCCAAACCATCATGGAATTCAAAATAGATATATGTATATACATATAATCATGTATGCATGAATCTAAACTAAAATTGAAGAATGAAACCAAAATTGAAAATCAAAGTGAAAAACAATCTCTAATTGTAAATTATCAATAAAAATCAAAGAGATTTGGATCTAACTATGTGAGTGTGTGAAGAACATGAGAGGAAGAAGATGAGTGTTCTAATAAGTAGAAATAGAACTAAGTTAGATCCAAATCTTATAGATCTATATATACAAAGTAGGAATTAGAGATGAACTATAGTGTTTACCTCTTGGAGGATTCTCAATTACAAGACCAAAATTGATTTGAAGATCTTCTTCTTCAAGTGTTATTCAAGTGTTCTTCAAGCACTCATCCATGGAAGTTGAGGGAAGCAATTGATGTTCAAATTGTGGTCTAATTAGCCTAAGTTAATCTAAATTCAATTCATAATTTTCTCTCTCTAGAATTCACCTAAATTGAAAGTATATTCAAAGTATACTTATCTCTCTTGTATGTGCTTCTATGTGTGTTTGTATCTCTAAGTATATTCAAGTGTATCTCTTCCAAGTGTCTAGTGTGTTAAGATGTCCTCTCATATGAGATGTATGAGATCTTATATAGAGTTTTGAAGACTTAGCTCTTAAGTTTCAGGGTTAAAACAGGATTTTTAGAGCTTAAAAGAGGGTTAAAATGGCCATTTCGGAGCCTAAATGCAATTTCCAGGCAATTTCCTCGCAGTGGGAAGCTTCTAGAAGGGTCTGGAACTCAAAAAGCTCCGTGGAGGACACAAATGGAAGTGGCGGTTATGGTGGGACCCGCCACCCCCATACCCAAAACCGCCATTTACTATTTGGGTCCCTCTGGTCACCCACAAACCCTGTTTCAAAAATCACGTGCACTGCTTTTCCAGATTTTTGTAAAAATGCTTTTTGGTGTCCGAAATCGTCCGTTTACGTACCGTTGGAAAGCTGTCAGGTTGAATTTCAGTATAAAAATATTTCCAGAGGTTTTATAATGAGAATTGAAGTCCAATTGAAGTCCGGAAGTCCTCCGGAACTTTCGTCGTCTTTTTGAAATCAAATGACGTCTTTTCCAAAATTGCTTTCAAATGTGCGTCGATTTCGAACTTTTCTTTAAAATTGAATCTCTGGATACCTAGAATACTGCGTTTAGAACACTTAATGTTCATATAACCCTGAGAGAATATGAATTCTGAGAGATGATTTTGACAAAACCGGGATTTATCCATGGAAAAGGGCTTTTCTGAGCTTGAAGTCACTTTCCGAAGTCCGATCTTCTGATTGTGTGGAATCCAGTACCTTCCACGGGGTACTTTTCATCATCGAATCCTCCAAGACGTTGTCCACCCTAAATCCTATCAGTGTGGTCAAAATTGGGTGTCTACAGTTTGCCCCTCTTTGGCAGAGCTTGTTGTGAACAACGTGAACTGCAAGTGAGTGCCAAAGCCTTGAAGGCACCCAAATAACCATACTGAGAGGTTTTAGGAAAAACAAAAAATTCGCAAAATCAAGAAATTCAAAATCAGAGAAAATCAAGAAATTACGAATGCAAGAATGCAATGCAATGCTGGGTAGAGGCGGCTAAGTTGAAGCTGATGCTGGTCGTGCTCCGCTGGAGCTGCCTACGTATCCTTTCCAGGAATCAGACCAGGGCGTAGTTCAAGCGCGCGGGAAAACGGAAAACAAACAACAACAATGCGGATGAAATGCTCCTATCCTAGGATGCTGGTGCAGTATGTGAATGTGCAAGTGCTGGAGGAATCATCCTCAAGGGTTCCCTGGATGCAAAATCTAATGCAAGGGATGTAATGACTCTCTCTCACAGTCGAATATGCTAAAGGTATCTTGGATGATTCTCGAGGTTTTTGTCAAAGTTATTCTTCTGATCTTAAGGCTCGTAGGCGTCATCTGTATCCTGGACGACTCTTGAAATAGCGAAGTATCTTGGATGAATTCTGAGTCATGTCAAACAACTGGACGATTGCTGGTGTAGAGTCCTTCTGCTGGGGACGATTACTGATGTAGAGTCCTTCTGCTGGGGATGATTGTTGATGTAGAGTCCTTCTGCTGGGGACGATTGCTGAAATAGGTCCTTCTTCTGTGGACGATTGCTGATGTAGAGTCCTTCTGCTGGGGACGATTGCTGATGTAGAGTCCTTTTGCTGGGGACGATTGCTGGTGTAGAGTCCTTCTGCTGGGGACGATTGCTGATGTAGAGTCCTTCTGCTGGGGACGATTGCTGAAACAGGTCTTTCTTCTGTGGACGATTGCTGATGTAGAGTCCTTTTGCTGGGGACGATTGCTGATGTAGAGTCCTTCTGCTGGGGACGATTGCTGATGTAGAGTCCTTTTGCTGGGGACGATTGCTGATGTAGAGTCCTTTTGCTGGGGACAAATCTTCTGAAACAGGTCTCTCTGTCGGAGACAAATCTTCTGCTCTTCTGAAACAGGTCCTTCTTCTAGACAAATCTTCTGTAACAGGTCTGGAAACAAGTCTTCTGAAACAGGTCTCTCTGCCGGAGACAAATCTTCTGTTCTTCTGAAACAGGCCCTTTTTCCGAGGACAAATCTTCTGTGGCAGGTCTAGAAACAAATCTTCTGAAACAGGTCTCTCTGCCGGAGACAAATCCTCTGTTCTTCTGAAACAGGCCCTTCTTCTGAGGACAAATCTTCTGTTCTGATGCACGGATTCTGAGAGATACACAAATTCTGAGAGATGACCCTTCTTCTGAGAGCAACCCACGGATACACGATTCTGATTTTGAGAGAAACCCTACATTCTGGAGGCAACCCTGATATGCGATGCTGAGAAATACATGATTCTGAGAGAAACCCTACATTCTGGAGGCAACCCTGGATACACGATTCTGATTCTGAGAGAAACCCTACATTCCGGAGGCAACCCACGATTCTGAGAGAAACCCTACATTCTGGAGGCAACCCTGGATACATGATTCTGATTCTGAGAGAAACCCTACATTCTGGAGGCAACCCACGATTCTGAGAGAAACCCTACATTCTGAGAGCAACCCACGGATACACGATTCTTGGCATAAACCTTGTATTCTGGAGGCGACCCACGATTCTGATTATGAGAGAAACCCTACATTCTGGAGGCAACCCACGATTCTGAGAGAAACCCTACATTCTGGAGGCAACCCTGGATACATGATGCTTGGCATAAACCTTGTATTCTGGAGGCGATTTTGATGCTCAAATTCTGAGAGATACCCTTTATCTGGAGGCAACCCGTGGATACATGATGCTTGCGAGAAACTTAATTCTGAAAGTTCTCTACTGGGGAGATCCTATGATTCTGAGAGATGCACGAATTCTGTATACCTTGACAATATCTGGAAATTCTCTGCTTGAGGAGATATCTGAGGTTTCTGGGACGCGAGCACATATTCTGGAGGCCCTGCTGATTCTTTCTGAGACTCATATTGGTGCTTCGACCAACGCAATCATTCTTGCAACACGTCAGGCTTACTCTAACCCTTTCTGAACATCTCGCATTCTGACCCATCTTCTGAAAGTCCTTTCTGGATGTAATTCTTAAGCGACAGTAGACTCAAATGTCCATTTTCTAAGACAACTCATAATCAATCCCAAAACGACGGGAGTTTGCCGTTTCTCGGCCACTTTCAGGCTGCGGTGCCTTTGATTCTTCTCATCTGGGGGACTTTTCTTCAACTCTGAACGGCTTTTACCAAAATTCAAATTCCCATGGGTCCTTTAGACCAATTCCAACAAGTTTCGAGCACTCTTTATGCATCAAGATTGGACCAATCTGTGGTCAAAATAAATTGTGGGGTCAATTTGCAGAGAGTAGAGCTGGTTTAACAAAGGCACAAATAATATGCGGAAAATGCTGCTGAAGTGCATGTCAAATGCAGAGCATGATTAGTGTTTGATCTAAATCCAACTTTCTTGACGAGGCAGGCCTTCTTGGCAATTCATACATCTAAATCCCAATCTTAAAGCAAAACTCAAATCCTAACTCTTAGGCTGTTCAAGTCTCCTGATATCTCAATTCTGATCCGTGACTGATAGGTACTCAAAAGACCTGATGACTTTGACGTGCTTCATAAATCAATTTTAGCAGATATTCATGTAATGCATACAGATCTTGTCTCAATAACAGCTCAACTCAACATCTAAGGCCGGTCTTCTGATCGACACTTCATCTCGACTAGGTTTAATTGATGCAATAACAATGTTTGGAACTTCTACTTGTATCCACCTTCGGATGCTTTAAAAATTTTACAATTATAGATCACTTCGGACCCACACACTCGAGATCACAGACTAGACGACGACAGACTTGACCACGACAAACATTGACACAGGAAGATGACACACTTGACACTGAAATAGAAGTTTGGAGGAGACAACTCAACTTTGCCATTTACATAATGCGCATTTGTCATGTTTGACGTATCTCTTTGCTTTCATGTGCTCTTCTCATTTTATTGTGATAATACTCAGTTGATAAAATAATGCTTTGAAAATATTCCATATGGATCTCAATCAATCCTTTGCTTTTACCAAAAAGGTGCTTCGAATTAGTGCCTTTAGCTTATAGAATAAGAGACAATTCGTTTCAAATGTTTTCAAAGATATACTTGACGGCTTGGGATTCGCTTATAATGTAGAAAGGGTATTGGCAAACGATGTTTGCCCCTAGTTGACAGGGATAAATGAAAGCTTGGGCAAACGCAGTTTGCCCCTAGTGTGGTAGTGATATCTTGAGGTTCTGGGCAAACTTTGAAAGTTTGCCCCTAGTTTGCAAGGTTCAGGGACCGAGAACCAGGGAAGCTCGCCTACTTATCCCCAAGTGGGAATCAGGTCCAAAGTAGTTCGGCTAAGTCTTGAAAGAAGGTATTTGAGATGTGGCTGAGTGTTTCAGGAGCAGTGACCGAACCGAGTAGGTTGCCTACGTATCCCCAAGTGGGAATCAGGTCAAGCGTAGTTCCTCGAAGGCTGGAGGTTTTAAAAGAGCAAGGATTTCAAGAATTGGGGGCTTTTCAAGCCATGTCATCAGACAGATTTTTTTGAAGTAGGTCACTTTTGGTAGCGTTGAAAGAAACTAAACTACCTCTCCCCCTTTTTTTTTTTTTTTTTTTTTTTTTTTTTTTTGACGGTTGATTCTTTTCACCTTTTCACTAGCCAGTCAATTTTGCATCACTCATCATACAGCAGGATTAGCCCTTCAAATCTTTTAGGCTTACTCAAAGAATTTACAAATCAAAGTTTTGGGACAATTTATGTTCCCAATTTCTTAATCTTCTTCATTCTTTTTTTTTTTTTTTTTTTTTTTTTTTTTTTTGTGCTCTAACTTTTGTCTAGGTGCCCTTTCGGGTTTTCATCCCAGCGAGCTTATTTTTTCTTTTTGAGAGAAGTAGTTTATTTGAAATGTTTGGCTACCATCAAGGACAAAGAGTACATGGCTTGCAGTTTAGACAGGTTTGAATGACCCATTTTTCTGGGCTCAAGATTTTTGAAGTGGGGAAAAAAAAGAGTTAAGCTAGTCCCGAGTTACTATCAAGCATATCTTTTCAAGATTTGAGCAAAAGCATCTCAAGATTCTTAAAGTAAAACTAATCAATTCTTAGCTTTCTTTGGCATTAGCGCAAAATCAACTTTGATCCTTTCAGGATTCTTTTCAATGCAAAAATTGATCAACAGAGTATTTTTCCACAATAGTCAGAGAAATTACACTTTCAGCTTAGTGATTCATTCATTCATGACTAGGCGCATTAAATCAAGCAAATCAAGTTTTCATTTCATTACTAGAAATAGAAGGATTACAGTACTCGACATAAACTCAAACACAACTTGACGATGGACAGACTCGACAACAAGACTCAAAACAATAGACTCGACTGAACTCAACTCGATCTCAAGTGGAGCGTCACAGTGACTTGCTTTTTCCTTTTTTAAACATCCATTTGGTTTCAACAAACAGCTATTCCAAACATCATCACCCAATCCTCAAACCGTCTAAAGTGCCTTTTCTAATGTCTTTGCTGAATCTGGCTCTGCCTTTCAATCACCCTCTGGATCTCTAGGAAATACTCAATTGATAATTGGATGGAGGCGGGAATTCGTGGAAAAGGTGCCGCAATCCGCTCATGCCATGCAGTAGTGAAAGCAGTAATCAATGAAGACCGCAGAATGGAATCTCTTATAACCCCGATGGCATCCTCAGAAGTGTCCTGTCTACAGCCATACTGCCTGGCTACTCTGTATGGGATGGAAAAAGTGGTAGCATGTAAACCAAGAAGCCATATCCCGCTCCTTCCTGGAAATCTAACAGTAACTGAACAATAATCCCAACGGGCGCAGACCCAACGGATGTCCTCAGTGGTGAGACCGCTTAGCCAAACAAACCAAACCTCAGAGTTGCTGAAAAATCTTCGTACCTTCCTCTGATCTAAAGAAGGGATCCTGCAAAGACCGCGAGGATACACTAATAAACTGAGTCGCTCAAGAAGCCAAGTTTGTAGCACTAAAGGGGCACCAGAAAGCAGTACTGTCCCATCAGTATGTGCCTGATCTAAACCCATTAGAGTTTCTGCTAAGACCAAAATCATAGGGTTTTGTCGGGAACGGAGTCCACAAGCAACTGGTATGAGGGCATGAGATGAGGAAGAAAACAGGAAGTACGAAATCATAGCCAATGTCAAGGCACCCCATCCAGATACAGAATGATCAAAATGTCCTCCCATGGTAGTATAATAGCGAGCAAATAATCGGGGAAAATCAACCTCCTGATCAGAAATCATGGACCGAGCAACAGAAGGAGAACAACCAAGAAGTGATGATAGGTTCTTTACATATCCAGCCTGAATAGTGGGAAGGATCAGATCGGAGTAAGGGCTGAAATCGAGAATGGCACTGAATTCTTCAAATAGTGGTGAGATCTCTTGATGTCCAAATCGAAATACATGGAATTCTGGATCCCAACATCGAATGGCGGCACGCATAATATCTTCTTCAAATTTCACATTCCTCAGCTGAAAGAGAGTACTAAGGCCAAAATATCTGAAATGTAGATGATCAATACCGGTGACCTCATCCATCCATGAAAACAAAGCCTGAGGATCAAGAGGAGCCATCTTGTTCGCAATGTTACTTCTTTCTGCTCAAATTCAGGGAGTTCAATCCTTCTACTCTGATTTATTAAGGCTTTTCAAATAATCGGGTATCTTTATTGCAAAAGAATTTTTCAAAGAATGATATAAGAAAAAAACATTTTTCTTAAAATCAAAGAAATCTTTTCAAGCTTTCAAAATTCTGAGGAAAACAAAACTTTTCTTTTTTTAAAAGTATATTAGAGGCGTCGCACTCGTGAGTCGTATATGCAATGCTCGTGTAGTGCATGCAATGCAGATGAAATGCAATCTAATCTAAATGCAATGCACCTTAATCTAGCTTAGACCTAGCACATCAGCACATAAGCACATAAGATTCCTTGAGTATGCTAATCACCCTACTAATCCAATCATTATCCAAGGATTTTGAGTTTTGAAATTCTTGATGGTTCATGTTTTCAAAATTGAAATTTTTCATGAAAATCTTTGAAAGAGATGGGGAGATTTGTAATTTTCAAAAGAATTTTTGAACCATCAATGCTTGTGGTGAGAAATCATGATTCTTAAAAATTGAGGTGGGAATTTTGAAATTCTAAGATCTGAGAGGAAGATTTTGAAATTGAATCATCATGATTTCTTGAAGACCAAAGTAAAATTTTTTTTTTTTTTTTTTGAAATTCTCTAAAATCTAGGAGAATTTGAAATTGAATCATCAAAGTAGGAATTTTGGATTTCTCTAAAAATCTAGGAGAATTTGAAAGTGAATTTCAAAGCGAGTTTTCAAAAGGGATATTCCCGGAATTTTCAAAAGACTTGGGATTTTCAAAGAAGTGCTTATAATTTCAAAAATTTTCAAAATTGTCCTCAAATAATGATTGGATGTTCGGATAAAGACCATACTATCCTAGAGGAATCCACCATACAAGGTTTGATGATGCCTTCGCATACACGTCCTCATCATCCACATAATCCCTTACGGGCAAGCGCAAGTAATTCATCACATTGTCCTAATCAAAGATGATAATCAAGATCCTAATTGAAGGGTTCTATAGAAACTATATGCAAAGGCCGGGTTTTAGTCTCATAAAGGGTCCATTAGCAAGCTCAGCGGTGTGGTTGACCGCCTCCCCGAGGGCGTGCCGTTCACACATAGGCTCTATATACCGCACGCGGTACAAGGCTAACGGTGACTACATGCTACCAAAACTCTTGACAAATAGAGGAAAGAGGACCCTCTATCTTCAAGGCAATGATCTCAAGCAGTCGCGGTGAAAGAACAATGCAAGTGCAAATGCAGGCAGAAACAACATGATTATTGAATTAATAACAAGGATATTCATTGGTTCAAGTCAAACCCTCGAAGAACAAGAAACCATCGGTTTCATGTTCAAATCCCCAGCAGAGTCGCCAGATTGTGGACCACTGCGAATGAGGAGGTCCTGACGCTCTCCCTCGATAGTGTCCCGGGACGGATCCCAAGGAGCACACTTCAGGGAAAACTAGGACTTCCTCACGCGATCCTAGAGACAAAGAGTCGCCACCTAATTTTTATCGGGAATTAGGAAACCCAAGTTTGACTCGCCCAAAATTGAATAAGGTTACTCGCCCTTCATTACCAGAAACAAGGTTCGGGGGTCTTGGTACGAGAGGGGAAGGAGCCCAAGCAGGACTAAAGCACCCCCTCCTCGCCCTACCGAATGGTAGGCCTTGATTCAAATATCCTTGTTATTAATTCATAATAGATGTTGTTTCCTCAAACATACTAGATAGGTATATACATGGCAAAAAGAAACATCTAATGAAAATCATTTCAAGAGACTAAATCAAGTAGAAAGCGGATGCTCATGCAATACAAGGGAGAAGTATACTCACAGTGGCTAGTCCCGCCCGGGACCGATGCAAATAAAGTAAACATGTCATGATATGCAAAGGGAACGAGAAGACTTACATTGGTTGACTCAAGCGGAGTCGCGAAAGCAAAAAGAATGGAAACGTGCAATGCAATCATGCAACAATCCTAGATAAGATGTCTCTAACAAATAATCATATAAACGGAGACTACCCTAAAGGAAATGTGTCGTTGAAATCAAAGTTGTAAACCTAGAAAAATTCCAAGAGAAAGGATAGAGATAGTACACGATACATGGGCACTAAGCCACATGTAGACGAGGCAAACCACAAATCGACGTCCGGATCCAAGGCACTTAATTCTCTGCACTAAGACACCAAAGAATACCCAAAGCATTGCAAAAATACAAGCAAACAAATGATATGCATGATAAACAAAGAAAACATGTCATCAATCAAATTTCCAGATTCAGCAACCTCTAATGAATCCTATCAAAAGTGGTCTTAAACATGAGCTGGATAAAAACCCTTTTACAGAAAGTTAGATACATGTCTTAGGGAACTTCTCCAAAAAGTGGGACCTCAATATCAATTTTATTGTTTGAGAAATAAATGTTTTGGGAACAGTGGATCAGGACTGTCCATTGTTCTTGTAAAAATCATAATTAAATCTACAAAAATCATATGAAGCTCTATTTGGTGTCAAAAGAAAGCTATTTCATTGGAGTATATGATAAAAATATACCCATGGACATTCTGTAATCACAAGGTTTCTGAAAAAGTGTTTTAAACAGACTCTGTTATTCTGGAAATTTGGTATCATTTGACAAATGAATGCAAAACATAATAGAAGTATAATAGAAGTTCATGAATCATGTTAACCAAGTTGATTTAAGCTTTTGATCTCTCATCCATTTATCCTAGGTGATTTCTAAACCAAGTTTTATTCATCAATTGTTGTTGAGTGATCAAGGTATGACCATTTTGTATACATAATCATATTTGTAATTAAACTTAGAAAATTCCAGAATAGTTGTATCAACTTTAAACGCTTAGAAAACGATCCTAACTCGATCGTATGCTCACGATTTTACATCGGCATATAGATATATGAGTTAGGAATCATCCCCAAAAAGCGGAACGTCGATAACTATTATAGATTTTCTGAAATTCAAGCACAAAGAGACGATGTTCAAATCTGTCAACCGATTTCTCAACAATTTCTAAAAATAGTATATGAATCCTAAAAGCTCTCAAAACGGACCGGATGAAAGCTAATTCATCAAAGTTTACCCAGAAAATTTGAAATCCATCAAACTATGGGTTTTGATGGACCAAATCTAATGGACAAAACCAATCTGCTTTGCTGAATTTTTATCTAGTTCATTTTAAAGTGTGAGGAAAACATTTTAGTGATAGTTGAAGCTTATTAGAGAGATCAAACTCATAGATCAACTTAATTATCATGATTCCCAATCAATTTAGCCCTCAAGTTCTATGAAGAACTTTTAGATCAAGGATCAAAGGGACTTATAAATATCATGTTGGAGATGAAATTCAATAGGAATTCTAGGTAATAGGAATAATCAAGAGATAGGTATGAACATAGAAATCATCCTTCTCATAGATCATATTTCCAAACCATCATGGAATTCAAAATAGATATATGTATATACATATAATCATGTATGCATGAATCTAAACTAAAATTGAAGAATGAAACCAAAATTGAAAATCAAAGTGAAAAACAATCTCTAATTGTAAATTATCAATAAAAATCAAAGAGATTTGGATCTAACTATGTGAGTGTGTGAAGAACATGAGAGGAAGAAGATGAGTGTTCTAATAAGTAGAAATAGAACTAAGTTAGATCCAAATCTTATAGATCTATATATACAAAGTAGGAATTAGAGATGAACTATAGTGTTTACCTCTTGGAGGATTCTCAATTACAAGACCAAAATTGATTTGAAGATCTTCTTCTTCAAGTGTTATTCAAGTGTTCTTCAAGCACTCATCCATGGAAGTTGAGGGAAGCAATTGATGTTCAAATTGTGGTCTAATTAGCCTAAGTTAATCTAAATTCAATTCATAATTTTCTCTCTCTAGAATTCACCTAAATTGAAAGTATATTCAAAGTATACTTATCTCTCTTGTATGTGCTTCTATGTGTGTTTGTATCTCTAAGTATATTCAAGTGTATCTCTTCCAAGTGTCTAGTGTGTTAAGATGTCCTCTCATATGAGATGTATGAGATCTTATATAGAGTTTTGAAGACTTAGCTCTTAAGTTTCAGGGTTAAAACAGGATTTTTAGAGCTTAAAAGAGGGTTAAAATGGCCATTTCGGAGCCTAAATGCAATTTCCAGGCAATTTCCTCGCAGTGGGAAGCTTCTAGAAGGGTCTGGAACTCAAAAAGCTCCGTGGAGGACACAAATGGAAGTGGCGGTTATGGTGGGACCCGCCACCCCCATACCCAAAACCGCCATTTACTATTTGGGTCCCTCTGGTCACCCACAAACCCTGTTTCAAAAATCACGTGCACTGCTTTTCCAGATTTTTGTAAAAATGCTTTTTGGTGTCCGAAATCGTCCGTTTACGTACCGTTGGAAAGCTGTCAGGTTGAATTTCAGTATAAAAATATTTCCAGAGGTTTTATAATGAGAATTGAAGTCCAATTGAAGTCCGGAAGTCCTCCGGAACTTTCGTCGTCTTTTTGAAATCAAATGACGTCTTTTCCAAAATTGCTTTCAAATGTGCGTCGATTTCGAACTTTTCTTTAAAATTGAATCTCTGGATACCTAGAATACTGCGTTTAGAACACTTAATGTTCATATAACCCTGAGAGAATATGAATTCTGAGAGATGATTTTGACAAAACCGGGATTTATCCATGGAAAAGGGCTTTTCTGAGCTTGAAGTCACTTTCCGAAGTCCGATCTTCTGATTGTGTGGAATCCAGTACCTTCCACGGGGTACTTTTCATCATCGAATCCTCCAAGACGTTGTCCACCCTAAATCCTATCAGTGTGGTCAAAATTGGGTGTCTACAATGAGACATTTGAATTTCAAATTTAGTGTTATTACTACAAATGATGGCGTACACACCTCTTCATCGCCACATGTCGTAACCTTGATAGTACGCCTTGTCTCGTTTCTATGATTGAGGCATGCCTCTTGGGAATCTGTTCCAAAGTAATGATGACCCCCTACATTCTTATATAAGGCACCATTACTTAGCACTTTTTCACTTTCCTTTTGCCTTAAAAAATTCTCGAAAATTTCCTATTCATCCCTTTGCAAGAAAACTCAATGGCTTCTTCTTCTACAACTAGTGCTTCCCAAGCTGTCGGTACAAGCTCATCTTCTCCGGCCACCACTACCACTGCGCCGAAGGCCAAAACCACTAATGTCACTGCTATTAAACAAGTCCTTGAAGCCACTACTAGGTTAATAAACCCTCAGGTATTAATCTCTTTGCCTTCTAGTTCTTCAACAGGCCTTGGTCTTGCTTTTGATTCTTTCCCTCCTCCTTCTCTAGATCCCTATTTTTCTTTACTCATAAAGAAAAATGAATTTCTTTACCAATTACCGTCCTTTGAATGGGGTTAGCAATATGTCCCATCAAATCCTTTAAGGAATGGCCCAATCCCTCTAGTGATTGGATTTCCTGGGTAGACTGAGTGGCTGTGGTGAAAAAGGATCTGTGAAGGGCCCTTGACATCTATGGCGCCATCATGCTTAGCTGAGAGAACCTCTCTTTTTTTCTTCTCTCTTTTTCTGGTTGACCTCAGTCAATGCTTTTTTCTTTCGTTGTGGCCATATGAGCCTGAGTATTAGGACATCTGCTTTCTCACCAATTTTCCTGCCCATGGTGAAGAAATCACTCCCAACATCTCTTCCTCTATAGTATTTGAGTATCCCAAGTCTAATAAGTGCAAGGGGTCCAGATTTATCACCGCCTTCAGCCAGTTTATCCCAGCCTGCATGGGACAAGGTGAGGTCACAGATCAGGAACATATAGTTTTCCTAATCTATTGGCAAAACTGCTGCATTTTTTGCTTGACCTCTTATGGTGTTACCAAAGAGTATCACCATTTGCTCTAGCACTGGCCTCAGGCCAAAAACTCATTCTTGCTCCTCTCGTTCTATCACATCTCTATCGTGGCATTCTTGAACTCTTATTTTCTAATTTCAAATCCTCAAGGGAGCCCTCTGGCTCCTACAATGTTGGCTCCAATCATAGTTTCATGAAAAGAGCCTGGTTGATAATCTTAACCCCAACACTCCTCCTGAACACTCTTCTGGTTTTGCCTTCCATTTCGCTAGTTTTAGCCCGAAGGGTCTTTCTTTTGATCATCTATTCTCTGTCTTTTATGAACACATGGGTACTCAGTCCTCCCAGCAATTTCTACCCTTCCACCCTCTGCTTCGATGTCTGAGCTGGCTTCTTCATAGTCCTGGCCATTCTCCTGACACTGAGAAAGCTAAATATAAAGAAATCTGGGCCAGCTTTATTGTTGGCCGAGATCTCTTGTATAACCCCATCATCCCTCAACACAATAAAAAATGTGGGGTAGAGTACTATAATGCTCCAGCCTTAGCCCGATAATTCCGGCTTCGCAAACTAATCCCCATTCCTCCTTTTAGGACATTTAACTAAGCAATGGCTGGCCGATCTCTCTTTTCAGATCTGGCCAAGATTGGGAAATACGAGTCTAACAATAGGGCTACTTAGGCAGGCCTAGAGTTTTCTTCATTCCAAGATCTTCCTTCAATATCTACTGAGTTTGACACTTGGTGGTCCAAAGTAATCTTGGGCTTATGAACTAAGCCTATTTTTCTGTTCTTAAATGCATTTCTCCTCCTCGTTCAACTAACCCTTCTATGGCTCAGATTACAGTTCAGAAGAGGAAGTCCCTAGCATCCAAAGGTAATTTTTCTTACCATGAAGTCAATGCATTTGACAAGATCTTTAAATTCAAATTCGACCCCAGAGTGCCCGAGGTCATGTCGTCCAATATGAGATGGCATATAAGAGTGCTTAAGCAAGAACATAAAGAGAAAACAGTGAGGGCAGACAAAAAATACTTGCAAATGGCTCGCTATTCGGTCGTAATCCCTTAGGAGCAGTTCCTTAAGCCTTTTTAATGTCAGTCTCTTCCATTTTCCAAGGCCGATTTTGCTATTACCGTATCGATGGTAACCAAGCAAGAGCCCTCGACGGCGCAGCCCTGGGAAAGAGTCACTTATATTAGGCTGCATGACTTGGGAATGGTTGATCATTCAGTGGCAATTTTGGTTTATAGGAACTGGAGAACCAGTTTTAGGTACTCTCCTTTTATGTTTCCTTATATTCTCACATTCTTTGCCTAATCTCCATTTTTCTTTCTTTTCAGAGGCTCTACCAAGGGAAGGGGAAAAAAACTTTCCAGGTATGCCAGCCATTGCGCAAACATCTTCCACCGAGGCTGCTCTATCGATGACTTATGATCAACTTATGACTGAGCTATAAATGTCAATGGGCCTTAATGAAGTTAAACAAGCGGTGTTCAAGGGTGCAGTCGATATCATGACACTCTACACTGACAGTAATACTGTCGGTGACACCTCAGAGACTACTAGAGATGATAAGAAAGTGGGGTCTGAGAATAATGATCCCATCAACCTAAGTGATCTAGGGACTCTACTTAACGCAGAAATTTTGACCAAGAAGGATGTTGCCAATCTACCTCCTCATGAATCTCCACTCGATACAAACTCTTCTACTTCTGCCGGTGGCTCTCAAACTGAGACATCGGCCTCTCCTTGAACATAGGAACCTTATGGTCCACCACTACCCCAGTGGTCTCTTCCATCAACTCCCCAACTATTCAGGTAATCAAACTCTTTCATCGTGGTCCTTTAGGTTCTTTTATCCTAGTTCTAAACCAAACTTACTTTTAATTTCTTATAGGTTTCCAGCTCTCTCTCCATACCTGACTTTAGCTCGGTGTCATCCATCGAGGCCTTCTTCACTCTGTTGAACCCTCAATAGCTTCTCTAGGCTGAGCCAATGGTAGCACAGGCTGAGGCGGCCCCTTCTCCACCTAAGTATCAACGGGCTGAGGAATGGTTCAGGACCATGGTCCAGCACAAACTCTCCCAATTGCCAAACTTTGGGGAGTTCCACTCAGTTATCGATCTCCTGCTTGCTTTCTTGGATGTAACTAATGAAATGAAGGCTCAGCTCAGGGAACTTCAAGTGAGATTGCTAGACTATCTGAATCGACATCGGGCTACAACCAATCTAGTGTCAGAAATTGAACAAAAATCTAGGATACGCAAAGCCTAGGTCGATATTCTGGTATCCTGTAAGAAGCAGTATGAATCCTCCAAGGCCATGAAGGAAATAGTTCTTCAAGAAAAAATAGGGCTAGAGGCCAAACTATCCATGGTTCAGGCCACTTTAAAACATGTTGAAGCCAGACTTATGCTCTTCGAAAAGGCCATCCTTGAGATTGGCCAAGAAGCCAAGGGACATTTGGAGGCTGATAAGCTGAAGGCTAAGAGGGAATCAAGCATCGAAGGAGCTAAGATTGAAATTTGCCAAGAAGTAGTTTAGCGAGATTGATGGTGTATATCTATAATTTTTTTTAATCAGCCATTTATTATATAGCCTCATTGTACATTTTTGGACCGATCAATGAACACTGTTTTGTATGACACTTCTATCTTCCATTCCTGCAGTTTCCCATAAAGATGGTACATATTGCTTTACATGCTTTCTGTTTATCAATCTTGTGTGCATTTCACCAGCCAAATCCATTAACCAATACGCTCCACCCATTATGACTAAAATTACTTGGAATAGTCCTTCCCATTTAACGAACCATTTTCCATATCAGCCATCTTTTTCACCCAAAGGTAACACAGCTTTTCAAACTAATTCTCCTTCATAAAAGCATTTGTGCTTGACCCTTTGTTGTAAGCCCAAGCTATTCTATTTTCTGTGCCTTAATATAGTCTAAAGCGTTAAGGATAACATCAGCAAGCTCATCTAACTTGGCTAGCATTTTCTCAGTGTAATCTACAGACTCTAGTTCGAGTTGGAATGCACGTCTTGGTGATCGAACTGTGATCTCCATAGGTAGCATGGCATCGTGTCTATAGGTTAACATAAATGGGGTTATGTTAGTGGCCGATCTCTTCGTTGTCCAATATGCCCAGAGCACTTCAGATAACAGGTCATGTTATGCCCTAGGGTTATCTTCCACCATCTTTTCCACTATCCCTTTAATTATTTTATTCAAGGATTCAGCCTGTCCTTTCCCTTGAGCAAAATATGGGGTAGAATTGAGAATTTTGATACCTCGGCTTTCAGCAAATGCCTTAACCTCATTGCCTATAAAGACCAATTCTTGATCTGTTCTAATTGTTTCTAGAAGCCCAAATCGGTGAATTATATGTTCGTCAATGAACTTGATCACACTGGCTTAATTAATTGACTTGGCGGGCACAACTTCTACCCACTTGGTAAAATAATCAATACGATGACGAAACAATCTTGGCCCGATGATGAGGGAAATATTTACCAATCAAATCTATAGCCTAACCCCAAAATGGTCATGGTCTCATTGATGGCTGCATCTTGATAGCCGGTACTCGTTGTATCGACCCATGTTTTTGACAAGTCTGACTCCCCTTAGCATAGTCGATGTAGTGTTTCAACATTCTCGGCCAATAATAATTGTATCTTCTGAGAAGCCATTTCATTTTTGTATCAGCCTTGTGTGCCCCACATATGCCCTTATGTACTTCAGCCATCACTTTCATGGCTTCGAGCTTGTCTAGACACCTTTAGGCTCTTTTTGAACAATTTTCCATCTAGTAGCACATAATTTACCAAGGACATCTTCGTTTCTCTCAACTTGTTTACTTGGGTAAAGGAGACATCTAATTATCAGTGTCCTTTTTCTTGGTCATCCGTGATCACCGAGAAAGCTTCAGTTTCCATTTCTCGCTATTTTACCGATGGCAAAATTCTTCTTTCAACTTTTATTGGTTTTTCGCTATCGGTGATTTCCAATTATGTCCCTGATGCTATTTGTGCCAAATTGTCAGCCTCAGAATTGTATGTTCGAGCAACATGTTGAACTCCAACATCGTCAAACTCACATAATAGTTCTAGTGCTATCGAGTTGAATGGTAACAACTCCCAACTCTTACACCTAAATTTGCCACTAAGTTGACTTATCACTAGGTTTGAATCAATGATAATGTCAATAGATGAAACATTCATTTCGTCCATAACCTCAAGATCGATAATCAAGGCTTCATACTCAGCCTGGTTACTTGAACATTCAAATTCTAGCTTTATGGAAAGTATTGTCTTCCTCTTCTTTGGGAAGACTATTACTATCCCAGCTCTTGCACATCGGCATTTCTTGACCCATCGAAGATTAAGTCTAAGGGTTAGAGATATAGCTGATAATAGGATAGCATCAATTACATCCAATATTTCGGGGCCAATGTTCAGACATGGATGATCAGCCAAGAAATCGGCAAGGGCCTGCCCTTTCATTGATCTCTGCAAAACAAACTAAAATGTAAACTCCATCATTGATAGTGTCCATTTACTGATACACCCACGCATTATCAGTGTTGATAACATGTATTTAATTACGTCAGTTTGATAAATCAAATAAACCAACACAGGAAGCATGTATATACTCTTAATTTTTGTGAAGCGAAGTACAAAGCTAAGCAAAATTTTTTTATCAATGTATATCTACACTCAATAGGGATAACACTCTACTTAAGTAATAAATGGCATGTTTCTTTCCCTGCTCATTATCTTGTACTGGCATACATGCTACAGACTCGTCGGAGGCTGATAGATATAGCTTCAACGACCTTTCTTTCCTTGGGGGCATGGTAACTAGTGGTGATGATAGATACTGTTTGATAGCTTGAAAATCTTCTTGGTGCTAATTCTCCCATCAGAATTCCTCTTCAACCATGAGTTTAAGCAACAGAGACCAGATGTGTGTCCATCCGGCATAGTTAGAAATGAACCTCCATAGGAAGTTGATTTACCTGAGAAATCTCTAAAGTTCCTTCTTGCTGTGAAGGGGTTCAGTCGACTGTATGGATTGTACCTTATTTTTGTCGATCTCAATGCCCCTTTGATGAACCAAGAATCCAAAGAAGGTCCCTGTTGATACATCAAAAGTACACTTTAGGGGATTCATCTTCAACCCATGGACTCTCATTCTTTTGAATCACTTCCTCAATCGGCCAGGTGCTTCTCTTCTGTAGCCGATTTTACCACTACATCATCTATGTAAACCTCCATGATCTTTCCTATCATGTCATAGAAAATTGCATTCATGGTTCGCTGATACATAGCTCTAACATTTTTGAGCCTGAATGGTATCATCACGCATTCGAAAGTTCCAATGGCTCCTGAGCATCGGAATGCAGTTTTAGGAACATCATCTTCAGCTATATATATTTGATTATAGCCCGAGTGCCCATTCAGAAAGTACAAAATTTGGTGTTTGGTCGCAGCATCAATTAGCTGATCGGCCATGGGCATCAGATATTCGTCTTTTGGGTTGCAATATTTAGATTCCTAAAATCTATGCAGACCCTGATCTTGCAATTCTTTTCTACCACTGGTACAATGTTGGAAATCCAATCAACGTACCTGGCCGTTCTGATAAAGTCGGTCTTCAACAAGCATTCGATCTCTTCCTTAACTTTTAGGACGATCTCTAGTGACATTCTTCTGGGAAGATGCTAGAATGGCCTGATTCCTTCCATGATCGGTAGCCAGTGCTCAACCAGATCCCTTGCCAATCCCGGCATTTCATTGTAATCCCAGGCAAAGTAGTCCTTGAACTCTTTGAGGAGGGAAATTAGTGATGCCTAGAAATCAGGTTCAAGTAGTGTGTTCACAAAAGTGGGCCTGTGCTCCCTACTTGCCCCCAAATTAACTTTAAGGAGAGGATCTTGTACATTGGCTTTAAGATCATCCAGCTTGGCTGGAGTTGATGCCAATTACTTTACATTAATGCAGTCTCCCATGATTTCCTCTTGGACCTCGTTCTCGACATCAACGGCATTGGTCGATGACATTTATGTTCTTTTACCAGCCAGAAAAGCTTGCATTCTAGCTACACTAGCCTCTCATCCAGTGCCCTTCTACGCTTCACTGATGATGAGCTCTGGTCCATTAAGAATGTCGAGTGCCTCATCATCGTTAATCGGTGTAATCACGAACGATGGCCGATCAAGTTGCTTACACATCTGAATTCGTTGATTCTTCTGTTCTTTAACAATGGTGGCCGATTTTGGCCTACCATGCTTGTCTTTACAAATGAATTTCACTAGGCCAATATCATCCTCATACAATACGGCCTCAAAATAATGAACTCTTGCAATAAAAGGCTTGTGATTAGCCTAGACCACTTCTACTTCATCACCATTCCAAAAAATCAGGAATCAGTGCAAGGTTGATGGGATACACTAATTGGGGTAGATCCAATCTTGGACAAGTATAGCATTGTATGATGCTCTAGAATCCACTGCGATAAAAGCCGTCATGGTTGTCTTTCTTCCAATGGTATGCTCCACAGGGAGGATCCATTTTGTCTTTACTGGAGCTCCCGTAAATCCTCATGATGATGCCAAAATTTGAATAAGATAAACTAGAGTATTTTAAGGAGAGAGAGACAATGAGAGACCAGTTTTTTGTATGTAGTTCATGCTAGGAAACTGCGTTCCCAGAATCCGTTGACAGTGCGTATAAGTTGGTACTATAAATAATTTTGTGAAAGCTATAATAACCCTACATGGGCAGAACTAGGGTTACCTTGAACTGTAAAATAGATTACTGTAGTAGACGAATCAAGAACATGGGCTCGATAACAGCTCACGATCTTCGACCGTATTCCTTTGCTGCCAGAATATCGAACTGAGTGTGGGTTCTTTCAAAATCCTTTCTGTTTTCTGCTCTTCCTTTTTTATGCTCTCTTTTCTATTCCGGGTGATAAAGCTCTTTTAGAAAAATGCAAACTGAGAAGAGAGCCACGGCAGCATATATATATAGGCTATGATAGGGACCATAAGAAGTCAATTAGGAATAGGCTTTCTTATGGAATTAGGAAACCCTAATTCAAACTGAATCAGATTCCTATTTCTATAAATTATAATTCATACCACTAGAGAATTATAATTGCACTACTACCCTTATCTCAAAAATATACTTCGAGCTTCATGTTATTAAATGCTTATTATCTCCCCATGTTAAGATTACATATTTCCATTAATTAAATATAATTACTGACAATCATATTTAATTAATCTCTTAAAATTCCTTGAGATCCTCTGCTTAACTTATCTGATATGTCGAATACAAAATCCACCTGCAGGGTTTAACATAATCAAAACTTATAAGCTTCCTCACGGGGATATCATCAATCCCAAAATTAAGACATAAATTCCATCATTAATTAATATCCACCATACAATTAATATTTTTACCCAATCCAATGAGATTTTGACAAATTTAAGGATCTCACCCTATTAGGGATCAAAGTGTAAATATTAAATGTAAGTGTCTATAAATTAACTTAGGATTTAGAGCATAAGCACTCATAGTAGCCATGAGGTATTAATTATCTTATAAGTCAGTACAAAGATAATTATCCCAAGTCGGTACCGTTTAATACGCAAAGTATACCAGCATAGTGAGTTGCACTCTACCGTTTCCCGCAGTCAAGAAAAACCTATTATATCACTATGCTGCAGTCGTACCAATGGTGTGTCCAATCCCATCTAAGACTATAAACCAAAATCTTATATTCTACAAGATCCAACGGTGTGATCTTCCGTATGTAAGCCAAACTCTACACACCAAACCACCTACTATGTAGAATAAAAGAGATACATGCACAATATTAAATAAACAATATAATGCAAACATTGCCTATACAGATTCTCATAAAAATTGAATAACTGATTTTATTAAATGAATAATAAATCAACTACATAAAGCATGGCTTTTAGTATATATCCTTAATAGTTCGACCCTGTTAATGAAGGAACCCGATATCCACGTGTGTGTCTGAGCATGTTCACTATACTATAAAAAAAGCTAGGGACCTTTGGTGAACCAACAACAGTTTGGAGCTACGTACCAGAGGTCGGTCGGGCACGATTGTGATTGCTATAGAGATACTATGAAGACTAAAAAGTTGATCCCCCTCTATAGGGGTGAGTGGTCTCTTTTATAGATGCAAGAGACCTACTCATATAAGAAAATTAGGCAGATTAAGTAATACAATCTAATTTAGGATTGATTGGCATCAATCAAGGGGGTTTCCTAATTGGATTAGGAAATAATTTGCACAGTCTATTAGTCTTCTAACTTGTAAAGGAAACTGTCAGGAATATTCTGGATCACATCCTGGGGCTGAACCATGCTGCATCCTTAATGTGCCAACCTAGTGTTACAACCCCGACCAGTTTGGTCGGGCCACAGGACGCCGGGTCTATCGCTCGGGTTGAGTTGCTGACTTGTCCTGGACTATCTGATGATTAGCCAATGTTTCCCCAATCCTGGGGTCGGGCTTTCCCTCTGGCAGAGATTTGCGATATACGATCAGGAGGCCTAGGGAGCCTGTAACACTTGGGAAATCGAGATAGGTGCCAGTTTCTGAATAGAACCGGTCGGTCATAGAGTAGAGCCAATTTTGGGTGTATCAGTTGCCCCCCATTTCAAAGGTTGGCTTAATGCTATATTAATCCAAGTTTGGAAATATGTTGATTGCTCGAGAAAGTTATCTTGGAGCTTTCAAGCTTAGTAAATTCTCAGGAACTGGCTAAGAGTTGAAACTAAGCCTAGTTTAGAATCTTTAAGTGCTCAAGAATTGGCTAAGAGTTAAGATTGAGCCTAATTCAGAGTCTTTTGCTTGAGTTAGCTCCCAGGATGGTAATCTTCTACTCGTAAACCTTCTTCAAGGTTGTGGGTAGAAGAATTTAACCATATTGGAAAAGCCGACCTAAAGCATGTTGCTTAGGGTCTTTTTTATGTTAGCTGCCCAGGATGGTTATCTTCCATCCAGCAAGCCTTCATCAAGACTGTTGAGAGAAGAGTTTGACCATGTTGGAAAAGCCGACCTAAAGTGTATTGCTTTAGGGTCTTTTTTTACTCCTCTATCATGGGCCAACCTAAGAGGTTTTAGTTGCCTCTACTATCGGTTTGGGGCTAAGCAGAGTTTGTGCCTCTGAGTATTTTAGGAACCCGGGTTGTCTAAGGGTTTTGCTTAGTTAACCCCAAGGCTTGTAAATACTCAGTGTGACCTCCTGTAGTTTTTATCCCATCTTGCCCCCAAGTTTTTGTTGAGGTAGGTACTACGAAAACAATTATTGTAGTTAGCCAACCTAGAATGTGGGTAGTTCCAGGGTCTTTTGGTGCCTCGAGTATGATTCCGAGGTCTTTTGGTATGCCACGAGTATAGCCCGAGGTCTTTTTTGTGCCTCAAGTATAGCCTGAGGTCTTTATTGTGCCTCGGGTGTAATCCCAAGGTCTTTACGCTGGCTCCTTAGATAGTCTATGAAGCCTCGTACTATGGTCGGGCAAAAGTACCACTGTAGTTGAGCTCATCTGGACTATTGGGAACATGACATGGCTGTCAATTAGAGGCTAAGGTGGGATTGTTGGACCCTGACCGCTGTGAACTTGAGGTCGGGTTAGGGCTGTCGAACTCTGACCGTTGTGAACTACAGGTTGGGTTGTAGTTGTCGAACCATTAATGTTGTGAACTAGAGAAACTATCAGAACTATGAGTAATACTATGGGCACAACCAAAGTCACAACCTTTTGCTCAGAACTTCCATTTTGTGTCTATCTCTCTCTTGATGGGTCCCACAGTACCAGTGACCCTACAGTGCCCAATAGGAGAGAGATAGACACAAAATGGAGGTTGTGACTTTGGTTGTGCCCAAAGTATTACTCCAGAACTTTTGGGCTCTTTTACATTATTATTCCCGGGCTGTTCTTCCCACAAACGGCGCCAAGCTGATGATGCCAAAATTTGGATAAGATAAACTAGAGCACTTTAAGGAGAAAGAGATAGTAAGAGACTGGTTATTTGGATGTGGTTTGGCCCTGTTAATAAAGCAGCCTACGTTCACGTGTGTGTCTAAGCATATTCACTAATGTAAAAAAATCCAGGGACGTTTGGTGAACCAACAACAGGTTGGAGCTACCAGAGGTCGACTGGGCACAATTGTGATTGCTATAGAGGTGCTCTCTAGACTAAAAAAATTGATCCCCTTCTATGGGGGTGAGTGGTCTCTTTTATAGATGCAAGAGACCTACTCGTACAAGGAAATTAGACAGATTAAGTAATACAATCTGATTTAGGATTGATGGGCATCAATAAATGGGGTTTCCTAATTAGATTAGAAAACAATTTGCACTTTCCATTAATCTTCTAACCTGTATAGGAAATTGTCAGGAACATTCTGGATCACATCCTGGGACTGAGCCATGTTGCATCCTTGATGGGTTGACCCAGCGTTACAACCCTGACCTATTTGGTCGGGCCTCGGGATGCTTGGTCTACTGCTCGGAATGAGTCTGCTGACCTATCCTGAACTGTTTGATGACTGGGCAATGCTGTCCCGATCTTGGGGTCGGGCTTCCCCTCTGGCCGAGCCCTGTGCTATAGGATTAGGAGGCCCAAGGAGCCCGCAATAGCTCGAGAAGTCGAGATAGGTACTGGTTGCTGAGTTGAACTGCTCGGTCATAGAGTAGAGGCAATTTTGGGTATATCAAAAAAATTTGGACAAGATAAATTAGAGTAGTTTAAAGAGAGAGTGATAGTGAGAGATCGATTTTTTGTATATAGTTTGGCCCTATTAATGAAGGAACCTACATCTACGTGTGTGTTTGAGCACTTTCACTATACTATAAAAAAAGTTGGGGACCTTTGGTGAACCAACAATAATTTGGAGCTAACAGAGGTCGGTTGGGTATGAATGTGATTGCTATAGAGGTGCTATGCAGACTAAAAAGTCGATCCCCCTCTATGGGGGTAAGTGGCCTCTTTTATGGATAAAAGAGACCTACACGTACAAGGAAATTAGACAGATTAATTAATACAATCTTATTTAGGATTGATTGGCATCAATCAAGGGGGTTTCCTAATTGGATTATGAAATAATTTACACTTTCCATTAGTCTTCTAACTATCTAGAACATTCTGGATCACGACCTGGGGCTGAGCCATAATGCATCCTTAATGGACCGACCCAGCATTATAACCCCGACCAGTTTGGTCGAGCCTCGGGATGCCGGGTTTACTACTCGTGATGAGTTTGCTGACCTATCCTGGACTGTCTGATGACTGCCTCGATCTAGGGGTCGAGCTTCTCACTGGCAGAGCCCTGTGCTATAGGATTAGGAGGCCTTGGGAGGCTGCAACTGCTCGGGAAATCGAGATCGGGGCCGGTTGCTGAGTAGAACTGCTCGATCATAGACTAGAGCCAATTTTGGGTGTATCAATTGCCCCCCATTTCCAAGGTTGGCTTGATGCTATATTAATCTAAGTTTGGAAATCTGTTGATTGCTTGCGAAAGTTTTCTTGGAGCTTCTGAGCTTGGTGAATTCTCGGGAATTGGCTAAGAGTTGAAACTTAGCTTAGTTTAGAGTCTTTAAGTGCTCAAGAATTGGCTAAAAGTTGAGACTTAGCTTAGTTCGGAGTCTTATGCTTGAGTTAGCTCCCAGGATGGTTATCTTCTGCCCGTAAACCTTCATTAAGGTTGTGGGTAGAAGAATTTGACCATGTTGGAAAAGTCGACCTAAAGCATGCTGCTTTAGCATCCTTTTAATATTAGCTCCTCAAGATGGTCATCTTTCTCCCAGCAAGTCTTCGTCAATATTGTTAGGAGAAGAGTTTGACCATGTTGGAAAAGCCGACATAAAGTGTACTACTTTAGGGTCTTTTTTTTTTACTCTATCATGGGCCAACCTAAGAGGTTTTGGTTGCCTCTATAGTCGATTTGCGCCTAAGCGGAGTTAGTGCCTTTGAGTATTATAGGCACCCGGGTTGTCAAGGGTTTTGCTTAGTTAATCCCAAGGCCTATAAACACTTAGTGTGACCTCCTGTAGTCTATATCTCTTCTTGCCCCCAAGCTTTTTGTCGAGGTAGGTGATGTGGGAACAATTATTATAGGCGGCCGACCTAGAATGTTGGTAGTTCCAGGGTCTTTTGGTGACTCAGGTATGATCCCGAGGCCTTTTTGGTGTACCTCGGGTATGGCCCGAGGTCTTTTATTGTGCCTCGGGTATGGCCCGAGCTCTTTATGGTGCCTTAGGTGTGATACTAAGGTCTTTGCGGTGGCTCCTTTGACAGTCTGTGAAGCCTCGTACTATGGTCGGGCAAAAGTACCAGTATAGTTGAGCTCGTCTGGATTGTTACGAACATGAGGTCGCAGTCAATTGGAGGCCAGGTCGGGATTGCTGGAACCTGACCACTATGAACTGGAGGTCGGGTCAAAGGGCTGCCAGACCTTGACCCTTGTGAACTAGATGTCGGGTTGGGGTTGCCGGACCCTGACCGTCGTGAACTAGAGAAACTATCAGAACTACTGGGCTCTTTTACATTGTTCTTCCTGGGCTGTTCTCGCTTCTGCTTATCTCTTGAAGGCTCGTCGCCTATGTTCCCGGACTCTTTGGTCTTTAGAAAATCTTAAGTGCTAGTGTAATTTTCGTCCTTCTTTATGAATTCAACCAAGGTTTTCAGCTGGTTTCTATGAAATGACATGGCGTACTTGGTGTGTTGAACTCCCAATCAAAAGGTTGTAATAGTGACGGTTTCATCAAGATCATAGATCCCGAGCTTCTCTTGATTAAACCAGTCGGTGAATTCCTTAAGGCACTCATTATTCCTTTACCTGACTGTTAGCAACTGTATGTCAGGCTTTGGCCATTCATGCATACCGATGAACTGGTTGATGAACTGCTTGCTGAGTTGCTTGAAACTGCTGATCGATCGGAGCTTCAAGGAGTAGAACCATTGTGTGGCAGGGCCTTAAAAAATTGGTGGGGAAGGCTAGGCAATACAATTCATTGGTGTTGGCGGCTAGGGCCATCCGAACCTTATTGGTCTGGACGTGGTGGATCAGACTTCCCGAGCCATTGTAAGAATCTAGACGAGGTTATTTAAATTTGTGCGGGACGGCAAACCTCGTGATTCGGCTGGAGAACGGTGACTTTGTCTTGGTATTGATATAAGTATCATCCTGGCCCAGGCCTTTGGCCATGCTGTTGATATGTTTCTCCAAATTCTTGATATGGGCCACCACGCTTTCCCGACCGGTATACGGGATGTAGGTTGGGTTAGTAAAAGGGGCTTTCTTCTCATGGCAATGTGTTGTCTCTGGGATTGGGATTGGGCTTGGCTATGACTTCATCTAATCGTGTGCGTAAGGCTACCTCGGCTCTTGACCGAGTGACCCTGGACCAATTCCTGGGCTATGCGCTCCTGCCTTTCCTCTCGGGCAGCACACCTACTATTGATGTCTGTGGCGTCTTCAACGCGAGATGGGTTGGCTCGGGCACGTTGTCTGGTCAAGATTGGTTCCCGACTGTACGCAACATTCTCGGGCTGTTTCGCAACCACTGGAGGACTGCTTTGTTGGGCTACCAGGGCTTCGATCTATTGCTGGATTTGACGCTGGACCTTCAAGAGCTGTGTGTGGGTCGCAGTGATCTGCTCTGATGTCAGGACTGCCACAGTCGGCGCCGGGGTAGGCAGAAAATCCCGGTCGCCATGCTGTGTAGTCTTCTTCAGAGGTTTGATTATCAGTCAAGAGAATTGTTTCTAGAAAACTGTCATTTCCCACAGACGGCGCCAAGCGGATGATGCAAAAATTTGGATAAGATAAACTAGAGCAGTTTAGGAAGAGAGAGACAGTGAGAGACCGATCTTTTGTACGTGGTTCGGCCCAGTTAATGAAGGAACCTACGTCCACGTGTATATCTGAGCACGTTCATTACACTGCAAAAAATCAGGAACCTTTGGTGAACCAACAACAGTTTGGAGCTACCAGAGGTCAACCGGGCACGATTATGATTTCTATAGAGGTGATATCCAGAATAAAAAGTGGATCTCCCTCAATGGGGTGATGTCACGACCCATCCCACTACGTGTGGAAATAGGACACGTGGCACGCCATCAAGGCTTATCCAGTTTCATTAAAGTCAATAGCAGCGGAAAACATTATTAAAATCCATTAAAATCAGAGTTGTAAAAAGTTTTTGGCCAAATGAAAACACGTCCAAAAGAACAAATTTTGAAAATCGAGGTTCAGTCGACTGTGCCTAGGGTCCAGTCGACTGTGCCTAGCAGAAACCAAAATCCTAAATTCTTAACACAGTTTCAGTCGACTGATCAGGGAACCCAGTCGACTTCTCCGTCGACTGATCAAGGTCCCAAGTCGACTATGCTAAGCAGAACCAAAATGCAACATTTCGAAAGGGGGTACAGTCGACTGATCTAGGGATCCAGTCGACTGGTTTTACCATTATTAGAAGCAGTATCCAAAATCAACAGTGTCTCAGTCAACTGATGCAGGGTCCAGTCGACTGCTTCTCTTACTATTCACTTTCAGTGTCTTAATCCCACGAGATCCAGTCGACTGATCCTGGGTCCAGTCGACTGCTCCCTTGCTGGGCAGCCTGTAATGAAATATTAACAACTCATGCTTCTCCAAACCAACCACAATCACAACCATAACTGATTTTGAACATTCAAAACATAACTACAGACGTTCAATTATAAGATTACAATACCAAGGAACTAATCCAAAGATCTATTACAACATTTTATGAATTTCCAATCCTTACACAAGTTTTAGGATTAAAACAAAAGCATATACAATTGTGGTTCCCCGGCGTTCCTCGGCCTCACTCCTCACAATTCTTCTTGTCTTTCCTCTTACCTGCAATGGAGTACATCTCCACTGCTTAGCTACATGCTGAACGTACAAGTCTAACATATGCAATATATGATAAAACATGCTTTAATCTCATAAATCATGTCAATAGTCTCCAGGGAAAAAAAAACGCATTCATCTGGTAGTGGAAAGTCCAAGCCTTAAACCCCGATGTCAATGGCAAGTCCAAGCCTACAACCATTACATCCCCCACAAGTGCCATGGCAAGTCCAAGCCTACAACCATGCACAGTAGCTGTCGCTACTCAAATTCTCAAACATCGAGAAGCTTACTCCGACATGAATTTGTATAAGACCCCCTTTTGACCCACATAGACAACTCAACGTGCTCGCGTAAATTTAGACATGCTTTTCACAATTTAGCGCGTGTATAAGTAACGGGCCTACAATTAACACATGGATTTCGCCCGGATCTCAATTTCATCGTCGAAATATAAAACATGTATTTCTCTATATTTCATAAGTTAGGACTTCATACCTCGTGCGATTTCCCCCAAACTTTGAAGGATCGACTAGGAGGTCAATTAATCGTCGAATTTCGAATTTGAGAAAATTCCTACAAGTTTATACCTGTTTTTCCCAAAAGTCTAGAATTAAGATTTTTACAAAAATTGGCCAAACACGGTCTAAGTAGTATCAAAACGTAGGTCTTACCTCCACGAGTTCAAATCTTGAATCTGGAGAAAATCTGACGGACGGAAGGTCGTCGTATGTCGCCGGCAAGCTCGTGGCAACCAAATCTCCTTTCTCTCTCCTCTCTCTATATATTTGTGAGTTTTTGATGAGAATGAATCTCATCCACTACTATATATAGGCAAACTCATCGGAATTTGCGTTTACCTCCCCACGAGTTCCTCAAACTTCTAATTAACCCATGAAACGTCGCACACGTTCATTTTATAACTTTACGAGTGAAAACTATAAATTTCAAAAGTTTTCGACTAGGTTTCGTTTGGTCCAAAAATAACGTCCGAAAACTATATTCTGTGGAATCTCTACACAACCTACCTTTTTAATTATCGTATCACTCACGTTCTCACCACAGTTCTCAAAATTTTAACAAACAATACCGAAAATACTAGAAATTATACTACACAGGTATAATTCACTATTTACAAAATACCATATAAGTCAAATAACATTTAAATCATATAAATGCCATTTACTCATGCTTATGCCATATGAACTACCATGTTCCCGTGTCCTAACTGACACTTTACCTTGATCCACAGTCAACCTCAACTCAAATTATTAATAACATTAATAATTTCAAAATCTCAAAGGATGCATTTTCAAAATCGTAAAATTTCTGGAACGGGTGTGACAACTCTCCCCTCCAAAAAGGAAGTTTGTCCCCAAACTTTACCTCATGCGTCGAACATGTACGGATACTCATTCCGCATGACTTCCTCATTTTCCCACGTAGCCTCTTCAACAGTGTGACTATGCCATAATCCCTTCACCATCAGAATCGTCTTAGTTCTTAAGACTTGTTCTTTTCGATCTAGAATCTCGACCGGTTGTTCTACATAAGTCAAGTCTCCCTGAATTTGCAGCGGTTTAGGTACAATGATCTTACTCGCATCAGTCATACACCGTCTCAACATCGATACGTGAAATACGTTATGCACATGTTCCAACTCTGATGACAAGGCCAATCGATAAGCCACTGGACCTACTCTCTCTAGGATCTCAAAAGGTCCTATAAATCTTGGATTGAGCTTTTCCCTCTTTCCAAATCGTACAATGCCTTTCGAAGGCGATACTCGCAAGTATACGAAATTTCCCACTTCAAAATTCATCGGTCGTCGTTTAGAGTCCACATAGCTCTTATATCGACTCTGAGCTACCTTAAGACGTTCCTGAATCAATTTCACCTTCTTAGTAGTCACCTGTATTAACTCAAGTCCTAACAACTTTTTTTCTCCCACCTCGGTCCAACAAATTGGTGATCGACACTTACGGCCATACAAAGCTTCATATGGTGCCATACCAATACTTGATTGAAATCCGTTGTTGTACGCAAATTCAATTAATGGCAAGTGGTGCTCCCAATCACTCCCAAAGTCTAATACACACAATCTTAACATATCTTCCAAGGTCTGAATCATACGCTCTGACTGTCCGTCGGTTTGAGGATGAAATGCAGTACTGAAACTCAATTTCGTACCCATAGCTTTTTTCATACTTCCCCAAAACCTTGACGTAAAGCTACTATCCTGATCTGATACAATCACTGCTGGAACTCCATGTAGTCTTACAATCTCTTTCACATACAACTCTGCTAACCTCAAAGACTTAGTCGTCTTGATTGGTAGAAAATGAGCTGACTTGGTTAATCGGTCAACTATAACCCAAATCTTATCATTCTTATTACATGATCGTGGAAATCCTGAAACAAAGTCCATTGTGATCTCGTCCCATTTCCATTCTGACACAGGTAAAGGTTGTAATAATCCCGCGGGTACTTGTCTCTCTGCTTTAACCTGTTGACATGCCGAACATTCAGATACAAACTTAGCGACTTCACGCTTCATACCCTTTCACCAGAAGTTTTCTCTCAAGTTTCTGTACATCTTATTACTTCTCGGGTGCACTGAATATCTAGTACTATGTGCTTCCTTCTAAAGTCGTTCTTTCAAATCTTTCACATTTGGTACGCATAATTGGTTCACAAGCATCAACGCCCCTTGTTGCAAGATAAATCCCGGTCGTTTTCCCAAAGGTATCTCGTCCTTCATTTTGCACAAATAGACATCGTTAAATTGTTCTTCCTTGATCTCATCAATAATATCTGGGTGTGCCATGATCGCCATCATTAAACCACCACTAGTCTCTGGAATCACATCCAATTCTAAGCGTTCCATCTCTTTTATCAACTCTTTTTGTTGTGTTAGCTCGTCGGCTAAATTCCTCGGCGTCTTCCGGCTTAATGCATCGGCTACTACATTCGCCTTTCCCGGATGATACTCAATCGAAAGATCGTAATCCTTCATCAATTCTAACCATCGTCGCTGTCTCATATTCAAATCTCGTTGGGTGAAAATGTATTTCAAACTCTTGTGATCTGTGAATATCTCACACTTTTCCCCGTACAAATAGTGTCTCCAAATCTTCAAAGCATGAATTACCGCAGCTAATTCCAGATCATGAGTCGGATAATTAATCTCATGTGTCTTCAACTGTCTAGAAGCATAAGCAATCACTTTACCACCTTGCATAAGCACACATCCCAACCCTTTGTGTGAAGCATCACTATAGATTATAAATCCTTCGGTTCCGGATGGTATTGTCAGAATAGGTGCTCTCGTTAGTCGTGCTTTCAATTCTTGAAAACTGTCTTCATATTCCTGACTCCATTCAAATGTAATTTCTTTCCTCATCAACCTTGTCATAGGTAAAGAAATCTTTGAGAAATGTTTAATAAAACGGCGGTAGTATCCCGCTAATCCCAAGAAACTTTGAATTTCGGATACGGATGTCGGCCTTTGTAAATTTGATACAGCTTCTACTTTGTGAGGATCAACTGATACTCCATTCTTGTCAATCACGTGACCAAGAAAAGTAATACTAGACAACCAAAATTCACATTTCTTGAATTTACCAAATAACTGTTTCTCTCGTAATCTCTGAAGTATCAACCTCAAGTGGTTCTCGTGTTCTATCTCACTCAGTGAATAGATAAGGATATCGTCAATGAATACAATCACAAAGTCATCCAAATAATCCTTGAATACTCGATTCATAAGATCCATGAACGCGGCTGGTGCATTCGTAACCCCAAACGGCATAACTAAGAACTCATAGTGTCCATAACGTGTTCTGAAAGCTGTTTTCTCAACATCTTCGGCCTTCACTTTCAACTGATGGTAACCCGATCTCAGGTCTATCTTGGAGAATACTTGTGCCCCACGAAGTTGATCAAATAAGTCATCAATTCTGGGTAACGGGTACTTGTTCTTAATCGTTAACTTGTTCAGTTCCCGGTAATCAACACACATTCTCATCGAACCATCTTTCTTCTTTACAAACAACACTAGAGCTCCCCACGGCGATACACTTGGTCGGATGAAACCCTTGTCAAGTAGCTCTTGTAATTGGATTTTCAGCTCCTTCAATTCTACAGGTGCCATTCTATACGGTGCCTTGGATACGGGTCTTGAGTATGGTATAACCTCAATAGTGAACTCGACCTCTCTCTCAATAAGAACATCTGGTAGGTCATCAGGAAATACATCAGGATATTCTAGCACTATCGGAATGTCTTCTACTTTTAATTCAGTCGCCGAGACACCAGTCACTGAACATAGAAATCCCTGACATCCCTTTCTCAATAACTTTTCCGCTCGAATAGCTGAAATTAAATACGGCGGCGGTATAACCCCGCTCCCTTGGAAACAAAAGTTTCCATGCACCGGTGATAGAAAATTAACCTCTTTCCGTTCACAGTCTATTGTGGCGTGGTTAAGAGCTAACCAATCCATTCCTAGTATCACATCAAAATGGTTCACCGTAATCGGTATAAGGTCTACGGTCATCAACTTCTCACCTAGTCTGATCTCACAGTTCTTATATATTGTAGACGTCATTATTGATTTACTAAGTGGCACAGAAATAGACAATTCATATCCTAACGGTACCAATTTAATATTCAAATGTTCAACAAAGGCATGCGATACAAATGAATGCGTAGATCCCGAGTCGACGAGTATGCGTGCTAAGTGTGAACATACAAGCACCATACCTGAGACTACTGTCTCGGAAGCAGTCATATCTCCTGGGTTCATCTGATATGCCCTTCCTTGACGTTGTTCCGTCCTTTGTCCCCCGTCATTGGATTGTCTAGGCTTCGACCCATTGGAAGCCATAGAACTAGCTCCTTGTTGAGGATACTTCCTCGGGCAATCCTTGGCTTGGTGCCCAAACATTCCACAATCATAACACTTGCCTCTCATATCAGGTGTAGAATTAGCACTACCCCCTCCTTGATTTCTGTTATGGGGTTTGGTCATGAAACATCGGCCTAAGTGTGGTCGGTTGCAAAGTGAACACAATGGTATGTTACTTGGCGTTCTCCTAAAATCACTGGAACTAGAACCAGAGCCTCTTTGAAATGGCCTCTTGAAAGATCCGCCTTGGTTCCTATCCCCACCCTCATTGCTTTGTTTACCGTGTTGCATCTGCCTTGACCTTTCCATTCCGCCCTCGGCCACTAGCGCCGTTTGTTGTACTACTGCCACGGTCAAATGCTCGTAGGTTTCTACCCTCAATCGGATATTTTCCCTTAAACCCTCTTTAAATTTCCTTGCCCTATCTTCCTCCTCTGGCACTGAACCCTTGCCAAACCTCAACAACGCGTTGTACTTGGAAGTATATTCGGTTACAGTCATATCCCCCTGCTTTAAGTTATCAAATTCTCTCTTCTTTGCATTATAGGCGGCTCGCGGAAAGAACTGGTGATTGAATTCCGCCTTGAACCCTTCCCAAGTAATCGGTGCCCCTTGATCCAGAACATTTACCCACCAGTTCTGGGCTTCACCCTTTAGCACATCACTTGCATTTTCCATCTTCTCCCTATCATTCATCGGAATAGACCGAAAAATCCTCTCCATGTCCATTATCCAATGTTCGGCGAGCGTTGGATCGGGTGTCCCATAGAATTCCATTGGTTTCTTTCGAGCAAACTGTTCAGATATGGATCTCATACCCCTATTTTCGAGTGCATGTACTACAGTTATTGGTTCCACTTCGATGTGGGGTGTGGGAGGCAGTCGCTCCGCTATATAGCGCATCATTTCCCCCATATTCCCCATCATCTCTGCTATTTCATTCATTCGTCGGGTATGGGGTGATAACTCTCGGTCATCCATGATTACAATCCTGTAGTTCTCAATGCATAAACATTATGCATGCATGACAATAACATAATCATGTATGTATAACAACATACCATATGCATCAAACATCTCTACAATATGTGGATGCAATCTAGAATATGTAACAATTCACTCAACATTCCACTCGTCGTCGAACGTTCCCAAAGTTTTGTTACCTATTGCTTTGATACCACTAAATGTCACGACCCATCCCACTACGTGTGGAAATAGGACACGTGGCACGCCATCAAGGCTTATCCAGTTTCATTAAAGTCAATAGCAGCGTAAAACATTATTAAAATCCATTAAAATCAGAGTTGTAAAAAGTTTTTGGCCAAATGAAAACACGTCCAAAAGAACAAATTTTGAAAACAGAGGTTCAGTCGACTGTGCCTAGGGTCCAGTCGACTGTGCCTAGCAGAAACCAAAACCCTAAATTCTTAACAGAGGTTCAGTCGACTGATCAGGGAACCCAGTCGACTTCTCCGTCGACTGATCAAGGTCCCTAGTCGACTATGCTAAGCAGAACAAAAAATGCAACATTTCGAAAGGGGGTACAGTCGACTAATCTGGGGATCCAGTCGACTGGTTTTACCATTATTAGAAGCAGTAGCCAAAATCAACAGTGTCTCAGTCGACTGATGCAGGGTCTAGTCGACTGCTTCTCTTACTATTCACTTTTAGTGTCTCAATCCCACGAGATCCAGTCGACTGATCCTGGGTCCAGTCGACTGCTCCCTTGCTGGGCAGCCTGTAATGAAATATTAACAACTCATGCTTCTCCACACCAACCACAATCACAACCATAACTGATTTTGAACATTCAAAACATAACTACAGACGTTCAATTATAAGATTACAATACAGATGTTGTCAGAATCAAGATATAAAAAGTGTACTTTACTTTTCTAAGGATTTGTAGTAGTGAAAGTAAAGGTCGAACCCACAGAGATTGAATTACTACGACTCTTAATTTTAAAACCTAAATCTAATTAATTATGAAAATAAGATTTTGATTTGAATTTTAATTAAACTAAGAACAATGAAAGTAAATCTAAATTATGAAAGCAATTAAAAATTATTTTTATAAATATGTTTAGGGAACCTAGGATTGCAAATCCACCACTAGCTTCATAATAAGGTTATTTACGAATTACTTTAGCTTATTAAGTTGGATGATAATGGGGAGTTGTAGCTACAAGCCCAATTCCTCCGTCAAGAAAATAACTATGGTTCAAGCACCAACATAATCCATCTTCGGTTAGCACGAATTATCCCACACTAAACTAGGGTTGTGGTATAATCCGTCTAATCTAGGCATGAATTATTCGGATACTTGATAGCACAATTCAATTTAAGCACCATTACATGTAAATAATCTAAACAAGCACAGCAAGTATAGATCATTGAGCACATCACAGTCAAAATAGATCTAAGACAAGAATAAACTTTGAAAGTAATGATTTAATCAATAGAAGTACGATTTATTTATAAAAAATCCTCTAAACATGTAATCATCATCCATACATAATAAATCTAAAATAAAAACATAAATAAAACCCTATTACTTGGCTAGGGTTTCATTGAAACCCTAGATCTAAAGTTTAGTTGGCCATAGAATTGATGAACAGCAAGAGGTTGATGGAGGAGGCCATGGGAATCCTTGGTCTTCTTCTTCTTCTCCTTGCTTTTCTCTCTTCAATGGCTGAAAATAATATGTGTATATGGCTGTGTATAATGTTGTGTAATGATATGTAACACTCAATTTGATTTAGAATAGGATTTATATAGAGTTTGGAGTGATTTAGGAAGCTTTCCTAAGCCAGATCGCACTAAAATAGCTATATTTTGTAATCTGGACGTCATATGCACAAACCACCTTCGCTGGGCACTTTAATTTAACAAAATACGTGTTTTTGATTTTTGCACAGGTCGCTCGCGCGACCCGCTCGCGCGAGGTCCTTTTCGCTGCACTGCGCGACTTTCGTAGAATTGCGATAACTTTTTGTTCGGAACTCGGATTGACTCGTCGTTTGAAGCCACGCGTCCGTAACTCGAAGATCTACATTTTATATCTCTGGAGAAATATCTCAAATCCAAAGTATTCTTTGTCAAAAATATAAATTTCCGAGACTGCTATTGCATTCAGCTTTCACCAGAATCACCGTTTAAGCCCAGAATGACTTCCAAAGCCACTAATCGTTGGATTTTTGTGCATTTTCATATTAAAGCTCCCAAAATCTACAAAATATAGAATACTTATTAAAAATTACTTAATAACTACATGAAATGGGCTAACAAAGCATATTTTTAGGACTATAAACGGCAACTATTCGTTGCCAATCACACCCCCAAACCTACACTTTGCTAGTCCTCGAGCAAAAAGAACAAAAAAATTAAAATTACTACTACAAATACTACTCCATTTTCGTATGGATCACGATTGCATTTAGCATATGCAATAAGCCTTTTAAACCCCTAGGTGTCCCTAGTCGGACGAGTGAAGTCTCGTGAGGGTTCTCGTCAACAAATTACCCACAACCATCTTTATTAACTTGTAAATTTTAAAACAAATTTTATTAAGAACCAAAAAACTAATAGTCAATACTCCTTATTATAAAACAAAGATTTGAAATAGAATAACGAACAAGAAGAAATGGAATCAAACGTCCACTTAAATCATGAAAAACAATCCCAAGCACATGCATCGTATAAATCAATAGAGTTTCTCATAAAATTGCACGTGTGTGATATGGTAGTCAAATGAACACGCGCATGTCATGAACTTGGAATATAAATCGGATGACCATCTAACTATGGCTTGACTACGAATCTCACAATGTCAATTACACTCTCAAATGAAACACTCAGAAACAGGTGTAATTTTTCTAATATATGGGAGCAAAGGAAATATATTTTCAAAACGATAAATGCTCACATATGACTCAAAAAAAAGACGCATGACACGAAAGAACAATAGTCTCATGGATAGGATGCCAATCAATCAAGAAAAATTAATCATTACCATGTTTTAATCCCCCTCCCATCGTTTTCATATCCGAACCATGTTTCCTAGGATCAAATAGGACTTTTCAAAGGTTGTAATGTGGCTCAGGCAATGAAAAAGGATTAATTGGGTAGGTTTACGAATGGCATTGTAAGGCATGTTCGATCTCTTTCATTCTTCTTCTACAAACTTTCATCTTTTCTTTCTCTTCATTCCTTTTCATTAATTTTTCTTCTTTTCTTTCATTTTTTTTCAACCTTCCTCTTCTTTATTTTGTTTCTTTTCCTTTTTCTTTTCTCGCTTCTCAAATAACTATGCATTGAATACCAAGCAAATACCCCAATAGCATCTTGTCTTCTTCTTCTCAATCACACATCGCCTTAACACCACTAAAAGTTGACAAATCTCTCAGTGGTGAACTCCAAGTTTGTCAAGTCGGAGCAAAAACAAGGATAATGGTAAGTAAAGAAAGAAATGGCATTTTAACGGCTCAAAGGACGAACTAAGGAAAATTTTCATTTATCGGTCGGTAATAAACAAAGAAGGCCTATAATCATGTCCTATGGTTATATGGTTCTTCAACATGTACGACAGAAGATTATTTAGCATGGTAGTAACTATTTTAACTTGACTATCAACCAAAACAAGAATAATGAGACTAAACAACGAGTTAATGCGCTATTTCAATGAAATTCGATAAACACAATATGTACTTATAACCCTCGAAAAAGAAAAGATAGGCTCAAAACCTCACCGGGTCTAGTCTTCACCATGTGTTATCTAGAAATCCGAATCATATTATAGTTCACATCAAACATGTATTCAAGCGACTACGTGCAGTGCATAGGTTTGTGTGCAAATCTATAATATAAAACTACGATTCGAACGATACATAACTTAAAACATTATCTCATGACTTCAGCAAATATTTAGTCACATCTTCTCTTATTTATCATTCTATAACAATCATAGTTACATAACAAGAAGTATCAAATTAAGATTGCAAAAACGTCGGTAACATCATTTTTTTTTTAAACACACTTATTGAAAAATTTTCAAAATTTTGCATAAAATGATGTGCATGTGTGCATATCCCCAAACCTAAACCTTTCATTGCCCCCAATGAAACAATAAAACGAAAGAAAGGAAAGTAGGTAAGGAAGGAACGATAGTACCTCAATCTCGGCAATGACACACAGGTAAATGTATAAAAATATGGCGATAAAGTTCAAATGTACCTGTTAATACTAGATAAAAAGAAACTAACAAAAGAATATTAAAAGTAAATGAAACTAAAATATAAAATATAAATCTAAAAACTAAGCTAAACTAAACTAAACTAGCAAATGGAAAAGAAATAAAACGAAAAAGTATAAATGTAACAAGGAAAACAACGAACACGAACTAAACTGAACAAAATAACAAAACCATAAAAGAAACACAAATAAAATAGGTAGGGGGAAGGATATAGAAAACAAAAGGGAAAAAACAGGAAAGTGGGGAATCGCGCGAGCGGTCCGCGCGAGTGGCCGTCGCGCGCGCGAATCCCAATTTTCTTCTTCTTCTTTTTTTTTTTTTTTTTTCAAAAATCTCGCGCGAGCGAGGTACCTCGCGCCCGCGATATCAGGCGCGAGGAGAACCTGAGGGTTCATATAAAGAAAACGACAGAAAAAACACTAAGGCACATTCTCGCGCGAGCGGGCCATGCGAGCGATGTCTCGCGCGAGCGGGCCGCGCGCGCGAGAATGGTATTTTATATCAGGCGCGAGGAGAACCTGAGGGCTCATATAAAGAAAACGACAGAAAAAACACTAAGGCATATTCTCGCGCCAGCGGGCCGCGCGAGCGATGTCTCGCGCGAGCGGGCCGCGCGCGCGAGAATGGTATTTTCTATTTTTTAGCTAAAATTATGTATACAATATTAAAATAAATTAATTCCAACCCCCAAACCTGTCCAGAATGTCCAAAACAGACTCAAACAGACTCAAAAATAAGAGAAACGAACGAAATAAAGCTTGGGTTGCCTCCCAAGAAGCGCTAACTTTTACGTCCTCAGCTAGACCGTTCTAGGTCAAGGCTTTATGGAGGCCGTAAATCGGACTGTGTACCCCTAAGGATGTCAGGTAGAGCTCGATGATAAGTAGAAATAGCGTCGCTTCGAATTAATTCAATCGACGGTTTGTCAGTATGTTCAAATCGATTTCTTACCTTCCGAGTAGATTCAGCATTAGGGTCCGAGGTATTAGGGTTCATCCACTCATCATCCGCTATGTCTTTGTCGTTACTCACATTTATTGCTTTGTTAGGCTCAATATTCCGTCTTACCTCACCTTCCGCCTCACATAGGTAATCGTCATCTTTAGGAGGTTGATCAATAGCGTTAAAAAAGTTTAATTTGAGATTCATGTTCCCAAATGACACCTTCATTACCCCCGTCCGGCAGTTGACACGTGCGTTAGCGGTTGCTAAGAATGGACGGCCTAAAATGACAGGAGTATGTTTCCTAGTATCTAGCACGGGTTCAGTGTCAAGGACCATGAAGTCGACAGGATAATAGCATTTATCAACCTTAACCAAGACGTCCTCGACGATTCCTCTAGGTATTTTAATAGAACGATCCGCTAATTGAATAGTAGCGGCCATAGGTTTAAGTTCACCTAAACCTAGTTGTTTATAGACGTGATAAGGTAAGAGATTAACACTCGCACCTAAGTCAAGGAGAGCCCTATGGATGATAGTGTCACCTATGACACATGAAATCGTAGGTGTACCAGGATCCTTATACTTCGGAGGAGCATGTTGAAAAATAGAACTTACTTTTTCCGTGAGAAAGACCTTTTTAGGAGTATGACTGCGTATTTTGCGCTTTTGTGTACAAAGGTCTTTTAGACATTTAGCATAAGCGGGAATTTGTTTAATAGCATCGAGGAATGGAATATTGATTTTTACTTGTTTAAATACCTCGAGTATATCCTCAGTTTTTGACTTTTTCTTTGTAAGATTTGATGGTTCCTCAACATTAGGTGGAAAAGGTAACTTTGGAATGTAATTAGCTGGGACCGGTTCTTTATCTTTTTGAATTCTACTCTCCTCACCCTCCTTATTCAAGTTAATGTCATTTTGATCCAGAATCTTAACAACTTCGTCTTCCCGAATAGTCGCCCTAGTCGATACGGCGTTTACTTGTTCACTTAACCCCTTAATCTCATATTGTCCCTTAGGATTTTGAATAGTTTGCGCAGGCAACTTCCCCTCATTTCTACGACTCACCGCAGTAGCTATTTGTCCCATTTGGGATTCAAGCTTCGCAATGGATTGTGTATGAGAGTGCACTATTTGTGCTTGTGCTTGGACTTGAGTTTCAATATTCTTAAGGGAAGCCAACACCGTCTCCTCAAAAGCGTTAGTCCTTGGGGGGTTAGGATTAGGAGGAGGGTGTTGGTATTGATTTTGTTGAAATTGGGGTCGATAAGTGTTAGGAAAATTATTTGACCTAGGCGTATAATTATTTTGTGGGAATTGTTGCATAGCATTTACGTGTTGCTCCACAAATTCGGGAAACTGAGATGCTGATGGGCATGCAAAGATATTATGTGACGGTGCAGAACACAATTCACATACTTCATGAGGAGGTGCGGTTGTCGCTTGATTCATTATCATAAGGCGATCAAGTTTTTTAGATAATTTTTGAAATTCAATAGAATGACTCGACTCAAACTTCACCTCTCGTTTGGGTGGAGGAAGATATCCTTGCGAACGTACCGACACAGCCTGATGCATCGAGTTCTCGCTTAAAGTTTCAAAAATTTTCCAGGCCTCGTCGGCGCTTTTGTGTAGGAAAGTTCCCGCACAAACGGCATCGACGATATTACGGACAGAGGGAATTAGTCCCTCGTAGAAGACCTGAACAAGTTGCCACTTAGGAACCTGATGATGTGGGCAAGAGCGTAATAATTCTTTAAATTTCTCCCACGTATCATAAAGTGATTCCCCATCTTGCATAACAAAGTTTGTTATGGATTTCCTTATCTGATTCGTACGCATAATAGGAAAAAACTTTTGTAAAAATGCGGTGTGTAAGGCTTCCCATGTTTTAATTGTGTTTGGTTCAAGTGATTGAAGCCAATACTTAGCTTTGTCTCTTAAAGAAAATGGAAAGAGCCGCAATTTTAATTCATCATCATTTAAGTTTTGGATTTTCAAAGTAGAGCATATGTCCTGAAAATCCCCTAAGTGTTGATATGGATCTTCATTTAGACGGCCATGGAAAGAAGGTAGTAGCGAGATCGTAGACGACTTTATCTCAAAGTGAGATGCTGTCGCCTTAGGTAATTCGATACCGGCTTGTGGCGTGTAAGTAGTAGGAATAAAATAATTTATAAGTGGAGGAGGTGGCGGTATATTAAGATTATTCATATTAGCACCGTCGTTTTGATTGTTATTGTTATTTCCACCGTCAGCCATTTTAATCGGTTCGATTTTAAAAGTTCGAGTTTTCCTTAACCGTTCACGGGTACTTTGAATTTCGGCCTCAAACAACAACAACGGAATCGGAGTTGATTCGTCGTCTTGCAACCCAGCTCTAGAAGCTTGGGTTGTGGACTTACTAGTTCTTAAGGTACGTTCAAGTTCAAGATCGAAAGATTTTAATTCTGGTTTATTTGAACGTGTACCTAACATAAACTAAAATAAAGAAAAAGAAACTAAAAACAAAGACTGACTAAACAAAAGAAACAAATAGCAATCACGCAAATAAGACGACAAGCAAGCACACAGTACTACTATGATGCATGAATATTATCCTGTAATACAATGACCGCGTCAAGCCCAGCGCCCCGGGTTTCCTAGCTAATGCAGTGCAATTCACCCTAAACTAATGCAAGTAATTGCGTCTCAGCGTCCTGACTTACAGTGATTGGATGCGAAGTTAAAGCGAGCAATTTACTTAATTTTTATTTATTTTATTTGCGTAAGCTCCTTTGATGTAATTAGCTACTCCACTCGGAAACGTTGGAATTTGATGACTCGAAAACCTATAAAATAAAAGAACAAGTTAGTAATTTAAAACAAAAACGGAAAATAAGAAGAATAAAAACTAATCTAATATTTACGAATTAACTAAACTAAGATTATAAAACTAAATGTAGTAATGCAATCCCCGGCAACGGCGCCAAAATTTGATGTTGTCAGAATCAAGATATAAAAAGTGTACTTTACTTTTCTAAGGATTTGTAGTAGTGAAAGTAAAGGTCGAACCCACAGAGATTGAATTACTACGACTCTTAATTTTAAAACCTAAATCTAATTAATTATGAAAATAAGATTTTGATTTGAATTTTAATTAAACTAAGAACAATGAAAGTAAATCTAAATTATGAAAGCAATTAAAAATTATTTTTATAAATATGTTTAGGGAACCTAGGATTGCAAATCCACCACTAGCTTCATAATAAGGTTATTTACGAATTACTTTAGCTTATTAAGTTGGATGATAATGGGGAGTTGTAGCTACAAGCCCAATTCCTCCGTCAAGAAAATAACTATGGTTCAAGCACCAACATAATCCATCTTCGGTTAGCACGAATTATCCCACACTAAACTAGGGTTGTGGTATAATCCGTCTAATCTAGGCATGAATTATTCGGATACTTGATAGCACAATTCAATTTAAGCACCATTACATGTAAATAATCTAAACAAGCACAGCAAGTATAGATCATTGAGCACATCACAGTCAAAATAGATCTAAGACAAGAATAAACTTTGAAAGTAATGATTTAATCAATAGAAGTACGATTTATTTATAAAAAATCCTCTAAACATGTAATCATCATTCATACATAATAAATCTAAAATAAAAACATAAATAAAACCCTATTACTTGGCTAGGGTTTCATTGAAACCCTAGATCTAAAGTTTAGTTGGCCATAGAATTGATGAACAGCAAGAGGTTGATGGAGGAAGTCATGGGAATCCTTGGTCTTCTTCTTCTTCTCCTTGCTTTTCTCTCTTCAATGGCTGAAAATAATATGTGTATATGGCTGTGTATAATGTTGTGTAATGATATGTAACACTCAATTTGATTTAGAATAGGATTTATATAGAGTTTGGAGTGATTTAAGAAGCTTTCCTAAGCCAGATCGCACTAAAATAGCTATATTTTGTAATCTGGACGTCATATGCACAAACCACCTTCGCTGGGCATTTTAATTTAACAAAATACGTGTTTTTGATTTTTGCACAGGTCGCTCGTGCGACCCGCTCGCGCGAGGTCCTTTTCGCTGCACTGCGCGACTTTCGTAGAATTGCGATAACTTTTTGCTCGAAACTCGGATTGACTCGCCGTTTGAAGCCACGCGTCCGTAACTCCAAGATCTACATTTTATATCTCTAGAGAAATATCTCAAATCCAAAGTATTCTTTGTCAAAAATGTAATTTTCCGAGACTGCTACTGCATTCAGCTTTCACCAGAATCACCGTTTAAGCCCAGAATGACTTCCAAAGCCACTAATCGTTGGATTTTTGTGCATTTTCATATTAAAGCTCCCAAAATCTACAAAATATAGAATACTTATTAAAAATCACTTAATAACTACATGAAATGGGCTAACAAAGCATATTTTTAGGACTATAAACGGCAACTATTCGTTGCCAATCAAATACCAAGGAACTAATCCAAAGATCTATTACAACATTTTATGAATTCCCAATCCTTACACAAGTTTTAGGATTAAAACAAAAGCATATACAATTGTGGTTCCCCGGCGTTCCTCGGCCTCACTCCTCACAATTCTTCTTGTCTTTCCTCTTACCTGCAATGGAGTACATCTCCACTGCTTAGCTACATGCTGAACGTACAAGTCTAACATATGCAATATATGATAAAACATGCTTTAATCTCATAAATCATGTCAATAGTCTCCAGGGAAAAAAAAACGCATTCATCTGGTAGTGGAAAGTCCAAGCCTTAAACCCCGATGTCAATGGCAAGTCCAAGCCTACAACCATTACATCCCCCACAAGTGCCATGGCAAGTCCAAGCCTACAACCATGCACAGTAGCTGTCGCTACTCAAATTCTCAAACATCGAGAAGCTTACTCCGACATGAATTTGTATAAGACCCCCTTTTGACCCACATAGACAACTCAACGTGCTCGCGTAAATTTAGACATGCTTTTCACAATTTAGCGCGTGTATAAGTAACGGGCCTACAATTAACACATGGATTTCGCCCGGATCTCAATTTCATCGTCGAAATATAAAACATGTATTTCTCTATATTTCATAAGTTAGGACTTCATACCTCGTGCGATTTCCCCCAAACTTTGAAGGATCGACTAGGAGGTCAATTAATCGTCGAATTTCGAATTTGAGAAAATTCCTACAAGTTTATACCTGTTTTTCCCAAAAGTCTAGAATTAAGATTTTTACAAAAATTGGCCAAACACGGTCTAAGTAGTATCAAAACGTAGGTCTTACCTCCACGAGTTCAAATCTTGAATCTGGAGAAAATCTGACGGACGGAAGGTCGTCGTATGTCGCCGGCAAGCTCGTGGCAACCAAATCTCCTTTCTCTCTCCTCTCTCTATATATTTGTGAGTTTTTGATGAGAATGAATCTCATCCACTACTATATATAGGCAAACTCATCGGAATTTGCGTTTACCTCCCCACGAGTTCCTCAAACTTCTAATTAACCCATGAAACGTCGCACACGTTCATTTTATAACTTTACGAGTGAAAACTATAAATTTCAAAAGTTTTCGACTAGGTTTCGTTTGGTCCAAAAATAACGTCCGAAAACTATATTCTGTGGAATCTCTACACAACCTACCTTTTTAATTATCGTATCACTCACGTTCTCACCACAGTTCTCAAAATTTTAACAAACAATACCGAAAATACTAGAAATTATACTACACAGGTATAATTCACTATTTACAAAATACCATATAAGTCAAATAACATTTAAATCATATAAATGCCATTTACTCATGCTTATGCCATATGAACTACCATGTTCCCGTGTCCTAACTGACACTTTACCTTGATCCACAGTCAACCTCAACTCAAATTATTAATAACATTAATAATTTCAAAATCTCAAAGGATGCATTTTCAAAATCGTAAAATTTCTGGAACGGGTGTGACAACTCTCCCCTCCAAAAAGGAAGTTTGTCCCCAAACTTTACCTCATGTGTCGAACAGGTGCAGATACTCATTCCGCATGACTTCCTCATTTTCCCACGTAGCCTCTTCAACAGTGTGACTATGCCATAATCCCTTCACCATCAGAATCGTCTTAGTTCTTAAGACTTGTTCTTTTCGATCTAGAATCTCGACCGGTTGTTCTACATAAGTCAAGTCTCCCTGAATTTGCAGCGGTTTAGGTACAATGATCTTACTCGCATCAGTCATACACCGTCTCAACATCGATACGTGAAATACGTTATGCACATGTTCCAACTCTGATGACAAGGCCAATCGATAAGCCACTGGACCTACTCTCTCTAGGATCTCAAAAGGTCCTATAAATCTTGGATTGAGCTTTCCCCTCTTTCCAAATCGTACAATGCCTTTCGAAGGCGATACTCGCAAGTATACGAAATTTCCCACTTCAAAATTCATCGGTCGTCGTTTAGAGTCCGCATAGCTCTTATATCGACTCTGAGCTACCTTAAGACGTTCCTGAATCAATTTCACCTTCTTAGTAGTCACCTGTATTAACTCAGGTCTTAACAACTTTTTTTCTCCCACCTCGGTCCAACAAATTGGTGATCGACACTTACGGCCATACAAAGCTTCATATGGTGCCATACCAATACTTGATTGAAATCCGTTGTTGTACGCAAATTCAATTAATGGCAAGTGGTGCTCCCAATCACTCCCAAAGTCTAATACACACAATCTCAACATATCTTCCAAGGTCTGAATCATACGCTCTGACTGTCCGTCGGTTTGAGGATGAAATGCAGTACTGAAACTCAATTTCGTACCCATAGCTTTTTGCAAACTTCCCCAAAACCTTGACGTAAAGCTACTATCCCGATCTGATACAATCACTGCTGGAACTCCATGTAGTCTTACAATCTCTTTCACATACAACTCTGCTAACCTCAAAGGCTTAGTCGTCTTGATTGGTAGAAAATGAGCTGACTTGGTTAATCGGTCAACTATAACCCAAATCTTATCATTCTTATTACATGATCGTGGAAATCCTGAAACAAAGTCCATTGTGATCTCGTCCCATTTCCATTCTGACACAGGTAAAGGTTGTAATAATCCCGCGGGTACTTGTCTCTCTGCTTTAACCTGTTGACATGCCGAACATTCAGATACAAACTTAGCGACTTCACGCTTCATACCCTTTCACCAGAAGTTTTCTCTCAAGTTTCTGTACATCTTATTACTTCCCGGGTGCACTGAATATCTAGTACTATGTGCTTCCTTCTAAAGTCGTTCTTTCAAATCTTTCACATTCGGTACGCATAATTAGTTCACAAGCATCAACGCCCCTTGTTGCAAGATAAATCCTGGTCGTTTTCCCAAAGGTATCTCGTCCTTCATTTTGCACAAATAGACATCGTTAAATTGTTCTTCCTTGATCTCATCAATAATATCTGGGTGTGCCATGATCGCCATCATTAAACCACCACTAGTCTCTGGAATCACATCCAATTCTAAGCGTTCCATCTCTTTTATCAACTCTTTTTGTTGTGTTAGCTCGTCGGCTAAATTCCTCGGCGTCTTCCGGCTTAATACATCGGCTACTACATTCGCCTTTCCCGGATGATACTCAATCGAAAGATCGTAATCCTTCATCAATTCTAACCATCGTCGCTGTCTCATATTCAAATCTCGTTGGGTGAAAATGTATTTCAAACTCTTGTGATCTGTGAATATCTCACACTTTTCCCCGTACAAATAGTGTCTCCAAATCTTCAAAGCATGAATTACCGCAGCTAATTCCAGATCATGAGTCGGATAATTAATCTCATGTGTCTTCAACTGTCTAGAAGCATAAGCAATCACTTTACCACCTTGCATAAGCACACATCCCAACCCTTTGTGTGAAGCATCACTATAGATTACAAATCCTTCGGTTCCGGATGGTATTGTCAGAATAGGTGCTCTCGTTAGTCGTGCTTTCAATTCTTGAAAACTGTCTTCACATTCCTGACTCCATTCAAATGTAATTTCTTTCCTCATCAACCTTGTCATAGGTAAAGAAATCTTTGAGAAATGTTCAATAAAACGGCGGTAGAATCCCGCTAATCCCAAGAAACTTTGAATTTCGGATACGGATGTCGGCCTTTGCAAATTTGATACAGCTTCTACTTTGTGAGGATCAACTGATACTCCATTCTTGTCAATCACGTGACCAAGAAAAGTAATACTAGACAACAAAAATTCACATTTCTTGAATTTACCAAATAATTGTTTCTCTCGTAATCTCTGAAGTATCAACCTCAAGTGGTTCTCGTGTTCTATCTCACTCAGTGAATAGATAAGGATATCTTCAATGAATACAATCATAAAGTCATCCAAATAATCCTTGAATACTCGATTCATAAGATCCATGAACGCGGCTGGTGCATTCGTAACCCCAAACGGCATAACTAAGAACTCATAGTGTCCATAACGTGTTCTGAAAGCTGTTTTCTCAACATCTTCGGCCTTCACTTTCAACTGATGGTAACCCGATCTCAGGTCTATCTTGGAGAATACTTGTGCCCCACGAAGTTGATCAAATAAGTCATCAATTCTGGGTAACGGGTACTTGTTCTTAATCGTTAACTTGTTCAGTTCCCAATAATCAACACACATTCTCATCGAACCATCTTTCTTCTTTACAAACAATACTAGAGCTCCCCACGGCGATACACTTGGTCGGATGAAACCCTTGTCAAGTAGCTCTTGTAATTGGATTTTCAGCTCCTTCAATTCTACAGGTGCCATTCTATACGGTGCCTTAGATACGGGTCTTGAGTATGGTATAACCTCAATAGTGAACTCGACCTCTCTCTCAATAAGAACATCTGGTAGGTCATCAGGAAATACATCACGATATTCTAGCACTATCGGAATGTCTTCTACTTTTAATTCAGTCGCCGAGACACCAGTCACTGAACATAGAAATCCCTGACATCCCTTTCTCAATAACTTTTCCGCTCGAATAGCTGAAATTAAATATGGGCCTACAATTAACACATGGATTTCGCCCGGATCTCAATTTCGTCGTCGAAATATAAAACATGTATTTCTCTATATTTCATAAGTTAGGACTTCATACCTCGTGCGATTTCCCCCAAACCTTGAAGGATCGACTAGGAGGTCAATTAATCGTCGGATTTCGAATTTGAGAAAATTTCTACAAGTTTATACCTGTTTTTCCCAAAAGTCTAGAATTAAGATTTTTACAAAAATTGGCCAAACATGACCTAAGTAGTATCAAAACGTAGGTCTTACCTCCACGAGTTCAAATCTTGAATCTGGAGAAAATCTGACGAACGGAAGGTCGTCGTATGTCGCCGGCAAGCTCGTGGCAACCAAATCTGCTTTCTCTCTCCACTCTGTAGATATTTGTGAGTTTTGGATGAGAATGAATCTCATCCACTACTATATATAGGCAAACTCTTCGGAATTTGTGTTTACCTCCCCACGAGTTCCTCAAACTTCTAATTAACCCATGAAACGTGGCACACGTTCATTTCATAACTTTACGAGTGCAAACTATAAATTTCAAAAGTTTTCGACTAGGTTTCATTTGGTCCAAAAATAACGTCCGAAAATTATATTCTGTGGAATCTCTACACAACCTACCTTTTTAATTATCGTATCACTCACGTTCTCACCACAGTTCTCAAAATTTTAACAAACAATACCGAAAATACCAGAAATTATACTACACAGGTATAATTCACTATTTACAAAATACCATATAAGTCAAATAACATTTAAATCATATAAATGCCATTTACTCATGCTCATGCCATATGAACTACCATGTTCCCGTGTCCTCACTGACACTTTACCTTGATCCACAGTCAATCGCAACTCAAATTATTAATAACATTAATAATTTCAAAATCTTAAAGGATGCATTTTCAAAATCGTAAAATTTCTGGAACGGGTATGACAGGTGAGTGGTCTCTTTTATTGATGCAAGAGACTTACTCGTACACAAAAATTAGACAGATTAAGTAATACAATCTGATTTAGGATTGATTGGCATCATTCAAGAGGGTTTGCTAATTGGATTAGGAAACAATTTGCACTTCCCATTAGTCGTCTAACTTGTATAAGAAACTGTCTGAAACATTCTGGATCACGTCCTGGGGCTGAGCCATGCTGCATTCTTGACAGGTTGACCCAGCGTTACAACCTTGACCTGTTTGGTCGGGCCTTAGGACGCCGAGTCTACTGCTCGGGATGAGTCTGCTGACCTGTCTTGGACTGTCTGATGATTGGCCAATACTGCATCGATCCAGGGGTCTGGCTTCTCCTCTGGCAGAGCCTTGCACTATAGGATCAGGAGACCCAGGGAGCCGGCAACTGCTCGAGAAATCGAGATAAGGGCCGGTTGCTTAGTAGAACCGCTCGGTCATAGAGTAGAGCTAATTTTGTGTATATCACCTCATATAGTGAGTTCTGTGGGGATTATCTCACTTTCATCTCGATGTAGTTTTATCAGCATGATTGATGGTAATATATTCATGGTTGCTCCATTGTCGATCAGTACCCTTGAATATGGTTCCCCATCGATGGCCGCGTTGATGTATAACAGCTTTAGATGTTGTGACATTCCTTCTGTGGGCTTCTCAAATATGACTTTCGCGGGCTTTTACCTGCTTCATCATCAAATTTTGGCCTGATTATCTATGCTTTCGATCATCAGCTTTCACTTCGTCCTTGGTAAATACAATCGTTGATTTATCATTCTGATCTTCAAACACGTCACCAGCCATTTGATTCTCCTGGTTGGGCTGTGCCCCAAATGATACTGGTAATGTGTAAACCATATTCACTGAGAAGTTTCTTGGAATACTTCCAAATTGGATGTATTTGTCCAATGGTTCTTCAGAATCAGAATCCACATTGGCCATGTCTATGTTCGATTCTTTTGCTTCAGAGACTGATGGCGTCTTCAGCTTTTTTAGCTCACTACTTATGCTTTCAACTTCAATCTTCTCTTTTCCTATCCTGCTAAGAATCACCCTTGGTATGATATCCTCATGTTTTTTTGTTCCTTCGATCTGCCCGCTTCGTTGTTAACTGATACTTAGCCTCCCAATCCCGAGTAGATTGAATTAACCTCTGCATTCTCCTTTTCTTCGTCTCAGTGAAGTAGGCTTGCTCTGGGAATTTGGGATTATCTACCTTTTCTCCAACGGTTTGATTTTGCCCATGGGGGAATGACCATTCTTGGAGATTGATAACGATATTGATGCTCTTCCCACCTATATTGCCTCTCCTCTCCTGAATCTTTATAAAAGTATTCACATCTCTGGAGTTCGGGCTTCTTATGACTCCTGATCAGGGTAACGAATACGGCTTTGTATCGACCTTCTTGGACTTGGAGACCGATATGCCTTCTCTTTCCTTAATTCAGATTGAGTTGTTGTTTCGGCTTTACATTTGGGGCATAACCCTTGTTCGATCAATTCAATCATCCACTGCAAAGTTGGATTCTTGTTTGTATCTGTCTCAGCCTTATCAGATGTAACTTTCAAGGCCAATTTTGCTTTCGATGTCTATCCACTTGGTCCTGAACTAGTTTCAACAATTCCTAATTTAACCTTCTTCCTTGGTTTATAGAGGGCCACGAAGTTGGGTGCAACCATGTTTGCCCCTACAACTGTAGGAAATGAACTGCTATCTACTCTCATTTTTTGCGAACTTCAAATTTAGTTTGTCGACCATATCCTGCAACACATTCCGGAACACAAATACCTGTTAGTACTATGATGCCAGGAGTTATGCCACTTGCAATACTCCTTCCCTTTTAGCTTGTTAGCTGGGGGTAGCTTGTGGCAGTCGAATTTGCCTATCGTCCATCATAAAGTCAAAGATTTGATCAGCCATTGCAATGTTAAAAGAGTATTGTTTGCCAATCTCGAAAGCCTATTTCTTGACTGACGATAATTGTGCCTCGGTTAGTATTGGCAATGGCTGGCACATGTATGGCCATTTTGACAGAATCTCGACCGCATCAATTTGAGTGTTAATTTCACACTCAATTGTATATATGTCATAATTGGGATCCCTATAGTAAGTTCCTTTCGAGGAATTTTTCCTCTCCTGTTTCTCTTCTAACATAAGTTCATATCGGGCTGCTCGGGTTGCCAGCTCGAATAGATCACGAAAGTCCATATCTTCAAACTTCTTTCTTAACTCAAAAGTAAGTCCTCCTAGAGCTATGTTGACAAATTCTTCTTCAGGCAACATAATCTTGCAACGGTGTTTAGCCCATTTAAATCTAGTTTTATACGCTTCAACTGACTCTCCTTGAAGCTGGTATAGCCTGGTCAGGTCAGCCATCGAGACTTTGGGCTTAGTATGATAGAATTGGGCATGGAAAGCTTCTTCCATCTGATTCCAAGTGCAGAAAGAGTTTGGTGGAAGATTTATATACCAAATGAAGGCTACCCTAGTTAGAGAATTGGGGCAATAGCATATCTCCCCAGTGTCTTACTTCTCTGCTTTGGATCAGGAAGCGACCGATATGTTCTACGGTTGATTGATCACTTTTACCAAAAAACATAGTAAAGTTAGGCACCTTATATCCTCTTGGAAGAGAAGTTCTCTCGATTGCATCACTATGCGGCCTCTTGTACGCGGGCTGTTATGTCCTACGAAGTAAACCACGGATGTCCTGATGGATGACTTTGGCAATATGCTCTCGATCAACCCTCACCGTTTGAGCAGGAATACCTCCCCTTAGACCAACCTCATATCCTGGGACCAATCTTTAATTCCTTGAGGGTTCATCATCTATTTCTTCAATATTTTCAAACAACGGGTTAATCTTTCCCCATTGCTGGTCCAAACCTTGCCCGTTTTGTCTGGCCAGTGGCTCCTTGAGGGTAATGCCCACTCGGGCTGAGGCCTGTGGTGGGTTCATAGTCTCTCCTAGAGCCTCTTTACCATTCCTCTTCTGAGGGGTAACATATTTTTCAGTCTAGGAGGATGAAGGAGCAATATGGATTGCCCCAAACCAACCTAAGATAGCAAGGTTGGTGGTATCGTTGGCTGTGAAAGGCCACTCGCTTGATGTTCTTTTCACTTCTTTAACTCGCGAAACATTTCACTTATTTGGACGAAAGTTTGATCTTGCCTAATGGACATCTCAGCAAAGCACTGATTAAAGTGTTCTATTATGCTACTTTCCATATTAGATAAATTAGCCTGGCATGGTGCCAAATTATCTGGAGACTCTACATCACCGATAGGTTTACGCGAGCCCCCCTCTTGGGAAGGGCCCCTGGATTTTGTTCCTTTTCTAGCCATTTGACACTGTCCCATCGGTCGTGCCAAAAATTCTTTGCTCTAAAATCTATGGTGTGTTCTTGGGCGTGCCAGAGTCCACTTGGACTTAGGGAGGTGTAGGTGTTATATGCCTCTATCTAACTTCTAATTCAGGCGGTTATTATCAAAGTGCTTAACAATAGCAGTGGGTTTTACTCTACTTTGATGCAAGTAAGTAAACACAAATGGAAATGGAAAAACGAACAAACACAGAATTCAAAATACGTCAGGGATCACCATCTTCATTAATATCACATGAAACAACAATTACAGTAACTCAGGAAGGTAATTGAAATTCACAATCACTCAAGGATAGACAAAAATGCTTGAGGAGAAAAATAAACAAAGTATGCTAGGACAGGAATGGGGTGTGTGTGTGTGTTAGACCAAATGAAATGTTGCACATTTAACCCTATTTACAGACATAGTTAATAACTACCCTTGATAATGTGGTTGTGGCTCCTTAATTCTAGGGCATGAACAATTAACTTCCCCACTGTGCATCCCATTATCTCTATTCTTCTATCACGTTGCAATTTTAGTGGATGTAACTGCCTTCTAATTCCAGCTTAGCAAAGACCCACGTTCATGTCCTCATCCACATTCAACTGCCCGTTAAACCTTATCAATATCGCTCTCATTGCCTGACGCTTTGCTGCTCCAACTTGCTTGCTACCATATCTCGGCCTTGATCATATGGGGTCTTCATAGGTGATCATTGCCCTTGTTAAACGTTGTCCTTACTATCCTTGTACCAGTTTCTTGACCTTTGTCCCTTGGCTTAATTGGATGACCCCGAGGTCAACATTGATGAAAACCAATACTGTGTTGCCTTCAGTCATGAGACCAATGATCATTGTCTGATGGTTTGTCCCTTTACACGTACTGGGATCGTCATCGGTCTGAACTTTGTTTTTTGGGCCTTATCCTTAGTCATTTAGCCAACTATACTCATGGTGACATCATCGGACCACATGACCTTCACGTGGCTTGAAAAATCCCAAACTAGGGTGCAAACAGCTACGCTTGGATTGGTTTAGAAAACAAAAAAGGTTGAAGTGATTAAGAAATTTTGTTTTCACAATGTTTGTAACAAAATGTAAAGGGAAAAAAAAATAACACAATGGGGTATCATATTTATTTTTACTTCACTAATATCTTCTTTTTATTTCACTAGTAGAGTAAGAACACTGACACGACTAAATAGTTGTGCGCTCTTGTGCAACACCCAAGTGTAGGTGATCGTGCAAGTAATATAGTACTGGAAGTCCAGGTCGATCCCACAGGGAAGGAATAGGAAGAATGTCTACTAAGTTATAACGTAAACAAAAAGAAAAGATCATAAAGGAGCGAAATTCTAACGAATCCTAATTAATTAAATTAAACTAAATAATAAACTAAACATAAAGAAACATAATAATTAAACAACTAAACTAAAGGTGTTGGAAATTTCTAGAATTCACATTGATCCTAACCATCTACCATCATTAACATTCTATGGAGTTCATTTCTTTTCAGCATTCCGTATTTTTCTAAAGATAAAGAATCAATAGCCCTTTCATGACCGTGACTACATCATCACAGTTGATTTAAAATACTTGGAACACAGTTTAAAATAATGGTTATTACTTGCACTCTAAATGGTGTTAGCATTCAAAGTTGTTTTCAAAAGTCATTGAAGAAAATAGCCTTATGTAGACACCCCATTTTGTCGGCTATCAGATTTAGGAGACCCATAGCTTGGTAGTTCACAATGATCGTAAAAGACTCAAAAGGACTCTCGGAAGTCAGCTCTATCTCTCAGAATGCTCAGAATGACCAAAATGCCCTTGAAAGTCCGAAAATTCCCAGATTTGGTCCCAAAGTTCTGAAAACATACTACGTCGTAAGAAAAGTGATAAAATGAGTTTTTAAATAAAACCGAAAGAAATCGTCAGCTCCCAGAGACCCCCGGAAGTCCCGGAAGTTCCCCGAAAGTCCCCGTTGACCGGTTTGACCAAGGTTTGACCAGGTTTGACCAGAGTTTGACCAAGTTTGACCAAGTTTGACCGAAATTGTCTGAATTCACCAGAACCATTCAAAATCATGAGAAAAGTATTAAAACAAGTTCCAAAAGAAAATCGAGCGAAAACATCAGCTCCTGGGAGCTCCCAGAGGTTCCCAGAACTTCCCGGGAATCCCAGGTTTGACCAGTTTGACCAAGATTTGACTTTGGAATCGGGGCACCAAAACAATTTTCAAATATTTTTCATGGATACTAGAGGTCAATAGCTTTCCAACGGTATATCGCACATAATTTCTGGATTTAAAACGAATTTATTATGAATTTCCAAAGGCGAAAAAGGCGATCAAATCGGCTTTTATCGCGAATACCGCAAAACTTTTCAAAGTGACCTATCCCCGAACTATTTTTTATGTAAAGTAGACTCCATTACCTTTCCAACGGTATATCACAACCTCAATTTGGAGTTCGTATGCATTTTCTGTGAATTTCGGACGAAATAGGGCCTTTTCGCGAATACCGGAACTTCGGGGGGCCTAAACAGCATTATCCAGACGAGGGGAGGAGCAGTGCCGCCGCGGCACTGGCCCACTGCCGCCGCGGCAGTGGCCCAGTGCCGCCGCAGCACTCCCCTCCAGAACAGTAAGTTTTTGTAAATATTCTTGTGGTCCCATTTTGATTAATTAAAATCCAAAACGACGTGGTTTCATGATTTCAGATGTTTGGGACCAATGGGAGTACTTTCTAAATCCCAAAAACACCCCAAGTTGGCCTATATAAACACCCCATTACTCCTCATTTTGGGGAGGAGTCAAATGCAAGTTTAGAAAAAAGTTTGGGAGAGAAAGTGTAGAGATAAGGTTAGAGTGGAGAGAAAAGAAGCTTTCTTCTTTGGTTTTTCAAAACAAAAGTGAGTTCTAACTTTGTTTTTACTTCATTACTTCCATTTACTTCAACATTCAATACTCCCAACCACCATTTTAGTGAGCATTCAAGAGTGTGGAAGCTTCTTCCATGTCTAGTGTCATTACATATGAGTGATACACCAATCTACAAGTCTCATGCTTCATGAATATCATCTATTGATTATCATCTACTTGCTTGATTATATATATGTTCATCTCTCTTTATCTCATTTCTTTTTCTTTTCTTTATTTACTTACTAGTTCATCATCATCTAAGTGATGACATGAAGTTTGGGGTGAGTGAATCCTTATGGATAGTAGCTCTTGACCTCAAAAACATGTTTGATAGATGATGATCATAACCTCAATACTTCCAAGGTATTCTTGGAATGTATTGAAGTTATGTCCAAAATAAAATAAATCTCTCCAACAATCTTGGAGGTTCTTGATGATGAGTTTTAATGTTGACATTTTAAGTGGCTATAATCCTTATTGAGTATTGAAAATGTGCTTTCAAAACATCTATTTCAAAACCCCTCTCAATCCCTCTCATTTGGTTTCAAGAAACAAAACTTTGTTTTCTCCAAAATCTTCAAAACGATGAGTCAAAACAGTGAGTGAGTTGAGTTCAAAGATTTCTCTAGAACTCAATACTCAACATATGGATGCAAGGCCACTTGGAAAGTCTTCCTAACTCATTGGAGAACACCCATGATTTTTGGTTTGACTTGGAAGTACTTGGAAATGGTCCATTTGGATCCCAATATTCCTTCCAAACATTCTGTTTTTACTGTCACAGCAGCTAGGTCAACTTACGACCTCTTTTCCAGAAAACATTTCTAAAAGGGGTGGTCCTAACTTATTTTTCCTTTAAAATTCAATGTCTTAGGAAACCTTCTGTATAAAATGGGCCTCTAGATCATTCTTTTTCATTTTCTAAGATTTTCTAACATTTCAGACGACAGTACGAACTCTGTTTCTGAGTGACCTCTATTGTTTATGTAATTTCTCTCAATCTGTGATAGCTATTCAAGATTGGCCTCTTGGGTTGTGTTCTAGACATAATAAGGAACATCTCCATAAAAAATCATGCATTGAAAACATTCCTAACCCCTCTTTTCAAATTCCAAAAGATCATGCTACTGTTCTGTCCACTATTCACAGCAAGTACACTTTAACTTTCATTCTTTGATTTGAGGCTTATATGCATTCCAAATTAGTTCATATCTTAGGAAGTAGTTCATACTATATTTGTATATATCCCTTGTTGATTTCATTCATTCATTCTTGCCCATTTTAGATTTCTAAGCCATTCTAGAAATCCATGTACACAAAACACACTACAACCTTTGCACATTTTTAGATACATACATTGCATTCATGCAAGATTTGGGGTTTTTGTAACTCTTAATCTAAGGAGATTATAAGGAATGAACTCGATCACTCGTTCATGCTTCCCCTTTGATCTATTCATCCTTTCTCATCCGTCTCGGGGATTGAGAGGTCTTCTTTTATCAAAGAATAACATGCATCATTCTAGCCTTGCTAAGCATATTTTGATTTCTTTGCTTATTTGTTTCAATAACAATTCATGTCCCCCTTTAGATTAGGAAGTCTTGATTATTTGATACATGATTAGACGATCTTTCCTAGGTTTATTTGTGTGATCTTTCACTTTACATTGCATGATATTTGATTTAGATCTTATGAATGATATCTTATCTTTAGATCTTCCATTTCAAGTTTCTTATGTGATGTAATATACTATCATAGTATTAATTGCCGAACCAAACCTAGTATAAGATGATTATTTGGATGCTAATTGAGGCCCGTCGAAAGACGGGGCGAGTTGAGGGTGTTTTAGTCGCGACAAAGGCTCCTTCCTCTCTCGTACCAAAACCCCGAACCAAGTTCTTTAGTGATGAAGGGCCGGTGCCCTTATCCGCTTGGGTGAGTCAAAATTAGGTTTCTTGGTTCCTTAAAGACCAAGTGGCGACTCTGTATCTGTTTTCAACAGACCTTTTCTTTCCCTTTTCAAAACAATCTCAAACAAGAGGGAAGTGGTCCATTTCCGGTATCCACAATCTGGCGACTCTGCTGGGGATCTTTATTTTAAAACAAAAATAATACAGAGGTTTGACTCATAAGAAGCATCCTTAAAATCATCTTTTTACTGTGTTTGGTTCACCGCATTGCACTCTTGCATTTCCCCCCCCCCCCCCCCCCGACTGTGTCTGAAACGCGGCGCTGACATTGTTCAGGTCTTGCTGTGCCAGGGCACAAGTCACTGTTGATACTGTACCTTCCAAGGTATATCAAAAAGAGTAAAAACCTCCGTACTGTCTCCCTGACGGTATATTGGAACTCTCGTCAACGGACCCTCTTTGACTAAACCCAGCCTTTGCATATAGATTCCTGTAGAACCTTTCATAGGACTGTTCATTTATCTTTTCAGATAGGACAACATGATATAACTGCTGTATGTCCTGATGGGATTACCTGCGCGGTGTAGACGCTTATGTGGCATAGAACAGAACCTCTTTCTTATGATTCCCAAGGCAATCACTCACATGTAGTCACATTGAGTTGACCTGCCTAAGCATCATGACAAGGATGTCTGCTCCATGCTCGCAAAGATATACACCGCAAACCTTGTTTGTCGGTCTTGAGACATAGGAGTATGAAAACCTGCTAGAAAGTATGATCACTATAACCGTACTTACCGGTTTCCCGGAAACTCTGTCCGAATATCCCAGATATGACCATATTGACCAGTTTCTCCCAGAAACTCTGTCCGAATATCCCAGATATGACCATATTGACCAGTTTCTCCCAGAAACTCTGTTCGGATATCCCAGATATAACTACATTAACCAGTTTTTTCCCGGAAACTCTGTCCGAATATCCCAGATATGACCATATTAACCAGTTTCTCCCAGAAACTCTGTCCGAATATCCCAGATATGACAACATTAACCAGTTTCTCCCAGAAACTCTGTCCGAATATCCCAGATATGACAACATTAACCAGTTTCTCCCAGAAACCCTGTCCAAATATCCCAGATATGACCACATTAACCAGTTTCCCCCAGAAACTCTGTCCGAATATCCCAGATATGACCACATTGACCAGTTTCTCCCAGAAACTCTGTCCGAATATCCCAGATATGACAACATTAACCAGTTTCTCCCAGAAACCCTGTCCAAATATCCCAGATATGACCACATTAACCAGTTTCCCCCAGAAACTCTGTCTGAATATCCCGGATATGACCATATTGACCAGTTTCCCACAAAAACTCTGTCCAAAATTTCCGGAGTATCTCGGAAATCCATGTCATCCCTCGGTGATCATACTAGAAAGTAAGGTTAGCACACTCTGTATAGCTAGGACCTTATTTGTTTAGCTGCTATCTGTTAGAAATAGGAGCATCATATAGATTAGGGCTTACATCCGCATGTTTGTCCCATTTGCATGCACCATTCCCCCATCAATTTGCACGCACTGTTCCGAGTTGGTCCACATCACTATCTTTGTCTAGAGTCACCACTGTCAAAGATCTAATCTAGCCCTTTCAAAATCTGTCAGGTCAGTATAGATTCCCAAGGTCAGCAGTCAGGGTCTTATTCGTGGGTCAGAAGTGCGAATAATCGGTTAATCAGAATCAGTCCGACAGCTTACGTCAGCATGAATAGGGAAGAGTTGGAAAACAAGGTTACTGAATTGGGAGCGACTATAAGCCAACAATTAGACAGTCTAGCCCAAGTCCTAAAATTCATGGAAGAACTGAAACAGCAACAGCAGCGACCTCCGCCCGAGTTTCCGCCACCAGGGTTTGAACCTCCTCTACATGAGAATAATGGGGAGGAAAACTGGTTTCAAGGGGTCCCACCACTTACGTATGAGAAGAAGCTCCAAGAAAAATTGGACAAGGTCGATAAACTGGAAAGCGTACTCAGAAAAAGCAAGGGCATCGACGATTACATGTTGGATCTGGAAGGCCTCTTCGAGCCTGTCAAGCTGAAACTGCCAGAAAATTTCAAAATGCCTGCCATCGATCGCTTTGATGGAACGGGAAACCCGAAAAGCCACGTGAAGCTATGTATGAGTATCTTCCAGTCCATGGGTTGCACCCACGAGCACATTGCGATGCTATTCCCGCAAACTCTGGCAAAATCTGCACTATCGTGGTTCCTAACCTTGGAAGCCTCCAAAACCCGGGCCTGGGAGGACATTGTCCGAGTCTTTGTCGATCATTACTCTTACAATCAAGAGCTGGACGTCACCGTCAGGGATTTGGAAACAACCCGGCAAGGCAACAACGAATCCTTCGCTGCATTTCTGAGCAGATGGAGGAACAAGGTAGCCCAAATGACCCACCGGCCAATCGAGAAAGAACAGGTAAGGATGCTCATCCGGAATCTGCAGCCGCTCTATCATGAGAAATTATTCTACCAGTCCATCTCCACCTTTAAGGAGTTGTTTGAAGTCGGAACCCGAATCGAAGATGCTATCAGGGAGGGGAAGATCAAGAAGGAAGACCCTCCGAGTCAGCCAAGAAGGCCCAACTACTCCCGGAATCCCCCGGATGTCAATGCCCTTAGCGGCCAACCCATGGCATATCCTCCAAGGCCATACCAACCCTCCAACCAGGCAAATTCCTCCAACCGCCCTTTCCAGAAAAAGCCCCTCCGCAGTTTTGCCAAGCTAGAAATCTCTCTCTCCTCAGCCCTAGATCGCCTCCTCAAAAAAGGCCATCTCCAATTACTCCAGCCTCGAAATACCCCGCTCCCGCCTAACTGCGATATGTCCAAGCGATGTACTTATCACCAAGCCCCCGGCCATAACACTGATGATTGCGTGCGCCTCCGCCACGACATCCAAGACCTCATCGACCAGAATATCATCGAGCCGCCACCAAAGCAGCCTCATATCACCCAAAATCCTCTACCAAACCACCAAAATGTCAACCTCATTGAGTCCAGTCCCGTACCCTTCAACCCTGCTACTTATATCACCCCCCTAGGACAACCCTTGCTTTACGTTGACATCCCGGATTCTGAGGGGATTCATCTGATCGGAGGGGAGAATGACGAGTGGCAGCAACAGCTTGACGACGAGCAGGACTTGTTCTTCCTGGAAGAGCATGACCTAGGGGCGGTAGACCTCAAATGGTATGACCCTAACGACGAGAGTGATGCTTCCATCTGGAACGAGCCAGAAAAGCCATTTGTGGGAACGGATTGTGATTGGTTTAAGAAGGATGGGACTGTAGAAGGGCCTACTCCTGCCGAGATTGATCACCTAACCAGATCAGGCCGTCATTATCAGCCTCCATAGCCTGCCACCGAAGCCGTCGAAAAAGGTCCAGTTAAAGAAAAGGGGAAAGGAAAGATGGATGAGGTCATCGAAGAAGACAATGAGCTGATCAAGCAGCTAAAGAAAACCCAAGCGCATCTCTCGATGTGGGATATTATGGTAACATCTTATAAGCACAGGCAAGCCGTGTTAAATGCTTTGGCTGGGATTGAAGTCCCCATCGACGCCGCGCCGGAGGACATGATAGCTTTCTTGGGTGCACTTACCCCCGACCCCATCATTACATTCTCCGACGAGGACCTGCCGCCAGAGGGATCCGCGCATAACAAGGCATTATACATTACTGTGGGGTGTAAGGAACAACAGGTGCCGTTTTGTCTAGTCGATACAGGTTCTGCTTTGAATGTTTGTGCCTTAAGAACTGCCACTGCTTTGGGGGTCAGTATCCTCGACATTACGCCATCTGTGCAATCCGTGAGAGCCTATGACAACACTAGAAGAAATGTGATGGGAACTGTTTCTCTCCAAATCCGGGTAGGATCTTTGGTGAGCACCGAGATTTTTCAAGTCATGGACATACCTGCCTCGTTCAATCTGCTAATTGGGAGACCCTGGCTTCACGCCAACAAAGCTGTATCATCCACTGTGCATCAAATGATCAAGTACATTCATGAGAGGGAGGTAAAGGTCATCCTCGGTAATAGTTGGGGAAGTGAGGCCTTCCCGAATTACGCTCCCATTTTTGAAGTCCAAATACCTGAACTGGAAGAAGGAGAAATCGGAGGATTCTTCATGGAAGAAGTTCATGTGATCGAAGACGAAGACCGATTCCCTGAGGTCCACTCTGCAGTCGTCAACATTGTCTGTAAGATGAACTACTTCCCCGGAATGGGGTTGGGTCGACGCCAGCAAGGAATTCGGGAATTCCCGCAGATCAAAGGGCAACAAGGCACTTTCGGGTTGGGGTACAAGCCCACTGATGAGGACGTTGAGCTATAAAGGCCATGGAAGAAGAGGGTGAAGGGTCTCCCGCCATACCGCAAGACTTTAAATGGACAATTCGTCAAGGAAGGGGATGATTTCCCTTACTTCGGGTTCCCTGAACCATGGATCCATCGAACCACTGGGAGAAGGCACCCTGGGCTTGAAATCTTCGCTGACTGCGAGAGGCCCCCGTATCAAGACCCGTTCTACCCCGAAGAAGTTGAAAAGACCCCAGAGGAAGACTGGTTAAAATACCTTGACACTGAGGCGATCAAGAAGATGTGGGAAGAATCCGCTGAAGAGGAAGAGAAGAAGAGGGCCAAGAGCCAGGATGATCAGATCAAGCCTGCTGAGGAGGGTCTGAGCAACCAGGCTGTAGAGTCATCTGTCTGTGTCTCCCAATCCCCTATCCCCCCGAAGTCTGTACTACCAGTTATCGAGTCTGTACTAGAGTCGGCTGCTGTAAGCCCACCACTATCCAATGTAATCACTTCACCTGTCATGAATGAAATGAAAGACGATTCTGCTTACTCCTCTGTGTCTGAATGCACAGATCCCTCCGAGGATCTCCCAATCGAACTAAAGCAATTAATTGAAAAACCACCTGCTTATGAAATAATCGAAGATACTTTATCAGTTAACTTAGGTGAAATAGATAATCCACAGATTGTGCAAATTGGCTCAACCCTTAATAAAGAAGAAAAAGAAAAATTAACCCTCTTGCTAAAAGAGTTCAAAGATGTTTTTGCTTGGTCTTACGAAGACATGCCTGGGGTCGATCCCGACATCGTCCAACATCATATTCCTCTCCTCCCTAATTCTAAACCTGTCAAGCAGAAACTGAGGCGCATGAGACCGGAATGGGCACTCAAGGTTAAAGAAGAGGTGGAGAAGCAGTTCAAGGCAGGGTTCATCATTGTCACCGAATACCCGGAATGGATTGCCAACATCGTGCCAGTCCCGAAGAAGGATGGAAAAGTTCGTGTGTGCGTCAATTTTCGTGATCTGAACAAGGCCAGTCCCAAGGATGACTTCCCGCTTCCCCACATTGACGTTTTGGTAGATAACACCGCAGGACATGAGCTACTGTCTTTCATGGATGGCTTCTCAGGGTATAATCAGATTCTAATGGCGCCAGAAGACCGGGAAAAGACGACGTTCACCACCCCTTGGGGAACCTACTGTTATAGAGTAATGCCCTTTGGGCTCAAGAACGCAGGGGCAACGTACCAAAGAGCTGCCACCACTCTGCTGCATGATATGATTCACAAAGAGGTAGAAGTATATGTAGACGACATGATTGTGAAATCCAAGGATAGAGAAGGGCACCTGGCAGCGCTGGAAAAGTTCTTCGAAAGGTTGCGCAAATACAAGATGAGGCTGAATCCAAAGAAATGCACTTTCGGCGTAACCTCCGGTAAACTCCTGGGTTTTCTCATCACACAAAGGGGAATAGAGGTGGACCCCTCCAAGATCAAGGCAATCCTCGAAATGATGCCACCACGGAATGAAAAAGAAGTAAGGGGGTTCCTCAGAAGAATCCAGTTCATCAGCCGCTTCATTTCTAAGCTCACAGCTACATGCGATCCTCTGTTCCGATTGTTGAGAAAAGGGGAGAAGTTCCAATGGGATGACCAATGCCAAGCCGCTTTCGACAAAATAAAAGCCTACCTTCAAAATCCACCTGTCCTTTCACCACCCACTCCTCATAAGCCCTTATTCCTTTACCTGTCTGTCTCCGAAAATGCCATGGGTTGCATGCTAGCCCAAGAAGGAGAAGAAAGCCACTCCGAAAAAGCCATATACTACCTCAGCAAAAGGATGACTGGGTATGAGCTCAACTACTCTACCCTTGAAAAAACATGTTGGGCCTTGGTTTGGTGTACTCGCCGACTGAGGCACTACATGCTAGCCTTTCCGGTTGTGCTCATATCCCGCATGGATCCTCTAAAATACCTTCTCGAAAAACCCGCCCTGACCGGTCGTATATCCCGTTGGTTACTTCTATTATCCGAATTCGATATCAAGTATGTTACGAGCAAGTCAGTAAAAGGGAGAACCGTAGCTGAGCATCTCGCAGAACATGCCGTTGACTCCGAAGAAAGTGGGGACTTTCCGTTTCCAGACGAGAGCATCATGGGAATCAAGGAAGAGCAGTGGAAGTTGTACTTCGATGGAGCAGCCAACATGAAGGGATACGGAGTAGGGATGATCCTAGTATCGCCGAGTGGGGACCACACTCCGTTGGCAGTCAAGCTCAATTATAACTCCACCAACAACACCGCTGAGTATGAAGCATGCATTCTGGGAATGGAAGCAGCCTTGGAGCTGAAAGTTCAGAAGTTGGATGTCTTCGGGGATTCAAACCTCATCATATCACAAGCCAGAGGAGAATGGAAGATAAAAGAAGAAAGGTTGAAGCCCTATCATGATCATCTCGACCAACTCAAAAGGCAGTTCGAAAATATCACATTCCTCTACTTGCCCAGGGAAGAGAACCAACTGGCAGATTCCTTGGCCACTCTAGCATCGATGATCAAAATTCCTGTGGGAGTCAGGATGATGCCCTTGGTAATTGAGCAGAGGTACGAACCTTCGTTCAGCATGATCGCCACAATCGAAGAAGAAGAGAATGAAACACCGTGGTACCAGGACATCTGGAACTTCATAGAAAAGGGGATGTATCCCCAAGAATCCACCGAGAGAGACAAAAGGGCAATTCAAAGATTCGCAGCGCAATTCATCATTTGCAGCGGGAAACTGCTGAAGAAAGGATACAACGGTCACAACCTGACTTGCTTGTTTGGGAAGAGCTCCAGAAGAATGATGGAAGAAATACACGAAGGGGTATGCGACCCACACATGAACGGCCACATGCTGGCCAAGAAAATCGTGAGACAAGGTTACTACTGGACAACATTGGAAAAAGATTGTTGCGAATACGTGAGAAAGTGTCACAAGTGCCAGATTCATGCAAACATGATGCACGTGCCGCCATCTCTTCTATACAGCATGACCTCGCCTTGGCCATTCTCCACCTGGGGAATCGATATTATTGGAGAAATCGTTCCGAAGGCCTCAAATGGAAATCGGTATATTCTAGTGGCCATAGACTACTTCACAAAATGGGTAGAAGCTGCATCTTACACCAAGTTGGGGGCCAAGGAAGTGGCCAAGTTCATCAAGAGAAATCTCATCTGCCGTTACGGAGTTCCTCATGAGATTATTTCGGATAACGGAAGTCATTTCAAGGCAGAAGTCAGGGACCTGTTCGAGGAATACAAAATCACCTATCACAAGTCATCGCCATACCGACCACAGACCAATGGGGCAGTCGAAGCTGCAAACAAGAATGTCAAGGCCATACTGCAAAAATCAGCGGATACCTACAAAGACTGGCATGAAAAGCTACCATTTGCACTTTGGGGATACAGAACATCGATAAGAACGTCCACAGGAGCGACTCCTTACTCGCTAGTGTATGGGATGGAAGCGGTACTGCCGGTGGAGATAGAATTACCATCCCTACGCGTAATGGCGGAGTGTGAAATTTCTGAATCAGATTGGTTGAGAGAAAGGTATGAAGAATTGGCCCTCATAGATGAAAAGCGTTTGGCAGCAGTCGACCATGTCCGAATCTATCAGAAGAGGATAGCCCGCGCCTTCAACAAAAGGGTTCGCCCAAGGAAGATTGTCAAGGGCGACCTTGTCCTTAAGGAGCTGCGAGCTCCGATCTTTGATCCCCGTGGGAAGTTTAAGCCAAAATGGGTCGGCCCTTATATCGTCAAGACTGTTCTTTCCGGAGGAGCAACTTATCTCATGGACCTCGATGGTGTCGAATTCAAAGAACCGATCAACATGGATCGCCTCAAAAAGTACTATGCTTGACTATCCAATAACCATTCCTTTCAAGCCTTGCCTTGAACTACGCTCGACCTGATTCCCGCTCGGGGATACGTAGGCAACCACATCGGTTCGGTCGCTCCACCAACAAAAATAACCTTTCCTTTCAAAACCTTGGCCCGAACTATGTTGGACCTGATCCCCGCTCGGGGGTACGTAGGCAGACTTTCAAAAAGAAAAGAAGGATGGCTCGCTAGGTCGAAAATCCGAAAGGACGCCTAGGCAAAAATTAGAGCTAAATCCAAAGTGAGCAATAACAAAAGAGAGAAAATAGCTCGCTAGGTCACCTCCTTGGTGCCTAGGCAAAAATTATGAGCATGTGAGAAAATAAAGTCGCGGTCCTTACCATAACCCAAAAACCACCCTCCACACTAGGGGCAAACTTCGGCCACTCGCCTCATTTGCCTGAACCTCTTCTAAACTAGGGGCAAACGTCGGTCATCTACCTCGTTTGCCTCACAACCATATATATCCCAAACTAGGGGCAAACTTCGGCTACCCGCCTCGTTTGCCTCTAACAACCCCAGCAGGCTCAAGCAAGTACCAAAAGCAACAACTAAGATACAACATGTTTTCAGAAAGCTAAAATGCATAAAATGAGGTTCCCAAAATAACCAAGGTTCACCGATAAACAAACTTCGAATATTACATAAGCAGGAATAATCAAAGAAATAAAAAAGTCTTTCAAAAAGCAACCACATGTTCGAAGACGCTTGGAGGAATGAGCAGAATCAGTCAGGACTAGTGTCGTCTTAGTGTCTTTTTTTTTCTTTTTAGAAGTAGGCCTTTACTCGGTCAGTCCAACCATCAATAAAAGCAGCAATAGTGGTAGCTCTGATCCTGGAAGCAAAGACCCTCTCAGTAAACCCCCGGGGAACCTCCTGAACCTGTCCATACTGTCGGGCCAAACGGCGAGGATGATAGAAAGAAGTCTCTCTCAGACCCATCAACCACACTCTCTGGTGACCCCTGAGGCTCGTGGTGATAGCATAGAGGCCCCAACGCCTCACGATCCAGCAAATGTCAGCCTCAGATAAGGTGCTCATCATGCCCACCCAATCGGCAAAGGTATAGTGAGAATGAAGCACGGCTCGACGAAAGTAAACTGGTGGTATAAGGCCCGTCCACAGCTGAAGGCGCTCGTAAAGCCAAGCCTGTAACACCAAAGGCGCCCCAGAAAGAAGAGGAGTCCCTTGATTGAGGGCATTATCCAGACCGTTCAGAGTTTCAGCTAGAACCATGGCCATGGGATTCCTGCTAAGTTTCAGCCCGAGGCACACATGCACCAAGTCAACTGAAGTGCTCGAGAACAGGAAGTGCGAAGTCATGCACAATATCAAAGCGGCCCCACGGGAAGCATCATACATGCTGGGATTCCCAGGACTGGCATACCGGGCAATAATAGAAGCAATGTTGAGAACCTCACCTTGAATCAGCCGGCGGGAAATAGTGACAGAGCAATTCAGGTATTCAGCCAAGGCCCGCGTAGGGCTGAGGGTATCAGCAGAAGGGAGAATCAAGTCCGAGTCAGAATCATAGCCGAGAATAGCGCAGAACTCCTCAAGCATGGGGCATATTTCCAGGCCGTTGAAGTTGAAGACATGGTTCACTGGGTCCCAGTAAGCAATGGCAGCACGCAAGAACTCCGTATTCAGGGTCATCTGGCGAAGAGAAAACAGCTCGGTCAAGCCATAGCTGAAGAGGTTGATCCGCTCCACGCCATCCGTAATGTTCAGCCAAGCTGTGAGATGAGCAGGATCATACAAAGCCATATTTTCTGTCACGGCTCTAGCAAAATTCAAAATTTCGGCAGCACCTCCCCGTTTCACGGACTATCCCACCTGCAAGGAAAAAGCACTCACTGTCACAAAACTGCCCATCGCAGTAACATCCAGCAATCACAATGCACATATATCAACAAGCACACAACTGCGCCTCTAAACCGGAAGATATCCGGCCTAGGAGGCAAAACATCATAATACTCTGTCAAAAGGTCACAAATTGTGCTACACATCGTCCTACACTGTCCTAATAATCATATCCTCAATACAACCCAATCGAAAACAGGAAAAGAAAATAAAATAATAATTCTCGCTTGGGAAGCCTCAGTCCTCCTCTTCTTCGTCCTCCGTCGGACCACCCGGAGTGTACGTCGGCGATGGCCTCCTCCTACCGCCTCTACATCTTGGGCCAGTCCTCGATGAGCCAGCCCCGCCTCCACGATACTGCACACACAAATAAAAAATGAGGGCAATCAGTAAGGGAACAACAAAAAGTACAAAAACAGAGTCGAGTCAGAGACTTACCAAGGACGCCATCTGATTGGCGGCAAATTGCCCCCCTACCATCCATCTGTCAAAATAAAAAAATCCAGGGTTAGAACCTCGTAACCTTAAGAAAGTGCAAAATTAGAGACATACCCGGTGGTCTCGTGTAAGGACCAGGGACCGTAGGCTAGCTGCCAAGGCGTGACCCTCCTCAGCGTAACTCCAAGGAACATTGAGGACGCCCGCTGGCTGAGTAGGGTACCCACATGTGACTCGCGGCACCTCCATCATTTGGGGGGTGCCATCAGCGCCTAGAACATTGACAGTCCAATCCCAAGGAGGAATAGGGTCGGGAGCCTGAGGAGCCTGTCTCCTGTACATCTCGCGAAGCTAAAGGCACAGAATAAGTTAGGAAAAGATAAATCAAAAACATGGACAATGAATATAAACAAAATACAAAAAAAAAAACTCACCTCCAGGAGTGGGAAGTTAGGCATCAGGAAACGGCCACGGTAAGCCTCATAACTGGTCTCAGAAAGAAAGTGGTCCCAAACATCGGTACCAGCTAAAGCCGCCAGCAGAGCATCTCCAGAAAAGTCACTAGCATCCATCACAGGAGGATCGTGAGGGACGCGATACTGGGAACCACCAACCACTTGCCGAGACACCCGCTCACCAAGGAACCACTGTCTGCACTCAGTACTCTCCAGCAGAAGGCGGCAAGAGGTAAGAGATCTAACCGCTTGTATCTCCTCAGTGGCGGCATAAGCGACGCCCTCCCAAGGCGTCCAATCAACACTAGAGGCTGTCAACCCAGTTAAGAAGTTCCGAAGCAAAACAATCCGATGGGCCCCGCTCTTCACCCCAACAACGTCCCTCCGCCATCTCAAGCCTCGTGGGAATAGAGGCACAGGAGCCATACCATCCTCATCCTCGCCTGACTCGTCCGCTGGGGAGGGAGCCAACATCTTCAAGTATTCAAAACTCCAAAGCTACACAGACAAAGGAGAAATCAGAACAGATATGAAAATCAAAGAAATGGAAAATAAAAGAAGAAGCAGTGCATACCTCCCAAGCTCGCCAGAATCCCCCAGTGGATTTAACATCGCCCCGAGAGACCTCCCCCATATGCTTGTAGAGATGAGCCAGGGCAGCACCGCCCCAGTTGTAGGAGGGGATCTCATCAATGGTCGCCAGGCAAGAAAGGAGCCTCAAGCTCACCCGGTCGTTCCTTGTCGCAAAGATGGAGCACCCGAGGACATACATAAGGTAAACCCTCAAAAGCTGGGAATTGTTCAGATTGTGATTACCTCTACCATAGGCCCGGTAAAGCCAGCCGCAGGGGAACCAATGCCTCTCCAAGTTGGGGGGAACAGCCCCAATCAACATCTCCACCGCCTCCGGGTCAATCTCATAAAAATAGTCCAGAACCAGGCGCTTCCCGCCGACCCTCAAGCCCGTGATCATGGAGAAATCAAAAGGCGTCATAGTCATCTCTCCGAACGGCAGGTGGAAAGTATTGGTGGTGTCCCACCACCTCTCGGCCAATGCATAGAAGTGAGCCAGATCGTTGCTACTTTTCGAAACCAAGCGGACGAAGCCCCCGAACCTGGCATCATCAACCATCCTCTTAACGGTGGGCGAAAGCATGGGCGAGGCTACCATGGCCTTTCAAGGCCACTTCCGGCACCTGCACACAACAAAGGCAACAAAAGATGCACAAAATCACTATTCACAACCCGAGAGCAAAATTCACAAAATCAACATTTGAGCACAAGTCGAGCTTCTAACGGTCTCTAAGTGCACACTACGGCTCACAAAACTAGCATAGTACATAAAAGTGGTCCTAAAGTGTCGAAAGTTTCACATACCAAGCTCGCTAGAGCCGCGGCCGAAAGATGGTGTTGGGGGTCTCGCAAAATCACGTCCGGGGTGTGCACCTCGGCCTTCATCCGTCCCTTGGCCTTCTTAGACGGCCTCCTTGAGCTCGAAGCCATGGATCTACAAGAAAAATGGAAGTCACATTTAAACTTTCTTCTTGAAAAATTGGGCAAACCAAAACACCAATCAAAAATCCAACTACGGGGAAAGATTACTCACCTGAGCACGCACAAGCTGCGTTTTGGTGAATTTTGGCTTCAAAAACACCTCAAAATGGCCAAGATTGAGCTTGGGGAGCTCAAAAACCCGAGATATAAGAAGATGAAGTCCGGCCACCCAGTGCTGCCGCGGCACTGGCCAACTGCCGCCGCGGCAGTGGCCCAGTGCCGCCGCAGCACTGCTCCTCGTGGGCCCCGCGTTGCTCCGTTTCGCCCCGTTTTGGCCCGTTTTGGCCTTTTTCAGCCCGTTTTTAGCCCCGATCAGCCCCGATGGCCCATTCCAAACAAGATTTATGGGGTTTTACCCCAAGCAGACTAAAAGTTGTCAGAACTACCTCCAGCAGGCAAAAACTGGGAAAAATCGGCTCCTGAAGACCCGAATCGGTCGTTTCAGGACAATCGTCGCGAATTCCGATCAAACACAAGAATCCTGGTAATGAATCCTGGTTCCCGATCAACAAAAGAGATTCCCCGTGAACCCTGCATCATCCTCCGAGGACAAAAGCAGACAGATACCAGCTCCCAGAGGCCCTGACAGGCTCTCTTGGATTGAGCACCAAAAGAGATTCCCCGTGAACCCAAAGAGATTCCCCGTGAACCCTGCATCATCCTCCGAGGACAAAAGCAGATAGATACCAGCTCCCAGAGGCCCTGACAGGCTCTCTTGGATTGAGCACCAAAAGAGATTCCCCGTGAACCCAAAGAGATTCCCCGTGAACCCTGCATCATCCTCCGAGGACAAAAGCAGACAGATACCAGCTCCCAGAGGCCCTGACAGGCTCTCTTGGATTGAGCACCAAAAGAGATTCCCCGTGAACCCAAAGAGATTCCCCGTGAACCCTGCATCATCCTCCGAGGACAAAAGCAGACAGATACCAGCTCCCAGAGGCCCTGACAGGCTCTCTTGGATTGAGCACCCAAAGAGATTCCCCGTGAACCCAAAGAGATTCCCCGTGAACCCTGCATCATCCTCCAAGGACAAAAGCAGATAGATACCAGCTCCCAGAGGCCCTGACAGGCTCTCTTGGATTGAGCACCAAAAGAGATTCCCCGTGAACCCTGCATCATCCTCCAAGGACAAAAGCAGACAGATACCAGAGACCCCGGCAGGCCCGAAAGATTCGATCAAAAGGAGCAGTTGAAAAGGGATCCTAGAAAGTATCGCTTCATCCCCAGCAGATTCAGATTAATCCTCAGCGGGTTTATACACCGTCAGTAGTCCATTGTCGACTCGTCATCATCGGTCCATCGCTCTCATCACACCATTAGGGCCTCCATGTTCATCATAGGACATCCCAGGATTTCACGTTCGTCTCTTAATTTCCGGAGCCCCTGTGTCCGTCAGTTATTTGCCAAAAGACATCTTCGATCATAGTCCTCTGAGACCCCACATCCAGTTACATTCGCTCGCAAAGCACACTTCCAGAAGTTTGCCCCTAAAACCCGAGTCTTCTAGACTTCAATGCCCTTATCTGAGTCACCCACCACGTCACGATCACAAACACTAGCACAACACTAGCCCACTCGGAGTGGCACACCCCTTGGCACCTGCTCATCCTAGGATCAGAAAACTAGGCGTGATAGGACTCATGTATGAGATCATATCACATCCATACACAGCATATCATCCTCATATAGCATAGCATCTGCCTGATTGTTGTGTATGTGCATATGTAATTTATCCCTTTCGTGTCCTGAACTACGTCCTGGTCTGATTCCCCTTGGGATACGTAGGCAGCTCACGCGGAGCACGACCAGCATCATCCTTGCATCTTTTGCAACGCTTTTATCCTAAATCCATAGCCTCCAAAAAGTCCTGTCTCTTCAAAACTTTGGCACTCGCTTGCGACATGCGTTGCCTCGCAAGTTCCTGCCAAAGAGGGGCAAACTGTAGACACCCCATTTTGTCGGCTATCAGATTTAGGAGACCCATAGCTTGGTGGTTCACAATGATCGTAAAAGACTCAAAAGGACTCTCGGAAGTCAGCTCTATCTCTCAGAATGCTCAGAATGACCAAAATGCCCTTGAAAGTCCGAAAATTCCCAGATTTGGTCCCAAAGTTCTGAAAACATACTACGTCATAAGAAAAGTGATAAAATGAGTTTTTAAATAAAACCGAAAGAAATCGTCAGCTCCCAGAGACCCCCGGAAGTCCCGGAAGTTCCCCGAAAGTCCCCGTTGACCGGTTTGACCAAGGTTTGACCAGGTTTGACCAGAGTTTGACCAAGTTTGACCAAGTTTGACCGAAATTGTCTGAATTCACCAGAACCATTCTAAATCATGAGAAAAGTATTAAAACAAGTTCCAAAAGAAAATCGAGCGAAAACATCAGCTCCTGGGAGCTCCCAGAGGTTCCCAGAACTTCCCGGGAATCCCAGGTTTGACCAGTTTGACAAAGATTTGACTTTGGAATCGGGGCACCGAAACAATTTTCAAATATTTTTCATGGATACTAGAGGTCAATAGCTTTCCAACGGTATATCGCACATAATTTCTGGATTTAAAACGAATTTATTATGAATTTCCAAAGGCGAAAAAGGCGATCAAATCGGCTTTTATCGCGAATACCGCAAAACTTTTCGAAGTGACCTATCCCCGAACTATTTTTTATGTAAAGTAGACTCCATTACCTTTCCAACGGTATATCACAACCTCAATTTGGAGTTCGTATGCATTTTATGTGAATTTCGGACGAAATAGGGCCTTTTCGCGAATACCGGAACTTCGGGGGGCCTAAACAGCATTATCCAGACGAGGGGAGGAGCAGTGCCGCCGCGGCACTGGCCCACTGCCGCCGCGGCAGTGGCCCAGTGCCGCCGCGGCACTCCCCTCCAGAACAGTAAGTTTTTGTAAATATTCTTGTGGTCCCATTTTGATTAATTAAAATCCAAAACGACGTGGTTTCATGATTTCAGATGTTTGGGACCAATGGGAGTACTTTCTAAATCCCAAAAACACCCCAAGTTGGCCTATATAAACACCCCATTACTCCTCATTTTGGGGAGGAGTCAAATGCAAGTTTAGAAAAAAGTTTGGGAGAGAAAGTGTAGAGATAAGGTTAGAGTGGAGAGAAAAGAAGCTTTCTTCTTTGGTTTTTCAAAACAAAAGTGAGTTCTAACTTTGTTTTTACTTCATTACTTCCATTTACTTCAACATTCAATACTCCCAACCACCATTTTAGTGAGCATTCAAGAGTGTGGAAGCTTCTTCCATGTCTAGTGTCATTACATATGAGTGATACACCAATCTATAAGTCTCATGCTTCATGAATATCATCTATTGATTATCATCTACTTGCTTGATTATATATATGTTCATCTCTCTTTATCTCATTTCTTTTTCTTTTCTTTATTTACTTACTAGTTCATCATCATCTAAGTGATGACATGAAGTTTGGGGTGAGTGAATCCTTATGGATAGTAGCTCTTGACCTCAAAAACATGTTTGATAGATGATGATCATAACCTCAATACTTCCAAGGTATTCTTGGAATGTATTGAAGTTATGTCCAAAATAAAATAAATCTCTCCAACAATCTTGGAGGTTCTTGATGATGAGTTTTAATGTTGACATTTTAAGTGGCTATAATCCTTATTGAGTATTGAAAATGTGCTTTCAAAACATCTATTTCAAAACCCCTCTCAATCCCTCTCATTTGGTTTCAAGAAACAAAACTTTGTTTTCTCCAAAATCTTCAAAACGATGAGTCAAAACAGTGAGTGAGTTGAGTTCAAAGATTTCTCTAGAACTCAATACTCAACATATGGATGCAAGGCCACTTGGAAAGTCTTCCTAACTCATTGGAGAACACCCATGATTTTTGGTTTGACTTGGAAGTACTTGGAAATGGTCCATTTGGATCCCAATATTCCTTCCAAACATTCTGTTTTTACTGTCACAGCAGCTAGGTCAACTTACGACCTCTTTTCCAGAAAACATTTCTAAAAGGAGTGGTCCTAACTTATTTTTCCTTTAAAATTCAATGTCTTAGGAAACTTTCTGTATAAAATGGGCCTCTAGATCATTCATTTTCATTTTCTAAGATTTTCTAACATTTCAGACGACAGTACGAACTCTGTTTCTGAGTGACCTCTATTGTTTATGTAATTTCTCTCAATCTGTGATAGCTATTCAAGATTGGCCTCTTGGGTTGTGTTCTAGACATAATAAGGAACATCTCCATAAAAAATCATGCATTGAAAACATTCCTAACCCCTCTTTTCAAATTCCAAAAGATCATGCTACTGTTCTGTCCACTATTCACAGCAAGTACACTTTAACTTTCATTCTTTGATTTGAGGCTTATATGCATTCCAAATTAGTTCATATCTTAGGAAGTAGTTCATACTATATTTTTATATATCCCTTGTTGATTTCATTCATTCATTCTTGCCCATTTTAGATTTCTAAGCCATTCTAGAAATCCATGTACACAAAACACACTACAACCTTTGCACATTTTTAGATACATACATTGCATTCATGCAAGATTTGGGGTTTTTGTAACTCTTAATCTAAGGAGATTATAAGGAATGAACTCGATCACTCGTTCATGCTTCCCCTTTGATCTATTCATCCTTTCTCATCCGTCTCGGGGATTGAGAGGTCTTCTTTTATCAAAGAATAACATGCATCATTCTAGCCTTGCTAAGCATATTTTGATTTCTTTGCTTATTTGTTTCAATAACAATTCATGTCCCCCTTTAGATTAGGAAGTCTTGATTATTTGATACATGATTAGACGATCTTTCCTAGGTTTATTTGTGTGATCTTTCACTTTACATTGCATGATATTTGATTTAGATCTTATGAATGATATCTTATCTTTAGATCTTCCATTTCAAGTTTCTTATGTGATGTAATATACTATCATAGTATTAATTGCCGAACCAAACCTAGTATAAGATGATTATTTGGATGCTAATTGAGGCCCGTCGAAAGACGGGGCGAGTTGAGGGTGTTTTAGTCGCGACAAAGGCTCCTTCCTCTCTCGTACCAAAACCCCGAACCAAGTTCTTTGGTGATGAAGGGCAGGTGCCCTTATCCGCTTGGGTGAGTCAAAATTAGGTTTCTTGGTTCCTTAAAGACCAAGTGGCGACTCTGTATCTGTTTTCAACAGACCTTTTCTTTCCCTTTTCAAAACAATCTCAAACAAGAGGGAAGTGGTCCATTTCCGGTATCCACACCTTAAAGCCTTAAGTTCTAAAAACTGTTGTGACAAACTGAGCTTATAGGGACAATTTGATGACAGATTTCTAAAACAAAAAGTCATGGAACACTTAAAAGAATCATCTCAGGAATTAACATGTTCGATCGATCGAAGCGCTCTCGATCGAAATGCCTTCGATCGCTTGACTATGACTCTGGTTCGATCGATCGAAATACCTTCGATCGATCGAGACCAAGGTTTCTAAAGATTGCATGGCAAATGCTGGGAATCAAAATTTCATCACATATTCCCAACGTCTAAACTACAAAAACATAATAAAAATAGTATAGAAGTAGTAAACTAAAGTAATCATAACAACTATATCAATAAACAATCATATAAGATAAAGGAAAGGAAAAACCTGGAATAATTCTGAAAATAACTTATAAATAACTTGAATCTTCAATAATCTTCAGTATAATAATGAAAAAGAGGAAAAATAATATGAATCTAACCTAATCTACTCCAAATCTAACCCTAAAACTACCCTAAACCGTTGTTTTCTGCGTTCTAGAGCTTCCTCTCTTCGTCTGGCGTCAAAACGACTTATATATAGGGTTCCTGCAGAGTTTACGCAACTTTTGGGTGAATATGAATTTCGATCGATCGAAGGTTCGATCGATTGAACTCTCCTCAATCGCTTGAACTCTTCTGATTTTGACAGCTCTGCGCACCGATGGGAGAATGACCATAACGTTTTACTCGGACCTCGGATTGACCTCCCGTTTGCGACCACGCGACCGTAACTCAAAGATCTACATTTTATATCTCTGGACAAATCTTCCAAATCTGAAGTATTCATTGTCAAAATTGGCGTTTTCTCAGCTACTTCCGTTGTTCTATCTACCAGAATCACTTTTCTTTAGTTCCACTTCATTGATTTACATCCTAATACCTATAAAACAATGCAAAAATATATATTTTAGCATTAACACAATAAAAAGAACATTGTTATTAGAATGCACCTAAATATAGGGACTTTAGGGATAAAAATATGCATAAAATACCACGTAATACACTATAATATGCACTTTTCACCTCGAATCAAACACTCATATGTTTCAAACAGTTATACAAATGTTACAATAAAGGAACAAGAGATTCACTAAATGCCTTTTTTTTGTTTTTTTTATTTTTTTAATTTCACTAATAAAGAATGCATAAAACACAACGGAGTAACACATTTATTTTCACTACGCTAATAATTTTATTTTTATTTTTTCCTTTTTTTAGTAATAACACTCTTCTTTTACAAATGTTTGTAAGATAATACATAAAAACAAATAAAACAATGAGGTATCATATATATATATATATATATTTTTACTTCACTAATAATATTTTTTTATTTTACTAATAGATAAAGAACACTCATTTTCCCAAAAATATTTGAGAATGAATAAAAAATAATAAAATTACGCAATGTTTCTAACATTTTAATAAATTTTACAATAAAAATTAATTAACATATAAATTTGTAATCAAGTAGAAATGTTACCTACAACACACTTTTATCTTCTCTTGTAAGGTTTTTCCTCCAATAATGGCTACCCTTGGATTAGGTTAGAAAAACAAAAAAAGGTTGAAGTGATAAAAATGAAAGAATGCAATTTGAAGAGACTTCATCCTAGGATTTTAGTGGTTGGTGAGAAATTATTAAGAGTTAATGCAATCTCCTTTAACACAACCTTAAATTATACACTTTTTCTGCTATAAAACAACTCTTAAGTTACTCTAGGTACAACCTTAAAATTCTACATTATATATAGAGGAATAATTATTATTATAGAAGAAAAACTGCTATTGTCTTAAAAATAAATTTTATTATCACATAATATATAATCGGAAACACCATTCATTTGTGGCCTTAAATGAGCATTCAATAACATTTAATGCCATAATTATCAAAAGGTTAGCAATATGCTATCTTCCATCCATCCAACTGTCAAAAAAATGTCCGCACATGCGTATGAAATCACTGTTCACATGGTGGCCATTCCCATATCTTTATTGTTGAAAACAAAGTTGTTCCAAAGAAACATTATTGTTGAAGGGTCCATTGGCTGAGTTTAAAAGTGTGAGTCAATTCCACATTGTTGATTCCCATTGGCTGAGTGAGGGGAAAAAAAAAATTCCACATTGTTGATTCCACACGCAATGAAGAAAACAAGGGAGGGCACAGCTGGAAATTTAAGCTCTCCATTATTGTAGAAGATAAGGACCAAAGTCAACATATGCATGCAACGTGTCGATATTTTATTGGTTCAAATAAAGGAAAGTGACATTTTTCCGATTTACTCTTTTACTTGCCATCCGAGAATATACTTCATCTTTTAAGCCAAAAAAAAAAAAGAAAAAAGAAAAAAAGGAGAATATACTTCATCTCCTGCTTTTAAGTCTTTGTCCACCTTATCCTTATTTATGTAAGAAAATATTTTTATTTGTTTTTTTTTTTTGTACATATACAAGTTAATTAGTTTATGTTGTGAAAAATTTTTAAGTACTTTGAGAATACTACGTGTCATGCATACATTATATGGTATATCTGGTCAATAAGAGTGAATTATTTGAGTGACACCCATGTCTCGGAATGGACAAATAATGGGATCCCATTATATAAGGAACAGTAGTAGAACATAATGGAGGCCCAGGGCGGTAATGGCCCCAGTAAATTTTTTCGAAACTTTGATTATGTATATGTAATTTGTAAAATTTAAAAATGAATTTGCATATTAACCCCTCCAATGTTCATCGTTTATAAAATGGTATGTGCTTATATATAATTATAACACTCATTTGCATACATCATAAGTTAAATTATTACAATGTGCATTAAAAACTACGAACACCAAACTTTCCAACTCTCAAAACGGCCAACAAATCTCACATAATAAAACTGTAATCTTTCTAATACAAAAAAATAAAACTCAAAAACATATACAAATAGATTAAAAAAAATATACATACATGGTCAAAAAGTCTTTTCTAGTGGAGTGCAAAAATGACAAAAACAGTTGCACCTAATGAACCAAGAAATGTTTGCCATTTTACTGTTAACATATAATTATTATCTACTTTATGCTAATATTGAAGAATTGTTCTTTCTTATATCCAACTTTGGGACTTACAATGAAAGTTTTAGTCTTAAAAAATGTTCTAGTAAATACAGAAGAGTTACTAAATATTTATTTTAATCGATCATTCTCAAACATGCCATAAGCCAAGCACACATCTTTTATCCAACTTTGACACAAAAACCAAGAGACAGTTGGCATGAGTGGAAAGGAGCTCTGGTCGCTTAAATAAGGTTTCAAGTTTGCGTCCTTGTAGATGCAAAAAATTATCTTGGGAGAGGTCTCCGCTTTGGCGCCTGACCGTACCTCGGAGTATTAGTCCTGGACGGAAGTCCTAGGATACCTTGAGAAACCCAAAAAACTTTGACACAAAAATAAGTAATTTGAAACAAATTTGACAGAATGACCGCTTTAAATATCTTCCAAATTCTCGACAGCGCATATGTTAACACAAAAAAATTCTCAGCAACCCACAAAAAAAATTCACACAATAAGCAAATAAAACAAAGAGTAATCACACATTACATATATGTATGTGTGTATGCATAAACAATCATTCAAACCTAGAACATATATTTAGATCTCATAAATTCTATAGATCTAGATGAAACTCAATACTAACCCATCATAAAAAAAAATACAAAAAAAAAAAAAAAACAATTATAATCATCAAATATCATCTCTAATTCATTTTTTTAACAACAAAATCAATAGAATTGTGTCTTGCTTGTGTGCGCATGTGAATAACAAGAGACTAAAAATCAGTGTGAAAACCCAATTCATCCAACTACGGTAAATGAAACATAAATTTTTTATTTCACAAATTACATAAGAAATCACAGGATTTTCCTAATTATAGCGACATGCATTCGTAACTTTTAGAATAAGATCATCAACCTGGAAAGTTCAATCAGATTACTAAACCATACGCTATCACGACTTGCATTCTTTTTGACACAAACTCAGATAAAGTTTTGTGGAGCTGAGTAAATAGGATTAAGCTTTTCCTTTGTCGCCAAGATGCCAATGATTCAAGATCTTAATTACTAGCTCACATAATCATCTTGGCTATATAAAATTATGTTGAAAGCTCAAAAGTAACTCTAGATTTGTATGTAATTATAGGTTGAGTCATAGGCATGAGTTACCAGAATCATAGAGTCAAAAACTAATAAGACGTGGGTCATGAATTGAATCTAAACTTAACATTATTAGTTGGGTGTGAATTGGTAGCAAAACTTAACATTATTATCTTCTCCATTGTCTACAAGCGCCTACAATTCTCTGAACTTTTTTGCTCCATATTAATCTTAGTTAATGAAAAGATGAATTAAGCAAACTGTATGGAAAATCAAGTGTTTATTAAACATCGGGGCTAGACAAGAAAAGGTTACACACAAGAGTGTGGTTAAGGGCAGAATAAACAAAAACGAGTCCAAGAGGTGTACCTGTAGCTATTACAACAACTATGACTACTGAAATTGTTGCCGTAGAAATAATAAACACAACTATTGATTACCCTCCAATGTAAATGGCAGTCACGAAGGCAAATAAAAGAGCCGAGAAGCCTCGTCCTGCTACTAAAAACATGAGTAGAGATATGTCAATGTAATTTACAATTACTGCAATAAAGAATAGTATAAATACTAGCAGTCCAATCAAGGCCAGTAGACTGATAGTCCATTCATACTATTCATATATTTGTAAAGGAGTGCAAACATTACGGAATGGAATGCAAGAGATATCAACCACAAATGGCTTGGTTAAGAGTACATTATAACATAATTGACTTTTTGTGGTGTGCAAAGTGCATCACAAATAATCAAAACGCATCAGAATTGGCATTACAAAATCCCTAGTGACAAATAATCTTTTTGTGATGCAGTCAACATGTCACAAATAATGTCATTATTTGTGACGGAGTATTGTGTCACAAATAATAAAATACGGCGCCACAAATAAACTGCCATGAATACCAGATATACACACCCCAAATAAAAATATTATTTGTGACGCACAATACGTGTCACAAATAGTGACTATTTGTGAAGTGTATATACGCCACAAATACACAATAACTTTAATTATTTATTATTATTTATGATGCATAGTAGGCGTCACAAATAATAATTTTCATTTTAAGATTATTATTTGTGACGCTTGTATATGCGTGTGGACACGCGGCATCCCTCCGCGTTCTTTCCCGAGGTATTCGGAATTGATTTTCCTTTTGTTTTGAAATTGTCCTAAAAAAAAGGAAAGAAAGGTCTGTTGAAAACAGATACAGAGTCGTCACTTAATCTTTAGGAAACCAAGAAACCCAATTTTGACTCAACCAAATGGATAAAGGGCACCGACCCTTCATAATCAAAGAACTTGGCTCGGGGTTTTAGTACGAGAGAAGAAGGAGCCTTTGTCATGACTAAAACACTCTCAACTCGCCCCGTCTCTCGACGGGCCTCAATTAGCATCAAAATAATCATCTTATAATATGTTTGGTTCGACAGTTAATATTATGATAAGTATATTACATTGCATAAGAATCTTGAAATTGGAAGATCAAAAGATAAGATATCATTCATAAGATCTAATCCAAGTATCACACAATGTAAAGTAAAAGATCACACAAATAAACATAGGAAAAAATTGTCTAATCACATATCAAGTAATCAAGTTTTCCTAATCTAAAGTGGGACATGATTAGTTCTTGAAACAAATAATCAAAGAAATCAAAAACATTATTAGCAAGCTAGTATGATGCATTTTAATCTTTGAGAAAAGAAAATCTCTCCATCCCCGGGACGGATGAGAAAGGAAGATTAGATCGGGGATCATGAACGTGTGATCAAGTTCATTCCTTATAATCTTCTTAGATTAGGAGTCACAAAAATCCCAAATCTTGCATGGATGCAATGTATGACCCTAGGATCGATGTGCAAAGGTTGTAGTGTGTTTGTGTATATAGACTTTCTAAAGTGACTTAGAAGTCTAAAATATATATGAATGTATGACGAATATCATTATAGGATATGTACAAATGAAGTATGAATTAGTTCCTAAGAGATGAGCTAATTTAGATTACGTGTAAATATCTAATCAAGGAATAAAGGTTGAAACATGCTTGCTATGAATAGTGGACAGAATCGTTAGCTGATTTTGTAAAAATGGAAAAGTGAGGTTAGAAATATTTTTAATTCATGATTTTTTATGGAAATCATCCTTATTGTGTCTAGAACACATATCAAGAAGCCAAATCACTACTAAAGTTATATATTGAGAGAAATCATATAAAAAGAGGAGTTACTTAGAAACAGAGTCCGTATTGTCAACTGAAATGTAGAAAAATCATAGAAAATGAAAACAAATTATTTAGAGGCACATATTATACAGAAAGTTTTATAAGACACTGTAGTTCAAGGGAAAAATAAGTTGGGATCACTTTTTTTTTAAAAGGTTTTTGGAAAACAAGTTTCAATTCAGCTAAGCTGTTGTGACAATAAAAACAGAATGTCTGGAAGGAATGTTTGGGTCAAAATGGAACCCTACATTTTAAAGTTAAAGAACTCACTATTTTTAAGATTTTGAGAAAACAAATGTTTTGATTCTTGAAATCAAAATGAGGGGTTTAAGAGGAGTTTTGAAATAGAGGTTTTTGAGGATGTATTTCCAGCACTAAATGGAGATTAGAACCACTTAGAATATCAACATCAAACTCATCTCAAGAACTTCCAAGATTGTAGGAGAGTATTGCTAGTTTTTTATCATAACTTCAAGATTACATAAGACTGTATTGAAGTTGGAATCAACATCTATCAAACATGCTTTTGAGGTCAAGAACTACTATCCATAAAGATTCACTAACCTCAACACACCATGTCATCATCTAGAGAGAAAGAGAGATAGGTCAAGAACTACTATCCATAAATGATGATGAACTAGTAAGTAACCAAAGAAAAATAAAACAGAAATGAGGTAAGAAGAGATGAGCATATATAAACAAATAAGTAAATAGCAATCAATAGTTGATGATCATTTAGATATTGGACTTGTTGCTTAGTGTTTCACTCATATATATTGACATTTGGACATGGAAGTAGATTCCTAACTCAAGATTGCTCAAGAATGGTGGTTGGGGAGGATTTGAATGTGAAGTACAAGAGAGGTAATGGAAGAAAACAAGATTTAAACTCACTTTCTTATATAATAAACTGTAGGAGGAAGCTCCTATCTCACTTCTAATTCTAACTCTATCTCTCTTTCTCTCTACAACTTTCTTTAATTTTGCACTTGGCCCCCCGTAAATGAAGAGCAAATAGGGGTTTATACAAGCCAATTTGGGGGTGGTTTTGGGATTTAAAAAGTGCTCACATTGTTTCTAAATATGTGTGAATAAGAAACTACATCGTTTTGACTGTTAATTACTAAATTTGGACCCCCAAAACAAATAACAAAAATTGACCCGTCCAGTGCAGCTCCTCAGACGTCCAAAAAATTGTATTTAGGCCCCCAGAGGTTTCGGTATTCGCAAAAAAACCCTATTTCGTCCGAAATTCACAGAAAATGTATACAAACTCCAAACCGAGGTTGTGATATACTGTTAGAAAGGTAATGGAGTCTAATTTCCATAAAAAATTAGTGCAGAGATAGGTCACTTCGAAAAGTTTTGCGGTATTCGCGATAAAAGCTAATTTAATCCCCTTTTTCACATTCGAAAATTCATAATAAATCCGTTTTAAATCCGAAAATTATGTGCGATATACTGTTGGAAAGATATTGACCACTAGTATCCATGAAAAATATTTGAAAAATAATACGGCATTCCGATTTCAAAGTCAACTTTTAGGTCAAACTGGTCAAACTAGGGACCTTCAGGAAGTTCTGGGAACCTCTAGGAGCTCCAAGGAGCTGACGTTTTCGTTCGATTTTATTTTAAAACTTGGTTTAGTACATTTCACATTATCTAGAATGATGTCGGAACTTTTTGACGAATTTGAATGATTCTGGTCAAACTTGGTCAAACATGGGTCAAACCGGTCAACGGGGACTTTTTAGGAAATTCCGGGACTTCCGAGGGTCCTGGGAGCTGATGATTTCATCTGATTTTGTTTCAAAACTCTTTTTTTACTTTATTTTGACATAGCATGTTTCCAGAACCTTTGGTTCGAATTTGGGAGTGCTTGGGCTTTCAGAGGCATTTTGGTCACTTTTACCAATTTCTGAGCATTTTGAGAGGTAGAACTTACTTCCAGGCGTCCTTTTCGAGTCTTTTTCAATCATCGTGAACCACCAAGCTATGGGGCTCCTAAATCTGATAGCCAAAAATATGGGATGTCTACAATTTGCCCCTCTTTGGCATGAACTTGCGAGGCAACGCATGTCGCAAGCGAGTGCCAAAGCTTTGAAGAGACAGATCTTTTGGAGGCTATATATTTAGGATAAAAAGCGTTGCAAAGACGCAATGATGAAAAATATGATGCTGAGGTCAGAGCTGGTCATGATTTGCATGAGTTGTTGACGTATCCCAAGGAGAATCAGACCAAGACATAGTCGGGGCACAAAGGATCAAATTACACATGCACAACAAGACAGACGGATGCTATGCTATAAGGATGATATGCAATGCATGGATGTGATATGAACTGTGTATTGAGTCCTATTATGATCCTATTATGACTATGGTGTATTTGCCAGCCTTAATGGGTGCGAGTTAAGTTTCATGTCCTTCAAATCGACAGTTTACAGTTTCACCCCCCAAACCCCAAAAACATACTTTTTTCAAGGCTAAGTTTTCAAAACTTGTTTTTTTTTTTTTCGCGTTATTTGATAATCAGAAATCCGTTTTGTATTCTGTTTGTTCCTACAAGTTTCTTTTGGCATTTTTAGGATACAAGTTATGTTTCATGTCCATCGGATTGACCATTTACTGTTTCACTCTCCCCAAAACCCCAAAAATGTAGTTTTTTCAAGCCTAAGTATATCAAAACTTGCTTTTTTTTTTTGCATTATTTGATAAGCAGAATTCCGTTTTGTATTCTGTTTGTTCCCACAACTTTCTTTTGTCATGTTTGATGTGTGAGTTAATTTTCACGTCTGTCGGATCAACGATTTACCATTTTACCCACCCAAACCCCAAAACTTACATTTTTCAAGCCTAAGCATGTCAAAACTTACTTTTTTTTTGTTATTTAATAATTGGAATTCCGTTTTGCATTCCATTTGTTCCCATAACTTTTTTTATGCATGTTTAAGGTGCAACTTAGGTTTCACGTCCATTGGATTGACAGTTTACAGTTTCACTCCCCCAAATCGCAAAAATGTAGTGTTTTGAAGTCTAAGTATGTCAAAACTCGGTTTTTTTGTGTTATTTGATAACTGGAAGTCCGTTTTGCATTCTGTTTGTTCCAACAACTTTCTTGTGTCATGTTTGAGGTTCGAGTTAAGTTTCATGTCCTTCAGATTGATGATTTACCATATCACCCCCCAAACCCCAAAAATATAGCTTTTTCGAGCCCAAGTATGTCAAAACTTGTTTTTAGCGTTATTTGATAATTGAAATATTGTTTTGCATTTCGTTTGTTCCAACAACTTTATTTAGGCGTGTTTGAGGTGTGAGATAGGTTTCATGTCCATCGGATCAACGATTTACTATTTCACCCCTCCAAAACCCAAAAAACATAGCTCTTTCAAGCCCAAGTATGTAAAAACTTGTTTCTTTTTTTTCGCGTTATTTGTTAACTAGAAGTCCGTTTTGCATTCCTTTTGTTCCGACAACATTCCTTTGTCATTTTTGAGGTACTAGTTAAGTTTAATGTCCTTTGAATTGACAGTTTATAGTTTCACACCCCCCCCCCCCTCCCCAAACCCCAAAAACATACTTTTTTCAAGGCTAAGTTTGTCAAAACATGTTTTTTTCGCGTTATTTGATAACCAAAAGTTCGTTTTGCATTCCGTTTATTCTCACAAGTTTCTTTTGGCGTATTTGAGGTGCGATTTAGGTTTCATGTCCATCGAATCGACAATTTACTATTTCACCCCCCCAAACCTCAAAAATGTAGTTTTTTCAAGCCTAAGTATGTCAAAACTTATTTTTTTTTCACATTGTTTGATAATCGGAAGTCCGTTTTGCATTCCGTTTGTTCCCAAAACTTTCTTTTGTCGTGTTTGATGTTTGAGTTAATTTTCACGTCCTTTGGATCAACGATTTACCATTTCACACCCCCCCAAACCCCAAAACTTACTTTTTTTCAAGCTTAAGCATGTCAAAACCTTTTTTTCGCATTATTTAATAAGCAAAAGTCTATTTTACATTCCATTGGTTCTCACAACTTTCTTTAGCTATGTTTGAGGTGCGAGTTAGGTTTTAGGTCCATCATATCGATGGTTTACTATTTCACCCCCCCAAACACCAAAAACGTAGTTTTTTCATGCCTAAGTATGTCAAAACTTATTTTTTTCACATAAATTGAAAACCGAAAGTCCATTTTGCATTCCGTTTGTTCCCACAACTTTTGTTAGCCATGTTTGAGGTTTGAGTTTGGTTTCATGTCCATCGGATTGAAGGTTTACCCTTTCACACCCCTAAACCCCAAAAACATAGCTCTTTCTAGCCTAAGTATGCCAAAACGTGGTTTTTTTTGCATTATTTGATAATTGGAAGTCCGTTTTGCATTCCATTTGTTCTCACAATTTCTTTTGTTATGTTTGAGGTGTGAGTTAAGTTTCATGTCCTTCGAATTGATGATTTACAGTTTTACCCCCTGATCAGGAGAGAACAAATCCTAATTACATGCCTTAATTCACAGTTGTTATTACTTTTTTTATCCTATTTTTGTATATTTTTACTTCATTTTTTTTTATTTTCTGACAGGATTTGGAGAAAAGTAAGGATTCCAAGCTAAATGGGGTGAAAAAGCATAAGAAAAGAAGCTGAAAAAACAACATCGCGCGCGCGGCACGCTCGCGCGAAATACCAGAAATCGCTCGCACGACCTCTCAGAATCGCGCTCGCGTGGCCCGCTTGCGGGACCTGTGTGAAAACCAAATACGTGTATTTCAGTATTCTGAAGACTCCTACGCAAACGAAACTGCCTAATTTCGTCTGGAAAGCTAAATACAGCAGTTTTAGTGTGAATTGGGTTAGGAAGCTTCAAAACTTGCTCTAAATCTATAAATACTCAATTATTTAATTCTTATGTTGACAATTATTATACACAAAATATACAACCATACTTCCAGCCATTGAAGAGAGGAAAGCAAGGAGAAGAAGAAGAAGACAAAGGATTCCTATGGCCTCCTCCATCAACCTCTTGTCGTTTATCAATTCTATTGCCAACTAAACTCAAGATCTAGGGTTTCAATGAAACCCTAGCCAAGTAATAGGGTGTATCTTATGTTTTTATTTTAGTTTTATCATGTATGAATGACAGTTACATGTTCCGAGGATTTTTATAAAAAAATCGTGCTTTTATTGATTAAATCGTTACTTTCAAAGTTTACTCTTGTCTTAGATCTATTGTGATGGTAGTGAGCTCAATGATCTATGCTTGCTGTGCTTGTTTAGATTATTTACATATAATGGTGCTTAAATTGAATTGTGCTATCAAGTATCCGAATAGTCCATGCCTAGATTAGACGGATTATACCACAACCCTAGTTTAGTGTGGGATAATTCGTGCTAACCGAAGATGGATTATGTTGGTGCTTGAACCATAATTATTTTCTTGAAGGAGGAATTGGGCTTGTAGCTACCATTCCCCATTATCATCCAACTTAATAAGCTAAAGTAATTCGTAAATACCCTTATTATGAAGCTAGTGGTAGATTTGCAATCCTAGGTTCCTTAAACTTATTATAAAAATAAATATTTAATTGCTTCCATAATTTAGATTTACTTCTATTGTTATTAGTTTAATTCAAATTAAATCCAAAATCCGTTTTTCTTAATTAACTAAATTTAAGTTTCCAAAATTAAAGTGCGTAGTATTCAATCTCTGTGGGTTCGACCTTTACTTCCACACTACAAATCATTTGAAAGTAAAGCATAAATTAAGCATACTTTTATATTTTGATTTTGACAAGATCAATTTTTGGCGCCGTTGCCGGGGATTGCATTACTACCTTTAGTCTTAGAATCTTAGCTTAGTTAATTCGTAAATACTAGATTAGGTTTTTTTTTTTGTTTCTTATTTTTCGTTTTTGTTTTAAGTTACTAACTTTTCTTTTAGTTTTGTTGTTTCTCAAAGTAATCAAATTCTAGCATTTTGAGTGGAGCAGGTGTGCATGTCAAAGGAGCTTACACGAAAATAAAAAAATAATAAATAAACTAAATTAATTCCTTTGAAATTTGCTTCCAACCACTGTAAGTCAGGGCGCTGAGACGCACTATTTGCATTAGTTTAGGAGTGATTGTTCACGTGCATTAGCTAGGAAACCCGGGGCACTGGGCTTTGACGCGAATCACTTCATAAGGATAATTACATGCATCATAGTAGTACTGTGTGCTTGCTTGTTGTCTTACTTGCGTGATTATTTTTTGTTTTTATTTTAGTCAGTCTTTATTTTAGTTTATTTTCTTTTTAGTTTATGTTTGTTATACATTCAAAAAAACCAGAATTAAAATCTTTCGATCTTGAACTTGAACGTACCCTTAGAATTAGTAAGTCTTTAACCCAAGCTTCTAGAGCTCGGTTGCTAGACGACGAATCGACTCCAGAACCATCGTCTCTATTTCAGGCCGAAATTCAAAATTCACTTAAAAGGTTAAGAAAAACTAGAACTTTGAACAGAGAACCTATTCCAATGGCCGACATTGGAAATAACGAAAACAATGGAAATAACCCAAATATACCTCCACCTCCTCCACTTAAAGATTATTTTATTCCTAAGACTTATACGCCTCAAGCTAGTATCGAATTACCGGAGGTGACGACATCTCCCTTTGAGATAAAGTCATCTACCATCTCGCTACTTCCTTCTTTCCATGGCCGCATTAATGAAAACCCTTACCAACACTTAGGGGATTTTCAAGATATCTGCTCTACTTTAAAAATTCAACACTTAACTGATGATGAATTGAAACTGCGGCTCTTTCCATTCTCTTTAAGAGATAAAGCAAAATATTGGCTTCAATCACTTGAGCCAAACACAATTAAAACATGGGAAGCCTTACACAATGCATTTTTACAAAAGTTTTTCCCAATCACGAGGACTAATCAGATAAGATAATCTATAACTAATTTTGTGATGCAAGGTGGGGAAACGCTTTATGATACTTGGGAAAAGTTTAAAGAATTATTACGCTCATGCCCACATCATCAGGTTCCTAAGTGGCAATTAGTTCAAGTCTTCTACGAAGGGCTTAATCCCTATGTTCGTAACACCGTCGACGCTGTTTGTGCGGGTACCTTTCTACACAAAAGTGCCGACGAGGCCTGGAAAATTTTTGAAACGTTAAGCGAGAACTCGATGCATCAGGCTGTGTCGGTACGTTCTGAGGGATACCTTCAACCTAAGCGAGAGGTAAAGTTCGAGTCAAGTCATTCAATAGAATTTCAAGAATTAAATAAAAAACTTGACCAACTTATGAGGATGGGAAATAAGTCTACTCCACCTTCTTCTGAAGTAGGTGCATTATGTTCTAAACCATCTCATAATATCTTCGCATGTCCTTCTGCATCTCAATACCCGAAATTTGTTGAGCAACACATTAATTCTATGCAACAATTCCCACGAAATAACTATAATCCTATGTCAAACAATTTTTCTAATACTTACCAACCCAATTTTCAACAAAGTCAATACCAACACCCGCCTCCTAATCCTAACCCTCCATGGGTTAACGCTTTCCAGTAGAAGGTGTTGTCTTCCCTTAAAAACATAAAAACGCAAGTACAAGCACAAGCACATATAGTGCACTCTTATACACAATCCATTGCAAAGCTTGAATCTCAAATATGACACATAGCTACTGCGGTGAGTCGTAGAAACGAGGGGAAGTTGCCTGCACAAACTATTCAAAACCCAAAGGGACAATACGAGAATGGGGGGTCGAGTGAGCACGTGAATGTCGTTTCAACTTGGACAACTATTCAGGAAGAGGAAGTTGTGGTAATTTCGGATGAGGGTGAGAAAAATATAAACGTACATTTGAATAAAGAAAATGGTGAGGAGGTGAGTCAAAATAAGAAAGAAAAAGAACCAATCCCGACGACGTATATTCCAAAACTACCTTTTCCACCAAATGTCGACGAACCGTCAAATTTTTCAAAGAAAACATCGAAAACTGAAGATATACTCGAGGTATTTAAACAAGTAAAAATTAATATTCCATTCCTCGATACTATTAAACAAATTCCCACTTACGCTGAATGTTTAAAAGACCTTTGTACTCAAAAGCGCAAGTTGCGCAGTCATACTCCTAAAAAGGTCTTTTTCACAAAAAAAAAAATGAGCTCAATTTTCCAACACGCTACTCCAAAATATAAAGATCCAGGTACGCCTACGATTTCAAGTGTCATAGGTGACACTATCATTCATCGGGCTCTCCTTAACTTAGGAGCTAGCGTTAATCTCTTACCTTATCATTTCTATAAACAACTAGGACTAGGTGTACTTAAACCTACGGCCGCTACCATACATTTAGCGGATCGTTCTATTAAAATACCTAGAGGAATCATAGAGGATGTTCTCGTTAAAGTTGATAAATACTATTATCCTATCGACTTCATGGTCCTTGACACTGAACCCATGCTAGATGCTCGGAAACACACTCCTGTCATCTTAGGCCGTCCATTCTTAGAAACCGCTAACGCTCGTGTTGACAGTCGGACGAGGGTAACGATGGTGTCATTTGGGAACATGAACTTAAAATTATACATTTTTAATGCTATGAATCAACCTCCTAAAGACGGCGATTACTTATGTGAGGCAGAATGTGAGGTAAGACGGAATATTGAGCCTAACAAAGAACTGAATATGGGTAAGGAAAATAATATAATTCGTAATGAGAGGATGAATCCTGACAACCAAGACCCGAATGATGAATTTACTCGAAAGATAAAAAATCGATTTGAACATAATCCGGGAGAACCGTCGGTCGAATTAATTCAAAACCACGTTATTTCTGCTTATCACCGAGCACTTCCTGATATCCTTAGCGGTACAAAGTCTTATTTTCAGCCTCCATAAGTTCTGAGCTAGAATGGTCTAGCTAAAGACGTAAAAGATAGCGCTTCTTGGGAGGCAACCCAATCTTTATTTTGTTCGTTTTCCTTATTTTTAGTCATTCTTGCATCCTTTTTAGTCTGTTTTGGACATTCTGGACAGGTTTGGGGGTCGGAGTAAATTTATTTTGAACTTATTTACATTAAAAGAAAGAAAATGAGGAAAAGACCACATCGCGAGCGTGGCCCGCTCGCGCGAGATTTCCCCTTAGACCAATTTTTCCAACTTTTCTTTCATATGAGCTCTCTGTTTCATCTCGCGCCTAGAATCGCGCGCGCGAGGGGTTCGCTCGTGCGGCCCGCTCGCATGATCTCGGGCCTTAAAGATTTATCTTTTAAGTTTATAAAACAGGCCTCTGCTTTACCTCGCGGAGGTGCTCGCGCGCGTGAGGGTCACTCGTGCGGCCCATTCGCGCGAGGTAGGGAGTTTTTGAGTTTTCTCTTTTATCTTGTACCTTCTGTTTCCCACACTTGGTCAGTTGTTTTTATTTCTCTATTTGTTCTTTTAGGTCACTTTTAGATGTAGTCTTTCCTTGTTTACATAGTTCAGTTTGTTATTGGTTCTATTCGTTAATCTTTTAGTTTTAGTTTAGTTTAGTTTAGTTTATTACATATTTATATTTCTATTAATTATTTGTTTTCTTTTGTTAGTTTATTTTTTTATGTAAGTATTGACAGGTGAATTGGTAGCTCCATTTGGAGCGTGCTTGAACTTTATCACTATATTATTATACGTTCACCTGTTTGTGAGTGTTGAAATTGAGGTATTATCGTTCCTTTCTTACCTACTCTCTTTTTTTTCGTTTTATTGTTTCATTGGGGACAATGAAAGGTTTAGGTTTGGGGGTATGCACACACATGCACATTATTATACTAAATTCAAAAAAAAAATCGATACTTGTGCTTAAATAAACGATGTCACCTACGATTTTGCAATCTCGAATTCGATACATCTTGTTATGTAACTTGGATTGTTATAGAATGGTAAACATGAGAAGATGTGATTAAATATTTGCTGAAGTCATGATATGACGTTTTAGGTCATGTATCGTTCGAATCGTAGCTTTATATCATAGATTTGCACACAAACTTATGCATTGCACGTGGTCGCTTGAATACATGTTTGATGTGAACTATAATATGATTCGGATTTCTAGATAACACATGGTGGAGACTAAACTTGGTGAGATTTTGAGCCTATCTTTTCTTTATAGAGGGTTATAAATAAATTGTGTTTGTCGAATTTCATTAAAGTAACGCATTAACTCGTTGTTTAGTCTCATTATTCTTGTCTTGGTTGATAGTCAAGTTAAAATATTTGCTACCACGCTAAATAATCTTCCGTTGTAAACATTAAAGAACCATATGACCATAGGAAATGATAGTAGGCCCTCTTTGTTTACTGCCGACCGATAAATTATAAAATTTCCTTAGTTCGCCCCTTTGAGCCGTTAAAATTTCCTTAGTTCGCCCCTTTGAGCCGTTAAAATGCCATTTCTTTCTTTAATCACCATTATCCTATTTTTACTCCAAATTGGCCAACTAGGAGTTCACCCCTGAAAGATTGATCAACTTTTAGTGGTGTTAAGGCGATGTGTGATTGAGAAAAAGAAGAAAAAGAAAATAAGATGATGTTTGGGGTGGTTGCCTTGGTATTCAATGAATATTTGTTTCAAAAGCAACGAGGAGGAAAAGAATAGAGAAAAAGAAAAGAAAAAAAAAAGAAAAAAAAAAGAAAAAAAGAAAAAGAAACAGAATGAGAAAAAATAAAAAGAGAATATGAAAAGAAGAGAATGAAAAGATGAAGTTGGTAGAAGAGACGAATGAAAGAAATCAAACATGCCTTACAATGCCATTCTAAAACTACCTAATTAATCCTTTGTATCCTTTTTCATTGGCTGAGCCACATTACAACCTTTGAAAAGTCCTATTTGATCCTAGAAATATGGTTTGGATATATAAACGATGGGAGGGGATTAAAACATGGTTAAGATTAATTTTTATTGATTGTTAGCGTCCTATCCATGAGACTACTGTTCTTTCATGTCATGCGTCTTTTTCGAGTTATATATGAGCGGTTTCTCGTTTTGAAAACATATTTCCTTTGCTCCCATATATTAGAAAATTACATTTGTTTCTGAGTGTTTCATTTGAGAGTGTAGTTGACATTGTGAGATTCGTAGTCAAGACATAGTTAAATGGTTATCCGAGTTATATTCCAAGTTCATGACATGCGTGTGTTCATTTGACTACCATATCACACACGTGCAATTTTATGATAAACTCTATTGATTTATACGATGCATGTGCTTGGGATTGCTTTTCATGATGTAGGTAGACGTTTGATTCCGTTTCTTCTTGTTCGTTATTCTATTTCAAATCATTGTTCTATGATAAGGAGTATTGATTGTTTTGTTTTTCGTTTGAATAAAACTTTTTAAATTTATAAGTTAATAAAGATGGTTGTGGGTGACTTCTTGATGAGAACCCTCACGAGACTTCACTCGTCCGACTGGGGACACCTAGGGGTTTAAAAGGCTTGTTGGATATGCTAAATACAATCATGATCCATGCAAAAAATAGAGTAGTATTTTTAATTAGTAGTTTAATTTTTATGTTCTTTTTGCTGGAGGACTAGCAAAATATAGGTTTGGGGGTGTGATCGGGAGAGAACAAATCCTAATTACATGCCTTAATTCACAGTTGTTAGTACTTTTTTTATCCTATTTTTGTATATTTTTACTTCGTTTTCTATTTTCTGTCAGAATTTAGAGAAAAGTAAGGATTCCAAGCTAAATGGGGTGAAAGAACAGAAGAAAAGAAGCTGAAAAAACCACATCGCGCGCGCGACACGCTCGCGCAAAATACCAGAAATCGCTCGCGCGACCTGTGTAAAAACCAAATATGTGTATTTCAGTATTCTGAAGACTCCTACGTGAATGAAACTGCCTAATTACATCTAGAAAGCTAAATACAACAGTTTTAGTGCGATTTGGGTTAGGAAAGCTTCCAAACTTGCTCTAAATCTATAAATACTCAATTATGTAATTCTTAGGTTAACAATTATTATACACAAAATATACTACCATACTTCCAGCCATTGAAGAGAGGAAAGCAAGGAGAAGAAGAAGAAGACCAAGGATTCCCATGGCCTCCTCCATCAACCTCTTGCCGTTCATCAATTCTATGGCCAACTAAACTCAAAATCTAGGGTTTCAATGAAACCCTAGCCAAGTAATAGGGTGTATCTTATGTTTTGATTTTAGTTTTATTATGTATGGATGACAGTCACATGTTTTGGGAATTTTTATAAATAAATCGTGCTTTTATTGATTAAACCGTTAATTTCAAAGTTTACTCTTGTCTTAGATCTATTTTGATGGTAGTGTGCTCAATGATCTATGCTTGTTGTGCTTGTTTAGATTATGTACATGTAGTGGTGCTTAAATTGAATTGTGCTATCAAGTATCTGAATAGTCCATGCCTAGATTAGACGGATTATACCACAACCCTAGTTTAGTGTGGGATAATTCGTGCTAACCGAAGATGGATTATGTTGGTGCTTGAACCATAATTATTTTCTTGAAGGAGGAATTGGGCTTGTAGCTACCATTCCCCATTATCATCCAACTTAATAAGCTAAAGTAATTCGTAAATACCCTTATTATGAAGCTAGTGGTGGATTTGCATTCCTAGGTTCCTTAAACTTATTATAAAAATAAATATTTAATTTCTTTCATAATTTAGATTTACTTCTATTGTTATTAGTTTAATTCAAATTAAATCCAAAATCCGTTTTTCTTAATTAACTAAATTTAGGTTTCCAAAATTATAGTGCGTAGTATTAATTTTCAGTGGTTTCAACCTTTACTTCCACACTGCAAATCTTTTGAAAGTAAAGCATAAGTTAAGCATACTTTTATATCTTGATTTTGACAAGATCACCCCCCTAAACCCCAAAAACATAGTTTTTTCAACACTAAAAGTTTGTCAAAACTTGTTTGTTATCAATGTGCATAGTTATTCTGTAATGAAATACATAATGAAACTTATTAATATGTAATGAAATAGTTGTTTCTGTCGCGTAACATACCATGTCAAGTAGATGAGCCCCCCTGCCTTCTCAATGACTCGATCAAGGATCGAATTTCTGCATTTTGTTGTTGATGTTTTTGTTCACATAGCGACACCTCTAGTGTTGCTCTCATCTCTACTGCTTCTCGTAGATCCTGCTCTAACATTTAATTCTTTTCCCACACCTTTGCCTCACATGACAAGTGAGAATCAAATCTAGTTGAGATTGGCACCACCCCATGGCCGAGTCCTTGAAAATATCCGGACCTCCTTCCTAATACACGCGCAAAAATCTCCTCATTTGTGGGTGGGTTGTATCCCTTTGGGGTAGGCTATGTTCTTATCCTTTCCATTTTGTCCTACAAATGAAAAGTTTAATTAGTTTTAAGACTACCATTTACAAATTCAAACTACGAGCATGTAACTTAAAAAATGAAACTTGCATAATTATTTTTCGCTTTAGAACAAGTCCAGTGATCAGTTGTGACCTAGATGCAGAATTTTACACACTATGTGCCTACAATAATAAATAATCATTAGTCCATTGGGCACACATTCAACGAAAATGCTATAAAATAATAAAAAAGATTAATATGTATATGACTTTAAACTCCTCGCTCTTGAATCTTGTACAACAGAATTGCCATTCTTCCGATGACACACCAGTCGGGTGGTGGCTTCGGAGATTCTCGGTCTGCTTATAATGTATGTAGAGATCGTATCTAAAACCCTTGAACTGTTTCATACAATACATGTTGACTAATTTCTTGGTATAAGGATCGAGAAGATCAACATCAAAGGATTGCTACAGGGAATTTAAAATAAAAAGATTAGACGTAATAAGATAATTTAGTACTAATATCAAAATTAATAGTAACTCAAATGGAATATACTCTACCTGAATGCTTATGTGCCACGCACTCACAACCTATTCTGGGACCTCATTTGAAGAGCTTGCAGTAACTAGGGGATTCATTTTAACTATTATCCCCAACTTTGCCTTGAAAATTTTGTCCCATTTCCCTGCTGGTTCCTTTAAACCAGATGGGATAACAATTTTAATCTGTTGACTGCCGTTTTCAGCGAGCACCTTTTGGAGGGCTAAATTTTTCGACCTCCTACGTCCCTTTCTAGTCGATGTTGATGCTGTTAATATAATTAAAATGTCAATTAAGAAGAGTTTTAAAATAGACTAACAAAGGATTAGTTTATGTAATTAAGGTGCTAAAGAAAAATAAACTTGATCTTACTAGCGTTAGATCACAATGGGCTGGTTTCATGTAATATCTCGGGAAGAATCGACTCAATCAGGGCTGGCTGGTTGGGCTGTGCAACGTGTCGTCTTCCAGGCGCCATATCTACAAAATGGTTACATGCAATCGAAGCAACATAAAAAGAGAAAATAGGTAATCAATATAAAGACAAAACAACAAATCAATGTAAAGACAAAACTTATAATCAACATAAAAGAGGAAATAGTTGATGAACATAAATAAAAATAAGATAATCATCATAAAGAGAAAACAATTAATCAACATAAGTAGAGAACACTTAATCACAATAAACGTCAAAAATAGTTGATGAACATAAATAAAAACAAATAAACAACACCAAAATACACTATCAATCATTGAAAACAACGTCTAAATACAATATCAATCATCAATATCTGTGTCCAAATCCACAGGCAAAAGTTCTTCTTCATCTGAACAATACTCCATCAATGTGTCATCCTCATCCTCATCCTCATCATCATCATCATCATCATCATCATCATCATCACCATCACCATCACCATCATCATCATTAATAAAAGTTGCACCTGAATGACGTAATTGTACTAGAGGGTGGATAACACTAGCATCAACATGATCCGGTTCTATGCCTAGCCTAGTCAAATCCACTAACACTCCTTCCTCACCAATATTTTGGACAACCACACGAAAACCTGTTTAGAACTCTTCTTGGGATGCCACATCTACTGCATCAATATATTCATCTATCAAACCCATATCTGGAACTTCGTACACATTATGTGGCTTTATGTTCTGAATGACTTGCCAATCACCTCTGAATTTTGTGTCTTTAAGATGAGAGACTTGTTTCACTTGAGATGCTAGCACATAAGGATCATCCTTATAGCATGTTCGGGTTTCATTAATACTTGTAAAGTGGCATCGGTTCCGGTCTTATTGTTACCAACATCCCACCAATCACATTTGAACAAAGCACAAAGTCTTGACGTCCGTACTTTAACTGTATAATTTCTTTTATAACCCCGTAAAACTCCAAATAATTGTTACCCTCGTACACCCCTTCGACCAGAACACCACCATTTTGAGTTTTCTTGTGCATTTCGCATTCCTTGGTGTGAAATCGTACACCCTCAAAAATACATCCAGTGTACCATGACACTCATTCATAAAGACCACATGCTAAGGCGTATAGGCCATCAGTAGCTTCAGGCGAGTTTTGATGTTGTAATAGTTGAATCTATTATTAAGACACAAAATTATCACAAAAGTGATTAAGACACAAGTGATGTGACAAGTTTACTTAATCTTTATACTCAACACTTACACGGTTCTTGAACCATTTAGTAAACTGTTGTTGATGTGTCGGCCACCTTTTGTCTCCGCAATTTAGACTTATGTTCCCTATATTAGCAATTAAGAAATTGTGAGAAAATTGAATGACAATGACATACAAAATAGCACTTGGCCAGTCAACTTACTCAAAATAGACTAGTATCTCATCACAGTTATTCAACACTGTGTAAGGTGCTTTTCCCAAGTCAACCAGGTCGTACCACCCATAGGTTGAGGCACTTATTGCCCGCCAATTCTTTTTAAAAATGGGAAGGTCACTTCCACCTAGCCTACTATCTCAAGCATAGTTTCTTTCCTCTCAACTATCTTCAAGGTACATGGACATGAATGTGATGCATTCATTCGATAATCGAACCTTCAGGCCTTGCTTTGTTTCGAACAAATTTCTTATGAGTGCCCAAAAACCTGAAAAGGATTCTAGTTTTCAAGTTTTTTATATGCTTTCTAAAGTTTATACTAATGAAGCATGAATGTAGACAAGTACCATTCGATTGGATACATCCACTGATACTATACATGTCCACCTAATTTGTCCTTTAAGGGTGAATTGACCTCTAAGTGGACCACAACATCAAATAACGCTGGTGGAAATATCTATTCCAACTTGCAAAGGATTATGGCAATGTCATTTTCTAGGTTCTCAAGTACTTGCAATTTCAACTTCTTAGAACAATTCCCTAAAGAATCACTACACCAAAAAGGGTAAATTGGCACCCTTTTGCAAAATTAATCTGGCACTGTTTAAATTTTTACACGATTTTAGGCCAATCTGGCACTATTTAAAGCAGTGCCAAATCTGGAACTATTTCAAACAGTGCCAGTCTAAAAATTTTAACGTGCCAAACAAATCCCAAAATATTTCCCCCTAAAATGTGCGTTGACGGAATATGACTTATACTTTTAACCAACAAAAAAAAAACAAAACAAAAAAAAACTAAACTAAACCCCCAACCATTTTTACCCCTCTCTCTCTCTCTCTCTCTCTCTCTCTCTCTTGAGAACCCTAACATTTGGAGAGAAAAAACCCCAAATGTTACCCTCACCACCACCTGCAACTATCTCACCCCACAACCACCGATGACACATGTGTCGCCGCCGCCTGCATCTCCAACAGCCCCTCTCTCTCTCTCTCTCCCTCTCTCTCTCAAACTGAGGTATGAACTGATCTCTTCTCTTGTCTTGTTTTATTTCTCTTCCCAAACTCTGAGATATGAACGAGATATTAACAACTTGTAATGCGTACATGGATGGTTTGGTGAGAATAGGCCAATCGGTCGAATACTCATTCTAATCAGTCCATGTTTCGAGTGATTTCAAGAAGATGATGAAATCGTGGTACCCAAAAATGGTGACTGCTTTTAGCAAAACAGGGATTTAGAAATGGTGACTGATATTCCAAAAAAGGTGGAATATTTGAGGCATTTTCATTCACTTTTAGCAAAACAACAAATTGGGGGTACCCCACTTGCCTAGAAAATTTTGATTCCAAAAACATTGACTAAAAAACTAATATGTTGAAAGGGGTAGCCCACTTGCCAATGAAGTCATGATATACTAATTGTTTGAAAGGGGGTAGGCCACATGTTCTGATTTTTTTTTTTTGGGGGGTAGCCCACAACTTTGACTAAAAAATTATCTTCTTTCACTTTCAACAAAACAACAAATTGGGGAATCTGTTTTAAGGATGTAATCTGATATGGGTATGGATGGGTCTTCGGTTTTGGGTTTAAAAATTAGGGGATTCTATTGTTAGGTATAGATTAGGTAGACTGGTAGAGTAATTTTACGTACTATACTTCACCTTTTTGTTCATGATACTTTTCATAGATTTCTGAGTTTAAATGGGAAAAAAAAAATTATGGGGCACGAAAGCATACTGTATGAAATACAGAGAGTAGAAACATGATTTTGAAAAGTTGAGGGAGGCCCCCATTTTGGTGCTTCTTTTTTAAAGCACAATTTCATGTTAATTCATTTGGTAACTAGTTTATGAGCTTTGAAAAAATTGAACTTAGGGCTTTTTGAGGGGAGCTTTTAAAAGCTCTAGAATGGAGCTTTTCAAAGCTATTCTAGAGCTTTTAAAAGCTCAAGGTTGCTTTTTGGTTTTTCATGATATTTTTTTGAAGAGTAATGCGTCACTTGTACAAAATTATCAAACAACTTAATAATAAATTTCATAAGCTACTTTTAAAAAGCCAAGTAGAGCCAAACTAAGCTTAAGTTTCATAGAAATTAGGAAGAAATTAGAAGGAAAAAAAAGAGGCCTAAAAAATGTGACATCTATACTAAGTTTCATAGAAATTAGGAAGAAATTAAAAAAAGATACCTAAAAAATAAGACCTAACAATGAGGCCCCATGCGGTTGCTTGACCGCATAGGCTCATGGTCGGCCTTGCTCTCTCTCTCTCTCTCTCTCTCTCTCTCTCTCTCTCTATCTATCTATCTATCTCTCTCTATTGGTTAAGGGGTAGCCCTTATTTTATACATATTAACTCTCCCTCTCTCTCTCTCTCTCTCTCTCTCTCTCTCTATTGGTTAAGGAACAACCCATTCTTTATACATATTAACTCTCTCTCTCTCTCTCTCTCTCTCTCTCTCTCTCTCTCTCTCTCTCTTCCTCTATTGGTTAAGGGGAAATCCGTTCTTTATACATATTAACTCTCTCTCTCTCGGTTGGTTAAGGGTTAGCCGATTCTTTCTACACTTACATATGATTTTCCAACAGGATTTATGGATTTGATCCCCCTCCATCCTGTCTATTTTGCTTGCTACTATTTGCAAGGAATGGCTTTGCATTTCACACTCAAAGGTTTGGCTTTTCCCTATCTATTTTTTGTATGCTTTCATTGCTTTTATAAAATAGAGCCTTAGGACAGTGAGGCTATGTATCACATATGCTATGAATTTCTGAACATGCGGCAAGTCCCCCGTGACCTGCCGCAATGTGTGTGCCGTAATTAGGACAATGAGTGGGAAGGGGGCAGTCCCTTCTCAAAATTGCTGGGTGTTCCCCCTGTGGACCCCATTTTATTTATAATGTTGATTGCATATTGATTGTATCCCTTGCCAGAATTCTCTTTGTTTGCAGGTGCCCTTTCCCTCTCCCCTTGTCCCTTTTCTTTTTCTGGGTTATTTATTAGACCATTTTAAAGGAGACATTTTCAATTTTTTTTTCCTTTCCACCTACTCCTACATCATAACTATGACGAAAAGAACCGTTAAAACCGCGTCTAGTTCACAACCTCCACAGAAAAAATCTAAAGGAAAAGAAAAACAAATAGAACCTACCCCTAACAACCTCTCACCTAGATACGCCACCCGCGGTCTCAATTATGAGACCGCCATCAACGGTGTTTTCTTCGCATTTGATGTCGACGATCGGTGGGGCCACAACACCTTGACAACTCGCAAACTAGCCCCACCACTTTTTAGAATCCTTGAGTTAGCACGCGTACATGATAGGGGTAGCCCGCCTTTTATACATATAAACTAGCTCTCTCTCTCTCTATTGGTTAAGGGGTAGCCCATTCTTTATACATATTAACTCTCTCTCTCTCTCTCTCTCTCTCTCTCTCTCTCTCGTGGTCAATATAAATGCTTTAGCACTCTATGGAATTTGCATATTTTTACTTTTTAAGCTGACATCTACCTTGTTTTGGATGTAACATAAAAAAATTTATGAGTCATTTTTACTTTTGTAGAGTTTCTTATTGAACCATGTTTCTTGAACTTTATTTAGTATGTCGATCAACAAGGAGTGGATAAAGGAGAACAACTTTAAGTCCGATTTTCATAGGAAGGGGGTGCTAGAGTTTTTAGAGTTTGTACTTGAACATATGTCTGCAGATAAACATTCATGTCTGTGTAGGCATTGTCGAAATGGGACAGGTCATATCCATGTGGGTGAAATCTTTGTTCATTGATGGAATATGGGATGGTTCAAGACTACAACTTATGGAATTTCCATGTGGAAGGACCACTTGTAAATCAAGTCCACGAACGACCACAATCTGGGAAAATAATTGATATTATCGAACCCATTGACAAATCAAACTTTCCCAGATTGGATGAACTTGTAAATGATGCTTGTGAGATGTTCACGAGGGAAGCTGGTTTTTCAACTCCTAATTGCGAAAGAATCGATAGAGGCCATGAAGCTGCTGAGGTTCTGAATGATCCTCAAACACATAAAGGTAAGAAGTATGAATGCCTACACTGACTTGCAATAGAACCCCTGCACCCTTCTACTGGTGAATCACGTCATACAACAATGTATGCTCTTGTGAAGTTGAATGATATAAAAACATAGTTTAGTTTGTCAGATGGAGCCACAGGTGCAGTTCTTAGATTACTGAATGAGTTACTTCCTGAAGGGAATATGACAACTAGTTATCCTGAAGCGAAGAACATGATAAGAGATTTTGGTATGGACTATGTCAATTACGATGTGTGTATTAACAACTCCATGTTATTTTGGAAAGAGCGTGAACAAAATCATAAATGTCTAAAATTTGGTGCTCCGCGATACGTGTTGAGTTCTCGAGACTATAATGGGGAAAAGATAGTAGGCGCCAATGGATTGTTGAAGTTTCATAAAGTTGCTCAAAAGGTATTGAGACACTTCCCTTTAATTCCTAGGTTGAAGCGGTTGTACACTATAAGATGGATAGCCGAAAAAATGACTTGGCATTCTCAGGCAAAGTCTTGTTCCGATTTTTTGAGACATCCTTGAGATTACTCGGATTGGGCAAGTGCGAACCTCATGTGGAAGCAATTTGCTTAGGAGCCATCAAATGTTTGCCTTGCAATAGCTTCTGACGGTTTCAACCCTAACAATTTGTATGGCCAGTCATCATTCAACCTCTCAACTTTCCCCCTTCGTTGTGCATGAAGAGTGAGTTCTCAATGTTGATAGTGTTGATCCCTAAGCCAAAGTCACCTAAAAGTTGTATTGATGTTTTCTTCCAACCGTTAATCGATGAGTTGAAGGTCTTATGGTCTGGAGTGGAAACTTGGGATGCAGACAAGGAGGAATATTTTCAATTAAGAGCTATGTTGATGTGGGGTATTCATGATTTTCCTGCTTATGGGATGCTAGCGGGTTATCCAATGCAAGGTCATTATGCATGTCCGATTTGCGACAAGCACACACCTTCTAAATTACTCCCAACTTCTTAGAAATGTTGCTATATATGATCTCGCATGTTCCTCCCTCGAGAACATCATTATAGGTACGACACATCAAAACAAACATTTAATGGTAAAAGAGAGGAAGCTATGGTTCCATGCAAGTTAACTAGTGCAGAGGTTAAGCAACTTGTATCAGTCGTCGATCGACAACATGCTAAAGAAAGGGGAAGGGGAAGGAGAAGGGAAAGGGGAAGGCATAAGGCAATAATAGACGTGGGGGAATTTAATGATGATTCGCAGAATGAAGGTGACAAAGAGAATCCCACGGGTATCGAGGGTTTCTCGAGAAGATCCATCTTGTTTGATTTAAAGTAATGGAAGGATCATGATACTCGCCATAACCTTGATGTCATGCATATTGAGAAAAATGTCACAGAGACTATTTTAGGCACCATTTTATCTGGGAAGAGATCGTCGAATAAGGATACCATTAAAGCACAGGAAGAGTTAGAGAATCCTTTGAATCTCAAGAGAAAATTGTGGATGCAAGATGTTGAAGGTAGTGTTAAAAGACGAATGCCTCAAGCGCATTTTGCTCTAGGAAAAGAAGATAAGCTATCCTTTTATCGTTCCTTGAAAACATTGAAGGACTCGATTGGGTTTTCGTCTAACTTCAAGTCTCATGACTATCACGTGATTATGCAACACTTGCTTCCAGCATTGCTTATGCACTCTTTCCCAGATCACAAGCCTTTGTTTAAAGCTATACAATGGATAAGCATATTCTGCAATGTGTCATGGGCGAAAGTGATTTTCAGGAAACATTTGATGAAGGCAAAACAAGCTTTGATAGAGGCACTTTGTGTCTTAGAAATGTACCTTCTACCCTCATTCTTGTGATAATGATCCATCTCATGTACCATTTAGCCGATGAAGCATTGGCAGCTGGACCTCCTAGATATCGAGCGATGTGGTTGTTTGAAAGGTAAATGAATACAGAAAGTGGTCACGAAACAAAAGGTACATTGAAGGGAGTATTGCCAATGCATATTTATTACATGAAGCTTCTTTATACTCTATGGAGTACATATCAAAGAAAGTTGAAGGAACTCATGAAAGAAACCTTGAAGCCTATCTTGACGATGAGTTTGATGACTCTACTGGTCAACGAGCATTGGGTAAAGGCAAGGAACAGATCCTAAATAAAGTGCAATATGAACAAGCGCGCAGATGGGTTTTATTCCAATATGAGGATGTTCATGAGTGGGGAAGGTTTGCATGTAACTGTGTATCAATGAAATGATTTCAATTGCATATATCTAACTATGAATATTTATCACGTGCAGCAAATTTGAGTCAGCTACGGGTTTTCAACAAGGGACTACTTCAATGCATAGAGTTGATGAGGTCATCCCTTGGTTAAGAGCTGAGGCAAGTCTTTACTTATACTTGTTTCTTAATCGTAATTTTATTTTATAAAGTATTTAAAAAAATTTTAACTTCCTTGTAGACCTTAAGCCAACGACATGGGCATTTTGCCATATGCGGATGGCCCGCTCCATAGGGTCATAAGCAATAAGATGTTCCAATGTAATGGTTATACATTTTCTACTTTCGCACATGAAGAGAATCGCAATGTTCAGAGTAGTGGTGTATCCATGAAAGCCATTAATAAGAAAGGGGTCCTGACCACATTTTACAGAGTTATTAGACAAATTCTCGATTTAACTTACACCAATTTTAGGCATGCGGTATTTTATTGTGATTAGGTGGATGTGGATGCAAAGAATGGATGCAAAATTGACCCTACCTCGAAATTGGTGATGGTAAACTTGAGCAAGCTCATGAATAAAGTTGCAATCCATGATGAACTGTTCATTCTTGCATCTCAAGCAAGTCAAGTGTTTTATTGCGAGGATGTCAAGTTTAATGGGTGGTCAGTCGTTTTATATACTCCTAAGAGAATGACCAAAGCAATTGATGCACTTGAGATTGATCGTACGATGTATGATTCCGTTCTTGCAGAAAATGAGAAGTTGTGTGAACTTTTGGATAGTGAATTTATTTAGAAAATAGGAAGGCCCAATTGGAAGTTGTTTTTGTATTTTGTAAACTCCTAAGGTATGTTTAGCTTGTTTTGGTTTGTATTTCTTTACTTGATATTTATTTCTTTTGTTTTTCTTTTTTTGCTAAGACCAAAGTTTGTATTTCTTAATTGCATATTATTGTTCTTGGTCTTGATCTTCTATATTAAAGGTACAATGTATTTCTTTATGAGTTTAATCTTAATCTTTCATGAAATCATATGTTATAATGTATTTTGTTGATTGGACTATTCTAAAGACACATACAGGAGTGATGTCTCAAGTAGCTGATACTTTAAATCCGACATTAGAGGATGTGGCGCGTGAGCCTGTATCAACCTCATGATCGAGGGTTGCTACAGGTTGTTCAGTGGTAGGTGGGTCTTCTGCGAAGAGATTAAAATTTAATGAGCATGGACTTCCAGTAGCAGGAGAAGATTCGGCTAAATCCTCATCTAGGTTGGGATACCTAACAAGAACACATATCCCAATTTGCTACAAATCGTGGAGAGATGTTTCAGCACTATCTAAAACTCAATTATGGACAGTGCACAAGGTATTGTTACATTTTTTTTATCTTCAATTCGAATTCAATTATTTTATCTATATTAGTATTTTTACCAAGTCAAAATCTTACTATTATAAACATTTGTAGGGTGAATTTCCTGATGTAAAAGATAGTCAACGCGTCATGTTTATGAAAAAAGCTAACAATGCGTGGAAGAAGTTCAAAGTAAAGCTACGAGCAAAGTTGGTAGGTGATGATGTTACCAAGTGGAAGGAGCTAGTCCTAGTAAATACTAGAAGTGAGACTGGGAGCAATTTTGTGATCATGAGGCTACATAATCCCAAAAGGATATAGGAAAGCGGAATAAAGCTATACAAGTAAGTTGCCTGACAAAGACCACTCATAATACGGGTCGTGATGGTTATGCCCGGCATGCAAAAAAGTGGAAAGCGGAGCATGGCCGCTACCCTAATCGTGCTGAATTGTGGTTGTATACCCACAAACTGAAAGATGGATGTTATGCAGCTGATGACAAAGAATTTGCAGTAAGTTCAATTGCAAATGTAATGTTTTTTTTTTCTGTTGCCCCAAACATGATAGATGTTCATTAAAATGTCTCTATATGCAGAATAAGGTTGAAATGCTTCTAAAGTTGTTTCAAGAGAGCGGTGAGGAGGAGTCATTGGATAGTGGTCCCATCTTTGACACATTTGGGAAAGAGACAAGAGGGGGAGTTCGTTGTGTTGGGTCTACAATTTCAAAGAAAGCTATGATGGCTTCTGCATTTGCGCGAGAAATGCTTCAAGAAGTCAACACGGATCACGATGACTAGAGGGGAAAGTTACATAGCCTCAAAGAAGAGATGGAGGCATTGAAGTCCACGGTCATAGATTTTGTGAAAGATTTCAAAAGTGAAAAATTCATGTTTGGTAGCCACGACATTCACACAACCCATACAACAAGTGTTGCAACTCCCACAAGTGCCATACCTACCTCTACACCTCAGTTTTCTAGTGTTGATGAGCTATTTCCATGCAAAATACTATCTTATTTGGGTGAGCTTTGTGGTTATGGTAGAAAAACGCAGCTCAACATTGTCCCTTTAGTTCACGGCCATCGCTTGAAACTGAGAGAAGTGCGTGTTATTCTTGACAAGATCATTATGCATGATTGTATGCTTTGGGGAGGTAAACAATCCTCTTGTAGCACATTGGGAGATGTGGGTGTAGGTGGATTTTTGTTTTGGCACGATGACCTACTCCCTCCCCACGACGACATTGATCAAGAATGAAGTTGTTATTTTGTGTTAGGAACTTTATTTTGGATTCTTATGGTTATATTTTGTGTTAGGAACTTTATTATGTTTTGTATACACTTTATGTTGGATTGCTATGTTTTCATTTTCTATTGGGAATTTATTTATATTGATTGTTACTTTGTAGTTGTGATTATATTTTTGAAACAGGTGTTATTGGTATTTTATATATTGGTGCTATGATGCTGCCAAATTTTTGGTTCTCCTTGAAAGTAAATCTGGCACTGCTTAAAACAGTGCAAAAAAGCGTGCCAGACGAAATTATTTTTTTATACTTAAAAAAATAAAAACTGGCACTATTTTAAGCATGCCAGATTAGTGTACCGACATGTACGCATGGTGAGACCAAAAGGTGCCACGTGTCGACAAGCTATCTTGAAATTCTGGCACTGGTTTAATCAGTGCCAAATCTCTAAATCTGGTACCCTTTGACCAAAATTTGGCACTGTTTTGAACAGTGCAAAAAAAAAATGGATCCCCTATTTTTGGCAGTGAAAAAAACAGTGCCAGATTTGGTCAGGCTCTATTCTAAACAGTGCCAGTTTAGCATTTTTGGTGTAGTGAATATTCCCAACTCAATCAAGGTGGTTGATACAAAGTCATTTAGATATCCACAGATGACAACCAGAAGAAGACATTATAAGAGCATGTGGCTGTCATGGCTCTTCAAACTAGTTATTTTGCCTTCTTTAATGTTAACTGGACATGCCATATACCCCTTAGTGCTCCAACCAAAAAGGTTTCCGTATGCAGGATAATCGTTTATAGTCCATAATAGCGATGCATGCATTCGGAATGTCTCATTCTTAGCTACATCATACGTCTCCATACCCACTGGTCATAATTTCTTCAATTCATCTACCAAAGGCCACAAGTAAATATCAATGTCACTTCCTGGCGCTTTTGGTACAGGAATAAGCAATGACATGAAAAGAAAGGGTTGTTTCATACACTTCCAAGGTGGCAAATTATACGGCATCACCATAACAGGCCACACATTATAAGCATTGCTCATGTCACCGAATGGATTAAACCAATCACTAGCAAGGACAAGTCTCACATTACGCAGCTCATCGGCAAACCATTTATGTTTTTCATCAAAATCCTTCTACTCTTGACCGTCTGCTGGATGCCTATACACGTCTTCCTCCATTGGATGCTTCTTTGCATGCCATCTCATATCCGAAGCTATTTTCTGTGATGCATATAACTTCTATAGCCTCGATATCAAGGAAAAGTACCTTAGTACCTTATGTGGAATTTTCTTACCCTTTCCTTCATCAATTTTATACCTCAGCTCACTACAAATTCGACACTTTTGCTCTGTCTTGGTCTCCTTCCAAAAAAGCATGCAATCATTTTTGTATACATGTATAGGGATATAGTCGAGGCCTATGTCCTTCATATACTTCTTTCCCTCATGATAAGAATTTGGAAGGGTTTTCCCTAAAGGAAGTGCTCTTTTAATTAGTTGAAGAAACATGTTGAATGATTTATTACTCCAGAGATTGACAGTCTTAAGATGAACTAACTTCACTGAATACTCCAACTTTGAGAACTTTTGACAGCCAGGATAAAGTGGTAACTTTTTGCATCCCTAAACAGAAGTCCGTTGGTTCCGATTCTCTAGGATCACTATTGCTCGAGGCATCCCCTTCAGGAATGAAGTGACTTATCTCACCCCTCTCCTAGTCTTCCAACATTTCGTCCAATCCCCCAGAACCAAAATCACCAAGTTTACCATCATCCTCATCCTCACACAGTACTTCATAAACTTTTTCCCCGTGATAGTTCCATTGAGTGTATTCCTTATGCATCCATGTATCAATAGATGCACTCTCACAGTAGCTATGTGCAGATAACCAGTATTCTTACACTTATTGCATGGACACCTTATCTTATCCATCCCATCCACAAATGCACGTGCATAGTCAATGAAATCTTCAATCCTTTTCACATATTTGGGTAAATATCTACCCAAAAGCTTTATCCACTCTTATCCATATTCATTTACCTATCACAATTTAAAGACTTTTTTATAATGAAAAGCAAACAAATCTAACATCCTATACTAGTCACCTAGAACTTAACTTTATTACTTTGGGTAGACAAATTTAGACCATTAAAATTATAGAATTTGAATGAGAATCAATATAAGGCAATGTTATAATAGCAAAGTGGAAAAAATGGCATTCCACCAAGTAATTAACCTATTTTAGAAGTTAGTAGAAAGGTTGTGAGGATCTCAACTATGCCCCCCAATAAAGAAAATAAGTGATCTCTATGCCTAGTTTTGGGTGATAATTAGTAATGCCTAATAACATTATAGAATCATATTGCAATAAGTGGTTGTGTGACACAAAAGTAGGTAATTTGATAAAAATTTGACAGACTGACTGCGCTAAATATCTCCCCAAGTTAACACAAAAAGTATGTGTGAATGCCTAGATAAAAGTCTTACATATATGCATAGATAAAAGTCTTTCTTTTGTTGTTCTAGATGAAACCTAATAATAATCCATAGCCTCACTATCCTAAGGCTCTATTCTATTAAAGGAATACCACATGAAAGCATAAATGTTTTACATTTTAATAATAAACATTTTACATTTTAATGATATAATAAAAATAAAAATTTACCAACACTACAAAAACTACAAACTTGGACATCATTAGAACATTGCAAAAAGAATATAATTAAAGAATCACATTTAAGATATAAATTTAAGGAGCATCGCATTACTCTTAAGCTTATGAAGCCTTAAAAAAAAAGAATACTTAAGATGCCCAAAATCTCTATAGGCCGGATGGCTTGAGCAAATATTAGTCTTGGCACAATTTGATTAAGGCAATGGACATGGATGAGTGCATGGCTTTCAAACACAAAATAGCATATGGACTTCACAGATTTTGCTCTTATTCAACCCCAGCCCATCAACACTCATAGAATCATACCCCAAATCCTCGCAAGCATTCTATCAAGCACATTATAAGCATACACAATAGTTAAAAAAAAACAAAAAAGATAAACTCCCCATTGAATCAATCCCAATACATAGAAAAATATTGAAAAAATAATTCAATTGGAAAACATAAAAGCCCCATCCTATCAACTGAGCATACTTTGAAAAACACCCAAGCAAATTAATTAATCTCAGAATAATACTTGAAAATCTAAAAACTAAGATGAAGAAGTGTGATTACTTACTTGAAGGAGTCAAAGGAAATCTACAAATTACTGAAGAAGGTAAAGCAAACCTCTGTGGTGTGTGAGAACAGAACTAGGTATGTATAATCTGTGTGAGAGAGAGAGAGAGAATGTGTGATACAAATCTATGAGAGGGAAAGAGAGAGAGAGAGTGACAGAGTCGTGTGTCTATGAGAGAGCAGTGTGGGTATGTGTGTGTGTGACAGAGCCATGTATGTGTGTGTGTGTGTGTGTGAGAGAGAGAGAGAGAAAGAGAGTGTTGAGATATATATTACCCAGAGAGAGAGTGAGATGGAAGATGCGGTGAGATGCTAGAGGCGGCAGAGGTGGTGACCCAATAGATGAGGCAGCAGAGGAGGCGATGACGTGTTGGAGTCGTACGTGGGACGCTGGTGGAATTTTGGGGGAAAAATGTGATGTGAGTGAGAGTTACTAGAGATTTGCGGTTGGGAAATTTGGAGGGAAGTGAAATGTAATTGGGGATTTTTTTTGGGGGGAAGGGGGGGGGGGGGGGGGGGGGGGGGGGGGGGGGGGGGCTATAAACCTACAACTTTATCTCATTTTTTATTTTATTTTAGTTTAACTTTTTTTTTTGAAACACTTAACCGATGGATTGTTTTTTTTAGGGCTATAAGCCTATAATTTTATCTCATTTTTTATTTTATTTTATTTTTATTTTTTTTGAAACACAAAAATCGATGGAGTAATGCTTATAGGAGTATTGCTTATTTTAATTGTATTTTGCGAGTTAGTTGCACTAGTCATTTAGGAGTAATGCTATCCTTTCCAAATTTTTATCCCAAAATTGCTTCCCAAATGATGTAGCAGTGAAGTCATGTAAATAACTTCCAATCAAAATTTAATTGGTCCCATTTTATTAGACTTGGCCGCACTCTCACATTATTTGGGAAGCACTTTTGGGATACAAATTTGGGAAGCATACCATTACTTATCATTTAGAGGGTGTTAAGTCTACATGTCAAAATATAGGGTTGGGTTGGGTTGGATTTGGACGGGTGATTAATAAATGGGTTCAACCCACCAATTTTGGGTTGGAACTGGGCGGGTCCAGCTGGGCTGATTAACCTTTCAAAAATATATTAAAAATTTATATGTATTTCACACACTCTCTCTTTATCCTTTCTCTCTCTCTCTCTCTCTCTCTATATATATATATATATATCTTTGCTTAAAAATGACTAGGTCACCGGTTCAACCATTGATGCACGAACCGGAATCAAACTGTGATGTCATAATTATGTAAAATATACATTCCCAATTAAATTATGTCATTAATAAAAACTTAAAGAAAATTCTAAATTTTTTTTCACTCTTTAATAATTATAGTATACAGTGTCCATTTTGTTAATCAATTATGTTTCGTTTCCTAAATTTGAATCCAAAATTTGTTTTTCAAATTATTTAAATTTGTAACACATATTGTGTAAGTGATAATTGGTATCAATGCCATTTCATGTGGTACATCTAATCAAAATTTGAAAAGCATAGCATTATTTTTTAATTGAAAAATTACAATACCCATATTGAAAATAAAAATATAACAACACTGTATAGACAATACTTTTGAACATCAAAACTTAAACTTCCAATGTGTCGACAGTTTTACAAACTCCTGGTTGAACCGTTCCGGTTTGGACAGTTTTACAAAATCAGCATGGTTTTGAAACTGTGAACGGTTTCTGGCTCATCCCAACCAGTTTTATAGTCTTGTTCCCGATTCCGACGGTTTGATCGTCCGGTTCGGTCTGGTTTGATTTTTAAAACCATTGTATATACATATGTACATATACTTCATATGCAACAAATATATATATGCATTTCATCAAAATATAGTTAGAAGAAATTAAACTTACCCACATCAAAATTTGTTTCTATTTTGAGCAATTTTGCAATCATAAAAATGATCCAAGGCTTTGATTCCTTATTTCAAACATTAATTGTAAACATTTCTTGAACAGCTTCTATATGAACCGTAATTACAAACAGTTCTTGGCGTCGTCATAACCATAAAAGTCGAAGAAGATTTCTCCTTTTGATCTAACCTTTTAAGACGAGAATCAATGGGACCCAAATATAGACGATGAGAGAAATAGAAACAACAAAGACATCACTTCGTTTCTCTCTATTTTTAGAGATCGACCAGCAACCAACCGCAAACATGAGTTTCAATTGCCATGTCTAATTTAGATTTAGAGATCTCTATTTCTATTATCAACAAAGTAGAGATAGAGATTTTATTTGTGGTGCACCATATGTGTCAGACTTAGCAAGTATTTTATTTGTGGTGAACTAGATGCGTCAGAAATTGTAGAGAATTTATTTGTGGCGCACTATGTCACAAATAGTAGGGATTTACTTGTGAATTTTATTTGTGACACACCAGATGCGTCACAAATAGAACGGATTTATTTGTGGTGCACTTTATGCGTCACAAATAGTAGGGATTTAATTGTGGATTTTATTTGTCGCGCACAATATGCGTCACAAATAGTAGGGATTTGAATAAATTACAATCATTGGTCAACCTAATTTTTTTTGTGACATCTGTAAGTGCATCACAAATACTAAATACGCTTCACAAATAATGATCTTTTGTGATGCATTTGTGCATAAAAAACCATATTTGTTGTAGTGGTAATGCTAGGCACACTTTGAAATCCACACTGAATTTGACACCCAGATTTAAACTCATGTACTCTGTGCTGTATAAGTGGTGCACGGAAAAGTGTAAAAAATTCACACAGCACATGGTACATTGTATTTAAAGCATAAGATGTCAAATTCAGTGTGGATTTTAAAGTGTGCCTAGCATTACTCCTTGGTAAAATATGTGAAATACATTATAGTCTCTTTTGTTGGATGAAAATCTTGTTAAAACTCTAGGCTACATTTAGAAAAATGGGAATATGAATTAGGTACATGGGATTGTTCTATTATCTTTCCATAGAAAACTAGCTTTGAAGGCCAAGAGGAGTACAACATGCAAAGATCCCAAAATAGATATCAAAAGGAGCCCCTAGAACTATAAGAAAAACCATTCCCTAAGAACAAGATAACCACCAGAAAGCAACACAACTCTATATCAAACAACAGTAGTACAAAGCTAGCAACCCATTAATATTAGAATACAAAATTTGGTTGTCAATGGACACCAAATTTGAATTCGACGCCGTCGAGGTCCATGAGATAGGTCGCTCCTCCGGAAAGGATAGTTATGACGATATAAGGGCCAACCCATTTAGGTTTGAACTTCCCACACGATTCAAAGATCGGAGCTCGTAGTTCCTTCAGGGCAAGGTCACCCTTGACAGTTTTCCTCGGACGAACTTTCTTGTTAAAAGCACGGGCTATCCTCTTTTGATAGATTCAAACATGGTCGATTGCCGCTAACCGCTTTTCATCTATGAGAGCCAATTCTTCGTTCCTTTCCCTTAACCAGTCGGATTCTAAAATTTCACAATCCGCCATCACACACAGGGATGGTAGTTCTATCTCGACCGGAAGTACTGATTCCATGCCATATACCAGTGAATAAGGAGTCACTCCTATAAACGTCCTTATCGATGTTCTGTATCCCTAAAGTGCAAATGGTAGTTTCTAGTGCCAGTCTTTGTAATTATCGGCCGATTTTTACAGTATGGCCTTGACCTTCTTGTTTGCAGCTTTGATTGCCCCATTGGTTTGTGGCCTGTATGGTGACGACTTATGGTAAGCGATTTTGTATTCCTCAAGCAGATCCCTAACCTCTGCTTTGAAATGACTTTTGTTATCCGAAATAATCTCATGGGGGACTCCATAGCAGCAGATGAGAGTTCTCTTGATGAACTTGGCCACTTCCTTAGCCCCCAACTTGGTGTAGGATTCAACCTTTACCCACTTTGTGAAATAATCGATAGCCACCAAAATGTATCTATTCGCATTAATAATTTTGCAAATGATATCGATTCCCCAAGTTGAGAATGGCCATGGGAAGGTCATACTGTAGAGTAGAGATGGCGGTACATGCATCATGTTCGCATGATTCTGGCATTTGTGGCACCTTCTCACATTTTTACAACAGTCTTTTTCCAACATTGTCCAATAGTACCCTTGTCTTACAATCTTTTTGGCCAGCATGTGACCGTTCATGTGCGGACCGTATACCCCTTCGTGTATTTCTTCCATTATCCTTCTGGCGCTCCTCCCGAAGAAACAAGTAAGGTTATGACCATTGTACCCCTTTTTTTAACAATTTTCCCCCGCAGATGATGAACTGTGCTGCGAACCTTCGAATCACTCTTTTGTCCTTCTCAGAAGATTCTAGGGGATACACTTCTTTTTCTATAAAGTTCAAAACATCCTGATACCATGGTATTTCATTCTCTTCTTCTTCGATTGCAGCGATCTTGCTAAATGACGGTTCGTATCTTTGCTCGATTACCAGAGACATCATCTTGACTCCCATGAGGATTTTGATCATGGAGGCTAGGGTAGCCAATGAATCTGCTAACTGGTTCTCTTCCCTGGGCAGGTAGAAGAATTTCAGATTCTTGAACTATTTCTTGAGTCCATCGAGATGGTCATGATAGGGTTTCAACCTTTCTTCTTTCACCTTCCATTATCATCTGGCTTGTGATACAATGAGGTTTGAATCTTCGAAGACATCTAATTTCTAAACTTTTAATTCTATGGCCGCTTCCATCGCCAAAATGCACGCCTTGTATTCATCAGCAGTATTGTTGGTGGAGTTATAATTGAGCTTGACTGCCAGTGGGGTGTGGTCCCATTTGGTGATACCAGAATCATACCTACTCTGTAACCTTTCATGTTGGCTGCCCCATCAAAGAACAACTTCTACTACTCTCCTTTGATTTCCATGATATTCTCGTCTGGGAACGGAAAATCTCCATTCTCTTTGGAATCAATAGCGTGTTCTGCGAGATGGTCAGTTATAATTCTCCCTTTTACCGATTTGCTTATTACCTACTTGATATCAAATTCTGATAGTAGAAGTAGCCAATGGGATATACGACCGGTCAGGGTAGATTTTTTGAGGAGGTATTTTAGAGGATCCATATGGGATATGAACATAATTGGAAAGGTTAGCATGTAGTGCCTTAATCGGCGGGTGCACCAGACTAAGGCCCAACACGTTTTTTCGAGGGCAGAGTAATTGAACTCATACCTGGTCATCCTCTTGCTATGGTAGTATATAGATTTTTTAGAGTTGTTCTTTTCTCCTTCTTGGTCTAGCATGTAACTCATGGAATTTTTGAAGATAGATAGGTAAAGAAATAAGGGTTTGTGAGGAGTGGGTGGTGAAAGAACAGGCGGATTTTGAAGGTAGGCTTTTATTTTGTCGAATGCGGCTTGACATTGTTCATCCCACTAGAACTTCTCTCCTTTCCTCAGTAATCAAAACAAAGGATCACATGTAGTTGTGAGCTTTGAGATAAAGCGACTGATGAATTGGATCCTCCCGAGGAACCCTCTCACTTCTTTCTCATTCTGCGGTGGTGCCATTTCTAGACCTGCCTTGTTTTAGAGGGATCAACCTCTATCCCTCTCTGTGTGAAGAGAAAACCTAAGAGCTTCCTAGTAGTTGCACCGAAAGTGCATTTCTTCAGATTCAGCCTCATCTTGTACTTGCGCAATCTTTCGAAAAACTTTCCCAATGCCACCAAATGTCCCTCTCTATCCTTGGATTTCACGATCATGTCATCTACGTACACCTCTACTTCCTTGTGAATCATGTCATGCAACAGAGTGGTAGCAGCCCTTTGGTAGGTTACTCTAGTGTTCTTGAGTCCAAACGGCATTACTCTATAATAGTAGGTCCCTTATGGTGTGGTGAATGTCATCTTCTCTCGATCTTCTAATGCCATTAGAATCTGATTGTACCCGAGAAGCCATCCATGAATGACAGTAGCTCATGTCCTATAGTGTTATCTACCAGAACATCAATGTGGGGAAGCGGGAAGTCATCCTTTGGACTGGTTTTGTTTAGATCACGGAAGTCAACGCACACGCGAACTTTTCCATCCTTCTTGGGGATTGACACGATGTTGGCAACCCATTTCGAATACTCTGTAACAATGATAAACCCTGCCTTGAACTATTTTTCTACTTCTTCTTTGACCTTCAGCGCCCATTCCGATCTCATGCACCTCAGTTTCTGCTTGACAGGTTTAGAATTAGGGAGGAGAGGAATATGATGTTGGACAATGTCGGGATCGACCCCAGGCATCCTCATAAGACCAAGCAAAAACATCTTTGAATTCTTTTAGCAAGAGAGCCAATTGTTCTTTTTCTTCTTTATTAAGCGTTGAGCCAATTCGCCCAATTTGTGGATTATCTTTTTCACCTAGGTTAATTGATAAAGTATCTTCGATTATTTCACAAGTAGGTGGTTTTTCAATTAGTTGCTTAAGTTCAATTGGGAGATCCTCAGATGGATCTGTGCATTCACAAGTATTAGACACAGAGGAATAACCAGAACTGTCTTTCATTTCATTCACAGTAGGTGGAGTGATTACAACAGACAGTGGAGGGCTCACAACAACTACTTTGGTATAGACTCGATAATTAGAAGTACAGACTCCGGGGGAACAGGGGATAGTGGAGGGCTCACAACAACTACTCTGCAGCCTGGTTGCTCAGACCCTCCTCAGTTGGCGTGATCTGATCATCTTGGCTCTTGGCCCTCTTTCCTTCCTTTTCTTCAGCAGATTCTTCCCACATTTCCTTGATAGCTTCAGTGTCCAGATACTTCAACCAGTCTTCCTCTGGGGCTTTCACAATTTCTTCTAGATAGAACGGGTCTTGATAGGGAGGCCTTTCATAGTCAACAAAGATTTCAAGTCTGAGATGCTTTTTTTTGGTACTCTGATGAATCCAAGGTTCGGGGAACCCAAAATAGGGAAAGTCATCCCCTTCCTTGATGAACTACCCGTTTAAGGTCTTACAATACGGTGGGAGACTCCTGACCCTCTTCTTCCAGGGCTTTTGCAGCTCGAGATCTTCTTTAGTGGGCTTGTACCCTAATCCAAAAGTGCCTTTTTGTCCTTTGATTTGAGGGAACTCCCGGATCTCTTGTTGACGTCAGCCCAATCCCATTCCAGGGAAGTAGTTCATTTTGCGGATGATATTGACAACCGCGGAGTGGATCTCAGGGAACCTGTCTTCATCCTCATCATGTGGACCTCTTCCATAAAGAATCCTTCGATTTTCCCTTCTTCTAGTTTGGGTGTTTGGATTTTAAAGACGGGAGCGTAGCTTGGGAAGGTTTCATTTCCCCAACTATTGCTGAAGATAATTTTCACCTCTTTCTCGTGATCATTTAGTGCAGAGTGGATGATACCACTTTGTTGACATGCAGTCAGAGCCTCTCAATCAATAAATTGAATGAGGCAGGTATATCCATGACTTAGAAGAGTTGAGTGCAAACCAAAGACCCTACTCGGATTTGGAGAGAAATAGTCCCCATCACAGTTCTCTTGGTGTTATCATAGGCCCTCATAGATTGCACGGACTGAGTGATGTCTAGGATGTTGACCCCCAAGGCGATGGCGATTCTTAGAGCACAAACATTCAAGGCAGAGCCCATATCGACTAGACAGAATGGCAGTTGCTGCCCCTTGCACCCGACAGTGATGTACAAAGCTTTGTTATGTGTAGATCCTTCCGGCAGAAAATCCTCATCGGAAAAGGTAATGACTGGGCCAGGGGTGAGTGTGCCCAAGAAAGCCACCATATCTTCCAATGCGGTATCAATGAGGACCTCAATTCTAGCCAAGGCATTTAACAAGACCTCTCTATGCTTATAGGATGTCACCATGATGTCCCACTTTGAGAGGTGTGCTTGAGTCTTCTTCAAATCCATTTTTTCCTTTCCCTTGTCTTTGACTGGTCCTTTCTCGACAGTTACAAGCTGTGGAGGCTGATAATGATGGCCTGATCTAGTCAGATGATCAATCTCAGCGAGAGTAGGTCCTTCTACAGTTCCATCTTCTTTGAACCAATCGCAATCTGTTCCCATAAATGGTTTCTCCGGTTCGTTCCAGATGGAGGCATCACTCTCTTTGTTGGGATCATACCATTTGAGGTCTACTGCTCCTAGATTATGTTCTTCCAAAAAGAATAAATCTCGTTCATAATTTAGTTGTTGCTGCCATTCATCATCCTCCCCTTCAATTAGGTGAATTCCCTCAAGCTCCAAGATGTCAATAAGAGGCAAGGGGTGTCCTAAAGGGAGTAATATAGGTGATAGGGTTGAAGGATACGGGGTTGGATTCGATGAGACTGATATTTTGGTGGTTTGGAAAGGGATTTTGGGTAACATGGGGCTACTTTGGTGGTGACTTAATGATATTCTGGTCAATGAGGTCATGGATATCATGGCGGAAGCGCATATAATCATCGGTGTTGTGGCCAGGGGCTTGGTGGTAGGTGCAATGCTTAGACATGTCATAGCTTGGTGGTGGTGGGGTATTTCGAGGTTGGAGCAATTGGAGGTGGCCCTTTTTGAGGAGACGATCTAAGGCTAAGGAAGGGAGATCTCTAGCTTGGTAAAATTGCAAGGAGGCTTTTCTGGAAAGGGCGACTGGGTGAGTTTGCTTGGTTAGAGGGTTGGTACGGCCTAGAAGGGTACGCCATGGGTTGACTGCTAAGGGCATTGAAATCCGAAGTGTTGCGGGAGTAATTGGGCCTTTTCGACTGACTTGGAGGCTCTTCCTTCTTAATCTTCCCTTCCCTGATAGCATCTTCAATTCGAGATCAGACTTCGAACAATTCTTCAAAGGTAGAAATGGACTAATAAAATTGTTTCTCATGGTAAAGCGGCTGTAAATTCTGGATTAGCATTCTCACTTGTTCCTTCTCAATTGGTTGGTGGGTCATTTGGGCCACTTTATTCCTCCATCTGCTCAGGAAAGCAGCGAAGGATTTATTGTTGTTTTATCGAGTAGTTTCCAAATCTCTGATTGTGACATCCAGCTCTTGATTGTAAGAATAGTGATCGACGAATACCCGAACGATGTCTTCCCATGCCCGAGTTTTGGAGGCTTCTAAGGTAAGGAACTATGATAGTGCAAACTTTGCGAGGGTTTGTGGGAATATCATTACAATGTGCTCATGAGTGCAACCCATTGACTGGAAGATGCTCATACACAGCTTCACATGACTTTTCAGATTCCCGGTTCCATCAAAACGATCAATGGCGGGCATCTTGAAGTTTTCTGGCAGTTTTAGCTTAACAGGCTCGAAAAGCCCCTCCAGGTCTAGCATGTAGCCATCAACCCCCTTGCTCTTTCTCAATACACTTTCCAGCTTGTCGACTTTATCCATCTTTTCTTGGAGCTTTTCTCATATGCAGGTGGTGGGACCCCTTGAAACCAATCTTCTTTCCCATTATTCTCATGTATGCCAATGGGAGGTGGCACAAACCCCGACGGTGGCGGCATGAAACCTGGCGATGGTGGGAACCCGGATGGATATTGTGGCTGCTGCTGTTTTAGTTCTTCTATATCAAAACTTGGGCCAGGCTGTCAAACTGTTGGCTTATGGGTGCTCCCAACTCGGTAACCTTGTTTTCTAACTCTTCTTGGTTCATGCTGAAATAGCTTGCCGGGCTGATCCTGACCAAACAATTATCTGAATTTCTGACCCAAGATGAGGATCCCTGCTGCCGACTTTGGGAATCTTTAATGGTCTATAGATTTGAGAGAATTGTATCAAATTCTGACAGTGATGACTCTAGACAGACAATGACAGTGATGTTAACAGACATGGACTGACTTGTGTATAGACTGACATGAAACAGTGCGGGTGGACTGATAGGAAAGGTGCATGCATATGAGATAAGCATGCGGATGCAAGCCCTAATCTACATGATGCTCCTACTTTTAGCAGATAGCAGTTAAGAAAGTAAGGTCCTAGCCATACAGAGTGTGCTAACCTTTCCTTCCAGCATAATCACCAAGGGATAATAGGGGTTTCTAGGATATTTTGAGAAATTTTGATAGAGTTTCTGGGGAAAACTGGTATCTTTGGTAAATCTAGGATATGTGGAGAGAGTTTCTGGGAGAAACATGTTATATCTAAGATATCTGGATAGAGTCTCTGGGAGAAACATATTATATCTGGGATGTCTAGATAGAGTTTCTGAGATAAACAGGTTATATCTGGGATGTCTAGATAGAGTTTTTGGGAGAAACAGGTTATATCTAGGATTTCTGGACAGAGTTTCTGGGAGAAAAATGTTACATATAGGATACTGGACAGAGTTTCTGGGAGAAACAGGTTAAATGACAGAAGTAGGTGATGACGGTGGTTATACTGTCAAGAAAGTTCTCATACTCCTATGTCTTTGGACCAGCAAACAAGGTTTGCGATGTATATCTTTGTGATCATGGAGCAGACATCCTTGTTAATGTAATCATATGTGAATGATTGCCTTGGGAATCATAAGAAAGAGGTTCGATTCTATGCCACATAAACGTTTACACCACACAGGTGATCCCACCAGGGCATACAGCAGTTATATCACATTGTCCTATCTTGAAAAGATAAATGAATAGCCCTATAGGAATCTATATGCAAAGGCTGGGTTTAGTCAAAGAGGGTCCATTGACAAGAGTTCCAATATACTGTCAGAGAGACAGTACGGAAGTTGTTACTCTTTTTGATATACCTTGGAAGGTACAGTATCAACGGTGACTTATGCCCTGGCACAGCAAAACCTGAATAATGTCAGCGCCGCATTTCAGACACAGTCGGAGGGGAAACGCAAGAGTGCAATGCGGTGAACCAGACACAGTAAAAAGATGATTTTAAGGATGCTTCTTATGATTCAAACCTCTGTATCCTTTTGTTTTGAAAATAAAATTGTCCCCAGAAGAGTCGCCAGATTGTGGACACGCGACCTCCGTGAGCCCACCCCCGTTTCTTGTTTCCGGGGTTTCAGAATTGATTTTCCTTTAGTTTTGAAATAAAAGTTGATTTGAAGAAAACAAGGTCTGTTGAAAACAGATACAGAGTCGCCACTTGGTTTTTAAGGAACCAAGAAACCTAATTTTGACTCACCCAAATGGATAAAGGGCACTGACCCTTCATAACCAAAGAACTTGGCTTGGGGTTTTGGTACGAGAGAGGAAGGAGCCTTTGCCATGACTAAAACACCCTCAACTCGCCCCCTCTTTCGACCGACCTCAAATAGCATCCAAATAATCATCTTATACTATGTTTGGTTTGACAAATAATACTCATGATAATATATTACATCACATAAAAATTGTGAAATGAAAGATCAAAAGATAAGATATCATTCATAAGATCTAAGCCGAATATCACACAATGCAAAGTGAAAGATCACATATATCAAGTAATCAAGTTTTCCTGGTCTAGAAGGGGGAAATGAATTATTCTTGAAACAAATTATCAAAAAAATCAAAATATGCTTAGCAAGCTAGAATGATGCATGTTATTTTTTGAAAGGATGATTAGATCGAGGGGAAGCATGGTCATATGATCCAACTCATTCCTTATAATCTTCTTAGATTAGGAGTCACAAAAGCCCCAAATCTTGCATGGATGCAATGTATGATCCTAGAATGTGCAAAGGTTGTAGTGTTTTTGTGTACGTGGACTTTCTAAAGTGACTTGGAAGTATAGAGCATGCATGAATGCATGAAAGAAATCATCATAGGATATGTACAAATGTAGTATGGACTACTTCCTAAGATATGAATTAATTTGGAGTACATGTGAGCATCAACTCAAAGAAAAAAAGTAAAAGTATACTTGCTGTGAATAGTGGACAGAACAGTGAGTTGACCTTGTAGAAATTGAAAAGTGGGGTAAGAAATTTTTTCAATGCATGATATTTTTTGGAGATCATCCTTATTGTGTCTAGAACATATACCAAAAAGCCAAACTACAATAACTATTACGGATTGAGAGAAATTATATGAACAATAGAGGTCACTCAGAAATAGAATCTGTATTGTCGACTGAAATGTAAAAAAATCTTAGAAAATGAAAACAAAACAACGAGAAGCCCATATTATACAGAAAGTTCCCAAAGACACTAAAGTTCAAGGGAAAAATTAGTTGGGACCACTCTTTTTGGAAAAGGTTTGTGAAACACAAGTTGAAAGTCAACCTAGCTGCTGTGACAGGAAAAGCAGCATGTTTGAAAGGAATGTTTGGGGTCCAAATGGACCCCTTTCAAGTGTTTCCAAGTCAAACCAAAAATCATGGGTGTTCTCCAACAAGTTACGAAGACTTTCCAAGTGGTCTTGTATTCATATATTGAGTATTGAACTCAGAATAATTCTTTAAAGTTAAGTAGTTCACTATTTGAAGATTCTTTTTTTAGAAAAACAAAGTTTATTGCTAGGAATCCAAATATTGGGGGTTTTAGAAGGGCTTTGGAATAGGTATTTTGAAAGTATATTTTCAACACTCAAAGAGGATTAAAACCACTTGTAATATCAACCTCTAATTCATTTAGAGAACCTCCAAGATTATTGGAAAGGTTTGTTTTATTTTAGAAATAACCTCATGAATACATAGGAATGCATTGAGGTTATAATCATCATCTATCAAACATGTTTTTGAGGTCAAGAGCTATTAACCATTAGGATTCACTCACCTTAAACTTCATGTCATCATCTACATGTTGATGAACTAGTAAGTAAATAAGTAAGATCAAAAGAAATGGGGTAAGAGGAGATGAACAAATATATGAACAAGCAAGTAGATAGCAATCAATAGATGATATTCATGATGATTTTGGACTTGTAACTTGATGTTTCACTCATATATGGTGACTTTGGACTTGGAAGAAGCTTCCTATCTCATAAATGCTCACAAAAATGGTGGGTGGATTTATTGAATGTGAAGTAAATAGAAGTAATGAAGTAAAAATAGGACTTTTCAAAGGTTGTAACGTGGCTCAGGCAATACAAAGGATAGAAAGGATTCATCAGGTAATCTTCATAATGGCATTGTAAGGCATGAACGATTTCTTTCATCATCTCGTCTACCAACTTTCATCTTTTCATTCTCTTCTTTTTATATGTTTTTATTCTTTCAGCTTCCTTTCTCTTTCTTTTTTTTTCAACCTTTTTTTTCTTTTCCTTTTCGTTGCTTTTGAAATGAATATTCATTGAATACCAAGGGAACTAGCCCAGACATCATCTTATTTTCTTCTTCTTCTTCTTAATCAATACATCGCCTTATCACCACTAAAAGTTGATCAATCTTTTAGCGGTAAACTCCAAGTTGGCCAAGTTGGAACAAAAAAAAGGATAATGGTGATTAAAGAAAAATGGCATTTTAATAGCTCAAAGGGGCGAACTAAGGAAATTTTTATCATTTTTCTGGATAGGTGAACAAAGAGGGCCTACCATCATTTTCTATGGTGATATGGTTCTTCAACGTTTACGATGAAAGATTATTTAGCATGGTAACTAATATTTTAACTTGACTATCAACCAAAACAAGAATAATGAGACTAAACAATGAGTAGATGCGCTATTTCAATGAAATTCGACAAACACAAAATGCATTTTTTTCTAAAAAGAAAAGGTAGGCTCAAAATCTGACTAGGTTTAGTCTCCACACTATGCATTATCCAGAAATCCGAATCATATTACTATTCACATCAAACATGTATTCAAGCGACTACGTGAAGTGCATAGGTTTGTGTGCAAATCTATGATATAAAACTACGATTTGAACGATGCATATCCTAAACGCCGCATCATGACTTCAGCAAATGTTTAACCACATCTTTCCTTATTTACCATTCTATAACAATCCAAGTTACATAACAAGAAGTATCAACTCAAGATTACAAAAACCTCGGTAACATCGTTTATTTAATCACAAGTATCGAAAAAAATTTGAAAAATCGGTGCATATAATGTGCATGTGAATGCATACCCCCAAACCTAAACATTTCCTTGTCCCCAATGAAACAATAAAAAGAAAGAAAAGAGAATACGTAAGGAAGTAATGATATTACCTCGATCTCGACAATCACAAACCAGGTAAACGTATATGAATATGATAATAAAGTTTAATTGCTCCAAATGGAGACACTAATTCACCTGTCAATACTTGATAAAAGAAAATAAAAGATACAAAATAAAAATAGTAGCCAATAGAAATATATATATATATAATGCACACTGTGGCATATGTGTAAAAAAAATGAAACTAAACATGAAAGACTCAACGAAAATAATAAAGAAAACAAAAACAGAACTATAAAAAACAACGAGGGACCTACTCTAAAAGGGCTAAAGAGAACAAACAGAAAAGAAAACTAACTAACCAGGTTCGGGAGAAAGGAGGTAAGAAAACACAAAGAAAAACACAGAAATCCACCCCTCACGCAAGCGGGCCGCACGAGCGACCATCGCACGCGTGGACCCCTCCGCGAGGTAGAACTGAGGCTGCTTTTTAAGTTTTATAAAGGAAAATTTTTAAGGCATAGAATTGAGCGAGCGGGCCGCGCGAGTGAACCCCCTCGTGCGCGCGACTTGAGGCGCGAATAGAAACTGGGGGTATTACAAAAAATTTGAAAATTTTTCTTCTAAGGTAAAATCTCGTGCGAGTGACCTGTCGCGCGAGCGGGTCGCACGCGTGACTTGGTATTTTACTCTTTTCTCTCTCTTTCAATGTATATAAGTTCAAATAAAATTACTCTGACCCCCAAACCTGTCCAGAGAACTCAAAAACTGACTGAAATGACCTAAAAGCATTAAAAGATAAGAAAAGAGAACAAAATAAAGCTTGGGTTGCCTCTCAAGAAGCGATGTCTTTTACCTCTTCAGCTAGACCATTCTAGCTCTAGAATTATGAAGTCCATAACTCTGACTTTGTACCCTTGAAAATATTAGGGAGATTCCAGTGGAAAGCAGAGAGAATGTTGTTATGCGTTAATTCATTCAACGGTTCTCCTTTATTATGTTCAAATCGATTTCTTACCTTCTGGGTAAGTTCGTCATTAGGGTCTTGATTATTCGAATTCGTCCACTCATTATTCACTATATTATTTTTTGTACTCACTTTTATTTCTGTATAAGGTTCACTTGTTCGTCTCACCTCACTCTCCGCCTCACATAGATAATCATCGTCGTTAGGAGGTTGATCAATGGCGTTAAAAATGTTCAGTTTTAAGTTCATGTTCCCAAATGACACTTTCATTCCCCCATTCAACAGTGGCACGAGCGTTGGCCGTGGCTAAGAACGAATGACCTAGAATGATAAGAGTATGTCTCCTAGCATCTAGCATGGGTTCGGTGTCAAGGACCATGAAATCGATGGGATAATAACATTTATCGACTTTGACCAAGATGTCTTCAATAATTCTTCTAGGGATTTTAATAGAACGATCCGCTAATTGTATGGTAGTGGCCGTAGGTTTAAGTTCATCTAGACCTAGTTGTTTGTAAACCAAGTAGGGTAAAAGATTCACACTCGCTCCTAAGTCAAGGAGAGCACGATGAATGACAGTTCCATCTATGACACATGATATCGTTGGTGTTCCTGGACCCTTCAACTTTGGAGGAGCGTGTTGGAAAATCAAACTTACTTTTCTAGTGAAGAAGACCTTTTTTGGATTATGATTGCACAACTTACGCTTTTGAGTGCATAGGTCTTTTAGACATTTAGCATAAGCGAGAATTTGTTTAATAGCATCGAGGAATAGAATATTGATTTTAGCTTGTCTAAACACCTCGAGTATATCTTCAGCTTTTGACCCTTTCTTTGAAAACTGTGACGGTTTATCAGCGTTTGGTGGAAAAAACATTCTTGGTACATAATTAGTCAGGATTGGTTCATTTTCTTTTGTAATTCAGCTCATTTTCCCACCCTTTTGTTGATTTGAATTAATGTTCACCTCCTTCTTACTCTCACTTGAAATCTTAACAACTTCCTCATCCCGAATAGTCATCCTGGTCGAGACTGCGTTTACTTGCTCACTCGAAACCCCACCTTGTACTGCCCCTTAGGATTTTGAATAGTTTGACTAGGCAACTTACCTTCATTTCTATGACTCACCGCATTAGTTATTTATCCCATTTAGGACTCAGGTTTTGCAATGGATTGTGTTTGAGAGTGCACTATTTGTGCTTGTGCTTGGACTTGCATTTCAATAATCTTAAGGGATGCCAACACCTTCTCCTCAAAAGTATTATCCCTTGGAGGATTAGCACGGAAGGGAGGCTGTTGGTATTGGTTAGGTTGAGGTCTAAATGCGTTAGGGAAGTTTGTCGTCTCTGGCTTTTTAGAAGGATAGGGCCCTTCAGCATTAGACCTTTATAAAAGGTTCGGATGACCGTTCCACGGTGCGCCCGACTTATTCATCATAGGATTATAATTAATTTTTGGGAATTGTTGAATAGAGTTTATGTGTTGCTTGACAAACTCTAGAAATTGAGATGCGGATGGACATGTAAATGTAGAATGTGAATGGTCGAAACATATTTGACAAGTTTTGTAAAAGGGTGCGCTTGTCATTTGTTTCATTGTCATAAGTTGGTTAAGTTTTTTAGATAGTTCTTGTAATTCAATTGAGTGACTTGACTAGAACTTTACCTCTCGTTTAGGTTACGGAAGATATCCCTTGAGGCGTACAGACACAGTCTGGTGCATAGAGTTTTCACTTAATGTTTTAAAAATTTCCAGGCCTCATCGGCGCTTTTGTTGAGGAACATCCCTGTAAAAACAACATCGACTGTGTTACGCACAGAGAGGATCACCCCTTCGTAAAAAACCTGTACCAATTGCCAATTGGGAACTTGATGATGTGGGCAAGAGTGTAATAATTCATTAAATTGTTCCCAAGTGTCATAGAGCATTTCCCCATCTTGCATTACAAAGTTTGTTATGGATTTTCTTATTTGATTTGTATGCAGACTAGGGAAAAACTTTTGTAAAAACGACGTGTGAAACCCTTCCCATGTTTTGATAGTGTTTGGCTCAAGAGACTGGAGCCAATACTTATCTTTATCTTTTAGAGAAAATGGGAAAAGGCACAATTTTAACTCATCGTCGGTTAAGTTCTGTATTTTTAAAGTAGCACAAATATCCTGAAAGTCTCCTAAATGTTGATATGGGTCCTCTTTCACACGACCATGGAATGAGGGGAGTAGCTCCATGGTAGATGACTTTATCTCAAAGTGAGATGCCATAACCTCTGGTAATTCTATGCATGATGGTGGTGTGTAAGCCGTAGGAGTGAAATAGTCTTTTAGCTGAGGAGGTAGGGGTGTATTAGGGTTATTTTTGTTATTTCTGTTATTTTCGTTGTTTCCTAAGTCGGCCATTGGAATCGGTTCGATGTTAATAATGCGTGGTTTCTTTAATCTTGTAAGAGTACTTCATATTTCAAACTCAAATAAAGACGATGGTTCAGGTGTCGAATCGTCGTCTAGCATCAACCGAGCTCTAGAAGCTTTAGTTGAGGACCTAAGAACTCTAAGGGTACGTTCAAGTTTAGGATCAAAAGAATGTAATTCGGGTTTACTTGAAGGCGTACCAAACATAAACTAAAGAAAAATGACATTAAGATGACGACTAACTCAACAAAAATGACAAGCAATCACGCAAATAATCAAGCACGGAAGCACACAGTATTACTATGATGCATGCAATTATCCTTTATGCAGTGATTCACATCAAAGCCCAGCGCCTTAGGCTTCCTAGCTAATACAGTGCTCAGTCCACACCTAACCTAATGCAAGTAATTGCGTCTCAGCACCCTGACCTATAGTGGTTTGATGCGAAATTTTTAAGGAAGCGATTTATATTTATTTTATTTTAATTGTTTTGCGTAAGCTCCTTTAGTGTGCTAAGATTTTCCTCTCCAAGACGCTAGAATTTGATGACTCGAGAAAATCTACAAAATAAAAGGAAACGTTAGTGACTCAAAACAAAATGAAAAATAAGACAAAGAAAACCTAATCTAATATTTACAGATTAACTAACCTAAGATTCTAAAACAAAAGGTAGTAATTTGCAATCCCCCGGCAACGGAGCCAAAAATTGATCTTGTCAAAATCAAGATATAAAAGTATGCTTTACTTTCTAAGGATTTGTAGTGTGGAAGTAAAGGTCGAACCCACAGAGATTGAATTACTAAAGCACTTTAATTTTAAAACTTAAATCTAGACGGTAATTCGATTTTGATTTTGATTTAAACTAAGAACGATAATAATAAATCTAATTTATGAAAGCAATTAAAAGTTATTTTAAATAATATTTAAAGTGAACCTAGGATTGCAATCCACCACTAGCTTCATAATAAGGGTATTAATGCATTCAATTAGCTTATTACGGTGGATGATAATGGGAATTGTAGCTACAAACCCAATTCCTCCGTCAAGAAGATAACTACGATTCAAGCACCAACATAATTCATCTTCGGTTGGCACGGATTGTCTCACACTAAATTAGGGTTGCGGCACAATCCGTCTTTCCTAGGCATGAACTATTCGGCTACTTGATATCACAATTCAATTAAGCACCATTACATGTAAATAATCCATACAAGCATAGCAATTATAGATCATTGAGCACATCACATTCAAACTAGATCTAAGACAAGAATAAACTTTGAAAGCAATGATTTAATCAATAGAAGTACGATTTTATTATTTAAAACCCTCAAAACATGTAATCATCATCCATACATAATAAAACTAAAAGAAAAACATAAACAACACCCTGTTACTTGGCTAGGGTTTCATTGAAATCCTAGATCTTGGTATAAGCAGCCATATAATCAAGGATTGGCAAGTGCTTGATGGAGGAGGCCATAGGAATCCTTGGTCTTCTTCTTCTTCTCCTTGTTTTCCCCTCTTCAATGGTTGAAGTTTTAGTTATATATGGATGTATCTAATGTTGTGTAATCACAAAATTGATTTAGAATAGGATTTATATAGATTTGGATCAAGTTTGGAGGCATTCCTAAACCTATTCGCACTAAAACAACAGCTGTAAATTACAATCTGGACGTAATTAGGCAGTTTCGTTCATGTGGGTATCTTCAGTACACAGAAATATGCATTTTTTGTTTTTTTGTACGGATCGCGCGAGCACGATTCTGGGAGGTCACGCGAGTGAGGTGGTGGAATGTCGCACGCGCGGGCCACTCGCACGAGGTGCCTTTTTTTTGCTGCTTTTCTTCTGCTTTTTCAGCCCATTTAGCCTGAAGTCCTTTCTTTTGTCCGAATCCTGACAAAAAATGGAAAATAAAGTAAAAGTACACAAAAATAGGATAAAAAGTACTAACAAATATGAATTAAGGCGTGTAATTACGACTTGTTCTCTCCTGATCAGGGGCCGAAGGGCTGCGGAAACTTGGAGAAAACATATCCGATGGGACCAAAGGGCTGCGGAAACTGCGAACGAACGTGCATTAACACTAGGACGTAATGCGCAAAGTGTAGATCAGTCAATTGCATTTCTGAGAAAGCAAGTCTGCGTTGACACTGGGGCATAAGGCACGAAGCGCGGTCCAATCAATAGCACTTATCCAGAGAACCGAGATGGTTGCAGATAATGAAAACCAAGCATCAAAAAGCATAGAGCTTAGAATACATCTATAAGCATCAAAATAGTGTCGTAACATTTTGTTTACGTAACACGAAGCAAGAAATTGCATGGGCAACCATCCTTTCATGCGCATGTGCATCACGATAAGATAGGTGCATTCATCCATATGATTGTTTGTGCCTGAGCGTTGTCCTATACCCGAACTACGTCATGGTCTGATTCCCGTTGGGATACGTAGGTAGCTCACCATTTGAGCACGACTAGCACCGACCATCTAGGCGTCTTGTTTTTGCAACGCACTTTGTTTTCACCTGAATTCGACAGTTCGGTCAAAGGCTTGTCTTCACACAGGCTTCGGTATTCACTTGTGATACGCGTTGCTTTATAAGCTCTGCCGAAGAGGGGAAAACTACAGACGCCCCAATTTTGGCCAACTGCTGAATCCACGGGATAATTACCTCTAGACCGATGATGACAATGTCGGGCAAAATTTAAAGATTTTCTAAATGATTCAAATTCTTCGAAGTATTCTTCAGTCTCAGTAATTTTTTTTTGAAGAAAAAGACCAAGTGTTCGGGGAAACTCGGGTATGAAATACGTATAAGAAAGGCATTTTGGAAAACCTGATTTTGAGATAAACTATAAAAAAATGATTTGAAAATAAAATAAAAAGGAGGAAAATGAATTTTGAAAAGAAAAGAAAAAGAAAACAAAACAAAAAGATAAAAATTTTCATATAAATATATATAAGAATATATAAGAATATATTTGAAAAAAAATAAAAAAAAAGTATGGGAATTCTGTTAGAAGCAGCACACGGGAACGCCGGCGGCACTCAGTGAGTGTCGCGCCAGCATTCAGTGAGTGCCGGAACAGCAATCACTAATTGCCGCAGACAACTCATTGAGTACCGCCCACTGTAATAGACTGTTTTTCTTCAATACGTATGGAATATCATTGTACATGGGTTTTTACCCTGAGTTTACCAAATTAACCCTTTGAGAGTGGTTTATATAAGGAGATGTTCATCTCCATTATTGAGATCTATTTGACAAGTGAAGAAATATTAGAGATATATATTCAATTGAGAGGAATTGAGAGAATTTTGAAGAAAACCAAGAGATTTTGAAGAAGAATTTGAAGAAGAACTTGAAGACTTGGAAGATCTTCACCCAGAAACAAGAAGCTCTAAGGATTCCTAGAGGTAATCTTCTAAATTTGACTTAGTTTGTCTCTAAATTCAATCACAATTCATAGAACTCTAGGACCTTCTTACACAATTTTCAAAAAGTCTCTTCCTACCTCATTTTATAACACACCACTAGAATTGTGATTGAATTTTCGTTTGTTTTCATTGCTTTGGATCTAAATAAAGCTTTGGGTTTAAGACAAAACAAGTTTGTGAAAGAGTTTTGACTTGGATTTTCAAATAAACTTTTATTCTATTTCCTTTTGTTTATATTCTTCTCTTGGGGTCCATGAGATCTTCAATATCTCATTGGATTCCTTTGAGTTTGATCCTTTAATCCCCTATGATCCTATGATTTATATGAGAATTAAGGTTGATCATGGCTATATCCATTCATGATTAGTGGATCCAAATTTTGACTCTTGATTTGGGTCCTCTATTTGAAATCTCTTGGAATTCTTTCCATATTCCATGAAGGTTTATGTGGATTTGGTCATATCTAGTCTCTAAGGATCATTAATTTGAGAGGAGAATAGAATAAAATAAGTTTATATTTCTCAAGGATCATCAACTTGAGAGGAATGGACTTGTCATCTTTCATGGCTTAGATATCAATATTGGTATAGTGAATTCATTAACCAACTGTGATCAAATATTTTTAATTAAATCATGATCCATTGGAATTGAATGAGACCAATTGGAATGTGTTCATAACACATAAATCTACCACCACAATTTTTGTTTTGGTAAAATCCATAGTTAACATGGTTTGGTCTTAGGATTCATGAACTAGTTACTCTCTGTCCAAAATTTTAGAACAGTAAGGTAGTATTTGATTTAAATTGATCAGAGCCTTAACCAAATACTTTTGACCTCAAATAATTGTTTTTTATATATTTAAATGTGGTAAAGAGATCTTGTAAAAAGATTGGAGCTACTACAAGAAAAAACCCTTTTTATGACTTTTTTTTATTTTGGGCTAATGACTATTTTAAAAAAAGGAAAAATTTGGTGAAAAGTCACATTCTACCAATGTTTGTTGTAATAGACCCACCAATTGGTACTTCCTAATTATAGACCCTATAATTGGTAGAATTGTTAGAGATTAGTCCAAAATATCCTATTATAGATTTACTATATGACTTTTTTACCCCCAACCTATATATATATATAATTGTATATATATACATATATTACAAAACAAATTTAAAGTTTGAATTAGTTACCAAATCTGACCAAATCTCATCAAATCTCAAATTATATTGGTAATATTTTGGGAAGTTACTAAATACCATGATTGTAAGGCTTTATACGTTAGATTCTGTTTAATATTACACAGATTTTGTTAATTTCGCATTTTCACCATTCTTGGGTGATCTAACAGTCATTCATCACCATCACCCAAAAAAAAAAATTATTCAAAAATTATTATTAAATTTCACACTAGAATGAACATTAGTGTTAAATTTCACATGTGTTAAACTTCACATTAGAATTGTTAAATTTCACAGTCATATTCGAGTTATTCAACAAATGGAACATTGTCTCTTATCACAAATTAATTTGCACATTCACTTTACACTAACTGCAACATTTCATTGATATCAATTTTTCTTTACATAGTATATAATTTCGCACCACATCATGTGAACGAAGAACATGAGTGTTAAAGTTTACACTATAACTTTTTGAACCACAACCTTTGAACTACAACATAGTATACAATTTCACATCACAACTTTTGAAGCAATAACATGAGTGTTAAATCCCCTTGAAAATGTGGATGAACACATTGCAACTAATTTGCAATGAGTGTGAAATTGTATACCAAGAAGCAAGTCCACCTTATGCATACACAACGTTTTAACACCTAAACTCTGTGTGTGATATTTTCAAATGGTGAGTAGCAATGTAGAATTTAACACTGTGTGAAATGTTCAAAGTAGTGTCAAATTAAATACTATAACGCCACGAGACGTGTTAAATATGACTACCTGTGTATCGATACCAGTGTTAAATTTATCACCGCCATTTTATGGAGTGATCATTGGGGATGAACTTGAGTGTTAAATTTCACACACATAAAGGGTTCTCCATCTATAGAATTTTGGCATAAATCCTAGATTTGCAGCTTTTCACAATAATATGTCAAATAAGTTCTAAAAAATTTCTATTGATCCTTAAAAAAATTTGAAAGATAATATCTATGTGTATTTGAAGGTGTAAATAAAAATTAAACAATAGCAGAAACGATTGTCAACTGACTCAAAAACAATGTGTCAAATATCCAACTTTTTTTCCCAAACATTTTTCTTCCAAAAAAAAAAAAAATGATTTCGAATGAATCACCTGGATCCATGAACTCGGCATCATCAACAGATTGATTGTGAATTTTGGGTCTTGGATGAAACTGGGTTGCAATCTTTTCCTGTGACTCCATTGATTGATGGGTTAATGATTGATGGGTTAATGGAGTTTTTCATCCAACCAATCATGTGGTCGAAAGATCTGTTCTCCAAAACCAGTACCACAATGGCTTTGATGGGTTGTTGTTCTTGCCTGAATCCATATACCAAACTTGATTTCAACTATCTTGTTATGTATCTCACTTACCATTCTTTTCCATTTTATCATCGGCGAAGGAGTCTTGAGTGATTTTCTTTGATTTCTTCAATTTTCTATTGATGGCATTAGAAGAGTCTGGAATGGTTCAATTTCTTCTACTATTTACTCTTGCCATTTTCTCTAGGTAGAAGAAGAATTGATTTAGGTTTTTTCAAATTTGGAAAACCCTAAAATTGGGCCTTGAATTTGGGATGTGTATTATTTTAGCCGTAAATAAAAGTATTTGGATATTTAATCACATTTTAAATGGAGAGATTATATGGTGCATGCGAAATTGGGGCAGGGGTAATAATGTCTAGATTTTATGTTGTGGACCATAAATTGAATTGTTTTAAAGTGTGGACCAATTGCAACAAACATACACTATTTAGGATTTTATAATAAATGACTCTAAAAAAAGAGTCATAACAAATACTTTTTTCTAACATATATGACTCTTTTTGCAAATATAGTCATAAGATTGGTAAGTGGTGTTTTATTTACGACCATTTTTTTTTATTAGTCATAAATAATAAGATTGTTTATGACAGTTTTTTTAAAATGGTCATAAATAATAAAATTTTTTAGGACAGTTTTTTTGAAAATGGTCATAAATAATAAGATGGTCATAAATAATAAGAGTTTTTATGACAGTTTTTTGAAAATGGTCATAAATAATAAGACTTTTATGACTTCATTTTTTGGTAGTCATAAAAATTCTTTATTTTTATGACTCTTTTTCTTTGAATTCTAGAATCAAACGTAAGTACTGTTTTAGGAAAAATAGTGAAAAAAAGACAATATGCTAAGATTTTTAAAGTTAAGATTCTTGATTAGGGAAAGGTCCTCTGTACAAAAATATTTTGTGAAATTTTACTTGGCATACACGAATATTATGTGAAATTTTACTAAATCTTTACATGAATATTAAGTGAAATTTCACTTAAATCGACCTTTGAGAGACTAGTTTTTAAGAAATTACTTTTTGAAATTGGACTATTAACACTTGATAGTTACTTTTAGTGTCACAAATTTAGATTTTATTAAGAATCATATTAGATTTTTTATGACAGTTTTTTGAAAATTATCATCAAAAATAAGATTTTTTATGACATGTTTGTGAAAAGTGTCATATATAATAAGTATTTAGAAAAGTGTCATAAATAACAAGACTTTTATGACTTCATTTTTAGGTAGTCATAAATATTCTTTATTTTTATGACTCTTTTTCTTTGAATTCTAGAATCAAAGTACTGTTTTTTGGGAAAAATAGTGAAAAAGACAATATTTTAAGATTTTTAAAGTTAAGATTCTTGATTAGGAAAATGTGCGCTGTATAAAAATTTTAAATGAAATTTCACTTGGTATACATGTAACACCCCGTATTTTCTTTATATAAATATTCATTTAAAAAAATAAAATAATGAGATAACCTAAATTTTTGTGTATACAACCATGGTTTTTTATTTATATGCGTGTATTTATTTTATTCATTAATTATTGTGTGAAATTTTATAGAGCCAAGTGGTGGAGTTAAGTTGTAAAAACTTAAGTTGAACAAGTCATTGAAGAATTGATGTGTTTATTTTTTTGTAGTGATTATAGGCCCGTGAATGTGTTAATTTGTGTTTTTAACATTTAAATTAAGTACCCGGGTTATGTACACCCATTGGGTCACTCATTTTAGAACTTTAGAATGTATTTCGGGCCCATATAAAGCTTTTTTGTGAGGCCCCTAGACAAAAAACGGGATTTTTAGCCTTTTGTGTGTTTGTGTTATAATATATGTAGGTGTATCATATATACATACATAATATACCTCCTAGGGTTTTGATAACAAAAAGAAAAGAAAAGAGAGACATGAAAAAAATAGAGCAGTCAAGACAGAGAGAGAGAGAGAGAGAGAGAGAGAGAGAGAAGAAGAAGAAGAAGAAGAAGAAGAAGAAGAAGATAACAAGAGAAGAAAAGAGGAACCCCAAATATTGTTTTGCGAATCTTCATCAACATTGAAGTCCTAAATCGGTGAGTTAACTTGTTAATTTCTTTCAATCTCGTTTGATTGAAATTTAAATGGATAGATTATTAAATTAGTATGGTTATGGGTTATGAGATTTAGGTTTTTATTTACAATAATTGAAGTTATGATTTGAGATTTATAGATGAGCCTTGGATATACATTTGAGCAATTATTCAATTTTCGGATTTGGGATTTTCACGGATCAGATTTTAGTAGATAATTCCTAATAAATCATACGTTACAGTTTTCGTGATTCTTTTCGCGTATGCTTGTAGGAAACGCAATTCTGGACAACTTTCGTCTAATGGTATTTTTCCCAATTCTGCACCGTTTGGGCAGAACATTCATATTACAGTAGCAGTTTTATGAATATTAAAATAAGCGTATTTGCTATATCACATTTTTGTGTGATTTCGTGTTCGTTAATATAAATTAATTTATTTGTACATAGAAAGATATGAGTTCTCATGTATAGTTGAGCTTTGTGAAATTATGACTGTGTGATTTTGTGTGGGTTATGAATCTGTGTGAACATGTAGCTGTTAATATAATTTTAATGGAAATTTGAGTTGAGATATATGAATCTCTTATGAAGTAGAGTTTTGTGAAAAACGTGGATGTATGAACGATAGAAAATCCTTAGAGTTCACCACTGCTCCTTATGATTTTAGGCGGCGACTTCGTGGATGACCCGTCCTTGTGTGATTAGACGGCGACTACGTGGATGACCCGTCTCTTCATTATTTTAAGCCTTATGCCCGGCTTGTTGGTCTATTTCATGTGTATCTAGACATTGTTTTATTGACGTCAAGAACGTAAGGACTAGCCTTTCGGTGTATACTCAAATCCCAGTGATACCCCATGGGAGTTGGGACTGGAGTGGGAGTTAGTATTACGTTAGGAGACACATGGGATATATGTGTAGGCAGGACCATGGATGGGTGGCCGATGTGGTGAACATAAGGTGTAATAAAATAAAATATTTTGTGGTGTTTTATTCTTGCGTTTAGAAGTTGAATTATAATTAATTACCTCTTATTGTGGTTGCATCGTAGAAAGTTATGGACGCTTAGTCATCGAATTTTCTAATAATTTTTCGTGTTGTAATCGTTGTGTGTGAGAATATTGTCTTGAAGTGACATTTTAGGGTAAATTGCATTTTGCACCCTCAAACTATACCATGTTTTGCACTTTGGTCCCTAAACTATCATTTTTCGCATTTTGGTCCCTCAACTATCATTTTGTGGCAGTTTGCCCTCTCCCTCACTTTTAGCGTCACTTTTGGTGTCACTAAAAAGTGATTTTTTTCGTCACTAAAAGTGAAGGAGGGGGCAAACTGCCACAAAATGATAGTTGAAGGACCAAAATGCGAAAAATGATAGTTTAGGGACCAAAGTACAAAACATGGTATAGTTTGAGGGTGCAAAATGCAATTTACCCGACATTTTATTATCTAATTTTACCTTTTAGGGTAAATTGCATTTTGCACCCTCAAACTAAACCATGTTTTGTACTTTGGTCCCTAAACTATCATTTTTCGCATTTTGGTCCTTCAACTATCATTTTGTGGCAGTTTGCCCCCTCATTCACTTTCAATGACGAAAAAAGTCACTTTTTAGTGACACCAAAAGTGACGCTAAAAGTGAGAGAGGGGGCAAACTGCCACAAAATGATAGTTGAGGGGCCAAAATGCGAAAAATGATAGTTTAGGGACCAAAGTGCAAAATATGGTATAGTTTGAGGGTGCAAAATGCAATTTACCCTAACTTTTAATATTGTCTTGAAGTAGACTCAAGGCTTTAAATTTCAAAGGGAAAAGAAGGCCAAAACCAATTTGGCAATTCGTAAAGGTAATTAAATCTGAATAAAAACATGGTAGATATAATAGTAGCTGTTTAAATTATACTTAGTATGTTATGGTTAATGTATTGATATAATGTATGTTGCGGTTATTCAATTGTTGCTGGGTATGGTATGTTTTCATTGTTTGAAATTTTTGGGAGGTTCTATTTATAGAGGAGACTCTATCGAAAGTTTTAGAAATTCTCTAGGTCAACATTCATTCCAAGATAAGTTAGTTTTACCACGACTTGTGATTGCAATAATTTATTGTTTGTCTAATATTTGTTATACATTTATTCATAGGGACCAAAGCAACCAGGAAATTATGAATGTGGATACTATATGTTACTTTTCATGAAAGTGATAATGGATAATCCATCCAAATCTATCAACATAAAGGTATTATCATAGTATTCTTTGTAAATGTGTCGCCAAATTTTCTCTTCTTCTTGTTTTACTTTGATTCATAAATTGTGGAATTTTTTTTTCATATGTGTTGGAGGTGGTGGTGGTGTTGTTGTGGGGAGAGAATACATCGTTAACATCTCATTCTTTCCTAAACTTTTTCAGATGAAAGAGTTGTCTCAAAAAATAAAATATGAAAGCCACGAGCTAAATGTACTTCAACTTGAGTTCATTGAATTCATTCAAGAATACATTTAAGTATTGAAAATTTCAACATTTTTTTCTTTTTCCAGGTAATCTATATCTTTACAATTTAAGAAAATTATATACTCATTATATAGAATCTAATACATTGATTTCATTTTTGTTTTAGTGTTACACAGTTAGACTACATGGAACAAATATTGCAAATAAGTTGATGTACTAGCGGAGATTGAAGAGTTTAAATAGACACTAATCTTGTTTTTATTTATTTATTTATTTATTTATTTATATTTTTTTTAACAATGTTACATATACATTATTGGTTTGTTGGTTTAATACATACTTAGTGGTTACTGTTACATTTTTCTTGTACATAACTAATTATTAGATTGATTATTGAAAAATTTTGGTTGGAAGGAAGATAATATCTGAATATGGTTCTTGAGTTGATTTGTAACATGCATGTTTTGATGATGTATTTGAATTGTGTAATCTTGATTGTTGGATTATCACCATAATTTTTTTTTTCTTTAAATGTGTTTCATATTATATATGACTGTTTCATAAAAAACAATCATAAATTAGCAATAGTTCTACTAAAGTCATAAATAGTGTCATTATTTATGACTTTTAAAATGTTATTTATGACTGTTTTGAAGATTATTTATAACTATAAAAAGATTATTTATGACTTTTTGAAGGTTATTTATGACTATTTTAAATATTATTTATGACTATTTGAAGGTTATTTATGACTTTTTTGAAGATTGTTTATGACTTTTTAAATGGTTATTTATGACTAATTTGAAGATTATTTACGACTTTTTAAAAGATAATTTATGACTTTTTTGAAGATTATTTATGACTTTTTTAAAAGGCTATTTATGACTTTTTTAAAGATTATTTATGACTTTTTTAAAAGGCTATTTATGACTTTTTTGAAGATTATTTATGACTGTATCAATTAAAAAATAGTCATAAACAATTTGAAAGCACTCATTTTTTATGACTATTTTCTTAGAACTGTTGTAAAAGTAATAATTATTTATGACTTTTTTAACAAACTCGAACTTATTTATGACTGCAATGTTATGACTTATTTTAAAAGCTTAAAAAAGAGTCATAAATTATATTTATGACTCTTTTTTAAAGTCATAATAAGGGTTTTTTTGTTGTAGTTGGATTTATTTACTATTTTTAAAAAATCATACAAAAACTCTGGACAGAGAGTTGTTAAATTCTAAGTGATGTCTAGTCTTGGTCCAATTTCCAGAGATTGGACCGTTCGATCTTTGATTTTCTTTTTGGGTTAGAAACTAGACTCATAGAGGCACATTATATCCAAAAATCATTAAGATCAAACCATGAGATCTATGCCTTTTCTATTTTTCAATCACAGGTTTCTTCTCTATAAATTTTGAAACTCTGTTACAGCTTTAATAAAACTTACTAATTATGATCCAAATGACTTTTCTATAACCTAAGGCTTAAATCATATTTTGATTATGACTAATTGAGCCTAAACCAGAGAATAAATTATCCAAATCAATGAATAATTCATAGATTACTCTTGTTCATATTCATGCATTCATCACATATGTATAGATTCTAGCAATTAGGACGTCATCTTGTACTGTGTTAATGCCCTAATTAGTTGAACATAGCTATAGGTTCCTTGTGATCATGTTGGGATTATATAATCTCTATATGGACATTACATTGGCTCCTAGTTGAGACTTGTTTATCTATAGAGGTGTTATGATTCAAAGTAGTTAAAAGGAATTCATGACTATGTCAACTCTCTCCATACTTGATAGACTTAAGCTAGAAGTTAGGGATTTGATATTATATTTTGTTCAAAGTATGTAGACTAACCTTTGTTTTGTAGCACTATAAAGGTACAATTTCTTGACTCTACTCTAGTTTATTTTATTTCATGATTTTAATTGATTTTCGACCTCATGTGCGACACCTTAGACTAGGTCTTAATTTATGTATATAAATATGATTAGAAACCCCTTTTTTTGGATTTCTACTTTTGTATGCATTGAACGTTTAACATTCGCAGCTGCATCCCGGGTAAGTTCCCTTGTTCTTTATTGCATATCATCTTTCTTGCTATTTGAATTACGTGATTTTGTATGCCTTTTATCGTTAGCAATCTTGCACCCTTTCGACATGCTTTTGTAATGTATATACATATGTATTAATTGAGGGCAAGCTTAGATTAGTTATTTGATTAAAAAGGATGTTGAGTAGAGGCCTATCACAACATAGGATAGAGGGGGTGTTTTAGTCCACCAAGCTCCTTCCCCCCTCATTCTATAATCCCCGTATCTAGAAATCTCTGGTTTCCAAAAGATCTGTTTACTTTTTAAAATGGTTTCTAAATTTTTCTTTAAAAATTAACTGGCGACTCTTTTTTGAATTTGAAATTTGAAAAAGTTTTAAAGCGTGGTTAAACTGCAATATCCACAATACCACCATCTGATCATAGAAAAATCACAATCAATCATCATTGCATTTGGGATATTGTCTCCAACTAAATTAAAATGGGTGATAGTGTGTAAACTGCTTGCCTAGGACACCATCAACCCGTAATAATTCCACTTCTTAAACGTACCATGAGATCAATAGAGTTTTTGAATCAATATCATTCACAGATATTTTTATTTTTGCTCAACAATGAACCATTTATTAATGAATGGAAAACCCATCAGATATACATCAAAACCATGGAAGCCAAAGAAAGGCCTATTCGCAACTGAAAAAAAAAAACCCAAACAGAGCACTAAAAAAGTTAAACCAGAAGTCTAAGAAAGGCTAGACTAAAAATGACAACACCAAAGCATTCACAAAATCCCAAAAATAAAACCTCAAACCAAGGACTAACAATGAACCATATCAATAAGAGTAATAGTTCCTTTGCATTATTGATGCTACCTTAAAATAGCCTGCCTTTTTATCAACACCATAGGGGTTTCTCCACAAAGCCTTAGAACAATATTAAAAGCAGCAAAACATCGAAATAGATAGCTAAATCAAAACCACAGAATCAACTTTTGATAAACAATCCTTAATCAGACTTTGAGTAAGAGAACATTGATATAATCGAATAGATAGCCAAAAGCAAAACTACAGAATCAACTTTTGATAAACAATCCTTAATCAAACTTTGAGTAAGAGAACATTAAAACAACCTATTGGATTGCACCATCAACAAGAGGCAATGCATTGTTGAACGAGATAGCAGTATAAAGATAGCATCCAAAATAGTGATCAACAAAAGCAAATGCACTGGTCAACAAAACATCAACCATATACTAGTATGATGAAAACTCGACTCCACATCCGAAACATCTGACTCCATGAAACATAGACAACGAGCTTTTGAGGTTATTGCATCATAGCTGTAATCCAGAACATAAAGGTCTAGACTCGAACATCATTGCCCAGAGTAGCAGGTCATATATAGATCGAATTTATTCGCCAGAACACATGCCAAAATTGACCAGCACCAATAACTGAAAACACACGTGAACTTACACACCCTGTCCAAATACCAAAAAAACTTACACCCACGAAAGAAAACACGCACCTGCAAAATCCACACCAAAAAAAACACAAAAAGTCTGAGAACACTCACACCAACACCAAACATATGCGGAAGTAAACTTGACGATAAAATACCACACTCACTGATTACGAACACTCAAGAGAATTACACACGCACACCAAACACACAATCACCAAGAGAATTACACACTCCCTCTGATCACCAATAACCATTACCATAACCCATTTCCATCAAATCACCATGAATCCAAAGTGCAATATTATATATCATAACACTACATTTAAACAGAAATTAGATTCAATACATCAAAAGCAATTGGAAGTCCTCTAGAAAGCTTGATAGTGAGATCAAAATAAAAATAATCTAGACCAGCTCCTCCCTCTTGAATACTGATGTTGCCTAAAATTGTTAATTTGAATCCTGCTTAGACTAGATGAACTGTACTAAAATAGAGAATCCCTCTAAATGATGTCCTATAAAAAGGCAAAAAAAAAAGGCCACAAAGGAGGGTTTGGACCCCTGTGTCTCCTCTGATGACTAAGTTAGTTTTAGATGTAGTTTGAGTATGAGGGAATACCATAGGGAAGAGTTGTGTACCTTTTCATGAGCTTGAGTTGTGCATATATAGGGCTTGAGGGTTAACTGTCTAATGCTTTTCTAGGAGCACTACTCCCTCTACTCCATTACGCATTCATGGGCTAGACTACCCCTTGTTTGGGCTATATTGTGAGATTATGACGATCATTTTCTCTCTTCATGATCATTAATGACTAGTCATGGGCAAAGGTCATGGGGTTGACCCATTCTTGGGCTCCACTTGTCAATAGATGATTAGGGTGATATTTTTGGGGCATATCAGCTAGGGAATCTTAATCGCATTCTGTCGGTTAAATCCCATGTACTCCCCCCTCTCCCACTTCTCCCAAGCTCTGGACATTTGAACAAAGACTTGAGTTTTAACTATGAAGCATTTAAGAGATGTATGGCACAATCATACATTAGAGGTTGATCGGCGACGAATAGTTACCGTTTATAGTCATAAAGTTACACTTTGTTAGCCCATTTCATTTAATTATTAGTTATTTTTTAATAAGTATTCTATATTTTGTAGGTTTTGGAGCTTTAACTTGAAAATACACTCAAATCCAATGATTAGTGGCTTTAGAAGTCATTACGGGTTCAAAAGGTGATTCCGATGAAAGCTGAATGCAGTAACAGCCTCAGAAAATTACATTTTTGACAAAGAATACTTCAGATTTGAGAAATTTCTCCAGAGATATAAAATGTAGATCTTTGAGTTATGGACGCGTGGCCATAAACGGCAAGTCAATCCGAGTTCTGAGCAAAAGGTTATTGTAATTCTACAATCAATGCGCAGTGTAGTAAAACCTACCTCGCGCGAGCCGGCCGCGCGAGCGACCTGTGAAAAAACCAAAAATGCATACTTTGTAAAATTAGAGCGCCCAGCGAAGGTGATTTGTGCATATCACGTACAGAAACATAAATATAGTAGTTTTAGTACGATTTGGCTTAGGAAAGCTTCCTAATCCTTCCAAAATCTTTATAATTCCTATTCAAAATCAATTTTGTGGTTACACAACTTATACACAACAATATACACATCCATATGCAACAAAAACTTCAGCCATTGAAGCGGGAAAAACAAGGAGAAGAAGAAGAAGACCAAGAATTCCTATGGCCTCCTCCATCAACCTCTTGCTAATCCTTGATTCTATGGCCGCTCAGACCAAGATCTAGGGTTTCAATGAAACCCTAGCCAAGTAATAGGGTTTCATTTATGTTTTCTTTTAGTTTTATTATGTATGGATGATGATTACATGTTTCAAGGATTTTAAATAATAAAATCCTACTTCTATTGATTAAATCGTTGCTTTCAAAGTTTATTCTTGTCTTAGATCTATTTTGAATGTGATGTGCTCAATGATCTATATTTGTTGTGCTTGTATAAATTATTTACATATGATGGTGCTTAATTGAATTGTGATATAAAGTAGTCGAATAGTTCATGCTTAGGGAAGACAGAGTGTGCCACAACCCTAGTTTAGTATGAGACAATCCGTGCTAACCAAAGATAAATTATGTTGATGCTTGAATCGTAATTATCTTCTTGAAGGAGGAATTGGGTTTGTAGCTACAATTCCTCATTATCATCCAACGTAATAAGCTAATTGAATGCATAGATACCCTTATTACGAAACTAGTGGTGGATTTGCAATCCTACGTTCACTTTAAATATCGTTTACAACAACTTTTAAATTGCTTTCATAGTTTAGATTTACTTTCATTGTTCTTAGTTTAATTGAAATCAGAATTAAAATTCTATTTTTCTTAATTAATTAGGTTTAGGTTTTAAATTAAAGTGTTTTAGTATTTCAATCTCTATAGGTTCGACCTCTACTTCCACACCATAAATCTTTTAAAGTGGAGTATACTTTTTATCTTGATTCTGACAAGATCAATTTTTGACACCGTTGCCGGGGATTGCAAATTACTGCCTTTAGTTTTAGAATCTTAGTTTAGCTAATTCGTAAATATTATATTAGGTTTATTTTTCTTATTTTTCTTTTTTGTTTTGAGTCACTAACTTTTTCGTTTGTTTTGCAATTTCTCGAGCCATCAAATTCTAGCATTTTAGAGAGGAATATCTTAGCACATCCAAGGATCTTACACGAATAAAAAAAAAGTAATATTCAAGTAAATTGCTTCCTTTAAAATTCGCTTCAAACCACTTTAAGTCAAGGCGCTAAGACGCACTATTTGCATTAGTTTAGGGGTAAATTGTACGTGCAATAGCTAGGAAACCCGGGGCGCTGGGTTTTGACGCGAATCACTGCATTACAGGATAACTTTCATGCACCATAGTAGTTGTGTGCTTGTTGTCTTATTTGCGTGATTGTTTTTTATATTTGTTTGAGTCAGTCTTTGTTTTAGTGTCATTTTTTTTAGTTTATGTTTGGTACGCGTTCAAGTAAACCTGATTTACATTCTTTCAATCCTGAACTTGAACGTACCCTAAGAGTCCTTAGGTCATTAACCCAAGCTTCTAGAGCTTGGTTGATGCTAGACGACGAATCGACACCGATACTGTCGTCATTGTTTGAGTCCGAAATACGAAGTACCCTTAAAAGACTAAAGAAACCACGCATGAATATCATTGGCCCTATTCCAATGGATAACCTTGGAAATAATGGGACAGCGCAAAATAATGGGAATAACCCTAATATACCCCCACCTCCTCCACTAAAAGACTATTTTATTTCCACTGCATACACTTCGCCTTCTTGTATCGAGTTACCAGAGGTGACATCATCTCATTTTCAAATTAAGTCCTCCACAATCTCACTTTTACCTTCGTTTCATGGTCACATACAAGAAGATCCATATCACCATTTAAAACGAATTTCAAGATATTTGTGCAACCCTTAAGTTTCAGAACTTCATGGATGAAGAACTAAAACTCAGATTATTCCCTTTTTCTTTAAAAGATAAAGCTAAACATTGTCTTCAATCACTTAAACCCAATTCAATAAAATCTTGGGATACGTTGCACAAAGCCTTTTTACAAAAATTCTTCCCAATTACAAAAACTAATCAAATTAGGATGTCTATCATGAATTTCGTAATGAAAGATGGTGACACACTTTATGATACTTGGGAACACTTCAAAGAAATATTGCGCACATGTCCTCATCATCAAATTCTAAAATGTCAACTAGTCCAAATCTTTTATGAGGGACTTACCCCCAAAGTTAGAAACATGGTTGATGTCGTTTGTGCAGGCACTTTCCTCCATAAGAGTTCCGAGGTGACATGGACCATGTTTAAAACGTTAAGTGAGAACTTGATGCACCAAGCGGTGTGTGAACGGCTAGATGGAATTCATCCTAGACCTTCTAAGGGTGAGGAAAGTTAGAGTTGGGTCATTCAGTGGATATGTCTAATAAGCTCAATGAGTTATCTAGGAAGTTAGACCAATTAATTTCAAAAGGTGAGGTGTCTAGTCTACCTCCTTCAGAAGTATGCACATTGTGTTCTGAACCTTCTCATAATATCTTTACATGTCCTTCTGCTTCTCAATTCCTGGAGTTTGTCGAGCAACACATTAACTCTATTCAATAATTCCCACAAAATGCTCACAACCCTTCGGGAAATAATTACGATGCGCCATGCAGAAGTCACCCTAATTTTGGGCCGCGATCTCAAAATAATGAGGAACCATATTTCTCCTAAAGACCTCAAATTGAAACTAACGTTCCAAATTCATGGCAACATCAGTCTTAACAATATCAATATACACAATCCAACCCTCTGCCTCCTCCACCTCCACGTAATAATGCATTTGAGGAAAAAGTGTTGGCCTCACTTGAAAGTTTTGGTTCGGTGATCCAGTTAGTACACTCTCACACACAATCCATTGCAAAGCTGGAGTCCCAAGTGGGACAAATAGCTAATACACTAAACCGCTTGACCGAAAGTAAGTTGTCAAGTCAACCTATTTAGAAACCTAAGGGACAATACGAGGTGGGTGGTACGAGTAAGCAAGTGAACACTGTTTCAACTAGGATGACTACTCAAGAAAAAGAAGTTGTTGAGATTCTGAGGGAGAGTAGGAGAGATGCAAACATTAATTCGAATTAAGAGAAAGGTGAGGACACAAGTCAAATTAAGAAAGAAGATGAACCGGTCCTAACTAATCATGTTCTGAAATTGCCTTTCCCTCCAAACATTGAGGAACCGTTACATTTTTCAAAGAAAGGGGCTGAACTAGTACCGATATCGACCGACCAGTTGTCAATCTTAATGCAGGCCACCTTTACTGGAAATCAATAAGTATCAATTTGAGCTCAAAGCAGATAAGAAATCAGAAGAGACAGACGCAAGGAAGATCAGAGGCCAGAGGAGGCTCGAGAGACCTCTCGTCCTAGCAACCGATCACTCACTTGCCCAAGCACACTCTCAACTTATAGATGCACCAATCCCGCCTTCCCACACGAGAACAGAAAAACCAACAGACCATGAACACCAGCACGCATGAAAGTAGCCCTTTTGAAAGCATACCCAAGGAGCGGGCATCCATCCAATCTTCACTTATAGACATCAAATGGCCTTATTTTCGTTCGTTAACTACTTCTAACGAGCAAGTTAGTAGCCTACCTCGGCTGAATGTTGGGACAAACAGCAATAACCGTTCTTATCCTTCTAATAAAGAAACCAAGCCTTACCTCTCAAAAACAGAAGATAAACTCAAGGTATTTAAACAAGTTAAAATCAATATTCCATTCCTCGATGCTACAAAGCAAATTCCCGCTTATGCTAAATGTCTTAAAGACCTATGCACTCAAAAGCGCAAGTTGCGTAGTCATACTCTAAAAAAGGTCTTTCTCACCGAAAAAGGAAGTTCAATCTTCCAACACGCTCCTCCAAAGTATATGGATTCTGGAATGCCTACCATTTCTTGCCATTTAGGTGACACTTTAATCCATCGAGCTCTCCTTGACTTAGGAGCAAGTGTTAATCTCTTACCTTACACAGTTTATAAACAGTTAGGTCTAGGTGAACTTAAACCCACAGCCGTTACCATACAATTAGCGGATCGTTCCGTTAAAATCTCTAGTGGAATCGTCGAGGACATTTTGGTAAAAGTTGATAAATGTTATTATCCTATCGATTTCATGGTCCTTGATACTGAACCAGTGCTAGATGTGAGGAAACACACTCCTTTCATTCTTGGTCGTCCATTCTTAGCAATCGCTAATGCGCGTGTCAATTATTGAATAGGGGTGATGAAGATGTCATTTGGAAACATGAACCTAAACTTAAATGTTTTTAATGTCGTCGATCAACCTCCTAATGATGATGATTACCTATGTGAGGCGGATAGTAAGGTTAGTCGAACTATTGAACCTAATAAAGAAATAAATGTGGGTAAGGAGAACAATATAGTTAGTAATGAGCGGACAAATTCAAATAATCAGGATCTTAATGAAGAATTTAATCGAAAGCTGAGAAATCGATTTGAACATGATCAAGGAGAACCGTTGATCGAGCTAAAAATAATGACATTATTTCTATTTTCCACCGAAGTCTCCCTAATGGCTTCAAGGGTACAAAGTCCAAGTTACGGCCTCCATAAGTCTTGAGCTAGAACGGTCTAGCTGAAGATGTGAAAGACAGCGCTTCTTGGGAGGCAACCCAAGCTTTTATCGTTCCGGTTTCTCATTTTTGTACACTTTTTGGTCGTTTCAGTTCAGTTTTGAGTCCGTTTTGGTCGTTTTGGACAGGTTTTGGGGTCAGGGTCAAGTTATTTTGAAATTATTCACATTGAAAGGATGAGAAAAGAGAAAAAAGACATGTCACTCGCGCGAGATTTTACCCTAGGAATAATTTTTCAAAATTTTATATATAACCTCAGATTTAGATCGCACCTGGATTCGCGCGCGCGAGAATATCACCCGAGCGGGCCGCTCGCGTGATCCTTTACCTTAGAAAAATTTTATGAACCTTAAAAAAAAATAACCTCAGATCTACCTCGCCGAGGGATTCACACGTGCGATGGTCGCTCGCGCGAGGGTTTTTTTTTTGTGTTTTTCTCTGTTTCTTACCTTCTTTCTCCCCAAACCTAGTCAGTTGTGTTTGTTCTTTTCTGTTTTCTCTCTTAAGCCCTTTTTAGACCGAGTCCTTCTTGTTTTGATGGTTCGATTTGTTTTTCTTTTTGATTTTATTGAGCCCTGTTTGTTTTATTTTCTTTTATATTTTTGTTGAGTCTTTCGATTTTAGTTTAGTTTTTCCATAAGTACGCCAGGGCTGCATTGCATATACATATTTTTTTTATTGGCTATTGTTTTTCTTTTGCTTCTTTTATTTTCTCCTGTCGAGTTTTGAGAGGTGAATTAGTGTCTCCATTTGGAGCAATTGAACTTTATCGACATATTCTTATATGTTTACCTAGTTTGTGATTGCCGAAATCGAGGTATTGTCGTTCTTTCCTTACGTACTCTCCTTTCTTTCGTTTTATTATTTCATTGGGGAAAATGAAAGGTTTAGATTTGGGGGTATACACTCACGTGCATATTATATATGCACCAATTTTTTAAAAATATTTCGATACTTATGCTTAAATAAAAGAGATTATGGATGTTTTTGTAATCTCGAGTCGATACTTCTTGCTATATAACTTGGATTGTTATAGAATGGTAAACATGAGGAGATGTATTTAAACACTTACTTAAGGTCATGATGCGACGTTTAGGATATGTATCATTCGAATCATAGTTTTATATCATAGATTTACACATAAACCTATGCACTACACGTAGTCGCTCGAATATATGATTGATGTGAACTATAATATGATATGGATTTCTAGATAACAGATAGTATGAAGACTAGACCCAATGAGCTTTTGAGCCTATCTCTTCTTTTTAGAGGGTTATAAATGTTTGTCAAATTTCGTTGAAATAGCGCATCTACTCGTTGTATAGTCTCATTATTCGTGTTTTGGTTGATGGTCAAGTTAAAATATTTGCTACCATGCTAAATAATCTTCCATTGTAAATATTGAAGAATCATATGACCATAGGAAATGATGTTAGGCCCTCTTTGTTTACCACCGACCGAAAAACGATAAAAATTCCTTAGTTCACCCCTTGAGCTGTTAAAATGCCCTTTTTCTTTAATCACCATTATTCTTTTTTTTGCTCCAACTTGACCAACTTAGAGTTCACCACTGAGAGATTCGTCAACTTTTAGTGTTAATAAGGCGGTGTGTCGATTGAGAAGAAGAAGAAAACAAGATGATGTTTGGGGTAGTTGCCTTGGTATTCAATGAATATTCATTTCAAAAAGCAAGGAAAAGGAAAAGAAAAAAAAAAGGTTGTAAGAATAAAAGAAAAAGAAAAAAAAAGAAGAGGAAAGAAATTAAAGAAAAAATGAAAAGAAGATAATGAAAAGATGAAACTTGGTAGAAGAATGAATGAAATAAATTGAATATGCCTTATAATGCCAATATGGAGACTACCTAATGTAGACACCCAATTTTGACCACACTGATAGGATTTAGGGTGGACAACGTCTTAGAGGATTCAATGATGAAAAGTACCCCGTGGAAGGTACTGGATTCCACACAATTGAAAGATCAAACTTCAAAAAGTGACCTCAAGCTCCGAAAAGCCCTTTTTCATGCATAAATCCCAGTTTTGTTAAAATCGCCTCTCAGAATTCATATTCTCTCAGGGTTATATGAACATTAAGTGTTCTAAATGCAGTATTCTAGATATCCAGAGATTCAATTTTAAAGGAAAGTTCAAAATCGACGCACATTTGAAAGCAATTTTGAAAAAGACGTCGTTTGATTTCAAAAAGACGACAAAAGTTTCGGAGGACTTCCGGGCTTCAATTGGACTTCAATTCTCATTTCAAAACCTCCTAGAATATTTTACACTAAAATTCAACTCGATAGCTTTCCAACAGTACGTAAACGAATGATTTCGAACACAAAAAAGCATTTTTACAAAAATCTGGAAAAGCAGTGCACGTAATATTTTAAACAGGGCTTATGGGCAACCAGAGGAACCAAAAAAGCAAGTGGCGGTTTTGGGTTGTGAGGTGGCGAGTCCCACCATAACTGCCACCTATGAATCATCTTCTTCATCGTATTTTTTTGGTTCCAAACCCTTCTAGAAGGCTCCCACTGCGAGGAAATTGCCTGAAAATTGCGTTTAGACGCCGAAATGGTCATTTTAACCCTTTTCTGCTCTTTGAAAATCATGTTTTAACCCTATAACTTAAGAGCTAAGTCTTCAAAACTCTATATATAGATCTATATGAGATCATCTTTGACACAAGCGATAGATAAGAGAGTACACACAAGTACATGCAAGAGAATATACAAGATATAGAGGAATATACTTAGAATTCAAGAGAGAATTCAAGAGAGTAGACGTGAATTATGAATTAGAATTTCCTAAACTAATCTCAAGATAATAGGATTCAATGATTTTAACACCAATTGCCTCCCTCAACTTCCATGGATGGGTGCTTGAAGAACACTTGAAAAAGAAGATCTTCAATACAACTTTGATTGCAAAATTGAGATTCCTCTAAGAGGTGAACACTATAATTCATCTCTAATTCCTATTTTATACATATAGATCTATAAGATTTGGATCTAGCTTAGTTTTATTTTATTTGCTAGAACACTCATCTTCTTCATCTCTTCTTCTTCACACACTCACATAGCTAGATCCAAATCTCTTTAATTTTGTTGATGATTCATAAATAGAGATTGATTTTCAATTTTGATTTCCTTTTTCTATTCTAGATTTAGATTCATGCATACATGATTATATATATGTATCTATTTTGAATTCTGTGATGGCTTAGAAGTATGATCTATGAGAGGGATGATTCCTGTGTTCATATCCATCTCTTGATTATTTCTATTACCTAGAATTCCTATTGAAATACATCTCCAATAGGATATTTGTAAGTCCCTTTGATCCATGATCTAAAGCTCTCCATAGAACTTGAGGGCTAAATTGATTGGAAATCATGATAGTCAAGTAGATCTATGAATTTGATCTCTCTAAAAAGCTTCAATCAACACCTAAGATGTTTTTCCCACACTTTAAAATGAACTAGATGAAAATTCATAAAAACAGATTGGTTTTGTCCATAAGATTTGGTCCATCAAAACCCATAGTTAGATGGATTTCAAATTTTTTGGGTAAACTTTGATGAATTAGCTTTCATCCGGTCCGTTTTGAGAACTTCTAGTATCCATATACTATTTTTAGAAATTGTTGGGAAATCGGTTGACAGATTTGAACATAGTCTCTTTCTGCTTAAATTGTAGAAACTCGATAATAGTAAGACGCCCCGCAAAAATAAAGGGTATTTTTATTGAAAAATAAAATGAATTACATTTGAGTGCACAAAATTACAATTAAATTCCTACACACGGCTAGGACCCAAATAACTCGAACACAAACGGTACTCTAAGGTGCTCTAATTTGACTGCTACCAGTGGTACCTGCATCTAAAACAACACACGGGGAAGTATACAATATGACAGGAATAATAAAGGCTTAAAAGTATAATGAACAACCATGACGGATCAAATAAAATAGACCAATCACTCAACCCACCCGTTCACACAATTTATCCGCTCACCCACAAGAGCATCATACCAGGTTCCTCTTGGTCACATAGCAAAGAGCCACCTCACCTCACCTGACCCGTCACCATTCCTTGGTCCCTGAGGCCTGTTGGACTGTTGGTAGGTGCTCATTGCTCATGTACCCTTTAGTTCCATAGCACTCAGCCAAAATAATATATTAATAACATTTAACCAAAAAGACATATATTCCAAGAAAAGACAACATAAGCAAAGAGAGTACAAATAGGGATGACAAGAAAATACTCTGGAGATTTAAGAGCATATTGTACACAACCCCGTACCTTCAAAATAATGTTGAGCAGTTTCCATAGTCTCTAAATATATATGATTGTGTGACTGTATATGTAACTATATGTGTGTGTATATTAATATATGTGTGTGATGAATATATATATATATATATATATGCCGAGAGAGAGAGGTAGTAGAGAGAATAGAGAAGCAGAGAGTGGAGAGATAGTAGAGAGAGTTGGTGAGTTGCTGAGATTAAGGGTAGGGGGTTTTACTTATAGCATTTAAAATGCTTGGGAACCAAGCATAGACACAATACACATTAACACATTACACCCGCACACACTGTGCACTTTTAATTCCTTTGGCTCCAAGTTCTACATGGGAGTCTATCCCATGTGGTTGAGCTCACGTGATGTTGCACACACACAGGGGTAAATATTATACTGCTAAATAACCTCAAATTGGTTTATTTTCTAATGAAAATAAATATATACATTTTTTTAAAATATGCTTTAAAATTTCCGGGTCACTACACTCTCCCCCCCCTTAAAAGAATTTCGTCCGCGAAATTACAATATAAATATTTTGACAAACAACTTGAAAATTTTCAAAACTTTTTTTTTTTTTTTTTTAGAGACAAAAATCCAAGTAGTACAAATAAATAGTACTACCCTCATTGATTCGCCCAGGCGATGTGGAACTAAGTCCTACATTTCCGGCTGGGTACAGGCTCTGATACCATTTAAGACGCCCCGCAAAAATAAAGGGTATTTTTATTGAAAAATAAAATGAATTACATTTGAGTGCACAAAATTACAATTAAATTCCTTCACGCGGCTAGGACCCAAATAACTCGAACACAAACGGTACTCTAAGGTGCTCTAATTTGACTGCTACCAGTGGTACCTGCATCTAAAACAACACACGGGGAAGTATACAATATGACAGGAATAATAAAGGCTTAAAAGTATAATGAACAACCATGACGGATCAAATAAAATAGACCAATCACTCAACCCACCCGTTCACACAATTTATCCGCTCACCCACAAGAGCATCATACCAGGTTCCTCTTGGTCACATAGCAAAGAGCCACCTCACCTCACCTGACCCGTCACCATTCCTTGGTCCCTGAGGCCTGTTGGACTGTTGGTAGGTGCTCATTGCTCATGTACCCTTTAGTTCCATAGCACTCAGCCAAAATAATATATTAATAACATTTAACCAAAAAGACATATATTCCAAGAAAAGACAACATAAGCAAAGAGAGTACAAATAGGGATGACAAGAAAATACTCCGGAGATTTAAGAGCATATTGTACACAACCCCGTACCTTCAAAATAATGTTGAGCAGTTTCCATAGTCTCTAAATATATATGATTGTGTGACTGTATATGTAACTATATGTGTGTGTATATTAATATATGTGTGTGATGAATATATATATATATGCCGAGAGAGAGAGAGGTAGTAGAGAGAATAGAGAAGCAGAGAGTTGAGAGATAGTAGAGAGAGTTGGTGAGTTGTTGAGATTAAGGGTAGGGGGTTTTACTTATAGCATTTAAAATGCTTGGGAACCAAGCATAGACACAATACACATTAACACATTACACTCGCACACACTGTGCACTTTTTAATTCCTTTGGCTCCAAGTTCTACATGGGAGTCTATCCCATGTGGTTGAGCTCACGTGATGTTGCACACACACAGGGGTAAATATTATACTGCTAAATAACCTCAAATTGGTTTATTTTCTAATGAAAATAAATATATACATTTTTTTAAAATATGCTTTAAAATTTCCGGGTCACTACACTCTCCCCCCCTTAAAAGAATTTCGTCCGCGAAATTACAATATAAATATTTTGACAAACAACTTGAAAATTTTTAAAACTTTTTTTTTTTTTTTTTTAGAGACAAAAATCCAAGTAGTACAAATAAATAGTACTACCCTCATTGATTCGCCCAGGCGATGTGGAACTAAGTCCTACATTTCCGGCTGGGTACAGGCTCTGATACCATTTAAGACGCCCCGCAAAAATAAAGGGTATTTTTATTGAAAAATAAAATGAATTACATTTGAGTGCACAAAATTACAATTAAATTCCTTCACGCGGCTAGGACCCAAATAACTCGAACACAAACGGTACTCTAAGGTGCTCTAATTTGACTGCTACCAGTGGTACCTGCATCTAAAACAACACACGGGGAAGTATACAATATGACAGGAATAATAAAGGCTTAAAAGTATAATGAACAACCATGACGGATCAAATAAAATAGACCAATCACTCAACCCACCCGTTCACACAATTTATCCGCTCACCCACAAGAGCATCATACCAGGTTCCTCTTGGTCACATAGCAAAGAGCCACCTCACCTCACCTGACCCGTCACCATTCCTTGGTCCCTGAGGCCTGTTGGACTGTTGGTAGGTGCTCATTGCTCATGTACCCTTTAGTTCCATAGCACTCAGCCAAAATAATATATTAATAACATTTAACCAAAAAGACATATATTCCAAGAAAAGACAACATAAGCAAAGAGAGTACAAATAGGGATGACAAGAAAATACTCCGGAGATTTAAGAGCATATTGTACACAACCCCGTACCTTCAAAATAATGTTGAGCAGTTTCCATAGTCTCTAAATATATATGATTGTGTGACTGTATATGTAACTATATGTGTGTGTATATTAATATATGTGTGTGATGAATATATATATATATGCCGAGAGAGAGAGGTAGTAGAGAGAATAGAGAAGCAGAGAGTGGAGAGATAGTAGAGAGAGTTGGTGAGTTGCTGAGATTAAGGGTAGGGGGTTTTACTTATAGCATTTAAAATGCTTGGGAACCAAGCATAGACACAATACACATTAACACATTACACCCGCACACACTGTGCACTTTTAATTCCTTTGGCTCCAAGTTCTACATGGGAGTCTATCCCATGTGGTTGAGCTCACGTGATGTTGCACACACACAGGGGTAAATATTATACTGCTAAATAACCTCAAATTGGTTTATTTTCTAATGAAAATAAATATATACATTTTTTTAAAATATGCTTTAAAATTTTCGGGTCACTACAAATAGTCATCGATGTTTCACTTTTTGGGGATGATTCCTAACTTATGTATCTATATGACGATATGAAATCATGAGCATACGATCGAATTAAGATCGTTTTCTAAGCGTTTAAAGTTGATACAACTATTCTGAAATTTTCTATGATTATGTGTACAAAATAGTCATACCTTGATCACTCAACAACAATTGATGAATAAAACTTGGTTTAGAAATCATATAGGATAAATGGATGAGAAGTTAAAAGCTTAGATCTACTTGATTAACATGATTCATGAATTTCTATTATGCTTCTATTGTGTTTTACTTTCCTTTGTCAAATGATACCAAAATTCCAGAATAACATAGTCTGTTTAAAACACTTTTTCAGAAACTTTAAGATCATGAAATGTCTATGAGATTATTTTTGACATAAGCTATAGTGAAATAGCTTTCTTTTGACACCAATTAGAGCTTCACGTGATATTTGTAGAATTAATTATATTTTTACAAGAACAGTGGACAGTCCTGATCCACTGTTACCAAAATCCTTATTTCTCAAACTTTAAAAATGGTAAAGGGATTCTACTTTTTGGAGAAGTTCCTTAAGACATGTATCTAACTTTGTATAAAAGGGTTTTAACCCAGCTCATGTTTAAGACCACTTTTGATAGGATTCCTTAGAGGTTGCTGAATCTGGAAATTTGATTGATGACATTTTCTACTTATTTTTCATGCATATCATTTGTTTTCTTGTGCTTTTGCAATGCTTGGGTATTCCTTGGTATCTTAGTGTAGAGAATTGAATGTCGTGGATTCGGACTTTGATTTGTGAGCTTACCTCGTCTACATGTGGCTTAGTGCCCATGTATCGTGTACTATCTCTATCCTTTCTCTTAGAATTTTCTAGGTTTACAACTTTGTTTTCAATGACACATTTCCTTTAGGATAGTCTCCGTTTATATGCTTATGTGTTAGAGACATCTTATCTAGGATTGTTGCATGATTGAATTACACGTTTCCATTCTTTTTTTGCTTTTCCGACTCCGCTCGAATCAACCCAATGTTAGTCTTATTGTTCCCTTTTGCATATCATGACATGTTTCCTTTATTTATATCGGTCTCGAGCGGGACTAGCCACTGTAAGTATACCTCTCTCTTGTATTGCATGTGCATCCGACTTCTACTTGATTTAATCTCTTGAAATGATTTTCCTTAGATGTTCCCTTTTTGACATGTATATATTATCTATTATGTTTGGGGAAACAACACCAATTATGAATTAAGAACAAGGATATTTGAATCAAGGCCTACCATTCGGTAGGGCGAGGAGGGGGTGCTTTAGTCTTGCTTGGGCTCCTTCCCCTCTCATACCAAGACCCCCGAACCTAGTTTCTGGTAATGAAGGGCGAGTAACCTTATTCAATTTTGGGTGAGTCAAACTTGGGTTTCCTAACTCCCGATAAAAATTAGGTGGCGACTCTTTGTCTCTAGGATCGTGTAAGGAAGTCCTAGTCTTCCCTGAAGTGTGCTCCTTGGGATCCGTCCCTGGACACTATCGAGGGAAGACGCCAAGATCTCATCCGAGCGCACCAGTCCACACCTAACGAATCATTTCTATCCCTTTTCATTGCCTGAGCCACGTTACAACCTTTGAAAAGTACTATTTGATCCTAGAAAACATGGTTTGGATATGTAAACGATGGGAAGGGGATTAAATCATGGTAACGATTAATTTTTCTTGAATGTTGGCGTCCTATCCATGAGACTACTGTTCTTTCGTGTAATGCATTTTTTTCTGAGTCATATATGAGCGTTTCTCATTTTGAAAGTATATTTCCCTCGCTCCCATATATTAGAGAATTACACCTGTTTCTGAGTGTTTTATTTAAGAGTGTAATTAACATTGTGAGATTAGTAGTCGAAGCGTTGTTGGATGGTTATCCGAGTTATATTCCAAGTTCACAACATGCGTGTGTTCATTTGATTACCACATCACACATGTATAATTTTATGAGAAACTCTATTGATTTATACGATGCATGTGCTTGGGATTATTTTCATGACGTAGGTGGTCGTTTGGTTCCGTTTTTTCTTGTTCGTTATTCTATTTCAAATCATTGTTTTTATGATAAGGAGTATTGAATGATTATTTTTCATTTTAATAAAACTTTTAAAATATATAATGAAATAAAGATGTTTATGAGTGTCTTATTTGACGAGAACCCTCACGAGACTTCACTCATCCGACTAAGAATACCTAGAGGTTTAAAAGTCTTGTTATATATGTTAAATGCAATCGCGATGCATGGGACAGTGAGTTAGGATATTTTAATTATACATCAGTTTTATGTTAATGTTTTTATTTGCTCGAGGACTAGCAAAGTGTAGGTTTGGGGGGTGTGATCGGCGATGAATAGTTGCTATTTTTAGTCCTAAAGTTACACTTTGTTAGCCCATTTTATTTAGTTATTAGTTATTTTTAATAAGTATTTTATATTTTGTAAGTTTTGGAGCTTTAACTTGAAAATGCCCTAAAATCCAATGATTAGTGGCTTTGGAGTCATTCTGGGCTCAAAAGGTGATTCCGATGAAAGTTGAATGCAGTAACAGCCTCGAAAAATTATATTTTTGACAAGGAATACTTCAGATTTGAGAAATTTCTCTAGAGATATAAAATGCAGATCTTCGAGTTACGGACGTGTGGTCGCAAACAACGAGTCAATCCAAGTTCCGAACAAAAATTTATCACAATTCTATGATCGGTGTGCAGAGCAGTGAAAACTACCTCTCACGAGCGGGCCGCACGAGCGACCTGTGAAAAAACCAAAAATGCGTATTTTGTCAAATTAGATCGCCCAGAGAAGGTGGTTTGTGTATATGACGTCCAGAAACGTAAATATAGCAGTTTTAGTGCAATTTGGCTTAGGAAAGCTTCCTAATCCTGCCCAAATCTATATAAATCCTATTCAAAATCAATTTTATGGTTACACAACATATACACAACAATATATACATCCATATACAACAAAAACATCAGCCATTGAAGTGGGAAAAACAAGGAGAAGAAGAAGAAGACCAAGGATTCCTATGGCCTCCTCCAACAACCTCTTGCCAATCCTAGATTCTATGGCCGCTTAGGCCAAGATCTAGGGTTTCAATGAAATCCTAGCCAAGTAATAGGGTGTTTTTTATGTTTTTCTTTTAGTTTTATTATGTATGGATGATGATTACTTATTTTGAGGATTTTAAATAATAAAATCATACTTCTATTGAATTATGATATCAAGTAGTCGAATAATTCATGCCTAGGGAAGACAGAGTGTGCCACAACCCTAGTTTAGTGTGAGACAATCCGTGCTAACCGAAGATGAATTATGTTGATGCTTGAATCGTAATTATCTTTTTGAAGGAAGAATTGGGCTTGTAGCTACAATTTATCATTATCATCCATTGTACTCCCTCCGTCCCATTTTATGAGTCCATCTTTGGGAACTCAACTTATTAAGGGGACAAAAAGAATCTACACCTACTTTCCACAATTGCCCCTAATCATTACAATAACTTTTTTAGTTTTGTCTTGGTGTAGATTTCAAGGAGGGATAGTTTTGTAAGCTAAGTAAAAATTGTACACCAATTTAATGAGTGGACACTATTTTGGGACATCCCAAAATGGAATATAGGACTCTCAAAATGGGACAGAGGGAGTAATAAGCTAATTGAATGCATAGATACCCTTATTACAAAACTAGTGGTGGATTTGCAATCCTAGGTTCACTTTAAATATCGTTTAAAACAACTCTTAAAAGGCTTGAAGATGAGAGTTTTTGTCATTGAGGACATTAACTATATCTTATAATAGATAATTTGGAAGAGGATGAAGAGAGATTAAGACCGAGCTGAAAAGCTTGAGGCCAAAGAAGTTAAGGCAGAGCTTAAAATAAGTTGCGAACGAGCTTAAAAGCTTGAAGCCAAGAAGTTGAGGCCGAGCTTAAAAGCTTTGAAGCCAAGAAGTTGAGGCCAAGCTTAAAAGATTGAGGCCTAATAGAACTGCAAAAACATCTCTATATGCTCTAGAAAAATCAGCTACGTAAGAAGACCGTCAGGTAGCCGGGAATTACCCAAGATTTTTACTAAGCTGGAACACTTAATCTCGAGCTTGGTGTTGAACTGGTTAAAAGATCTCTATTTCTCTTATACGATCAAGAGCTAGGCTAAAGAACCTAGATACAGTGAAGAAGTCAAGGACATACTAAAGAGCATTATACAGTGCCAAATGAAATAAGCTCAAGCTATAAAGCTTAAGCTTGAGCTGAATCGTGTGTGCATAGTAGCTTGAGGTGAAGAACCCTAATATTAAGCACTTGGGGATCTTGATCTCATCCAGTAGGGCAATAATACATGACTTCTTTATTTTAGGCTTTGTGTTCATGGCTATTATGATGGAGCTTTGTCCCTCTTATATGGTGGAAGACCAAACTAAAGAGCTTGAAACCAATGTAAAACATAAAAAGAGGAGTCCCTTGATATGCTGAAGATATCGAGGCTGAGTCGAAGAGCATAACCCCAAGTTTAAGTAGTGATTAACACTTAAGAATTAATATAGCTCTAGACATCTAGCTTTTGCCTCGAGTCGTAGTGACCTTCTGGATTCTTATAGATTTCTGTCACTTAGGCTTCATTATAACCTAAGCATTTAAAGTCTGTCCAATGATCTGGACTCATAAACCCTTAACATTTAGTTTTTGAGTCATCCCTGAGTTGTAATGAGCTTAGAGCTTTTAGGACCCGTGACACTTGGTTTTTGAGTTTGCCCGAGCTGTAATGAGCTCTGGGTTTCTAGCCCGCAACATTTGGCTCTTGGGTCTGGTATTTTTAAATCTGTGACACTTAGGCTTTATTGTAGCCTAAGATTTTTAGGTAGTGCCGAGTTGGGGCTTGGGTCTTTTTCTTTTGAACCTGCAATGCTTAGGCTTTATTGTAGCCTTAGATTTTTAGGTAGTGCCAAGCTGGGGCTCGAGTCTTTTTTCTTTTGGACCTGCAACGCTTAGGCTTTATTGTAGCCTTAGGTTTATAGGTAGTGCCCGAGCTGAGGCTTGGGTCTTTCTCTTCTTAGACCTGTGACACTTGATCTTTCGATTGGCATGAGTTGTACTAGGCTTGTAGCTTTTTGGCCTAGACCAACTAAGGGTTTATGCGCATATCTGATTCCCTTAGTCGAGACTAAGAGTCAGCGTGAGCTCTTCTGATCTGTTAACTAGATTAGGTTTGAGTGCCTGGTAAGCCTAAGGCTTTTAGTTGAGATGATTCGCTTAGTTTGGCCTAAGAGTCAGCGTGAGCTCTTTTGATCTGTTGGCTAGATCAAGCTTGAGTGCCTGGTAGGCCTATGGCCTTTAGCCAAGCTGATTTGTTTAGTTTGGACTACGAGTCAGCATGAGCTCTTTTGATCTATTGGCAAAATCAAGTTTGAGTACTAGATCTTGGGCTACCTTGTAACCGGTATAAATATCAGTTGCTTGAACCTGGAATTTGAAGGAGCGTTGCCAAAGTCTGAAGTGGGTAGAGAGCTTTTCTTGAAAGTTTTGAGATCAAGAAAAGGCATGTTTATGTAGCTTTACTTTTTCTTGCTATTGCTTCAGTGAAAGTGTGTTGCTCTGCATATTTTTGGTTATGGCAGCACAAACAAATAAGGCGATGTGCATGAGGTACCCAAATAGGCTTTTTTAATAGATAAAGCAAATGGGTATAAGGTACCAAAGAGCCTTTGAGTGCGAATCTATCATGCCCAAGAGTAGCAAAAATAGAGAAAAATAAATTTCCTTTTTAGGTCCATAGGGAATGACGGGTGAATGTCACTAATTATCCACACCACATAGTACTAGTCAACTAATGAATAAGAATAGAAACATAATCAAATTGAGTAGAATAACAATTGTATCTATTACAAACATCAGAGTGGTCCTCAGGAACCTAACATGTCTAGAGACAACATATGCCCAAGTACCCGTTACCAAAAGATCAACAGAAATAACAGAAATATAATCTAGATATAACTTCTTCATCTCTAGCTGCCGTAAGGGTAGCCGTCAGCGTAGTAATCTTCCCCTGTATAATTGTCATTAGTGGGGCCACCCATAGCATAATCGCCCTCTGGGTAGTAGCCGTCGTCATACGCATCATCACCTGTATTAAGTGGGGCAGGGTAATCTGGACGGGGAATGTCCAGGCAATAATGGCTGTCAGCTTACTTAGACTAAGTGAATAGAAACTCACAGAGTACCAATGATATAACATAATAACAAGTTATGGAAGTGTCTAAGATATAGTGTTACAGTAGTATCTTTCTCTTTATTCAAATATTGCTCCTCAACCCTTATCGTCTTGTTAATAAAACTCAACACATACTGACTCCTGGAACGGACTTGATTATGAAACTCCTGGATACACCAATGCTCTGTCTACCGCATCCCCGCAAGTCATAGATACCATCTACCATGTAATATCGCAAGTGATAGAGGTCATCTACCACATACATCGCAAGTCATAGACAATACGTCAGTCCATCCCCGCTTTTAAGAACATATGCACAGTCCATCGCATGTCAGGGATTTAATGATTCAAGCATCGATACATCAATTCTATTGCCACGACTTATCGTCAACTATGTATTATTAGCCACCGCAAGTCATAGACACCTTCGTTTGTCTACCGCGTTTAAGAATACCTATATACCCAGCCACCGTATGCGTAGACACCTTCGTTTGTCTACCACGTTTGTGAAACAACTCCTCTTGTAATCATACCAAAACATAGCAAACCTACCTATCGTTATACCACTAACGATTACATGACGGCCCCATTGTGGTCTCACTAATCTAATTGAAATGAATGGATATCGAACTCATACATGAACCGCGTAGTATCTAACATCATCATGTTAATCCATTATTCTTAATCATATTTATCTTTGTTATCATATTATCCTAGATCAACCCATAATCGCATAATGGAAGTACGGATCGAGAATCAAACAATCGAACCCTTTACATAATAAACAAGATAAACTAACCATGTTCTGCAAACACCAATCGATTGGGACAAGGGTCCAATCGATTGGGATAAAAACTATAACAATTGATTTAGAAAAATAACAATCGATTGGATCCTAAACCAAGACAATCGATTGCTAACTTTAGCAATCCATTGGGTTACAATTAGTGGAAATCAATTGGGAATATATCTAATTGATTAGGACTCAACTGATGTCAATCGATTGTGAAAATTCCAATCGATTGGTACTTCGTCTTCTCCAGCAAAAACGTAAAAATAGAATATATATATATAACATCTTAAGGACGTATTCAATACATCTTAATACCACTAAGACTTGTAAAAATAGTGTATAAAAGGGATCAAGTGAGTAAGACTCACTAAGGCTTGTTTGGGTGTGTGTTGAGCTATGGAGCTCAAGCTTCTCTCTCTCCTCTTCTCTTGCTCTCTTCTCTGTCTCTCTTTCTCTTCTATCTTCTTCTTTCTTCTCCTTCTTTCTTTCTCTGTCCAAAGGGGTGTGTGTGTGTTTGTGTGGATGTATATATGATAGATATATGGATATAAATGTATTTATATAATATAATTCTCTCCCTCTCAAGAAATCTGTGAACCAAAATAGACCCAAGGCACAAAATGAACTTGTATATATATAAATGAAAGTGCCATATGTGAACACACGAATCAAAGTTGAAAAGTTATCTCTGTAGATGCCAATTGATTGGAAGCAGAAGCAATCAATTGGTTACAAATATTTCATGACAATCGATTGTGAATCAAGGGTAATCGATTGGTATGCAAAAAGTGGCAATCGATTCAAATGCAAAAGCAATCGATTGGTATCTAAATTTTACCAAATGAAGTGTAAGGGTCATACAGGTATAAATACGAAGTCTTATTTAATAAAATATACTCCAAAAATACAGGGTATTATAGAATCAGTCGGTGGTAGCTGATAAGACATGAATCTATTAAACGGACCAGTGGCTTATAAGGTTATATATAATTTGGTTTGAAATATGCTTCTAGCCAGCATAATGACGTGTGCCCATCAACAGCCCATTGTGTAATAATTGGGAGTATAATAGCCTTGCAACCTGACAAGATAAGTTCAACATGCTCTATTTTATGGCATTTTTTTCATATGTACTAAGCAACAATGAGTTGTCCAATTCACTATGATCATGAGGTGTCATGTGGTCGTTTATATCCGATTCTGCAAATCCTTAAATGATTACAAGGCTCAGGTACACTGTGAGAATATGATATGACTCTTCTCAATACTAGTTATTGATGCAAATAGGTCTAAACTAGCACTTCAGACCTTCCAATAAAATTTCACCACTAATCCACATATATGAGCAATGATGAAAGTTCACATGCTACACATGTGTGAAGTTAGATCCCATACCTCATCAACCATTCTTATCGGTTTTAATCAAAGAAAATATCAGGGGTATAGGATGTTGGGACCTCCTTCTGCGTTTGCATGGCTTTGCACTCCCCCTCCAAGCTTTATCCGCAAAACTTTTGAGAATGCCAATAGCATTGGGAGACAAATTGAGTACTCGAGAGTTTAACTTCTTTGTTTTTACTGATTTGATTATAGATCCTGGGCTACCTGCATGAACATACTTTTAAGAATGCACCTGATGAGTAAGACTCGATCTGAAGAGGTAATTAGCTCTGATAAAAGTCTATTCTTAATTTCAAGGCCCCCTCTATGCGAGGCTTAGATGATTTGTGCGAGATCTGCTATGTAACATTTTGATCTCAGATCTAAATAAGATTGAACAATAGTCTTTGAATAATTTTGATGTGGTTGCTCAGATATGAGGGATGCTCGTGAAGGGGCTTGATCAGAATATCAATGGGTGTACTTTATCAAAAGTAGACTTGATTGTGGTCTAGAGAATAAGATAAACTAAACTCATTTGAGGATGTCTGAAGGTGCTAAATAGCATCTGGCTTGCTAAGTTGGGTCTTAGGCCCAATCTTTGTTTAAGGGTTTAAGCGTATCAACCCTCACCTTCAATTCTATTCAGAGTATTTTGATATGCAGTAGCATTGAGCATGCTGCTAACCCAGATTTAAGCATGAGATACTGATTATTATCCCGAATTACATGAACAAGTTGTGAAACTTATTCAAATGGTCGGATAAGATTGCGCAAAATCTTTGGCATGAATCTCGATCTCAACAAGATATGCTATATATTTAAAAAGATCTTTGGATTTTTAAATAAGAAGCTCAAAACACTCTTTTTTTTTTGTAATTTATCACTAGAAGCTCAGAACAGATAAGATTTAAGTAAGCTGTTGTTCCAAATAATGGGATCTGAAAATATGCCCAAATTGAGTGAAACCTGTAGGTTCTTATCATATCCAGTCTAAATAAAATCTCAATTATAAGATATGAATAGTCTCTGAATTAGGAAGATCTATCTATGGAAATTTGGGTGCGACGCTGCCCTTTTATCTTATGTCCTCTGAGGGACTAATTGGGCAGTTCTCAAGATGTATGTAATCTTTGAGAATGGTAATAAATAACAAACCCCATTTATCAAGTGTATGAATCTCCATGAACTTAGGGATCGTACAGATACATTAGCACATAGATATGTTGACATATATGATACACTTAATTGAGCCATAATTGAGTATCAGACGGATTCATGTCTTGCAATCTATGCAAGGATTAAGGCTTGCACTTATGGTAAGGTAATCAAAAATAAAAATTGATTTAAGGCCCTGTAAATCACAGATTTCTTGGGAACAGAGAAATTTTAGACCGCCCTGCTTGTTTGAAACCATGTTTGACTTGGTCAAAGAGACTTTTGATATAGTCATATCATATGTAGATGCATATTACCCATATAAAATTGCTGCACATGGATTAGGGAATTCTTTTGAAGAAAACATGCTTTCTTGAGGTCAGCTGAATGTTAGCATGTGCTCGGGCACTTGCAGAAGGGAATAGGGTTCTTACCCTTTTCATTATACCACACATACAAATATGTTATGCATATATGCATATTTGTAATTTGGGTGATGGCAATTACTTAAGTCAAGATTTAAAACTCCCAATTGAGTGGAGAAAATTCCCTGCTCTTGAAACGCCAGAAATTCTATTCGATACTTCATGAAATAGTAGTGGTTGTAATATAGTAAAGGGAATTAAAGTCAATTCATGGGAGATTTTTTAAATAAAGTAGTTTACATAACCCTTTTTGGGTGAGAAAGGTAGAAGTTTTACATTGATCCATTTTGAGCAAGATGTTCTATGTAAGGTCTATGGAATTAACCACAATCCCGGACCAACATATCTGATGGAATCGAGATAAATTGATCCATAAAATGTGTTGATAAACCTGATCTAAATAAGATCTGAATTAATACATTCTAAATAGAACTCACACAATTAAACCTCATCTGATAGAGATATACTAGAAAAGGTCTAATAAATTACTTTGAAATTAATCCCATGTTATGGACCATTAATGCAAATAATAAGCTCAGGATATATCTAAATGAGATCACGGTCTGGTGATACGAATGAGATCTCAGATCCGGCACTATGCACATAGGTGGCTCAACATGAACCTTAATATTGACCACTGTTGGTGCATTGAGTCAAAGAATCATTGAGCAAAACAAAGTATGGTCCACATGGACTCTAATTTGGTACATCAACAACTTGTATGTATATATATACACACACAACATATTAATCTTCTTAAGCCAAATTTATGGATTAAGGAAAGTCTTTTCATGAATATTGTAAGTCAACTAACAAGTGTATATATATACGTGTATGTGCATATGTGGTGTCATAGAATTGTTGGACCCCACTAATGGATCGTGATCCATGAGAGGACAACTTGTTTGGTTGGGTCTCAAACCCAGTGTTTGATTATGGGTTTAAGAATTTGAAAGCTTAAGAAATTGACAGTGAATGAAGGCTAGATGCATGCAATAATAAGAGCATGTCATGTATAATCAAGTCACTAGCCAATTTCAAGGAAGAGATTCTATGAGAAACAAAGCCAATTAAGTGTGCCAATTAAAATATTTTTGAATCAATTAAAGATCTAAGCCTTTTGCTTGGTTAGGTCGGCCAGTCCTTGATGATCTGATCTATATATATAATAAATGATGGGGTCAAATATACTCAGTCTCCATGCTGGCTACCTTAATTAGCAGAGGTATTATATTCGTGAGGAATGTATAGCATGTACCCCGATAGTTCCTAGCAATGATTTTCTGGCCTTAATGATCATATAGATAAGTCCAGGCCATCTTTCATGAGTGAGTACGGTTGCTATTACAATCTCGATGCCGCACATATTTGAGAGATAGATTTTAAGGAAGGAAACTTATGAATTTAGTGTTGTTTACCACAGACAGAGCTAATTGATCTTGCCTAAAATTGTTGATCTGAATTCTGCTTGGACTGGATAAACTGGAATATAGGAGATAATCCCTCTAAATGATGACCTGCAAAAAGGCAAAAGAAAGGCCACAAAGGGGGGTTTGGACTCCTGAGCCTCCTCCGATGGTTAAGTTAGTCTTAGAAGGAGTTTGAGTATGAGGGAATACCATAGGGAAGAATTGTGTACCTTTTCATGAGCTTAAGCAGTGCATATATAGGGCTTAAGGCTTAACTGTATACGCTTTTCTAGGAGCACTACTCCCACTACTCTACTACGTAGTCATGGGCTAGACTACCCCTTGTTTAGGCTATAATTGTAGGATTATGACCATCAATTTCTCTTTCCATAATCATTAATTACTAGTCATGGGCTAAGGTCATGGGGTTGACCCATTCTTGGGCTCCACTTGTTAGTAGATGATTGGGGTGACATTTTTGGGGCATATCAAATACGAATTTGCAATTCTATCCACTTGAAAACCAGACCTAAACGTAATTTTTTGTATCAGATTTCTCCAAAATGTAGCTCAAAAAAAACGAACCAACAACATGGATAAAATAAAAACACCCGACATCATAGCATAATTATGGTCGATAGAGACAGGAATCATACGCATTGCAAAAATCTTAAGAATCAAAAGCATAATCAAGAGATACCCGAAGTATCATTCTTCTACCAAACAAAAATCCCTAATTGATTTCTAATAACGATTAAGTAGCCATACTATGATAGTTCATATATGATAGAGACAACGAACATCACAATCAAAACAAAACTGACAATTGTTACACATAGATGGTGGACGCAAACCTTGCATATGGTAATTTATTTTCTCAAACTTTTGAAAAATCAACTTAAGATTCGAGAATGACAATCCATACTTATCAACATAAAAACCCCTCTAGAGAGAGTGTGCGTGTAATACCCATAATTTTCACTGTACTTCGATATGTCTATATATATTACATTATTTTCATTACCTTTGATGAATTTGAGTGCCGAGTCGATTGGACCATTACCGCAATCGATTTCCACTTGCTACCTAACCCCAATCGATTGGAACTTTTTCCAATCGATTGCCCCTTTGCCACCTACCACCAATCGATTGGACCTGAGCAAAACTTGGTCACCAAGTTTGCATTGTGTGGCCACGGTTTCTTTTCTTTCATTTTTTTGTTGTTTTTGGTTTTTTTGTTTGATTGCTTCTTAATGTTATATATATATATATATATATTTAAATACTTGGTCGAATCAGTAATGGTCTTTCTTTCTTACACAAACCCAATGACCATCATATATGTCCGGTCTTATTTGGATATTTTTTGAAGTTTTTTTTGTTGAATCAGATAAGTTGATATATGTATCCATCTATGAAACATAATCCACTGTGAAAATTTTTACTTATGTTAGGCTTCCTCAAATTATTTATTTTATTTTTTAAAAACACATGACAATTGTAACTTTTATAAGTGGTTATCATAAAAGAAAGTGACAATTTTGTCGAAATGTGATACTTTATTAAGACATGTATATTCTTATGTGACTTTTAAAAATCCTATAAAATGTGGCCCACTAACCTTCTATGTTAGTTGGACTCCACCAACTATTTAGCCAATAGAAAATTATCCCAGTAAATGTATGTATATGTATTATTGATTATTGTGAGAACTAATGATTGAATGGTTCATCTTCCAACAATTATTAAATAAGGGACTTTTCATATTCTAAGATAATTATGAAAGTCATTACGCATTTCAAGACCGTCATTATGACAGTCATTAAAAGGCCCTCAATTCTCTCCTCTATAAAAGGTACACCATACCCCTTGAAAAAAAACCTTCAATCAATTACATAAATAAGGGTGTGCATAATTGAGAGACAGAGAGAAGGAGAAGCCTAGAATAAAGTTCAATCTAAGGGGTTCCAATTCCGTCTCTATCAATTTCAAATAATAGTATGTAAATTTATATGTGAATTCTTAAGGTGTGTTGTTTTCAAGATCTTGGCAATTAAAGTTATTTTTCGCATGATAGTTTTTATCAATTAAAGTCTAACAAGACTTATCTTCGTAAATCGAGATAATTATTTATTGGATTAAACACAATTTACTCCCTTGTGATTGGATATATTTCTACTTTTCAAAAGTTGACACCACCTCTGTGGTTGTGACTGAAAAATCATTATGTTTTCTGTTAAAATAGATTAAAAATAATTTTGCAGGCCTATAGTTGGACACATTTTCAATTTACCACCTGTATTGGTTAAAATTTGACACTTAACTGACATGCGTGCTGGGAATGGGCCCACAACACAAAAAGAAAACACCCACAAAGATGGAGATAAATAGAACAAGAATGACACAACCACAAATAAAAAATCAAGCAAACCAACACAACAAGATTTAAATGTGTATCGGCCCAACAATGCCTACGTCCACGTGCAAAGGCGATCACCTCGATTAATATGAAGATTACAATCACTCAAAACCTCACATGTATAACTCTCCAACCAAGTTATATGACACACACAATTGCTAGAAACTAATCTCTCCCTCACTAGTTTTTAGTCCTCTCTTGTGTATGTAGAACGTGGGTTAATCAAATCCCTCGAGTAAGCCCTATATTTATATCGATTAAAGAGTCTCAATTCTAGTTATAGTAGGATTTACCCCTATGGAAAGTCTTGTACAACAAGGAATACTCTCACAAACATTCTTATATAAAATAGGTAATTTCCACCATCAAAAGGAATCCTTATTTGATAAGGAAACCTCCAAATAAGTAATCAAATCATAATTAGGAAACAATTCCACTAATGGAATTTTAGGCACAATCCTAACAATCTTCACCTTGCCTCAAAATCCTTCCCATCAATACTCAATCTTCCTCTTGTAATCATCAACTTCCACATTGATAGTGCATCGCCTTTGCCATCCCCCAAGCCATTCAGCTACACCATCACTCAAGTTCACATCCCCCATGAACTTGAGCATATCAACTTCCGGCTTGTTATCTTCACCACACAATGCATTCTCAATATCTTGTTGCACCAAGGCGTCCTTCATACGTACTTGGCACATGCTAAAATTCTTCTTGCCATTGAACTTTTTTAATAATATGTCATTCACATATCCTGTAGTACTTGTAAAATTCGTACCCCTTATCAATGTAAATTCCTGATTTCTAAGCCAAACATTGTGTGTCAATACTGTATTCCCAATATTTGGTTGTCATAAATATTTTAACTATGAATTATATTATGTAGTTCGCTATCCCTTAATTATATAACTATAGATTATATTATGCATTGTCACTAGATTTTACAACCATAAGTTATCTTAGAATCCATCATACGTGATTAGGACCTTATACATTTGAAAACTACCTACTTTAGATTTTGAGAACGAAATCTTTTATAGGAAGTGGATGATGTAATACCAGTGAAAATTAGAAAGTACGAACATAGATTTTTTGAGGTTAGTTCTTTAATTATCTTTGTACCTCGTGTATTAAATTTGTGTATTAATGTTTGTTATCGTTAAATGTAACTATAGATTATTGTAATAATTATTATCGCTTAAGTTATAACCATAGACCAATGTCGTATTAATTTATAACTATAAGTTATAGTATATATGTTGTAACTATAGGTGATAATATATAATTTCATTTTCGCCTAAATTTAGACTCCTGTATATTAATATATTTAATATTTAGAAATTATAACTACAGGTTATAGTATATTATTCGAACCCGATAGTCTGTTACTATAAATTATGATTTTATTATTATCGACATTATTATTTTAACCCCGGACTTTAGTTAGACCAGACTGCTATATATTAGTCCCGAGACTATAGTCATAATTATTATAGTATTGGCGTTTTAGTTTAGATCCCGAACTGTAAATTATAGACTCAGATTGTTAATGTTAGACCCAGACCGTATATCTAACTTGGATTGTTCGGCACGTGAACCTAGACGAGCACAAGATCCCAAATTATCGACATTATTATTTTAACCCCAGAATTTAGTTAGACCAGACTGCTATATATTAGTCACGAGACTATAGTCATAATTATTATAGTATTGACATTTTAGTTTAGACCCCGAACTGTAAATTATAGACTCAGATTGTTAATGTTAGACCCAGACGATACATCAAACTTGGACTGTTCAGCACGTGAACCTAGACGAGCAAAAGATCCCACAAAACTAATGAGGTAATACAACTTAGGATGCCCAACCTAACTACCTTATACCCATGGTGTAATACCTTTCCCCGAAGCCCCCATAAAACCGCCAGACATTTCCTCCTACCCCTCAAATGAATCCCTCTCAAACAAACCCCCCCCCCCCCTTCCTCAACCCATTGGATACTCCCCCTTACCCTCACCAACCCACTCCCCAAGACCCCGTAGACGCACCACACTCCCCACTCATTTTGTGTATATATATATGTATGTATGTTATGTGTACATAAATATTATATATGTGTATTAGTATATATACCAACAGATAGAGAGAGAGAAACAACCGAGAAACAGAGGTGAAGAAAAGAAAAAAAACCCAAACACCCCACCCACACCCCCATTGCTCCCACACTCTCTCTGCCCTTTATACACACAAACCCCACACAAGCACACACACACTCAGACCATACCAGAGAAAGAAAGGAGGAGGATAAGGAGGAAGGAGAAGATGAGAGAGAGGCTTAGGCTAGAGAGAGGAAGAGACGCAAGAAGAGCCCGAGACCGAGAAAGTAAAGCCGCACACTCCCTCTATAAATTCTATACACTCACAAACTCACACACACCACCACACGCAGCCCGGACAAAGCTTAGAGCTCCGGCCATGCCAAACGACCATTGTAGCTTGTACGAAGCTCGATTTTTGAGTTGTCACCAAAACCCATAAAACTAAAGCCAAACTGACCCTAACGACTCCCTGAAGATCCCCGATGAACGGCTCGAAGCTTAGGTCGCGTTTGGATGACCAACGATCGAATTATTCTTTTTTTGGACAAACTAATTTTCCTACCGTACTGACAGACCATTAAGATTTAGGCTTCAACACCTAGACCATTAGATCGAGCTCATCGAGGCACTCGATTTTGACTTAAAGTTTGCTAATTTTCGTTAAAAAAACGAGGGAGATATGGTCGTTAGAATTTTTGTGTATAAAATGTATATGTATAGGTTATACATATCTACTATACTATAAGAACGAATAAGCCAGCACGTCAAAAAATATGAACTTCCTCTTTTGCCCTTCACTACACAATAATTACTCATACATCTATCTATACGTCGTAAGGATATATTGATTTGTGTGAGGGTAAATCTGTCATTTTAGACAAATAATTACATTCAAGTCAGCATTTGAAATTTTATTTAATATAATAATGAGGTTTCAATCAACAATCTTGTGTCTAATTACATTTGGGTCAACAATTTTTGGGATATTTATTATTCACTTAAAAAAAAGTCAATAAAAATGGCTATTTTAGTGGCTATTTAGGAATTTGTCACTAATATTTACAATTTGGTCAACTTCTTCTCTCAAATGAGGTTTTAATTAATAATCTTGTGTCTAATTACATTTTGGTTAGTAATTTTTAGGATCTTTATTATTCACTTAAAAAAAGTGGCTATTTTAGTGGTTATTTAGGAATTGGTCACTAATATTTACAATTTGAACAACTTCTACTCTCAAATTTAGGATTCATATATTGTAACATGTGTAATTGCATTTGGGTCAGCAAGTTTTGGGTCTACAAACACATTCATGTCCTTTTTTAGAGGAAATACCCTACTTGTGTCATATATTTTTAGTGGTGCTTTATTAGATACCTTTGCTACTCATTTACAAGATAGTCAGAATTATCAACTTCTTCCATAGGAAGAGTTTTAGATAAAATAGTTACATTTACAATTTCTTATTTAACTGTTTTAACATCTTATTATATACTTTTAACAACCACTTAACCACATGAAACTACACAATTAAATTTCCCGCGCAGCGCGCAAGACTTCAACTAGTATATATATATATATATGCACCCACAGACTTCGTCCATAAAAGAAGATGGCATTGGGCTTAGGCCCGTTTGGCTAATTCAGTTTATGGGTCAACTTTTGAGTGTTAGCAAATGAGTTTGCCAAACATGAGCCTTAGAACTTATAGATGTTAATTGATTTTTCTTTTTATCCAAATTGATTTGTTATTAAAATTATTTAATATAATTTTTTTTATGTTAATATTGCTTAAATTAGCTTTTTGACATTTTAAATTATGCAGTTAATTATTTTAGTAAATAATGAACTATTTTGTAGTATGGTTTTTATTTACGATTAACTAGTATTAATCCAGTTTAATTATATATTAATATATTTTATACAAAGAATATTAGTTTACTATTCAGTTAATGATTTTAGTAAATCACTAACAATTATTAATATTTCTTGATTATTAATTATTCCATAATTAATAATTAAGGGTTTTATTTAATACATAAACCATATTTATGTATTTTATTGGTAATTTATTAATAGTCTAATATTTTTATATATTTATATTAGTTAAAGTATGTTTAACTAATTTATTTATTGTTCTTAATAAAATAATTATATTTATTATTTAATAAATACTAAATAAGTGTTTCCCTTATTTTAAAAATAAACATTAAATACCTATTAAAGTATTTTTAAATTCTGAAGACTAGGAATCCATTCAAAAAGTCAATTTCCCTGTTTTATATTTTACTGAATTATAAAACTTTAGTTTATTATATTTAGTAATTAATGAGGATCCGATCGTTCATCCTTTATATTTTTTAAATATCAAACGAGTTCCAAAAATTATGAGAAAAATATCACTAGCCTATTTTGAGGTCTACTATCTAATAAAAATATTTTTAGGGACTATTTATCTACCTCAGAAACATTTATGTAAATTAGGTACACCGTCGGTCGTATTTTGCTACATTTGAGGACTTTGATAATTTATAATAAATAAACCGTAGCTCAAAAAATACACGGTCAGTTCCTAGAGACTTAGAATAATGTGTAGAATTATTCCCTAGAGTCTGGAGACCATTCAACTTGGTCGAAAATACAACTTACCTTTAGGACCCACACTGGTAGAGAAAACTCAGCCTTTTATGTGACAGACACCGATTTGAGTCTATTCAATGGCGTTGGACTTAGAGTGACACAAGGACCATCACTTTGAGGATTAGACACATGTTTTTTATAATTACCATTATGCCCCTATCATTAATACATACGTTTCATCACCGTTCTTCTGTGATACGTTGTAGAATTGTGACTTATCTGCTGTTCAGAGAGTCATAAGTTTGACAAGACATCCTGGTTAGTGTTTCTAACCTCACTCTCAATAGACATAGTGATTGCTAGAGTATTTGTATGTGACATATATAAGTAGTATATATTATTGTTATGCTAAGACTGTACATCGATGTGCCTTAATGTATATGTGGATTACGTTATGGAATCAATTTCCATGAGACAAATAATCAATTATGGAACATTAGCTTGTACGTTTTATATATCAAATGTTGATTATATGAGCATGTTATTGTTTATTACTTTGAAAACCATACTAAATTATGACAATGAGAATAAAGAGCAACTTAAGAGTTTAATTTATATGCCTTGTTTAATGAAGTTATGTTATCAAGAATCATGTAACTGGATATCACATCACAGTGTCAGTACATGCAGTCAGTGTCAATGACACGACTAAAACATTGTGCACTCTTGTGCAACACCCAAGTGTAGGTGATCGTGCAAGTAATATTGGATAAGTCCAGATCGATCCCACAGGGAAGAAATAGGAAGAATATATACTAAATTACAATCTAAAAAAAGAAAGGAAAGATGAATGTAAGAGTGGAGGTTCTAACGAATCCTAATTAATTAAATTAAACTAAATAATAAACTAAAGAATATAGAGACATGACTAATTAAACAGATAAATTAAAGGTATTGGAAACAGGTGAATCCATATTGATCCTAAACATCTACCATACATACTCATTATGGAGTTCATTCCTTTTCAGCATTTCGTATTTTTCTATTGATATAGAATCAATAGCCCTTACATGATCGGGACTACATCATCACAGTTCATTTAAAATACTTGAAAGACAGTTTAAAACAATGATTAATACTTGCACTCAAAATGGTGTTAGCATTCAAAGTGGTTTTCAAAAATCATTGAAGAAAATAGCCTTAAGGCATGAGTTCTAAAAGCTATTGTGACAAAATGAGCTTATTTGATGACAGATTTCTAAAACAGAAAGTCTTGGAACACTTAAGAATCATCTCAGGAATTAACAGTTTCAATCGATTGACGTGCTCTCAATCGCTTGTCTGTGGCTCTGATTCGATCGATTGATCGAAATACCTTTGATCGCTCGAACCCAGGTTTTCTAAATCATACATGGTAGAGGCTGGGAATCAATGTTTCATCACATATTCCTAACTACTATACTATGGAAACATGATAAAACTAATGCAAAAATAGTAAAACATAACAATCATAACTACTAGATTAATAAACAATGCAATAAAGATAAAGGAAAAGAAAAACCTGGAATAAATCTGAATATAACTTGAAATCAACTTGAAACAAACTTAAATCTTGAATCTACAATGGAAAAGGAGGAAGAAAAAGATTAATCTAACCTAATCTACTCCTAAACTACCCCTAAAATTACCCTAAAACTGCTGTTTTTCGCGTTTTGGAGCGTCTCCCCTTCGTCTGCCATCAAAACGACTTATTTATAGGATTCCTGTAGACTGTACGCAACATTTGGGGGAAAATGAAGTTCAACCAATCAAACTTAGTTTGATCGATCGAAGACTCAATCGATTGAACTCTCTTCAAGGGCTTGAACTTCTCTGATTTTGACAAATCTGTGCATTGATGGGATAATGTTCATATCTCTTCACTCGGACCTCGGATTGACTTTTGGTTTATGGCCACGTGACCGTAACTCATAGATATATATTTTATATTTCTTGGGAAATCTTCCAAATCAGAAGTCTTCAATGTCAAAAATGGCATTTTCTCAACTGCTTCCGTTGTTCTCTTCACCTGAATCACTTTTCTTTAGCTCCACTTCACTGACTTACATTTTAATACCTGTAAAAACAATGCATAAACATACGCTTTAGCATTAGAACAATAAAAAGAACATTTTTATTAGAATGTAGCTAAATCTAAGGACTTTGGGGATAAAAGTATGCATAAAAGACTATGTAATATGCTATGAATATGCACTTTTCACCTCTAATCACACCCCCCAACTAGCTCGTTGTTAGTCCCTAGCGAAGAAGCGAACTACATCAATGTTTTTATGAATTCTAAAAATTGAAAACAAACAAAAGTAAAAATCCTAACTCACTTTCGCAGGAATCGTAACTGCATTTAGCATATGCAACAAGCCTTTAAACTCCTAGGTTCCCCCTAGTGGACGAGTGTTGTCTCGTGCGGGTTTACAGTGAATCTACCCACAAAATTCATATTTTTGGTAATAGTTATCGTTTATATGTTTTTAATAAATTTTTCTCCCATTAACAATGTGGTTAAGCTCATTAATCTTATGAAACTCTCTAGTATGCCATAACAATGCAACACACATATTACAGTTAATCTAATATCAAAGTCATTAGAAAATTTCATACCTATTAATCATTAAGTGTGTGTGTGTGAATAGACAACCAAAATACAAAACTTTAATTTCAAAGCTCGTATAACCTAAGATGCTATCAAGACGTTCATTTTGACTCAACTCTCACCGGGATTACACTCTCACGATGAAATCACTCCGAATTAGGTGTAACAATTATCATTCATGATATGGAAGCTATAAAGAGTAAATGTAAATGGAATCTAATGCTTCTCATATCTTGATAGAAAATGGGACATTTAAGTGCATAAAGTCTCATGAAAGGATACATTTCACTAGAAAAGTGAGATACCGTGGAGAACTCTCTCATTACCTTAACTTCAAATCCAATTTTTTACTTAAAACCATTAGGACTTTGAAAAAGAGGTGTTAGATTGAGAAGAAAGAAGTTCGTGATTTTCAATTATGTCAAAGGATGTGATTGCAATGTCTACTATAACATTTCACACTTCCCCACATCTCCAGTCTCTCTCTTCTCTTTTTTTTTAATTCATTTTTTTTTCTTTCCCACACTCTTCTTTTTATTATTATTTTTTTCTTTTGTAAGAACCACTAGCATTTTTTTTTCTTTTTTTTTTTTTTTTTCTTCTTCTTTGCCAACTTTTCCTTATTCACACAACCAAACTTCTTGTCAATGCAACACATCCCAATCACTACTAGATAGAAAAAAGAAACTCAAACTTGTAATTTGGAGTTAGGCATAGATTCTAGGATTGTAATGACAAGGTAATTATGATAACGCTCAAATAGTGAAATAAAGGAATAGCATAGAGGTAGGCCAAGGCTGTATTATGTATGTATAGTCAAAAGATGGCCTAAATCATCTTCTAAGTTCATAGGATTATTCATTTCGGTAAATTCAAGAGCTCTAAAGTTTGGTAAATCATGAACGTTCTCTTCTAATGATTAGTCAAAATGAAGAAGAAAATTGAGACTTTCAACGAATTAAAATGCTTTTCAAAAAGTAAGAGTAATTTTATAAAAACCCTCAAAAACAAAGAATGGCACAAAAGCTCACTTGGGTTATTAGTCTCAACTACAGTCTCTCAAGACACCTAAATTATGCTTACTCGTCCATTTTAGCTAAGCATGAGGTTGTCACAACGTGCTCAAAGGTGTTTGAAGATTAAAAAGCATAAAACATACTATAACTAAGCTAGTAAACATACTACCATTGTGTGTCACATACTAATAACATACAGAAAATAACACTAATGCATTATAACTAACTACATTAACTAGGAGATAAATAAAAAAACTATTTTATTATCTTTAAATATATATATATACATTTTTTGACAATTTTAATTTATTGAGCTACATGTTGCTAAACAGGTATATTGACCATACTTAAGCATTCAAGTGTATAGTACACAACGCGCTAACCAAATCATTATGTTACAATAATGTAAATATATAAAGCATATGCATGTATGCATAAAAATACAAAGTGTGCATGGAATATTTAAATATTCCTACTTAAAAACTTTTAACATGTATAATGATAAAATGGTTCAGCGAACAAAATCACCTGATCTCATAGACATAAAATATTTAGACATGTGATCACATAAGTGCATAAGCATGCTAGACATATAGTCCTGTAGGCCATTAAATATGTTTACTTAATCATCTCAACTTTAAACAAGAATTCAGTTCATTCTACTATGCAGTGATCATAATCTTAAACAACTTGCAACGGTCGAGCATGGACCCAAATATCTTCCAAAGTCCTAAGTATTTAAATCCGGTTGGCTCGGATATCATTATGTAGTGCCCCAAAATCCATGCCACAGGGGCTGAGTAAACAAGTCAAACCAAACAACAAAAGAGGGAGAATGATCCTACGTGGACCATTCAAACAATGCAGAAGCATAGTAGAATCCTATGTGGACTTTGAAGAAAAGTCAACAATATGAGGATTAACACACGAGGACCAAACGGATCAAATAGGGTTAATCAATGTGGTTTTGATTTTAAAAGTTTTGAAACAAGATTTAAGCTCTGTTTGGTTTATTCTTTTAAAAGAAAAGATCTTTGAAGGTTTTCAAATAAGGAGGGAGCCTTGGAGTTAAAAACAAAAAGTTTTGAAAGAAAAACAAGTGAGCAATCAAATTAGGCAGTCCTCACTTGGGTCGTTCCGGCCACTTGAGCGGTACGTTGCTTAGGTTGGCCTCCCTGTGGGTGACATTTTTCAGAATGCCCAAAAGGGATATATCCCCTGAAAAAACATAACATGAACAATTGAACATGAAATCTAATGTGATAAACATTAGACATACCAATCCCTAGAGACTAAAAGTCTCGGTTACATATCCTTGTACAACCAATTTCGAATTTGATTAAATTCTACACAATTGTAGACACCCCAATTTTGACCAGCCATCGAATTTAGGGGAGTGTTACCTCTAAGTCCGATGATGACAATATCTGACTAATCTAGGGCTTCCAAAGGTGATTCAAGCTCTTTAATTTCAAAGAAAGTGAGAAAATAGAAGGAAAAAAAAAAAAGAACATGAAACGGATGAGAAAATGGAACACACTGATGCCCGTGGCAGTCATGCGCTGCCGCAGCGGCACTCCCCGACAGCCACATCGGCAATTAGTGAGAACCGCTATGGCAACCACTGAATGCCACAAAAATCTTTAGACACCGCCAAAAATAAAAGACAGCAGTCCATGGAGTTGTACGCGGCATTCATTGAGTGCCGGATCGGCATTCAGCGAATGCCATGCCGATGATCAATGAGTGTCGCACTTATGGAGTACCACTTCCAACTCCACTGAATGTCGTATTTTTGTAACAGCCTGCATTGAAAAGGCCTATTTTGTACCTTCAAAAGTACATTCGGGATTAGGGTATTACCCCTGAAATTACTAAAATGACCCTTCAAAATTTGTCTATATATAGGTGATGAATATCCCATTACACATGGTCTTGAAAAATCTCAATTTTTAAGGTTTTGAATCTAATATCTAGATATCCTTAGAGATAATTAGAAAAATCTTATAGAAACTTAGAAGAATCAAGGAGCAAGAGCTAGGAGGAAAGCTTGAACAACCTTTGGAAAACCTAGAACCACAAATTGCGGATAATTAGAGGTAATATTTAGATTAATTAATCTTTAGTTTAAGCTTGTTCACAATTCTTAGAATTACTTAGGATCTTTTACACATTTTCAAAAAATCTCTTCCCACCTCACTTCATTACACACCACTAGAATTGTGATTGAGCCTCCATTTGTTCTTTCATTTGATTTGGATCAAAATAGCCTAATGTTTAAGATTAAATAAATCATAAAATAAATTTTTAACTTGGGCACTATGTGAACTTTGATTTCCCTTTTTTTCCCTTTTGTCATGTTCTCCTCTTGGGATTCATGAGGTTCTGAATACCTCCTTTGATTTTCTTGAGTAGTCTCTTGAATTCTCTATGAACTTATGATTCAAATGAGAATAACCATATCCATGCATAATTAGTAGGTTCAAGTCTTGATTCATTGGGATCTAGCGAAGGGAAAGCACCAGCCCTTGGAAGAGCTACCAGGGCACATGGATTAATCTTCTTTCCTTATCTCCAATGACCATCAATGAGAAGGAGAATTAGTCTTAGGATGACTTAATCTCTAGGGTTTGATTGATAGACTTAACAAAATAAAAAAGACTTAATAATGATGCAGTGAATTCATAAGCCAATTTTGATCAAGGATTTTTATAAAATCTTGATCCATTGGAACTGAATGAGACTAATTGGAAAGTGTTCATAACTCACATAACTACCACCATAATCTTTGTTGTGATGAAATTCTATAATCAACATGGTTTGGCCTTATGATTTGTGAACTAGCTACTCTGTCCAAAATTTCAAAACTGTAACACCTTTTTAAAATAGATGAATCAGAGCCTTAACCAAGTATTTTTGAATTTAAATAAAATTTTCTATGCAGTTTAATGTGTTAATAAGATCCCTAAAAAAGATTAGGGTCATTCGAATTTGTTTACTATTTTTAGAAAATCACACAAAATCTCTAGATAGAGAGTTGTTAAATTCTGAGTGATGTCTGGTTATGACCCTATTTCCAGAGATTGAACCGGTGGATCTTTGATTTTCTTTTTGGGTTAGAAACTAGACTCATAGTGGCATAACATATTCAAACATCACTAAGATCCAACAGTTGGAATATGTTTTTCCTATTTTTGAAAGTGTGGTCTGCTCTCCATAATTCTTGTAATTTTGTCACAGTTTTGATAAATCTTGTTAACTCTAACCTAAACGGTCTCCTAATGCCCTAGGGCTTAGACCATGTTTCAATAACGACTAATTGGACTTAAATCCAGAGGCAAAAATGATCCAATCCATTGAATTGTTCATAACTCATTCTTGTTTATATCCATGCATTCATTTCATGTATATTGCTACTTAAGATTAGTATTAATCCTTGTCTTAAATTGCATTTGATTGAACTTAATTGAGTATAATTATTAGTTCCTTATGACCTAGTTGGGATTATACCATCTCTATACAGGCATTACATTAGTTCCTAGTTGAGACTTGTATATCTATAGAGGTGTTGTATCTCCAACTAATTAGAAGGAATTCTTAATTATATAAACTATTTCTACAATTAGTGGATTTAAGCTAGAAGTTGAGATATGTTAGTTAGGATTTGATGCTATACTTTGATCAAGGCATGTGTACTAATCTTTGTTTTGTTGCATTATTGAGGCATGATTTCTTGACTTTTAACTCATTCATTTCATTTCTTGATTTTATTGATTCTTTCGACTTCATGTGCGACACCTTAGTTTAGGTTTTGCATTATGTGTATATGTGGATTAGAGACGTTTTTCCTATGATTTCTATTCTTGTGTGACGCCGAACTTGGACACTCCCTGGCACCCATGGTAGTGCTAAAGTGTGGCCTACGGACACTCCCTGATACCCGAGTCTGGATACTGCGTGAGGTTGCTCCGGTATTTGCATGGCGGATTAGGTATTCAAAGTGTGAGGCAATGGACACTCCCTGGTACCCCGGACCAAAGTGTGAGGCAAACTGGACACTCCCTGACGCCCCGTTGCTAAAGTGTGGCTATCTTAGTGTTTCAAAGATACTGGAGTAAGATAGTGGGTTGTTGTGTCTGTTGAGAGAAAAGAGTCGGCAAGATGAGTGTGGTGCATTGTCTCATACACGAACATATGCTTTTATGAATGAACGACTGTTAAGATATCCCTCGTTGTTTTATAAAATTTGACAATACCTGTGTTGAATTTCAAATCTGTATTTCAAAACGGTGAAAGTAAATTCTTTTGATTCAAACTGTATTTTTATGAAACCAGAAAACCATTCCTTACGTTAAAATGAATTTTTTTGTATTTTTGTGGTGATCACCGCGCCCCGAAAATACCAGTTTACTTTCAAAACTGTCCGCGCGGTGCTAAACTTCCCCAGATTTTGGAAGTGATGTAAAGTGTGATTGGACATACACTTTATTTCTATTTATGGCAACTCATCATTGGTTAAGGCCTTGTTTGGTTGTTACATATGTGAGTGTACATTGCTAGTGCCATAAGCCATATTTCCCAAACACCCCAAAGTTTGACCCCTACATATCTAGCTTGGCTCTTGGAGGATCTGTGGGATGTATATGCAGTGTATATACGTATGTACAGAATATGTGATTCATGTATTCACTTTGTAATTCCTTAGTTTTATTAAATTGTTAACTAAATTAATTTGTTGAGTACATTAGAAACAACTTGGGCACCAAGTTGAGGATTTCTACATATATCTCATACACTCTCATTTCTTGCATAACATTAAACACAGAGAGAAAAGAGAGAGTTGAGAGTTCATAATATTATAGAAAGAGAAGAGCTCCTAATTCTCCATAGCTTAAAGCTTGAAGCTCCATTTGGGTTGCTTAATTCTAGTTTCTTTCTCAACTAAAACTCTAGCTTCAATCTCAGTGAGTATTCTAAACTCACCTAGAATGTAATTCATACAGTATTTGTTAGTTTGTGTAGTTGAATTTATGATCACCATTTATGAATTTACGTTGAAGTTTCATAGCTTGAAAATCCTAACTTTCCAAACTCAACCAAAATCTGTATTTGTAGATAAATATGATAGATTTCATGTCATATATGTTGCCCCCAAAGTATTAGACCTTAATTTGTCCCAATGAGAAAGTATATTAGAAATCAAATTTTCACAACTTTTAGTTTTTCATAAAATTCTAGTTATAGATTGATTGGTGTAAAATTGATTATGGAATCATAATCCTTGTGAAAAACCAAAGAAATCCATATATTATATGTCCTATATACTTTAGAATTGCAAAATGGGTCAAAAAGACCCCATTTAACGGAAACAGAGCAGTTTCTGCGAGGAAGAAGAAGCCTCAGCTTCATCTCGCGCCACGATCGCGCGAGCGGTCCGCGCGAGCGACCCGTCGCGCGAGCGGCCCGCGCGAGCGATCCTTGTTTCCCCAGGCAGACAGGAAAGTTTATATATATAAAATGAAATTTAGGCAGGTCGCGCGAGCGAGGGTCGCGCGAGAGACCTTTCGCGCGAGCGACTCGCGCGCGCGACCTTGGCTTTTTCAGGCAGACAGAAAAGTTTATATATAAAATGAAAATTAGGCATATCGTGCGAGTGGCCCGCGCGAGCGGCCCATCGCGCGAGTGGCCTGCGCGCGCGACCTCTGGCAGTTTCCAGTTTTGCTTGTTTCGTGATAAGGGACTGTTTGGGATAAAATTTATATACTGTTTGTGTACGGTTTGGGAAATTTACTAAAGCAGAATCCTTTTTGGTTATGTTTAAATGATCAAAACAATGAATTGCGACTTATCAATCCCCGTACGTACATTGTTCCTTTAATTCAGTATTTTGCTTTATGTTTAAAGTTCATGTCATTCATGTGGGGTCAGTGGTACATGCATGTGGGTGTTAGTCAGTGTGGAAAAGAGTTCTGGTCAATGTGGAAAGAGTATGAGATCGAGATTGAGATTGAGATTGCGGTGGTGGTTGTGGTTGAGATTGCGGTGGTGGTTGTGGTTGAGATTGCGGCGAGGGTATCTTTGAAATGCGACGGTGGCAAATAAGGACACTCCCTGACGCCCATGGTAGCGTTAAAGTGTGTGACGCCGAACTTGGACACTCCCTGGCACCCATGGTAGTGCTAAAGTGTGGCCTACGGACACTCCCTGATACCCGAGTTTGGATACTGCGTGAGGTTGCTCCGGTATTTGCAGGGCGGATTAGGTATTCAAAGTGTGAGGCAATGGACACTCCCTGGTACCCCGGACCAAAGTGTGAGGCAAACTGGACACTCCCTGGCGCCCCGTTGCTAAAGTGTTGCTATCTTAGTGTTTCAAAGATACTGGAGTAAGATAGTGGGTTGTTGTGTCTGTCGAGAGAAAAGAGTCGGCAAGATGAGTGTGGTGCATTGTCTCATACACGAACATATGCTTTTATGAATGAACGACTGTTAAGATATCCCTCGTTGTCTTATAAATTAAATTCTCTCTATGGTCAAACTATTGATTTTACAAATTGAAAATGGAAAAAGGTAAATGAGTATGTTTTACATTTAAAGTTATGTTTTTAATACTCACCACCTTCTTGAAGCTGACGACGTTGATGCGTCCTGGACATTCGTGTTCAGGCTTTTCAGGTTATGATCAGGAAGGACCTTATGACTACGCTAACTGAGAATGGATGCCTTTGGAATGAGAAAACTGTTTATTGATTATATGCTTTAAGTTATATGTTTTAAGTTTTTAAACTGTTTGTTTTATAAGGATGACTGTAATAGACATTAAGTTATTATTTTGTTTCAAGGCGGTCTGTGCCTTTAGATGACCCCGTGCTGTAATATGTAATAAGTTAGAAAAATTTTATAAGCCTTGATTGCTCTGCTCTGATTATTGTTTATTGTTGTTCGACGTTTGGGACGGAATCGATCCTTCAAACTGTCGCGACCTACGGGTCCATAAAAAAAATTAAACGCTTTCCTTATTTATGCTATGTCGGGGCGTGACATACTTGCACTTCACACACACAATCGCACATGGGTTAAGTAACAGTTTACACTTATATTATATACATTACAGCTATTGTATATATATATCCTAAAATTGTAACAGTCTGAGATTAGCTATAGTACACTTTTAAATCATATCTCATCTGGTCTATACATATATTTACACAGACATATATATATATATATGTATCTAAATATATACATACATATGTAGATACAAACTGAACTAATTAATTAATAAAATTAAAATAACTAACGATAAAATTATGTAACAACACCACAACAATTTTATGAAAATAAAATTTTTTTAAAAAATTCCCATGCATCGCACTGGTTTTGAATCTAGTATATTAAAAAAGTAGAGTTTAACGAGTCATTTTTCCAATCTCCAAAATTTTTACAGATTTTTCGCCATGTAATTTTGACTATCGTAAAAGCAATGAAAATATCCAATAACAGCAATTATTTTTTTGCAAAATCAAATGCTACTTGTGTTAATAGCAGTCGCCTGATAATGGTGAAATTATTCCAATTATTTCATGTGACTATCACACCGTGTAAATGTCACTCTGATCTTTTTATTACTGTTGGACTCATGTGGGATTCACAAAATACTCAAATCATAGTGAAAGTAATCACACAAGATAATTTTGCCTCATAATGTAGAGTTAAAGCCTTAAATTCCTAATTTGATAAAATTAAAATTTAAACAATAACCAATACAAAGTTTGAATTGCTTTTTCATCCAATTTACATAAATCCAATATCGAGACCAAAGCGCTGTGTTGCCAACAAGTTCTATATTACATTTGTCAACGTAAAACTGGGGTCGTGAAATTGGAATTGCGCGAACTAGAAATAATCCAACGCGACTTTTAAGTCAAATCATTTCAAACTTCAAAACTCCAATTCCACATTGCCAATTCTTGATCTACTGTCCTAATTGTTGGTACATCTCAACATCATGTCTGAGAAGTCACATGAACTATCACTTGGTATGACGGTCATATAGAATAATTTTTTAAATGTAATTTTGTGTTTAAGTATGGCAAACAGTACTAACTATAAGTGTACATACATAGTTTGCAGAGGTAGATATTATAGCAAAGTCCCTCAAAATCCTCTCATGTAAGGTATTGGCTTTCTTGGAGACAGTGGCGGATACAGGGGGTAGTGGCCACACCTAGCTTTTGGGAAAATACATTTTTATACATGTATTTTAGAAAAAAATTTAAAATTTATTAGGCTTGCACACCAAACCCCCCCCCCCCCCCCCCCCCCCCCCCCCCAAACCAAATAAGTAAATTTATTATATAGCCTCCCAAAAAAAAAAACCTTTACTATATATAATATATTGGCCTAATTACAAGTAGACCCAAAAGAATTTGCCTCGGAGGCACTCCCCCCAAACCCCCATATGACTCTAAGCTCTTATACACAGCCCCATGGCCGAGATTCCTAGATCCGCCACTACTTTGAGAACAACTAGCCAGCTTCTATTTGACAGTGGAAGTCCCTCGAAAACTTCTAGATTTCCATACTTCTTCTTGGAATCATGAATTTCTAACCCATGAAACATAATTATTGCCAATTATATATATTTTTTCCCTTTTTTTATAAAAAAGAGAGATTTTATTGATTGCCACGCAAATTACATAACAAATATCACATCACAATATGTTGTATTGACAACTAAGTCAAAAAACTATCAAATCAAAAGATATCTTCTTGTAAACTAATATCAAATCAAGCAATATCATATGCTAAAATATTGCCCTTCGTCTTAGAATGATGACTCGATATTGAGCAAAATAGGGAGTGAGCTGCTTGAGAGACCCACGAAAGATATTGCTACAAAGCTCTCCAGATCTGCAAACAAACTCCAGCAAAACTCTATATCTGATGAAAAAACACAAGCTTAAATATGATATTGAAGACAACGCCTAATCAACATGAGAAAACAAGAAATTACCAAATCTAAAAAGGTAATAAAGACGTAACCACGAAAAGGAGTAGCTAGATCTGTGTCATGCCCCAGAAACAATAAGGTGATCCCAGGTTACGTGGCACGCCATCAAGGCTTACCAACGGTGATTAAAGTTCCTGAAAAAGACATGATAAAAGTTTTGCTCCAAGAAAACCAACTTCCAAATAGTGTTTCAAAGGTTATTTAAAACATGTGCCCAAACACGCCTTATCGAGTTCCATTTTCAAAAGTAACATTTTCGTAGGTCAAAAGGTCCCCAAAGGTACCCCCAAGTCTAATTAGAAGTTGTTCTGAGCATTGGAAGAAGGAGTTCAAAGTTTCGTGCAGGGGGTATTTCGACCGGTCGAACTGCTCCATTCAACTCTGGGCAGAACCCAACCTCCAAAAGACCATATTCACAATTGCCAAAATTGTTTCGCAAACGCCGTTAATTACTGGAGCTTCCCTAATAAACGTCTTTAATTCCCGGCGGTTCCGCAACAAACGCCGCTAATAAATCAATGCCTATTTTACCAAAAGAAACCAATCCAAACAAAACCATTTCAACCAAACAATTTCAAAACAAGTCAATTCAAAATCTTTGTTAAACATTTTAAGGACTTGCAAAAACATACACACCATTTATACAACAACCACAAACTCCTCCCGGGTTACAAGTACCAAAAGTTCAAGATTCACATGTCTCAACAAACTAGGTCCTAAGGTGAACCAAGTATTGTACTCGCATATATAACAAGTCTTATTACAAGCCGCACGGTTAAACAAACGGCATAAGTTAAACATATATTACAAACATGGTATAAGTTCTATAAACATAAGGACCTCCGGTCCTTCATTGCCTCATTACCCGCGATTCTCTCCTCCAGTCATTGCCCCTGAATGGTTATTTATATAATCACAAATATTTGAATTTGTTTAAGCTAACGCTTAGTGAATAATATCAATCAAGCACACGTATGACAATTATGTTCCAATCCATCATAACATATAACTATTCGGTCTCTAGGGAATAAGTGCACATTCACCGATCCAAAGTCTTAAGACTTAATTCGCGTTAATGCCTTTCTCGGCAAGTGACCATCGCCACTACTAATCCTCCCCCTTCAAAAGGACGTCTCACGGTGCATTGGTACAAATCCCCCTTTAACCCACATAGGCACATAAACATGCCTAGTTAACACATATCTTCATACTTTTCATTTCAACATACCTTGGGCCTACTTTACACATGAGTTTTGCCCAATATGAACTACGCATGGTATATATATAAAGTCTCTAGCATATCAAATGCATTAAACAATAGAACCATCCGAAAATCGAGATTGATATCACTCACCTCAAATGATTTGCTTAAGAATGTGAAATAGAAGTTCACCTCTATACCGGGTTCGATTCCTACACAAATTTGGCCAATTTCGGATTATGTAGCCCTTACCTATACGCGTCCAAAATCGATTTCGTATTGAAGATTGAAGATTGTTTGCTACTCGAATCGTCGAGAAAACTACCAAAGTTCAAGAACTCTCAAGCTCTCTCTCTCTCTCTCTCTCTCTCTCTCTCTCTCTCTGTATATATCTATGATATATTGAAGAAGAGAAGAATGAGTCTTCTCTTTCTCTCTCCTCTATATAATATCTAAACCCTATTATGGGTATTTCTAGTGAAACCCCCCCCACTAGTTTTGGTTCATTTTAATTACACCCACGCTAATTATTAAACAAACTAGTTAACTACCCAAAAGTATATTTGAGTATTCATCCAAGTCCCATGTAGGTCCCACATATAAATTCCACAAAGTTACTAATTAGCCTACTAATTTTTCAACGTGTCCAATTTCATCCTCACCAGGCATCTAATGACCCCAATGAGTCGCTATCAATAATGTAATAATCAATTATATTCAAACATGCCTTAATAAAATATTTAAGCACAGAATTATGAGTTATTACTAATTTTCCCAACCGTAGGGAATTCTCACATGTCCAACTTTTGGACTGCTTTCAAGGCCAAATACTGGGTTCTGAAAAGACACCCCAAACAACTAGTGAGTCATCACTGACTTCACAAGTGCTAATTAACACAACAATGAGCATACCATGCATACTAAAATAATATAATTAAATACCATGAGAGCGTGTATGACATCCTCTCTCCCTTAAAAGAAGTTTGTCCCCAAACTTTCAATACCTCATGCCTCAAACAGAAATGGATACTTTGCCTGCATCTCATCCTCTCTTTCTCACGTGGCTTCTTCTACTGAGTGATTTTGCCACAAGACCATTACCAGTGGAACCATCTTGTTTTGTAAGACCTTATCCGTTCTATCTAGGATTCTCATCGGACGTTCAACATACGTCAAGTCTTCTCTGATTTCTAATGGCTCTGGAATAATCACATGACTTGAATAAGATATAACCCTTTTCAACATCGACACATGAAACACATCGTGTGCATTAGCCAAGTCTTGTAGTAACTCTAGCCGATAAGCTACTGGTCCCACTTTTATAACAATCTCAAATGGTCCAACGTCTCTACGATTCAACTTCCCTCTCTTTCCAAACCTTGTAATCCCCTTAGAAGGTGAAACCTTCAAGAATACACAGTCACCTACTTCAAATTCTAGTGGCCTTTGCCCTATATCTGCGTAGCTTTTGTAATGACTCTGAGCTGTTTTAAACCGTTGTTGTATTACCTTTACTTTATCCGCTGCCAACTGAACCATCTCAGGTCCTTTTAGCCTTCGTTCCCCTAACTTAGTCCAACAAATCACTGATCGACACTTATGCCCATACAGTGCATCATATGGTGCCATCCCAATACTGGACTAGAAACTGTTATTATATGCAAATTCAATCAATGGTATATACTTTTCCCAGTCACCCTTAAAATCAAAAACATAGTTGAAGCATCTCTTTTAGTATCTGAATCACACGCTCGGACTGTCCATCTGTCTGTAGGTGAAAAGATGTACTAAAGTTCAACTTTGTACCCAAAGCTGCTTGTAGTCCTCTCCAGAATCTAGATTATAATCTACCATCCTTGTCTGAAACTACAGACATTGGCGCTCCATATAGTCTTACAATCTCTTTAACATACAACTCTGCGAGTTTTATCAGTTCCTTTATCTTAATCGGCAAGAAATGTGAGGACTTAGCCAATCGATCTACAATTACCCAAACACTGCCGTTCGATCTTGTTGACCTTGGAAAACCTGATACAAAATCCATTGTAATCTTTTCCCATTTCCATTCTCGTACATCCAAAGGTTACAACAACTCTAGAGGCCTTTGATGTTCTGCTTTGACTTACTGACAAACCAAGCATTTGGCCACTTGCTCAGCTACCTCTCTTTTCATTCCAGACCACCAGTATAACTCTCGCAAATCTCAGTACATCTTGGTATCACTCGGATGAACTGTAATCTTGGTGTTATGAGATTCTTCAAGTATTAACTCTTTAATCCCATCCACATTAGGTACACATACTCGATTTTTGAATTTCTGAATATTGTCCATAAAGGTAAACTTTGGATGTTTATCTAGCGGTATTTCATCATAGGTCTTCTTCAAAATGGGGTCTTGAAGTTGTTTCATCTTTATCTCATCTATCAATGTCGGTTATGCTACAATAGCTGTTAGCAAACCTCCCTCAATTGTTGAAATCACCTTAAGTTCAAACATTTCCATTTCACCAATATGCTATTTCTGTGAAGTCAAATCATAGGCCAAATTATTAGTGGATTTCCTATTTAACACGTTAGCAACTACATTTGCTTTCCCAGCATGGTAGTGAATCGACAAGTCGTAATCTTGCATCCATTCCAACCATCGCCTCTGCCTCGTATTCAGTTCTTTCTGAGTAAACAGGAACTTCAAGCTCTTGTGATTTGTGCAGATATCACACTTTTCCCCGTAAAGATAGTGTCTCTAGATTTTCAATACAAAGATCACTGTTGCTAACTTAAGATCATGAGTTGGATAATTCACTTAATGTACCTTTAACTAACGTGAACCATAAGCAATAACCTTGCCGTTCTACATTAAAACACATCCCAGTCCTCTATGTGAAGCATCACTTTAGATTATAAACCCCTCCGTACAAGACGGAATCTTCATGATTGGTGCTGACATAAGTCGAGTCTTCAGCTTTTCAAAACTCTTGTCTCATTCTGAGTCCCAATTAAATACTGCGTTCTTTTTCATCAGCTGAGTCATTGGCATCGCTAACCAGGAGAAATTCTCCACAAACCTTGTATAATAGCTTGCCAATCCCAAGAAATTTGGAATTTCTTACACATTTATTGGTTTTGACCAATTAGCTATAGCCTCAATCTTCTGCGGGTCCACTAAAACTTCATCCTTAGAAATTACATGCCCCAAGAAAGCTATCTCAGTCAACCAAAACTCATACTACTTCAATTTCCTAAATAATTTTCTCTATCGTAGTCGTCGTAATACCAAACGCAAATGCCTTTCATGTTCTTTAACACTTTTGGAATACACCAAGATATCATCTATGAATATAATCATAAACTCATTCAGATATTCCTTGAATAGCCTGTTCATCAAATCCATAAACGTCACTGGTGCATTTGTTATTCTAAATAGCATGACCAAAAACTCATAATGGTCATGTCGAGTCTGAAACGATGTCTTCTCAACATCCTCCACCTTAACTTTCAATTGGTGATAACCCAATCTCAAGTCAATCTTTGAAAATATCTGAGCCCCTTGTAATTGATCAAGCAAGTCATCAATTCATGGTAGTGGATATTTATTCTTGATCATCAACTTGTTCAACTCTCTATAATCTATGCACAATTGCATTGTCCCATCTTTCTTCTTAACAAACAATAGCGGTGCTCCCTATGGTGAGACAGTTGGTTGTATAGACCCTTTATTAAGTAGCTCCTGTAATTGGATTTTCAGTTCTTTCAATTCCACTAGTGCCATTCGGTATGGTGCCTTCGATATCGGCTGCGTTTCATGTATCGTATCGTTGGTAAATTCAATCAACCTTTTAATTAGAGTATCAGGTAACTCCTCAGGAAACACATCAGGAAATTCCCTCACTATTGAAATGTTTTTAGCCCCCATTTCGGTGACTCTTGTATCAAGAATACTACATAAGAATCCTTGACAACCCTTTGTCACTAGTCAACAAGCTCATGCAGCTGACACAATATACAGTGGTCATGTGATACCTACCCCATGGAAATAAAACTCTTCCTGATCTGGTATTTGAAATACAACTCTTTGTCTTATATAATCAATTGAAGCATAATTTATCGATAACCAATCCATTCCCAAAATTACATCAAAGTGATGAATAATTAATGGTACCAAATCAACAACTAAGGTGTTTTCATTTACCTTAATGTCACATACTTTGTATACCAATGAACTTATTATAGGATTTCCTAACAGATTTGAAACAGACAAATCAAATCCCAACAGTTCTGACATCACATCTAAGCATTTAGCAAATTCATATGACACAAATGAGTGTGTGGATCATAAATCCATAAGTACATGTGCAGGGCGTGATCAAATAAGTAGTGTACCTGACACCACGGAGTCCGCGGTGGCCGTCTCTCGTGGCAAAAGGTTGAATGCCCGCGCCTCCCTTTGTTCCTTCTTTCCTTTGTCTGGTTGTTGCACTGTTCTCACTCCACTATAAGCCATAGAACCTGTGCCACGTTGTCGATTGTTTGGGCAATCCTTCTCCCGATGACCCGGCATACCACATTCATAACATTTACCCCTCATATCCACGTTCACACTTTGTGTTCTTGTCTGTATACAATTCTTGGCAACATGTCCCGATTTATTACAAATATGACAAATTGTGTTTGCCACATAAAAAACACCCCAATGTCTACGATTGCAAATAGTACACTCCGGTTTATCTCCTTCGGAGAATGAACTTCCCCCTTGATTTCCTAAACCAGCCCTAAATGCTCTTGAATAGGATTTTTTAAAGTTATCATGGTTCTTCCTTTGATTCTCATTTTTCCTCTTCCCTTATTGGCTAAGCTTATAGTTCTCAATATCTCTTTCCGCGATTTGGCCACATCTAGAACTTCAGCAAATGTTGGAAGACGAAATGTATTCACACAACTGTGGATATTTTCCCTCAGACCTTCTTTGAATTGCCTGGCTTTATCCACCTCTTCCAAAATTACACCTGGTGAAAATCGAGCCAACCCATTAAATGTAGTTGCATACGTGTTCACCGTCATTTCCCCTTGTCGCAAGTTCATAAACTCTCGCTTCTTTTGGGATTTTACCGAATCCGAAAAGTACCGCTTATCAAATTCCTCTATGAAACCTGTGCAAATAGTCGATGCTCTACTTGTGAGGATACTGACCCACCAATTCTGAGCTCCCTCTTTCAACGCATCAGTGGAATTTTCTATTTTCTCTCTATCAGTGCATGTCAAATTTCAGAATATGTGTTCCATATCCATTTTCCAAAAATCTGCCACATCATAATCTCATCCCCCCGTGAAGATTGTCTGGTTCTTTTTTGCGAACTTTTCGGCAATTATTTGCCCTGCCCTTGGTACCAAATTTGGATTTTCCAGCTCCATTCTCCTTGGTGGCACTCTGTCATCCACTGTTCTAATAGACCCCTCAATAGCGGCCTCTATTCAGTCCATTCGCGAATTCGATGCATTGTCATTATTTATATCCACACTTTCCATCACTTATCCTTGATAACCATCAACATAATGATATCATGCATGTCATGACATATGTCCCATAGTACGCATGTAAGATACGGTGCATACAACCATTATTCATATGCATATGTAATATAATAATCAAAATTATGCACACATAATTCAATGTCCAAACTCACGACGTAGTCTCTCGTCCCCAAAGCTCTAAACCTAAACCCATAGCTTAAGGTCTATAATCTTTTGCACTGATACCACTACATGTCACACCCTGGAACCAAAAGGTGGTCCCAGGTCCTGTGGCACGCCATCAAGGCTTACTAACGATGATTAAAGTTCCTAAAAAAGATTTAATAAAAGTTTTGCTCCAAGAAATCCAACTTCCAAAGGAAATTTCAAACACGTGCCCAAATACGCCTTATCGAGTTTCGTTTTCAAAAGTAACATTTTTGTAGGTCAAAGGGTCCCCAACGGTACCCCCATACCTAATTAGAAGTTGTTCCGAACATTGGGAGAATGAGTTCAATGTTTCGTGCAGGGGGTATTTCGAACAGTCGAACTGCCCCGTTCGACCGGTAGAATAGGGTCTGGGCAGAACCCAACCTCTAAAATATCGTATTCACAATTACCAGTGCTTTTTTCGCAAACGCCATTAATTACCGTCACTTCTGTAATAAACGTCGTTAATTCCCGTCGCTTCCGCGACAAACGCCGCTAATAATTTAATACATATTTTTCCAAAAGGAACCAAACCAAACAAAACCATTTCAACTAAACCATTTCAAAATAAGTCAATTCAAAAGCTTTGTTAAACATTTTAAGGACTTGCAAAAACATACACACTATTTATACAACCACCACAAACCCCTCCAGGATTACAAGTACCAAAAGTTCAAGATTCACACGTCTCGGCAAACTAGGTCTTAAGGTGAACCAAGTGCCGTACTCGCATATATAATAAGTCTTATTAAAAGCCGCACGATTAAACAACCAGTATAAATTAAAACATATATTACAAACGTGGTACAAGTTCTATAAACATAAGGAGCTCCCGGTCCTTCCTTTCCTCATTACCCACGATTCTCTCCTCCAGTCCTTGCCCCTGAAGGGTTATTTATATAACCACAGATATTTGGATTTGTTTAAGCTAAGGCTTACTGAATAACATCAATCAAGTACAAAGATGACAATTATGTTCCAATACATTATAACATATAACTATTCGATCTCTAGGGAATAAGTGAACATTCACCGATCCAAAGTCTTAAGACTCAATCACGACCCATGCCCCTTAGACATGTCACATTAATGCCTTTCTCGGCAAGTGACCATCGCCACTATTATTCCTCCCCTTTCGAGAGGACGTCTCACGGTGAATTAGCACAAATCCCCTTTTAACCCACACAAGCATACAAACATGCTTATTTAACATATATCACCATGCTTTTCATTTCAAGATTGACATGACCCACCTCAAACGATTTGATTAAGAATGTGAAATAGAAGTTCACCTCTACACCGGGTTCGATTCCTACACAAATTCGACCAATTTCGGATTATGGGTCCCACATGGGCCACCAAGAGGCTATCCATTAAACTCAATATAAAAGATAGCTATGTGTAGGCCTTACCTATACGAGTCCAAAACCGGTCTCGTATTGAAGATGGAAGATCATTTGTTACTCGAATCGTCGAGAAAACCGCCAAAGTTCAAGAACTTTAAAGTTTTGTCTCTCTCTCTCTCTATATATATATATATATACATATATATATATGATATATTGAAGAAGAGAAGATGAGTCTTCTCTTTCTCTCTCCTCTATATAATATCTAAACCCTATTATGGGTATTTCTAGTGAAACCCCCATAAATTTTGGTTCATATTAATTACACCCCCACTATTTATTAAACTTACTAGTTAACTACCCAAAAGTATTTGAGTATCTATCCAAGTCCCGTGTGGGTTCCACATGTGGTCCCACATAAAAATTACACGAAGTTACTAATTAGCCTACTAATTATGCAACGTGTCCAATTTCGTCCTCACTGTGTATCTAATGACCCTAATGAGTCGCTATCAATAATATAATAATCAGTTATATTTACATATGCCTAAATAAACATATAAGCACATAATTATGAGTTATTACTCATTTTTTCAATCGTAGGGAATTCACACATGCCCAAATTCTAGATTGCTTTCAAGGCCAAATATTGGGTTCTCAAAAAACACGGATACCCCAAACAATTAGTGAGTCATCACTCACTTCACAAGTGTTAATTAACACAACAGTGAGAATACCATGCATGTTAAAATAATATAATTAAATACCGCTGGAGCGCCTATGACAATCTGATCACAGAAAGAGGAGTGCAAGGTAATGTCAAGTTAAAACTTGACTAAATAATAAATAAATAAATAATTGTCAAAAGAGAGGGATAAGAAAAACCTCATTAAGGGAGAAAAAATGCTCCTGAGGAGGGGTAGCAGTAAGTGCAGTAACCGCAAGAACCAAGGGAGAGAGAGTTCGTTTTTTTATTTTTTATTTTTTTTTAATGAGAGGTTTAGAAAGTTAATCATTTCCTAATTTCATCTTAATTAGCACATCAATGATTTATTCCCTTTCTTTCACGTTTCAATACGATAAGAGTAGTGCTACACACACACATTTTGATACACTTTTTGACACTCGGTTTTAAATGCATGTACCATATCCTGTGTAAGTGGTGCATAGAAAAATATATATGAACATTTCAAACAGCACAAAGTTAAAACATAGTGTGTCAAAAAGTGTGTGCAAAATATTTCCCATACGATAAAGTGAGATCATTGTCTCCAATGGGTCATCAACGCTACGTTCATAGATTCAGGGAAATGAAAAGAGAATACTAAGAAGTGTTTTTTTTTTTCTTGGTTGAAAAAAATAGTAAAAAGAAAAGGGCCTAAGAAAAAAATTGAATTTTTGAATTTATGAGACACTTCGATTCCTTTTGAATTTTGGTTTGTAAGAAAATAATTGGAAAAGGATAAATATAAATTAATTTTTGTTATAAAAATTTTGTTACCAACTTCTTTCTTATTTATTGAGTTTCTATTTTATTTTAAAAATATTTAATTTTCAATATTCTTTAAACATAGATAAAAACACCCTTATTTTCTTTTTCTGAATTCATACCAAATAAATCTATGGGGCTAACGATCTTTTCATTCCAAAGACAAAATGTGTGTACATTTACACATTCAGTTAGGGTGTGTATGATAACCCAATTAAGTGTTGAAAACTTTAAGTGAAAAAATTCTACTGAAATAATCACTGGCTGTTTTTATTATTGCAAATTTTATCCCGGGTCTGTTTGATAACTCAATTAAGTGGCAAAAATGAAAACTTTCAGCACTTTTTTTTAGGACGTTTGATAACATACCGCTTAATTGAAAAAGCAACCAAAACCCCATTGAAAACTTGAAGTGAAACATTTCTACTGAAAATAATCACTGAATGCATCTATTTTCAGTACTTGAAAAACTATTTTTAGTTTTGCAAATTGAATCAGTACTTAAAATTTCCAGTATTTAAAATTCAGTACTTAATTTTCAGTTTTATCAAACGGACCCCTAGTGAATGATAATTACTAATGTTTCCCTAATTTCTTATATCATGCCCAGGTTATTACTCTTGAAACATTTTCTCCTAGGGAAGGTCATAATCACTTTTAAGGTAGCTAGTTAATGAAAAATCATTTTTAATAGTCATTTCATTAGTCAAACAAAACAAATTCTTCACCCTTAGGCAAAATTCTCTCTTTTGGAAAAGGGTAATGCTAGGTACATAAAAGAGTTACAAAGAGATGTTCATAAAAGGATATGGCACTCATATAGCAGTAAGACTAATCACACTTAACTTAACCCACCGGATGAGACATGAGATGTCCCATCTTTTTGTATTTGTGATCCTTTTATCTTTTATGCCTAAAACATTACCTCTTGGAAGAGAAAGAAACAGGGACCAAATTTGCTCACGACAAGAGCCTCACAGCTATTTCACAGAGGAGCCAAAAACTACGACATGGATGATGAGGACAAAATAAAAAAAGAGGACTTAGGGGCTGTTTGCATTTATTAAAAAAATAAAAAATAAATAAATAAACAAACAAAATTTTTGAGGTTGTTTGGGATTATAAAAAATAAAAATAAAAAACTTTGTGGGATTTAAAAAAAATAGAATTTTAGGGACCATTTGGAATTATAAATAAATAGTAATAATAATAATAATAATAATAATAATAATAAACACTATCTTACTAACTAAGCGTTGCGAGTAAAATAAGCTGCTCCCTCCGTCCGAAATTGCTGGTCACGCTTTTTATTTTGGGTTATCCCAAAATGTTAGTCCATGTTAAAAGGTCAACACGATAATTTTTGAATCTTTCTTGTTTTGCACTTTCTTTTTTCACACTCCAACTAATCTAAATGCATTTATGAGGGACAAATGTGAAAATTTTGAATATAAAAACTTGATAAAAGTGCAATTATTATGTTCCCTTAAAAAATAAAATTCTCTAAAAATGTCAAGCAATTTGAGACGGAAGAACTATTTATTTTTATTTCATCATCATTATCATCCATTAGACAGTTTTTGACTCTGCATGAACGAGCCGTAACCCGTGAGGCTCTTACCATGAGCAAATTTGCTTCCAAGAGAAACCTAAATCTGTCAAGCTGTCGGCAACCGATGACCAAAGACCACGGACAGATTACCAAACAGCCCCATTTGAAAACAAGTTGAGTCAGTGGGCCACTTGAACCCATAACAAACAAACACATCAAACTGTGGACCCCATGATTTGGTGAAACCAAAGTTGATCTCATACTCTGACAAATAGCTGACAGATCATCGGACCTGACATCAAAATCTACTGGTAAAAAATAATAATAATAATAGGTGTATAACGAAATGCACAACGAATTGTACAAATGTGCAGTACAGGGTAGACTTTGTGCTGAAAAATATATATACACAAAAAGGTATATGCAGACTTTTCAGCACAAGGTCCAATCCTATACTGCACGTTTGTACAATTCATTATGCATTTTGTTGTACACCTATAATTATTGTAAAAAATAAAATTAAGAACCTATTTATTTGTTTCAAACCCACAGCTACACGAGGATACAAATTTTCTCATTTTTCCAAATTTTGCCGTTGTGGTAAAAAAATAATTGTAGAAGATCCGTCATCCTAGTATTCTCATTCTAGCACCCAGTAATAAATTGGTAGAATGCTACTAAATTAATTTTCTATTTGAATCTTATACCATCTCCAACAATGGAGGCAAAACTATTCTACCAAAATTATTTTTTGTGTCATGTCAGCAAAATGAGCTCCAAAGGGAGCATCAAACAGCAGCAGAAATTTTGCTATATTTGCCTATTGCATCAAATCTATTTTTTTAGAATAAAACATGTGGGGGAGAGAGAGAGAGGGTTGTTGGATGATTAAAACTGATTAAAAAATTTGAATATAAAAATATGGAAAACTAAAGATATATTAAATTAATCAACATTTGGTATATCCTTTGGAGTGCATGTGTTTGATTCATGAGGCAAATGTAAATTCTTACATCAAATAAGTCATTTCATGAGTAAATTTTGCCTTCTTCTGTGAAGATGGTCTAAGAGAAATAAAATTTTGTTTCGTGATACGGAAAAAGAGATTGCTTAAGCTAACAAGTTGTGATTGTGACAATTTGTAAAATTAGAATCTTGTGCGACCATCCAAAATGTATGCGAGTGATAAATAATAGTAAAAAGAGATAGATAAAGGTAGGATGATTTTGATTTTTAATCTAAGAGTCCAAATTTGAGATCACTAGATTTTCGATGTTCACTATTGTTTACGGTCATTTGGCTTTTGGTTTAAAGCCTATTGAGCTTAAGAATTAAGAGAAGTTTGGCTTTTTCATAAAGGGCTTTTGGCTCTAGGGCTTGTTTGGTTTAATGTCTTTTGACTTAAACTAGTGCTGTTTTTTTCTTTTTTTCTTTTTTTTTAATGACTTCTGACTTTATGGCTGTTTTGGCGTAATGGTTGTTTTGCTTAACGACTTTTGGCTTAAAGGTTCTTGGCTCAAGGGCTGTTTGGGTATTGGCTTAAGAATTGTGTTTCGAAAATTTTTGGTCATAATGCAAAGGCATGTGAAATTATTGACGAAAGACACCCATGCTTGGAATTGTTCAATGATACTTTTTAAAATATTAGATAAAGATTAATAGATACATACACTACCACAACAATAATTCTCGTTTCTGTGCATGCATCACATGGAATCACATGGGCATCGATATTAAAGTTCCCCAAAATAAGGCTGTGTATTTTATTTTATTTTTTGCTGAACATAATTAAGGTTGTGTTATTAGTTTTACTAGCATTAATTTGCATATTAGTTAAATGACGACTAGCAAAAATTCATATTAAAGTAAAACTGAAATTTAAGAAAAAAAAAATATTTAAAATATTAAGTATATACCGTTATTGGAACTTGATTCGAATAATTTCGAATTGACATCTTGGACATTTTGGTCTTTTCATTCATATATTGGAAACCAAGTTAAATGTGGTCAAATCATTATTTTGATAATCTTGTACCACGTAGAGAAAATGATCTTGATCAACATCATCATGACCAATATGGAACCATGACATTTGTGTATCCAATGATAATTTAACACCAAGTTTTTCACAACTATTTAACCATTTTTTCATCATGCAAAGAATGACCTCTATGGTTTTTAGGCTCTGTTTAGTTATAGATTTTGTAAGGAAAACGACTTCCCTCATTTTATTTATTTATTTTCTTTCATGTTTAAAAAAATTAAATTTTTTGAAAATATAATTGTAAATTATGATTAAAGGAAGAAAAAAAAATGATTCACAACATTCAAAATATTTAACTTATTTTGCAACTTATATATTCTTCTATTTTTTCCATCGTTTCCCTCTCATTAATCAAATAAAGAAAAAAAAATCATATTTTTCTATTTCTTTTATTTTCTCTCACTTAATCCGAGAAGCAAACAATACGATGAAAAATTTTCTTAGGATTGTTTCATATAATCTGAGAAAATGGGGGAAAAAAAAAATTTTGCCCTTTGTTTAGCATAACCATTAATGGAGGGGACCATACAAACCATATTTATCTACACAACTATTTTTTTTTTTTTAATTTCTTTTGCTAGGTGAGAACCAACCACATATAAGCCAAGGCAAAACGAATCCTCAAGAACAAAATGTATTCGAAAAGAGAATATAATAAAGTATATATATATATATATATATCTATCTAGAAATGAACCTCATGAATTAGACACGTGTACAGGTTACGAGATAGGTCATGACAACCCCCAACTAGTGGTGGACCCCAAATTTTATTATTTGATAATTGAGATGGACGGCAGTGGAAATGAAAGCTGGTGGATTATATGTAGCTTTCATCTATTACGGACTCATTATATAATTGAAGGTGCTTCATTATATACACACTATATGTGAACTTCCTTACTCTATTTGAAAGTCATTCAGTTTTGGTTCGGATCCGGAACCCATATTTGACTTAAAATTTGCTCATTATTTTCACTTACCCCCAACAATAAATAGGTGCAGATACCCTTTTTTTTTTTTTTAATTAATTAGCCTACTGCTAGCTTGTTTAAAAGTACAAGCATTTCAAATTAATAAAAAAAAAAAAATTCCCCCTAGATTAAAATAAAATTACTGAAGTAAATTTACAACGGATCTTAAAAATAATAATTTAGTGATCTCATTGTAAAATTGCTTAAATACCCTTTTTTTGATAAGCTGTTAATGACTAATCTATTGATTTAATCGTACCGAAGAGAAAAATATCACAAGCAACATAGACAAAGTAGAGAAACATAATTCATTTAGCTTGAGTCAATAAAAATCCTTAGTCAACATACACAAAATAAAATGATGTTATTGAATTATTTAACACTTGAGAATTGAAATAAAGCTAGCAATAAACTAGAGAATAAAAGTTTCTCAAGCATAAAACTTTTCATACTCATAAAACTATGCTTTTTCTTGAAATCTTTGAATCTTACCATAAAATTCACCAAAAACCCAGCAGTCCAAACAAGGCACAACTCACCAAAAGTGGCAGTGCTCTCACCACAAAGTTCCGACCCGCACCCGAAAAATATTGGTCCACCGGGTATAGATTTCCCGGAGGACCGGTGATGTAAATGAACGATGGCGGCGGTACTTGTCCTGGACCTACTGGTGGTGGAGGGCAGTACGGTTTCGGAGGTTTCTTAGGCGGCGGTGGCGGTGATGGCGGCGGCGGTGACGGTGGTGGAGGGCTTGGAGTACATGTGCTGCAGCATGTGGTGCACTTCTCGCCCGGTGCTACAGGGACGGTGTTCTCGTCGAGCTTCCGAGGATTCAAGCCGTTGATTTTTGTTACAATTATGCTGATCACAAAAAAGAGGATTAGTAGCTTCAAAGGATCGAATAGCCGCATTTTTTCGGATGGTTTTTGGAAATTTGATCTTCTATGTGTTTGATTTTCTTGGTTATGTGGGTTTGATATGGTTTGGTTGATGAGAGAGAGAGAGAGAGAGACTTTAAAGAGAGAGAAGTCTGTCTATGGGAGCGGGTTGCTTACGTTATTAGGTGCATGAAAGTTGTAATTTTGTGAACACATAAAAGGTCATTTGATTTTAAGTAATGGGCTTTTAGTAGGCAAAATGGAGTGATTGTGAATTGGATTATTTGTCGTGCCCTTCTTATGGTATTGGCTTAGTCTACAAGGCAACCACATAGCATGTGGATGGTCCAAATTATGGGTCCCACTACATGGGCTCTAAAACAATTTCAATAATATATATATATATATATGCATCTAGATATACATACACATAATTGTATAGACCCACATAGAGTACTGTATACATATAAGTTGTAGCTTTCCTAATATTCAAGAGTTCTCTGCATTAGTTCTAAATGTTTGATAAAAATACAATGGTCTCCCTTGCTTCCTGTTAAAGTGATGAGCAAAAATAACTGTAATGAGCAGTATATATTGTACGAATTTTAAAATAAGAAATCAAAAGTTGTTAAAGGATATGCGCTCAATTCACATGCATTTTTTTTTTTTTTTTTTGAACCATAAAATATTCGACTTTTGCCATGCGCTGATATAATTTCTAGTTCATAGATTTTTAAAATATACTAGGAGTATTAGAGTCATTTTGGAGTATAATAATTATTATACCATTATTGGACTCCTTTGTCTTGGATTTAATCATAATATATTACATCATGCATATATCCACAAGAGAGTAGGCACAACTACCTAAGCTTGTTTTAGCAAAAAAAAAAAAAAAAATGGCTACGTTTGAGTACGGTTGTTGATTTGATCAAACAATCACGACATAGACCTGGGCCTTTGCCCAAGTGGTCTACCCTCACCTCTCCCAAGTGGGAGGTGGGGAGTTCAAGACCCCTTAGGGGGAGTTTGGACCGGGAGATTTATTCCCCTCAGCCGTCTATGGGAGGAAGTCCCTTTGAAGTGGGCCCATGGCCCCCCCTGGTTGTTTGCAGCTTGTCTGCAGTGTGTGTGTGGCGCCTGCGGGTGCTTTGACCATCAGAAAAAAAAAAAATAAAAAAAAAAAAAACAATCACGACCTTTAATTTTGTGGAAATTAGAAGTCAAATATACAGGTGACGTGTAGAATATGAATACAACGGACTTGGCCCCACTAGCTAAAAGTTAGCTGAGAAATAGGTATTAGAAAGTGTTCAATATTGAAACCCGTTGAAAGCTTTGCATAAGGGATTCATATTATATAACTTGTCAAGATGACCACGTTACCATTTCTATACATAAGGGTATTTCGGACAGCTATTTTATACGTATAAATATATGTATCAACTTTTGTGTATCAAAAATTTGTTGCACATGAATGTTCTCGTTTGTGTAGAATTTTTCTGTGTTTGGACCATGTTCATATCACCCCCATCAACTTAAGTCCAAACTGTTGGAAATTTAACACGTGAAATTAAATTCTCCCAAATAAACACACACATGAGTAATAATTAAACATATACATTAAAGAAAAGATACAGAGATTTTTACGTGGCTTAGCCAAGCACCGGCTTACGTCCAAACCCGAGAGATCCATTCTTTCACTATTGAGTAAAACATTGTACAAATCACATATATGGATTAAATCTCATAACCTAAATACAAGACCATTGTACACTCTCCACTCAATGCCCCAAACAATCTGACATAGTCACTGTATGTCACGCCCCGGAGTAGCATAAATAGAGAAAAATAAATTTCCTTTATGGGTCCATAGGGAATGACAAGTGAAAGTCACTGATAATCCACACCACACAGTACTAGTCCAAACAGGAACAGTAAAACAACTGAAATATAAACACGGTTCTATCTATTACAAACATCAGAGTACGGTCCACAGGATCACAACAGGTCTGGAGACAACATATGCCCAAGTACCCGTTAACTACAAAGTACAACAGTAAAAGGAAAAGTAGTAATATAACTACTATCTATCTTCAGGTCTTCAGCTAGCGTACGGATAGGCGTCAGCATAACTGGCATCAGTGGGGCCATTCTCTACCTAACTCCCTTCAGGGTAATCGTTATCGCCATGAGTTCCGTCATCTGCATTGTAAAGGACAGGATAGTCTGGACGGGGAATGTCCAGGCAATAAAGGCCGTCAGCTTGTTGAAAGCTGAGTGAGCACTAACTAACACAGTCTCATAGAAATGACATAATTACCATTATGAACGATATATGACAGTGATACTAAATATATATATTCCTCACTCGTTTATTCAGATATATCATTAATCGATTATTATCAACTCCCATTCTAAGACTGATTTCACAATACCCAACTGACTATCTCGAACTGATTATATCAGCACAACATACCAGTGCTCTTGTTCACCGCTATACCGCTTTTAAGAACTCTTGCGAGCACCCATACATTGTTCTCATATAACGACTGGTCTATGGATATACCCATACTCTTGTTCACCGCTTTTAAGAACTCTTACTGTTCACCGCTGTTAAGAACGCTTGCGAGTACGATACATACACAGCTCTGGTAAATATAAATCATGGATGTGCCACAATTACTCTTGTTCACCGCTTTTAAGAACTCTTACTGTTCACCGCTTTTAAGAACGCTTGCGAGTACTGTGCACCCATAATTCTCACGATCCTGATCAAATCCTTGACATACACTTATCGGATTTAACCTGAGCGAATCATCAGCTCGACACACACAACTTTGAACATACAATCCTCTTACTGACTCATTTCTCACTTATCCAATACTACCCAATATTATCATTCAAACTTACTCGTTATCGCGTCGTACTATTACTAGCGTTTCGAACCCGACTACGTTACTCACCATGTTATCTCAATCTCGTTATCGTATCCCATTACCTCCGTAATCCATAGTATCGCATAATAGGAATATGGAACAACAATTAAACAACTACGCATTATGAATTAAAAACTGAAAGGAATACATTCATGTTCTGCTAGGTTCGATCGATTGAGGTCATCTCGATCGCTCGAAGAAAGTGTTGTTCGATCGATTGAAGTCATCTCGATCGATCGAAGTGAAGGTAGTCTCGATCGATTGAAGTATTCTCGATCGATTGAACTCAGGGAGGTTCGATCGATTGGACTCAGTTCGATCGATTGGGGCTCTGATGTTCGATCGATTGAACTCAGTTCGATCGATTGAACTTCGTCTTCCACAGATTCTGCCAGTGAACGTGCAGAATGTGCTAGGGGGGGTTTGGGTTATAATTAATACGTCCAGAATATGTAAAACATCATAATTACGATACCGAGTGAGTTTGGAACTCACCAAAAGTCGTTAAGGGCGCGTTTGGCTAAGCTTTATCTCCGAAGCTTTAATGGCGGCCTCTCTCTCTTGCTTGTCTCTGTCTCTCTCTTTCTCTGTCTCCTTCTCTCTCTTCTTTTTCCTTCTTCTTCTTCTATTCCTCTTCTTCTCCTCTGCTGAGTGTATATATATATATATATATAGATATGTGTGTGTATATATATATAGATATATGGAGGTATGTGTATATATATGTATACCAACACACAAGCACACACTCTCAACTCTCTCTTGTCACAAGAGTTCAGCAAACCCACCACACACACGAATGCAGTGTATATATAGGAGAGGATGGGGTGCAAGTGGCAGCATTTGCGCAGAAACTGGAATTCTGATAATTACATTCTCGATCGATCGAAGGATGCTCGATCGATCGAACTCAGATCGGTCAGTTAGATCGATTGAAAAAAAGGTTTGATCGATTGAAGTGGGGACCACGTATTAAATTTATGTCGGTAGGGTTTCGATCGCTCGAAAAGGGTTCGATCGCTTGAACTGAAGGGTCTCGATCGCTCGAACTAGCTTCGATCGATCGAAGATTGAATTTCATGAATGGTCAATTGAAGTATATAGAATCTCTCTGCATTCAATATTTATTGAAAATACGGGGTATTACACTGTAATACATAGAGAAATCATACAGACAAAAAAATACCCTCTCTACCTCACATCCCTATAACGCTTTGAACACCGTACCCCTTACAGAAAACCCCAATGATTAATGTCTCATGTCTCAAAGGGGCACCTTCTCTCGTCACCACTGTCTGGCCTAATGATTTAAACTCTTGTACAATGTATGGCATATTTACACACATATGTATAATGTATCACCACCTACCAAGTTCCAGCCGTGTGAACAAGCAGGGCCGGCCCGTGGGAAGGGCGAGATGGGCAATTGCCCAGGGCCACAAAGAGTTTTAAAATTTTGAGGGCCTACCTACTAGTCTACTAGTACTAGGTTATATTAATATTATATAGGCTATGCTAATTGCTACACGACATATGATATACATATTAATATATATAATATTAATATCCTAATAGGTTAAGACTTTGTGGCCATAAATGCTTCTGTTCTTCCTCTTCTCAGTCCTCTCACCATCTCACGTGGCAATGCACTGCACAGCCTGCGTAGGCACTGGCAGCAGAGCTGCAGAATCACTGAATCAGTCAATCAACTGATCTGATCAAGGTAAGTACTAAGTAGGTAACTTAAAAAAGTCTATGACTCTTTGTAGTAGGTTATCATATTCATATATGATATATATATATATATGTATTATAATAGTATAATGAATCAATTTGGTATCCCCAGACTCTAAGTCTTGAGCATCTTTTTATGTAGGGATTTTGTTTTGTTAACATGTGCCCTTAGGCCTAGGGGCTAGGGCATATGTTTAGGATCCAAAAGTAAAAATAAATAAGGAGACAAATATTGAACCATACACCGACCACTTAAATCGACTATGTCACAAGAAAGATTGAATGGATTAGCCATGCTATCGATTGAAAAGGGTATGGTTGAGGAGCTTGATTATACAAATTTGATTAGTGATTTTGCTTCAAAAAATGCGAGAAGAATGCACTTTAAGTGAAACTATCCTGCCGTTTGTTCATTGGCCTTTTTTGGGAAGGGGGGTGTTACGGTGTGATTTGTAGGCCTTTGGCTAGGGTGGGTAGTTTAGGAGAACTACATTGTGCTTGATCCTTGGGGTCAGGTATAGCCCCCTCCTTGGTATGTAGGCAATCCTAAAGTTACTTAGATGCAGCACTTATTAGCTAGCAATAAAAAATATATATTATTTTATCTTAAAAAGTTGTCAAAAATGAACTTCAATGTGTTTAAAAAAATTTATATGTAAATGTATAGGGGCCTCCCTTTTGGTAGTTCGCCCCGGGCCTCCAAATACTCGAGACCAGCCCTGTGAACAAGTAACGAAGTTCACTTCAATTTGAACACCATTGATTTATGGACCAATCAATTAATGACAACCACAACTTCTAGAAGTTCTAAGGCTACACAATTCAACACTTCCATTTTGTTTCAACTACTAAATAGGTCACGGCTTTGTCATGATTATCCATACAAGATACATGTGATATATATGTATTATCTCAACACAATGTTAATTTTGAAGCAGAAATGCTAAGCACACAACATATTTCACAACAGGGCTTTAAATGTGTTGTATCATGTGCTGTTTAAATTTTTCCCACTTTTCTATGCACTACTTACACAACACATGGTATATGTATTTAAAGCCTTGTTATGAAATGTATTGTGTACCTAGCATTTTTAATTTTGAAGTTGATGGGTGAATTCATAAGGACCTTGTATCAAAAAAGAAAATAGCAGTTTCCACCCCCTAAAAAAATTTAAATAAATATGAAAATGTATGTTTAATTTTTTGACCACCCTAAATTTCATTAGATCTTAGATTGCTTTAGGATATGTTACTATTTCTTGAACTTTGACCAGATCACCATGAATGATTATGTTTACTAAAATTTATACAAAACTTCTTCGTATTTCTTCTTAGGGTAATGGTATTATAAACACATTTTCGTATGCACAAATCTCATATGCACAAGCATTCTACAATTATTGAATGAAAAAATACATATCTTTATTTAATGATATTTTTACTAATTATCTTAAGATCAAATCTCCATCAAACGGTCAAAAGCCGTTTTCTCACATGAGAAGGTGCTATTTAGAGTATCATTGTCCAACTACTTATATAACTATTTTTATGTTTTCTTAGAATAAAAAATAATTCATGACATAAAGCAACATTTTTTAAATGAGCAAAATAACCATTCTGGTTCATCATTTTTTTTATTTAAAATGCTATGTAATTCAAAAACATCCAAACACCCAATTATCATTTGTAAACTTTTGACGGCCATTCAGATAAATAAAATAGGGACCATCTCAAAAAATATAGAGTAAAGATTGGGACACATTTAAAGATATAATTTTTGGTACACAACTTAAAAAATGTGTCTATATCTCTCATGTGATGTCACAGGACCCCATAGTGACACAGGAGAGAGATAGACACATCTATTCGGTTGTGTCCCAAAAGTTGTGTCTTTGAGTGTGTCCCAAGTTACCCAAAAATATATGATCTTTAAATCCAAAATTTCAAAATCATACATGAAATTTTAAAGGGTTAATTACACTTTATCCCCCTATGGTTTGGCCCGATGTCACTCTATCCTCCTATGGTTTACAATTAACCACTTAACTCCCTTGTGCTTTCGGGTAAAGTATCACCGCTAAAATTAGTGACCGCTTTGCCCCCCTGTGGTTTGGTCCGATGACACTTTACCCCCCTATGGTTTGGCCCGATGACACTTTTACTTTTACCCCCCTGTGCTTTTGGGATAAAGTGTCAACTTAACACTAATTTTAGCGATGACACTTTACCCGAAAGCACATGGGGTTAAGTGGTCAATTTTAAACTACAGGAGGGTAAAGTAACATCGGGCCAAACCACATGAGGTAAAGTGTAATTAATCCAATTTTAAATTGATCAGCTGATAAGAAAATGTCGTAACTCCCTTTTTTGAAACAGTAGTACTAGTTACAACTATAAATTTTACCTTAACTAAACACTAGATTAAGAAGTTAAGTAAATTAATAAAGAAAAAAAAAAGTAGTCATTCAAGTTGAGGAGACACCTAATGTATTCCTACCACCAAGTTTCTCACATGTGAGAACCCTTTGTATCTTAGCCAACCATGCTAATGTATTTCTACCACCAAGTTTCTCACATGTAAGAACCCTTTGTCTCTTAGTCAACCAAGCTAGGCCTCACACATGCTTCTTTTTGAGGTCCTAATCTTTTTGGAAAGGCTTCGCCTTTGATATTTTGTTTGATTTCTCTCAAGGTCTTCATCAAGAATGTGGTGGTCATGAATCAATTTAATTTCTATAAACATGAAAGTTCAATTTTTTGAAATATTATACATATATTGCTAGAACTATATATATATAGAGAGAAGTGCTAGGCACACATCCCAAAACACATCCCAAATCACATCCCAAATTACACTATATGCTTTAAATACATGTACTCTGTGCTGTTTGAATTTTTCACACTTTTCTGTGCACCACTTACACAACACATGGTACATGTGTTTAAAGCAAGAGTGTGGTTTGAGGTGTGATTTGGAGTGTGTGCCTAGCATTATTGATATATATATATATATATATATGCATACACTGACCATGATTTTTGGAAGAAATTTTGGTAGTAAACATTAATGGAGGGGTTATTATTTTGAAGATTACCAAACTTGATGAGAGAGGGGCATTTTAGTCCCTAAAAAATTTTAAGGACTTAATTATAAACGTGTTTTAACTCAAGAACCTAAATCTACATAATTGCACTATCTAGGGATTTATCATTATTTAACCTTAAAAGATATAACTATTAATTGTAAGTCAATTATACCAAGAACAATTAAGATTCCTGATTATAAGAAAATGTCATACGTGCATGAATATTAAGTGAAATTGCACTGGACCGTAGTCAACACACAAGAATATTACTCCCTCCGTCCCATAATAAGTGTCCACTTCTATTTTGCACATTGTTTAAGAAAGTTGTATTATTTTAGTTTATTTGGTTCATTAAATGGTCACTTTCCAATTTTGCCCTTAGATGTGATGGGTGTTTGACTTTTACCTTGTTTTGAGGCCACAAATAAATGCTACTTTGTCTTTATTATAAGGGTAGTTTTGGAAAGTAAGTAAAAGTTATATGCCAATTTAGGAAAGTGGACACTTATTGTGGGACATCCAAAAAAGGAAATGTGGACACTTATTATGGGACGGAGGGAGTATAAAAGTTCTTTTTTAGGGACCTTTTAACAAACTAAGAATCATAATAGACTTTAAACCCTTAAAAGTTACTTCTGTGTTTCACCTAAATTTCTAAAAAAATTTAAAATAAACAAAAAAAATTTTACCTATTACTCTCATTGTTAACTTACTTACTTACTACTTTCATCTCATTTTAATAAGGTGGTATAAACTTTTAAGGGCGTTGTTTGGGATACAAAAGGATCACAAATGGATGATCACAAAAGGATGTGGCATCATGTGGCAACCACCACAGGTAACTCAACCCATGAGATACCACATAAGATGCCTTTTGTGAGCATCTCTTTATAACCCTTTTATTCCCTAGCATTACCAAACTTTTAATGTTCCTAACAATGTTATTCATTGTAGGAGATCAAGACTCTCATCTGTGTGTGTGGATAGATACATTCCACCACGTGAAAAGAACACATATAGTCATTCACAACTCATCTTTAATTTTCCTCAAAATTAGTTTCAAGTAAGCAATAGAGACTAGAGACATTATCGTGTTTCTGAATGTTTACTTGACTTTTCTATTACAATAATGATATACCTACACTCACATTCACACTTACAATCATATTTAGTATATTTTGACTTTTGATTATAGTAAATTTTATGTAAAATTCACCAAAATTAAAGACAATCAAAGATTAAAATGTGCAAGATATAATTGTGGGTATAGATGTGGACGTGCGTGTCGATATATCATTACTCTTCCAAGTAATTTCCCAACTACTTTTTGTGATTTGTCGGTCGAGAAAACATAAGTTGCAAAAATAAATAAATAAATTAATTAAAAATAATAATAATTTTGCTGGTCTTTGAGTTGTGAGCCCACCAATCAAGTCTCATCACTCCGAAAGGTCAATAGAGCATACATGAACACAAAAGCTCTTGGAAGGGATTCAAGAGCCCTTATTACCATGTGACCACACCCTTTTGGTAGTGCAAAAGAATTTCAATACTAGTAAAAATCAATAGACTAGTGAGCATATTTGTATAAACATCGCGAGGAAAAAAAAAAACACCAATCAATCTAGGGTGCATTTGGGATACTTATTAAAAGAATCAATTCTTGAAAAAAAAAAAAAACATAAAAAAATAGTTTCAGAAAAGGAATTAGATTTTTTGAAAAGTTATGGAAAAGATCATTCAAATGATCAGCATTTTAAACAATCATTTATAAGTGATTGTTAATCCCATAATAGCTATTCCAAACCGGAGAAATTATCTGATACAACCATCACACGTGTCGGACTTCTAATATAATTTCAATGTTTTGTGGGTCTCACAGTAATGGAGAAATCACAATGACTATCACGCAGTGGAACGGATTCATGGAATACCTTCTCCGCCAAATGGGCTCTAATTATACCCAAGCTAAGTTTATTTTTTGGGTAAATTGTACTTTTCACCCTTCATCTTCCGATTGATTTCACTTCAGTCTGCATTTTTTTTTAATTTTCTTAATTTAGTCCCCCAAGTTTGATAAGTATTTAAATTTGGTCCAACACCAACATTAGGTCGCAAAATAGTAAACATTTCATCACTAAATACTACTATTTTCGATGAAATTTTTATTATTAGACCAAATTTAAACACTTAACAACTTAGAGGACTAAATTGAAATAATTTAAAATGAAAGGAGGAAAGTACAATCAGCCCCAAAGTTGGAGAAAGAAAAGTGTTATTTACCATTTATTTTTGTCTTGTCACTCCAAATAATCATCACCCTCACACCATTGACAACTTCGAAGAGCTACTCTCCTATTAATTGTGGTAATAAAATTGTTTTGTTTCTGTTTTTCTTCTTATTTTAAAAAGCTAGGCAATATTGCTATGTACAAACAGCCTTCAATATGGAACTTAGAATTGAAGGAATATTAGAGCAAGAAAAAGGAGACAAAAAGCTTAGGAATATGGAATCTGCACTCATTAATGAGTGATGGAGAAGAAAATTGTTAAGGAGGCCACCGTCCCATCACTTTGAAGCATCTTCCAAGTTTCTTCTTTTTCTTGAGTATCATCATACTCAACTAACCAATTAATCATGTTTAATAACTCCCAACATTTTCTAAGAACCTCCATTATATACATGTACATATCAGAAATATGTATATATATATATAATGCTATGCACTACATTGATAAAGTACCCACTATTAAATGGGTAAAGAAATACCTTTACTAGCTCAACGAAATGAGAGGTGTATTAAGGTAACTTCACAAAAGCTGCTATTTTAGTTCTGTTCTTTTGTACGTACCAAAAAAAAAAAAATTTGATATCCAATTTTATAAAAACCAACCCTTACAAAAAAAAATGCATTGAATTAACACAATCTCAAATATTAAATCTAATAGCAAATTTAAAAAGTAAAAGAAAAATAATCAATTTTGGTATTAGCCAATTTCAATTGTAGTCAATAGTAATTTTGATCCAACACAAATTTACTGGGTGTATTTAACAAAATGAAATTTACTGGGTACATTTAGAAAATCCCTAAAGTTATATTTAAAACACCCACTCAATCTCCCTTAATTCCCACATTATTCACTGAAGATGTGTACACGCAACATTTACATGTGGGTAACTGCTTAAATTATTATATATATTATTTTCAGTGTAAATTATCTTAGTATGTACCATTATTTTAATAAGGTACAAAGATTTTTATTATTTAAGAACAGGCTTAATATGATCCTACGTGGACGTGCACGCATACATTAGAGCATTTGTAACATTGAGAACTAAAGCATTACTCCCTCTGTTTCATATTAATTTAGAGTCCCTGCTTCCATTTTCAGATGTCCTTTTTTAAGTGTTACTTTAAAAGGTCAATGCATTTTATCACACACTTTCTAAGTTATACATTTACTATATAAAACTCTTCAACCTTTTCTTTGATGTGCAACTAGAATTTTGAAATTCAAAAGGGCAACAATGGAAAGTTATAAAATTTCATGGCAATCAAAGATATTCCCTTAAAAAGATGGAATTTTCAAAGAGACTCTTAATATGGGACAGAAAGATTATACCTTTTGTCTGATGAAGTCAATGATTAAGCTTAATGTTATACTTAGTACGATGTGATTTTTATTAGTGGACATATATATATATATATAAAAGAGAAAAAAAATTGAAATTTGTATAGAAATTAAAATAAGAAACATGCTTATAATTATTTACTATAGAAGTTGAAGAGTATATATTTCGTCAACTCTTTAACATGTCGTCTAAAATGCAAACACAATCTTCAACATAGACGCAAATGCACTTACTTTTTTAACAACTAAATATTAAATTAGGACACATCTTTAAAGTAAGTTAATAACGAACACAAATTATAAAAATTAATTAGGCAAAAATCTCGAAGTAACTATCAAGAGTTGAAAGTTCTATTCGATGCTTAGTTTGTTAAAAAGTCCTTAAAAGGAAAAATTGTACTTAATATTCAAGTATAGGCCGGTGAAATTTCACTTACGCTTAGCTTGGCCCCCACGTGGCTTTTTAAAAGGAGCTTGTAAAATTTATTATTGAGTTGTTTGATAATTTTATACAAGTGACACACTACCTTCAAAAAGACATCATGAAACCCAAAAGCAACCTTCAGCTTTTAAAAGCTCCATTTACAGCTAAGCTCTCCAAAAAAAGCCCTTAGTTCAATTTTTGCAAACCTCATAAAATAGTTACCAAATGAATTAACATGAAATTGTGTTTTAAAAAATGAGAAGCACCATAATGGGGGGCCAAACTAAGCCTTAATATGCATGTATGATCCAGTAGAATTTAATTTACTTAATGTTCATCTACGGAGGACATTTCCTAATCAGGAATCTAAGTTGTCTTGAAATCTATGATAAAATAACATAATTGACCTATAATTATATCGCCCTTAAATAATACTAGTATAATTTTTCACTTCTTATAAACAAAAATTAAAAAAAAAATATGCTAGTTCTTACAGATTTGATAATTTCTTTCCTCGGAAAAATGCTTGATCCATCTCTGCTGACTGCCTAATTCAAAAAATCTCTTATGTCTGTCTATTTTCTTTTCTCAACTAACTAGCTTGCTTTGCAGACATTTTGTGTACTTGGGTGCTCAATCAATGGAGTATCAAACACTGTTTGGTGCTGTAACTATATTTTATGTCGGTGTTTGCCGGTGTGTTTTTATGTCCCTGTTTCAAGCTCCTAAAGGAGTGATTGCAGAGCTGGAAAGAATCAGAATTCAATTCTTATGGGGAGGGACTGAGGGAGGGAGGAAAATATGTAAAGTTAAGTGAGATGTAGTTTGTAGGTCTAAAACAAGGGGAGGTTTGGGTCTGGGATTGTTGAGTAACCTGAACCTATGTTACCTGGACTCTCCTACTAACCCCAAGTACCCGATCCCCGTGTCTGACACCCGTACCCAATTATGACACTCGGATCCTTCACAAGTGATGTTGAAAAGGTAAGTAGAAGCTCAAAATTGTGGGCAAAGAGGTTTCTAACTATTGATATTAAGAAACATAGTATGTTTATACCTTCAGAAGGTGTCCGCATACCCGTATCCAACGTTTAGACACATGTCCCCGGATCCCAAGATTTGGATTCAGAGGAGGTCCGACACCTAAATACACACCCACACCTGACACTCATACCCGAGTCTAGGTAACATAGACCTGAACTCCGCAGTGCGTGGTAAATGGTGGTGGAGATGTAGTGTGGAAAAGGATGGCATAGATTAGCTTGCGAAAAGTACAATTGGAATCTAGAAATCTGGGACCTTAAAAGCAGTAGGGGTAATAAAGTGTCAAAGAGTGTGGAAGGATATTCTTTCTCTTAAAAGAAATTAAAGAGGGAATTTCTAACTTTATTGGGACAGATGGTTGCAGATGGGTGTAATTGGTGATGGGAATAAAATAATGTTTGGGAAAGATATTTGGGTAGGGAACCACCCTCTTTGTCTTGATTTTCCAAGGCTATTCTCCATTTCGGTTAATAAAGAAGGCTAATGCTAAAGAGGTCCTTGTTTTAGATCTTAATCCCATTTTCATGTTTAGAAGAAATCTGTACAGTTGGGAATCCAGAAGATATTGGCTGGTTACGCGAAAGAGAGTTATCGATTTGTCATTTTGAAAGTAGGCAGGATAAAATTGTTTGGAGCTCTGGCACTGATGGAAATTTTTTTTTGTTAAGAGATGTCGTGAGTTGTTGGAACAATAGGAAGGGTTTAATGATGCTCCTTGGGCCAAGTTAATCTGGAAAGTGAAGGATCCATAAAAAGTCCTTTACTTCATTTGGATGGCCATTTTGGAGAGAATCCACACAGAGAAATTTTTAGCAGCTCAGGGTTTTTCTTTATATGTTGATGATAGTGCTTGTCCTTGGTGTTGGGAAGTTGTAGAAGAGGAAACCATCTCCTAATTCTATGCCCTTGGATATGGAGAGTTTGGGAGAAAAATATGGAAATGGTGGAAGATTTCATGGGTTTCGGCAGAAAATATGGATAAAAAAAAAAAAAAAAGGGTCCTACAAGGTTACAATGGGATGGAATTCTGATTTTTGGGGAACAGATGCAATGATGGAGGACAGTGGGTTTGGCTTCTGTTTGGTATATTTGGTTAGCTAGGAATGAAGTTGTATTTAAGAAAAAATAATGGGATTTTGGGGATATTGTTGAGTTGATTAAAATCCGATATTTTCATTGGGTTAAAGCATTAGATTCCAGCTTTGATTACTCTTTTCATGTGTAGGCTGAGAACCCGCTGTTGTGCGGGTGGGCCTCAATTCCCCATAATCAAGATCGCATCCACATAGAAAAAATAATTCACACACATGAATAGAAAGAGCAAGATAGATCCACACACAAGAAATACAAACACCATACAAGAGAAGACACAAAGATTTCTACCAGGTTCGGCCAACCCTATGCCTACGTCCACACCGGGTCTTTTCTTTTATTATTATATCAATGAATTTACAAGCCACTCTCTCACTCATTGTTGGATATTCAAGGCTCCAATTCTTCCTTCTTGTTGAATGCTTGACCCGTCAAGAGCTTCTACCCATAAAGACATATCGATTAATCTTTCCTTCTCTCTAAGGATTCAATGATTATTCTCTGCCAAGGATTCTTCACCATGAGTACATTCTTGCACTCATCTTCACCATCACCCCGAATGGGCCATGCCCACCGACTTGAGCTGAAGTTTCCACACTCACTTACTTGAATTCCCTCAAGGACATTTTGATTATTCAAAAAGCAGGTCCTCGCTGATTTCATTGTTGTTGAACACAATTTCCATGGAAAGTAACTTTCTCATTTATTATTTTTTTTTTGGTCAAAGAATTTCTCATTTGTAGAATCCCTGCTTTTATACTGAACCAATCAAGTAGAAGCATCACTCATAACCCAAGAGTGAGAAATTATTCCATTTGATCCTCACACCATGTCACATTACTGTGATTATTAGTGTAAGATCCACAAAATACTCAAATTGCCGTGAAAAGAGAGGGAAGAGGTTTTTCATATTTTCCAGAAAGATCTTTATTACTTGTGTCTATGAACAGCATAAATTCAAAATGTAAGGGCCCCTTCTGTAACCAGCCCCGGCCCGGCCATGCAGCCAAAGCAATGGTTGGGGACCCCAATTTTAAAGGACCCCAAATTTCCCAATTAGTCCATTAGTTTTCTAGTAATAGTTCAGCCCAAACAAATTTTAAAGCCCAATAGAGTTAAGTAAACTCCCAGCCCATTAAACTGCAGCCCATGTCCGCATTAAACCTTAGCCCCTATCCCCAAATGCATCTTATTTCTCTGTGTATAACTGTATAATCATCCACTGATTTCTGGTTTTCAGCAAAAAAAAAAAAAAAAAAATCCACTGATTTCTTGTTTTCTATTTCATATTTGATTTTCTTGCTTTGTGATTGGTATGGTATGAATGGAGTTGTTTGAATGTGTAAATTGGGATTTTATACACTACTTTGATACTGTGAAACTCTTGTTTTATGAATATAATGTGAAAGTGTTCTACACATAAAACCAATTGGCTAAATTACATTTTGGTACTCCCAAAGTTTGGGCGAAGTTTCACTTTGGGCCCTCTAGTTTAAATTGCAATACTTTGGTCCTTGAAGTTTTGAATTGGTTTCAATGTCGGCCCTTACCTCTAACTCCGTCAATGCAACTTGACGGCACACTCATGTGCCTTGCAAACTCCAGGGCCCAAAGTGAAACTTTGCCCAAAATCTAAGGCCCAAAGTAAAAAACTTTGCACAAACTATAGGGTACCAAAATGTCTCTAATAAGTGGAGTCATGCAATGTATGCGAGTTTTTCGTCAAGTTGCATTGACGGAGTTAGAAGTCAAGCCTATATTGAAACCAATTCAAAATTACAAGAACCAAAGTATTGCAATTGAATCTAGAGGGCCCAAAGTGAAACTTTACCAAAACTGTAGGGTACCAAAATGTAATTTAGCCAAACCAATTTTATACATAATTACGTATAAGTAGACCAAAAAAAATAAAAATAAAAATTACTTCAACGGCATTGCCCCCAAACCCCTGTAAGTCTTGGGGCCCCATCTTTAGAGTTCGCTTTGGGCCCCCAAGAACTCAAGACTGACTGTGTGTGTAACGTTGCAATTTTTAATTTTTGGTGTTTGTTTTCAATTTTTGTTACCAAGATTGAGGAGAACTCACCCAAAAAAAAAACATTAGAAACAAAAATAAAAAACCGCAACTTTAATGGGCCATAATGTTACATCCCAAACTCTAGACTGTTATAAAAAGAAACAACAATACTAGGGGCACTAACAAATCTCACTAACACTCACACCCACACTCTATCTCCCTCCTACTGGCACTGTGAGGTCCGCTGAGTGCCAATAGGAGAGAGATAGAGTGTGGGTGTGTGTGTTAGTGAAATTTGTTAGTGCCCCAAATATTACTAAAAAAGAAATGACTATTTGTTTGTCATCCCTCTATCATCAATCTCACTTCTCAATGTTCTCATCATAGAGTTGCTATCGACTCGCTCGCTTAGCTGCAAAATCGAGTTGTTTCACCAAGTCCCAACCCCGAAATGTGTGTAAATTTTCAATATAACGGTCATTTACATTCATGCACATAAGTATAATATTTGTATGGACACATCTTTTCTTTAAAATTAATTAAGACTGACATATGCTTGAATATTGACATTTACTGGTTGGTTTATAATACTACGTCAGCAAAAATAACCATTGTAATAAATATTTTATCCACATGAAGGACATTGACAAGAAGAATTAGACCACTGAGGAAACTCGAGAACTCATAACCGTCTTTGTAAGCATAATCTATAGCTCCTACCATGCTATGCACACGTATATGAGGATCGCTCAAAACTTTAAGGCTCTATTTGATTTGCGGATTCAAAGAAAGAAAAGGAAAATTAGTTCCTTCCCTTGTGTTTTCTTTGATGCTTGAATACCATTGAAAATAATAAATTACTAAAATATAATTGTAATATACGAATAAAGGAAGAGAAATTACTCACAACATGTATAATTTTGTTGTGCAGAAGAGATATGATCAATGGATCAGAACAGTCAAGCAAAGAATCCAAACCAAATACAAGAACACAAAATATACACAGTTCGGCTAACTACCAAACTATGGAGGAGAAACCAATGATTCTACTATAATATGGAATACAATTACTAATTCGCTTAACTCTCTAAGAAATACTCTTGAAAAACCTCTCCAAGACTAACCAACAAGTTATCTTTAGGCTCTCAGTTTTTCAAAAACTTCTCCAAGACTAGCCAACAAGTTATCTTTAGGTTGTCAATTGTTTCAACAATCTTTTCCGTCCATGGCCGTAATCACCTTCACCACCCGGTGGGCTTGGGCCAAAGCTCCTCTCTCTTACTTGAGTCCCTCTCAAGGAACTTGATTTTCTCTCTAGTCTCAAGACACTCTTATTCTTTACCATAGCTCCCTATTTATATAGAATATATACCTTGCTGAATCCTAATATGAGTAAGACTACTCACATGGTAATACTTCTCCACCAAGAAAAATAAATCCTAGTAGGAGTAAGACTACCCACATGGTAATACTTCTCCAACAAAAAAAATCTCCCTTGCAAGAATCCCATATAGTTGGGAAACCTTTCAGCTTGTCCAAAATTGAAACAAACTTCAACAAATTTATTTCTCAACTATTCTTTTTTTTTTTCCTCCTCGTTTTCCTAATTAACGAAACAAACGAAATAGTGTTGGGATTGTATGCCCTTAAAGCCACTCATTAAGACATTTTATTATTAATAAATTGAAATTATTATTGATTGTTACTACATATTATGGGTATACCTATATCATTTCAATACATGAGCAGTGTATTGATGTATCCTCAAGTTGAATTATAGATGATCTAGGTGTATGGAAAGGATTCAGACACGAGAGTTCATGATCATCAGTTCCTTTCAACTTAAAACTTAGTTCACAGTTAATATGAATTTGGGACAATTCATATGGATGAATGTAATATATAGTTGCTACTTGGTGGAGTGACATAACTTTGTCATTGGAGTGGTTGAACTCACAACTTATATGTTAACGTGGTTGATGCGTTGAACAGGATCGCTAACTAGATTACTGCACTAAATGGCTGTCTCTTAAGAGTTTGTTTATCTAGTTTATTAAATTGTAAATTACTCTTAATCCGGAGGAGATAAATGGACTCAGCACTTTTATGCTAGTTACTTTGGTATACTATATAGTGTGAGATCTTATGATCAATACCTCGATATTTTGGGTGATTAGTATTTGAGGTCTGTGAACGTGTATCTTCCATATGGAATCCATGTTGGATAACTTTTGGGTAGTTTCATTCGATCACAGAAATCTGAGTATTCAGTTGGGTTTTTCCTAAACCAATTTATATATATATATATTATGGGTGATGCTATTGCCACTCCATCATTGAACCAAGCCACTCCATGGTACCATTCTTAAAGCATGTGGTACATGCATGTCATGCATTACATGCATGGTACCACATGATCTGTTTGTGGGACAATGGAGTGCATTGGTTCAATGATGGAGTGGAAATAACAATTCCCATTATTTATAGTGAAATAATAATTATTTGCAAAAGGGTAGTATGGTCTTTCCATACGTGATCGATTGTGGATAACTAGACTTTCCAATAGTGGTAAATAATAGGTGACCAAAAAGGTAGACAATCAATTATTCTTTTACCTTGTGTTACTTATTTACATAGAGGGGTATATTTACAGATAAATTTAGTGAGTTGGACCTTAGTATAATTTCCATTTTCTTGGAGTGCAATTATAGCATTGTAGTAGGGTGTGTCTGTAATTAATCAGTTTTAGTTAGATCAAGAATTGATCAGATTGGCTAAGATGTGATTGGAAGACAGGAAAAGGATGGCCATCAGATTTCATCGTTGGCTCTTAACCGTAGAGTTCATACTAAAGCTGTGTATGATATTTGTATATAACAGATTGTATTATATATAAGTATATGGATAGTTTATCTTTTTATAATGATAAATATGTATATTAAATTAAAATTAATTTTTAATTTGAATTTAAAAGAGATAAGAGATTTAGTGCTACTATATCTCTGTATCCATATCTTATAGATAAATACATATCTATTAGGAAAAAACTAATGTGACTGAAAAATCACATACACCATATTGAGTGCTGTCACGACCCATCCCGCGCACGCGCGGAAATAGGACACATGACACGCCACCAAGATTCATCCAATTCCATTAAAGTAAAATAGCAGCGGAAAACATGAGCACAATTCTTTAAAATCAGAGTTATAAAAAGTTTTGCCCAATCAAAACACTTCCAAAGAATCCATTTTGAAGAACAGAGGTCCAGTCGACTGTGGTGGTTCCCTAGTTGACTGGAGATCCAAAGCAGAAGGTTTTAAAAGTTCAACAGCCCCATCCAGTTGACTGTGTCGGGGACTCAGTCGATTGGGGCCTCAATTGTTCAGTCGACTGGTACCTCTTTCGGTCGGCTGAACATCTCTAGTAGAATGTCATGTTTTCGTGCAGAAACCAGTCGACTTTCATTAAAAATAGGGGTCCAGTCGACTATGTCGGGGACCAGTCGACTGATAGCTCTCAAAATTGCACAATTCTGTAGCATTACAGACCAAGGTTTCTCCAATTCAATTCGACATGAACACAACCACATTTTAACATATTGAAACATAATATATAGAAGTTCTATTACAAATTTTAAGATCTCGAACCTATGCCAAGATTCTATTTCAACATATTACAATTCCCAAATTCTTATTACAAGTTGGAAGAAAACAAAAGTATAAAAAAGCTTTCCCCGACATTCCTCGGCCTCACTCCTCACGCTTATTCTTTCCTCTTTTCTTTTCACCTGCAATGGAGTAAATCTCCACTGCTCAGCTGTATACTGAGTGTACAATTCTAAATATATGTTTATATGACAATTCATGTTTAAAACATCTAAAACATATCAAAATAGTCTCTAAGGTGAGTGGTACGCATTCATTCGGTAAATGGAATCGATGTCGTGAAAGGCATACCTCTCCATCGCATCCCGTACATTGGTTGGGCCTTTCTCTATACCAGACACAACCACAATCAATATCACAATCCTCAAGGTTCGAGGAGCTTAACCCCAGATGAATTTGCACCAAACTCCCCTTTGACCCAAGTAGACACATAATATGCTCGCTGTAGACACCCCATTTTGTCGACTAACAGATTTAGGAGGCCACAAGCATGTCAAACCTCAATGATTAAAAAGATCGGATTTTTAGAGATTGCCTCTAACTCTCAAGAAGTAAAAGAATTTGCAGAAATGACCAAAATGCCCCTAAAAGCCCAAAACTCTCCAGATTGGCTCAGAATCTCAAAAATCATTCGATATTGTTCAAAACAAAAAAAAAAAGGTATTTTAAAAGATGAATATTTGAAATCGTAAAGCTCCCAGAGACCTCCGGAAGTTCCCAGAAAGTCTCCGTTGACCAGTTTGACCAAAGTTTGACCAAGTTTGACCAAAGTTTGACCAAAATCATCCGAATTCGTCCAAAAGTTCCGAGATCATCCAAGATCATGTGAAAAGTCTTAAAATATGTTTTAAAATAAAATCGAACAGAAACGTCAGTCTTTGGAGGCTCCCAGAACTTCCCGAAATTTCCTAGAAGTGCATTGTTTGACTGATTTGACTGCAAGTTTAACCAAAAATCAAAGTCTCCTTTTTGATGTTGAAATATTTTTATCAAATACTAGAGGTCAATAGCTTTCCAACGGTATGTCGCACATAGTTTTTGGATCTAAAACGAATTTGTTATGAATTTCTAAAGGTGAAAAATGCGATCAATTCAGCTTTTATCGCGAATACCGAAAAACTTTCCAAAGTGACCCAACTCCAAATTATTTTTTATGGAAATTAGATCTCAATACCTTTCCAACGGTATATCACAATCTCAATTTGGATTTCGTATGAATTTTCTGTGAATTTCGGACGAAATAGGGCCATTTCGCGAATTTCGGGAGTTCTGGGGGCCAAAATGCAAATTCTGGTCAACGGGAGGGTTGACTGCCACGGTGGCACTGGCCCACTGTTGCGGCGGCAGTGGCCAAGTGCCGCGGCGGCACTCTGAGTGATTTTTTATTTTTTTTTTGTAATTGTTTGTTAATTTTTGGGTTTTAATTCAAATTTTCAACAAATAAAACGACATAGTTATGATAATCTGAACTTTTTGGACCAATTAGAGACTTTTAAAAATCCAAATACACCCCCATCTTGGCCTATAAATGAGACCCATTTGCTTCCATTTGGGGAGAGCTTGGAAGCCATTAGAGAGAGATATAGAGAATTAGGAAGAAATAGAGAGAGAAATAAAGATTTTCTTCTTCAAATCCAAGCCAAATGTGAGTTTTTATTTAGTTTTCTCAAAACTAAACTAGTATGTACAAGATTTCAATTCATTTTCTTCATCTTCTTTGAGTTTCTAATGAGTTAGAGAGCAATCTACACCCACATACACACATATATGAGAGGTTGAATGCTTGTGGTTCCACCATTGAATATCATCTATTGATTGTTTATTTTCTTGCTTATATACAATGTTTATCTCCTCTTACCTCATTCCTTTTTTATTTTCTTTATTTTACTTATAGTTCATCATCATCTAAATGATGACATGAAGTTTGAGGTGAGTGAATCCTTATGGATAGTACCTCTTGACCTCAAAAACATGTTTAATAGATGACGATTATAACTTCAATACCTCCAAGGTATTCTTGAAGTTATATTCAAAATAAAAATGAATCGCTCCAATAACATTGGGGGTTCTTGATGATGAGGTTGATGTTGATATTTCAAGAGGTCATAATCTCTATTTGATGTTGAAAATATACTTTCAAAACCTCTATTTCAAAACCCCTCTTTAACCCCCTCATTTTGATCTCAAGAAAGAAAAACTCTAGTTTTTCCCAAAATCTTCAAAACAGTGAGTGATCTGAGTTCAAAGATTTCTCTAGACCTCAATACTCAATGTATGAATGCAAGACCACTTGGAAAGTCTTCCTAACTCATTAGAGAACACCCATGATTTTTGGTTTGACATGGAAATACATGGAAGGGTTCCATTTTGGCCCAAACATTCACTCCAGATATTCTGCTTTTACTGTCACAACAGCTTGGTTGACTTTCAACTTGTTTTACAGAAAACTTTTCCAAAAGGGGTGGTCCCAACTCATTTTTACCTTGAACTTCAATGTCGTAGGGAACGTTCTGTATAAACTGGGCCCCTAGATCATTTATTTTCATTTTCTAAGATATTTTAACATTTCAGTCGATAGTACGAACTCTGTTTCTGAGTAACCTCTATTGTTTATATGATTTCTCTCAATCTGTAATAGTTATTAAAGATTGGCTTTTTAGGTTGTGTTCTAGACATAATAAAGAAGATCTCCATAAAAAATAATTCATTAAAAACATCCCTAACCCCTCTTTTAAATTTCCACAAGATCAAGTCACTATTCTGTCCACTATTGACAGCAAACACACTTTTACTTCCATCCTTTGATTTGGTGCTTACATGCATTCCAAATTAGCTCATGTCTTAGGAAGTATTTCATACTACATTTGTACATATCTCATGATGATCTCCTTCATTCATTCATACACATTCTAGACTTCTAAGTCATTCTAGGAATCCATGAACACAAAATACACTACAACCTTGGCACATTCTAGATACATACATTTCATCCATGCAAAGATTTGGGGCTTTTGTGACTCCTAATCTAAGAAGATTATAAGGAATGAACTTGATCATACGTTCATGTTTTCCCTCGATCTAATCGTCCTTTCTCATCCATCCCAGGGATCGAGAGGTTTTCTTTTCTCAAAGATTAACATGCATCATACTAGCTTGCTAAGCATATTTTGATTTCTTTGATTATTTATTTCAATAACAATTCATGTCCCCCTTTAGATTAGGAAGTCTTGATTATTTGATATATGATTAGACGATTTTTCCTAGGTTTGTTTGTGTGATCTTTCACTTTACATTGTGTGATATTTGGCTTAGATCTTATGAATGATATCTTATCTTTTGATCTTCTATTTCAAAATCCTTGTGTGATGTAATATACTATCATAGTATTAATTGTCGAACAAAACATAATAAAAGATGATTATTTGGATGCTAATTGAGGCCCGTTGAAAGACGGAGCGAGTTGAGGGTGTTTTGGTTGTGAAAGGCCGGTGCCCTTTATCCATTTGGGTGAGTCAAATTAGGTTTCTTGGTTCCTTAAAGGCCAAGTGGCGACTCTGTATCTGTTTTCAACAGACCTTTTCCTTTCCTTTTTCAAAAACAATCTCCAAACAAAACCAAAAGGAGTGGATGAGTGATTCCACGTGTCCACGCTCACATAAACAGTTATATATGCTTTTCTAACATTTCTGCGTGCATAATTAACGGGCCTAATTTACACATGAATTTTGCCTAGATCCAACATATCAAAGTCGATATTCAAAACATGAAATTTCCATATTTCCATATATTTTATAGATCTAGAATTCATACCTCGTGCGATCTTCTAAAACATTTAAGGATCAAAGAGATGCCCGAATAAATGTCAGATCTCAAGTTATACGCGATTCCTACAATTTTTACTAGGTTTTCCCCAAAATTTTAGAAATTAGATTTTCAGAAAAAAAAAAAAAAAAAAAAAAAAAAGAAGTTGGCCAAACACGGCCTAAGAGGTATCAAATCGAAGCTCTTACCTCGAAGAGTCCAAATATGAAATTTGGAGAAAAACTGATCGACAAAAGATCGTCGATCGACGTCGGGAAGCTCGTATCCGCCAAATCTCCTTTTCTCTCTCCTCTAGGATATTTTTAGAATGTTTTACAACTAATGAAAATCTCACCCTTACTATATATAGCCATAACTTTCGAAATTATGTCTACCACCCCACAAGTTTCTCAAGACTTTTAATTATCTCATAAAACGTCATAAACGTCTACTTTATTATATCACGAGTGAAATTCAAATTTATAAAAGTTTCCGACTACGTTCCGTTTGGGTTCAAAAGAAGGATCCAAAAACTAATCTCCGTGGAATCTCTATACCACCTGCCTTTTATGCACGTAACACTTATGTTTTCACCACAGTGTTCAAAATAATCTAGAATAATATCAAAAACTAGCAGAAATTACTCTACACAGGTAAAGTTACTCTTGACAAAAATATCAGATAAGTCAAATAACATCTAAATCATATAAATGTCATTTAACCATGGCAACACATCATGTATTACCAGATTCCCGTGTCTACACTTGACACCTCACCATTGACGCAAGTCAACTCTACTTTAAATTATCAATAAACATTAATAATGCTCAAAAGCTCAAATTATGCAATTTTTAAAACCATGATATTCTGGAATGGATGTAATAACTCTCCCCTCCAAAAAGAAAGTTTGCCCCCAAACTTTATGTAACAACCTGCATTGTCACATAAATTGTAATGGCATTTGTCGCATTTAAAATTTAATTGGGATTGCCTGCTTTTATTCAATTTCTATACTCATGTGTTAAACCATGTTATTTTCATATTTAAAATTCTTGTTGGGGTCAAACTGTAATTTTGCAAATTTAGCAATACATGTGTTGGATTTTAAAACTGTATTTCAAAATGGTGGAAATGTTTGCTTTTGACTCAATCTGTATTTTTTTTATAAGACCCGAAAATCAATTCTTACTTTAAAATGAAAATTTTATATATATATATATATATATATTTGTAATGATCACCACGTCGTGAAAATACATGTTTAGACAGGAAAACTGTCCGCACCGCGATAAACTCCCACAAATTTTGGAATCTACTTCAAATCAATTTGACCTATGCCTTTTAATCATTTAAACCAACCAACGATTAAGTTAGGCTTGTTTGGGGATGCCTAATGTGTGTGTATTATATTAGTGCCATAAGCAATTTTTCCAAACACCTTAATAGATTCCTAGACAAATTGCTTATACCTTGTTTGGGAGTGTTTTTTGTGTGTGGGTTAAACTAGTGCCTAAAGCTACTTTGCCAAACACCCCCATTTGACCCCTACTAATTCCTAGCAACTTCTAAACCAATTAAGGTGTATATGTATATGTATAATCTGTATGTATATAACTGTAGACACCCCATTTTGTCGGGCTATCAGATTTAGGAGACCCATAGCTTGGTGGTTCACAATGATCGAAAAAGGACTCAAAAGGACTCCTGGAAGTTGGTTCTATTTCTCAAAATGCTCAGAATGACCAAAATGCCACTGAGAGCCCGAAAACTCCCAAATTTGGTCCAAAAGTTCTGGAAACATGCTATGTCGTAAGAAAAGTAAAAAAAATGAGTTTTTAAGTAAAGTCAGATGAAATCGTCAACTCCCAGAGACACCCGGAAGACCCGAAAGTTTCCGGAAAGTCCCTGTTGACCAGTTTGACCAAGGTTTGACCAAGTTTGCCAAGTTTGACCGAAATCGTCCAAATTTTCCGGAATCATTCTAGATCACAAAATGAGTTTTAAAAGAAAATCGAGCGAAAACATCAGCTCTTGGGAGCTCCCAGAGGTCTCCAGAACTTCCGAGGAATCTCAGATTTGACCAGTTTGACCAAAATTTGACTTTGAAAATGGAGCACCGTAACAATTTTCAAACATTTTTCATGGATATTAGAGGTCAATAGCTATCCAACGGTATATCACACATAATTTTTGGATTTAAAACGAGTTTATTATGAATTTCCGAAGGCAAAAAAGGCGATCAAATCGACTTTTATCGCAAATACCGCAAAACGTTTCAAAGTGACCTATCTCCGAACTATTTTTTATGTAAAATAGACTCCATTACCTTTCCAACGGTATATCAAAACCTCAATTTGGAGTTCGTATGCATTTTCTGTGAATTTCGGACGAAATAGGGCTTTTTCGCGAATACCGGAACCTTTGGTGGCCTAAGCGTAAATTTCTGGGCGTCTGAGGAGCAGTGCCGCCGTGGCACTGGCCCAATGCCGTCGCAGCACAGGCCCAGTGCCGCCGCGGCACTCAACCCTCGCAGAGTTTATTTTTGTAATTTTTTTGGGGGTCCAATTTGATTAATTGAAAGCCAAAACGACAAAGTTTTGTGTTAACAGTTGTTTGGGACCAATAGGAGTATTTCTAAAACCCCAAAACCACCCCAAATTGGCCTATTTAAACCCCCCCATTGCTCTTCATTTTGGAGGGGCCAAGTGCAAAAGCTTGAAAAGTTGTAGAGAAGAAGAGAGATAGAGATAGGTTTAGAAGAGAGAAAAGGAGCTTCCTCCTACTATTTTGCTATAGAAAGTGAGTTTTAATCTTGTTTTCTTCCATTACCTTTCTTATACTTCACATTCCAAACACCCCCAATCACCATTCTTGAGCATTCTTGAGTTAGGAAGCAACTTCCATGTCCAAATGTCAAAATCTATGAGTGAAACACCAAGCTACAAGTTCAATACATCATGAATATCATCTATTGATTGCTATCTATTTGCTTGCTTGTTTATATAATGTTCATCTCTTCTCACCTCATTTCTTTTTTATTTTCTTTATTTACTTACTAGTTCATCATCATCTAAGTGATGACATGAAGTTTGAGGTGAGTGAATCCTTATGGATAGTAGCTCTTGACCTCAAAAACATGTTTGATAGATGATGATTATAACTTCAATACCTCCAAGGTATTCTTGAAGTTATGTTCAAATAAAAATAAATCCCTCCAACAATCTTGGGGGTTCTTGATGATGAGTTTGATGTTGATATTCCAAGAGGTCATAATCTCTATTTGATGTTGAAAATATACTTTCAAAACCTCTATTTCAAAACCCCTCTTAAAACCCCTCATTTTAATCTCAAGAAAGAAAACTCTAGTTTTTCCCAAAATCTTCAAAACAGTGAGTCAAAACAGTGAGTGATCTGAGTTCAAAGATTTTTCTAGAGCTCAATACTCAATGTATGGATGCAAGGTCACTTGAAAAGTCTTCCTAACTCATTAGAGAACACCCATGATTTTTGGTTTGACTTGGAAATACTTGGAAATGGTCCATTTGGACCCAAACATTCCTTCCAGACATTCTGTTTTTGCTGTCACAGCAGCTAGGTCCACTTCCAACCTCTTTTCAGAAATCTTTTCCAAAGGGGGTGGTCCTAACCTATTTTTCCCTTAAACTTCAATGTCTTAGGGAACCTTCTGTGTAAAATGGGCCTCTGGATCATTTGTTTTCATTTTCTAAGAGTTTTCAACATTTCAGTCAACAGTACGGACTCTGTTTCTGAGTGATCTCTATTGTTTATATGATTTCTCTCAATCTGTGATAGTTATTAAAGATTGGCCTTTTGGGTTGTGTTCTAGACACAATAAGGAAGATCTTCATAAAAAAATATGCATTGAAAACATTCTTAACCCCTCTTTTCAATTTCTAAAAGATCATGTTACTGTTCTATCCACTATTCACAGCAAACACATTCTAACTTTCATTCTTTGATTTGATGCTTACATGCATTCCAAATTAACTCATGTCTTAGGAAGTAGTTCATACTACATTTGTATATATCCCATGATGATTTCATTCACTCATTCATAGACATTCTAGACTTCTAAGTCATTCTAGGAATCCATGAACACAAAGCACACTACAACCTTGGCACATTTTAGATACATACATTGCATCCATGCAAAGATTTGGGGCTTTTGTGAATCCTAATCTAAGAAGATTATAAGGAATTATCATGATCACACGTTCATGCTTCCCCCGATCTAATCATCCTTTCTCATCCATCCCGGGGATTGAGAGGTCTTCTTTTCTCAAAGAATAACATGCATCATACTAGCTTGCTAAGCATATTTTGATTTCTTTGATTATTTTGTTTCAAGAACAATTCATGTCCCCCTTTAGATTAGGAAAACTTAATTACTTGATACATGAGTAGGCGATTTTTCCTAGGTTTGTTTTGTGTGATCTTTCACTTTGCATTGTGTGATACTTGGCTTAGATCTTATGAATGATATCTTATCTTTTGATCTTCCAATTTCAAGTTTCTTATGTGATGTAATATATTACCATAGTATTAATTGTTGAACCATACATAGTATAAGATGATTATTTGGATGCTAATTGAGGCCCGTCGAAAGACGGGGCGAGTTGAGGGTGTTTTAGTCGTGACAAAGGCTCCTTCCCCTCTCGTACTAAAACCCCGAACCAAGTTCTTTGGCTATGAAGGGCCGGTGCCCTTTATCCATTTGGGTGAGTCAAATTAGGTTTCTTGGTTCCTTAAAGACCAAGTGGCGACTCTGTATCTGTTTTCAACAGACCGTTTTTTTTTCTTTGATCCAAATCAATTTCAAACAAACAAAGTAACAAAAGCAAAAAGAGGTGGAATCCCGCGTGTCCACAATAACATATACGTATATGTATATCTTGTATTTTAGAAATTAAAAACAAATGCAATTATTGAGTGTTGAAGGTTGAGCTTGGAGCCCAAGTTCACCATATGGAACTTCTATTTATACACACACTTAACCTCACAGCTGCACATTTTGGTTGCAAACTAAATTAGAGAGAGAGTTTCAAAAATTTACAGAATTTTAGAGAGAGAGAGAGAGAGAGAGAGAGAGAGAGAGAGAGCTTGATCACCATAGCAAAACTCCAAGTGGATTTATTATTTGGTCTTTCCTTCTCAACACATATCTCAAAACACAATCACAGTGAGTATTATTAACTCACTTCTAATGTAATTCATACCTTATTTACTGTTCATATGGCTTGGTTTGAAAATCTCCATTGTTTTTTTACGTTTGGACCTCCATAGCTTTGAAATCAAGAATTTTCAAACTTGACCAAAATCCATTTTTAGATACGATTATGAAAGATTGTACATCATAGATGATATGTTTAAAGTATTAGGGCTTAATTTACTCAATTGAGAAAGTATATTAAGATTGAAGTTTTGTCATCTTTTAGTTTTTCGTAAAATTCGTGAACTACGTTTGGATTCAAGTAAAATTGATTGTAGATTCATAATCCTTGCGAAAAACCGAAGAGATTCATATATTATAAGGCATGGTAACTTACGGAATCAAAAATAGGTCAAAAGACCCCTTAATTTTTGAAACAAGAGAAAACCAGCGAGGTAGATGAAGTCACTGCGTGAACTCGCACGCTCAATCGCGCGAGCGGCCCACGCGCGCGAGCCGTGTGGTTTCAAGCAGATAGAAAAGGTCTTAATAAGCAAAAATGAAAATTGGGCATATCGCACGAGCGGACTGCGCGAACGACCCGCGCGAGCGATCCGCGCGCACGATCTTCCTGTGTTCTGGCAGTTTGGAAAGTTTTATAAAAGAAAACGAAAAATGGGCATTTCGTGCGAGCGAACCGCGCGAGCGACCCTCACGCGAGCGGCCCGCGCGTGCGACCTCTAACAGTTTCTAGTTTTTGCTTATTTCATGTTAAGGAACTGTTTGGGTGATGTATTTGAACTTTAAGGCCCTGTTTGCGAAAATTGTTTAAAACAGTTTATGTTTTTGAGTATGATTGGTCATTAAGGAAGGATTATGAATTCAATTCTTTTCAAGCATACATTGTTATTATTCCTAGCACTTCATATGTTCTATGGATAGCTACATAACATTCATATGAAGTCAGTTGGGCATGTATGGGAGTAGTAGTCAGTACAGAAAAGAGTAATGATCGGTGTGGTTGAGATTGTGTTGTGGTTTGAGATTGTGATGTGGTTTGAGATTGCGGCTAGAGTATCTTGTAATGCGACGGTGGCAAAAATTGGACACTCCCTGGTATGGTAGCGCTAAAGTGTGTGACGCCAAACTTGGATATTTCCTGGCACCTATGGTAGTGCTAAAGTGTGGCCTACGGACACTCCCTGGTACCCGAGTCTGGATACTGTGTGAGATTTCCTCCGGTATTTGTGAGGCAGATTAGGTACTAAAGTGTGAGGCATTGGACACTCCCTGGTACCCAGACCAAAGTGTGAGGCAAACTGGACATTCCCTGGCACCCTTGTGTTAAAGTGTGGTTATCGGAGTATTACAAGGATACTGGTGTGAGAGTTGTTGTGTTTGTCGAGAGAAAAGTGTCAGTAAGATGAGAGGGTGCATTGCTTTTCATACACGGTCACATATATGTGAATTATAGCTTTCAAATGATATCGTGGTGGTTTTCTAAAATGAACTCTTTACTCTAATGTAAACTTGTTAAATTAAATGGGAATTTGAAAAGGTAAATGAGTAAATGTTACATTCAAAGTTATGTTTTTAATACTCACTGATGTTGTCAATATCAAGATATAAAAGTATTCTCTACTTTTCAAAAGATTTGCAGTGTGGAAGTAAAGGTCGAACCCACAGAGATTGATTAACTACCGCGCTTTAATTTTAAAACCTAAATCTAATTAATTATGAAAAACGGATTTTGATTTGAATTTAATTAAACTAATAACAATAAAACTAAATCTAAACTATGAAAGCAATTAAAAGTGTTTTAAATAATGTTTAAGGGAACCTAGGATTGCAAACCCACCACTAGCTTTATAATAGGAATATTTATGAATTACTTTAGCTTATTAAGTTGGATGATAATGGGGAATTGTAGCTACAAGCCCAATTCCTCCGACAAGAAGATATTCATGGTTCAAGCACCAACATAATCCATCTTCGGTTAGCACGAATTATCCCACACTAAACTAGGGTTGTGATCTAATCCGTCTAACCTAGGCATGGACTATTCGGATACTTGATAGCACAAATCAATAAAGCACCATCACATGTAAACAATCTAAACAAGCACAGCAAGAATAGATCGTTGAGCACATCACAGTCAAAATAGATCTAAGACAAGAATAAATTCTGAAAGTAATGATTTAATCAATAGAAGTACGATTTATTTATAAAAATCCTCTAAACATGTGACTGTCATCCATACATAATAAAACTAAAATAAAAACATAAATAACACCCTATTACTCGTCTAGGGCTTCATTGAAACCCTAGATCTATGATCTAGCCGTCCATGGAAGTGATGGATGGCAAGTAGTTGATGGAGGAGGCCATGGAAACCCTTGGTCTTCTTCTTCTTCTCCTTGCTTCCCTCCCTTCAATGGCTGGAAGTATGTGTGTATATTCATTGCTAATAATGTCTAACAATGTCTAACCCTTTTATTGTAATAAAATAGAGTATATATAGATTTACAACAAGTTTTGGAAGCCTTCCCAACCCGAAACGAACTGAAACTGATGTAATTTACAGTCTAGACGTCGTTCAGCAGTTTCGTTTGCACAGGAGTCTTCAGTATACTGAAATACGCAACTTTGGTTTTTACACATATCGCGCGAGCGGGTCGCGCGAGCGCGACAATTGGGACCTCGCGCGCGCGGATCGCGCGAGCGATTCTGGGACTTTCGCGCGAGCGGATCGCGCGAGCGATAACTGGTTTTCCGCGCCCGCGGGTCGCGCGCGCGACTTGGCTTTTTTAGCTTCTTTTCTTCTGCTTTTTCACCCTGTTTAGCCTGGTTTAGGTCATTTCTTCCAAAACCTGTCAGAAAATAGAAAACGAAGTAAAAATATACAAAAACAGGATAAAAAGGAACTAACAGATGCTCGTTAAGGCGTATAAATAGGATTTGTTCTCTCCCGATCACACCCCCAAACCTACATTTTGCTAGTCCTCGAGCAAAACTAAAATAAAAACTAACTACTAATACCATACTATTCCATTTTCGCATAGATCACGATTGCATTTAGCGTATGCAACAAGCCTTTTAAACCTCTAGGTGTCCCTAGTCGGACGAGTAAAGTCTCGTGAGGGTTCTCATCAACAAGTCACCCACAACCATATTTATTAACTTAGAAATTTAAAAAGTTTTATTAAAACTAACGAACATAATATTCAACACTCCTTATTATAACACAATGATTTGAAATAGCATAACGAACAAGAAGAAACGGAATCAAACGTCTACCTACATTATGAGAAACAATCAAGCGCATGCAATGTACTAATCAATAGAGTTCCTCATAAGATTGCACGTGTGTGATGTGGTAGTCAAATGAACACGCGTATGTCATCAACATGGAATATAACTCGGATAACCATTTAACTATGTCTCGACTACGAATCTCACAATGAATTACACTTTCAAATGAAACACTCAGAAACAGGTGTAATTTATCTAGTATATGGGAGCAAAGAAATATATTTTCAAAACGATAAATGCTCACATATGACTCGAAAAAGACGCATGACACAAAAGAATAATAGTCTCATGGATAAGATGCCAATAATCAAGACAAATTAATCCTTACCATGTTTTAATCCCCCTCCCGTCGTTTTCATATCCGAACCATGTCTCCTAGGATCAAATAGGACTTTTCAAAGGTTATAACGTGGCTCAGGCAATGAAAAAGGATAGAAAGGATTTATCAAATAGTTTCAGAATGGCATTGTAAGGCATGTTCGATTTCTTTCATTCTTCTTCTCTACCAACTTTCATCTTTTCTTTCTCTTCATTCCTTTTCATTCATTTTTTTCAACCTTCTTCTTTTTATTTTTCAATATATTTCTCTTCTCCTTTTCCTTTTCCTTTTCTTGCTTCTCAAATGATTATTCATCGAATACCAAGCAACTACCCCAATAGCATCTTATTTTCTTCTTCCTTTTCAACACATCACCTTAACACTACTAAAAGGTGACAAATCTCTCAGTGGTGAACTCCGAGTTTGTCAAGTCGGAGCAAAAACAAGGATAATGGTAATCAAAGAAAGAAATGGCATTTTAACGGCTCAAAGGGCAAACTAAGGAAATTTTATAATTTATCGGTCGACAATAAACAAAGAGGGCCTAAAATCATTTCCTAGGGTAATACGGTTCTTCAATGTTTACGACGGAAGATTATTTAGCATGGTAACAAATATTTTAACTTGACTATCAACCAAAACAAGAATAATGAGACTAAACAACGAGTTGATGCGCTATTTCAATGAAATTCGACAAACACAAGATGTATTTATAACCCTCAAAACAGAAAAGATAGGCTCAAATGCTTACTGGGTCTAGTCTCCACCATATGTTATCTAGAAATCCGAATCATATTATAGTTCACAACCAACATGTATTCAAGCGACTACGTGCAGTGCATAAGTTTATGTGCAAATCTATGATATAAAACTACGATTCAAACAATACATAACTTAAAACGTTACATCATAACTTCAGCAAATGTTTAATCACATCTTCTTTTGTTTATCACTCTATAACAATCATAGTTACATAATAAGAAGTATCAATTGAGATTGCAAAAACCGTAGGTAACATCGTTTATTTAAACATACTTATTGAAAATTTTCAAAATTTCGCATAAAATAATGTGCATGTGTGTGCATACCCCCAAACCTAAACCTTTCATTGTCCCCAATGAAACAATAAAATGAAAGAAAGGAGAGTACGTAAGAAAGGAACGATAGTACCTTAGTTTCGGCAATGACAAACAGGTAAATGTATAAGAATATGGCGATAAAGTTCAATTGCTCCAAATGGAACCACCTGTTAATACTAGATAAAAAGAAACTAACAAAAGAATATTAAAAGTAAATGAAACCTAAATATGGAATATAAATCTAAAAACTAAGCTAAACTAAACTAAACAAGCAAATGGAAAAGAAATAAAACGAAAAAGTATAAATGTAACAAGGAAAACAACGAACACGAACTAAACTGAACCAAATAAACAAAAACAGAAAAGGAACACAAATAAAATAGATAGGGGGAAGGATATAGAAAACAAAACGGAAAAAACAGGAAAAGGGGAAATCGCGCGAGCGGTCCGCGCGAGCGGCCGTCGCGCGCGCGAATTCCCAATATTTTTTTTTTCGCGCCCGCGAGCTACCTCGCGCCCGCGACATCAGGCGCGAGGAGAACCTGAGGGCTCATATAAAGAAAACGAAAGAAAAAACACTAAGGCACATTCTCGCGCCAGCGGGCCGCGCGAGCGACGTATCGCGCGAGCGGGTTGCGTGCGCGATTTGGGTGTTTTCCATTTTTTAGCTAAAATTATGTATATAATATTGAAATAAATTAATTCCAACCCCCAAACCTGTCCAGAATGTCCAAAACAGACTCAAACAGACTCAAAAACGACCAAAAATAAGAAAAACGAACGAAATAAAGCTTGGGTTGCCTCCCAAGAAGCGCTAACTTTTACGTCTTCAGCTAGACCGTTCTAGCTCAAGACTTACGGAGGCTGTAACTCGGATTTTGTACCCCTAAGGATGTCAGGTAGAGCTCGGTGGTAAGCAGAAATCACGTCACTTCGAATTAATTCAATCGAAGGTTTGTCAGTATGTTCAAATTGATTTCTTACCTTTCGAGTAGATTCAGCATTAGGGTCCAGATTATTAGGGTCCATCCACTCATCATCCGCTACATCTTTGTCGTTACTCACATTTATTGCTTTGTTAGGCTCAATATTCCGTCTTACCTCACCTTCCGCCTCACATAGGTAATCGTCATCTTTAGGAGGTTGATCAATAGCATTAAAAACGTTTAATTTTAAGTTCATGTTCCCAAACGACACTTTCATTACCCCCATCCGGCAGTTGACACGTGCGTTAGCTGTGGCTAAGAATGGACGGCCTAGAATGACAGGAGTGTGTTTCCTAGCATCTAGCACGGGTTCAGTGTCAAGGACCATGAAGTCTACAGGATAATAGCATTTATCAACCTTAACCAAGACGTCCTCGACGATTCCTCTAGGTATTTTAATAGAACGATCCGCTAATTGTATTGTAGCGGCCGTAGGTTTCAGTTCACCTAGACCTAGTTGTTTATAGACGTGATAAGGTAAGAGGTTAACACTAGCTCCTAAGTCAAGGAGAGCCCTCTGGATGATAGTGTCACCTATGACACATGAAATCGTTGGCGTACCAGGATCCTTATACTTTGGAGGTGAGTGTTGAAAAATAGAACTTACTTTTTCCGTGAGGAAGACCTTTTTCGGAGTATGACTACGTATTTTGCGCTTTTGTGTACAAAGGTCTTTTAGACATTTAGCATAAGCGGGAATTTGTTTAATAGCATCGAGGAATGGAATATTGATTTTAACTTGTTTAAATACCTCGAGTATATCCTCAACCTTAGACTTTTTATTTGTAAGATTAGACGGCTCCTCAACATTAGGTGGATATGGCATTCTCGGAATATAATTCGTTGAGACCGGTTCATTTTCTTTTCTACTTTGATTCACGTCCTCACCCCTCTCTTTATTAGAGTTGATATTCATATCTATCACATTCTCATTCTTATTAGGGGTTTCTATCACCTCCTCTCGTGTAGTCATCCTAGTTGAGACGGCGTTTACTTGTTCATTCGACCCCTTAACCTCATATTGTCCCTTAGGGTTTTGAATTGTTTGACTAGGCAACGTCCCCTTGTTTCTACGACTCACTACAATAGCTAGTTGTCCCATTTGGGATTCAAGCTTCGCAATGGATTGTGTATGAGAGTGCACTATTTGTGCTTGTGCCTGTACTTGCGTTTCAATTTTATTAAGGGATGCCAACACCTTTTCCTCAAAAATGTTACCCCTTGAAGGATTCGAATTAGGAGGCGGGTGTTGGTATTGACTAGGTTGAAACTGAGGTCGATACGCATTTGGAAAATTAGTTGCCTCATTAGGATTATTATTATTTTTTTTCCACGAGAAGTTAGGATGGTTTCTCCATGGCGCATCCGGATTATTAGTAGTCGAATTATAATTATTTCGTGGGTATTGTTGAATAGAGTTAATGTGTTGCTCCACGAATTTCGGAAATTGACTCGCCGATGGACATGCAAGTATCGAATGTGAAGGATCAGAACATAATGCACAAATTTCACGAGCGGGTGAGGCTGTCGTTTGGTTCATTGTTAAAAGTCGGTCAAGTTTGTTAGATAGTTCTTTTACTTCAATTGATTAGCTTGACTCGAACTTTACCTCCCTCTTAGGTTGTGGGTATCCCTCAGAACGGACAGACACCGCTTGGTGCATCGAATTCTCGCTTAACGTTTCAAAAATTTTCCAGGCCTCATCGGCACTTTTGTGTAGGAAGGTACCCGCACAAACAGCATCGACGGTGTTACGGACCGAAGGAATAAGTCCCTCGTAAAAAACCTGGACCAACTGCCACTTAGGAACCTGATGATGTGGACACGAACGTAACAATTCTTTAAATTTTTCCCATGTGTCGTAGAGCAATTCCCCATCTTGCATCACAAAGTTTGTTATAGATTTTCTTATCTGATTCGTACGCATAATCGGGAAAAACTTTTGTAAAAATGCGGTGTGTAAGTCTTCCCATGTTCTAATTGTGTTTGGCTCCAAAGATTGAAGCCAATATTTAGCTTTATCTTTTAAAGAGAATGGAAAGAGCCGCAATTTTAATTCATCATCAGTTAAGTTTTGAATTTTCAAAGTAGAGCATATATCTTGAAAATCTCCTAAGTGTTTATATGGATCTTCATTTAAACGGCCATGGAACGATGGAAGTAGCGAGATGGTAGACGACTTTATCTCAAAGTGAGATGCCGTCGCCTCCGGTAAGTCGATACAAGTTTGTGGCGTGTAAGTCGTAGGAATAAAATAGTCTTTAAGTGGAGGAGGAGGTGGTATATTAGGATTATTCAAATTATTTTCGTTGTTATTTTGGTTGTTTTCGTTATTATTTCCAATGTCTGCCATTTTAATCGGTTCTATGTTATGAAAGCGTGGTTTCTTTAGTCTTGTAAGAGTACTACGTATTTCAGATTCAAATAAAGACGTTGGTTTTGGTGTCAAATCGTCGTCTATTAAAAACCGAGCTCTAGAAGTTAAGTTTGAAGACTTGTTAAGTCTTAATGTACGTTCAATTTCAGAGTCGAAAGGTTGTAATTCCGGTTTATTTGAACGTGTACCTAACATAAACTAAAATAAAGTAAACTAAAAACAAAAACTGACTCAACTAAAAAAACAAATAGCAATCACGCAACTAAGATAACAAGCACTCAACTACTGTGATGCATGAATATTATCCTGTAATGCAATGACCGCGTCAAGCCCAGTGCCCCGGGTTTCCTAGCTAATGCAGTGCAATTAACCCTAAACTAATGCAAATAGTGCGTCACAGCGCCCTGACTTATAGTGGTTTAAAGCGAGTTTCACAAGAAGCAATTTATTTTATTTTATTTATATTTTTATTTGCGTAAGCTCCTTTGATGTAATTAGCTACTCCACTCGAAAACGTTGGAATTTGATGACTCTAGAAACTACAGAATAAAAAGAAAAGTTAGTGACTCAAAATAAAACGAAAAATAAAAAAAATAAAAACTAACCTAATATTTACGAATCAACTAAACTAAGATTATAAAACTAAAGGTAGTAATGCAATCCCCGGCAACGGCGCCAAAAATTCCACCACTAGCATAGTGGTAAGTATTCCCGCCTGTCACGCGGGTGACCCGGGTTCGATCCCCGGCAACGGCGCCAAAAATTGATGTTGTCAATATCAAGATATAAAAGTATTCTCTACTTTTCAAAAGATTTGCAGTGTGGAAGTAAAGGTCGAACCCACAGAGATTGATTAACTACCGCGCTTTAATTTTAAAACCTAAATCTAATTAATTATGAAAAACGGATTTTGATTTGAATTTAATTAAACTAATAACAATAAAACTAAATCTAAACTATGAAAGCAATTAAAAGTGTTTTAAATAATGTTTAAGGGAACCTAGGATTGCAAACCCACCACTAGCTTTATAATAGGAATATTTATGAATTACTTTAGCTTGTTAAGTTGGATGATAATGGGGAATTGTAGCTACAAGCCCAATTCCTCCGACAAGAAGATATTCATGGTTCAAGCACCAACATAATCCATCTTCGGTTAGCACGAATTATCCCACACTAAACTAGGGTTGTGATTTAATCCGTCTAACCTAGGCATGGACTATTCGGATACTTGATAGCACAAATCAATAAAGCACCATCACATGTAAACAATCTAAACAAGCACAGCAAGAATAGATCGTTGAGCACATCACAGTCAAAATAGATCTAAGACAAGAATAAATTCTGAAAGTAATGATTTAATCAATAGAAGTACGATTTATTTATAAAAATCCTCTAAACATGTGACTGTCATCCATACATAATAAAACTAAAATAAAAACATAAATAACACCCTATTACTCGTCTAGGGCTTCATTGAAACCCTAGATCTATGATCTAGCCGTCCATGGAAGTGATGGATGGCAAGTAGTTGATGGAGGAGGCCATGGAAACCCTTGGTCTTCTTCTTCTTCTCCTTGCTTCCCTCCCTTCAATGGCTGGAAGTATGTGTATATATTCATTGCTAATAATGTCTAACAATGTCTAACCCTTTTATTGTAATAAAATAGGGTATATATAGATTTACAACAAGTTTTGGAAGCCTTCCTAACCCGAAACGAACTGAAACTGATGTAATTTACAGTCTAGACGTCGTTCAGCAGTTTTGTTTGCACAGGAGTCTTCTGTATACTGAAATACGCAACTTTGGTTTTTACATATATCGCGCGAGCGCGACAATTGGGACCTCGCGCGCGCGGATCGCGCGAGCGATTCTGGGACTTTCGCGCGAGCGGATCGCGCGAGCGATAACTGGATTTCCGCGCCCGCGGGTCGTGCGCGCGACTTGGCTTTTTCAGCTTCTTTTCTTCTGCTTTTTCACCCTGTTTAGCCTGGTTTAGGTAATTTCTTCCAAAACCTGTTAGAAAATAGAAAACGAAGTAAAAATATACAAAAACAGGATAAAAAGGAACTAACAGATGCTCGTTAAGGCGTATAAATAGGATTTGTTCTCTCCCGATCACTCACCAGCTTCTTGAAGCTGACGGCGTCGATGCGCCTTGGACATTCGTGTTTAGGCTTTTCAGGCTATGACTATGTTGGGCCCTATGATTATGCAAACTGAGAACGGCTTATTTTGGAAGATAAAACTGTTATCAATATCCTATGCTTTAGTTTATGAACCGTTTTGTAATAAGGATGACTGTAATAGATGTTAAGTTATGGTTTTGTTTTTTTTTAAGGCGGCTGGTGCCTTAGTTGACCCCGTATTGTAATATGTAGTAAGTTAGAAAATTATTGCAAGCCTTGATTGCTCTGCTCTAATTTTTATGGTTTTTATGTTGTTCGACGTTTGGGACGGAATCGATCCTTCAAACTGTCGGGACCTACGGGTCCATAAAGGGAATTAAACGCTTTCCATATTTATGCTACATCGGGGCATAACATGATTTAGTGGTATCAGAGCCAGGTTATCTAGTTTGACTAGGCTCGGTTATTCACGCCACAGATTAGTGACATAGAATAGCTTTATGTTTTTACTAAGCCATACGATCAAGATTAAGTCGTGTCTGATTTACCCAATTTAGATTTACCGAACAACCAGGTTCCAGATTTTAGTGGATTAACACCGATTGTTCATAGTTCAGAACTCGTAATCCAGGTTAGTTTCATCGTGGAGGCGATTGTGCATATTTTGTCACATCGACAACAATGTTAGCAGTCGCCAAATAGCCTTGGATACATCTATTTAGAATTTAGCCAAGTTGGTTATGACATATGAATACCCTATAGGCAGATAGTAGCCGAGTTCCTAAGAAGTTGAGGTAAGCTAAAACCCTCATAAATAGCTTAGACACTGACGAACTTCCTGAGTCAAATCTCGGAACAGTCAGCATAGCCCATGGCCTAGAACTTGGAACGAGAATAAGAATATGACCTCCTTTCTATTAGATAGTCCTAGTACGAATACGTGTTTGGTGTAATATGTATACTTGGATTTTGTTATGTGCTTATGCTGTAATACGAATATATTACGTAGTGATATTAACCCGTTAGGCTGCGTGTAGGAGCATAGATGGCCAAGTCGTCTCAGGCAACCGAGAACCAATCAAGCGGGCAATCCCAACTGTCATCCCCAGAAGTCGACCCCACCGGTTTGGTCGAGTCACTTATTCTGAGCTTTTAGGAGGTGGGTAATAGAATCACCATAGGTCAATTAGGAGATTATCTATAAGAGAGTTTCCTTGCGAAATCATCCGAGCTACAGCAAGGCAAGAGAAAGTTCCAAGAAATGGTGACTTCCGTTGAGAACAAGAGTACAAGCAGGCCAAGCGGCCTCTGTGCTAATTGCAACCTACCAGGTCACAGTTGGTATGATTGCAATGAGACTCGATGGTTGGAACACGGCAGTTTGAGTCACTTCCATAAGGAGAAGGATGCACCAAAAGCGGAGAAGAAGAAATAGAAAACCAAACTTCGGGTCTGTTTTAACTGCCAGATGCCCAGGCATTTTTGCTAAAAGATGTGCCTTACCCAAGAGGGTGACACAATGCTTTAATTACGGCAACCCCAGCCATATGGCTCTAGACTACAAGGCACCTAAGCTCATCAAAATATAGTCTGTTATAACTGTGGTGAACCAGGTCACATCAGCAAGTTCTACACTGTTCCCAAGTAGGTGACTTATGGTCAACAAGGATAGACTCGCGTGAATGGTGTTATTCCTGATACCGCTGGATGTAATGAGACTGGGTATGAAGAAAAAGATTATGGAGAAGCGTAGCCCGACCAGCAAGCAGTGGAAGGTACTTTAACTCTGTTTAACTCCCATGTTAAAGTGTTATTTGATAAGGGTGCTGCACTTTTATTCATATCTGTTAATACTATTTGGAGATTGGGTATTCTGCCTCACCGTTTAGAGAAAACTCTGAAGGCTACCTCCCAATTAGGAGCCACAGTCAGATTAGGACACATGTGCAAGGATTGTCCCTTATGGCTAGGAGACCTTGAAATCCCTGCAAGGCTGATCGTCCTATAGATGAAAGAGTTTGACATAATCCTAGGGATGGATTGTGCTCTCTCAGAACCAAGCGAAGTTGGAATCGTGCGAGGAAAAGAATTACATTCTCCAACAGTGGGAATTAACCCTTTTATTTTCAATGTAACCCTTCGGGAGATACGTTCCTCACAAGGTGCTTAGCTAACATTGAAGACGTCAGTACAGAGATGACAGCGTCATCTATACCTATAGTAAAGGACTTCGAAGAAGTATTTCAAGATGTTTATGGTTTGCCGCCCGAAAGAAGTATAGAGTTCTGTATTGAGCTTATACCGAGTACTGTTCCGATCACCAAGGTCCCCTACGGATGGCTCCCACTGAACTTTTGAAATTGATAGAACAAGTTCAAGAGCTTGAGAACCAAGGTTTTGTACATCCAAGTACATCGCCTTGGGAAGCACTAGTGTTTTTCATGAAAATGAAGAATGGGATATTTCAGTGGTGTATCAATTATAGAGGACTGAACTGAGTATGAGTACCCCTTACCTCGAACCGACGATTCATTTGATAAACTACAAGAAGCTACGACATTTTCTAAGATAGACCTAAGGTCGGGATATCATCAGTTGAGGGTACGGAAGGAAGACATACCTAAGATGGCATTCAGAACCTGATATGGTCACTATGAATTTTTGGTAATAACATTTAGAATGACGAATGCCCCAACAATGTTTATGGATCTGATGAACAGAATGTTCAAGCCTTGCTTGGATCAGTTTGTCATTGTCTTCATTGATGATATTTTGATCTATTCTAAGTCAAAGGAAGAACACGAGCAACATCTACGGATTGCGATGCAGACGCTTAAGGACCATCACTTATATGCCAAGTTCAGTAAGTGTGAGTTCTGGTTACAAGAAGTAAAATTTTTGGGACACAAGGTGTCATCTCAAGGAATTTATGTGGATTCGTCCAAGACAGATGTTGTGTCAAACTGGGTTAGGCCGAGCAATCCTACAGAGGTTAGGAGTTTTCTGGGTCTCGCAGGCTATTACAGAAGATTTGTTAAAAATATCTGCACCATTAACCGGATTGACGAAGAAGAATTTGAAGTTCGACTGGATAGAGAAGCATGAGCGTGCCTTTCTAGAGTTGAAAGAGAGACTCACTATCGCACCGGTACTAGCTATACCCAAGTCTAATGAGAAGTTCACTATCTTTAGTGATGCGTCATATCGAGGACTAGGGTGTGTACTTATGCAAGATGGTAGAGTTATCGCTTATGGATCCAGACAGCTGAAGCGAATGAGTTGAACTATCCCATTCATGATTGGGAGTTGGCGGCAGTAGTATTCTCACTCAAGATTTGGAGACACTATCTCTACGGTGAAAAGTTTGATTTATTTTCTGATCACAAGAGTCTAAAATATTTGTTCACACAGAAAGAGTTGAACATGAGACAACGCAGATGGATGGAGCTGATCAAAGATTACAACTTCAGGTTAGGGTACCACCCTGGTAAAGCTAATGTGGTCGCTGATGCTTTGAGTTGGCAGACTCGTGAGACGATCACCTCCTTAATGGTTAGAGAATGGCGAGCATTGGAGATGTTGGTGAAGTTCGATGTACACAGTGCTGAAGAAGGAGAAGGACAACTTTTCGGATGTCTTATCCTACAGCCTGTTCTTATCGACCGCATTATTGGAGCTCAGAAAAAAAATTCAAGCATGGTTTACGAAGATGTCAGAGAAAGATCTGATAGAATGGAAGGTGAGAATCGATGAAGGATATCGATGCAGAGACAGATTATGTGTACCAGACTGTGGGGATTTGAGAAATGATATTCTAGCAGAAGCACATAAGTCAAGATATACAGTTCACCCACGAGGAACGAAAATGTACAAGGATTTGAAAAAAAATTTCTGGTGGAAAGGTATAAAGAAGGATGCGGCCGAATTTTTATCCAATTGTTTGACGTGTCAGCAAGTCAAAGCCAAACATCAGAGGCCGTCAGGATTGTTGCAACCGCTACCTGTTCTAGGTTGGAAGTGGGAGCACATAACCATGGATTCTGTAGTGGGATTGCCTCAATCCCCAACAAAATCATGACACTATTTGGGTAATCATGGATCGACTGACTAAGTCGGCCCACTTTATCGCTTATAGTATGACATACCCGGTAGAAAAGATGAGCCGGATGTACATACAACAAGTTGTGCGACTTCACGGTGCACCTGTGTCGATTGTGTCAGACCATGACGCACGTTTTACTTCTAGATTTTGGGAAAGTTTGCAAGAAGCTATGGGAACCTCGCTCAAGATGAGTACTTCTTTTCACCCTCAGACAGATGGGCAAACCAAGCGCGTTAATCAGATTATGGAGGATATGCTTAGGGCTTGTGTCATCGATTTTGAAGAATCTTGGGAGACGCACTTACCTTTGGTTGAATTTGCCTATAACAACAGCCATCACACGAGTATCGGGATGGCTCCGTTCGAAGCATTGTACGGACGACCATGTCGTTCTCCGTTATGTTGGGAAGAGGTGGGAGACACAGAATTGTTGGGACCCGATATGGTTAGAGAAACCAACAAAAAGATTTCTTTGGTCAAGGAAAGGATAAGAACTGCTCAAAGCTGGTATAAAAGTTATGCTGATCGACGCCGAAAAGATTTGGAATTTAGTGTTAGAGATCACGTACTTCTTAAGGTTTCACCGACCCAAGGAGTAGTACACTTTGGTCTCAAGAGAGGAAAATTGGCTCCGCGTTTCATCGGACCGTTCGAAATTCTGGAACGTGTCGGGAAAGTGGCATATCGACTGACGCTACCACCAAAGATGTCTGGGGTTCACAATGTATTTCATGTGAGTATGCTGAGAAAGTACATACGAGACCCCTCGCATGTGGTCAGTTATAATGATATTGAGACGAGTCATAACGTTTCTTACAAGGAGAGGCCTGTGAAGATTCTAGATCAGAGTATCAAGAAGTTGAGGAATAAGGATATTCCGTTGGTGAAGGTTCAGTGGAATCACCATGACGATAATGAAGCCTCATGATATGAGGAAGAAGTACCCGGAGTTATTTCAGGACTAGTTAGTCTTGATTTCGGGGACGAAATCCTATTTAAGGGAGGAAGGGTGTAACAACCTGCATTTTCACATAAATTGTAATGGCATTTGTCGCATTTAAAATTTAATTGGGATTGCCTGCTTTTATTCAATTTCTATACTCATGTGTTAAACCATGTTATTAGTTTTATTTCATATTTAAAATTCTTGTTGGGGTCAAACTGTAATTTTACAAATTTAGCAATACCTGTGTTGGATTTTAAAACTGTATTTCAAAACGGTGGAAATGTTTACTTTTGACTCAATCTGTATTTTTTTTTATAAGACCGGAAAATCAATTCTTACTTTAAAATGAAATTTTTTTATATATATTTTTTTTGTAATGATCACCGCGTCGCGAAAATACCAGTTTAGACAGAAAGCTGTCGTCACCGCGATAAACTCCCACAGATTTTGGAATCTATTTCAAATCAATTTGACCTATGCCTGTTAAACCAACCAACAATTAAGTTAGGCTTGTTTGGGGATGCCTAATGTGTATGTATTATATTAGTGTCATAAGCAATTTTTCCAAACACCTTAATAGATTCCTAGACAAATTGCTTATACCTTGTTTGGGAGTGCTTTTTGTGTGTGGGTTAAACTAGTGCCTAAAGCTACTTTGCCAAACACCCCCATTTGACCCCTACTAATTCCTAGCAACTTATAAACCAATTAAGGTGTATATGTATATGTATAATCTGCATGTATATAACATATACGTATATGTATATCTTGTATTTTAGAAATTAAAAACAAATGCAATTGTTGAGTGTTGAAGGTTGAACTTGGAGCCCAAGTTCACCATATGGAACTTCTATTTATACACACACTTAACCTCACAGCTGCACATTTTGGTTGCAAACTGAATTAGAGAGAGAGTTTCAAAGATTTACAGAATTTTAGAGAGAGAGAGAGAGAGAGAGAGCTTGATCACCATAGCAAAACTCCAAGTGGATTTATTATTTGGTCTTTCCTTCTCAACACATATCTCAAAACACAATCACAGTGAGTATTATTAACTCACTTCTAATGTAATTCATACCTTGTTTATTGTTCATATGGCTTGGTTTGAAAATCTCCATTGTTGATTTTACGTTTGGACCTCCATAGCTTTGAAATCAAGATTTTTCAAACTTGACCAAAATCCGTTTTTGGAGACGATTATGAAAGATTGTACATCATAGATGATATGTTTAAAGTATTAGGGCTTAATTTACTCAATTGAGAAAGTATATTAAGATTGAAGTTTTGTCATCTTTTAGTTTTTTGTAAAATTCGTGAACTACGTTTGGATTCAAGTAAAATTGATTGTAGATTCATAATCCTTGCGAAAAACCAAAAAGATTCATATATTATAAGGCATGGTTACTTACGGAATCAAAAATGGGTCAAAAGACCCCTTAATTTCTGATATAGGGGAAAACCAACGAGGAAGATGAAGTTACTGCCTGAACTCGCGCGCGCGAGCGACCCTTCGCGTGAGCGGCCCGCGCGCGCGAGCCGTGTGGTTTCAGGCAGATAGAAAAGATCTTAATAAGAAAAAATGAAAATTGGGCATATCGCGCAAGCGACCCGCGCGCGCGATCTTCCTGTGTTCTGGCAGTTTGGAAAGTTTTATAAAAGAAAACGAAAAATGGGCATTTCGCGCGAGCCACCTACGTGAGCGACCCTCGCGCGAGTGGACTGCACGCGTGACTTCTAACAATTTCTAGTTTTTGCTTATTTCATGTTAAGGAACTGTTTGGGTGATGTATTATGAACTTTAAGGCCCTGTTTGCGAAAAATGTTTAAAACAGTTTACGTTTTTGAGTATGATTGGTCATTAAGGAAGGATTATGAATTCAATTCTTTTCAAGCATACACTGTTATTATTCCTAGCACTTCATATGTTCTATGGATAGCTACATGACATTCATATGGAGTCAGTTGGGCATGTATGGGAGTAGTAGTCAGTACGAAAAAGAGTAATGATCGGTGTGGTTGAGATTGTGTTGTGGTTTGAGATTGTGTTATGGTTTGAGATTGCGGCTAGAGTATCTTGTAATGTGACGGTGGCAAAAATTGGACACTCCCTGGCGCCCATGGTAGCGTTAAAGTGTGTGACGCCGAACTTGGACATTCCCTGGCACCCATGGTAGTGCTAAAGTATGGCCTACGGACACTCCTTGCTACCTGAGTCTGGATACTGCGTGAGGTTTCCTCCGGTATTTGCGAGGCGGATTAGGTACTAAAGTGTGAGGCATTGGACACTCCTTGATACCCCGGACCAAAGTGTGAGGCAAATTGGACATTCCCTGGCACCCTTGTGCTAAAGTGTGGCTATCGGAGCATTACAAGGAACTGGTGTAAGATAGTGGGTTGTTGTGTTTTTTGAGATAAATGAGTCGGTAAGATGAGAGGGTGCATTATTTTTCGTACACGATCACATATATGTGAATTATAGCTTTCAAATGATATCGTGGTTGTTTTCTAAAATGAACTCTTTACTCTAATGTAAACTTGTTAAATTAAATGAGAATTTGAAAAGGGTAAATGAGTATGTGTTACATTCAAAGTTATATTTTTAATACTCACCAGCTTCTTGAAGTTGACGGCGTCGATGCACCCTGGACATTCATATTCAGGCTTTTCAGGTTATGACTATGCTAGGCCCTATGATTATGCAAACTGAGAACTTTTGCTTTTGGAAGATAAAATTGTTATCAATATCCTATGCTTTAGTTTATGAACCGTTTTTTAATAAGGATGACTGTAATAGATGTTAAGTTATGGTTTTGTTTTTTTAAGGCGGCTGGTGCATTAGTTGACCCTGTATTGTAATATATAATAAGTTAGAAAAATACTGCAAGCCTTGATTGCTCTGCTCTGATTATTATGGTTTTTATGTTGTTCGACGTTTGGGACGGAATCGATCCTTCAAACTGTCGCGACCTACGGGTACATAAGGAAGTTAAACGGTTTCCATATTTATGTTACGTCGGGGCGTGACACTTTATCTCATGAATAAAAAAGATACATATATTCATTCCTCATTTCTTCCTCATTCTCCTACATAGCTTCCTTGATTGTATGACTACGCCATAGCACTTTCACCATTGGAATCGTTTTTGTTCTCAACACTTGCTCCTTGCGATCCAAGATCTCTACCGGGTGTTCGATGTAGGTTAACTCTTCTTGGATTTGCAATGGTTTTGGCACTATGATCTTGTTCGTATCCGTCATACAACGTCTCAGCATCGATACATGAAAAATATAATGCACATGCTCCAACTCTGATGACAAAGCCAATTGGTAAGCCATTGCTCCTACTCTCTAGAGGATCTTAAAAGGTCCTACAAATCTTGGATTAAGCTTTCCTCACTTCCCAAATCGTATAATGCCTTCCAAAGGTCATACCCTCAAGTATAAAAAATTTCCCACTTCGAACGTCATTGGTCATCGCTTTGAATCCGTATAGCTCTTATATCGACTCTGAGCTACCTTAAATGATTCCTGGATCATCTTTACCTTCTCGGTCCTAACAACTTTCTTTCCCCAACCTCGGTCCAACAAATCGGCGATCGACACTTATGCCCATACAATGCTTCATAAGGTGCTATTTTGATACTTGACTGAAACCCATTGTTGTACGTAAATACGATTAACGGTAAGTGCTTATCCCAATCACTCCCAAAATCCAGTACACAAAGTCTAAGCATATCTTCCAGGGTCTGAATCATTCGCTCTGACTGCCCGTCGGTCTGAAGATAAAATGGGGTATTGAAACTCAACTTCTTACCTATAGCCTTCTGTAGACTTTCCCAAAACCTCGATGTAAAACTACTATCACGATCCGATATAATCACTGCTGGAACCCCAGGTAGTCTTACAATCTCTTTCACATACAATTCTGCCATCCTCGAAGGTTTAGTCATCTTGATCGATAGAAAATGTGCTGATGTTGTTAACCTATCAACTATAACCCAAATCTTGTCGTTCTTGTTAGTCAAACGTGGAAATCCCGAAAAAAATCCATCGTGATCTCATCCCATTTCCACTCTGACACTGGTAATGGCTATATCAATCCTGCAGGTACTTGTCTTTCTTCCTTAACTTGTTGACATGCCAAACATTCGGACACAAATTTAGCAACTTCTCGTTTCAAACCTCTCCACTAAAAGATTTCGCGCAAGTTCCAGTACGTCTTGTCACTTTCTGGATGAACTGAATAGTTTTTGCTGTGAGCCTCCTCTAAAAGTAGTTCTTTCAAGTCCTTTATATTTAGTACACACAACAAGTTCCCAAGCATCAATGCTCCTTGTGTCAAAGTAAAACCCGATTATTTTTCCAAACTCATTTTACATAAGTAGAGATCGTTAAACTATTCCGCCTTGATTTCATCAATAATGTCTGGATAAACTATGATCGCCATCATTAAGCCACCATCGGTCATTGGAATCACATCTAATTCCAAATGTTCTATCTCATTTACCAATTTTTTTTGCTGAGTTAGCTCGTCGGCTAAATTTCTTGTCGTCTTCTGGCTTAAAGCGTCGGCTACTACATTAGCCTTCCCCGGATGATATAATCAATCAAAAGATCGTAATCCTTCATTAACGCTAACCATCTTCACTATCTCATGTTCAGATCTCGTTGCGTGAATATGTACTTCAAACTCTCGTGATCTACGAAGATATCACATTTCTCCCCGTATAGGCAATGTCTCCAAATCTTTAAGGCATGAATCACCTCGACCAATTCAAGATCGTGAGTCAGATAATTAACCTCGTGTGTCTTCCACTGTCTTGAAACATAGGCAACACCTTGCCACCTTACATCAATACACATCCCAAACCCTGATGCGACGCATCACTATAGATAACAAATCCTTCGGTTCCAGATGGTATGGTCAAAATAGGGGCTCTAGTCAATCGTGACTTCAACTCTTGAAAACTTCCTTCACACTCCTAACTCTATTCAAATGTAATACCTTTCCTCATCAACTTTGTCCTGGGCAATGAAATCTTCGATAAGGTTTTAATGAAATGGCAATAATATCCAGTTAATCCTAAAAAAATTTGGATTTCGGATACGGATGTCGACCTCTGCTAATTAGTTACAGCTTCTACCTTATGGGGATCCACTAAAACTCTATTCTTGTCAATCACGTGACTCAGAAAAGTAATGATAGTCAACCAGAATTCATATTCCTTAAATTTACCAAACATTTGCTTCTTTTGTAATCTCTGAAGTATCAGTCTCAAATGATTCTCATGCTCTATCTCACTCGACGAGTAGATAAGAATATCATTGATGAACACTATCACAAAATCATCCAAATAGTCCTTGAAGACTCGATTCATAAGATCCATGAACACGGTTGGTGCATTTGTACCCCCAAATGGCATGACTAGGAATTTATAATGTCCATAATGCGTTCTAAAAGCTGTTTTCTCAACATCTTCCGCTTTTACTTTCAACTGGTGATAACCCGATCTAAGATCGATCTTGGAAAATGCTTGTGTCCCACGAAGTTGATCAAATAGGTCATCGATTCTCGGCAATGGATACTTGTTCTTGATTGTCAGATTGTTTAGTTCTCGATGGTCTACACACATTCTCATTGAACCATCTTTCTTCTTTACAAACAACACTGGAGTTCACCACGGTGATATACTCGGTCGAATGAAACCTTTGTCTAGTAAATCTTGTAGTTGGATTTTCAGCTCTTTCAATTCTACAGGTGCCATCCTATACAGTGCTTTCGATACGGGTCTTGAGTTTGGCATTACTTCAATAGTAAACTCAATCTTCCTCTCAATAAGAACATCTAGCAAGTTATCTAGAAATACATCCGGATACTCTCGTACTATCAGAATATCTTCCACTTTCAATTCGGTCACTGAAGTATCAATTACTGAACATAAAAATCATTGACATCCCTTTTTCAATAACTTTCCTGCTTGGATGGCTGAAATCAAGTATGGCGGTGGTATAACTCCAATTCCTTGAAAATAAAAGTTTCTATGCACCGGTGATCGAAAATTAACTTCTTTCCATTCACAATCTATAGTAGCTTGGTTAAGAGCTAACCAATCCATTCCTAGTATCACATCGAAATGGTTCACTATAATCGGTATAAGGTCTACAGTCTACGGTCTACGGTTATTAATTTCTCACCTAGTTTGATCTCATAATCCTTATATATTGTAGACGTTACCACTGGTTTACTAAGAGGCACGATAATGGATAAATCATATCCTAGCGGCGCGGACTTAACATTCAAATGTTCAATAAAGTTATGAGATACAAACGAATGCGTAGATCCCGAATCAACGAGTATGCATGCTAAGTGCGAACATACAAACACCATACCTGAGACCACTATATCAGTAGTAGCCACATCTCTAGGGTTCATCTAAAATGATCTCCCTTTATGTTGTTCTATTTCTGGTCTCCTCTCATTTGTCTACTGAGGCTTTGAACCACTGGAAGCCATAGAACTTGTCCCTTGTTGAGAATGTTTCCTCGGACAATCCTTCGCTCGATGTCCTAAGGTACCACAATCAAAACACTTAAGTTACGAATGGGAAGCAGAGCTTGCACTAGTTCCCCCTCTAATCTTACTCTGGGAGTTAGTCAAAAAACATCATCCAGTGTGTGGTCGGTTGCAAAGCGGACATAATGGTGTATTACTGGTACTCTTCGAGGATCACTAAAACTAGAACTAGAGTCTTGTGAAAATGGCATCTTGAAAGATCCACCCTGGTGCTTGTCACTACCCTCATAACCTCGCTTCCCTTGCTGATTTTGTCTTGATCTTTCCATCCCACTTACAGCTACAAGTGTCATTTGTTGTACAGCTACCACTGTCGAGTATTCGTGGGTCTCTACCCTTAAACGAATGTTCTCTCTTAACCCTTCTTCAAACTTTCTTGCTCGATCTTCTTCCTTCGGTATCGAACCCTTACCAAACCTTAGCAATGCATTATACTTGAACGTATATTCAGTTATGGTCATTATCTCCTTGCTTAAGGTTATCAAACTCTCTTTTTCGCTTTATGGGCAGCCCTCGGAAAGAATCGGCGATTGAGCTCTGCCTTGAACCCTTCCCATGTAATCGGTGCCCCTTGGTCCAAAACATTTACCCACCAATTCTGGGCTCCACCCCTCAATATCACTTCCATTCTCAATCTTCTCCCTATCAATCATCAAAATAGATTGGAAAATTCTCTCAATGTCCATGACCCAATGCTCTGCTAGCGTTGTGTCAGCTGTTCCTTGAAATTGTGTTAGTTTCTTTCGCGTAAACTATTCAGATATAGATCTCATACCCCTATTCTCAGGCGCATATACCACAACTATCGGTGCTGGCTCAAATGGAAGTGTTGGAGGCAAACGCTCTGCTATATTTCGTATCATGTCTCCTATATTCCCAATCATTTTAGTCATTTCATTCAAACATCGGGTATGTAGCGATAGTTCTCATTCGTCACTCATGATTACAATCTTGTTAATCTCGATGCATAAATGCTATGTATGTATGGCAATAACAATATCATATATGTACAACAACACACATATGCACCAAACATCTCTATAATGTATGGATGTAATCTAGAATATGTATCGTAACACTCCACACTCCTCTCGATGTCGAACGTTCCTAAAGTTTTGTTACATGTAGCTCTGATACCACTAAATGTCACGACCCATCCCGCTACGCGCAGAAATAGGGCACGTGGCACACCACCAAGGCTCATCCAATTCCATTAAAGTAAAATAGCAGTGAAAAAACATGAGTACAATCCCTTAATTCAGAGTTATATAAAGTTTTACCCAATTAAAACACTTCCAAAGAATCCATTTTGAAAAACAGAGGTCCAGTCGAATGTGGTGGTTGCCCAGTCTAATGGAGATCCAACGCAGATGGTTCTAAAAGTTCAACAGCCCCATCTAGCGACTGTGTCGGGGATTCAGTCGACTAGGGCCTCAATTGTTCAGTCAACTGGTACCTTTTTTGGTCGACTGAACATCTCTAGCAGAATGTCATGTTTTCGTGCAGAAACCAGTCGACTGATTTCCATCCTTTAGTCGACTGAAGCCTATGAAAACTGAAGGGTTTTTCGTTAAAAATAGGGGTCTAGTCGATTGTGTCGGGAACCGGTCGACTGATCCCTCCCAAATCTGCACAATTTGCAGCATTACAAACCAAGGTTTCTCTAATTCAATTCCACATTAACACAACCACATTTTAACATAATGAAACATAATATACATGAGTTCTATTGCAGATTTTAAGATCTCGAACCTATGCCAAGATTCTATTACAACATATTACAATTCCCAAATTCTTATTACAAGTTGGAAGAAAACAAAAGTATAAACAAGCGTTCCCCGGAATTCCTCAGCCTCACTTCTCACGCTTCTTCTTTCCACTTTTCTTTTCACCTACAATGGAGTAAATCTCAATTGCTCAGCTATATGCTGAGTGCACAATTCTAAATATATGCTTATATGACAATTCATGTTTAAAACATCTAAAACACGTCAAAATAGTCTCTAGGGTGAGTGGTACGCATTCATCTGGTAAATGGAATCGATGCCGTGGAAGGCACATCTCTCCCACACATCCCGTACACTGGTTGGGCCTTCCTCTATACTAGATACCATGTCCTGGTTGGGCCTTCCTCTATGCCAGACATAATCACAATCAATATCACAAACCTTAAGGTTCGAGGAGCTTACCCCCGGATGAATTTGAACCAAACTCCCCTTTGACCAAAGTTGACACATAACATGCTCACATAAACAGTTATACATGATTTTCTAACATTTTCGCGTGCATAATTAATAGATCTAATTTACACATGAATTTCGCCCGGATCCAACATATCAAAGTCGATATTCAAAATATGAAATTTCTATATATTTCATAGATCTAGAATTCATACCTCGTGCGATTCTTCTAAAACTTTGAAGGATCAAAGAGATGCCCGAATAAACGTCGGATCTCAAGTTATACGCGATTACTGCAAGTTTTACTAGGTCCAAAATTCTAGAAATTATATTTTCGGAAAAGAGTTAGCCAAACGCGGCCTAAGAGGTATCAAATCGAACCTCTTACCTCTTACCTCGAGAAGTCCAAATATGAAATCTGGAGAAAAACTGATGACAAAAAGGCGTCGATCGGCGTCGGGAAGCTCGTAGCCACCAAATCTCCTTTTCTCTCTCCTATAGGATATTTTTAGAAAGTTTTACAACTAATAAAAATCTCACCCTTACTATATGTAGCCATAACTTTAAAAAATCATGTCTACCACCCCACAAGTTTCTCAAGACTTCTAATTATCTCCCAAAACGTCTTAAACGACTTCTTTATTATTTCATGAGTGAAACTAAAATTTATAAAAGTTTCCGACTAAGTTCCGTTTGGGTTCAAAAGAAGGATCCAAAAACTAATCTCTGTGGAATCTCTATACCACCTACCTTTTATGCACATAACACTTACGTTCTCACAACAGTGTTAAAAACAATCTAGAATAATATAAAAAACTAGCAGAAATTACTCTACATAGGTAAAGTTACTATTGAAAAAAATACCAGATAAGTCAAATAACATCTAAATCATATAAATGTCATTTAACCATGCCAACGCATCATGTATTACCAAATTCCCGTGTAGCCACTTGACACGTCACAGTTGACCCACGTCAACTCCACTTCAAATTATCAATAAACATTAATAATGCTCGAAAGCTCAAATTATGCAATTTTTAAAACCATGACATTCTAGAAATGTGACAAGTGCTTTGAGTGGCTTGGGAGATTCCTACCATCTTCCTGCGTATCTGAAGGTCAGAGAACAATGGTGAAGGTCCGGTGGTGACAAAGGCTACATACTGGATCATCTGCAACTTCAGAGTTTGAGGTAACAATTAAAATAATATTGTTTTACTTAATCGTTTGATTAATCAACAACTGTGAGGATTCAGAAAATTTTTGAAATCTTTCCGCTGTTTTTTTTGTAACATTTTCAACAAGTGGTATCAAAGCAGTCTCATAGATCGTTGATTGATCAAAATGTTAAATAAATAAAAAAGGTTCATGGATCATCATATTTCATTCTGCATTTGAATTGTTCATAGATATGTAGTTTTTGGTTGCGTATGATGATAAAGTTTTTTTTATTGGATTCCTTTAAAGCCTAGAAGTAGATCTGATGTAGTAGGTCGTTTAAATGTAAAGGGGGGTTTGGCTCGAATTTCCAGCAAAAGGGCAATCCAGATCTGTTTCACCTATGATATTTAATTTTCTGTTAAATGCTAACCTTTGCAATCTATATTTTTGCAAGTTCATGAGATAGCATCTAGACCGAAGCAATTGGAAAAGACGATAAAGCATCAAGCGGCCGCAGCCATGCATGTGATAAATTGTACGGCTTTATTAAGTGACCTGTGCATCACAAATTGGTTACCATGCTTTTTGAGGAACTTGGTTGATGATGACATCATGTATTGAAGTGTTGGGGAATCATACAAATCATTATTGGATAGTCCAACAACTTGACCAGAGAATGAGCCGTGGTGGACTTCATTGAAGCTATCAACTTTTTATTTTTTTTAGGCTCGGGGCTTGAAGGAATTTGTTTGTTATATGATTTTATATATTTGTTGCATGATAATTATATCTTACATGTTAGGATCATGATATTCATTATGATTTTGATCCATGGACTTAATTCATGCACATTGTTATATCTATGTAAGTTGGAATTTAAAAAGAGTCCTAAGCAAAGTATAATTCTAATTAGATAAGGAATTTAATTTTTTTCTAGTTTATCTAGAATAAAGTATTTTAATAATAAAATCCTTTTAAATTAGATTTTCTAGAGTTCATTTGTCAGGATCATTTTATTTTATAATACATTAATATTTTTTTTCTAATAAAATAAAATTGTGACAAATGTGTTTTCTAGAAATTTAGTAGGAGACATAACCCATATATTTTTAATATTAAATTATACAAAAGGACCTCTCCAAATAATTTGCATAGATAACTTCAAATAGATTCGTATAGATTTGTTATGTCATATATGAATTGGACAATAACCTCTACAATAAAATTCAAGTGTGTGACGAGTATAGATACAATACCCCACGGCTTTCCATGACTAACTGAGGGTAAGGGATATTGTTACCTCGTCTCTAATTATAAATGGCTCCCCTATGGAGGTTGTCAACATATTAAGTTACCAAGCTGGGCCCAGTTTTTTTTAATGCTTAAATCAGGATGAGTGGGAGTGAAATTTTCCCCCAGGGAAACACTAACCCACAAAACCAATTTGAACTTAAGGTCATGGTATACACTTGACTAAAATATGATAGGTATTCTACCCAAGGAGTGATAGTACTTTCATATTTTAGAAGGCTAAGGATAAATTGGAAGTCACTAAATACTTGACATTTATGTCTAGATGGTCAAGATGGTATGTTAGTGATGGGATTCCCGCTGACTAGTAACAACATATGATCTCCCCAAGGAGCTGTGCAATTACAGAGTTAGTATTTTAATTTACTCAAATAAGTATTTATGATTTTGTAGAGGGGATCACTAGACACTTATATATATATTTGATGCTAATACCCATTGTTGTACACGTATTCTTATATGTTTATATATGTTTGGACTTTTAGATAAAATGTCTTCATTCAACCCATTGTCAATTATCCTCAAGGAAAATAAATTAAGTAGACCAAATAATGTGGATTGGAAACATAATCTGGATATAGTGCTTACTTGCTGAAGGGTACAAATATGTGCTCTCGACTGATTGTCCGGAACTTCCTGCCTTAAATTCTAAAGAGGACCGCGAGCGTTATGAGCGATGGTCAAAGGGTGATGAGATGTCTAGTTGCTATATATGGCATCCATGTCAAATGTCCTCTAGCACCAGCATCAGTCTATGCCTACTACTAATGATATAATGCTCAACCTTAAGGAGATGATTGGTGAGCATGGACGTGATGCTCGTCAAATTGCACTTCCGTAACCTAGTTAATACTAAGATGGCTGAGGGTACTCCAATTTGAGACCATGTTTTAAAAATGATTGCTTACTTAAATGATATAGAAGTCTTGGGAGTAGATCTTGATACAGAGTCCCAAGTTGATTTTATTTTACAGTCTCTACCCGAGTCATTCAATCAGTTCAGACTTAACTATAATATGAACAAGCTTGATTATACATTACCTAGACTGTTAAATGCCTTACAGGCAGCAGAGACTGTTGTAAAACCCAAAGGCAAGAAGGTAGTATGAGCTGAGAATCAAGTACCTCAAGACAAGTGCATTGAGTATGGAGTGAAAGGATAGTGGAAGTTAAACTGCCCAATTTATTTGGCAAAGAAGCAGGCTAATGGAGGTATACTTCAGTCTTTTGATGTTGAGGCATGTTTTGTGGGAGATTCTACTAATACCTGGTGTGTAGACTCAGGCACCACTAATCATGTTTGCAATTCATTACAGGGGTTCCAAGTAACCAGAAAGCTCAGTAAAGATGAGATATACCTTTTTCTTGCATCTGATGTAAGAGTTGTAGTGGATGCAATAGGAGTCATGAGATTAGAATTTGGTAGTGGTAGGGTATTAGTATTAGAAGAATATTTTTATGCACCAGAAATAAGAAGAAATTTGATTTCTGTTTCATGTCTTTAAAAATTTGGATATTCAGTGTTTTTTAGTAATAAAGTTTTAATAGATGAATCATTTTATTTTGTGCTTTGGTGTTTTGCAAGATGGTTTATACTTGATATATCATAATACTTACACTATACATGACATTGAGACTGTTGATTCATCCAAGTTATTACCATTAAAAAGGAAGGTTGCTCATGTGAATTCAATGTATCTTTGGCACTTACGTCTTGATTACATTAATTTGAATAGGATCCAAAAACTAGTAGCTGATGGACTTTTTTCATCTCTTTCTATCCACCAGCTACCAGTCTACGAATCTTGTTTGGAATAGAAAATGACTAGACGGTCATTTTCGGCTAAAGGGTTAAGAGCTGCTAGAGCTAGTTCATATGGATGTGTGTGGTCCCTTGAACATTAGAGTTAGAGGAGGCTATGAGTATTTCATCACCTTCACTGATATGGCTAAGTTTACTTAATGCATCATAAGTCTGAAGCTTTTGAGAAGTTCAAGGAGTTTTAAGCAGAAGTTGAGAAGCAATTAAGTAACCACATTAAGTCTCTTCGGTCTGACCGTGGAGACGAGTATCTCTTAAGAGAGTTCAAGGACTACTTAACACATCATGAGATTATATCCCAATTAGCTGCACCTAGGACTCCCCAGCAGAATGGTGTTGTTGAATAGAGGAACAGAACTTTACTTGACATAGTAAGATCGATGATGAGTTACTCAACTTTACCATTATCTTTTTGGGGATATGCCCTAGAGACAACAATGTACATTCTGAACTTAGTCTGTTCCCAAGACACCTAGAGAATTGTGGGCAGGGCAAAAGCCAAGCTTATAACACTTGCACCTTTGGGGTGTCCTACTTATGTGCGAAAGGGAAAGATGGATAAGTTGGAATCAAGACCAGATGTATGTTTGTTTGTTGTGTATCTAAAAGGATGTAAGGCTAGTTTATTTTATGTTCCTAGAGATTAGAAGGTATTTGTTAGTTTAAATGTTGTATTTCTGGAAGAGGAGTATATCATGAACCATATACCCAAGAGTAAAATTGTATTGCAAGAATTGTCAAATGATCCAGCAGTTGTCAGCCTGTATGCTCCTACTATACAGAGTGATATACCTGAGACTACACAAGTAGATCCATAACCTGATGTTACACCAGTACCTCGTCATACTGGAAGAAAAGTAAGACTACCTAGTAGGTACACTCTACTGGGAGAGTCTTACGAGGCTGTTCTTGATGAACATGACCTAGATCCCTGCAACTACAATGAGGCTATTTCTGACTGAGATGCTGAGCAATGGCACATTGCTATGAAATTCGAAATGGAGTCTATGTACTCCAATCATGTATGGAAGCTTGTAGAACCACCTAAAGGGATAAAACCCATTGGGTGCAAGTGGGTCTACAAGAGAAAGAGAGGAATGGATGGAAAGGTCAAGACCTTCAAAGCAAGGCTGGTTGCAAAAGGTTATACTCAGAAAGAAGGGATTGATTATGAGGAAACTTTTTCACCGGTTGCCATGCCTAAGTCCATTAGGATTCTCTTATCCATAGCTGCACATCATGACTATGAGATATGGCAGATAGATGTCAAGATCGCCTTCTTAAATGGCCATCTTGAGGAAGACATCTACATGGTGCAACCTGAAGGATTCATGGCAAGAGGCCAAGAGCACCTTATGTGCTAATTGCATAAGTCTATTTATGAACTTAAGCAGGCTTCGCGTAGTTGGAACATTTGTTTTGATTAGGCAATCACGTCTTTTGGTTTTGATCAAAATGTGGATGAACCGTATGTATACAAGAGCATTGAGGGTAGTGTTATAGTATATCTAGTGTTGTATGTAGATGATATACTTCTTATTGGAAATGACGTAGGAGTATTATCTACAGTGAAAATGTGCCAGTTTGATATAAAAGACTTGGGATCGGCCAGTTATGTCCTTGGGATCAAGATTATGCGAGATCGCAAGAAAAAGGATGTTGAGCCTATCCAAATCAACATACATAGATAAGATTTTGGTCAAATTTGTAATGCATGAGTCCAAGAAAGGCATTCTGCCTTTTAGACATGGAGTCCTTCTATCTAAGAATCAATGTCCAAAGACACTCTAGGAAGAGGAGCAAATGAGAAGGATTCCTTATGCTTCGGCTGTAGGAAGTACCATGTATGTTGTGCTATGCTATGCACTAGACCAGATATCTGTTATGTTGTAGGAATAGTTAGCAGATATCAATCTAACCTAGGGCCAGCACACTGGCAAGCAGTAAAGCATGTCCTTAAGTATATAAAGAGGACTAAGGATTATATGTTAATCTACAGTAGAGAGGATTTGGTTCCAATTGGTTACACAGATTCTGATTTTCAATCAAATCATGATTCCAGAAAGTCAACTTCTGATTATGTGTTTATGCTTAGAGGTGGAGCCATTAGTTGGAAGAGTGTAAAGCAATCTTATATTGTTGACTCTACCATGGAGGCGGAATATGTAGCAGCCTCTGAGGTAGCAAAAGAGGTTGTATGGGTCCAGAAGTTCGTCATGGATCTAGGGGTAGTACCTTATGCGAGCTCTCCTATTGTTCTTTATTGTGATAATAGTAGAGCAGTTGCTCAGAGTAAGGCTCAAGAACCATAAGGGTGGAAAACATATAGAGAGGAAATATCATCTGATTCGCGAGTTCGTGCAGAGAGGCAATGTCATTATGGCCAAAATTACATCAGCAGAAAACCTAGCAGATCCTTTTACAAAGACACTGCCAGCAAAGAAATTTGAGTCTCATGTGGATGGATTAGGAGTACAATGTAATGTCGATTGGCTTTGAGTGCAAGTGGGAGAATGTTGGGATTGTATGCCCTTAAAGCCACTCATTAAGACATTTTATTATTAATAAATTGAATTTATTATTGATTGTTATTACATATTATGGGTATACCAGTATCATTTCAATGCATGAGCAGTGTATTGATGTATCGTCAAGTTGAATTGTAGATGATCTCGGTGTATGGAAAGGATTCACACACGGGAGTTCATGATCATCAGTTCCTTTTAACTTGAAACTTAGTTCATAGTTAATATGAATTTGGGACAATTCATATGGACGACTGTAATATATAGTTGCTACTTAGTGGGGTGACATAACTCTGTCATTGGAGTGGTTGAATTCACAACTTATATGTTAACGTGGTTGATGCGTTGAACAGGATTGCTAACTAGATTACTGCACTAAATGACTGTCTCTTAAGTGTTTGTTTATCTAGTTCATTAAATTGTAAATTACTCTTAATCCTAAGGAGATAAATGGACTCAGCACTCTTATGCTAGTTACTTTAATAATATACTACATAGTGTGAGATCATATGATCAATACCTCGGTAGTGTGAATATTGCAATTTTTCTTACCCACAGCTTTTCTTTTAAAGTTCTTTTAAATTTCAAATTCAAAACAAATGAGTCGCCACTTAATTTTTCAAAGGAAAATTAAGAAACCATTTTAAATCAAACTGATCTTTTTAGAAACCAGAGATTAACTAGGTCCGGGGATTATGGAATGAGAGAGGAAGGATCCCGTCGGACTAAAACACCCTCTCTCATCCTATCTTGCGATAGGCCTCTACTCAACATCCTTCTAATCAAATTATTCATTTAAAGGTGCCCTCAAATAATACATATGTATAAAATATACATTAAAAAAGCATGTCTAAAGGGTGTAAGATTGCAAGTGATAAAATATCATTCAAAAGCCACGTAATTCAGGTAGCAAGCAATATGATATGCAAATAGGGAACTAGAAAACTTACCCGGGATCCGGCCGCGAATATTTAAACGTGCAAATGCATGCAAATAGATAAAACCTAGGAAAAGAGTCTCTAATCCATATATACAAGTAAAGCAAAACCTAATTCTAAGGTGTCGCGCATTAAGTTGAAAAATCGATAAAATAAAAATAAACTAAAGAGGAGTTCAAGAAATCATACCTTAATAGCGCTACAAAATGAAGGGTTAGTCCACATGATATATAATATATAAAGTTGGATCTTAAATAACAATCCTAGACTTCTAGCTTAAATCTATCAAATGTAATTAAATCTAAAGTAAACAAGTCCTAATTACAAGCATTAAGCCACATGGATGAATATGTTCGTGAACAAGAATAAATCATGAAATAATCAGTGATTTAGATCACTTAAACTTTGAATTCAAGCTTAACTAATCATTATTAAAACATGGTTTGAGCCCTAGGTCATAGAAAAGTCATTTGGACCATTATTTACAAAGTTGCTCAAATCTGTCATAAAATTCTAAAAATTGCAGAGAGCAGACCAGAACTTTAAATAAATAAAAAGCATGTTGCCCATGGTTTGATCTTGATGGATTTTGGACAAAAGATGCCTCTGTGAGTCTAGTTTCCAAATCAAAAAGAAAATCAAAGTTTCAACGGTTAGATCTCTGGGAAAAGAAAAAACACCAGACATCACTCAGAGATGTACAACTCTCTGTCTAGAGATTTTGTTTGATTTTTTAAAAAATAGTAAAAAGATAAGAAATGCTTTGTTCTTTTTAGGGTGACTTCCTAACACATTAATCTACTTAGGAAAAATTATTTTGGGTCACAAATACTTTATTAAGGTTCTGATTTACTTATTTCAAAAGAGTGTTACTATTCTGAAACTCTGGACAGATTGTAGTGACCTTACAAAACTCATGACCTAACCACTTTAAACATGAAATCTCCTTAAAACAAAAATTACAGTGGTAAAACATTGTGTTATTGACACTTTTTCGTTGGTTTCATTTGATTCCAACAGTTAGATTTCGAACTAAAAATCTTTGATCAAAACCGGTTTATGAATGTTTCATTGTCAAGTTCAACTTTTATTTGTTAACCCCGACTATTAGACCATGAAGTTGGACTTAAACCAAACCATTTTCTCTTACCATTTGATGGTCATTGGAGGCTAAAGACCTTTATATTTGTAGATTTCAAATGAAGTATGAATAGGCTTCATGAAATCTCAAGATAATGAATCTAAACCATGGAGATGGGTTTAGACTCAAACTACTTCCTCCTACCACTTGATGGTCATTGGAGATGAAGACATGACTAATACTCATGAGTCTCAAAGGAATATAGAAAGGATTTCATGAAACATCAAGGTAGATGACCCAAGTCATAAGTATGGACTTGGATCCATCTATTTGCTTATAAAATGAAGTGATGATCAAACTTTGACTCCCATGTGAAGCATAAGCTTACATGAGATTCAAAAGATCAAACTCAAAAGATTTCAAGAGAGACATTGAAGATCTCCAAGAATCCCAAAAGAAATGTATAAAAAAAAGAAGAAAACACAAGAATTAAAACACAAGAAAGAAAGAAACACAAGAATGAAAACATAACTAAAATTTAGAGGATCACCTCCAACTATCCTTAAAGCTTCTCTACTTTGAAGATCTTCCAAGCTCTTCTTCAAGCTCTCCCAAAAATGTGTTAGTGTAGTGGTAGTTATTTCTTGTGTTGTTTGTTATATTTTGGTATCTCTCTCCCAAGGAAGATCCTCCTTCTTTTATAGACAAAAAATACCAAGTTTTCTCAGTGAATTCGGAGTAAAAGACAGGTGTAAATATCTCATTTGGTGGTACAATATGTACTTCCTAAAAATAAACAGACAGCTGCAGAAGGCGACAGTCAAAAATCTTTTGCGGCAGTCAGTGGATGCCGCTGCGGCACTCCGTAAAAGCCGTGGCGGCATTCCGTGACTGCCGCGGGGCTCTCAGTAAGTGCCGCGCGGCTCTCAGTAAGTGCCGCGCCAAATTATTGATTGCCGCATTTTTGTCAACCTTACTTTATCATTTTTTTTGTTTTTATCCTCATACATATACGTATTGTACCACAAAATACGAACTGTTAAAGCAACCGGCAGTCAGAAATTGTCGGCGGCACTCAGTAAATGCCGATCCGGCATTCTGTGACTGCCGTTCGGCACTCACTGAGTGCCGCAAACAACTGCCGTGTGCCGGTTTCTGTTGAACTTCCCCTTTTTAGGTCTTTTCTTTTCTCCTTTTTCTTAAAAAAAAAACTTATTTTCAAAGATCTTTTCCCAAAGTGATGTTTTATACCTGAATTCTCCTAAACACCTGGTATTTCATTCTGTGAAAATTTTACCGCGTTTGGAGAACTTTCTGAAGAGCTTGGAACACTTTAAATCTTTCGGTCTTTGTCATCATCGGATATGAAGGTGACACTCTCCTTAATTCGACGTTTGGTCAAAATCGGGGTGTCTACAGTTTGCCCCTCTTTGACGGAGCTTGTGGGGCAACGCGAACCACAAGCGAACGTCGAAGCCTGTGTGCAAATAGGCCTTAGACCAAACTGTCGGATTAAAGGGAAAAACAAAATGCGTTACAAAAGGAAGCGAGCGCGCAGAGGAATTCTAATTGGTCGTGCTCCATGATGAGCTGCCTACGTATCCCATCAGGAATCAGACCAAAGCATAGTTCGGGCAAGGGTTAAACATACACAAGCGCAAATAGTCATAAGGATGAATGCACCTATCTTATCGTGATGCACGTGTTCAAGCAATCTCGTGCTCCATATAATGTCTCAGCAATATATTGCTCTTTCAAAAATGCACCCTATGCCATTCTACTTATGATGTCATTTTATTCTAGGAAAGTCACAACCGTCATAGAAGCGCTTCCTATGCTTAATCCCTCGACATTCTTTAAGAGTCATTTAATCGACTGAGATGCGCTTCGCGCCTTATACTCCGGTGTCAAACCAGGTAGCACGCTGAAAGACTGAGATGCGCTTTGCGTCTTATACTCCGGTGTCTTTTGAGGATCATCTGATCGACTGAGTTGCGCTTTGCATCTTATACTCCGGTGCCGAATTAGGAAGCACACTGAAAGACTGAGATGCACTTTGCGTCTTATACTCCGATGTGTTTTGAGGATCATCTGATCGACTGAGATGCTCTTTGCGTCTTATACTCCGGTGCCGAATCAGGAAATGTGCTGAAAGACTGAGAGGTGCTTTGCGTCTTATACTCCGGTGTCTTTTGAGGATCATCTGATAGACTGAGATGCGCTTTGCGTCTTATACTCCGGTGCCGAATCAGGAAATGTGCTGAAAGACTGAGATGCGCTTTGCGTCTTATACTCCGGTGCCGAATCAGGAAATGTGCTGAAAGACTGAGATGCGCTTTGCCTCTTATACTCTGGTGCCGAATCAGGACATGCGATGAAAGACTAAGATGCGCTTTGCGTCTTATACTCCAGTGTCTTTTGAGGATCATCTGATCGACTGTGATGCGCTTTGTGTCTTATACTCCGGTGTCTTTGTGAGTTTACTCTGAAAAATCCGCAGCCCTTCGGTCCCGTCGAATATAAAAATAATCCGTAGCCCTTTGGCATCGTCGAATATGTTTGTTCTGAATTCGGGGTCAATCAGACTCAAATTCATTTCAATTTTCAAAACTTGGAGTCGAACAGACTCAAATTCATTTTATTTTTCAAAACCTAGAGTCGGACAAACTTAAATTTATTTTATTTTTCAAAATTGGGAGTCAACCAGACTTAACTCAATTCAAAATTTGGAGTCAGTCAGACTCGAATTAGTTCAATTCCAAAAATCTGGAGTCCTTCAGACTTAATTTGATTTTCTAAAATCGAGAGTCTATTAGACTCAACAAATTCCCTTCTTAGTAAAATAAATCTCATTCCATTTACTTTCAGAAATTCGGAGTCTAGTACTTCAGACTCAAATTATTTCAAATTTCTACATCGGGAGTCCTATGGGCTTAAATTATTTTAAATATCTAAAGTCGGGGGTCCAATGGACTCAAATCCACTTCAATTTCCATAATCGAGAATCAGTTAGACTCAATTTAATTCAATTTTCCAAAATTGGCAGTCAATCGAGCTTAATAATAAATTTTTCAAAATTTCGATCAGGAGTCAGTCAGACTCAAATAAACTCAATTTCACCAAGTCCAAAGTCGATTCGACTCAATTTGAGTTCAAATTTAAATGCTAAATTAGGAGTCGCCTAGACTTCGACTTAATTCTGAAATCAGGAATTAGCCAGACTCAAACAAACTCGATTTCACCAAGTCCAGAGTCAATTTGACTCAAATCAAATTTAAATTCAAATCCTAAATCAGGAGTCAATCGGACTTGATTTAATACCTACTTCGCAAAATCGGACAAAACCAGGAGTCAATCGGACTCAAAGAAATTTAGATTAACAAAATTGGACTTAAAGAATTTTTATTTCACAAAAGAATTTTTACAAAATTGGGAGTCAATCGAACTCAAAGAATTTCTATTTCACAAGATTGGGAGTCAACCACACTCAAAAGAGTTTCTAATTTCCAAAAACATGAGCCTACCAGACTCGAAAGAATTCCCGATTTCAAACCATGAGTCAATCATGCTCAAAAGAATTTCTAATTTCAAAGTCGAAGTCAAACAGACTCAAAATCATTTCAATTTTCTAGAACAGGAGTCAATTGGACTCGAATCGGATTCTATTTTACAACAACGAGAATCAATCAGACTCAAATCTAAAATTGGGAGTCGATCAGACTCAAAGAATTTCAAATTAAAAAACGGAGTCAATTAGACTCAATTCTATTCAAAACTCTAAAATTTGGAGTCAATCAGACTCAAATGAATTTTCTCAATTCAATTCAATTTCTAAACTCGAGTGCTAAGTTAGACTCTCATGAATCGGGAGTCAGACGGACTTAATGATTTTAATTTCCGCAATTGGGAACCAATCAGTTTTCAACTTAATTTAACATTAAAATCTAGCGATAGTTAGATCCATTTTAGCCCAAACTTTCGAAAGTTCGGAGTCGGTCAGACTCAAAGAATTTAATTCCAACAAAATTCGGAGTTAAGCAGACTCACAAATTCAAAAGGAGTCACGTGGACCCAAAAATTCAATTTTCTTATACAAGGAGTCAATAGATTCACATTTTAAAACAAAAGAGTCATTCGGATCCATGGACCCATATTTCCACAATAACGGAGTCACTAGGACTCAAAAACTCGTATTTTACAACCATAGAATCATTCGGACTCAAAATTTGCATTTTTCGACAACAGAGCCACTCGGACTCAATGAAATTCACGGAGTCATACGGACTCAAAGAATTTCTTATTTCAAAATCGGGGGTTAACATTTCAAATTTTCTTAATCAGAATCAATTTTGACTCAACAAGAATCTCAAACCTCGAAATTGGAGTCAAATCGCCTCAACAAAAATTCCAATTTTCAAAATCGGGAGTCGTGCGGACTAAAAACATTATTTCATATAATCGGAGTCATGCGAACTCAAAGCTTATATTTCATACTAACGTAGCCAAGTGGATTCAAGAATTCATATTTCACGCAGACTCAAAAATTCATATGCAGACTCAAAATTTCATATTTCACAAAGACGGGGTCACGCGGACTTGAAATTTCATTTCTTTATTCGAACAAAGTCATACAGACTCAACCAATTCACTTTTTACACAAACAGAGTCATACAGACCTAGCAAACTTTACTTTTATACAAATGGAGTCACACAGACTCAAAGAATCAGTTTTACAAAGATGGGAAGCCATCAGACTCAAAGAATCGATTTTACAAAAATGGGGAGTCCACGGACTCAAAGAATTGATTTTACAAAAATGGGGAGTCCACGGACTCAAAGAATTGATTTTACAAAAACGGGGAGTCTACAGACTCAAAGAATTGATTTTACAAAAACGGGGAATCCACAGACTCAAAGAATTGATTTTATAAAAACGGGGAGTCGACAGACTCAAAGAATTGATTTTACAAAAACGGGGAGTCCACGGACTCAAAGAATTGATTTTATAAAAATGAGGAGTCCACGGACTCAAAGAATTGGTTTTACAAAAATGGGGAGTCCTTGGACTCAAAGAATTTGAACGGAGCTAATGGGGTTTGTGCTGCCTTAGTAGTCTCTTAAAAGCATGATTTCTGCACTTGCAGACCATTTGGAATAAACGTAATGGTTGTGTTAAAAGAGGGAAGTCACCTTTGCCCCTAGTCTTGGACCATTCTCATATTTCCACTTTTAGCATTGTGTTGTGATAGTGTTTTAAACTCCTGCTTGCATTGCTCGTGGGATGCTTATGGAGACTTTTCAAATCTTTATTCATCATCTTAAACCTACACATTTGAGATCATTGACTTATCATGGGAGGACAGACCTGACATAGCCAGTTATTCAAGATGACTGACGGGAATTCTACATTTATGAATCAATGTGCTTTCAACGTGAATAATGTATCATCTCACCTTTTACTCATCATTTTGCTGATAAATCAAAACTTTGAAAACTTCCCCTTTATTGAATTCTTTTCCTATCTAGAGTATGCTTCAAATTAGTGCTTTAGCTTATAGAATAAAAGACACTCCATTTCAAAGCGTTTCAAAACAGACTTGGTGACTTAAGAACTTGCATTTTGGTAAACAAAATTTGCCCCTAGTTTGAAAGAGACTTAGGGCTTACTTCTAGGGTAAAATGGGGCTTTCAGCAAATGAAGTTTCCCCCTAGTCTTAAGGGCACATAGGCTCATCCTAAGGGCCTTGAGAACATGTTGGTACAGGATGCTTACAATGCATTTACTCCCAATCTAGAGGTAACCATCATGAATATGATGATGCTGAAGGGTGATGTCCCAATGCTGATCGACAAACTTTGTTTGCCCCTAGTTTGACAATACATATGTGGTCCTAGGCCAATGCAAGTTTACTCCTAGTTTCAACTTATCCCTGAATAGGAATCAGGTCCAAGGTAATATGGCCAAGGCCTGAAAGAGCACACCATATTATGACGATGTGGGTGACCGAACCAGACAGGTTGCCTACGTATCCCCGAGTGGGAATCAGGTCGAGCATAGTTCAAGTACTCTGGAGGTCTTGAAAGAATTAGGCTTCAAGAATTGGTGGGCTTTACGAGCCATGTTGCCATTTGGGTCTAGGGGGTGCATGTCACTTGTGGTAGCCCTTGTGTAGCATGATGAACTACTTTTTCCCTTTATTCTCTTTTCTCTTTCTTTTCTTTTCTTCTCCTCTCTTTTTTTATTTGACGGTTGATTCTTTAACCTTTTCACTAGCCAGTTAATCACGTTTCATTCATATCATACTTACAAAGTAATATCAACCCTCCAAATTACTCTTTATTTTTCTCAAAGATATCTTTGCATTGTTTTATGCCCTCTTAGCCATTGAGCCTCTCACAAAATTGTGAGCTTAATTGATACTTTCAAATATCTCTTTTCATTTCCAATTTCTTTAGAACAACACAAAGGCTTGAAATAGTTCATGTGTCAATGATCTTCTTTGAAGTGCTCAAGAATTCTCAATCTTATCTATTCCCTGCCTTTTCTTTTCTCTTTCCTTTCCTTTCTCTTCCTTACTATCTCTTATTCTCTCTATGATTTTGACTGGCTAGGATTAGGATTTTTGAAATCAACACGCATCTTATTTTTGTTCTAACTTTTGCCTAGGCGCCCTTTCGGGTTTTCATCCTAGCGAGCTTCTTTCTTTTTCTTTTTCTTTTTTTTTTTTTTGGAAGAAGCAGTTCATTCAAAATGTCTGGCTACCATCAAGGACCAAGTTTATGGCTTTAGACTGGTTGGGCTCTTCTTTGAGGCTTGGTATTTGAGAAAAGGAAACGGTGAGCAAGCTTCAAGTTCCAATTTCGTCTTTTCAAGATTGAGCAAGAGCATCTTTAAATTCTTAAAGTAAAGCTAATCAATTCTCTACTCCTCCTTGGTTTTGGCACAAAATTTGTTTTGGGGATTATTAACAGAGTATTTTCCATGATCGTTTAAAAAAGTGATTTTCTTTTTTTTTTTCTCTCTCTCTCTCTTTTTTGGCTTAATGATCCATACATTCACGACTTAGCACACTGAATCAAGCAAAATGAGATTTTATTTATCTAGGATAGAAGGAGGATTACATCATTCGACTCGATTTACTTGATGAAGACTTGACAATAAACTCGATAACAGACTAACAAGAAGACTTGACTGGACTCGACATTTGACTTCAATTTGACACGACTCAATCATGGACCATACTAGACTTGATTCGGTCTCAATTGGAGTGTTACAGATGATTTTCAATTTATTAAATTTCCAAGAGCATCCATATTTATTTTAGCAGCGGCATTTCCAAACACTATTACCTCACTAGCATCTTCCTCAGGTTCATCATTCCCCTTTTGTATCTTTGTAGGAACATCATCTACCCTTATGGCCCATTTTTCAGTCGAATGACCCTTCTCTGTCTCATACCGAGTATTGTCAATGCCTTTTTCGATTCTGTTGATTGAGTCAGGGCCAGTTGGTTGTTGCGCACTTATGGAGGCAATGAATCCCTTGAGAGTATTCAGCAATGGCTATGATTGAAAAGATTGTATGTCATGCCAGATGCCACTCGGTGGGTTCAGCAAAGGAGTGATGATTTTATGCTCAATGAGATCTTGGATATCATGGCGGAGTTTCATGCAATAGTTAGTTGTATGGCCAGGGGTCTGGGGATAGGCACAGTACAAAGACATGTCACATTTGCGGGGTAAGGGATTTGGTAGTGGCTTTGGGTCAAGGGGGTTGAGGTGACCATTTTTGACAAGGTGACCAAGGGCCATGGATAATGGCATGCCAAGGTTGGTGAAGATTCTTGGCTTGCGAGCTTGGTTTGATTTTGAATTCGACTTTGAGCTAGAGTTGGTTTTTGGGTTGAGATGTGGAATTGGAATAGCTCTTTGGTTAGTTGGGATTGGGCCTGGATATGGGCTTTGGTGAATGGTTAAGCTTGGGTATGGACTTTGGTGATAGGTTGGGTTTGGACATGGGCTTCGGTGCGCAGGTGGGTTCAGACATGCCTGTTGGTGATTCTTTAAGCAGTCCATTATTCTCTGATCTGTCTTTTCCTCATCAGGGCCCATTTGATCTTTCAATAATTGAATAAACTCGAGCATGACCCCCTCCAATTGCTTCACCCTAGAATCTTGTTGCTCAACAACGACTTTTAGTTTACTCACTTTCTCCTCCAAAGCTCTGTGGGCCATTGGTGGGTCTGTCTCGACATGATGGTCCATGATCTCTTCTAATTAAGAGAGATAAACCCAAGAAGATTAGAATTGTCCTTACTAGGGGCTCTGGTTGTTCCATTCTTTCTAAAAAAATAGATAGGAAAAAAGGTCTGCATGCAGAATTGAATAGTAAGGGATTTTTGAGGGACTTTAATCTTAATTGGGAAGAAGATGTTGTGAGTTTGTATGCTACACGTATGTAATGGTATCGATTGGTGAGAGTGCAAAATGTACATGCTCTTATGATTTGATGCATGCACTGCACACATAGCACGCGAACGAAATGCAAGTGTGTGTGCCCCTACTCTGTATGCCAAAGCAAAGGAAAATTCTAATCCTAATAGGTAAACACATAAGCACATAAAATCCTCACCCATGTCAAGTGCAATAATTTCTCCTTTCATTGTGATCCCCACTACCCATTCAAAGGTCGTTCATTTTTTTTTTTTTTTTTTAAATTTTCAAAATTCATTTGAAAAGCTTTCTTTAGAACGATGAGATCTTTCAACAACGATTCTCAAGAATTTTGAATCTTTTATTTAAGAATGAGGATGTAAAAACATTTCTCAATGAAGATGATTAGATTGAAATTCTGCTTTGAAATTCATTTGAAAAGCATTTCTTTTAAAAACAATTCCCTTCATTTTTGGGTTCTTCAAGGATGAGGATGTACAAATATACCTCAACAAAGGTTGACTTGGAATTTTAGTCAAAAGCGAACTCTAAAGATTTTTGAAAGAGCGGTTAAATCCTTTAGAATCAAAATCTATTTATTTTCAAAGATGAATTTAAATTCCCTGGGGTAGATGGATCACATGATCATATCATTACTGTACTTTTCATGAATTTAGATACATACAAGGTCAATGGTGCTTAGCTAACAGGATATAAGAGATGTAATCTTATAATCAAGGTTCAACATGTTCCCCAAATGTCATGGGACATGATAAGGAATTGCTAAAAGTGATTAAGAGATTGTACGTCCTATATCAAGCAAGCATCGTCATCATCTCAAATAACCCCTTCTGGGCACACAAAACTCCCTAGCATATAAACCCTAGTCAAAAATTAATTTTCTAAGACTGAAAGGTTCTACAGAAACTATCATGCAAAGGCTGGGTTTTGGTCAAATAAGGGACCCTTGACACACATCCGATAGGATGCTTCATATACCAAATCATGGTACGAGATCAAGGGTGATCACACAGTCCCATGATAACTTGACCGACCGGGTTGTCCCGAGCCTCCAAGGTCATAGTTCCGTGTGATCGACTGGCGAGACATGCAAGTGAAATGCAACAGGCACATAAAGATTAATTAATTCAATTAGAAGGATGTTTTCAAGTCTAATCCTCAAGTGAACCCAAAATCAGAATTCTGGTCTGCGAAACTAGAGATTTTGGGTTTGATCCCCAGCAGAGTCGTCAGATTGTGGATATTGCAATTTTTCTTACCCACATCTTTTCTTTTAAAGTTCTTTTAAATTTCAAATTCAAAACAAATGAGTCGCCACTTAATTTTTAAAAGGAAAATTAAGAAACCATTTTAAAGCAATCTGATCTTTTTAGAAACCAGAGATTAACTAGGTCCGGGGATTATGGAATGAGAGAGGAAGGAGCCCGTCGGACTAAATTAGCCTCTCTCATCCTATCTTGCGATAGGCCTCTACTCAACATCCTTCTAATCGAATTATTAATTTAAATGTGCCCTCAAATAATACATATGTATAAAATATACATTACAAAAGCATGTCTAAAGGGTGTAAGATTGCAAGTGATAAGATATCATTCAAAAGCCACGTAATTCAGGTAGCAAGCAATATGATATGCAAATAGGGAACTAGAGAACTTATCCGGGATCCGGCCGCGAATATTTAAACATGCAAATGCATGCAAATACATAAAACCTAGGAAAAGAGTCTCTAATCCATATATACAAGTAAAGCAAAACCTAATTCTAAGGTGTCGCGCATTAAGTTGAAAAATCGATAAAATAAAAATAAACTAAAGAGGAGTTCAAGAAATCATACCTTAATAGTGCTACAAAACGAAGGGTTAGTCCACATGATATACAATATATAAAGTTGGATCTTAAATAACAATCCTAGACTTCTAGCTTAAATCTATCAAATGTAATTAGATTTAAAGCAAACAAGTCCTAATTACAAGCATCAAGCAACATGGATGAATATGTTCGTGAACAAGAATAAATTATGAAATAATCAGTGATTTAGATCACTTAAACTTTGAATTCAAGCTTAACTAATCATTATTAAAACATGGTTTGAGCCCTAGGTCATAGAAAAGTCATTTGGACCATTATTTACAAAGTTGGTCAAATCTGTCATAAAATTCTGAAAATTGCAGAGAGCAAACCAGAACTTTAACAAAATAACAAGCATGTTGCGCATTGTTTGATCTTGATTCATTTTGGACACAAGATGCCTCTGTGAGTCTAGTTTCCAAATCAAAAAGAAAATCAAAGTTTCAACGGTTAGATCTTTGGGAAAAGGAAAAACACCAGACATCACTCAGAGATGTACACCTCTCTGTTCAGAGATTTTGTTGGATTTTTTTAAAAATAGCAAAAAGATCAAAAATGCTTTGTTCTTTTTAGGGTGACTTCCTAACACAGTAATCAACTTAGGAAAAATTATTTTGGGTCACAAATACTTTATTAAGGTTCTGATTTACTTATTTCAAAAGAGTGTTACTGTTCTGAAACTCTGGACAGATTGTAGTGACCTTACAAAACTCATGACCAAACCACTTTAAACATGAAATCTCCTTAAAACAAAAATTGCCGTGGTAAAACATTGTGTTATTGACACTTTCCCGTTGGTTTCACTTGATTCCAACGGTTAGATTTCGAACTAAAAATCTTTGATCAAAATCGGTTTATGAATCCACTGTTTCATTGTCAAGTACAACTTTTATTTGTTAACCCCGACTATTAGACCATGAAGTTGGACTTAAACCAAACCATTTTCTCTTACCATTTGATGGTCATTGGAGGCTAAAGACCTTTATATTTGTAGATTTCAAATGAAGTATGAATAGGCTTCATGAAATCTCAAGATAATGAATCTAAACCATGGAGATGGGTTTAGACTCAAACTACTTCCTCCTACCACTTGATGGTCATTGGAGATGAAGACATGACTAATACTCATGAGTCTCAAAGGAATATAGAAAGGATTCCATGAAACATCAAGATAGAGGACCCAAGTCATAAGTATGGACTTGGATCCATCTATTTGCTTATAAAATGAAGTGATGATCAAACTTTGACTCCCATGTGAAGCATAAGCTTACATGAGATTCAAAAGATCAAACTCAAAAGATTTCAAGAGAGACATTGAAGATCTCCAAGAATCCCAAAAGAAATGTATAAAAAAAAAAGAAGAAAACACAAGAATGAAAACACAAGAATGAAAGAAACACAAGAATGAAAACATAACTAAAATTTAGAGGATCACCTCCAACTATCCTCAAAGCTTCTCTACTTTGAAGATTTTCCTAGCTCTTCTTCAAGCTCTCCCAAAAATGTGTTAGTGTAGTGGTAGTTATTTCTTGTGTTGTTTGTTATATTTTGGTATCTCTGTCCCAAGGAAGATCCTCCTTCTTTTATAGACAAAAAATACCAAGTTTTCTCAGTGAATTTGGAGTAAAAGACAGGTGTAAATATCTCATTTGGTGGTACAATACGTACTTCCTGAAAATAGACAGACTGCTGCAGAAGGCGGCAGTCAAAAATCCTTTGCGGCAGTCAGTGGATGCTGCTGCGGAACTCCGTAAAAGCCGTGGCGGCATTCCGTAAAAGTCGTGGTGGATGCCGCGCGACTCTCAGTAAGTGCCGCGCCAAATTATTGATTGCCGCATTTTTGTCAACCTTACTTTATCAGTTTTTTTTGTTTTTATCCGCATACATATACGTATTGTACCACAAAATACGGACTGTTAAAGCAACCGACAGTCAGAAATTATCGACAGCACTCAGTAAATGCCGGTCCGGCATTCTGTGACTGCCGTTCGGCACTCACTGAGTGCCGCAAACAACTGCCGTGTGCCGGTTTCTGTTGAACTTCCCATTTTTAGGTCTTTTCTTTTCTCCTTTTTCTTAAAAAAAACTTATTTTCGAAGATCTTTTCCAAAAGTGATGTTTTATACCTGAATTCTCCTAAACACCTGGTATTTCATTATGTGAAAATTTTACCGCCTTTGGAGAACTTTCTGAAGAGCTTGGAACACTTCAAATCTTTCGGTCCTTGTCATCATCGGATATGGAGGTGACACTCTCCTTAATTCGACGTTTGGTCAAAATCGGGGTGTCTACATGTAGTTTGGGTGATTAGTATATGAGGTCTGTGAACGTGTATCTTCAATATGGAATCCATGTTGGATAACTTTTGGATAGTTTCATTCGATCATAGAAATTTGAGTACTCAGTTGGATTTTTTCCTAAACCAATATATATATATTATATTTATAGTTAAATAATAATTATTTGCAAAAGGGTAATATGGTCTTTTCATACGTGATCGATTGTGGATAACTAGAGTTTCCAAAAGTGGCAAATAATAGGTGACCAAAAAGGTAGAACGTAAATTATTATTTTACCTTGTGTTGCTTGTTTACGTGGAGGGGTATAGTTATAAATAAATTTAGTGAGTTGGGCCTTAGTATAATTTTCATTTTCTTGGAGTACAATTACAACATTGTAGTAGGGTATGTCTATAATTAATCAGTTTTAGTTAGATCAAGAATTGATCAGATTGGCTAAGATGTTAGAGGAAGCCAGGAAAAAGGATGGCCATCAGATTCCATCGTTGGCTCCTAACTGTAGGGTGCATACTAAAGCTGTAGATGGTGTTTGTATATGACAAATTGTATTTATATATAAGTATATGGATAATTTATCTTTTTATAAAGATAAATATATATATTAAACTTAAATTAATTTTTAATTTGAATTTAAAAGAGATAAAAGATTAAGGGCTACTATATCTCTGTATCCATATCTTATATATACATGCATATCTGTTAGGAAAAAACTAACGTGACTGAAAAATCACATACACCATATTGAGTGCTTTGAGTGGCTTGGGAGATTCCTATCATCTTCCTGAGCATCTGAAGGTCGGAGAACAATGGTGAAGGTCCGGTGGTGACAAAGGCTACATACCATATCATCTACAACTTCAGAGTTTGAGGTAACAATAAAAATAATATTGTTTTACTTAAACGTTTGATTAATCAACCACTGTGAGGATCCAAATTTTTTTTGAAATCCTTCCATTGTAGTTTCTGTAATATTTCCATTATTTAGGGTAATACTGTATACCTAGATATACTATTATTGTCTCTTCTTTTTTTATTGTATTCATTCATTCAGATTTCATGTTATGAGAAACTCTAGCTCTCTTTTCTCTTTTCCCTTTGTTGTTCTCTTGATTATTTGATATACTCACATGGTATCAGAGCAGGTTCGAATCTCATTCACGTTTTTTCAGATGATTTTGGTTCTCGTTGATTCAGATTCGTTATTGGATCTCGCACTGATTTGCGCTCGTTTTTTGGATCTGTCACTGATTCTGGTTCGTCTTTTTTTTGGTTTGGTCTTTGATTTTGGTTTGTTTGTTTTGTGCTATTTAATTGCTTCGTTTTCGTAATGGCTACTAAAAGAGATGATTTGCTTCAAGCGATTAGTGTTAAACTCGATGGAAAGAATTTTGTATATTGGAATTATGTGATAAAAAATTTTCTCAAGGGGAAGAAGATGTGCGGTTATATTAATGGGGATTTTAGTAAACCTAAGAATGAAAAGGCTGATAAATTTGCAGAATTGCTAGATGTTTGGGAAACAAACAATTCGAAATCATTACTTAGATCAACAATTCTATTGCTCCCTCGATAGGTATGCAATTAGCAAAGTTTGAATATACAAAGGAGGTATTGGATCATTTGGCTAAATTGTCACACAGTTAATTTTGCAAAAACCAATTAGAGTGTGATATTCGTGGCGTTGAACAAAAAAAATTTTAGTATTCAGTAGTTCTACTCTACAATGACAGATTTTTGGGATCAATTGGCTCTAATGGAGTCGCCCGAATTACGGACGTTTGTACCATATATTGCTAGTAGAGAGGAATAATGTCTGGTTCATTTTTTGATAGCTCTACATTATGATTTTGAGGGCCTTTGTGGGTCCATTCTCCATCGTAGCCCACTTCCTTCAGTTGACTCTGTTGTCCATGAGTTAGTAGCTGAGGAAATACGTCTCAAGACTCAGTCTGGGAAGGGAATTCTCCCCGACTCTACTCTGTCTGTTTTAGCGGCCCCTTTTTCGACCACTTTCCAACAATCAGAATAAACCTTACTCAAGAGCTGGTAGTGATGTATGCAGCTACTTTAAGGAGAAGAGTCATTGGAAGGCTCAGTATCCTAGGTTGGGTCGAGGAAACTAGCCCAATAGCAGCAACCAGCCCTCATATAGTTGACCACCACAACAGCACCAACCTCAGCCTTCTCATTAGAAATCTGACAATCAATCTCAGCAGCATTCATATAGGACTCCACAGCCTAACACTGCAACAGTTGTAACACCATCAGACTCATTTGGATTCGGTTCCCCTTTCCCATCCACTCCGTTCATGACCTCCATTGCTGAGCAATTTCTAAAGTTCCTTGCCATACAACCACATGCTATGGCCACTGACAAGCGGGGATATTTGTAAAATACAACTGCACTAAAAGAAAAAAATACATTGATTTAGTTTACAATTCCCTTGTATATCTGCAATTTGAATTAAATGCCAGTTTTTATACAATATGATTAATCTATGATAAGTGGTATTATTTTAGTGGTTATTTGTGCAGATTACTGTTGCTGTGTGAGGAGCTGAATGAGCCAGATAAAAGGAAGTGTTTGGTTTTAATGAAGACAACTCAAATATGAAAAGGAAGTTTCAAGCGATCGAAGAGGTCTCGAGCGATCGAGGTTTCGATCGATCGAATAAGTTCAAGCGCTCGAAGATCCCAGAAGTTCAATCGATCGAGGGATGTTCGATCGATCGAACATGGCTTTTATCAGAAAATATACGAACGCAGCAGAAATGGAATTTTCAACCCTAGCCTTAGGTTTATGTATATATATTCGTATTGTATACGTCCAGAGGGATGCCCACTTCACCTTTTACCAGTTTAAAGAGAGAGTTATAGAGTTTACATGTTTTTGTAGGTCTTGAAGCTTTAATATTGTTTTTGGATTGTTTCTCTTTAGTTTAATACAAGTTCTTCTATTCCAGGTTTTATTATCGCAGTCTATTCACATTTTGGGTACTTAATATTGTAGTTTAATCTGTTAGTATTGGTAGTATCATAGTAGTAGTTTTAAATCACCATTAGTTTTCATAGTTTCATGCTTAAATCACCACCAAACAAGACTTTAATGGACTTTTACGTTAAAAACAAATCTAAGACACTCCAGACGATGTCTGAGTAGTCCCCAAGTTGGGAGATCATGATGAAATTATGATCTCAAGCCTCTGCCATACAGCAAAATAATTCCTGTGTTCGATCGATCAAAGTTTGTTCGATCGATCAGACCAGAGACATTGTCGATCGATCGAAGACATTTCGATCGATCGAGAGATGAGGATATTCGATCGATCGAAAGCGCGTCGATCGATCGAACTCTCTGATTCTTGAGAACATTCTATGCAGTATCCCTAGATTTTCTACTTTAGAGATTCATTGTCAAACTGTCCCTAAATGCTCAGTTCGTCAAAACAATCTCTGAACATAAGGCCTTAACGCATTTTTCTTCAATATCTTTTGCAAACCACCTTCAATGCTAACACCATTGTAGGTGTGAGTCTTAACTATTGTTTTAAACCGCTTTCATGTGTTTCAAATTAATTGTGATGATATCGTCCCGGTCATGAAAGGACTATGGATTCTTTATTCTAAGAGAAATACGGGATACTGTAGAAAATGTGCTCCATTGAGCTTCAATGTAATTGCATGGTAGATGGCTAGGTCGCGGTGGATTCGTGTAATCCCAACACTTTCCTTTTATTAAAAAAAACACATTCTAAAACATCGCCTTAGTTAATTAGTTAATCATTAGTTTAATTTACTTTAGTTGTTTTATTTTTAGTAGTTATTTTGTGGAACATCAATCCTTCATTTGTTGATTTTTATTTTCCTTCTAGAGTTTAATCTAAGTATTTAGTTTATCACCTTCCTTTTATTAATAACATCCATTTGATGTATCTCGAGATCTCGCAATGCTCCGATCGCAATAATCATACGAATGGATGTCATTCTCGTAACAGGAGAATACGTATCAAAGTAGTCTAGACCCTCCTTTTGTCTATACCCTTTGATGACAAGCCTTGCCTTATACTTATCAATAGTACCATTCGTCTTCATTTTCTTTTTAAAAATCCATTTGTAGCCCAATGGCTTACAACCAGGAGGAAGATCTACCAGTTCCCAAGTATGGTTTTGTAGGATAGAATCAATTTCACTCTTGATTGCTTCTTTCCACAATGGACCATTTGGTGATCTAATAGCTTCATTATAGCTTTGAGGCTTACTTTCAATTACATAAGTTAGAAAGTCTGGACCAAACGATTTTGAGGTTCTAGCTCGTTTCCCACGTCTAGGCTCAATATCAACATTTTCTTCTTGGCTTTTACTAGTTTCCCCAACAGCCTCAAATGTGCATTTTTTAGAACTATATTCCTCTTTATAAGGAAATATATTCTCAAAGAAAGACACATTTCTAGACTTCATGATCGTGTTCTTGTGTATATTTGGGTTTTCAGATTTATGTACAAGAAACTGATACGCACTACTATTATGTGCATAGCCAATAAATAAACAATCAACAGTTTTTGGACCTATCCTTTCTTTCTTAGGAGTAGGTACAAGAACCTTTGCAAGACACCCCCACATTCGTACGAATTTATAGGATGGTTTTCGACCATTCCACTGTTCATACGGGGTTTGATCAACTTTCTTTCGAGGTACCTTTTTTAAAATGTAATTTGCAGAGAGAATTGCCTCCCCCCATAAGCTCTGTGGCAATCCAGAACTTATCAACATCGCATTCATCATTTCTTTTAAGGTACGATTTTTCCTTTCAGCAACTCCATTTGATGGAGGTGAATAAGGTGGAGTGGTTTGTTGAATAATTCCATTTTGTGCACAATAGTCAGAATACGGTGCTACATATTCACCACCTCTATCACTTCTTAACACCTTAATCTTTTTTCCAAGTTGATTCTCAACCTCTGTCTTGTATAGAATGAACTTATCCAAAGCTTCATCCTTACTTTTTAGCAAATACACATAATAGTATTTAGTGCAATCATCAACAAAAGTAATAAAATACTGATTGCCACCTCTAGATTGAACCTATTTTAAATCACATACATCAGTGTGGATTATACAAATTATGAGGGGAAAAAAATTTTAAAAATAAAATATTAGATTTAATTTATTCTCTCCTTTGATAATATTTTCAGAAATGGAAAATCAGAATGTGAACACTGCTGCAAACCCACCTGTTGCAAACGACGGTACTACAGGCTCCAACACCGTGGTGATTGGCTCCATACATGTGAAGGTTCCCTCAATCGAAACAGTTCCTGTGAACCATGGGGAGAAACCCGAGAAGTTTAATGGTGTGGAATTCAAAAGGCAGCAGCAAAAGATGTTGTTCTACCTTACCACCTTGAACCTTGCGAGGTTCTTGAAGGAAGAGGCTCCTGTGCCTAATGAAAATGAACAAGACCGAGAGGTTGTGCTAGCTATTGATGCTTGGAAGCACCCAAACTTTCTGTGCCGAAACGATGTGTTGAATGGCTTACACGATACACTCTATAATGTGTATAGTGTTAAGACCACTGCTAAGGAACTGTAGGAGTCCTTAGACAGAAAGTAAAAAACTGAGGATGTCGGGTCAAAGAAATTTATAGTGGGGAGATTCCTCGACTATAAGATGGTGGATTCAAAGACTGTGATCAGTCAAGTTCAAGAGATGCAAGTAATCTTGCATGAAATCCATGCTGAAGGGATGACCTTGAGCGAAACTTTTCAAGTTGCTGCTATAATTGAAAAGCTACCCCCCGCTTGGAAGGACTTCAAGAACTATTTGAAGCACAAGCGAAAGGAGATGAAGATTGAAGATCTCATCGTCAGGCTTCGAATTAAAGAAGACAACAAAGGGGCTGACAAGAATTCAGGGAACTTTGTGGCCAAGGCTAATGTGGTTGAGCACGGTCAAAGTTCGAAAGTGAAGAAGAAATCATTTTCTGGCAAAGGATTCAAAATGGGGCCAAAAGGTGGTATCGCCAAGAAGCAAAAATTTCAGTTTCAAAGAAAGTACTATAACTGTGGCAAAACTGGACACCGGGCTTCTGAATGCCGTTTACCACAAAAGAGAGTCAAAAATAATCAAGCTAATATGACGGAGTTAGATTCTATCTCAAGGGATGTCTCTGACATTAATCTGTCTGTTGTGATCTCTGAAGTGAACTTGGTGGATTCAAACCCAAGGGAATGGTGGATAGACACTGGTGCTACTCGCCACATATGCTCCGACAAAGCTATGTTCACTTCCTTCGAACCAATTACAAGTGGTGATAAGATGTATATGGGAAATTCTACTTCCTCGGATGTTGAAGGCCAAGGAAAAATAATTCTAAAAATGTCTTCAGGAAAGGAGCTAACTCTCAACAATGTCCTATATGTACTGAAAATTCGCAAAAATTTGGTATCCGGATCTCTCCTAAGCAAGCATGGCTTCCGAATGGTCTTTGAGTCAGAGAAGGTGGTGTTGACCAAAGCGGGAATGTATGTGGGGAAGGGTATATGTGTAATGGGATGTTCAAACTTAATGTAGCAACTGTATTCCCAAAAGTTAATAAAATGAGTACCTCTTCTGTTTACTTGCTTGAGTCTTCCAATTTGTGGCATGGTAGACTAGGACATGTTAATTTTAATTCTTTGCGAAGATTAATTAAATTAGACCACATGCCAAACTTTTATATTGATGCAAGTTATAAATGTGAAACTTGTGTTGAAGCAAAGTTAACAAAGACTTCATTTCAATCAATTGAAAGAAGCACTGAACCTCTGGAATTAATCCACACTGATATATGTGATTTAAAAATGGTTCAATCTAGAGGTGGGAATAAGTATTTTATTACTTTTGTTGATGATTGCACTAAATACTGTTATGTGTATTTGCTAAAAAGTAAGGATGAAGCTTTGGATAAGTTCATTCTATACAATACAGAGGTTGAGAATCAACTAAGTAAAAAGACTAAGGTGTTGAGAAGTGATAGGGGTGGTGAATATGTAGCGCCATATGGTGAGTTTTGTGCACAAAATGGAATTATTCACCAAACCACCGCACCTTATTCGCCTCCATCAAATGGAGTTGCTGAAAGGAAAAATTGTACCTTAAAAGAAATGATGAATGCTATGTTAATAAGTTCTGGATTGCCACAGAACTTGTGGGGGGAGGCAATTCTCTCCGCAAATTATATTTTAAATAAGGTACCTCGAAAGAAATTTAATCAAACCCCGTATGAACAATGGAATGGTCGAAAACCTTCCTACAAGTTCTTACGAATGTGGGGGTGTCTTGCAAAGGTTCTTGTACCTACTCCTAAGAAAGGATAGGTCCAAAAACTGTTGATTGTTTATTTATTGGCTATGCACATAATAGTAGTGCATATCGGTTTCTTGTACATAAATCTGAAAACCCAGATATACACAAGAACACGATCATAAAGTCTAGAAATGCGTCTTTCTTTGAGAATATATTTCCTTGTAAAGAGGAATACAGTTCTAAAAAATGCACATTTGAGGCTGTTGGGGAAACTAGTAAAAGCCAAGAAGAAAATGTTGATATTGAGCCTAGACGTGGGAAACGAGCTAGAGCCTCAAAATCTTTTGGTCCAGTCTTCTAACTTATGTAATAGAAAGTGAGCCTCAAAGCTAAAAAATGAAAAATGTTAGAGAGGTCTTGCATACAAGGGAGCCCAGTGCACGAGCCTTTAGTGAGAATTCAGACCATATTGATTCATTTTATGGTGAAATTAATACTGACCCAAACAAACGACTTAAAAAAGGGGGGGTCGAGGAACGGATGAGAACTGCTTCCGGAAGATAGGGCGGAGTAGCATTCCTTTGTTCCGGCCGGTCGAATATCTCGACTTCTCTCGCCTGCTCTCTAACACTTTTCACACTCGGGATGGGAAAGCAGCACCTTAAAGTGTAACCCTTTTGGGGAAAATAACGAAGCTATTAGATCACCAGATGGTCCATTGTGGAAAGAAGCAATCAAGAGTGAAATTGATTCTATCCTACAAAACCATACTTGGGAACTGGTAGATCTTCCTCCTGGTTGTAAGCCGTTGGGCTACAAATGGATTTTTAAAAGGAAAATGAAGACAGATGGTACTATTGATAAGTATAAGGCAAGGCTTGTCATCAAAGGGTATAGACAAAAGAAGGGTCTAGACTACTCTCCTGTTATGAGAATAACATCCATTCGTATGATTATTGTGATCGCAGTGTTGTGATATCTCGAAATACATAAAATGGATGTTAAGACTGCCTTCCTTAATGGAGATTTGAATGAAGAAATCTACATGGAACAACCTAAAGGATTTTCTGCTCCAGGGCAAGAAAATAAAGTGTGTAAGTTTGTCAAATCATTGTATGGCTTAAACCAAGCTCCAAAACAATGGCATGAAAAATTTGACAAAGCTATACTCTCTAGTGGATTTAAAATCAATGAGTGTGATAAATGTGTTTATGTCAAAGACATAATTGAAGGCTATGTCATATTATGTCGTTATGTTGATGACATGCTCATAGTGGGTAGTAATGATAAGATCATTAAATCTACTAAGAAAATGTTGAATTCTAAATTTGACATGAAAGATATGGGACTTGCTGATGTTATATTGGGCATCAAGATCTCTAGAAATACTAATGGACTTGTTCACTCACAGTCACATTATGTAGACAACATTCTAGAAAAGTTCAACAAGTCTGATACTAGTTTAGCTAGGACGCCTGTGGACTTAAGTCTACACCTATCTAAGAATACTGGTGAGAGTGTTTCTCAACTAGAATATTCTCGAGTGATAGGAAGTTTGATGTACCTAATGAGTTGTACAAGGCTTGACATTGCTTATTCTGTTAGTAGACTGAGTAGATACACTAGTAATCCTAGTGTTGAACACTGGAAAGGGATAGTAAGGGTACTGCGGTACTTACGATATACACGTGATCAGGGACTGCACTACATGAGATATCTAGTTGTATTGGAAGGATACAGTGATGCAAACTGGATATCCGATATGAATGATTCAAAATCTACAAGTGGATATGTTTTCACACTTGGTGGTGCAGCTGTATTATGGAAATCTTCAAAACAACTTGTATTGCTAGATCGACAATGGAATCTGAATTCATTGTGCTAGACAAGGTAGCTGAAGAGGCTGAATGGCTTCTCCATTTTGTAGAAGATATTCCAAGATGGACAAAACCTGTGCCAGCTATTTGCATACACTGCGATAGCCAATCTGCTATTGGAAGGGCACAAAGTAATATGTATAATGGTAAGTCTAGACATATTCGTCGTAGACACAATACCATTAAACAACTATTCTCAAGTGGGATTGTCACAATTGACTATGTAAAGTCAAAGGACAATATTGCGGATCTGCTAATCAAAGGGTTAAATCGAGAGTTAGTTAATAAATCATCTAGAGGAATGGGACTAAAGCCTATGACGTTACAAGGGAATGGAATGGAAACCCAATCTACTTGACTGGAGATCCCAAGATCTAGGTTCAAAGGGACAACCTAATTTCATGTACCTTAAGAGAATCACTAAGAAGAAATGTTCTTCTGCCCATTTCTATGATTCAACAGTGATACCTGCATGGTGTGAGGGTAAGCTTAGCTTTTAATGACTATGTGCGTTGGTATAACCAAGCAGAGTATAGCAGGATACTCTAAATAGTCACCTATGTGAATGTGAAGTGGGGCCGCTTCTAAAAGAATTTAAGAAGGGCAAAATTCTTTGATAAACATTCACTGAACCAGGCGAGTGTTCAAGGCCAAAATGAACACAAGTGTAAGAACTAAACTATGTTTGGAAAGCTCCTGTGTGAAGTCTGTCGGTTGTTTACACTAACGGCAATCAGTTCAAGACTACACGTTCACTGGTCAGCTAGTAAATCTGATAGATTTTCACAAGGGAAGGTTCAAAGCCAAAAGCTACCTATCTCTTTGCAGGAGTAATCCGTTGTGGTCTCTCTTGTCGAGTCGTCTCACATCGTTTTGATTAATTTCATTCATGTGGGGGATTGGTGGATAAAAATTAATTTTGGCCATGTTTGAGGTCAAATAAATGTGGGACCTATTTAGAGTTTGAATGGGGTCCTTGTGGATTTGTGTTCTCCTCCATGAAGAGATGAACTTTGGATATGTACATGTCCAAAATTATTGTGGAGTGAATGAGAAATTAATCCATTGAATACATATAGATAATGTAAATGCATGAAAAATGTACATACATGAATGAATGTATAGATGCATTTATTATCATTCATGGGTACATGCATGGAAAATGTACATACATGAATGAATTTATAGTTGCAAATATTCTCATTCATGGATAATGCACATTCATAGATGAATTGCATTTATTCTCATTCATGGATAATACACATTCATAGATGAATCATGTATATACATGAATAAATCTATAGATTCATAGTGTACATACATGGATGAATCCACAAATACATAATGTACATCCAATGAATCCTCTCTCCCCTTAGTCCTACATATTCTGAGCTTTCTCCTCAGAAATTTCAGAGTCAGAAAAATAAGTGCTATTTCCTTCTTTCCAATATTCCTTCTTGAGAGAGACACAGAAAATAGTTGGTTCGCGGAGCAGTCGAACACCGTGCTTGTCTACTGCTGGTTATTACCGCTGTATCCTGGGAGACAGAAGCCGGAGATATCCTCAAGCACTTCTGGTGAGGCGGCGAATCTGTTTTAAGGAAATTGTGAACTATCACAGGCCTCAGTTTGATTAATTCTCAGTTTCTGTTTTATTTTAGTTACTATAATTTTGTTTTCTATAAGCAGTTTCAATTTTTGTGTTATCAGATTATTTCTTATACTGCCCCTGTTTGTAATCTAGAATCTGTTTATGTTTAACATAATTTTTTCAACAATCTTCTGTCTAAGGACTCCAACAGTTCCTTAGCAGTGGTCTTAACACTATACACATTATAGAGTGTGTCTTGTAAGCCATTCAACACATAGTTTCGACACAGAAAGTGCGAGTGCTTCCAAGCATCAATAGCTAGCACAACCTCTCGGTCTTGTTCATTTTCATTAAGCACAGGAGCCTCTTCCTTTAAGAACCTTGCGAGGTTAAAGGTGGTAAGGTAGAACAACATCTTTTGGTGCCACCTTTTGAAATCCACACCATTAAACTTCTCGGGTTTCTCCCCGTGGTTCACAGGAACCGTTTGGATTGAGGGAACGTTCACAGGTATGGAGCCAATCACCACGGTGTTGGAGCCTGTAGCACCGTCGGTTACAACAGGTGGGTTTACAGCAGTGTTCACATTCTGATTATCCATTTCTAAAAATATCATCAAAGGAGAAAATAAATCAAATCTAATATTTCATTTTTTTCTTCCTTTTATTATTATTATTTTTTTCCTTTTTCCCAGTAGCAGAATTTTGTTTTCAGATTATTATTAAAAAAATGAAGGAATTTCAAGATTCTGCTCAAATAGTCTCAAGCAAAACACGATTCTGCACACTTTTTGTCTAATGCAATTTTTCCTGATTCTACACCGTTTGGGCAGAAAATGAGAATTATAGTAGCAGTTTTTTGTAAAACTGTTTTTCAAAATAGTTTCTGTTTTCCCAAAACCGAATCTGTTTTTGTTTTGTAAAATATATAGAATCTGTTTTAAGACTGTTGAAAAAATTATATTAAACATAAACAGATTTTGGATTACAAACAGAGGTAGTATAAGAAATAATCTGATAACACAAAAATTGAAACTGCTTATAGAAAACAAAATTATAGTAACTAAAAGAAAACAAAAACAAAGAATTGATCAAACCGAGGCTTGTGATAGTTCACAGTTTCCTTAAAACAGATTCACTGCCTCACCAGAAGTGCTTGAGGATATCTCCAGCGTCTGTCTCCCAGGATACAGTGGCAATAACCAGCAGTAGCCAAGCACGGTGTTCGACTGCTCCGGTGAACCAACTATTTTCTGTGTCTCTCTCAGGAAGAAATATTGGAAGGAAGGAAATAGCTCTTGTTTTCTGACTCTGAAATTTCTGAGGAGAAATCTCAGAATATATAGGACTAAGGGGAGAGAGGATTCATTGGATGTACATTATGTATTTGTGGATTCATCCATGTATGTACATTATGAATCTATAGATTCATCCATGTATATACATGATTCATCTATGAATGTGTATTATCCATGAATGAGAATAAATGCAATTCATCTATGAATGTGCATTATCCATGAATGAGAATAAATGCAACTATAAATTCATTCATGTATGTACATTTTCCATGCATGTACACATGAATGAGAATAAATGTATCTATACATTCATTCATGTATGTGCATTTTTCATGCATGTACATTATCTATATGTATTCAATGGATTAATTTCTCATTCACTCCACAATAATTTTGGACATGTACATATCCAAAGTACGTTCATCTCCTCATGGAGGAGAACACAAATCCACAAGGACCCCATTCAAACTCTAAATAGGTCCCACATTTATTTGACCTCAAAGTGGCCAAAATTAATTTTTATCCAACAATTTTATCCAAAGCTTAAACTCATGAAGTTAATTGCATTCACTATAGAATCTAATAAATTACAAACCAGTGAAACCACAAGCAGAGATTAAAAAAACACACAAAAAAAAATACACGAATAACATGCAAAGTTTAAGTTATCTCATATTCTCACTAATTTAAGGGGACAAGGGCTAACCCACCACCATCACTTGATTTTGAAATAAAGAAACAATAACATAAAATATAATTTCAATTCAAGCATTGTATAATTCATGGATGTCAATTTGACAATTTCTAGTTGGCTTGAAGGTAAAAAGGGGGAAAAATTACCTCAGTTAGCAAGAAATGGAACCGACCAGGCTAGAAATAGAAGCCTTTAAAAATTGTAATCGCAGGTCGTCTTGTCCATCTCCGATCCCCATTCATTTCGTCCGGCATCATCTTCGGTGGAAGCTTTCTCTGAAAGCTTTCTCCATACGTTCTTTTTACACTGATACGTTATCACTCATACGTAATATACGTAGTATATACTGCTTAGAATATTATATACCCTTATAGTCAAGCTGGGTTGGGCTAGGAGAGATTAAAGATACATGGGCTGGGTTGGGCTGGGCTAGGTGAAATGATAGATAGGTGGGCTCAGCTAGACAACTACTAATTTTTTTTTTCACAAAACTTGTATTGGGCTACAGCCCAGTTGAGCCCAGCGTCGTGTCCGCCCTTGGTACCAAAGTGGCATTATATATGGGCTAATATCACCTACCACCCCTGAGGTTTGAATCAAGAACACTTACCCCTCAGGTTTGAAGAACAACACTTCCCCCCGAGCATTTATTAGTCATAACAAATCCCCCCATCTATTTATTGAACAATGTTGGATTTATTAAAATAGGGAGGCTTGGCTTAAGGTCCTTAAAGTTGGGCATATTTGGATTAAAAGACGGCCCCCATTAACAACAAACTTTCTAAAGACAAAAACCCAAGCCCATTTTTAACTTACATCCACAATATTAAAACATCACTTGTTAAGTTAATTTTACTCTTTCCATTTGACCAAACTAACCTTAAAGGAATTGTAAAATGGCCAAGTCATACGTCCCCTAGCGCACCAAGTCAAAGGTCCCCTGACGCGCCCACATGCAAATTGTCTCCCCATTGCACCAACACGCGCGAATTTTCTCCCAAGCCGCTCACATGGTGTGAGCATTGTACCGTATGATTTCTAATTTCAAAAAATATTTTTAAATTTTAATCGTCCATAACTTTTGATCTACAACTCCATTTTTTGCAAATTTTATACCGTTGTAATCGTGTCGACGAGATTTACAAAATTATTACCATTGTTGATATTTTTTGAGCAAAAAAAAAATTCAGGTTTTTACATATACGAATAATAAGTGAAATTTCACTTAGTACATGAAATATTAAGTGAAATTTCACTGAATATTTATGGAGGTTGAAATATTCTCTATTGTAAGATTTCTTAGTTTAAAAAGGGGCAAATTGAGCAGGTCGCAAATGCTTTAAGTATAGATTAGGGCTTAGTTTGGCCCCCACACGGTTTATAAAAGTATCTAATGAAATTTACTATTAAGTTGTTTGATAATTTTGTCGAGTGACACATTACTCTTCAAAAAAAACATAATGAAGCCAAAAAACAACCTGGAGCTTTTAAAAGCTCCATTCTAGAGTTTTAAAAGCTCCTCCCAAAAAAGCCCTAAGTTCAATTTTTACATATATGAATAATAAGTGAAATTTCACCAAGTGAAAATTTTCATATATGTAAAAAAAATTCAAGTTTTCACCGAGTACATGAAATATTAAGTGAAATTTCACTTAATATTTATGGAGGTTGAATTGGTCATGCACTTAATATTTATATAGTAAACTTGAACTGGACCATCAAATGCTGTGATCACTTAATATTTATGGAGGTTGAAATATTAAGTGAAATTTCACTTAATATTTATGTAGTAAACTTGAACTGGACCATCAGATGCTATGATCACAAGAAAAAAGAAACATAAGATTGACTTGAGTAGTTGAGTAAGATCGACTTGACTAAGATTATATATATATATTTATATATATTAAGTATGACTCAGTAAAGTATGAGCCGTTAATACAAAGTACGTCTCAAATTTCTTGTATTAAAAATGTTAACTGGGCCACAACTCACAAGTACCACTCATTTTCGAATTATGAGATGATAAACTTTTTAGTTTTTACAATGCTATTATGGACATTGAGATCATCCAGTCATTATTCAAGTGAGGGAACTGCACTTCCAAATTCTATTGTGCGCATAAATTCGAAGTTAATGAGTTTGACATAATATGCAATGAAGAGCTGGAGTTTATGTCCCGCAACGGGACATAAAATGCAGTCAAGTGAAATTGCACTTAACATTTTATATATTCAGTGGAATTTCACTAAATATTAAGTGAAATTTCACTAATTATTGATGTATGTAAGAACTTGAATTTTTTTTGCTCAAACCATATTAACAATGGTACTCGTTTTGTAGCTCTCGTTGACACGATTCCAACGGTATAAAATTTATAAAATATGGAGTTGTAGAACAAAAGTTATGGAGGTTTAAAGTTTAAAAATATTTTTTCGAAATTAAAATTTATATGGTACAATGCTCGTATGGTGCAAGCATTTTGGGAAAAAAAAAAAAGCATGCGCGTGAGGTGCATGGGCACGTTGGGTAGGCTTGGATCAAGCGCATGTGGCGATGGGTAGATGCGGTTTTTTTAATTAATTTTTTTTTTTTGTCTTTTGCTGGCAGGACTTCTTTCCAATGTGTATTTTAAATTGTCTTTAATCTCAATAAAGTTCCTCATAATGACCTTTTCACCAATTTTCCCTTTATAATATACCTAATCTACCCTTACCCACTTTTTAGAAAATTGAAATGACCTTGGGACTGCCATAAAGACCAATCTCTTCGGGTCTGTTTGATAAAACTGAAAATTAAATACTAAAAATTAAGTGTTGAATTTGAAATACTGAAAATTTTAAGCCATTGAATTTGCAATATTGAAAATAGTATTTTTAAGTACTGAAATAGACTGCATTCAGTGGTTATTTTCAATAAAAAAAATTTCACTTAAAGTTTTTCATGATTTTTTTGCTGCTTTTTCAATTAAGTGGTGCGGCATCAAACACATTGAAAAAATAGGTGCTAAAAATTTTTAATTTTACGACTTAATTGGGTTATCAAACACACCCTTCCCCTTCCACTTCCAATTGAAAACTACATAAATTTGAAAATTATTTATACCATAAGACAAAAAAAAAACATAATTTTGAAAGAAAGTGGAATGTTTCAAGCATCACAATGTTGAAAATAGATTTCACATTAGTGAAAATTTCAGAAAATTTTGAAGAACTATGAAAATTGTTCAAATAGATTTCAGAAAAATGACTTTTGAAGAATCGTGAAAATAAAAATAAATAATAAATAAATAAAAATTGTAAATACCTAGAAAAGTGGATCATTAGACATTATGTCAATACTTCCAATTAATTTCTTCATTTGTTTTGAGGGCTAGAATGTAATTTTACCGAGGCCGTTAGGTGATGACGAGGGGGAAGGAGAGGGGAGTGTTGTTCTTCAAACGTGAGGGGGGTAATAGACATTTTGTAAATACTTCCAATTAGTTTCTTCATTTATTTTGAAGGCGAGAATGTAATTTTACCAAAGATGTTAGGTGATGACAAGGGGAAGTGTTGTTCTTCAAACATGAGGGGTATAATTGTTCTCTAATTAAACCTCAAGGGTGGTAAGTGATAATACCTGTGAAATTTCTAAACATTATAAAATGAAGTCCTGTATTTTGTTTTTGTATTTCTCGATGTTCTCAGAATTTATACGTATTTATAATTCAACGACTCGAACAATAAGCTACAGATCTGGAAAGACAATTGCACACAAACATGAAAAATCTGTGCAAAACCTGAACTGCACAGCATGTGGCTCGAGATGGAAAAAATATCCCCTTATTCTGGGATTTGAAAGTACAACTTGATGCCATACAATGAAGAAATCAAAGACAATATGGAAGAAAAAGTTAGGGTTTTGGGGTTGTACACCAAAGAAGAGCCAACAATGCTCTAAATATGTTAATTTCTATTCAAGTAATGTCAAAAGTGCACAAGGCTGAGAATAAGAAATATTTATACTACTGTAGACACCGCAATTTTGACCGATCATCGAATTTAGGGGAGTGTTACCTCTAAGTCCGATGATGACAAAGCCCAGCTAACTTAAGGTTTCCAAAGAGGTTCAAGCTCTTCTAAATGCTCTTCAATTCCAAAAGAAAAGAAAAAGAAAGAGAGGAAAAGGGAAGAATAGTAGAAAATGGCATGTGGTGGGTTGTCTGCGGCACTCACGGGCGGCCGGATTGGCAGTCACTGGCTGTCACACCGGCAGTTACTGACAGCCGCAACGGCATTCAATGAATGTTGTGGTAACTTGCCAATTACTGCAAAAATAGAAGTAGTTCTGGAGGCAAGAAAAAGAAAGAAAGGAATGATAAAAAGAAGTTGAAAACAAGGCAAAACAAGATGCACAAAAAGACGGAAGTCTGCGAGTTGTCTGTGGCACTCCCTGAGTGCCGCTGCGGCACTTGATGAAAGCCGTCGAGGCAATCCACGAGTACCGCTTCAGCAGTTACTGAGTGCCGTAGAAAACTCCATCAACTATAGTGTTTTCATGCAGTCTGATTCAAGATAGTACATTTTGTACCATCTAAAGTACACCCGAAATTAGGGTTTTACCTTAAAATCACTAAAATGCCCTTTAAAATTTTGCCTATATAAAGGGAGTGAATGTCCATTACAAGGGATCCTTTTTTTGGTTCTTGGAGAAACTTGAATCTTGAATCTTCTTGAATCTTTCTTTTGGAATCCAAAAAATCTCGTAAACTTTGATTTAGTTGGGAAAATCTTAGAAAAAATTAAAAGGATTAAGGAGTAAGTTATTGCAAGAAAAGAAGAAGAGCTTGATTAAACCTTTGGAAGACCTTCAAATCACAAAGAAGTTGAGGATAATTGGAGGTAAACTCTAGACTAATTAGTACTTAACTTAGGTTTAATCACAATTCATAGAGCTACTTAGGATCTTTTACACATTTTCAAAAAGTCTCTTCCCACCTCATTTCATCACACCCCACTAGAATTGTGATTGAGCCTCCATTTGTTCTTTCATTTGATTTGGATCAAAGTAGCTTTTGGTTTAAGATTAAATAAATCATAAAGCAAAGTTTAACTTGGATATTATTTGAACTTTGATTTTCGTTTCTCTTGTCATATACTCCTCTCTTGGGATTCATGAGATCTTTAATATCTCTTTTGATTCCCTTCAATTGGCCTTTTAGATTCTCTATGAACTTGTGATTCAAATGAGAATAATCACATTCATATATAATTAGTAGGTCCAAGTCTTAGTAATGACTTAGGTCTTCTATTCTTGAAGTCTTATGGAATCCTTACCATATTCCATTGAGACTCACATGGATTAGCCTCTTTTTTTTTTAATCTCCAATGACCATCAATGGGAGGGAAAATTGGCCTTAGGATGAGTCAACCTCTATGGATTGGTTGATAGATTTAACCAAAAAATGATGGACTCAACAAATGGTGCAGTGAATTCATGAACAAATTTTGATCAAGGATTTTTAATTAAATCATGATTCATTGGAATTGAATGAGACCAATTGGAGAGTGTTCATAACAAAAAAATCAACAGCTGCATTTTTTGTTTTGATAAGATTCCATGTTTAAGATGGCTTGGTCTTAGAATTTGAAAACTAGCCATTCTTTATCCAAAATTTCAGAACAGTAAGTCAGTTTTGATTTGAATTTATCAAAGCCTTAACCAAGTATTTTTTACTTTAAATAAATTTTTCTATGAAGTTTAATGTGGTAATTAGATCCCCTAAAAATATTAGAGTCATTCAGATTTATTTACTATTTTTAGAAAATCACAAAATCTCTGAACAGAGAGTTGGTAAATAACCCAATTCCCAAAGATTGAACCATTGGATCTTTGATTTTCTTTTTGGGTTAGAAACTAGAATCACCGAGGCACCTTGTGTCCAAATATCACTAAGATCCAAATGTAGGAATTATGATATTTCTATTTTTAAAGTCCTGGTCTGCTCTATGTAATTTCTGGAATTCTGTCATAGATTTAATAAACTTTGTAAATAATGATCTAAATGACTTTTCAATAACCTAGGGCTTAAACCATGTTTTAATAACGATTTACTAAACTTAAATCCAGAGGTTAAATGAACCAAATCGATGAATATTTCATAGCTTACCCTTGTTCATATTCATGTATTCATATGTATTCATTCATGCATGTTGATACTTAGGATTAGGACTAATTCTTGGCTTAAGTTGCATTTGATTGAACCTAGTTGAACATAACTATGGGTTCCTTATGATCATGTTGGGATTATACCATCTCTATATGGACATTACACTGGCTCCTAGTTGAGACTTGTATATCTATAGAGGTGTTGTTTCTCCAACTAATTAGAAGGAATTCATAATTATATCAACTATTTCTATGATTAGTGGATTTAAGCTAGAAATTTAAGCATGTTATTTAGGACTCTAAAGTATATCTTGTTCAAAGCATGTGGACTAACCCTTTGTTTTGTATCGCTATCGAGGTACAATTTCTCAACCCCTCTCTAGTTTATTTTATCATTTGATTTTAATTGATTTTTAACTTCATGTGCAATACCTTAGCTTAGGTCTTGCCTTATATGTGGATTAGAGACATTTTTCCTAGAATTTCTATTCTTGAATGTATTACACATTTCTATTACGCGGCGGGACCCCGGGTAAGTTCTTTTGTTCCCTATTGCATATCATATTGTTTGATAATTGAATTACTCCGTACATGGTTTTGGATGCTATTTTATCCTTAGCAAGTTTTCACCATTTCCAAAATGCTTGTGTAACGAATATTTATATATATGTATTAGTTCAGGGCATAGTTAGATAATTAATTCGATTAAAAGGATGTCAAGTAGAGGCCGATCATGAGATAGGATGAGAGAGGGGTGTTTTAGTCCACCGAGCTCCTTCCCCTCATTCCATAATCCCCGGACCTAGATATCTCTGGTTTCCAAAAGATCAGTATGCTTTTAAAATGGTTTCTTAATTTTCCTTTAAAAAAATTATGTGGCGACTCATTTTTGTCTTGTAAATTTGAAAAGGTTTAAAAAGCCGTGGTTAAACCGCATGCGATATCCACAATCTGGCGACTCCATTGGGGATTGAACCCAGAATCTCTGGTTTCACAGACCAGAATTTCTAATTTTGTGTTCACTCGAGGATTGGACTTGAAAGCATCCTTTTAATCGAATTAATTAATCTTTGTGTTCCTGTTGCATTACAATTGCATGTCTCGCCAGTCCATTGCACGAAACTATGACCTTGGAGGCTCCGGGCAACCTGGTCAGTCAAGCCATCATGGGACTGTTGGTATATAAAGCATCCTATCAGATGTGTGTCAAAGGTCCCTTACTTGACCAAAACCCGACCATTGCATAGTAGATTCTATAGAACCTTTCAATCTAAGGAAATCAATTCTTGATTAGGATTATATGCTAGGGAGTTTTGTATGCACGGAAGGGATTATTTGAGATAATGACGATACTTACCTGATGAAAGATGTGTAACCTCTTAATCACTTTTGAGCAATTCCTTCTAATGTCCCACGACATTTGGGAATACGCCAATTATGATTATAAGATTACACTTCTTATATCTTGTTAGCTAAGCATAATTGACCTTGTTTGTATCCGAATTCATGAAAAGTACAGTGATAATCCGATCATGTGATCCTTCTACCTAGAGCATTTTAAATACATCTTTGAAAGCAAACAGATTTTTGCCATCTTTATTCCAAAATCGCTCTTTCAAAAATCTTTGGAGTTAACTTTTTGATTAAAGATTCAAACTACATTTTATTAAAATATACTCTCAAAGGAAAAATCCAAAAAATCTGGGAGATTGTTTTTCAAATGAATTCAAATCAAAATTTCAATCCAATCATCTTTGAGGAATTTTGAAATATCCTCATTTTCAAAACAATTCTTAAAGAAAAATTGTTTTTTGAAAGGCTTTTGTGGACACGCGGAATCAGTCGTCACTCTTTTGTTTTGTTTGAAATTGATTTGGATCAAAGAGAGAAAAAGAAGGTCTATTGAAAACAGATACAGATTCGCCACTTGGTCTTTAAGGAACCAAGAAACCTAATTTTGACTCACCCAAACGGATAAAGGGCACCGGCCCTTCATAACCAAAGAACTTGGCTCGGGGTTTTGGTACGAGAAAGGAAGGAGCCTTTGCCACGACTAAAACACCCTCAACTCGTCCCGCCTCTCGACGGGCCTCAATTAGCATCCAAATAATCATCTTATACTATGTTTGGTTCGATAAATAATACTATGATAGTATATTACATCACATCAGAATTTTGAAGTGGAAGAACAAAAAATAAGATATCATTCATAAGATCTAAGCCAAATATCACACAATGTAAAGGTGAGAGATCACACAAACAAACCTAGGGAAAAACATCTAATCACATATCGAGTAATCAAGTTTTCCTTATCTAAGGGGACATGGATTGTTCTTGAAAAAAATAATCATAGAAATCAAAATATGCTTAGCAAGCTAGTATGATGCATGTTAATCTTTGATAAAAGAAGATCTCTCAATCCCCGGGATGGATGAAAAAGGAATATTAGATCGAGGGGGAGCATGAACGTATGATCAAGTTCATTCCTTATAATCTCCTTAGATTAGGAGTCACACAATCTCAAAATCTTGCATGGATGCAATGTATGATCCTAGAATGTACAAAGGTTATAGTGTGTTTGTGTACATGGACTTTCTAAAGTTACTTAGAAGTCTAGAGTATGCATGAATGCATAAAAAAATCATAATAGGATATGTACAAATGTAGTATGGACCACTTCCTAAGATATGAACTAATTTGAAGTACAAATAAGCATCAAATCAAAGAATGAAAATAAAAGTATATTCGCTATGAATAGTGGATAGAACTGTGAATTGACCTTGTAGAAATTGAAAAGTGGGGTAAGAAATATTTTCAATGCATGATTGTTTATGGAGATCATCCTTATTGTGTCTAGAACACATATCAAAAAGCCAAACTTCAATAACTATTACATATTGAGAGAAATCATATAAACAATAGAGGTCACTCAGAAACAGAACCCATACTGTTGACTGAAATGTCAAAACATATTAGAAAATGAAAATAAAACATCTAGAGGCCCATATTATACAAAAGGTTCCTTAAGACACTGAAGTTTAAGAAAAAAATGAGTTAAAACCACTCCTTTTGGAAAAGGTTTCTGTAAAACAAGTTGAATGTCAACCAAGCTGCTGTGACAGCAAAAACAGAATGTCTGGAAGGAATGTTTGGGTCAAAATGAAACCCTTCCGAGTGTTTTCAAGCCAAGCCAAAAATCATGGGTGTTCTATAATGAGTTAGGATGACTTTTCAAGTGGTCTTGTAATCACCCTTTGAGTATTGAGTTCTAGAGAAATCTTTGAACTCAGATCATTCACTATTTTAAAGATTTTTTGGTAAAACAAAGCTTGTTTCTTGGAATCCAAATGTTGGGGTTTTAGAGGGGTTTTGAAATAGGGGTTTTAAAAACACATTTTCAGCACAAAAGGGGGATTAAGACCACTTAGAAAATCAACATCAAACTCATCATCAAGAACTCCCAATATTGTTTGCACAAATATTGTTTTGTTTGAGAATATGACTTCAATAATACATATGAATGTATTGAAGTTAGAATTATCATCCATCAAACATGTCTTTGAGGTCAAGAGCTACTATCCATAAGGATTCACTCTCCTCAAACAACATGTTATCTAGATGATAATAAACATGTAAGTAATCAAAGAAAAATAAAAAAGAAATGAGGTGAGAAGAGATGAGCATAATATGAACAAGCAAATAATAACAATCATTAGATGATAATCAATGTGATTTTAGACTTATAGCTTGGTGTTTCACTCATAGATATTGACATTTGGACATGGAAGTAGCTTCCTAACTCAAGATTGCTCAAGAATGGTGGTTGGGGAGGATTTGAATGTGAAGTATATAGAAGGATAATGGAAGAACATGAGTTTAGAACTCACTTTCTATAGAAAATCAGTGGAGGAAGCTCCATTTCTCACTTCTAACTCTAAGCATATCTCTCATTCTCTCTACAACTTTTCCAAGCCTTGCACTTGGCCCCCCTCAAATGAATAGCAAAGGGGGGTTTATATAGGCCAATTTGGCGTGGTTTTGGGATTTAAAAAGTGTTCCCATTGGTCCCAAACATCTGTGAACAAGAAACTACGTCGTTTTGGCTTTCAATTATTCAATTTGGACCCCCAAAATAAATTACAAAAATGGATTTTGCGGGGGTTGAGTGTCGTCGTGGTACTGGTCATGTGCCGCCGCAGTAGTGGCCCAGTGCCACCGCAGTAGTGGCCCAGTGCCACCGCAGCACTGCTCCTCAGATGCCCAAAAATTTGTATTTAGGCCCCCATAGGTTCCAGTATTCGCGAAAAGGCACTATTTCGTCCCAAATTCACAGAAAATGCGTACGAACTCCAAATTGAGCTTGTGATATATCGTTGGAAAGGTAATAGAGTCTAATTTTCATAAAAAATAGTTTGGAGTCAGGTTTCTATGAAAAGTTTTGCGGTATTTGCGATAAAAGCTGATTTGATTGTCTTTTTTTACCTTTGGAAATCCATAATAACTTCGTTTTGAATTCAAAAATTATGTGCAATATACCATTGGAAAGCTATTGACCTCTAGTATTCATGAAAAATACTTGAAAAATGACACGTCACTCGAGTTTTAAAGTCAACTTTTAGGTCAAATCGGTCAAACCTGGGATCTATAGGAAGTTCTGGGAACCTCTGGGAGCTCCCAGGAGCTGACATTTTCGTCCAATTTTCTTTTAAAACTCATTTTAGTACTTTTCACATGATCTAGAAAGATCTTGGAACTTTTTGGAGAAATTGAATGATTTCGGTCAAATCTCGGTCAAACTTGGTCAAACTTGGGTCAAACCGGTCAATAGGGACTTTCCGAGAACTTCCGGGACTTCTGGGAGTCTCTGGGAGCTGATGATTTCATCTGATTTTTCTTTAAAACTCATTTTATCACTTTTCTTATGACGTAGAATGTTTCCATAACTTTTGGTCCAAATCAGGGAGTTTTTGGGCTTTCAAGGACATTTTGGTCATTTTAAGCATTTTGAGAGATAGAACTAACTTCCAAGAGTCCTTTTTGAGTCTTCTTAGATCATTGTGAGCCACCAAGCTATGGGTCTCCTAAATTTGATAGCCAACAAAATGTGGTGTCTACAGCTTTCCAAATAAAATTGTAAAAAAAATTTTATACCCAATCCTTGAAGGGGTAATAAGGATCACAATGAAAGGAGAAATTAGCACACTTAACATGGGTGAGGATTTTATGTGTTTATATATCTATATGCTAGAATTAGGATTTTCTTTTCCTTATGCATATAGAGTAGTCATACACTTACACACACACACACACACACACACACACACATGTATTACATCCGTGTGACATATGAACCATTCCTAAAAAAAGTTTTACCTAGAATTTGCAATCAATACAATCAAATAAAAAGGATAATGGTAAATGAAAAAGAAATGACAAAATGAAAATTCTTTTCTAGGGCAAAAATAGCATCTGGTTCGGGCATTGTCTGGTTTAGAGGTCCCAAATCAAGGTTAGTAAGGAGAGAAAATAACTAAAATGGCATACAAAGGGAACACCAGGGAAGTAGCAGAATTGAGGGCAATAGTAGAAAGGCAAGAAGAGCACATGAGACGGCAGGCTGAGAACATGAACTGTATGATGAACATAATAGAAGCAATGACCCACCAGCCGCCACCCACAAATCCACAAGTTGTCGACCCACCCCCTCCAGTAACGAGAGAAAAAGACTGGTTTGATGATCAGGAGGCACAGAGGGCTGATCTACTACGAGCTGACAGACAAAGAGAAAAGATTGAGAAGGAAAAGGGTAATGGCTGAGAAGGTTGAGAAGCTTGAGAGAATGGTGCGTATGGCTCAAGGAGTTGATACCTACTTGCTGGAATTGGAAGGGCTATATGATAGGGTCTATGAGACGCTGCTTGTCGGTTTTAAAATGCCAGTTTTTGACAAGTTTGATGGAATAGGGAATCCTCGTAGCCATGTGAGGATGTGCATCGGGGCATTCCAGCCTAGTGGGTTGAGCACTGCCATGATGGCCGTCCTATTTCAGCAAACTCTAACTGGGGCTGCCTTGGCCTGGCATCTCATACTCGAGCCAAGCAAGACTAGGGTCTGGGAAAAAGTGGTTAAAGCATTTGTAGTACAGTATGAGTACAACTCAGACTTGGATGTCATAGTCCAGGATTTGGAAACCACTAAACAAGGGAGCAAGGAATCATTCGCTGAATACTTGAGTCGATGGAGGGGAAAGGCAACTAAGATGGTGCAAAGGCTATCTAAAAAAGAACAGATCTGGATGCTAATGAAGAATCTCTAACCTGTCTGCCAAGAAAAGTTGAGGTTCCAATCAATCAACACTTTCACCAAAGTCTTTAACGTGGGGACAAGGATAGAGGGCGCGATCTAGGAAGGGTTAATTAAGAAAGAGGAGCAACCAAACAGGTATAGGAGGCAAAACTACCGGTCAAATGGAGGACATTCGGGGGTCACTCTGGCCCCTACCGAAGTCAATGCAGATAAGCCACCAAGGAAGTCCTTAGATTTAGGGGTGTCACTATCAACCGCCCTTGACAGGCTGATGGCAAAGGGACATCTTCGCCTGCTGGAGCCTCGATTTTTACCGAATCTGCATCCGCCGAGCTTTCAAGAGGATCTCTATTACAAATTTTACCAACAAAAGGGTCATGCTACGGATCGGTGCACAAGGTTTAGGCATGAAATTCAAGATCTCATTGATAACAAAGTAATGTCAGAGCCACCTGTCAAAGCTCCGAACGTTACTAGAAATCCACTACCAAATCATCATGTTGTATTACCACCATAGGGCCTCTTTTTAGGATCGGTGGAGACGACCTTCGATCCATCCAAGTTGATCACTAGAGTGGGGAAACTGAGGAGGCCTTGCTAGTTGCCAAAAGATTTGATAATCTGTATGCTGGGAAATCAGTCAAAAAGATGTGGAGAGGGAACGGCAACAAATGGATTGGTGGGGTGAAGAAACTAACAAAGCCGATAGCAGAGATATAGATCAGGTGGAAGATGATTTATGGTACAAGAGTGATGAGGAGACTGAAGTAGGGAAAGAAGGTTCAAAAGCTACTGGGGAAATAGACAATTTGTGGACATGAGAGGAAGTCAGTCACCTAACCCGATTAGGGAGACACTTTAAACCACACAAGCTAGAGAAATATCACCCAGGGAGAGAATTAGATAAAAGGAAAGGGTAAGATGAATACAGAAGAGGAAGAGGATAGTGTTTGAAGCAAATGAAGAAGACACAAGCCAACATCACCATCTGGGGGTTGTTGATCGCTTCTAAACATAATAGGCAGGCAGTCCTAGATGCCTTAAATAGTATGATGTTTCTATCAACACAGCATCGGAGGACCTAGTGGGAATGATCGGCAGAATTCCGACTCTGGCTATTACCGTCTCCTTAGATGACTTATCCCCCGAAGGGCCCGTTCACAATAAGCCATGTTACGTTACTATTGAATGCTTGGTAAATACTATACCTACTTGTCTTGTTGACAACGGGTCTGCTCTAAACGTGTGTCCATTTCGAACAGCCAAACGGATGGGTCTAGATGAGTTAACTTTCATACCATCTGACCAATGGGTAAGAGCATATGACAATACTCAGAGGACGGTCATGGGTATAATCTTCCTCAATCTCACCATCAGACCTTTGGAAAACGAAGCTGAGTTTCAGATCATCGACATCCCGGCCTCCTTCAACCTGCTGTTGGGTAGACCATGACTAGATAGTCTCGGTGCCATACCATTAACAATTCATCAAAAAGTCAAGTGTGTTTGGACAAACAAGATCTGCGATATTCTTGGGGATAGTTGGGTCTGTCCGTCTGAAGCTTCGTCAAGTGCATCGATTTTAGAGGTACAATTGCAAGAAAAGGAAACAAGTTTGGGAGGGTTTGAGTTCATCAACATATTGGAAGGAGCAAAGCCGAGGGAGTTCCTACCACTATATTTCGATCAATATGCAAGCCCGTTAGTCACCGAAATTATGAAAAAGGTGGGTTTCTTCCCATAAATGGGGCTAGGTAAAAATCATCAATGTTTGCTGGAGTTTCCAAGGATCCCCACACAGACTCACACACATGGTCTGGGATATCAGCCATCGAAGAATGAATTGAAGGAAAAAGAAAAACAGTTGATGCACCAATGATCCCTTATCAGAAAATGCTCAATGTGTACTTTGTGAAGTAAGGAGAAGATTTCCCCTTCTGTGGCATTCCAGAGCCATGGGTGGATTGGAGAGACAATTTCTTGACGCCAGAGTTTGAGATCTTCTTCTCCCATGAGTTTTCCAAATATGAAGACCCACATCTGCAGATACCCGTAAAGTCTGCCACTGTCAAAGATTTGGATCGGTATGCTGGATGGTCCGGCTATGCAGACTCTGTTTGATGAGGGAAGCACCAAGACCAAAGGGAATGGTCAAGAAGAGATTGCAGAAGCCAAAATTGAGGAAGAGTATGTTGAGGATATGGTGGAAGGGGAGCTGGGTAAGAACATGGAGAATGACGAAGGCAAAGAGAATGAAGCAGAAGTAGAAGAACAAAAAAATGAGGGGGAATTTGAGAGTGAAACAGGGAGCCTGCCGGGCTACCATACCGTGGAACTCAAGAAAGGGGTCAACAAAGAATGGGTTTTTGAGTCTAGTGATAAGCATCCCCCCTCTCCGGAGTCTGTAATGGCCCAAATGAGGCATCTTACTATTACTACATCTATTGTAATCACCCCAAACAAAGTTAATAAAAGTATGACTAATTTTGCCTACTCGAATGCACTTAATGAATGTGATGACCATGAAATACCAAGTGAAATGCAAAAATTAATTGAAAAAAAAAAAGAAGAATCTACATGTAAAATCATAGAGGACACTCAAACAATTAATCTGGTAAATGAATATAATCCCCAAAATATTTGTATTAGCTCTACACTTAGCGATGAAGAAAGCAAAGAATTAATCAGTCTATTAAATGAATTCAAGATGTTTTTGCATGGTCTTATAGTGATATGCCAAGAATTGATCCAGAGATAATCCAGCATCATATCCCTCTCTTTCCTCGCTGAAAACCAATAAAACAAAAATTGAGGTGAATGAGGCTTGAATGGGCACTTAAAATAAAAGAGAAAGTTGAAAAGCAATTAAAAGTCAGATTCTTGATGGTCACCGAGTATCCCAAATGAATTTCCAATATTGTGCCGATCCCGAAGAAGGATGGTCGTGTTAGGGTGTGTGTTGATTTTCAAGATTTAAACAAAGCAAGCCCTAAGGATGATTTACCTTTACCTCATATCGATGTACTAGTTGATAACACTACAGGGCATGAACTCTTGTCTTTTATAGATGGGTTCTCAGGATATAATCAAATTCTCATGGCACCCAAGGATAGGGAAAAAACCACCTTCATCACACCTTTGGGTACGTATTGTTACAGGGTAATGCCGTTTAGACTCAAGAATGCAAGGGCAACGTGTCAACAGACCGCCACCACATTGTTACACGACATAATTCATAAGGAAGTGGAGGTATACATAGATGATATGATTGTGAAGTCTAAGAAGAGGGAGGGACACCTGGGGACCTTAATGAAGTTCTTTGAGAGGTTGAGAATGTTTAGAATGAGGCTAAACCCACAAAAGTGCACTTTCGGAGTCACTACAGGGAAGTTGTTGGGATTTCTTATCACCCAAAGGGGAATAGAGGTGGACCGGACCAAAATTAAAGCCATAACCGAGCTACAGCTGCCGAAAAATGAGAAGGAGCTGAGGGGATTCTTGGGTAGGATACAATTCATTAGCCGCTTCATCTCAAAACTCACCTTAACCTATGATCCATTGTTTAGATTGCTTAAGAAAGGGGAAAAGTTCAAGTAGGATACCCTATGCCAACAAGCCTTCGACAAAATTAAGATCTATCTCCAAAACCCATATGTCCTATCACCACCTGGCCTCGGAAGACCTTTGTTACTATACCTTTCAGTGTCTGAAGATTCGATGGGATGTATGTTGGCCCAAGAAGGAGAACAGGGGCACATAGAGAAGGCCATTTATTACTTGAGCAAGAGGATGACTGGATATGAGCTGAAATATTAAGAAAGCCTGTTATGCCTTAACCTGGTGTACCCGTCACCTTAGACACTACATGTTAGCCTTTTGCATAACCCTAATATCCTGAATAGAGCCACTCAAATACCTATTTAAAAAACCTGCTTTAACCAGTAGGATTTCCCGATGGACCATGATGCTAGCTAAGTTCGATATCAAGTACATCATTGCCAAATTAGTAAAGGGAAGGGCTGTCGCTGAATACCTAGCCGATTTTGCAATAGAATCCAAAGAGAAAGGTGAGTTTCGATTCCCAGATGAAAGGGTGATGGGGATAGAGGAAAATCCATGGAAAATGTATTTCGATGGAGCAGCTAACCAATTAGGCTATGGGGTCGGAATCATCCTTGTAGCACCTAATGGAACTCCTACTCCATTAGCAATCAAGCTTAAGTACAACTCAACCAATAATACGACAGAATACAAAGCGTGCATAATTTTGATAAAAGCAGCATTGGCCTTAAAAGTGGAAAGGATTGATCTTTTCAGAGATTCAAACCTGATTATATCCCAAGTGTGAGGAGATTGGAGGGTAAAGCAAGAGAAGTTAAGACCTTACCACGAATGCCTTGAGAGCTTAAAGGTGCGATTTAAGAGGATTTCATTTTATTACCTTTCCCGTGAGGAGAATCAGCTAGCCGACTCCCTAGAAACCCTAGCCTCAATGATACAAATCCTCTCAGGAACCATCATGGTCCCACTATCCATAGAAGTAAGAAACCAGCCTTCATTTGAGGTGATCGTAGCCATAGAGGAAGAAAGTGAAGTGCCTTGGTATGAAGATGTGTGGATTTTCATTAAAAAGGGAGAGTATCCGGAAGGAGCTTCAGAGAAGGCTAAGGCGATCCGAAGATTTTTTGCTCAATTTGTTATCTACGCGAATAAGTTGTGGAATAAGTCTTACACCGGATATAACCTGGAGTGCCTATATGGAAAAGAAGCTAAGAGAATGATGGAAGAAATACACGAGGGAGTTTGTGGCCGCACATGAACGCACATATGTTGGCAAAAAAGATAATCTGACAAGGGTATTACTTGATGACCATAGACAAGGATTGCTGTGAATATGTTAGAAGATGCCATAATCTGATGCATAGTACCCCACCATCCCAACTCTATAGCATGACCACACCTTGGCCGTTTTTCATATGGGGAATAGATATTATTGGTGAGATAATTCCAAAGGCCTCCAATGGGCATCGATACATAATTATGGAAATTGACTACTTCACCAAGTGGGTAGAAGCAGCATCGTATGCAACTTTGAAGGCTAAAGATATGGTGAGCTTCATCGAGAAAAATATAATTTGTAGATATGGGGTCCCGAATGAGTTCATTTTAGACCATAGTAGTCATTTCCAAGGCGAAGTCATCTCGCTCTTAGAGAAATACAAGATCACCCGCCACCAATCTTCCCTGTATAGACCACAAACGAATGGGGCAATGGAAGCAGCAAATAAGAATGTCAAAGCAATCATGTGGAAAATGATGAACATGTATAAGGATTGGCATAAGAAGCTGCTGTTTGTACTGTGGGGATACCAGACCTCTATTAGAAGCTACACCATATTCGTTGGTTTATGGGATGGAGGTTGTTCTTCCGATTGAGGTGGAAATACCCTCTTTTAGGGTTTTGGCAGAGTATGAAGTGACTGAATTATAATAGATACGAGGAAGGCATGAGGATTTGATGTTACTTGATGAGAAAAGGTTGGCCGCAATAAACCATACTCAGGGATATCAAAAGAGGATAGCTTGAGCTTTTAATAAAAAGGTTCGCCCAAGGAAGCTTGCTGAGGGTGACCTGGTCCTCAAAGAAGTTAAAGTGCCTGTTTATGACCCCAAAGGAAAATTCAAACCCAATTGGGTCTGGCCATACATCATTAAGACTCTCCTTTTTGGAGGGGTCGCCTATCTTATGGATTTAGACGGGGTTGAATTTAAACAGCCGATTAACCTCGATCGCCTCAAGAAGTATTTTTCTTGAAACCGTTCCTTTCAAAACCTCTGACGTTGATGAACTACGCTTGACCTGATTCCCATTAGGGGATACGTAGGCAACCTGCCCGGTTTAGTTAATTGCCTGAGTGGCACCTTCCTTAAAGTCTTAAATCGAACTACTTCGGACCTGATACCCACTCAGGGATAAGTAGGCGGGCCCTCGAAAGCCTTCGGTCCATGAAAAACCTAAAAAAAATCCATGTGCTAAACTAGGGGCAAACTTATGTTTGCTCGAGACCATGTCAAAGCCCCATAACCAGGGGCAAACTTCGTTTGCTATTCGAAAAACCCAGTTATTTCCCTTAACCCGTCTTTGGATCTCCAGGCTATCAAAATAAGTACTATGAAGGAACAAATGAGAACTGACAAGCGGGGGTATTTGTAAAATACAACCTCGCTAAAAGAAGAAAATACGCTGATTTAGTATACAATTCCCTTGTGTATCTGCAATTTGAATTACAATGCTAGTTTTTACACAATATGATTAATCTATGATAAGTTGTATTGTTTTAGTAGTTATTTGTACAGATTACTATTGCTCAGTGAAGAATTGAATAAGCATGATAAAAGGAAGTGTTTGGTTTTAATGAAGATAATTCAAACATGAAAAGGAAGTCTCGAGCGATCGAAGAGGTTTCAAGCGATCGAGGTTTCGATCGATCGAGATAAGCTCAAGTGCTCGAAGATCCCAGAAGTTCAATCGATCGAGAGATGTTCGATCGATCGAACATGGCTTTTATCAGAATATACGCGCACGTAGCAGAAATGGAATTTGTAACCCTAGCTTTAAAGTGTAGTATATATATGTGTTATGTATACGTCCAGAGGAGGACCACTTGAATTTTTATCAGTTTTAAAGAGAGAGATAGGGAGTTTTTATAATTTTTTGTAGGTTTTGAAGCTTGGATAGTGCTTTTGGATTGTTTTCGATAGTTTAATACAAGTTCTTCTATTGCAGGTTCTGTTATCACAGCCTATTTACATTCCAGTTGCTTAATATTGTAGTTTAATCTGTTAGCATTAGTAGTATCATAGTAGTAGCTTTAAATCACCATTAGTTTTCATCGTTTTTATGATAAACTCACAACCAAACGCGGCCTTAATGAACTTTTAGGTTGAAAACAAATCTGTGACACTCCAGACAATGTCTGAGTAGTCCCTAGGTTGGGAGATCACGATGAAGCAGTGATCTCCAACCTCTGCCATGCAGCAGAATAATTCCTATGTTCGATCGATTGAAGTAGTTTCGATCGATCAGACCAGATAATAGTCAAGCGATCGAAGAAGTTTCGATCGATTGGGAGATGAAGATGTTCGATCGATCGAGAGCGCGTCGATCGATCGAACCCTTTGATTCTTGAGCAGTCTTTTTGCAGTATTCCAAGACTTTCTGTTTTTGAGATTTGTTATCAAATTGTTCTAGAATGCTTAGTTTGTCAAAACTGTTTCATTACTTTAAGCCTTAAGGCATTTTTCTTCAATAACGTTTGCAAACCATTTTGAATGCTAACACCATTCAGAATGCAAGACTTAACTATTGTTTTAAACCACCTTTATGTGTTTTGGAAATAAATGTGATGATGTAGTCCTAGCCATGAACGGGCTATTGATTCTTTATCTTTAGCAAATACGGAATACTGTAGACAGACACGCTCCCTAGAGCTTTAAATGTAAACTGCATGGTAGATGGCTAGGATGTTGTGGATTCGCATGATCCCAACATTCCCTTTTATTAAGAAAAACACATTTTAAAATCTCGCTTGAATTGATTAGTTAATCAGTAGTTTAATTTAACTTAGTTGCTTTATTTTTAGTAGTTACTTCGTGGAGCTTCGTGTTCTAAAACCTTTTAAATATTGATTTCTATTTTTTTTTCTTTTAGAGATTAATCTAGGTATTTAGTTTATCACCTTCCCTGTGGGATCGACCTAGTCTTAACCAGATTACTACTTGCACGATTACCTACACTTGGGTATAGCACACAAGCGCACACACATTTTTAGCCGTGTCAAGTTTTTGGCACCATTGCCGAGAAAAGCGACAAGCTAACGCTTAGATTACCTCAATCTATCTTTACCTCTTTCTATTTTCTTTTGTCTTTTATTCTTTAGATTAAAATCTCTTTAGGAATCTTTTCCTTTTCATGTCCGATAATTCCATTGAAGGAATTTTTGGAAATCCATTCTACTTAGCCGATTCCTCTGATTCTATTAATCCCATAGCCACACCTACCAATTCAATGGCTGACAATCAAAGTGATAATGGTGAGAATGTGATCGTACCAATTGATGATTCGCTTCATCCTTTGTGCAACCTCATGACACCCGAACACGCACCTACACCTTCTTGTATTCTCATTCCACCTCATGCTAGCGAATTTCAATTTCGCAACGGAATGATTCAACTCCTTCCAACTTTTCATGGAATGGATAGCGAGAAGGCATATCTATATGTCAAGGACTTCGAGGATGCTTGTGAAACATTCTCAAAAAATTGCCTTGTAGATGTGACATGTCTAATGCTATTGCCTTTCACTTTGAAGGATAAAGCAAAAGTGTGGTTACTCACCTTGAAGCTTAATTCGATTTACACCTGGCATGCGATGAACACTGCGTTCTTAAAGAAATTCTTTCCACCGCGCATGACCACTGAGCTTAAACGACAAATTAACTCTTATAAACAAAAGAGCAATGAAACCTTCACTCAAACTTGGGAGTGTTTCAAGGATTTGCTTCTCTCATGCCCACATCACGGGTATAAGAAATGGCGAACCATAAGCTACTTTTACGAAGGGTTAAATGGTGAAACTAAAAAGCTAGTTGAAACCATGAGTTCAGGACCATTTCTTCACAAAAACACCGAAGAAGCAGAAGCTCACTTCGAGTGGTTAGCTGAACATGCTCATGAATGGTCCAATTCATAAGATGTCCCACGCTCACAGATATCCTGTGTAGAGGAGAAGAGTCTATACCAATTAAAAAGTGAGGATCATCTAATGAGCAAATATGAAGAACTAGTTACGAAGGTAGAAGAGTTGGCAATGAAAGGAGAGAGTTCTAAGCATGTTTTACCTGAAGAAACATGCGGCACATGCAACATGTTGGGACACACCAATCAATATTGTCCCAATGTGCCGTACTTCCAAGAACAACCGCCCATGGAAATGAATGCCATGCAAGGGTATAGGGGGGTGGGGAATTCCTATAATAATAACAACGTTCAGAATAGCAATCGATGGAATCACCCCGGGTTTGATTGGAAAAATGATGCTGGGACCCAAAACCAATACCAACAACAATAGCCCTACAATAACAATAATCACTATCAAGGGCAATACAATCGGCAGCCCCAGCCATTCAATCAAATAGATCACACAATTACATCCAAGCTCAATCCTCTAATAATTAGTAATCAAATGTTTACGTGACACCTCATAAAAAGGTGCAAGATGAAGATCCACTCTCTAATGCAAATTTGACACAACAGTTAATTCAAATGATGAGTAAAATGTCCGCAACATTAGAGAGAATGGATGCACAACAAGAGGGACCGAGTGGAACATTTCCTGCTCAACCACTTCAAAACCCTAAGGGATTTAACAATGGTCCCAGTTGACACGAGATTTTTCTTGTGCGCTCTTGTGCAGTACCCAAGTGTAGGTAGACGTGCAAGTAATATCTGGTAAGACCAGGTCGATCCCACAGGGAAGGTGTTGACCTATCGAATTAGACTAACCTCTACAGAAAACAAAATAAAATAACTAAGTTTGAATGATGGTGCAGAACACGAAGTTCCACAAACTAAGATTACTAATGAAAGTGATTAAAATTAACTAAACAATCTAGCTAGCTATTGAAAACAATACTTAGAATTAAGGAGTTTAACTTTAAAAAGAAAGTGTTGGGATTACACGAATCCGCAGTAACCTAGCCATCTACCATGCATTTACCTTGAAGCATAATGGAGTATATTACCTACAGTTTTCCGTATTCCTCAAAAGAAATAAAGATTCTATGGCCCTTTCATGACCGGGACCATATCATCACAGTTAAATTAAAATACACAAAAGCGGTTTAATTCAATAGTTAAGACTCGCATCCTCAATGGTGTTAGCATTGAAGATGGTTTGCAAAATGTATTGAAAGAAAATGCCTTAGGGCCTTAGTTTTAAAACTGTTTTGACAGACTGAGCATTTATTTGGGACAGAATGATAACAAGTCCTAAAACAAAAAGTCCTGGAATACTGCAGGTAACATCCTCAAGAATCCGAGAGTTCGATCGATCGACGCGCCTTCGATCGATCGAAGACCTTCATCCCTCAATCGATCGAACTAACTTCGATCGCTTGACTGTCTCTGGTTCGATCGATCGAACTGACTTCGAGCGATCGAACACAGCGATTACTCTGCTGCATGGCAGAGGCTGGAGATCACTGTTTCATCGTGATCTCCCAACCTGGGACTACTCAGACATCGTCTGGAGTGTCGAGGATTGATTTTTAACGTAAGAAAACTTTAATACCATGTTTGGTTGTGAGTTAATCATTAAAACTATGAAATCTATGGTTTTACCAATGTTTAGCATGCAATATCACGAGATGATTGATTAAACTACTCCTAATACGTACAGAGTATGAATGAACAGTATATAGATAACCTGGAATAGAAGATACTTGTATAAACTTCGAAGAATCCAATCCACAATATGAGAAATCAATGAAAAACCTACAAAAACCAAACAAAACTCTCTATCTCTCCTTCTAAACTATTAAAAAATGTAAAAGTGGGCGTCCCCTGGACGTCTACAAAACACATATATATAGAAAAACCTAAAGCACTAGGGTTAAACCCGCATTCTGCTGCGCACGCAAATGTTTCTGGAAATACCCCGTTCGATCGATCGAACAGATCTCGATCGATCGAACCCTTGATCTTCAAGCGCTTCTACTCTCTTCGAGCGATCGAACCTTCGATCGATCGAACCTTCTTAGAGCGATCGAACTTCACTTTTTAGCTTTGACTTCTTTTGTTTGCATTCCAGCATTCCATTTATTCTGATATTTATCTGTTTAGTTCGCACAGCAGTGATCTGCATAAACAACAGCTAAAACAATACAACTTATCATAGATTAATCATACTGTATAAAAATTAGCCATGTAATGCAAATTACGGATAATACGGGAAGTTGTGATCAAAACTACTACAATTCTTCCTTTTAGCGCGGTTGTATTTTACAAATACCCCCGCTTTGCACCAGTAATCATGAACAGGCAAAAGCTGTGACTACTATAAGAAGTGGCAAGATTATATATACCCCTCTCTACTTCCGAGGAGTATGAAGAGGACGAAGTGGTAACTAAAAACAAACCGTCTACTCAAGAAGAGGAGGAAACCAATAATAATGAACCATTAGATGCACAAGATGAGGCTCCTAGAGAAGTAGAAGAAGTTGAAAGAAGGCCTGGAAAGGAAACAATAAAAGACGAATTACCTAAATGCCCATTCCCTGCGCCTTACCCTCAAAGGCTTAAGAAACCCAAAAATGAGGCAAAGAATTAGGAGTTCTTGGAATTATTTAAGCAAGTAAAAATAAATCTTCCACTCCTTAACGCAATCAAACAAGTGCCGGCCTATGCTAAGTACCTTAAAGACTTATGCACGGTCAAGAGGAGACAAAGTGTGAAGAAACATGCTTATGTTGCTTGCCAAGCAAGTACAATCATCCAAAATGAATTACCTCCAAAACTCAAAGACCCCGGTACCCCAACTGTCTCGTGCCAAATTGGGAATCAAAGGATAGACAATGAACTCCTTGATCTAGGAGCTAGTGTAAACCTACTGCCATACTCAGTTTATAAACAACTAGGGTTGGGTAAACTCAAACCTACCCGAGTTGCATTACAATTGGCAGATAGGTCAGTTAAATACCCTAGAGGAATACTAGAGGACGTTCTAGTGCAAATAGACTCCTTCGTCTTCTCGATCGATTTTGTAATCCTGGACATGGAACCTGTGCCTAATCCATGTTCACAAATCCCGGTAATATTTGGACGTCCATTCCTCAACACCATTGATGCCACAATAAAAAATAAGAAGTGGTATTATGACCATCGTATTTGGGAATATGACTCTGAACGTAAAAATCTTTTCAAATCCCTGACCTAAAGAATAAGAGGACGAAGAAGAAGTTAACTTCATCGAAACGATCATTGAAGATGAGACCGACTTCGTTGATTATAAAGACCCTTTGGAGGTAGTAGTGTCACAATTTGACACTATCTACAAATTCAACGATTCTACTCCTCTAGATGCCATTTTAAATCACACCTGCCTCATGATGGAAACGAAAGAGGAGGATACAGCTGAATGCATGTGGATAACACCATATGAACCATTACCTCCAAAAAAGAAACTAGTCATACCTTCTAATTTTCAGTTTCCCAATTTGGAATTAAAGGAGCTTCCAATAGAGCTCAAATATGCCTTCCTAGGGAGTGAAAAGACTTACCCCGTCATAATTTCATCCACTCTTAGTCTGGAACAAGAGGAAAAATTAATCCAAATGCTGAAACAACATAAGGGAGCGTTGGGATGGACTATTGCCGATCTCAAAGGTATAAGCCCGTCCGTGTGCACCCATAAAATATATCTGGAGGAAGACGCTAAACCTTTGCGACAAATGCAAAGGCGTCTGAATCCAAATATGCAAGAAGTAGTCAAAAAAGAAGTCCTTAAACTTCTCGATGTTGGGATCATATACCCTATATCTGATAGCCCTTGGGTTAGTCTAACCCAAGTGGTGCCCAAAAAGGCAGGTATAATAGTAATCCCAAACAAAGACGGTGAATTGGTACCAATACGTGTCCCCACCAGATGGCGGATGTGTATTGATTACCGAAAATTGAATACTGTGACTCGGAAAGACCACTTTCCATTGCCATTCATGGATCAAATGCTAGAACTAGTGGCGGGTCATAAATATTATTGCTTTCTGGACGGATATAGTGGCTATAATCAAATTGAAATTGCTCCTGAAGATCAGGAGAAAACAACTTTCACATGTCCATTCGGTACATTCGCCTACCGTCGTATGCCTTTCGGCTTATACAATGCACCTGCTACCTTTTAACGGTGTATATTGAGCATATTCAGTGATATGGTCGAACAAATACTCGAGGTCTTTATGGATAATTTTTTGGTGTTCGGCCATAGTTTTGAAAATTGCTTAGATAATCTGGAACATGTGCTAGCAAGATGCGAGGACAAACACCTAGTACTAAACTGGAAAAAGTGTCACTTCATGGTGAACAAGGGAATTGTCCTCGGCCATATTATTTCTGATAAGGGCATCCAAGTTGATAAAGCAAAAATCGATATTATCTCAAACCTACCTGTCCCCCGTATAGTTAAAGACATCCGCTCTTTTCTGGGACACGCAGGATTTTATCGTCATTTTATGCAAAATTTTAGTGCAATTTCCCGACCACTTTGTCAACTCTTAGTCAAAGACACACCTTTCGAGTGGTCGGATAATTGTCAAACATCTTTTGATGCACTAAAAGAACACCTTACCTCCGCACCAATAATACAGGCACCCGACTGGAGTTTTCCTTTTGAACTAATGTGCGATGTTAGTGACTACGCCATAGTGCAGTCCTAGGACAAAGGAAGGATAATAAGCCCTATGTAATCTACTATGCCAGTCGAACACTCAATGAAGCTCAAATAAATTATACGACCACTGAAAAAGAGCTACTGGCAATAGTCTTCGCTCTAGATAAATTCAGGTCATATCTAATAGAGTCCCCAATTGTCTGTTTTACAGACCACTCGGCCCTCAAATACCTGTTATCTAAAAAGGATGCAAAGCAAAGGCTTATCCGTTGGATACTCCTACTCCAAGAATTCGACATCACAATCAAGGATAAAAAGGAAGTAGAGAATGTGGAGGCTGACCACTTGTCTCGGTTAACATTTACTGACAACACTGAAACCATACCAATTAAAGATGAATTCCCAGATGAGCAACTGATAACTGTTTCCAGTTTGCCTTGGTATACGGATATAATAAATTATCTTGTTACAGGAGAAACCCCGAGTCATTGGTCAAATCAGGATAAGAAACGGTTCTTTTCGTTCGCACGTCATTTCTTTTTCGATGACCCTTACTTATTTAAGTATTGTGCTAATCAGGTCATCAGACATTGCGTTCCAAATGAGGATATAATTGTGATTTTAGCCTCATGTCATTCTGAAGCCTGCGGTGGTCATTTTGCTTCGCAAAAGACCGCACAAAAAGTCCTACACAGCGATTTCTGCTGGCCCACTATGTTTAAGGATGCCTATTCTTTTGGAAATTGTGCCAATGCTGTCAAAAGCTTGGTACAATTTCAAAAAGGAATTCTATGCCTTTAACCCCCATTATCACAATTGAAATATTCAATTGTTGGGGCATAGACTTCATGGGTCCGTTTCCAAAATCAAACAACTGCGAATACATACTCCTAGCTGTGGAGTATGTATCAAAATGGGTAGAAGCGATACCGACAAGACGCAATGACCACAAAATGGTTATGTCTTTTCTTAAGGAACACATTCTATGGCGTTTTGGAACCCCGAGGGCACTAATAAGTGACCAAGGCAAGCATTTCTGCAACAGGCCTCTAGTATCACTCCTCAAAAAATATGGGGTCAATCAGTTAGTTTCAACAGAAAGGATTGGGCATATAAACTAACTGATGCTCTATGGGCATACCATACTGCTTATAAGACAAACCTAGGGATGTCCCCATATAGGTTAGTATATGGCAAAGCATGTCACCTCCCTGACGAAATTGAGCACAAAGCATATTGGGCGACACGCTCATTGAACTTCGACATTAAAAAGGGAGGTCATCTCTAAAAACTCCAGTTGGCTGAACTGGAAGAAATACATCGAGATGCATACGAAAATGCTAAATTACACAAGGAAAGAGTGAAGGCTCACCACGATAGAACGATCTTTCAAAAATCATTCGAGCCGGGGCAGAAAGTCTTGCTGTATGACTCTCGCCTCCACCTTTTTCCAGGTAAGCTCCGATCCCGGTGGACAGGTCCATTCCTTGTCAAATTTATTTTTCCACATGGGTCCGTCGAGCTCATAAATCCCAAGAACAAAGATTATTTCAAGGTTAACAACCAATAGTTAAAACTGTTCTTGGAAAACTTCCTACCAGAAGCTGAGCACATCGAGCTAGATGAGCCCAACTATCCCTCCACCTAAAACACCAAAGCGTGTTCACATTCTGTTATTGTATTCTTTCCTTTACTGTACATTATTTTTATTTCATTTATTTCTGTCTCTTTTTTATTGTGACCTCGATTCTAAACTGCTATTCCATTCTATGTCTCACCTGCAGGCTATTAAAAATATGAGGGATGACGACGTCCATTCAATCGGGTCATGGGCTGATTCAGAATATCCTAATCCTCCATGGACGATAGAGGAGATTGCATTCTGCCTCTCTCCCTATCAAGGGCCCAGAGCAGACGATGTTATTGACTTAACCCAAGCGTACATCCATTACGATCCTGCACTCCTCCAAATTAATCCCTTCGCGCATATGGACTTCCCTGAAGAGGAAGGCGAACCAGAGGGATATGTTGTTGGGGAAGTTGATGATGCCCTCTTGGAACAATGGAAGAACGATTCGATGTGGGAACCATAAGAAGAAGATGATTTACAGGATGTGGTGCCTGAACGCCACAACGCTGTCTTCACTTATGTTGATGACTTCTTTGTCATCGAATTGGTTCCATACATTTATGTGCACTTAAGTTATTTGTTGTTCCAGCTGCAATGCCCCCTACCTGCTAGTGTACACAGCTATATCATGCCAATAGTGAGGTAATGTCCTTGTCACATTTCTTTTTCTTCTTGTCTTTCTGTGTTTATTCCTTTCTAGTAGTTCTTTCGCTTGTTTTACTTAATTCCTTTCTTTTTGGTATTCTTCTTGTTTTCCTTTGTCAGAATAATCACTATGAATCCAATGTTACCACCATTGTTCCTCCTGCATCAACTGTTCCATGGACTTGGACCATACATAGTGCCCCCGGGTACTCCGCTCAAGAGGAAAGTCCGTTGAGAAATTACACTCCATTATCTTTGTCTCCATCAGGATCACCTCTTGTATGCACAATCAATTTCTCAGAGATTTCAGACTCATTCGATGATATTCTTGCTGCTTTTCGACTGTTTTAGAAAAGGGAATCATCATGTTTGGAATCTACACTCGAAGATGTGGCGAAAGAAGAAGCAACTGCGGAAGAAGGAATATTTTTGTTTGAAAATTAGTGCTCTACTTCAATTATGCTTTGTCTTTTGATCATTCTTTTATCAATTGAAGTGTACTCCTAGGTAAAAGTTTTAGTAATTTCAGTTTTATTTTTAGTTTTTCTTTATTAATAAGGTCGTTAGTGCCAACTTTGGAATTATAATGTTGCACCATGGATGCTCTTAAATAGTTTTATTTATAAAATTTGTGACATTTTACTATGTTGATGGTGAGTTCTGGTTCACATGTTTGCATTTACACTATTTTATCATCTTCCTGTATGTCCAGAATAAGTTTAGTTAGTTGGGGGTGTACAGTTTTCAATTCATAAGTATTTTAGAATTTTCAATCTCGATCGATCGAACTCATTTCGATCGATCGAAGGCGTCACATCCTCAATCACTTCAACAAGTCTCAATCGATCGACCGTTCGATTGATTGAACTTACTCAATCGATCGAGACTCGTATTTAAACGAGGCATCCCACAGATGTTTCATCAGTTCTCTCTCTCTCTCATAACTCTCAAGCGATTGGCGACAGAGATAACTCAATGATTGGTTTCACTTCCCTCCTCATACGCATTATTTGTGACTCCTGATCAACCCCATTATCATCATCCTCATCTACTCATTGTTCTGCACAACACAGTTATCAAGGTAAGGTTTCCATGGCCCCTCTATCCATTTCGAGATTAAACTACGAGGGCAGTGCCCCCGTTGACCCTAAGATCCATTTGTACCATGTAAACTTATTTCTTGGTTTTCTCGGTTCAATTCTGTGATTGTATGTTGTCGCTGCATTTTCACTGTGTTCGGTCGATCGAACCTTTGCAGTGGCAGTTTTTTTTTTCCTCTTTGCTTTGATTTCCTATTATCAATTGTTTTCTCTTTTCTTTTTCAAATTTCAGGTCGCCCACTATGAATCCTATGACGGGCTATTTTTGGGAGAATTTTTTCGACTTTGCTATACCAGATCCTGTCCCCGGTCATGGGTTCTGTCATTTTTTGACCAGTCTTGCTACACTCGGTTCTTCAGTCACCGTAAGGTGATGATAGAGAGACCCTTCGAGATGACCTGGCTTTCCGCTCCATGGTTCTTAGCCAGAATCAAGGATATGCTGCGATGGTATGAGATGTTGTCCCAGCCCAAATGGGTCAATATTTCTTGGGTGCGGGAGGTCCGCGCAACGATGATTAAGGACCCAACTGCACCATTCACTTATCGTTCTTACTTCCGTGACCGGGAGATCATCGTCAGTCCTGCCACTTTATCTGCTGCTATAGGAGTCCCAGAGGAGCCGGAGTGTGTTTGTCCTCACCGTGTGGGAGCTCCCAAGATTCCTCATACCACGATTGTGAGAGAGATTATCGACGGTGCCGTCCAGTTCTGGAACGGCGTGTCTCATATTGAGGATCAATTCTTGACTGACAAGTACCACATGCTCCATCTAGTCCTGTGTAATTGTATCTTCCTGACCTCTTATCACAAGAAGCTGGCAGCTTGGTACGTCAGGGCATTGTTCTGTGTGGGGACTGGGAAGCGGGTTTGTCTTCCGCGAGTATACATCTAGTTTTTGGTGCAGCCTACACGCTATATTTCGGCCAAGAAGCACCAGAAAGGTGCGTGGGGCATTGACCGCATCGTGACCCAGAGCGGATTACTCCCTCGGGCTACCGATGTTTTTCAGGCTTCCTCGAGCTGATTTGGTGAGACCGTCGCGCGCCGCTCTAATGCTCAGGAGAGAAAAAGGAAAGGGAAGGGCAAAACCAAAATTGGAGCAAAGAGGAGGCGCGGAGGGATGGAGACTGAGGATATAGCTTTTGGGACGTCGACGGAGGCTGAGGAGCATGATTCCGAGGAGGAGGTTGATCCTGTTGAGGAGGTTGAACGTTTTGAGTTGAGAGAGCGGCCTAAGGCTCCCGCCCAGGGAGAGTCTTCTTCTTCTGTGCCTCTCCCGACTGTTCACGAGTTACTTATGATGGAGAGGGAGGCCCGGATCAGACTCGAGGGCAAGATGGACCGCATGACGACTCTACTTGAGGTGATATTGATTCAGATAGGGGTCAACCAGTCTCTACATATACCTCCACTACCCACTACTAGACCTTCATCCTCAGCTCCACTTTATGCTCCATCTACATCGGCGGCACCGCCTTCTACTGAGACACTATTTCCACCACCTCCAGTTATGGCTGACCCATTACTATGTACACCAGCTGCCCCGACTGTGAGTGACCCGGTGACGGCTACTACTGTTGCTGAGGGTGGAGATGTGGATACTCTAGATGTGCTGATCGAGATATTATCCGATGTCGCCGATGATGCCTAGCCCAGCGTTTGTGGACATTTGTGTTCTCTCCTCTATAGTAGTTTCTTGTGTTTTTTTTTGGATATTTTGGACTGATTGGATGGTTTGGTTATTTTGGACTTTGGTTATTATGGATTTTACTATCACTGCTCTGTTGTTTTCATTATTTTATCATGCCAGTGATTGGTTATGTGATTATGTATGGATCTCATGCTCTATCTTTTCATATTTTATTTTGTTTGATCTTTTGTATGTCTTTACAGATTGCTATGCTTGTGGTGTTTGTTTGGCATTATCAGGTGATATCTCTCTCATTATTTTGAAAATCAACTTCTGAGGACATTGCAATTTTCAGTTGGGGGTGGGATATAGATAGATAATCACCTGCACATAGTACCTGCACATGTTTTTACTTAGCAATCTGGATAACTTTATTGCACATATCGTACAACCTCTATTAGAATTGAATTAAAAGTACAATCTCTATTAGAATTGAATTTAAAAAAAAAGGAATTTTACTTTCTGAAATTTATTAGTAGAACAACTTTGAATATTCACTCTTATTCAGCTGTTATCAAGCAATGATACATTCATATTATTCTCATCTTTTTATGAATTAAGTTCACGCGTTTTTCTAGTTTCACTAGGATAAATGCATATGTTGACCATTCATGTATCCAAAAATCCTTTTGCACATGTTAATAGCTATGTAGAAAACCTAAAATAAGGGCTAATACGACTTTTGTGCTTTAAAGAATAAGTAGTGGAAACTAGTCACCCTTAGTGAGCTTTTGAATCCAATCTTCAATTATGAGGGAATTATAACATTATTCGAATTGTTTGCGTATTAAAATTTGTTGAATAGTCTCTAATTCTTCATTTTGGCTGCTTATTAGAGGAGAACGTTCAGGATTTACCAATTAAACTCAATGAACACTGAAGTGTTAAGAACTAAGAAGTTGAGAAAATGATTTAAGCCATCATCATTCGCTCCTTATCTTTCCATATATCGGTATCAACATTCCAGAATATGCGTTGTTCTCAATCCCACAACTAGTAAATATTGCCAAGCCTATTATGAAAATCTAAATCCCTAATCTTACGCTTTGACCTCAATGAACCCCGTTGCACATCTAATATGATTAAATTGTTGAAGTGTGTGACGAGGAGGGAGTAAATGTGGGAGGGGTTGCATAAAAGAGAAAAGGAAAGAAGAAGGAGTTCAGTATTTAAAAAAAAACGAATGGGGTGAGCTTCATCGAGAAAAATATAATTTGCAGATATGGGGTCCCGAATGAGTTCATTTCAGACCATGGTAGTCATTTCCAAGGCGAAGTCATCCCGCTCTTAGAGAAATACAAGATCACCCGCCACCAATCTTCCTTGTACAGAGCACAGACCACAAACGAATGGGGTAATGGAAGCAGCAAATAAGAACGTCAAAGCAATCCTGGGAAAAATGGCAGACATGTATAAGGATTGGCATGAGAAGCTGCCGTTTACACTGTGGGGATATCAGACCTCTATTAGAAGCTACACCATATTTGTTGGTTTATGGGATAGAGGTTGTTCTTCCGGTTGAGGAGGAAATACCCTCTCTTAGGGTTTTGGCAGAGTATGAAGTGACTGAATTATAATAGATACGAGGAAGGCATGAGGAATTGATATTACTTGATGAGAAAAGGTTGGCCGCAATAAACCATACTCGGGGATATCAAAAGAAGATAGCTCGAGCTGTTAATAAAAAGGTTCGCCCAAGGAAGCTTGCTGAGGGTGACCTGATCCTCAAAGAAGTTAAAGTGCCTGTTTATGACCCCAAAGGAAAATTCAAACCCAATTGGGTCTGGCCATACATCATTAAGACTCTCCTTTTCGGAGGGGTCGCCTATCTTATGGATTTAGACGGGGTTGAATTCAGCCGATTAACCTCGATCGCCTCAAGAAGTATTTTTCTTGAAACCGTTCTTTTTAAAACCTCCGACGTTGATGAACTACGCTTGACCTAATTCCCATTAGGGGATACGTAGGCAACCTGCCCGGTTCAGTTAATTGCCTGAGTGGCACCTTCCTTCAAGCCTTAAACTGAACTACTTCGGACCTGATACCCACTCAGGGATAAGTAGGCGGGCCCTCAAAAACCTTCGGTCCATGAAAAACCTAAAAAAAAATCCATGTGCTAAACTAGGGGCAAACTTATTGTTAGCCTTAAGGTATATTAAGGCATATTTAATTATGTTTTGATGATGTAAAATATGCTATGATAATTACATGATTCATATTGATTTATTCTTTGTTATTATCATAGTCATTTTTATGCTCATATATAATCTCATGTATTAATATTGTATCAATGTTTTAACATCTTTGTGTGCATGAGATTTAATTGATGTAGATCAAGATTACAAGGAGCTCAACAAGGATCAAGCTTGAAGACTTGATGATATTTCATCATTGGTTGAAGTCTAGGACCATCATTGTAAGGCATCTTGATCTCACACTCGTAGGGGCTCAAACAAACTCTAAAAGTTAAAGTCTTGGAAATAAATTTTAAGTGGATCATATTTAAAGCAATGCCCCAACCAATTGGAAAATAATTAAATTTTGAATCTTTTATGGTTGGAAAGGTATTTGAATCTAGTTTCCAAAACATCAAACGGATCCCAAATCCGATTTTTGTAGAGGGAGTTATGGCCATTTTAGTGGAGATGTGTATGGCTGTCAAACAGGGAGGGGCAGTCGACTGAGGGCCCGATGCAGTCGACTGAAGTGAGCAGAATGCAAACAAAACCCTCTGTAAACACATCTCAGTCGACTGCTTCAAGGCCCAGTCGACTGCTTCAAGGTCTAGTCGACTGAATCGACCTGAAAGGCAATAACAGCTATTTTTCAAAGGGGTTTTTAATTACCAAACTTGCCACTAACGGCTATAATCTTCCAAGGCCTATAAATACATGTTTTCCTAAGCTATTTGGGGTTGAGATTTTGATTGGAAAACATAGTATTGATCACACATCTCTTTGATCTTTAAACATTATCATTTAAGCCCTAGTTGTGTGAGTTTATCAATTTGCTCAAATCTTTCATTTGTATTTGTTGAGAGAGCAAAATTGTAGTGAGCTTTAATTGTATTATCCACTCTAGAGAGAGAGTTATCAATTTGTAAAGGTTGAGGGTTAGTAACCCTTGTGTGCAAAAAAGAGGTGTTCTTCTTTGGGAGAGATTGAAGGCTCTTGTAACGGTTTGGTGCACACCCGTAAGTGCTTCGGGAATGGTTTGGTCTACACCCGTGAAGTAGATCGGATTAAAGGAATACTCAAGAGGTGTTCTTAAGGGGTGGACGTAGGCAGCGGGGTGCGATTGCCGAACCACTTAAAAAATTGGTTTGCAAGTATCTCTTCCCTTATCTCTTTACATAATTGCTTGTGATTGTGTTTAATTTGCTATAAAGTTTTTAAAAGTTTAAAATTCCGCTAAAACCTTATTCACCCCCCCTCTAAGGTTTCCATATTTGGGCCAACAATTGGTATCAGAGCCTCGGCTCTTCTTTTTCAAAAGATTTTTAAAAATCTAGAGATAAGATCCAATGGAATCCGACTCGTCTTGCATTTATTATTGTAAGGGTCAATCAACATTAATACCACCATGTTTTAATGGCTCAAACTATGCCTATTGGAAAAATAGAATGAGAATCTAAATGATTTCTCAAGATTTTGATTTATGGCAAATCGTGGTCAAAGGGCCTCATCTACCTACAAAAATTGAAAATGGTTATTCTATTCCAAAGACGGTAGATGAATATAATAATGCCGATAAGAAACTCATAAAAATAAATGTTATGGCAATGAATTTATTATATTGTGGTTTAGACCCAAATGAATACAACAGAATTTCAACTTGCGAATCCGCAAAAGAAATTTGGGATAAAGTTGAAAATGCTCATGAGGGAACAAGCCAAGTTAAAAAGTCTAAAATCAATTTGCTTGTTCAAACTTATGAAATGTTTAAAATGTTGCCATATGAATCTATTGGAGATATGTTTTCTCGTTTTACCATTCTTATTAATAACTTGAAAAACCTTGGTAAAGTTTATACTAGTGAAGACAAGAAATTGGAAGTGAAAGAGGCCAAAAGATGAGACATGGCTTTAAAATCCTCAAGCTCAAAGAAAAAGAGGAAAGATGTTGAGAGTGATGAGGATGAGGAAATGACAAAGATCACCCAAAAATTTGCAAAGTTTCTAAAGAAAGAAAAATCGGGAAAGAAGTCACTTAAGGAGGAAAAACACAAAAAGAAGACAATCAAGGCCACTAATAGTAGTTCCGAGAGCGAATCATCGGACAATGACTCAAATGGTGAAGAGATTGTCAATCTTTGCCTCATGACAATGGAAAGGGCCTCTCCTACTTTCTCAGCAAATGTTGCATCCAAGAGGTGCTTGGACAATGGTTAAATCTCTCAACTTAAGCCTAGTAGGAGTAGGTTAGATTAACTTGTTTCGATATTTCTCTTGATTTTGATAACATGCTAATCTTGTTTGATTTATTAAGTTATTTTGTTTTGATGTTAATAGCTATTTCATCCTCCTAAGGAGATAATGCATAATGTTGATCCCATAATTAGTATTCATTCATATATATATATGTTGAGGGAGAACATATTACTATGTTCATCTTAGTTGGCTTAATTTGTTGGTATCATGATATTACGCTCACTTAAGTTACTTTTGGTATCTTATTGCCTCCATGATATGTTTTTTGAGTTTTTCAAATTTATTATTGGTATCTTTTGGGAGAATATGCTCTCTATTCATATCTTTAGGTACCTTTTATCCTTGCACATGATTAGGGGGAGCACATTCATGTATTCATTTTCTCACATGTGGTTATATTTGTTTATTTTTTGTATCAATTTGGCTTTTTAATTTGTATGCCTATTGTGAGGGGGAGCTTTATGTTTTATCCCCAAATCTTTTTGATAATGTCAAAGGGGGAGAAATATGATAAGTATTGGGGAGAATTATTTGGGTAGTTATCATTCATGTTCTTTAACATATGATATCCATTATGAATGATAATATGAAAATGACCAAATGTGCTTATATTGGCAGATCCTTCATTGGTTGTTTGCCATCATCAAAAAGGGGGAGATTGTTAGCCTTAAGGTATATTAAGGCATATTTAATTATGTTTTGATGATGTCAAATATGCTATGATAATTACATGATCCATATTGATTCGTTCTTTGTTATTATCATAGTCATTTTTATGCTCATATATAATCTCATGTATTAATATTGTATCAATGTTTTAAAATCTTTGTGTGCATGAGATTTAATTGATGTAGATCAAGATTACAAGGAGCTCAACAAGGATCAAGCTTGAAGACTTGAAGATATTTCATCATTGGTTGAAGTTTAGGACCATCATTGTAAGGCATCTTGATCTCACACTCATAGGGGCTCAAACAAACTCTAAAAGTTAAAGTTTTGGAAATAAATTTTAAGTGGGTCATCTTTAAAGCAATTCCCCAGCCAATTGGAAACTAATTAAATATTGAATCTTATATGGTTGGAAAGGTATTTGAATCTAGTTTCCAAAACATCAAACGGATCCCAAATCCGGTTTTTGTAGAGGGAGTTATGGCCATTTTAGTGGAGATGTGTATGGCTGTCAAACAGGGAGGGGCAGTCGACTGAGGGCCCGATGCAGTCGACTGAAGTGAGCAAATTGCAAACAGAACCCTCTGTAAACACATCTCAGTCGACTGCTTCAAGGCCCAGTCGACTGCTTCAAGGTCCAGTCGACTGAATCGACCTGAAAGGCAATAACGGCTAGTTTTCAAAGGGGTTTTTAATTACCAAACTTGCCACTAACGGCTATAATCTTCCAAGGCCTATAAATACATGTTTTCCCAAGCTATTTTGGGGTTAAGATTTTGATTGAAAAACATAGTATTGATCACACATCTCTTTGATCTTTAAACATGATCATTTAAGCCTTAGTTGTGTGAGTTTATCAATTTGCTCAAATCTTTCATTTGTATTTGTTGAGAGAGAAAAATTGTAGTGAGCTTTAATTGTATTATCCACTCTAGAGAGAGAGTTATCAATTTGTAAAGGTTGAGGGTGTAGACACCCCAATTTTGACCAAACGTCAAATCTAGGGATTGGTTACCTCTCAAAAGACCGATGATGACAATGGCCGGTGACATTCGAAGATTTTCCAGGAAATTCAAAATCTTCAATTGATTCTTTAAGACAAATTTCAAAATAAAAAATATAAAATATAAAAAGGAGAAAGAAGAGAGAGAGTTTGGGTATTTGGGAGAAACCCGAACATTGAAGAACACATGAGGAAATCAGTCTGAGAATTTGCTCAATATATATATAAAAGAAGAGTTTTGAAAAGAAATATAAAATAAAAATGATGAAAAATGAATTTTAAAATAAAGAGGAATTTTTTAAAAGAAAAGGAAGAAAAGAAAAGGAAAAAGAGAGGAGGAATAATACATTTAGAGCATATATTATGGATGTATTCTTAATGGAATATATTACAAATACAAGTATTTTAACATAATTCGTCAATAATTAAGCTTATGTTAATATATATGTTAAAAATTAAAAAGTAGGGCAAAATTCAGTTAGCCCCGGCACGCGACAAAGCCGGCGGCACTCAGCGAATGCCGCCTGGCATTCAGCGAATGCGCTCGGCACTCAGCGAATGCCGCCTGGCACTCAGCGAATGCCGCCGGGAGCCGTCGAGTGCCGCTGGCTGTAACAGACTGCTTTTCTCATATGTTCTAGAAGAAAACTTTGCACATGGGTCTCCACCCGAATTTACCCATTTATCCTTGAGATAATGAGGTCTATATAAAGAGACCTTCATCTTCATTTGGGAAGGGGGAGCTTTTTTTGAATCATTTTATATACATACAAGATATATACTTGAGTTTTGGGGGAGAGAGAGGAATCATATAGAAAATTGAGAAGAAGAGAAGAATTTCTTGAAGAATTGGAAGAACTTTGAGGAGAATTTGAAGATCTTGGAAGAGCTTCACAAGAAATTGAAGAATTCTTTGAGGTCATAGAGGTAACCTCTTAATCCTTGGTAGAGTCAGGACAATTCAATCACAAGTTCTTAGATCTAGGAACTTTTCACATTTTCAAAACCTCTCTTCTTACCCCATTTCATCACACACCACTTAGAGCTTGTGATTGAACCTCATAACACTTCATTAATTTGGATCTAATTAATGCCTTGGGTTTGAGATAAATTAGTTTTGAAGAATTTGTGTTCCTAAATAAAACTTTGATTTCCTTTATTTCTATTTCATTCATAAGGTTCATGAGATCTTCCATATCTCATTGAAACTCTTTGAATTTGATTCCTTATTCTCCTATAACCTTGTGATTCATATGGAGATTAAAATGAATCATGGTCATAATCTACACATAGTTGGTGAGATACTAGTATCAACTCATGACTAGGATCTCTTTACTATGAATCTTATGGGATTCATACTATATTCCATGGAGATTAGAGTAGATTTGTTTTTTTTTTAGTCTCCAATGACCATCAAATGGTAGGAGAAGTAGTTTAGTTTAAGTCCATCTCTATGGCTTAGACTAATCTCTTCCTTGGGTTTTGAGAAGTTCTCTATACTTCATCCAAAACCTACATGTATAGATGTCCTTAGTCTCCAATGACCATCAAATGGTAGGAGAAAATGGTTTAGTTTAAGTCCAACTTCATGATTTAATAGTTGGGGTTAACAAATAAAGTGGAACTTGACAAATGAAAATAGTGAGTTCACAAACTGTTTTTGATCAAATATTTTTAGTTCGAAATCTAACCGTTGAAATCAAGTGAAACCAACGGGAAAGTGTTAATAACACAATGTTCTACCGCTGTAATTTTTGTTTTAAGGTAGTTTCATGTTTAAAATGGTTTGGTCATGAGTTTTGTGAAGTAACAACAATCTGCCCAGAATTTCAGCACAGCAACACTCTTTTGGAATAAATAAATCGGGATTTTAATAAAGTATTTTTGACCCAAACTAATTTTTTCTAAGTAGATTAATGTGTTAGGAAGGCACCCCAAAAAGAATGAAGCAATTCAGATTTGTTTGCTATTTTTAAAAAATCATACAAGATCTCTGGACAGAGAGTTGTAAAATCCTGAGTGAGGTCTAGTATTTTCCGTATTCCCGGAGATCTAACTGTTGAAACCTCGATTTTCTTTTTGGGTTAGAAGCTAGACTCACAGAGGCATAACATATACAAAAATCAATAAGATCCAACCGTTGGAAGTATTTTATTTCTATTTGTTAAGATCTGGTCTGCTCTCTGTAATTCATAAAAAAACTGCTACTGTTTTTGTCTAATCTTATTTATTTCAACTCAAATGGTTCCCTAATGTCTTGGGACCCAAATCATGTTTTGAATAATGATAATTTAGCTTAAATCCGGAGGCTAAGTGATCCAAATTAGTGAATAAATCCATGTTTTATTCTTATTCACATTCATTCATTCATGTACATAAATGCTTATAATTAGAACTAGCTATTGAATAAAGTTAGATTTCATGCTTAATAGATCTAAGCTAGAGAATTGGGATTGATTTTTTGATATCATATTATTATGTGATGCATGTGGACTAATCTTTGTTTTGTAGCGCATTTGAGGTACAATTTCTCATCTCTTCTCTGGTTTATTTACTTCATTGATTTTAATTGATTTTCGACTCCATGTGCGACACCTTAGCTTAGGTTTTGCCTTATGTGAATATGTGAATTAGAGACCTTTTCTTAGGCTTTGTATTTTGTGTATGCATTGCACGTTTCCATTTCGCGGCTGGATCCCGGGTGAGTTTTCTAGCTCTCTATTGCATATCATGTTGCTTGCTACTTGAATTACGTGGCTTATGAATGATTTTTTGTCATTAGCAATTTTATACCATTTCCAACATGCTTGTGTAATGTATATGTACATATGTATTAATTGAGGGCATGCTTAGATTATTAATTTGATTAAAAAGGATGTTGAGTAGAGGCCTATCGCGAGATAGGATGAAAGGGGGTGTTTTAGTCCGTCGGGCTCCTTCCCCTTTCATTCCATGATCCCCGGACCCTGTTTATCTTTGGTTTCGCAAAAGATCGGATTGCCTTTAAATTGGTTTCTTAATTTTTCCTTTTAAAAATTAAGTGGCGACTCATTTGTTTTTTGAATTTGGAATTTGAAAAATATTTTAAAAACAAAAGTGGGCCCAAATGCCGGTATCCACAGAGGGTTAGTAACCCTTGTGTGCAAAGAAGAGGTGTTCTTCTTTGGGAGAGATTGAAGGCTCTTGTAACGGTTTGGTGCACACCCGTAAGTGCTCCGGGAACGGTTTGGTCTAAACCCGTGAAGTAGATCGGATTAAAGAAATCCTCAAGAGGTGTTCTTGAGGGGTGGACGTAGGCCGCGGGGTGCGATTGCCGAACCACTTGAAAAATTGGTTTGCAAGTATCTCTTCCCTTATCTCTTTACATAATTGCTTGTGATTGTGTTTAATTTGCTATAAAGTTTTTAAAAGGTTAAAATTCCGCTAAAACCTTATTCACCCCCCCTCTAAGGTTTCCATATTTGGGCCAACACTTATGTTTGCTCGGGACCATGTCAAAGCCCCATAACCAGGGTCAAACTTCGTTTGCTATTCGAAAAACCCAGTTATTTCCCTTAACCCATCTTTGGATCTCCAGGTTATCAAAATAAGTATTATAAAGGAACAAATGAGAACTGATAAGCGGGTGTATTTGTAAAATACAACCGCGCTAAAAGAAGAAAATACGCTGATTTAGTATGCAATTCCCTTGTGTATCTGCAATTTGAATTACAATGCCAGTTTTTACACAATATGATTAATCTATGATAAGTTGTATTGTTTTAGTAGTTATTTATGCAGATTATTGTTGCTGAGTGAAGAATTGAATAAGCATGATAAAAGGAATGGTTTTAATGAAGACAATTCAAACATGAAAAGGAAGTCTTGAGCGATCGAAGAGGTTTCAAGCGATCGAGGTTTCGATCGATCGAGATAAGCTCAAGTGCTCGAAGATCCCAGAAGTTCAATCGATCGAGAGATGTTCAATCGATCGAACATGGCTTAAGGCATTTTTCTTCAATAATGTCTGCAAACCATTTTGAATGCTAACACCATTTAGAATGCAAGACTTAACTATTGTTTTAAACCACCTTTATGTGTTTTGGAAATAAATGTGATGATGTAGTCCTGGCCATGAACGGGCTATTGATTCTTTCTCTTTAGAAAATACGGAATACTATAGACAGACACACTCCCTAGAGCTTTAAATGTAAACTGCATGGTAGATGGCTAGGATGCTATGGATTCGCATGATCCCAACATTCCCTTTTATTAAGAAAAACACATTTTAAAATCTCGCTTGAGTTGATTAGTTAATCAGTAGTTTAATTTAACTTAGTTGCTTTATTTTTAGTAGTTACTTCGTGGAGCTTTGTGTTCTACAACCTTTCAAATATTGATTTCTATTTTTTTTCTTTTAGAGATTAATCTAGGTATTTAGTTTATCACCTTCCCTGTGGGATCAACCTGGTCTTAACCAGATTACTACTTGCACGATTACCTACACTTGGGTATAGCACACAAGCGCACACACATTTTTAACCGTGTCAATAACTCATGGTATAGAACAATTAAAGCTCTAAGCAAGACTCAAAGCAAAGTAATAAAAAGCCAAGAAAAGACATGGAAATGAAGATTTTCAGAACTTAAAGATAGCTCGAGAGAGTGAATGCTTTGATTTAACATGCTAAAATATTCATTGGAAAGAAAAAGAAGGAAATCACATTCAAAAGCGTAAAGGTATGTCAATAAAGCCTGTCTCTCGACTAGAGTCTGGATCCCCAGGAGATACTTAGCAGTAGGCACAACTGAAGTAGGAACTCTCCAAAAGGGGGCTACCACCCTGTCATGCCAAGCCTCAGTAAAAGCCTTCATAATGGAAGGGCGTACGGTAGAGCTCCTCGTAAAGTCCACAGTAATGTCCTCAGGAACATCTTAAAGAAGTCCATACTGACGAACCACTTGGCCAGGAATATAAAAAGTGGTGGCATGCAAGCCAGGCAACCAGATGCCAGGTCGCCCGAGAAGTCGTACTACAACAGAATAATAAGTCCACTATGAACAGACCCAGCAGATATCATCAGGAGAGAGATCCTGAAGCCATTCAAGCCGAGCAGCGGTAGAATGAAATAGGTAGTGGATCTCTAAACAATAATAAAGAAGTGACCTGCGAAGGTGCAGAGGGTAAATAAAGAGACCCAGACACTTCATAAGCCAAACCTATAAGGAAAAGGGTGCTCCAGAGGATAACATGGCCCCAGCGGTGTGGGCACGATCCAATCTCATCAAGGTCTCACCAGGAACTAGCATGACAGCACTCTTCATTTCTCGCAGACCGTAAGCGATGGGTATAAGAACATCAGAAGATGACTAGAAGAGTAAGCAAGAAAACATAGCAACTGATAATGCACTGCGTCATATAATCTAGTACCCGCTATCATAGGGGTCCCCTATGGGAGCATAGATGGAGGAAAGGCGCTTGTGGACATGCGGAACCGCTCATCCACTCTTTTTAGTTTCGATTAGAGATTGTTTTTTAAAAAGGAAAGAAAAAGGAAGGTCTGCTGAAAACAGATACAGAGTCGCCACTTGGTCTTTAAGGAACCAAGAAACCTAATTTTGACTCACCCAAATGGATAAAGGGCACTGGCCCTTCATAACCAAAGAACTTGGCTCGGGGTTTTGGTACGAGAGAGGAAGGAGCCTTTCTTGTGACTAAAACACCCTCAACTCGCTCCGTCTTTCGACGGGTCTCAATTAGCATCCAAATAATCATCTTATACTATGTATGGTTCGACAATTAATACTATGATAGGTATATTACATCACATAAGAAACTTGAAATGGAAGATCTAAAGATAAAATATCACTCATAAGATCTAAGCCAAGTATCACACAATGTAAAGTGAAAGATCACATAAACAAACCTAGGAAAAAATCGTCTAATCATATATCAGATAATCAAGACTTCCTGATCTAAAGGGGGACATGAATTGTTATCGAAATAAATAATCAAAGAAGTCAAAATATGTTTAGCAAGCTAATATGATGCATGTTAATCTTTGAGAAAAGAAGACCTCTCAATCCCCGGGATGGATGAGAAAGGATAATTAGACCGAGGGGAAGCATGAACCTGTGATCGAATTCATTCCTTATAAACTTCTTAGATTAAGAGTCACAAAAACCCCAAATCTTGCATGGATGCAATGTATGATCCTAAAATGTGCAAAGGTTGTAGTGTGTGTGTGTACATGGGTTTTCTAAAGTGACTTAGAAGTTTAGAAGATGAATGAATACATGGGGGAAATCATCATGGGATATGCACAAATGTAGTATAAACTACTTCCTAAGACATGAGCTAATTTGGAATGCATGTAAGCATCAAATCAAAGGATGGAAGTAAAAGTATGCTTGCTGTGAATAGTCGACAGAACAGTAACATGATCTTTTGGAAATTGAAAAGAGGGGTTAAGAATTTTTTCAATGCATGATTTTTTATGGAGGTCTTACTTATTGTGTCTAGAACACAACTCAAAAATCCAATCTTTAATAACTATCAGAGATTGAGAGAAATCATATAAACAATAAAGGTTACTCAGAAACAGAGTCTGTACTGTCGACTGAAATGTTAGAAAATCTTAGAAAATAAAAACAAAAGATCCAGAGGCCCATATTACACAAAAAGTTCCCTAAGACATTGAAGTTCAAGGTAAAAATAATTTGGGTCCACTCCTTTTGGAAAGGTTTTCTGTAAAACAAGTTGAAATCAACCAAGCTGCTGTGACAGCAAAAATAGAATGTCTGGAGAGGATGTTTGTATCCAAATGGACCACTTTCAAGTATTTCCAAGTCAAACCAAAAATCATGGGTGTTCTCTAATGAGTTAGGAAGACTTTCCAAGTGGTCTTGCATCCATACATTGAGTACTGAGTTCTAGAGAAATCTTTGAGCTCAGATCATTCACTGTTTTGACTCACCGTTTTAAAGGTTTTGGGAAAAACTTGAGTTTTCTTTCTTAAGATCAAAATGAGAGGGTTTTTGAAATAGAGGTTTTGAAAGTATATTTTCAACATCAAATAGAGATTATGACCTCTTGAAATATCAGCATCAAACTCATCATCAAGAACCCCCAATATTATTAAAGAGATCCATTTTTTTTTAACATAACTTCAAGGATACCTTGAAGTTATAATCATCATCTATCAAACATGTTTTTGAGGTCAAGAGCTACTATCAATAAGGATTCACTCACCTCAAACTTCATGTCATCATTTAGAGGATGATGAACTAGTAAGTAAATAAAAAAATCAAAAAAAGAAATGAGGTTAGAAAGAGATGAACATAGTATGTAAACAAGCAAATAATAACAATCAATAGATGATAATCAATGTGATTTTGGACTTGTAGCTTGGTGTTTCACTCATAGATATTGGCATTTGGACATGGAAGTAGCTTCCTAACAAAAGATTACTCAAGAATGGTGGTTGGGGAGGATTTGAATGTGAATTATATGAGAGGTAATGGAAGAAAAGAAGATTAAAACTCACTTTCTTATAGAAAATCAGTGGGAGAAGCTCCCTTTCTCTCTTCTATACCTATCTCTATCTCTCTTTCTCTCTACAACTTTTCTAAACTTTGCACTTGGTTCCCCCCCCCCCCCCCCCCCCTCCCAAAATGAAGAGCAATGGGGGGTTTATATAGGCTAATTTGGAGTGGTTTTGGGGTTTTAGAAGTACTCCCATTGGTCCCAAACAGCTGTGTACATAGAACTACGTCGTTTTGGTTTCTAATTAATCAATTTGGACCCCCAATCAAAATTACAAAAATTGACTGTTCTGGGGGAGAGTGCCGCGGCGGCACTATGCCTATGCCGTGGAGGCAGTGGGCTAGTGCCGCGGTGGCAGTGGGCCAGTGCCGTGGTGGCACTGCTCCTCATTCGTCCAGATAATCCTTTTTAGGCCCCCAGAGGTTTCGGTATTCGCGAAAAGGCCTTATTTTGTCCGAAATTTACAGAACATGCGTACGAACTCCAAACTGAGCTTCTGATATACCATTGGAAAGGTATCGGAGTCTAATTTCTATATAAAATGTTTTAAAGATAGGTCATTTTGAAAAGTTTTGCTGTATTCATGATAAAAGCTTATTTAATCGCCTTTTTCGCTTTCAAAAATTCATAATAAATTCGTTTGAAATCCAAAAATTATGTGCGATATACCGTCGGAAAGCTATTAACCTCTTGTATCCATGAAATTTTTTTGAAAAATGATACGGCACTCTAGTTTCAAAGTCAAATTTTGGTCAAACTGGTCAAACCTGGGATTCTCGGGAAGTTCTGGAAACCTCTGGGAGCTTCCAGGAGTTGACGTTTTCGTTTGATTTTCTTTTAAGACTCATTTCAATACTTTCCACATGATCTAGAATGATCCTGGTGAATTTGGACGATTTCGGTCAAATTTGGTCAAACCTTGGTCAAACTTGATCAAACCTTGGTCAAACTTGATCAAACCTTGGTCAAACCGGTCAACGGGGACTTTCTAGGGACTTTCGTGACCTCTGGGGGTCTCTGCGAGCCGACAATTTCATCCGGTCTTGCTTTAGAACTTATTTTGTTATTTTTCTTATGACGTAGCGCGTTTCCAAAACATTTGGTCTGAATCCAGGAGCGTTCGGGCTTTCAGGGGTATTTTGGTCATTCTGAGCATTTTGAGAGATAGAACTAACTTCCAAGAGTCCTTTATTAGTCTTTTTTGATCGTTGTGAACTACCAAGCTATGGGTCTCCTAAATCTGATAGCCGACAAAATGGGGTGTCTACAGTTTGCCTCTCTTTGGCATGAACTTGCGAGGCAACGCATGTCGCAAGCGAGTGCCAAAGCTTTAAAGAGACAGGTCTTTTTGGAGGCTATAGATTTAGGATAAAAGCGTTGCAAAGATGTAATGATGAAAAACATAATGCTGAGGTCAGTGCTGGTCGCACTCTGCGTGAGCTGTCTACGTATCCCAAGGGGAATCAGACCAAGATGTAGTTCGGGGCACAAAGAAAAAAAACATGCAAATACACAACAATCAGGCGGATGCTATGCAAGGATGATGTTGTACAATGCATGGATGTGATATGAATTGTGTCATGAGTCCTATCGTGCCTAGCATTCTGATCCTAGTATGAGCTAGTGCTGTGGGGTGTGTAGTACTTATGTCATGCTAGTGTTGACTCTAATGCAGTGGTTGATCCTGATAAGGATACCAAGGTGTTGAAGACTCTAGGTCTCGGGGCAAACTTCTAAAACCTCGGGAAGCGTGCTTCGTGAGCGAATAGAATCCAATGTAGGGTCCTTGAGGACGACAGGTAAAGATAATTGACAGGTGAGGGAGCTCAGGATAGTTTGAGGAAACTTTGTGATAACCAAAGTGAGGAGGCTCACGATAAGTGAGGAAGCTCATGATTTTTGGATAAATGAGTGATAAGTGAGGAAGCTCACGATTATCAGCAGACATGGAGCCTTTGATTGTGAATAGATAATGCTTGCCCCAGGAGTTAGGGTTCTTGACTGTTGGCGGTGTTTTCAATCATTGGTCGATTCTTGTGGTGATCACTCTGAAAAGATGGTTCAAACTTTGAGGAGTTGATTTTTATTTTCCTCTACTAGGGATGGTGGGGAATTCTCTGAGAATCTCTCTTAATTGTTGACCTAGAACCAGGATTTGTCTCCAAATCTCTCACGGTTGATCAAATTGATCGAGAACCAGGATCCATATCTAAATCTCTCGCGATTGATCAAATTTTGTAATGCTCAATCCAAAAGAAGCCGGTTTGGGCCTTCGGGAGCTGATGGACATGGAATCCCTAAAATGATTGATGGATGTAGAAGCCCTACCCTAACCTAGAGGGCTGACAATGAAGGATTTGCCTCAATCTAGAGGGCTGATAATGAAGGATTTGCCTCAATCTAGAGGGCTGACGATGAAGGATTTGCCTCAATCTAGAGGGCTAATGACAAATGACTTTGCCTCAATCTAGAGGGCTGACGACGAAGGATTTGCCTCAATCTAGAGGGCTAATGACAAATGACTTTGCCTCAATCTAGAGGGCTGACAATGAAGGATTTGCCTCAATGATGAAGAATTTGCCTCAACCTAGAGGACTGGTGATGAAGGATTTGCCTCAATCTAGAGGGCTGATGATGAATGACTTGCCTTAGTCTAGAGGGCCGACGATGAAGGATTTGCCTCAATCTAGAGGGCTGGCGATGAAGGATTTGCCTCAATCTAGAGGGTTGGTGATGAAGGATTTGCCTCAATCTAAAGGGCTGATGATGAAGGATTTGCCTCAATCTAGAGGGCTGATGATGAAGGATTTGCCTCAACCTAGAGGGCTGGTGATGAAGGATTTGCCTCAATCTAGAGGGCTGATGATGAATGACTTGCCTCAACCTAGAGGGCTGGTGATGAAGGATTTGCCTCAATCTAGAGGGCTGATGATGAATGATTTGCCTCAATCTAGAGGGCTGATGAACACGACATTTTTTGAATGAGAGTGATGTTAAATTAATGATGACGAGTCGACAATGAACTACCACAATTGTCATGGATTGGACCAACAATCGTGATCGAAAGAACTGACGATGTACTAAACGAGATGACAAGTCGACAGTGAACTACTGTGACTGTCATGGATTGAACTGACGACGTACTAATCGAGATGATGAGTCGACAGTGAACTACTGTGACTGTCATGGATTGGACTGATGATGTACTAATCGGGATGACGAGCCAACAGTGAACTAATGTGACTGTCATGGATTGGATCAACAGTTGGACTAACCGTGATCAAAAGAACTGACGATGTACGAATCGAGATAATGAGTCAGCAGTGAACTACTATGACTGTCAGGGATTGGACTAACAGTTGGACTAACCATGATCAGAAGGACTGACGATGTATGAATCGAGATGACGAGTTGATAGTGAACTACTGTGACTGTCATGGATTGGACCAACGGTTGGACTAACTGTGATCAAAAGAAATGACGATTTATGAATCGAGATGACGAGTCGACAGTGAACTACTGTGACTGTCATGGATTGGACTAATGATAAGCCTGTTGGGGATAAAATTGAATATGTTGGGGATGAAGCAACTCTACTGGGGAGGAATGGATAAGATGTACTCTGCTAGGGAAGAAAATATGCCCACTGATGGGAGTAAAGGTATCATTCTATTTGAAGGATACAGAGATGATCTACGGTGGCTAAGGATTTTGCATTGATAGAGGACAATTATCAACAGCCATTCATGGACTTATGTTGCAAGGATGAAAAAAGATCATCAACAGCCGCTCATGGACTTATATTGCTAGGATAAAAGAAGATAATCAACAGCCATTCATGGACTTATGTTGCTAGGATGAAAGAAGATCATCAATAGCCAGTCCTAGACTTATGTTGCTCCTCAAATCTTTGACGGTGCTGCTCAATGCTTCTTGATTCTCAACGGTGTTCTTCATATCTTAACGATGCTCTTCAAATCATCAACGATGCTCCTCGACTTTTTAACAAATTTGATGCTCCTCAACACATCTGATGTTCCTCAACTCTTCAACATTGCTCCTCAACAAATCTGATGCTTCCCAACACATCTGATGTTCCTCAACTCTTCAACGATACTTCTCAACTGTTCTGATGTTCCTCGATGCTCCAACAATGCTTTTCAACTCTTCTGATGTTCCTCGATGCTCCAACAATGCTTCTCAACTCTTCTAATGTTCCTCGATGCTCCTCTAATCTCTGGGTTCTAAAACATCCTCATAAAACATATCATTAGCAAACTTGGACTCTGAGCCCCAAAACAACACATCTAATTAATACATCTGGATTCTGAGACCTCAAAAACACATCTTATGAACACTCCTCATCAATACATCTAGACTTTGATTGGATCAACAATAGGTGTTGGCGATATTCCCTCCGATCAGCCGCCTCGAGAAACAACAATGTAGTTTGCAGCCACTTACGAGTTTTTGCCACTCGTACTTGGGACACTTCTCATGTTGTGACCTTGATTGGTGTAGTAATGATGTTTGGTACTTCTACTTGTATCCAAATTTTTTATGATTGGGAATCACCTTAAACCCAAACATTTGAGACCATCAAGACGAATGGACTTAACAGGAATGACAATGATAAGGAAATTTGGGTCAGTTTGTATGAAACCTCGATCTCTGACACACTTTTGATTAGATTATTACTGACTCAAATAAAGAAGGATTGACTCAGACATGAAATTCTCAAATTGCCATGATCCAATGTGCCTTCGTCATGAATGATGTACCGCTCAACTTTTGTGTTCACTCCTCATCTTAATATGATAGCACTTTACTGATAAATTTGGTTTTTGAATTAGTGTTTTAGAATAAAAGATGCTCTATTTCAAAACAACTTGGTGACTTGAAAAATCGCCCTTGGTGTGAAGGGATCGTGTTAGGAAAATAGAGTTTGCTCCTAGTTTGAGTTATAGAAAGTAGAATTCATAGGCAAACGAGGTGGGTGACCGAAGTTTGCCCCTAGTTTGGACAATGGTTTATTGGAGGTTTTGGGCAAACGAGGTAGGTGACCGAAGTTTGCCCCTTGTATGAATGGTAGATAGTAAAATTCAGGCAAACGAGGCGAGTAGCCAAAGTTTGCCCCTAGTATGGAAGGTGATCTCTAGATTAAGGTGAGGACCGCAATTTTTAATCTCTCAAATGCTCATAACTTTTGCATAGGCACTTGTGAAGTGACCCAGCGAGCTATTTTTTCTCTTTTGTTATTGCTCACTTTGGATTTAGCTCTAATTTTTGCTTGGAGTCCTTTCGAATTTTTAACCTAGCGAGCCATCTTTCTTTTCTTTTTGAAAGTCTGCCTACGTACCCCCGAGCGGGGATCAGGTCCAACGTAGTTCGGGCCAAGGCTTTGAAAGAAAAGAGGGCTGATTATGATGTTGTCGACCGAACCAATGCAGTTGCTTACGTATCCCCGAGTGGGAATCAGGTCGAGCGTAGTTCAAGGCAAGGTCTTTTTGGAAAGGTTAAGGTATGAGGGTTTTTCCAACCAATTGCCAAATAAGTTCAAACTTGAGCCACTTGTGGTAGCTTTGAATAAGAGGATTCAATTTCGATCTCCCTTTCTTTTCTTTTCTTTTTTGAGGATTGATCCTTTTCACTTTCGCCTAGCCAGTCAATTTTGCTTTTCATGTAGTTGATTCTTGCAAGATCTTTCAATCGCAATCTTAGAATTTCAAAATGTGCATGTCAGCTCTCGGAATTTATTTGTGGTTGTTCCGTGCCTTTGGAAATGTGATCTAGGCACGTTCTTATGATGTACCTTGAAGCATACAATTCTCTCATTTGTTTCATAAAAAATTCTTTCTTTCATTTTCTCCATTATTTTGACTGGCTAAGGTCAGATCTTGGAAATCAATACCTTTTCAGCTCTAACTTTTGCCTAGGTGCCCTTTCGGGTTTGCAACCTAGCGAGCTTTTCTTTTCTTTTCTTTTCTTTTTTTTTCTTTTTTTCTTTTTTTTTGAAAGTGGAGATGAAACTCACTGAAATATTTGACTACCATCAAGGACTAAGTCTACACAGGTTCATATGGCTCTCAATTGGGTTGGGCCCAAGGCTTTGAAATGGTAGGAAAAGGGTGTTGGGCAAGCCCCAAGTCAGTTCCAAGCATGTCTTTTCAAGATTAAGGCAAGAGAATCTTTAAATTCTTAAAGTAAGACTATTCAATTCTCGGCTCCTCATCGGTGTCAGCGCAAAATTGACTTTGACCTTTCAGGATTTTTTTTGTTTGAGTAAAAAAAATTAATTTTTTTAGCACAGTAATATCCATGGTAATTTGAAAAGTGACACTTCAGTTCAGCGATCCATGCATCTATGACTAGGCACATCAGTTTAGGAAAAATGAGACTTCATTCCATCAGTAGAGGAGGATTACAGACTCATTAACAACTCGATGACAGATAGACTCGACCACAAGACTAAACTTGAAATTGACAAAACATACAACAGACTCGACTAGACTCGACTTGATCTCAAACAGAGTGTCATGATGACTCGCTTTTTTTTTAAAGAGCATCCTCATTTGTTTTGCTATCAAAAGTCCCAAACACCATCGCTTCACCGGCACAGGTTCAACATTCATGGGTATCAGCAAAAGGGATCATTTGAACAAATGAGCCAGGGGCTTTAGGTTTGATAAAGCTGACATTTTGGTTGACATAGGATTGGATGGGTGAAGGCTCGATGATTTTTTGATCAATGAGGTCCTGGATATCATGGCAAAAGCGCATGCAGCTATTGGTATCGTGGCCTGGGCCTTGGTGGTAGGCATAACATTTGGACAGGTCACAGCTGGGCGAAGGGACATCGGCAAGAGGCTGAAGGAGTTGGAGGTGCCCTTTTTTGATGAGGTTATCAAGGATTACGGACAATGGCATACCCAGGTTGGTAAGGGCTCTTGGCTTGCGGGCTTTGTTAAACTTTGAGTTTAAGTAGGTCCTCGGCGTGGCTCTTGGATTTGGATATGGACTAGGATTACCAAGGCTAAGGTGTGGCTTTGGATATAAGTAGAGATTTGGATGTGGAAACGGGCTTAGATAGATAGTGTTGGGCAACCCATACATCCTTTTATAGATGCTCTGCACCATCTTCTCAAATCGACTTATCCTTAAACTTAGCTGCTCAATAGTGGTCTGTAGCTTGTTCACTTTCTCGTCCAGAGCTTTGTAGGCCATTGGTGGGCTAATGACAATCTGGGCTAGCCCACGAACAAGATAATGAATCCAAGGAGGTACAACAGTGTCCTTACCCGGGGCTACATTTTCTGCAAATAGAAGTAAAAGCCCAAATTACCAGAGGCGCAAAAATACTTCTTATGGACTCGTAGTGGGAGGAGATGATCAGAATTTTGAAGGATTTAATGATGCAAACCTAGGACGGTTGCAGTAAGTATATGACTTCTATACAATGATTGAGATGGGTGAGGATGATGATACGTATGCATTTGATTTATAGAGACTGACATGTGTGAGACTGACGGGATGTGCGTGCATGCGAACTGACATGAATTGTGTATGCATATGAGACAAGCATGCGGATGCAAGCCCTAATCGATATGATGCCCCTACTTTTAACAGATTGCAGTTAAACAAATAAGGCCCGAGCCATACAGAGTGTGCTAACCTTACTTTCCAATATGATCACCAAGGGATAACAGGGGTTTTCAGGGTTTTATGAAGGCTTCTAGGAGAGACTAGGCATTTCTGGTTGATTTGGACAGAGTTTCTGAGAGAAACTAGCATATCTGGGCATTTCTGGTTGGTTTGGACAGAGTTTTTGGGAGAAATTGGCTGATACAGTTATATCTAGGATATTTGGACAGAGTTTATGGGAGAAACTGGTTAATATGATTATATCTGGGATATCTGGACAGAGTTCTTGGGAAAAACAGGGATTTGGAAGATTCGGAGAAATTTTTAGAAGTTATTTGAGTTTCTAGGAGAAATAGGGATTTCTGGTTGATTTAGACTGAGCTTCTAGGAGAAACTGATATTTTGGGTATTTCTGAGAAATATGGATAGAGTTTCTAGGAGAAACAAGTATATCTGGGCGAGTTGGACAGAGTTTCTAGGAGAAACAAGTATATCGGAGTTTCTAAGAAAAACTAAGGTTTCTGGGTATTCTAGGGGAAGCAAGAATATCTGGGAAATTCGGACAGAGTATCTAGGGGACACAAGTATATCGGAGTTTCTAGAAGAAACTGAGATTTCTGGTTAATCTGGGAAGAAATGGGGATTTCTAGGAAATCTGGGTGATTCGGACAGAGTTTCTAAGAGAAATAGGGATATCCTGATGAGTTGGGCAGAGTTTCTGGAAGAAATAGGGACATATGACGAGAACAGGTGATGATGGTGATAATACTGTCTAGCAAGTTTTCATACTCCTATGTCTCAGGATCAACAAACAAGGTTTGCTGTGTATATCTTTGTGAGTATGGAGCAGACATCCTTGTCATGGTGCCTAGGCAGGTCAACTCAATGTAATCTCATGTAAGTGATTGCCTTGGGAATCATAAGAAAGAGGTTATGTTCTGAATATTATTGTGGAGTAGTTGGCTTAAGGCCTCTATAGCGAGAACAAAAAGATATGGGGAGATGGGATTTCCTTGCCTAAGGCCCTTTGCTCCATCAAAATAGCCCACAGACTCTCCATTAAAGTTAATAGAGTACGTTGGGGTTGTGATACAAGCTCTAATCCATTGCTTTAAGTTTGGAGGAAAACCAAAGCAATCCAATAAATCAAGAAGAAAGTTCCAATTTACACTATCATATGCCTTCATGAGGTCAACTTTAGCAGCAGCTCTAGGTTTACCTCCTAACTTGTGGTAGTCTCTAAGCAAATCTTGTGCCAATAACACATTATCACTAATTTTCCTTCCCTTAACAAAAGCAGATTGAGCTTGGTTAGTGATGGTAGGAAGAATAACTTGAAGCCTATTAGCAATAATCTTAGAGATACACTTATACACAGTGTTACAATAGGAGATGGGTCTAAAGTCCCCCATCTTAGATGGATTTTGGACTTTAGGTATCAGAGCTATAATAGTGGTATTAGCTTCTCTAAGCATTTCCCCATTTTGAAAAAAATTCTTGAATAGCTGCAGTTATAGTGGGCCCCACAGTAGACCAAGACTTTTTTACAGAAATGAGCATTGTACCCATCAGGGCCCGGAGCTTTATTTTCATGCATGCTAAAGAAAGTATCTTTAATTTCATCTACTGTTGGCATACAGTCCAATCCCTCCATTAATTCCGTCGGGATTCTCTTAACAATTACTCTTCTCAATGCCTCACTCCCGGGATAGCTATTATTAGCATTGGTGCCAAGTAAAGCTTTGAAGTGCCTGATAGCTTCAAATTTAGCTTCCTCAATGTTAGTGGTAAATGTGCCATCAGGTTTTTCAAGTTTAAAAATTCTTTTCCTATTCCTTCTACACTGAATGTGTTGGAAAAAATATTGAGAGTTTTTGTCTCCAACTTCAAGCCATTGCATCGTAGATTTCTGTTTTAAAGTCTCTTCCTTTATCAATATAGCTCTAAGAAATTCTTGCATATATTGTTTTTGTTTGGATATAAGGGAGTGATTGTGAGGATCTTCAAGAAGTTCGGATTGTACAATTTGAATAGCCTCCTTAGCTCTATTAGCTGCTACTTTTCCCTTTCCAACAAAAGTTTTGCTAAGATTTTTTAAATCTTGCTTTAATGATCTCAATTTATGACAAACTTGAAATTGAGCTGTACCACTAATAGTTTTGTTCCAAGCATTACTAACTATATCATGGTACGAGTCAAGCTGGGTCCAATAATTAAAAAACTTGAATGCCTTACCTTTTCTCCTACTATTCTTATCAAGGTAAAGAATCAGAGAAGAGTGGTCAGAAATACCTGGCTTTTGAAATTGAACAAAAGAATCAGTAAGATTAGCTAGCCAAGATTGGTTCACCAGAGCTCTATCCAATTTCCTTTGAGTATAGTCTGGTCTACCATACCTCCGATTACTCCATGTAAAAAATTCTCCCAAATATCTTAGATCAGTTAAACATAAGGAGTTAACAACATTATTAAATTCAACCATGTCAGAATTAAACATAAAGTTTGGGTCAGAAACTTCATGTGTATTTAAAACCAAATTAAAATCTCCAAGTAAAATTTGGTTTTTATTAGGATTGAAAACAGAAGATAATTCTTTCCAAAGTGCCTTTCTATCTTGGCCCATATGGAGCCCATAGATAAAAGTAGCTTCGAGTTGAACACTAAGGTCATCATTTTCAATGGTAGTATGAATCAGCTGGGGGGAACATTGAATAATATTTAAGTTAATCTTATCAGGATTCCATCCCAACCAGATTCTTCCCACTGAGTCATTATTATTATTGGAGAAAACATTCCAATTATTGAAAAATTTTCTTTGGATTTTCTCCTCATTTACTTGCCTGACTCTAGTTTCAACTAAGCACAGAACATCAATAATATTTTCATAAATAAACTTAGCAACCTCGGATTGTTTTGAGGGCTGGTTGAGGCCCCTTATATTCCAAGTGCTTAAAATTATTAAAAACGGTGGTGGGAATTGTTCCTTTTACCTGTGGAACCTGACTGTTTTTTCTTCCTATTATGTAATGTACCTGACCCTTTGTGTAGATATGTGGGGGCCAACTGGGGTTTGCTGCCTTCCCCTTGTATGTGTTGTGCATCTTCTTCTCCTTGGGAGTTTTGATCCCCATCTTCACTAAGACTCTCTATCCCCAATGCATCTTCTTCCTGGTCTGAGAGATTGAGGATCTTGGATTGAGGAATTCAAGTCAATTCCATATGACCAACTGGCGGTAAATTTGTACTAGACTTGGTACCCACATTTGAAGTATCAGTAATCTCAACCGACTTAGATTTATCAGTATTAGAGTAGCTATGTTCATTTACATTCGAATTTCCTTCTGGAACAGGAATAAATGGGGATCCAATCACAGTTTCCAGTATAGCATTATTTTCAACTATTGCAATAGAAGTATCCAAAACAGCAAAAGTGTTGCTCTGTGTGACTACTGTACTAGGAAGCCCTTTCTCCTTCTAGGGAGATCTAGGTATTGAAGTACTAACACCTTCTTCACTAGATTGATTGATTAATGGCTCAGATTCAGCAGCGGTGCGTGGAAATATGTTTCGAGCCCGTTCACCCCACCATTGGGTGAACTCTTCTGATACTATTGGCCGGGCAGAGAAGGGTTTAAAGTTGAACACGGCTTTGAGCCGGGCTGACCTCTCTGTTATCTTCTTCACCTGCCCGTCATTAATAATAAGGCCACGTTCAACCCAATCAACGTTGACAGTGATACCAGGGGGAACGGGCACTAGTTGAGTAAGCCCGAATTGGCGGGCATATAGAGGAGCAAAGTAGTACTCGGCCCCGCATTTATTGTTGGCCGACGGGATGCTTGGGCTAAAAATAATGTCTCTGGCTACTAAGTAGCTAGAAAAAATTTCATTATAGGTAGACTGGGTGCCCGGACCCCAGTTTGAAGGGTTATTGGAGAGCTGGAGAAAAGAAGAGAATTGGAGGGAAAAGAATGGGGTGAGGAGATTGACGTCCCGAGGGGAGCAACCCTGGTAGAAGAAGGTAAAACACTCTTCGAAAGAATGTAAAGAAGGAGATACGTTCATGAATTGAACGGCAGAGATAGGCACGTCGGTCATGGGAGTGATGGTGGGTTGGAATTCAGGGAAGTACGAGTGAAGCCACAGTTGCAGAATCCACATCGGGCTCCCACCAGCACTGAAGCCCGAATGAACGAAGTCTGTTGTGCCTCGGACCAAATGTGCCCAAACCAGCGTAGCCATGGCCAGTGGCTGCCCCGATGCCAGGGCCAGGGCTACGGTTGTATATTCTTTAGTGATGGCCTGGCTGGCTGAGCAGAAGAGATATTTGTTGAGCCAGTAGATGAGGAAGGCAGTGTGTTCTGCATCGGACACCGCCGTATCATCTGCCCCTATGCAGGCAGCAAGGAAACCTCCAAAGGCCGTGATCGGCCTGTGAGAAACGGCCCCGTCCCTGACAATTTCTTGTTGAGGATAGGCAAAGCTGGCCGTCCCGACATTAAGCCCGGGAATGATCTCTTGTCCGTGGGGACGGAGGCCGAGCAGATAGCTGATGTCTTTGACAGTTGGGGCCATTGGTCCGCAACGGAAAAGAAAGCCGTTGCAAGACGAGGACCAGAAGAGTAGAGCAGAGAGAAGGAGAGGCCGGTCTATTTCAATGCGAGACCGGCTGAGCATGATTGCATCATAGATGCCCGTTTGCTTCCAGATAGCGGCCTTAGAGGCCGAAACCCTAGTTACCCACTTGTCCCAGTCAGCAGCGGGTGTCGGCCATCCTCGGATTGGTTGATTCGCAGTCTGGACCTTGGCCCAATGAGCAGGGACTTGAAGGAACGATTCGTTTTCTACCGGAGGAAAGAAAGGAAGAAAGACCGCCGGAGGGTGGCCCAGAAACGCCGTGCCTAAGCCTGGTGCGACGGGAGAACCGTCGGAGGAACTGTAGGGGGTGAGGTATTCAGTGGTTATGTCAGCGGCGTGAGCTTTGGCCAAAGCCCTAACCTCCCTACAGCGATTTTGTGGCGGTGGAGCGTCTGCAAAGGATTTTTTTCCTTTGGAGGTAGCCGGAGCGGTTTTGGGAGCCATGTCTATGAAAGGAAGAAAGGTCGCCGGAGAAGATGAAGATAAGAGTGAGAAGCTCTGTATTTTGCTTGAATTCTGGAGAAAGTAGAATGTGAATGTGTAATGAGTTTTCGGACGTTGGGTGATATTTAAGTATCCCGATGCCGTAATCATGGCGCATTAAAAGTAGGGTGACTGGTGGGATTCCCCATAACCTGACGTTAGCTGCGTGCTTGACGCGTGGCATATTTGAAATTCAAAACGTCACATCAATCAGGGCGGGACGTTTGATATGACCTTTTGGGGGGCAATTGTTTGCACCCAAAAACCGTCAATGATTTTTGAGCCCGAGTGGAGTTGAAGTTGGGCGAAGGAGACGCTAGGGCAAGTAGTGATGACTCATCGGACTCAAGAGGTAAGCCCGATGGGGGGAACAACTGTTGGGAGATGAGGAGAGTCCGATGGGAGCAGGTGGCAAGTGTAAGCATCATCGGGCTATGAGAACATAACTTATCATGTTGAGAGCCCGATGGAAAAGTAAAGCAACGTTATAACTAATCGGACATCACGAAACGGAAGAGTGTGTCCGATTGATTATAAGAAGTTGAAGAAACATGATCGGACATGGAAGAAGTCATGAGCCCGATTGACGAAGGACAGGGCATTGCTATTCACAGCTGGCATGATGACGTCATCTCTGAGTTTTTGGAAACAAGAGCCCGTCTGGGAAAGGAGTTGTTAGTTGCCAGCTAGGTTGGAGCATCTAATCCCTAAATTAAAGGGATCAATTCAAGTAAGTTCTGGATAAGGAAGGATGTGGTGATATAGAAGGATTTCTTCAATTAACCAATCAGTGAATAGCTTAAGGCGCAAGTTAAGGAGTCCTTTCCTAGTAGGAATTAAACTATGGCCGCTATAAATATACAGGCAGGCCAACCATTGAGGACACTCCGCGTCACTCTCGAAAACAGCATTCAACACAGCATTCAAAAGCATCCAACCTTCTATGTTTTTTTCTGCAAGCATAGCAAATAGGTCTACCCTTTTTCTTTGTTAATTTCTTTTACTGTTTTCATTCTTACGAACAATCAGTCTGTTCTGAATCTGTTCTTTGGTTGTATTTTCCAAACACTTAATAAAATCTGTATTTTATTAATCGTTTGTGATTGTTTACTTGGTAAACTCATACACTATTTGGCTTGTGCGCTTCAGTACTGCCAAGGGATTTCTGGTGAGGGTACTTTCCTACTCGCCGCACACAATTGTTTAGTTTAGAAGTCAGATCTGAAAGCCTTGAGTATCACTGACTCAAGCATATAGGAAATTAGTTTGCACACACCGAACCACTTTTGGTTCTGGCACGCCCGCTCATAACTACTAGCAAACAGGTTTCCATGATTGCCTCTATTTGAAAAGATGACAAAATTTGTAAAAATTATTATTGCTTGTCAAGTAAGTTGTCCCTATGTCTTATATTATATGTATAAATATGTTGCTATGCTAGTGTATGGGTATATTAGAATAACACTGTAGTTGCTCCAATATTGATAGTAAAGTTTTCACCAATTTATTAAAGTTAGGTTACACAAGTGATTTTATAATGATACTAAAAGATGAATAAATATTTTTGAAAATTGAAAAGATGAATATATGAAAATTGAATTTTTTTTTTTCTTGGGTGTGCTTGGTTTGTATAGATCTGATGATAGTTAAAATGGGCTAGGTTGAAATTGAGGATTTAGAAAAGTTACTTAAGAGAAACAATCGAGGGCATTAAACATTGAGACTAACCAAATTAATTGTATGTTATTTTGTAGATACTTGGAAGAAGAAGTATCAAGTGGGCTTGTGAATATCACTAAAGATGTTATTGAAAACGAGTATGATAATGCCTTGAAAATTCATAATGAAGAAAAAAAATAGAAGAGGCGAAGGAGGGGATGGAGTTTGATTCGTTAGATGAACTCATGAGATTTTATGCATTGTATGCAAAGCAAAAAGGTTTTGCCGTGGCGAAGAGAACCTCAAAGAAAGTCGAAGGAATCTTGACGCATGTTCAAATTGAATGTGCTCGTGGTGGGACGACAAGAATTAGATCTTCCAACCCTATGCAAATGAGGCCAAATTCAAAAATCAATTGCAAAGCTAAGCTTAATGCATTCCATTCGCGCAGTGGAAAGTGGTGTGTGAAAGGGGTTGTACTAGACCATAACCATGCGATGAGTCCAGGCAATTCCCGATATTACAAATCCAATAGGTTGTTGCAACCACATGTTAAAAGGAGACTCATCATGAATGATAAAGCTAGAGTTAAAGTAAACAAAAATTTTAATTCATTAGTTGTCGAGGCAGGGGGGCATGAGAACTTGTCTTTTATTGAGAAAGACGTCAGAAACTACATCTCTGCAGATAGAGAACATGACACATTACAAAAAACCTAAAATAAAGAGAACCTTTCAAACTTCTCCAAACTACATTAGTTTTGCTAATAAAAACATCAAACCACATATAACAAACATCTTCAACAAGAGCTTATTGCCCATTCTTTTGAGGTCAACACATATTTGATTTTGTGCATGTTGTATCGTTGTCTTCACTTCAAGTCGAAAGTCTTTCATATCGTTGACATCAAACTTTGATGAAGTTGCATCAGCCTCAACATCCTCCTTACTATTATCTTCGCACCATAGAAAGAAATTGCACGGTTGTTTATGATCCTATGAATTAAACAAGCTGTTAATAAAAAGAATCTTAGAAAAAAGAATATGTATTTAGGAATGCAATCTATTCAATCAATTGAGCCTTACTAGATATCCCGGACATGAGTAAAACAGACAATCCTTTATTGTTACTGGATGACGACATTGCTCTATATCACATAACCAATCCATTATTTGTTCTACTTGAATGCATTTGTAAAGGGGAATCATTCATTGATATGTGTAGCAAAAATATAAACTTGTTTACTTGTCGCAATTAAACTTGTTTTGTGCAATGTTACAATCATTGAGCTAAAAAAGAGATAAGTTTCAATGTAGCAAAAACATGGACACATCATAGTTGGACCACAAACTTGGTCTTCATCATGTAGAGCAATAGGCATACGGATTAAGAAATATAAACTTGTTTACTTGTCACAAATCTTTTACTTGATTAATCACCTAACTACATCTCTGCAGTTTCTCAGGAAATGAAGCAAATCCATCAAAATCCAAATATTTATATAAAAAAATATATATATTTTGATAAACCAGAGAATTTTATTCAATAGAGGTGAGACTAACAAACTCGGCCACCACAGTCTGGTGACATTCGGGTGGATAGATTCCAACCCAAACCTTACAAGTCATGATATCATTAGCTAAGTTTGCAAGAGAATGTGCAAGTAAAATTCCTTCCCTGTACGTGTGGCAAAAGACACCTACCTGCAACAAGTTTGCACATTGCTTAATATCCTCAATAAGTTGCCCAAAGGCAGCCCTCTCATAGCTCCCAGAATTAATGGCTAGAATCACTGAAAGAGCATCACCTACAACCAAATTAGAGCTAAAACTCAAGCCAACCAACACATTTACTGGCAAACTTGGACTGAAACCACAATGGCTTTCATAAAAATCAAAACCATTACAAATAAATTGCTCAATTTGGGAAGAAAATCAAAACCATTACACAACCTTAAAACATAATTGGGTGCTCAAATATTCATCAGAAACTCCCCCAGAGTTTTTATATATAAGAAATTTTTTTTGTGTGTCTAATTTCTCCCCCTCTCTCTCACAATTCAGTTTGGCCACATTTGTGTGTTTCTATGAATTTAACATTGTATTTATTGATTTTTTTCATAGACAAATGTGTGAATGTTGAAGCAATATCAACAATGCAACAAAAATTTATATATGTATATACCCCCAAATTACTGAACAAATCAAAAATCAAGCAATATAAAATAAAAACTCCAACTCAATAAAAGTAGTAAGATTCCTGGAATGGTGTCCCTCCCACTGAAACTCCAACTCAATAAAACCCCAAATTGGGACACACACATACACACACATACACACACGCACATTCACACACACACGAACGCACAAACAGCAAAAGCTTAAAGAAATAGAGAGAGAGAGAGAGATAGAGAGAGAGAGTTCACCTAACCTGTCTTCTTCGACGCCAGTGGACGCCGGTGGCTCATCTTGTTGTGGAAGCTAGGGCTCCCAATTTCCACAATGAGCGTGAAAGAGATGAGTGAATTTGGGGATTTCTCTATTTATTTGACCAGGGCCTGTTTTGCAAAAATAGTGTGGGGCCCACAAGTTTTTTTTTTGCTAAGCTACCCTCATTGTGGAAAGTGTTGTGAAACACAATGTGTGTGTAGAGTTTCTGGTAAATTTTGTTCTCGCTATTTCTGAACTTTGTAAACCTATTAAGAACACAAACACTAAGAAATTAATGGAGCAAAGGCGATGTGTTCGGCAAAGAAGGCCACGACATCTTATCGATCTTAATTTGGGAAAAAAGATAAGCATGCAGACACAAATCGAACCAAACTCTAGTCTAATTTAAAGATGGATTATTACGAAAACTGCAGTTGCAAAAACAAACCCAATCAGAGTTAACCGAGAGGCCTGACAATGTGGTGGCAGTGGTGGTTCCGGTACGGTGTTCATGTCTCACTGAATCTGTGAGGGCATTTGCAGAAAAAGACCAGTTTCTCTTTAGAATCACAGCAAATATTCATACAAATACACAAGCATGTATTTACACGCAATGAAGAGGAATTATTCAAACCCAAATCACCAAATAGACACATGTAGTATCAATTTAAATCATGATGAGAATCAAGGTTTTTTTTTAACAAACATGAGAAAACCTATTCTGACTACACTAAGATTCGGGCAGCCCCTCTAGCACATTTGATCAAACCTCTAATATTTGCATTTTTCTGTTTAATGTTTGATCAAACATCTAAAATTATTATTTCCTAATGTGGTTGATTGAAATATGTGCTTAGGGGGCAAATAACTAATAAATATCATTACTTATTCTTTCTTTTTTTGTTCTCAGAAACCAAATTAGAAATTCACAGATGGATAGAGGCAGAAAACCATAACCAAACAAATCCACACTCTTTTACAAAATGCAATTCCAAACAAAAGAGAGATACAAAAAGGCACAATATGTTTTTTATCCTGAGATTCACAAACCTTAACCATAAAAACACAGGTACACAAACCCTGAAAAGAAAAAGATTCATGTAATTTACCAGAAATTGCTCGTGGCTTCTCATCCCTTTGTCCTCATTGACGTCGTCATCTTCTTCTTGGTTGGGTGAGAGAGAATAGCATTACTAATTAACATAGATCTGACTTTATATAATTTCTGTATTGTCAAAAGAGTTGGGAGAAAAATAAAATTTATGTATATCTCTCACAATGAGGAAGGCCCTATATATACACAATTACAGAGAACTAAAAAAGGAAAGAAAACCAAAGAGGAAATAGTACAACTCACTAAGTACGGTAATTATGATATATCTCCTAATCACAGCTATACAAGAATATTCTAAATATTTATACAATATTAACAACACTCCCCTCAAGCTGGAGGGTAAATGTCAGTCATTCCCAGCTTGCCACATATAGTGTCAATGGCACCTTTGGAAAGTGCTTTGGTGAAGATATCTGCAAGCTGATAGTTAGAAGGAACAAACGAAGTCGAGATTTCTTTTGACTCCACTTTTGCACGCACAAAATGGCAATCAACCTCAATATGTTTAGTTCTCTCGTGAAAGACTGGATTACTAGCAATATGGATGGTGGCTTGATTGTCACAGTAAAGAGGAGTTGGGTCTATCATGGGAAAGCCAAACTCCCTTAACAAAGTCCTCAACCAGGTGAGTTCACAAGTAGTATGTGCCATTGCTCGATATTCGGCTTCAGCACTGGACTGAGCAACCACAGATTGTTTCTTGCTTCGCCAAGTCACAAGGTTGCTGCCAATGAAGGTGCAGAAACCAGTGGTAGATTTTCTATCTGATGGTGAGCCTGCCCAGTCAGCATCGGTATATCCCTCGATGCTAAGATGTCTTGAAGGTCGATAGAGAAGTCCACGTCCTGGGGCATTTTTTTTAGATATTTTAAGATGCGAATGACAGCATCCAGATGAGGAACCCAAGGGGTGGTCATGAACTAGCTCACAATACTAACAACATATGAGATGTCAAGACGAGTGATTATGAGGTAAATAAGTTTACCTACGAGCCTCCTGTACATCTCTGGATCATCAATAAGCTTACCCATATCAGGTAATAGTTTTAAGTTAACATCCATGGAAGTAGAGACCGATTTGGAGCCAAGATAACTGGTTTCTTTCAAGATATCAAGAGTATATTTTCTTTAAGATAGACTTATACCCGCTTTTGACCTAGCTACCTCAATACCAAGAAAGTAACGAAGCTGACCCAAATCCTTGGTAAGAAAACTCAAGCCAAGATGATGAATAAGAGTCTGGATGCCTTTCTTGTCACTCCCTGTGATGACGATATCATCAACATAGACAACAAGAATCACAATGCCAATGCTTGTCTTCTTAAAGAAGACCGAGTGATCTGCTTGACTGTGGGTCATGCCATGTGCAACAACCACCTTGCTGAATTTGTCAAACTAAGCTCTTGGAGACTGTTTGAGGCCATAAATAGATTTTTTGAGATGACAAACATACTCCCCCTTGGACTCAAACCCAGGGGGCTGAGCTATATAAACAGTCTCTATAAGACCGCCATGAAGAAAGGCATTTTTGACATCAAGCTGATGAAGTGGCCAATCAAGAAAAGCCTCTAGAAAGATAATAATACGAACATAATTCAGCTTGGCAACGGGAAAAAAGGTCTCTGTATAGTCAATGCCATGGGTCTGAGTAAACCTTTGGCCACAAGAGAGCCTTTAAGCGATCTACAGTACCGTCAGGATTCTATTTGACTGTGAAGATCCAACGACAACCAACAATTTGTGCTCTTGCAGGTTTGGGAATAAGATTCCAAGTATGATTCAAATCCAAAGCATGCATTTCCTCCTCCATTGCTTTCCTCTAGTCAGGATGAGAAAGAGCTTCCCTATAGAACTTAGGAATCGTAATAGATGATACAAATAAAGAAAAAACCTTAAAGGAAGGAGACAAATAATCAAAAGAGATAAAATTAGAGATTGGGTGATCAGTACATGTACGTTTACCTTTACGAACGACAACAGGAAGATCGAGATCCGAGTCAGAATGAGGGTTAAGTGGATCTGTCGGCGTCGAGGCGGATGGGGGAATTGGCAGAGTGGACTCCACAGTGACAGGTACTTGATTGATTATTCGTGGTTGATGGCGAGAAATACTCTGTAGCTTACGAGGAACATACACCTGAGGGGTATGAGCAGTAGTAGGAATACCCTGAGAGATAGGAAAACAAGCAGGAATAACAAGGGCAGAGAGTAGAGGTTCTTGTAACTGACCTCCTTCTGGAGAATAATATGGAACATTCTAAAAAAAGGTCACATCAACACTTACAAAGTGCTTACAAAACGTAGGACTATAGTACCTGTATCCTTTTTTGGTATGAGAATATCCAAGAAATATGCATTTGTAAGCACAAGGATCAAGTTTGTCACGGCCAGGAGTTAATTATGAACAAAACAAACACAGCCAAATACTTTTGGAGGAAAAGGAAATGGATTTTTGTTAGGAAATAGCATTCGAAAGGGAGACTTGCCTTTAAGAACACGAGAAGATATTCTATTTAAAAGATATGTAGCAGCAAGAACTGCATCTTCCCAAACGGGCTTAGGAACATGCATTTGGATCATCAAAGCATGAGCAATAGCTAAAATAGGCCCATTTTTCCTCTCAGCAACTCCATTTTGTTAAGGAGTACGAACACAAGAAGTTTGATGTATTATACCTCTAGATTCAAGAAATTGCTGAAATAAACTAACTTTGGTATATTCAAGAGCATTATCAGTCTGAAGAGCAAGAAGTTTGGCATTAAATTGATTTAAAATTTCAGCATAAAAGGTTTTAAAAGCTTTAAACAATTGAGATCTATCTTTAAGCACATACACCCATGTCAAACGAGAATGATCATCAATAAAAGTAACAAAGTAACGGGCACCACATAAACCAGTTGTCCGAGCTGGACCACAAATATCAGAGTGAACCAGCTCAAAAGGATGTAAACATGGTTCATTATTTCTAAGCTTAAAAGTAGCTCTACGATGCTTACTGAGTTCACAAGTTTCACAATTAAAATTAGAAAAAGTAGGTAAAGATGGAACTAAATGCCTAAGACTAAGTGACGATGGATGTCCGAGACGACAATGCCACTGATATGGTGAAGCAGTAGTATGAAGAGCTAATCGACCCAAAATAAGATAGGGCTGAAAATAGTAAAGTCCATTCTTCTCAAATCCCCCACCAATCATCCTCTTCGTCTTTAGATCATGAAAGACACAATGAGTGGGATAAAATGTTACTGAACAATTTAAAGAATGAGTGAGTTTGTGCATATATAATAAGTTAAAAGGAAACTGAGGCATGAGTGAGTTTGTGCACAGATAATAAGTTAAAAGGAAACTGAGGCAAATAGAAGACCGATGATAAGGTAAGGTTAGGAGTGTTAACAGTACCAATGCCTTCAACATAAATTTTTGTGCCATTAGCAACAGTGACAAATGAGGGAGAAGAAAGACGAGAAATATTAGAAATAATGGACGGATTACCTATCATATGATCAGATGCCCCTGAATTAATGACCCAAGGAAGAATAGATGAGGAATGAAGACATGTGTTACCTGAAGCAATGAGATTGGATGTGGAAGATGAGGCGGCATTAGCTTGCTGAAGAATAGAATCATACTCAGACTTAGTCATAACACCTGCTCGTCAGAAGTACCAGTAAGATGATTCCCGTCGACAGTAGCTTGATTGCCCCAAGCGGGCTTTCCATGAAGTTTCCAGCAAAACTCAATGGTGTGGTTATTTTGTCCACAATGAGTGCAAATCTTGGTACCACGACCACCGCGGCCACCACGATAATTATTGGTGCCATGACCACCGCGGTCACCATCACGACCACGATTATCTCCAATGGGATTGTCAAATCGCCCACCAAGGGCAGCCAAAGCTGAATGTTCATCCTTCTCAGATGTAGAAGGATGAATGGAGGGGCGTCGAACCCGAGCAAAGGTCTCATTGACAGTAGGAATGTTTTTCCTAGAGAGAATCTGAGAACTAATAGATTCAAGATCCGGCTTAAGTCCGGAAAGAAATTTAGCAACGCGGAACTCTTCCCGATGCTGCTGCTGAGTCTTCAAATCAGTGGTCAATGGTTGATAAACATTCAATTCGTCCCACATACCCTTGAGGATTGAGAAGTACTCTTCAACTGAGCGATCACATTGTTGAAGAGAAAAGAGATCCTGATAAAGTTGATAAATCCGAGAAAGATTTTGCTCAGAGGAATACAACTCCTTAAGAGTATCCCAAATATCCTTAGCGGACTCTAAACAAGAAACGTTATTGAAAACTTCCGGCTCCAAACTATTCCACAACCAGGTCATAATTTGTGCATCTTCTTGCTCCCATAAAGCACCCTTGGTTGCGTTTGAGGGTTTGGTGGTGGTGAGATAAGAGGCTTTGCCACCTGCCTTCAAGAAAACAGTGACTACACGAGACCATTGAAGGTAATTAGAACCCTTCAATTTAGTACTCATCATTGACCAAAAAAAGAGAGAGTCCTTAAAAGAGTCCTTGGTTTCAATTTGGTCACCCATATAGTGGTAAAATCAACAGGGTCAAAGATACTGGGCTTCTCTGGAATTTTCAGAAACGTTGGGGCAGATTTGAAATTTTTCAAAAATTTGGGGCTGATTTGAAATTTTCCAGAAATCTGGGACTGATCTGCAAGTTCCAGACAAAAAAAAAGGGGTAGATCACAGATTGCAAATCTGTGTGAACACGAAGAAGTCGAAGGGTGTCACGCCCCGGAGTAGCATAAATAGAGAAAAATAAATTTCCTTTATGGGTCCATAGGGAATGACAAGTGAAAGTCACTGATAATCCACACCACACAGTACTAGTCCAAACAGAAACAGTAAACAACTGAAATATAAACACGGTTCTATCTATTACAAACATCAGAGTACGGTCCACAGGATCACAACAGGTCTGGAGACAACATATGCCCAAGTACCCGTTAACTACAAAGTACAACAGTAAAATAAAAGTAGTAACATAAACTACTATCTATCTTCAGGTCTTCAGCTGGCGTACGGATAGTCATCAGCCTGACCAGCAACAGTGGGGCCATCCTCCGCGTAACTTCCTTCAGGATAATAGTTATTACCATATGTTCCGTCATCTGCATTGTAAAGGACAGGGTAGTCTGGACGGGGAATGTCCAGGCAATAAAGGCCGTCAGCTTGTTGAAAGCTGAGTGAGCACTAACTAACACAGTCTCATAGAAATGACATAATTACCATTATGAACAATATATGACAGTGATACTAATTATATTCCTCACTCGTTTATTCAGACATATCATTAATCGATTCTTATCAACTCCCACTCTAAGACTGATTCCACAATACCCAACTGACTATCTCGAACTGATTATATCAGCACAACATACCAGTGCTCTTGTTCACCGCTATACCGCTTTTAAGAACTCTTGCGAGCACCCATACATTGTTCTCATATAACGACTGGTCCATGGATATACCCATACTCTTGTTCACCGCTTTTAAGAACTCTTACTGTTCACCGCTTTTAAGAACGCTTGCGAGTACGATACATACACAGCTCTGGTAAATATAAATCATGGGCGTGCCACAACTACTCTTGTTCACCGCTTTTAAGAACTCTTACTGTTCACCGCTTTTAAGAACTCTTGCGAGTACTGTGCACCCATAATTCTCACGATCCTGATCAAATCCTTGACATACACTTATCGGATTCAACCTGAGCGAATCATCAGCTCGACTTACACAACCTTAAACATACAATTCCTCTTACTGACTCACTTCTCACTTATCCAATACTACCCAGTATTATCACCTCAAACTTACTACGTTATCGCGTCGTACTATTACTAGCGTTCCGAACCCGACTACGTTACTTACTATGTTATCTCAATCTCGTTATCGTATCCCATTACCTCCGTAATCCATAATATCGCATAATAGGAATATGGAACATCAATTAAACAACTACGCACTATGAATTATAACTGAAAGGAAAACATTCATGTTCTGCTCAGGTTCGATCGATTGAAGTCTTCTCGATCGATCGAAGAAAAGATGTTCGATCGATTGAAGTCTTCTCGATCGATCGAAGTGAAAGTGATCTCGATCGATTGAAGTGATTTCGATCGATTGAGACTTAGTGATGTTCGATCGATTGAACTCAGTTCGATCGGTCGAACTTCGTCTTCCCCAGATTCTGCCAGTGAACGTGCAGAATGTGCTAGGGGTGTTTGGGTTAAAATTAATAAGTCCAAAACATGTAAAATATCATAACTAAGATACCAAGTGAGTTTGGAACTCACTGAAAGTTGATAAGGGCGCGTTTGGCTTGGTTGAAAGCTTCCAAGCTTTATCAATGGTGGCCTCCTCTCTTCTCTCTCTTCTTTCTGTTCTATGTCTCTCTCTGTCTCCTTTCTCTTCCTCTTCTTGTTCTTCTTCTTCTCATCTGTGAGTATATATATAAATCTATAGATGTGTGTATATATATATAGATATATAGAGGTATGTGTATATATATGTATCAACACACAAGCACACACTCTCTCAACTCTCCCAAACTTCAGCAAACACCCAACATACACGAATGCAGGGTATATATAGAGAGGGGAGGGGTGCAGATGGCATTGTTTGCGGGAAACCTGGGAATTCAAATGATTACAGGCTCGATCGATCGAAGTATGTTCGATCGCTCGAACTCAGTTCGGTCAGGTTTGATCGCTTGAAGAGGGTTTGATCGATTGAAGATGGGGACCACGTATTAAATTCAAGTCGGTAGGGTTTCGATCGCTCGAACAAAGTTTGATCGCTTGAACTGAAGGTGCTCGATCGCTCGAACTAGCTTCGATCGATCGAAGATTGAATTTCATGAATGGTCAAAGGAAGTATATAGAATCTCTCTGCATTAAATAAATATTGAAAATACAGGGTATTACAAAGGGCTCCAATCAGTGCTGCGAGAGACTTGGAAGGTTGCAGATAGGTCCAGCGAGTGTCGAGGTAGTCTAGCAAAGTCGGCTAGGGTTGAGAACGAGAAGTTCGAGATGCAGCAATGGCTGGCGAGAGTGAAACGAAAAGAACATTGAGAAATCAAAAGGTCTTCAAGAAGAATTGTGCAGGAAATTAGAAATTTTGCCTTCGGAGGGAGAGTTGACTTTTTTTACTTGAGGTTTTTGATTTTTTTAGATATTTTTATTGAATCCAAATGGGGGGTATTTCCTTAATTACATTTAATGTCTTAAGTGGACATTTACTTAAATGACATGAAATGAAATTAAGGTGCTGAATTGTTGTGAATAGTGCTGGACTGCTATGCAGCGGCACTCAGAGTGCCTGAATGGCACTTAGCGAATGCCGCTGCGGCACTCACTGAGTGCTGTTCGGCACTCAGAGAGTGGCGTTCCATCTTCATTGAGTGCCGACCTGGGCTGATTTGCATTTTTAAGACAAAAATCCTTTTCAATCTTTGATCAAATGAATGCACCAAACGATGCCGTTTTTTGTGTACGTGTTAACTACTCCTAGGTCATGTAAACCATGCTCCCACCATCCCTAATTAACCTATCCACCCTTATCTTAGCCCCTAAGATAATGAAAAGTCTATAAAAACCCATTTTCTCTCATTTTTGAGAGGGTTGGAGACTTGAATCTAGAGAGAGAGACTTGAATCTAGAGGAATGAGACTTGAATCTTAAAGAAAGAGAGGCTGAATTTTGAAGATGAAGTTTGTTCTTAGAGAAATATAGAGAGAGAAACCCAAAACCCTATAGAAATTCTACCCAATTCATCCAATTCCTCAAATCTCCATTGAAGAACCTTGAAGCTTCAAGGAAGAAGAAGAAGAGTATTGCTAGTAAGGCTTGGATCTCTCCAAATCAATCAAATTCTGAGAAGATCTAGAGGCTAAATCCTTATTCCATACTTGTTCTACATAATTCAATCACAAATTCATAGATCTAGGATTTTTACACATTTTCAAAACCTCTCTTCTTGCCACATTTCATCACACACCACATAGAATTTGTGATTGAATGATCATGTGTTATTTTCATTGATTTGGATCTAAATAGAGCTTTGGATTTAAGATTAAAAGAGTTTTGACTTGAAATTTTCAAATAACCTTTGATTTCATTTCTTTTGTTTATATTTTTCTCATAGGATCTATGAGATCTTCAATATCTCATTAGATCTCTTTGAGTTTGATCCTCTAGTCCCTTATGATCCTATGATTTATTTGGGTTATACACAACCAATACCAAGAAAATCTTAAAAAATGTCAAAATTCTTTCACACCCAGTTCAAAATCATATCTTTCTCCCTAAACGATTTGAAGTAAACAAATTTTATTTTTAACATTGTTATGAAGATTTGGGGGTAATTTGGTCATTTTAGCTTGCTCCATTAGCAAATTTTAACGATTACACTTAGTCCGAACCACTTGGGGGTATTACTACCAAAATTTAAACTACAAGGGTGCTAAAATTTAAACCATAAAGAGTAAGTGCAAATCGTCTAAACTATAGGGGTGTAAGTGTATTTAACCTTTTTTTTTTTTTTTTTTTTAACCCTTTATCATGTGCTGTACCACACGCAATCTCACTCATCCCTTATCAAACTTTACGCCCCCAATTCGTATTCCAAACCCTAATTGTGTTCCTCATTGAAATCGATTCCATTTTCTCCTAAAATCTCCCACTCTCTCTCTCTCTCTCTCTCTCTCTCTACAACTACTGATCGATTCATCTGTTTGTTGAAGATGGTAATTCTGGAGTTCTTTTTTCGGTTTCAGATCTTTGATTTTGTTCATCAATTACTATATTTTGCTGATACTAACTCACTGCATTTTTTTAAAATTTTTTGGTGATTTGAATTTTCGATTCAGGAAAGTGGAGGTAATTTGGATGCGGCAATAGAGTCGCTGTTGAATGTGGAGAAGCAGATGAGACTCGCCGGCGATGTGGCCGGAACGAAGAAGGCGGCGACTGATATTCTGCAACTTTGCATCGAAGCTCGTGCTTGGAAGACCCTCAATGACCAGATTGTTTTGTTGTCCAAGCGACGCGGTCAGTTGAAGCAGGTACTAATTTTAAGGAATTTAACTCCATAGTCTCAACACTTGTCGCCAACGAAAATTATATATATATATATATATATACATATTTATTGAACTTGTGAAAGTTTCAAAATGGAATGTGGTTGTTTTGGGGATTTTCAATTTGGTGGTTCGGGCAAATAATTGGATTGGAGTTCTGTATTATTTTGATGGAATGGGGTGATTTGATTAAGTTGATGAGGCTATCATATGATATTGGATTCATTTGTATAATTGGGAGAAAAAGTTGGGTTTGACCTAGTAAATAGATTTTGATGCGATAATGCCTGAATGATTAGATTTGTATGATTTCTAGATGGTTATATAGTAATTTCCGTTACGCCCTATACATATCTTTGTTTGTTCTTTATACTGGGTAGAAAATTTCGCTTTGAACTTTGATGTGACTTTGCCCTTATATTGTGTGCAAGGGCTGCTTTTGATACATGCTTGTATAGAAAGAAAAGAGGTGCATATGTGTTTGTTTGTTTTCTACATACTTGCGGTATTCTTTTACCCAAGTACGGTTCTTCCAAAATGTCGTTTATTATTATGTTAACCTTTGAATGGTTTGTCTGGATAATTGTTTCGTATTGTTTGCCCTGTTTCTGTCAGTAACTTGGAGTTGAGTTTAATGCTCTTTATTACTTCCAGATAGTTTTTTTCAGTGGATAGTATATTTGTACTATGATGTGGTGTTTGGCCTGCATTCCTCCATTGTCTATGAAACTCTAACAGATTGACCTTTCTTAAGGATGTAAGTTTTGTAATGGATTTACCAATTTTGTTCACAATGTTGCTGTTTTTACGTAGGCTGTAACTGCAATGGTTCAGCAAGCCATGCAATATATTGATCAGACACCAGATATCGAGACTAAGATTGAACTTATTCAAACACTCAACAGTGTATCCGCGGGCAAGGTGAACAATCTGAATATTATTTTAAGTACGTTGTCTTTATTGTAAAGACTGTTTTCATCTTATGTTCCCACTATTTTATTGTAGATATATGTTGAGATAGAGCGGGCACGGTTGATCAAGAAACTTGCAAAGATTAAGGAAGAACAGGGACTTATAGCTGAGGCTGCTGATTTGATGCAAGAAGTTGCGGTCTGTGTTGGATGGGATTTCTGTTCTTAATTCCACGGATCTTTCCGTTTCCATATAGTAACACATAATATGTAATGCTGAATTGTTACTTCTGGCACTTTTTCTAATTATATTTTGGGTTACAGGTGGAAACATTTGGAGCGATGGCCAAAACTGAAAAGATAGCTTTTATTCTAGAACAGGTGTGGCCCCCTTTCCTCTTCCTTTTTGTATCATTTGAATCCTGTTTTGATAGCCAAGTTCTTTGCTGAAAAAATTGTTGATGCCATGATATATGAACTTTTGACCAGGTTCGTCTGTGTTTAGACCGACAAGATTATGTGCGAGCACAAATCCTTTCGAGAAAGATCAGTCCAAGGGTTTTTGATGCCGATACCACAAAAGAGAAGAGAAAACCTAAAGAAGGTGAAAATATTGTCGAAGAGGCTCCTGCTGATATACCGTCACTGTTGGAGTTGAAGCGGATATACTATGAGCTCATGGTACGGTAAGTATCTCACCCTTTCTCTCTCCTTTCCCTTTGCCTTCTCGTGTCCTTCTCCAATCAGCGTATTCCACCTTTCAATTTCCTCATTCCCTCTTTTCTATTGAGGATGCCAATGTAGACACAAATATGTAAACACACAACACTACAGACTCAAATTTGGGTGCGCTATATGTGAGAAGATCACATTCATAACTAGTTGAAATTAGTTTTAAATTTGTGTTCTTTAAGCACTTCTAATGAATGTTTTCTATTCACTGGTCATTAAAGAGAAATGAAAGGAAGGTGATTTGTCGGAATTATTCACGGCATTTCTTCCAAAAGTCACAGTAACGCCCTTCAATAAGATGTGGGGAAATCTTTTTGAATATTTTACCAAAGCCCTTTATTTTTCTCAACATGCTTAATCTATGGATCACAAATAAGAAGCCTAGATTTTTATATTATTAAAAACTGCGGATACATCAATGGGAATTCCATATTCTTGAGATTGAGTAGAGATTTCCAAATTTTCAAAATTAGAGATAGAGATTCAAATTTTGAAAAGACATTAGAGATTAAGTATCCCTACTTGGTTGAAACAGGCAAAGAATTTCGTTAATAGGTTGCCTTATTGCTTAATGGTGGAGCTTACGTCCCAGAACCAAAGCGCCCTGATTAGAGGAAACAATCTTTGGAAGCATCTTTTGAAAAGGTTAAACCAGCAAGGCGGGAGAAAAGAGCGATCACAAGTCTCACGAATCAATTCAAGAGTAAACGTATGCGGTGGCTCCTAAACGAACTTCTCTCCTACATCTGATCGCAGTCTGTCATCACAAGTTCACAACAATACTGAAGTCCTTACCTTTTAGTTATGCGTATGGTCCCTAGAAATAGTGCCCCCATAGTAGTTGTCCATTTTGGAAAAGTAATTCTATGACCCGTTATATATATCCTCTTCATTCATAAGTTTTCTCCCTTTTTTGTGCATGTGTTTTTTCAGAAAAGAAGGTAGTTTACTTCTTTATAACTACTTACACTAAAAATTATTTTAAATATAATAAGATCCAGTTATCTTAGGAGGCTTTACTAGGAGAACACATTAGATCAACAATTGCTCAAATAATAAGTTCTATGCTTTTGGTTATAACAAATTTTCAAATGTAAAGGAAGATTTTCTCCTCATCATTAACTTCCAGTTTGTCATTTTTAAACTCTTGCATTTTGAGATTTTGTAGTTATTGCTATATGCAAATGCTTTTCTTTTAAACTCATGCATTTTGAGATTTTATAGTAATTATATGTAAATGTTTTTCAACTATGTGATGATCTTTGTATTCCAAATTCTAACTAACTGAAAAAATGGGTTTACATTCCGGGTAACATAGAGTATGTGTTCCCTTAAATTACAAATATCTATGTCGTAGAAGATTGAGGTATTCATGGAGTCATACAAAATGGAGTATATTTCAGTGGTTGTGGCAGTGGGGCTCAGAAGCACTAGTGCGGCAAAAATAGTGAAGCACGCGAACTTAGTGCGTGGCGAGTGCGGCCGCGGCTTTAGTGCGCACTGAGTGCGTGTGGACTCCATTTGAGTTCTTGGCCATGTTTGAGTGTGGGTGGAGTGCGGCCGGAGTGCGGAAGAAAGGGGAAAAAAAGAGGAAGAAAGGGGAAGAAAGAGGAAAAAAACCAGATTCAAATACCTAGCTAATACATGTGCGTTTTCTTCTTCTTCTTCGATTCTTCTTCGTCTTCGATCTGCTTCTTCTTCGATTCGTCTTCTTCTTCGATTCTTCTATTCTATTCTGCGACTTCTTCGATTTTGATTCTGCGATTTCTTCCCCCCCCCCCCCCCCCCCCCCCCCCTTCCTCTCTCTCTCTCTCTCTGGAACATGAAATGGAATGTCTCCAAATGGGTCTGACCTAGACTTTTGAGTTCTAAAAATGATTTCTTTTAAATCCTTTATTTCTTTTGTATTTAGACTTTAGTCCCAAGTTAATTTTTAATAACACCCAGCTTGTTTTAGATATGTTATTTTACATGTGTATATTATTTTTTCTTGATGGATAAAAGTGTATATTATTAAATTTGAAAACAAAATAGTAGTAGAATAGTTTACATATGCTCTAAAAAAAATATAGTTTGAATTTAATACAATATAAATGTTATATAAAAAATATTTTTAATAATTTACATAAGTACCCCTGCCGCACTCGCACTGTGATTTTGGGAAAATTGCCGAACTCTCCGCACTCACGTCCCCGTCCCCGCCCCCGCATCCGCACCGGTGCTTCCTAGCAGTGGGGTAAAGGATGAGATGGTTGGTCTATTCATAACGGTGGTTATTGGTGTGGGCTCTCGTGGTGGTTGTAGATGAGCAATTGAGACAATGCTTTGTCACCATCTAGGAAGCACTGGTGCAGATGCGGGGACGCGAGTGTGGGGAGTTCGGCTATTTTCTCAAAATCAAGAGTGCAAGTGCGGCGGGGGTACTTGTTTAAAATGTTAAAAGTATATGTTATATATAAAATTTTGACATTTTGAATATAAGAATTTATTATTATTTTTTTTTTGAGAAGTGAATATAAGAATTTTGAATCTTAATTTTAATATTTCTTGTGGGGCTTTAGGAAAATAATTTAAATAAGCGTGATATTAATATGCGACAAAAGAAATGAACAAATAGATTAACTTCTCCCAAGTCCCAACTAACATTTACAAAACCCAATAAACCCAACAACTGAGAACATCTCCCAACTTACATTTAAAACCCAATAAATATTCACAAAGCCCAAAGAAACAAACCACTAAACCCTCCCTGCTGTTGTAACATATGGAGTACAACATATCATGTACATACTAACAAGACCAAGTAAATCCACACAAAATGAGAACATTTCTCTTGCCTAGACTTTCGGCTGTCACAAACGAACGAGGAGGGGAGAGGTTCGACATAGTCAGATCGCAGAGGACTAGTCGACAAGAAGAGGTGCCGAGATGGAGGTTTGATACAAAGCTTCCGACAATTTAGTTCGGTACAAAATTAGATGGAGCTTCAGGAGAGAGAGAGAGAGAGAGAGAGAGAGAGAGAGAGAGAGAGAGAGAGAGAGAGAGAGAGAGAGACCTTACTGCGTGTGCCCTAACCAGCGAGAGAGACGAACAATTTGATTTGTGAATGTGATGCATCTCCAAACCCTATATTTGCTCGCTTTTGTTTTTTATTTGTGTTATGAACCCCACAAGTTGTCAAAATAATATTATGTTGTCGACGCACTCACGGTGTGTCGGGCCACACTCATGACGCACTCCAGCCGCACTCAAACATCGCCAAGAACTCAAATGGAGGCCACACACACTCTCGGTGCACTCCAGCCGCACTCGCACTCCAGCCGCATTAAGTGCTGCCGCGACACCAATTTCGAAGCACTCGTGCTTCTCAGGTCACCATTGATAAATAGTAGATGGGTTAATCTGTTTATTGCATAGACATGGTATGAAGGCTTTGAGATGGTCAGTGGTGGCCATTGATGGTTCATCGTGGTGATTATTGTAAATGGGGTGCAGGAAAAGGAGGAAGATGAGGGACTAGTGAGCATTAAAATATTAATTATATGTTAGGAGTAGTGATTGGGCGTGCAATATGGCTGTAACAACCACAAAATTGTAAGCATATGCATATCACATGTTGGTTTGGCTACGGAATTGGAAATTATAAATAACTTGAATCCTAGGGGGCATATGATACGTTTTTAAGTAATAGTGTTCCAATTATTACTTGTAGGCTCCTAGTTAGTGTGTTTCTATTCGCTTATTAATTTTCGTCTCCTTTGTAAAACCGTAGAAGTGTAATTGTAGTTCATCTGAATTGTTTGGAAGAAGTAATCTCCAATGCTAAAGTGAACAAACTCGCAATCCGTTCTTTTAGACTTTTGGGTCGTGGCCTATGAAGTAAGGATCCACATTTATGAGGCAAAATCTTATTGTAATATGGAAGCACGATTAAAGGATACAAATATCAAACTAGCTTTTAGAATAGTAGAAATTGGGTATGAGGATAAAATTTGCATAATTATACTTTATAGCGAACAGTTTGTCAAATAAGTTGTAATTGTAAAAATATGTTGATGGGGAAATCAATTGTTTTGACAATACATGTGGTAAACTGTGACTAACGGTTAGTTGACTTGATTGACTGACAGTTGATTGTAAATATATACCCTTGCAAACACATGCACACAGATAGCGTATACAACAATGCATCCTTGCTACCTACATTTGTGCCCTTTCTTTTTTAAGTATCCACTTCCATGTCCTATATTTATGTCCATGCTTCATTGGCTTTGGGTTATATTCTTTGTCAGCTGGCTGGTCATGCCATTTTATGCAAGGATGTATGCTTCGTCTTGCTGTTAGGTGGTATTAAAGTTTATGTTGACTTGTTGAGAGAAACAGATATCTGGTTATTTTCTTTTAATTTGTTTGTATTGGAATGAAAAGTATTAAATATTGATCTAACATAAGATTGTCTTGAAGAATTCTGAATCTGGATAACTGGAGTTCCATTAAGAGTCAATAGATTGGGTTCATTGTTTTCAAATTGGCATGAGAATGTATTATGTGAACTCTCTCTCTCTATCTCTCACATGTGCACTTAATTAAGCAAACACATTTTATAACTCCAGTCTGCAGCCTCTAGTTGAAAGAAGAGGTCTGACTGAGGTTTTATGCTGGCTAAAGAAACCATCTTCCTTTATCCTGGATTGGGGCTGAAACTATAAAGTTAAGACACTTAGCACGACATAAACAGAGTCCGGTGGAACTGTGGAAACTGTTTGATTCATAATGACTCGAAGCCCATTCAATTGACCTAAGTATATCTTACTGTGTTTTGTTGCCAGTTCTCCATTTGGGCCACGATGGTTGAAGAGATGAAAATGCAAAGCTTTGAGGGAACTTCTCAGCTAAATTCAACTACCCTAGTCACAAGTTTCAATAGATATCTCAAACTTCATTGCCATTGCGGCTCTCATTTGAATGGGAAAGGGAAGGTTGGGAATTGGGAAGAGACGTATCTAAGAAATTAGCAAGAAAAAATTACAACTTATCTAAATTTCTTCAAAAATAAAAAGAAAAAAATCTTTTTCTACACAAAGACCTCCTATCTGCTAAACCATCGGATATGTGGCGCCCTTTCTTTCTTTTCTTTTCTTTGTTCATTTATTTATTTATTTTTTCCCCTTCTTTCGGCCCTTTTTGTGGAGATAAGTATTCTATAGTGCTCTGTGCTGTCTAAGAAAAAAGTAAAGCCGCTGTTCCGTCAAGTAAGTAAATAGCTAGATATTTGGATATATTCTAGTTGTCAACCCACATGGCAGAACCAATGGCATGACTGTTCATGATAATTCTTGACATGAATCTTCTGTAGGATGATGAATTAGGAATGCTACATGCAAATTACTTTTTGTAGATGTTTAAGGAATTTTTAATGAGATCTTCGAATTTGAAAGAGCCTACTTATGGATAATTGTTCATATTTCTTTACTCTAGAACTTGGTAAACTCATGTGTTTCATTTTCCATTTGTGTAGGTACCACTCACATAGCAATGATTACCTTGAAATATCTCGTAGTTACAAAGCAATATATGAGATTCCCTCTGTTAAAGAAAACCCAGCTCAGTGGATACCGGTAAAGAATATTTCAGTTTGTGCTTTCGCAATATTAGACTTTCATTATCAAGACTTCAATCTTCTGATAGCTCATATTGTGCAGGTCCTGAGGAAAATATGCTGGTATGTAGTCTTGTCACCACATGATCCTATGCAGTCAAGCCTTTTAAATTCTCAGTTGGAGGATAAGAATCTTTCAGAAATTCCTCATTTTAGGTATGCCTTTCTTTTTCCCCACAGCTGGTGTGTTTCTTGAAAGACTATTGTTTATTTTATTTATATTCTGATTATTCAATGATGTTGTAATTCTCTGGTGCTTGCCTTTGTTTATTGTAGGTTGTTGTTGAAACAATTAGTAACGATGGAGGTGATTCAGTGGACGGCTTTGTGGAGTACATTCAAGGATGAGTTTGAGAAAGAAAAGGACATGCTTGGTGGCCCCTTAGGTGACAAAGCTGCTGACGATCTTAGACAGAGAGTGATAGAACATGTAATATACCGTTTTACTTTCAATCATCTAGTATAATTATTGTTTCCATCTTGATTACATTGGAGTTAGTTGTTTCCAAAATTTCTTTTGATTGCAGAACATCTTTGTTGTCTCAAAGTATTACTCACGGATTACCTTGAAGCGAGTTGCAGATCTGCTGTGTCTCAGTATTCAGGTTAGCCAATAATTTTTATTTTTATTTTTGCTGATGACAAAGCACCCGCAGGTTAGCCAATATTAATTTATTAATCATGTAGGATTGTCCCTATTGGTGGTGGACTGGTGGTGATGCCCTGATTTACTTGTCTAATATGATGGATCATAGGAAAAAAATCTTTGTAATTTTTCTTCGGGTACCCGTGCGATCTGCTTATTGTTTTGAAAAATAAATTAACAAGAGAAACTTTAAAGGTTTAGGTTAGAGGTGCCAGAAAGAGAAGAAAATTTCATTGGTTCTTGGATTTATCAAAGATGTAAGTTCCACGCATATTTGTTGGCTTTAAGTTCCTATAGAAGGCAGTTAAAGCACTTTAGATTTCGTGATTAAAGGGAATCTCTTTCTCAAAGGAAGATCGAATTATGCAAGTCTTTAATGTAAAGTTTCCTTTCGGGACACTTGTTTGTTTTATGAGCTCTTAACTCTCGAGAATTTGAGACTTTTGAGAGTTTCAACTCTTTAGGATTAGGATTTGTTAGTGTTCATATTACAGTAAATTACACATGCACCCTTGTACTTAGGGTCAGTTTCACCAAGACCCCTGTAATTCAAAACATGACACTAATACCCCCTATACTTTAATGTAAAGTGTCATCGTCATGAATTCCGTCAAAGTTAACAGTGGCTGGATTGTGTGGTAAATTTTCCACCAAATATGACTTGTAAACGACCAAAATACCCTGGAAAATTGCTACAAAGCTGAGACCCTTCTCGGACAACAACCAAAAAAAAAAAATAAACAGAGCACTACTTGCTCTGTTTTAATTAACCATATAATTCATTTTTTTAACAGCAAGAAACAAGATTCATTGATAATTTGAAGATACAAAGGAGTTTAACGATCCAAACGGAGACCAAAACCCCATAACAAGTCGCCTCACCTTAACCCTGCCCATAGAACAGAAACCTCAGCCATGATAACATAAAGCATCAAATACAATCCCAATAATTGACCTTCAGATCATATCAATAAAAGCATCCTTTTAGAACAATCACAATTTAGTCCACCTTCTTGAAAGTTCTGGCCCATAATCCACCCATAGAAATAGCAGACATTCAAAAACCAAACTCCTTGGTTTTCGCCTCCCCCAAAGCTTAAAGATTCAATTGACACAGGAAGGGAATTCAATCAACTGCAGTGATTTCATAATAGAAATTATTCAAATGATTTCAACACATAAAAATTAGATTTTTGAACATTAAAAGTTCAATCAACACAATCCATTTTCAGGACTATTTCATTATTCAATGGTATAAATTCATTTCATAACCATGGAAATGACACAATTTAAAAATTGAAAGCATTTACAAAAAAATATATAAAACTTTGGGTAGAAAATGATCAGATTCTGACCTATTAATCTATATTGGAAAGGTGTTTTTCCCCTTTTTGTGAAACCAACAGAGAATATAACAAAGCTTTGCTTCTTTGCTTGGCCTCAGTTCCCAGGGCCTCCGATTGACCAGCAGAAAGAGAAGTGAGAGAGGAGGAGCCTGCATTGTAAGCTAGCTTTAAGCTCTTTCTGAATCAAGTTCCTAGTCTCTTTCCCAAGCTCAAGCTGAAAGCAAAGTCGATAGCCCCATCTCTTTTCCAGCAGCTTAGGCCCTTCCTGTATAGAACCAGGTGAACCGTGTTCTTCCTTTCATTGTGTCAAGCGCTTACCTTGCCTCTGGAGGAGTTGCTTCCTACCGGCTTTGGTTTGCAAGGCCTGGTACTATTGAATTCACTTCATATGATCCTATAGCAAGAATCCTAATCAAATGACTCTTTGCGAAGAAATTCCTACTTGACTGATGCCGCTTAGCTGACAGTGAAAGCCGGAGTGCCCTCGCCCTAGCTTGCATCACCTATTAGCCTTACTTATCGCCTTCCCTTCTCTCCCAACCATCCAATCTCAAAAATACTCTATAAAGAGAGTATGATGGTCATTTAAGGAAAATATTAATGTTCCCTGACCGTGACACTTTACATTAAAGTATGGGGGGTATTAGTGTCAAGTTTTGAACTACAAGGGGTCTCGATGAAACTGATCCGAAGTACAGAGGTGTATGTGTAATTTTCCCTTCATATTATTTGGTCATTAATTAGTTTTTTCTATTTTACTAATATCTTCTAGAAAAACTAACTGGACTTTCTCCAGTTAATTAGTTTTTGGTATCATATAAATTTACAAGCATAAACTACATCTCTTCATAATTATGATTTCTTGAAAATGACCAAAATGCCTTAATTATCGGCCAACTATGGTCGAAGCTAACTGAATTTACTAGTTCTATTTTTAACATATTTAATTTTTGGGATAAGCTAACATATTTATTAGAAAAGCCACGAAGGCATGAAAAGTTGCATACACCCGAACACACAACATAGAACCAAGAGAGGGCAAGAACACCCTTACATACCGAAACCAGGCCACCCCAAAATCCTTTTAACCACATTCTCTCTAAAGCAAAAAAAAAAAAAAACCAAAGACGGTATGGGCGAAGATGGTACTAGACCCCAACAGAACAGCCCGCTTCCATGGATAAAAATGGACTCGGTACATTTTTAGGAATAAAGGAAAAAGTTTTGGTGGGTGGAAGATGATGATTCCCATCATCCGATGTGGGGATTAGTTCCTAGATTTTCTAGGAATTTAGGACTCTTCAGAGCTGCTATAATTCCAAAGAATCCCATCAAACAAACAACATTATCTCTGTCAATTGAAATTAACTGGCCATACAGTTTATACAAATTTAGAACTGGTTTTTCAAGTGGATTAGAGGCTGTTGCACCAAATGTATTTTCAGTTTGTTCATAAGAAGGGGTGGCGAAAGGGTTGTTTTGAACTCATTACTATTCTCCATCACACCCACTAAGCAATGTTTGCATCTCAAGAGATTGTTTTCAAGTCATTTCTGATCTCCATCACACCCATTAAAGCAATGTTTTGCAGCACACTTATTTTGGTCATTCAACCACTCATCTTCACCTGCTGATTGTTTTTATTCTTACTTCTTGTTAACTTAATGATTCTCTTGTTTTGATATCCTAATTGCCACTATGTTTCAGATCTTAGCAGTAGGAACCTTCTAAAGTGGTCCCACCCAGCTTCCACCCCCGCCTCGCTCACGAAGAAACCATTGAACCTCGTACTTCTATATTTGAGAATATCTAGATGTTTGATATTACCATAAAGACCAAGTACATAAAGCTTTATGGTAACATCAAATTATCATGAGTCTTCTCTCACCAATAATAACTTTTCAACAATTTGTTTTTGTATTCTTCCCTCTTTTCTAGATGTTGGGTGGGTGGTGTGTGGGAGTTGGTCCGTTCTACTACTGTTGAATGCCCTACAACTGTTGATAAGGCCTAGGAGGAACATACACTCCTTGAAACGTGTGGGACAACTGAAATTGTCTCCTACAACTTCATTAATTTTCTTTGTTTGGACTGGCACGTGACACATGATGGACATATTTAGATGCTTCAACAAAATTTCTTTGTTGAAATTTTGAAAAACCAAATAGAAACTCGAAGTTGTTATGGTCTTTTAACGATATGGGTGATTAGGATTTAGTTTTCTTTAAACTCATAATTTGGGTATTTAAAAATATGAATGAAAAGGGTTTATGGAAGCAAATCAGGGGATTAACGAGTTGAGGAAACTTGAAGTTATGTAATCATGAAAGGGCCTTTCAAATTATAAATAATTAATCCTTATGAAATTAGAGACTATTAGGTGTATGGGGTTGTTATATACCGTAAAATTTTCTTATCGTACATGATCGTAAATATTTTAAATACATGTTATCATATTGCCGAGTCTTTGCCGTCATTTTGTGTCTTGATATTTTAGAGGTGACGTACGTCCATGTACCTGCATTTGTGATTCTTAACTAATGACTACAGGATACTAATATTGAACTGGGATGCCATCCGCCACTGAATGAGAAGTGCTTTTTCCTTAATTTTGTTGGAAGGCACTTGTTAAGTTGTTACAATGACACAGCTTTTAATTCTCGTTTTGATCACGCTCTTTCGTGGAAAGAGGCCATCACTACTCCGGGAAAGGTCCAAGGAGGGGGGAGGACCCCTCCAGGGTTTCCGCTGGGATTGGATTCACTCCCCTCAGGCCTGGAGGAGCATTTATTGAGATAGGATTGAATGCCATGCTCCTCAAGTTCATTTGTTGCAACTGCACGGTCAAAACCAATTTGGGTGGGTCTTATGGAAGGTCTTTTGAGGTCGCATGTCGAATCCTCGCAAGGCTATAGAGTTCATTGTTGCAAGTGGCAACGGTGTCTCTTCATAGGTTTCCTGTCCTGTATTTAAATGTTTTTGTGAATGTGATTGGAGGATGTCTGGGAGTAAGTTGAAGAATGTTTGTTGGTCAATTTTATTATCACATATTCTCTTTCTTTCCAATTTCAGGAAGCTGAGAAGCATCTTTCAGAAATGGTTGTATCCAAAGCACTTGTTGCTAAGATTGACAGACCCATGGGTGTAGTCTGTTTCCAGACAGCAAAAGACAGCAATGACATTTTGAACACCTGGGCCATGAACTTGGAAAAGTTGCTCGACCTTGTGGAGAAGAGTTGCCACCAAATCCACAAGGAAACTATGGTTCATAAGGCTGCCTTGAAAGTTTGAAAATGCTGATACTAGCCACTGGAGGTAGGTACAGTTCATTTCGGTTATTTTTGTGCCTACCAGTGCAACCAAAGTAAGTTTATAGTTAAAAAAGGAAACCTAGTGCACGAGGCTCCCGTTAGTACATGGTCTGAGTGGGGTTAGATGTACACATAGCTTAAGTAGCACAAACACTTCAGTTTGGGTGCTGTGCCCGTGTCGGACACCTACACATGTGGGACACGCGCAATGTGTCTTATTTCTTTTTTACACCGAACACATGGCCAGATATGAGGGCGGACACGGCATGGTCGGCTCTAATTGGAAATTTTATAAAACATTGGGATAAAAGTCTCAATATAACAAAATGAGAGGCAAGTAATTGGTCTGTTTGAGAAATTTGAAAACACGGGTGGACACAGCATGATATCTTATACATATAATTGTCAAACACGGCTTGGATATCGGTTGCCGTGTAAAGTGTTTGTGTAGTATATTTATGATTTTCCGTGTTACTGCATTCACATCGTGTCCTATCCATGTCCGATGTTCGTATCGGTGTTTACATAGAATAGAACATAGCATATCCCCAGAAGTGGAAAGTTTGTTTCTGAGTTTCGAACCCGTGACACCTACGTCATAATGGGCCAAGGCTCGGCCTCTGTATTGTTGTCAGCTTTTAAATAGTATACCATTTAAATGATATTGCCTCCTGTGATTGATGTTTTTGTAGGTTGTGGCTTGGTGGGAATCGATGCCAGGAACCAAATGGGCCTTTCTTGCAGTAGTCCGAAGAGACAGGCATACCTGTTTTCTCCCTCCATCACATTTACATGGTTTATGCCTTCAGTCTTTTGTGATATTTGTTACAACTTTTTGTGGTTTATTCATCATGATCAATAGACTGATAGTTGTGGCATGAAGTGATCAGATCTATTTATATTTGTATCTGTACCTGTCTTCAGACTCTAGGAAAAACCTTAGTTCATTTATTATGCCATGGATTCCATTTTAATTTAAAGATACAGTGCTTGGTTTGTGATTTATAGTACTAGTGTGGTCTCTGGTGCAACAACCAATGTGTTGACTGGTTGTAGATGCATGTTAAAATTGTGGTCCTTGGATGTTTTAGCCGACTTAAAATAGGTTTACTAGTGGTGGTGGACATGAGATTGGAGGAATGCTATACATCTCAAATTCTGTATCCCAAATGGATCTCAAACACGTGGTAGTTGGACCACCATCAATAATGGTGGAACTACTTCAATATCCTCAAATCAAATATCACGTGTTTGGGAAGCAGTAGGGATACAAAATTTGGGAAGTATAGTATTACTCGTGAGATTTGACATGAATTGGCTGAGGAATAGTGTACGGATTTTCTCTGTTTCTAAGGTTTTATTTGGTTCGTGGATTTAGCGAGGGAAAGAAAAATAAAACAGAGGAAAATAATTTTCTTTGTTAGGTTAACAAGGAATACGATGAGGAAATTAGGAGAGAAAAGAGAATATGTTGAGTAATAAGTCAAATATTTTGAATGTTGTGAGTAATATTTCTCTTTATTCATATATTATATTTGTATTTTAAACTGTTTAGAATTTTTTTTTTTATAAATGTTATTCAAGCATGAATGTAAAGACGAGACAACATAGAGAATTAGTTTTCTTTTCCCTTTTCTTTTCTTTTTTCTCACTAAAACGCAAACGAAATCGTGCCCAAGGCGATAACTGTGAGTACAAGTAGCACCAGCGATTATGAATCAATTTCTATTTAAGTAGGTAGTTGCTTTGATGCGATATGTGGCCATTTATTTCTAGACTAATAGTTGGGGCACCTGACAAATCTAACTAACACTCACACCCACACTCTTTTAACACAACTATTACTCTAGAAATAAATGGCCACATATCGCATCAAAGCAACTACCTACTTAAATAGAAATTGATTCATAATCGCCGGATGACAAAGGGCTGCATGTGCTCATAATTAGTTAACGCCGGGCATTATTTCGTTTGCAGTGTGGGTGTGAGTGTTAGTGAGATTTGTTAGTGCTTCTAGCATTGTTGTTATTTCTATTGTAGATTTAGAACATGAAGTACCCTGAGGATGTTTTTAGGGTAAACACCCCGTGAACTAAAATCGTTTTTCGTTAACACCACCTAAACTTTAAAACCAAACAAATTTACCTCCCAAATTATTATTTGTTGACACTAAAACCCCTTCTTCAGGGGTGAGTTTGCTCATTTTGAATAGTTCAGGAGTGAGTTTTTTCAGTTTTAAAATTTAAGGGGTGTTAGTGAAAAATGGTCATAGTTCAGAAAGTGGTGCTTTAATTTACCCATGTTTTTACAAGAAGGTTTAACCCGCTTGGAAGTTGATTAACAAAAATTGAAAAAGAAGTGGTATTTCATAACTCTGTTCATCAATGTGCTATAGCTTGAATTTGAGTGGAAGATGCGGTACAAAAGCAACTCTAAATTGGGTGTTAGCCCAAATTAAAAAAGAATATACAAAAAAAAAAAAGTAAAAGGAAGGAGAAATTTGATGAAAGGTTTCTCAAATTTGAGTTATGGAAACTCGAATCTTTTAATTTTTTTGATAACTTAAAAATCCCTTCATATTTGAATGTACAGTGGAATGTGGATGTGGTTTTCATTTTAAGTTATATATATATTTTATATATTTATTTTTTATTTAATTCATAATTAGATGACTAACTTCCTTCTAATTCAATACACGTGAATCCTCAAAGTTAGTAAAAATTAGTTAGGGTTAAATACATTTTACACCCTTGTAGTGTCACCTGTCAGTTTGGTCCCTATAATTTAAAAAGTGTCATTTTAGTCCTTGTAGTTTCATTAGTGTGTCAAATAAGTCTTATACGTCCTTTAGTGACGAATAATTTTGTCACTAAAGTAAAAAATTTGTCACAAAAATTGTTTTAGGGACTAAAATGATAGTACTTATGAAATTACAGGGACTAAACTGACACTTTCTAAACCACAGGGACCAAATTCACACAAAAAACAAACTAAGAAATTAAAGTGGAAAATGTAGTTAAGTTTTTGAAGAAGGCAACACTATAACTAAAAAATGAAGGTTTAAATACATTTTACACCCTGTAGTTTGTCACCTGTGTCAGTTTGGTCCATATAATTCAGAAAATGTCACTATAATCCCTATTGTTTCATAAGTGTGTCAAATAAGTCTAATAAGTCATTTAGTGACGAATAATTTTGGTATTGAAAGTAAAAAAATTTGTCACAGAAAGTATTTGAGGGACTAAAATGACATATGAAACTACAAGGATTAAAATGACACTTTCTAAACAACAAGGACCAACTTGACACAAAGGGCAAATTAGGAGGGTGTAAAATGTAGTTAAGCCAAAAATGAAAATAAAAATTGCAACCATTTCCGCTTGGGTAGCTAAAATGCTAGCCCTACTAGCACACATTTTAGTCACTCATTCATCATTTTAACCTGTTCATTGCCCGTCACGCCACGTCAATATGCGACGTGGTGTGACCAATTAATCATAACCATCCACCTATTCCTTCCTTTTAGGGAGATCATGATAAGTGGTTAGTAGAATTTCAAATTTCAAATTGATAACCACTTGTCATGATCCCCCTATAAAGAGGGGACAAGTGATTGGTTTGGATTAATTCGTCACATCACGTCAACATACTGACGGGACGTGACGGACTCGCTGAATAATTTCTCGTTCATTGGAGCCTAGATCACAATTTCCACCGCTTCTAGCGCTGACAGTAACACATCTCACTAGTTATCCTGTTGGCGATGTGAAATATTATGTGCACTAACCATAATTTCTGCTACAGTTTTGGAGTTTTTCTCCACGGAGGTTGGTGGGTGTGTGGAGTATTAAAAGTCAAAACAAACGGTCGGTTCCGAGAGGGAGAGTTTCCACGCCACCACTTGAAAATGTGATGCTGATGCATAACAACATTGCTGACTCAATCAAGCAAGCTTAATGCAATGTTTATCAAATTTTATATTTTAAATGTATTTTATATGTGATAGTCGCATGTGCTGAAAATCACGCCTGAGATGTAAAATTGGAAAAGCATAACGTTACTCCTCAATTAATGGGTCCAACAATTATTAATCAAGGATAACACTATTATTTTCAAAATTGATTTTTAAATACTTTAATATTTGTATCACTTATTGTGACAATGATTATTGGTACCACATACTAGTTTATGTGGTACAATTATCAAAATATTTGATAAACCTATATATGATTTCAAATTTGAAAATGATATGATTACTCTTCTATCAATAATTACTCATCTATCAATATTGAATGCTACATCATAAAAAATCATTCCATCACATCATTAAAAGTAATTTATTCTCTACAAATCTTGATTTTCAAGGCTATGTAGCTCCCTTCAGAAGATCATCTCCGTGCATTTTCTGCTCTTGAAGTAGAAGCATGGTAATGTGAGTTTTTTTGGGTTAATTACACTTACACCCCTATACTTGGGTCATTTTCACTTTGACCCCCTGTAGTTCAAAACGTGACACTAACACTCCTTATACTTTAATGTAAAGTGTCACCGTCAGGAATTCTGTTAAAATTAACGGAAAAAGTGACACTTACACCCCCTGCACTTCTAAAAGACCAAAATGCCCTAAATTTTCTCCTTCCTCAGCATAGGAATTCTCCAGCAAGTAAAAGAAAAATCAAAACCCAATCAGGCCACCACCAGAAAAGAAGAAGAAAGAGAGGTCGTTGACTTCGACCATCACCACCAGCGACCATTTCTAACCTCCTTCAAATGGGTGAACATGCGAGAGGTAGAGAAGAGGGTTTGAGAGATTGAGATAGAGAGAGAAGCTAAATTCTGGGACTGATTTTTGTGCAGAATGTATAGAGGGTGTTCTTGATTTTGGTATGTATGTTGGGTTGATCAATTTTTTTTGGGTTGATCAAAATTTTCAAGTTGTTTGATGTTTTGGTATGTTTTGGGTTGTATTTAAAAATTCGATCAACCCAAAAAAAAATTGATCAACCCAACATATATACCAAAATCAAGAACACCCTCTATACATTCTGCACAAAAACAAGTCCCAGAATTTAGCTTCTCTCTCTATCTCAATCTCTCAAACCCTCTTCTCTACCTCTCGCATGTTTACAGATTTAAAGGTGGTTAGAAATGGACGCTGGTGGTGATGGCCGAAGTCAACGACCTCTTTTTCTTCTTCTTTTCTGGTGGTGGCCTGATTGGTTTTGATTTGGGGTTTTGATTTTTGTGTTTAGTTTGATTTCATTGCTTGGGGCCTTGTTGGAGAATTCCTGTGCTGAAGAAGGAGAAATTTTAGGGCATTTTGGTCTTTTACAAGTACAGGGGGTGTAAGTGTCACTTTTTTCGTTAATTTTAACGGAATTCCTGACGGTGACACTTTACATTAAAGTATAGGGGGTGTTAGTGTCACGTTTTGAACTACAGGGGGTCAAAGTGAAAATGACCTAAAGTACAGGGGGTGTAAGTGTAATTAACCTTTTTTTTGACTATCCAACCTTTAAGTACAGAAATCTTCAAGTTCAGATTTTTTTTCCCTTCCGGATGACGAGGACAAATCTCAACGCATGTCCTTTGCGTCTTCGGAGACTACCGCCAATATTTCAAATAGTTTACCTATTACCACTTTATCCAAGTAGAACATGAAGCAAATCCCGGGCATGTTCAACGACCCCACAACACACGAACCAGGTAAGTCAGGGTGGTGAGTGGGCGGTAGTATTCACACCAACCCCTGTATACGGTTCGTCTAGCTACTTGAAATTCGTTATTCCAATCCACTAACATGACCCTTGGGCTTTTGAACCCTTGACCTCCTTTGGGAGACCAAGAGCTCTGGCCAACTCAACTACCCGAGGTGGTTACTCTCTTGAGCTTTTACCCAGTTAATTTGTAACTTTTTGGTGGTGTACTCTTTGGTTTTTGAATTCACAGAAGGGTTACAGCGTGTAGTCTATTTGGGGTCTAGGGTGGGTGTTGATGTGGTGCAGTTTCTTTTATGTTAAACTTGGGTATATTGTTTCCAATCCATTATGTGGTTGTTTTTTAAGGGGCTGGTGATAGAGCAATTATCCTATCACTCTGTCACATAGTGTGATGGGATATTATGGAACGTTGTTCTCGCAGGTCTCACGTTGGCCCCATAGTGATCGGCGGTTTGCAGTATGTCATCACATTATGTTGAGATGTGAGAATCTCTTGGTAAAAAAAATAAGAGTTTCTTCTCTCTCTAGGCGATTTTTAGAGAGAGAGAAGCGATGGCCTCTTGCTAACCTAACCAGCAACTGCTGCGCCGCCTCTCCACTTTTTCCTCCACTCACACCACTCCTCCACACCCACATCTCCGGCCCTACTTCCTCTTTCTATTTTTCTCCTTTTTTTTGTTCCAGATCTAAATAAGGCCATGTTTGTTCCCTCCCTCTTCCTCTGTGAAGCTCTTCCCCTTCCTTTGTGAATGTTGTTTCCGTGTGCTTTCTCCTGATCTGAAGATGTTTTCTTGCAGATCTGATGTTGTCCTGTCCGGAGTTGGATTCTGTCACGCCCCGGAACGGCATAAATAGAGAAAAATAAATTTCCTTTATGGGTCCATAGGGAATGACGGGTGAAGTCACATGATTGTCCACACCACGCAATACTAAGCAACAAAAGTAATAGTGTAACAGGAATGAAGTCTAGGTTTTGATCACAACGTAACATAAAGTCAACAGAAGTTACTAACTATTACATATCAGAGTCTCGAATCAAATACAAGGCAGCGGAAGTACAAATGCCAAGGCAACATATGCCCGAATACAAAAAAAAAAGATTCTAAAACGGTAAAGATAATTAGCTACAATTCTAGTCTAGTCTTCAGTTGGCATAAGGGTAGTCCTCGGCGTAGTAGTCTTCTTCGGTCTGACCTCCGTCGGGGAAATCCTCCACAGGGACTCCGTCACCGGCATAGTAGTCCTCTCCTGCAGGCCCTTCACCTGTATAGTCATAACCAGGGTGCGCTGGAACGTAGAAATGTCCAGCGGCATAAACGCCGTCAGCTTAATGAAAGCCGAGTGAGTTAGATACTAACAGGGTATCGACTATTGATATTATTACAAGTTATAAACCGTAACCAAATCAGAATTCAGTAAGGGTAACTCCTTTAAATCAAACCAATGATCCGATTATTGACGTTTTACTCATTATAAGACCGATAACGCGTCTAGATAGGGGAACAGACTCGACAGTAGTTCAACTCTATAACATACCATTACTCATCCACCGCTTTTAAGAACATATGCACAGTCCACCGCATGTCAGGTATATAACGCTTTAAGCAACAGTACATCATTCTATGCCACGACTTAGCGACGTCTACCAGTGATCACGGTCCACCGCATGTCATAGACACCTTCGTCTGTCTACCGCTTTTAAGAACATATGATTAGATCATCTGGCTATCTTAGGGCAATTGGTCCGGTTCACCGCAAGTCATAGACACCTTCGTCTGTCTACCGCTTTTAAGAACATATGATCGACCAAAGCCCGCCCACGCAAGGTTCCCAAATCTTAGCAAACCTACTTAGGTTCAACTCTATTACCGATACATGACAATCCCAATGTGGCCTGACTACTCTGAATGAAATGAACGTTAACTCCAAAGGATTCACGACTATTCCGTTGTCTAACATTATAAACATTATCCGTTAGTCTCGTTATTACCACGATCCTACGCTGCATTAACTCATTATCAGGTCTGTATTATAATAATAAAGCATGCTGGGAAATACTGAACAGTAAATAAACAACTAAACAGTTATTACATTATCTAAACAAGTAAAACAGTAAACTGTAACTGCCAATCGATTGGTATAGATGTCAATCGATTGGTATAAAAGTGGAATCAATCGATTGGAAGAAGGTTCAATCGATTGGTATAAAAGTAGTGTCAATCGATTGATCAAAGATTCAATCGATTGGATCACAATCCATGTCAATCGATTGATAAGGTGTCAATCGATTGGAACATGAAAGATGTCAATCGATTGATAAGGTGTCAATCGATTGGAACATGAAAGATGTCAATCGATTGATAAGGTGTCAATCGATTGACACTTCGTCTTCTTCACAGAGAAGACTGCCCAGCAACATATAAACGGGAATACATGGTTTCTGCATCTCTTCTTTATTAAAACAAGTCCTAACATCAATGTAAGGCTACCAAGTGAGTTTAGAACTCACCTTAGACGTTAAGGGCGTGTTTGGGAATGTGTTTTGAAGCTTGGAGCTTCAATGGTGGCTCCTCTCTCTCTTTCTAGTTCTCTGTCTTCTCTCTTCTCCTTCTCCTTCTTCTGATCTTCTCCTCTTCTTCCTTCTTGTCTCAGTCCATGGATATGTGTGTGTGAGTATATGAATACATGTATATATATGTGTATATATATATATATAAACACACACAAAACCCTCCCTCTCACTCTCTCTGATTTTTCTAAAAAGAAAAACGCAGGAAAATGGCTCATATATATAAGGAGAGAGTGTTCACGTGGCCTCTCCCCAGCCAGAGCAAAAGAATCTGCCCAGCTGCCTCCAATCGATTGACATAAGTGTCAATCGATTGACAAAAGCAATCGATTGGTATAAAAGTCAATCGATTGGTATAAGCAATCGATTGGTATACTGATCAATCGATTGGTATAAAAATATACCAAGGGTAAGGCCAAGCTCATACAAGTATTAAAAGAAACATACAAGGTCTAGTTATATAATATATCACAAAAATACAGGGTATTACATCATCCACCACTCATAAAAGATTTCATCCCCGAAATCCGAAATAAACTGGGTTAAAACAAAAATGGAAACTTCTCTTGCATCTCCGAATCCAACTCCCATGAAGCTTCTCCTTCGTCGTGGTGCTTCCACTGAACCTTCACTAGCGGAATATCCTTGTTTCTGAGCTTCTTCACTCCTCGGTCTAGAATACGCACTGGTCCTTCGTTGTAGGTCACGTTCTCGTTCACCTCGATATCTTCAAAACTGATCTCGTGCGCTGGGTTGTGGGCACACGTCCTCAACATGCTGATGTGGAAAATGTTGTGCACTCCTGACATCTTCGGCGGCAACGCAAGTCGATAAGCAACCTTCCCAACACGTTCTAGGATCTCGAACGGTCCGATGAATCGCGGCGATAGCTTGCCTCTTTTCTGTCCGAATCTGACGATACCTCGAACTGGAGAGACTTTGAGTAGCACATGATCTCCAACTGCAAACTCTAGATCTTTCCGTCGCTTGTCGGCATAGCTCTTGTGTCTGGATTGCGCTGTCTTCATCTTCTCTCGTACAATCTGGATCTTCTCGTTGGTTTCTCGAATCATCTCGGGCCCAAGTAGTTGAGTATCTCCGACTTCGGCCCAACACAGCGGCGATCGGCAAGGTCTTCCATACAAGGCTTCAAATGGTGCCATCCCTATACTCGTGTGGTAGCTGTTGTTGTAGGCAAACTCGATCAAAGGTAGATGCGTCTCCCATGAAGTCTCGAATTCAATGACACAGGCTCGCAACATATCCTCCATCACTTGATTGACTCGTTCTGTCTGACCGTCTGTCTGTGGATGAAAGGCTGAACTCAAATTCAATGAAGTTCCCATTGCTGTCTGAAGGCTCTTCCAGAATTCTGCGATAAAGCGTGAATCTCGATCTGAAACTATTGAGACGGGTACACCGTGCAGTCGCACTACCTGCTCTAGATACATCCGGCTCAATCTTTCAACAGGGTACGTCATGCTGTAGGCGATAAAATGTGCTGACTTGGTGAGTCGATCCACTATTACCCAAATAGCGTCGTGGTTTTGTTGAGACTTCGGCAATCCAACCACAAAATCCATGGTGATGTGCTCCCATTTCCATTGGGGAATCGGTAGCGGTTGTAGGAGTCCAGGTGGTTTCTGATGCTCCGCCTTCACTTGTTTGCAAATAAGACATTGCGATACATACTCGGCCACTTCTCGCTTCATTCCTTGCCACCAGAAGTTTCTCTTCAAGTCCTTATACATCTTGTTTCCTCTTGGGTGGATAGTCATCCTTGACTTGTGTGCTTCGTCCAGAATGTTCTTCCTGAGTCCATCGTCATTTGGCACACATAGTCTACCTTTGCATCTTAGTGCTCCGTCCGTACTAATACTCCATATCTCGGGTTCCTTTGCGGACATCTTGGCAAACCATAACTTTAAATCCTCGTTCGACTGTTGAGCTTCCAAGATACGGCTGATGAGGGTTGGTTGCACGACAAGACATCCAAAGTGTTGTCCTTCTCCTGATTCCACTGGTTGAAGGTCGAATTCGACTAACGTCTCCAATGCTCGCCATTCCCTAATCGAAATCGAAGAAACCAAAAGGCGCGGCCTCAGGCTCAGAGCGTCGGCTACAACATTTGCTTTACCCGGGTGGTATTGCAAAGAGAAGTCGTAGTCCTTGAGTAGTTCCATCCATCTCCGTTGTCGCATGTTCAACTCCTTTTGAGAGAACAGGTACCTTAAACTCTTATGATCTGAGAACAAGTCAAACTTTTCTCCATACAAATAGTGTCTCCAAATCTTCAGGGCGAACACGATTGCAGCTAGTTCTAAGTCGTGCGTCGGATAGTTCTTCTCATGCGGCTTCAATTGTCTTGATCCGTATGCGATGACATTCCCCTCTTGCATTAGCACACAACCAAGTCCTTGGTGTGATGCATCACTATAGATTATGAATTGTTCACCACTCTTAGGTATCGCAAGCACGGGTGCTGAGGTTAGTCTCTCTTTCAATTCCCGGAATGCATCCTCATGTTTATCAGTCCATTCGTACTTCGTCTCCTTCCTAGTCAGGCTTGTCAATGGTCCTGCGATTCTAGAGAATCCTTCCATAAATTTCCGGTAATACCCAGCCAATCCTAGAAAACTCCTAACTTCGGTCGCGTTGGTTGGCCTGTTCCAGCTCAAGACTGCATCGATCTTAGATGAGTCTACGGAAATCCCATCCTGTGATATCACATGTCCCAGGAATTTAACTTCCTGAAGCCAGAATTCACATTTGCTGAATTTCGCATACAGACTATTGTCTCTGAGAGTCTGTAGAGCAATTTGTAGATGCTTCCTATGTTCTTCTTCCGTCCTTGAATAAATTAGAATGTCGTCGATGAATACTATAATGAATTGATCCAGATAGGGTCTGAATACTCTATTCATTAGGTCTATGAATACGGCCGGGGCATTAGTCAATCCAAAAGACATCACTAGAAATTCGTAGTGTCCATATCTCGTCCTGAAGGCAGTTTTCGGTATATCTTTCGGTCGAACTAGCAATTGATGGTATCCTGAACGCAAATCGATTTTCGAGAATATCCTTGATCCTTGTAGTTGATCGAACAGGTCGTCTATCCGGGAAAGTGGATACCTATTCTTGATCGTGACCTTATTCAGCTCCCTGTAGTCGATACAGAGTCGTAGCTCTCCGTCCTTCTTTTTCACAAATAAAACTGGTGCTCCCCAAGGTGATGTACTCGGGCGAACAAAACCTAAGTCTTCAAGTTCCTGAACTTGCTTCTTCAATTCTAGCATTTCTATTGGCGCCATCCAATACGGGGTCTTGGAAATCGGCAACGTTCCGGGTGCTAACTCAATGCAGAAGTCTATCTCTCTCTTCGGTGGAAGTCCTGAGATACTTCGGAACACATCTTCAAAGTCTTGAATAATGGGGATCTGGTTGATAGTAAGCTCCGTGCTTGAAGTCTTAATCATGGCTAGGCAGCTCGTGATAAACATGTCGCTCAACGGTTGGCACTGAAATCTGATCTGCGGGCAACCAGGCTTCGAAAAGACAATGGTCCGACTAACACAATCCAGATTAGCGCCATACTTAGTAAGCCAATCCATTCCTAGGATCACGTCGAACTCAGACATTGACAAGACTATCAAGTCTGCTGGGAGATTTCTATCCTCTAGTGTCAAGGGACAATCCTTGCACACCTTACCTAACTTAACGGATACTCCCAAGGGCGAAACAGCATTAAGGGTCGGCTCAAGTGCTAGGGGTAACAAACCCAAATCACGCACCATCTTAATAGCTATGAAAGAACGGGCGGCACCGGTGTCAAACAAAGCTCTAACTTGACAGTGAAATAAAATGAGTGTACCTTCCAAGTTTTGCTGTTCCTCCGCATTATACCCTGCATTGTCAGGAATGATGGCATTCACCCTAACCTGTCCTTGCTGTCCTTGAGCAGGCACTCCATAGTAGCCTCCACGTGGTGCTCGAAAATCCTTGCTTATATGACCAGGCTTGTTACAGTTGCGGCAGACGAGGTCATTACGGCGGTTGGTCTTGGGGGCTGTGCAATACCTTGCAATATGTCCGGGCACTCCACAGTTGAAACATCCATCAGTGTTCTGTCGCTGGGCGACGGGCTGTGCCTGAGGTGGTCCTCGCTGTTGATTCTGTTGTCGAGGAAAATTAGCTTGGGGCTTCCTTGTCCCATCCCATGTGCGCTTGGTTCCCTGATAGTTGCTGGTTTGGGGTTTCCATCCTTGATTGTTCCTCGATGATTGCGCGGGAAAGTTCCTTGGTTGGAAGGTCCTGGGTGGAGGTCGATTCACTTGTGGTCCTTGCACAGGGTAAGCATCCTTTTCCAAACTTGAAGCAAGACAGACAATCCCTTCAAATGACTGGCCCAGATGGCCTATCATTATGTGCCGGAGGTGTGGGTTGAGTCCTTGGTGGAATCGCTTGACCTTCTTGGCGGAGGTGTCTATCATATGCGGAACGAAACGGGAAAGTCGCTCAAATTGTGTAGTATACTCTCTGACTGTCCGGTTTCCTTGGGTTAGACTCAGGAAATTCCTCTCTTGTTGATCTCTTTCGTCCTCAGGGAAGTACTTCTCGAGAAATCGAGTCTTGAATGCTTCCCAAGGCATTCTCCTTGCAGCGTCAATTCCAATCGTGGCTCTCTCGGCCTCCCACCAGTCCGCGGCGGAGTAAGTTAGTTGAAATGCGGCTAGACGTCTCTTGTCAAGCTCACTGCACTCCAGGGCTTCAAAGATTAGCTCCAACTCTCGTATCCATTGCTCTGCTTTCCAGGACTCTGCCATGCCGTCGAACTTTTCGGGTCGCAGGCCATGAAATCGTTCTAATAGCTTATCGCCTGTCTGCCTTGGAGGGACAAAGTGATTGTTGCCATTGTTGTTGGTGACATGACTGTAGGTATCGCCGATGTGCTCCATCCGTTGCATGAAAGCTTCGAAGACTCCAGTTGGGTCCATACCCTCGGGAATGGGTGCTCCCAATCGTGCTTGGTTCCTTGTGGGTCCCACCATAGTGATCCGTGTGAGGTGTACCTATGAAGGATCTAACGATTAGCTGACAATCTCCTCGGGGAAATGATCATACTTAAATAACAGACAGCATAACATGAATCAAAATCACAACCATATCATAATAATGAGATGATAACAGAAATAACCAAGAGAAACGATCTGCCATATATATATACCCAAAAGATGTACAACGGAGTACACAACAGATCATCTGTGTACCGCGTAGTACATGATCCTATACAAGATCTAAACAAAAGAAAGATATACACAAAACCACTACTGGTGGCTACCTATACAAAAAGGCTACGGTCAATAGCTGTCTATGTAAGCGTCAAAAGTAAGTGGACAACATGTCCTAAAGTCAAACGTAAAAGTCTAAGTCCTAAAGGTACTGGACTCAAAAGTTATCCACATCGGATCCATAGATGGAAGCCTCGTCCTCTAGGGCAACCTCAGACCAAACATCATCCTCATCCATATCATCGTCATCCATCATGTCCTCATCCTCTATCACAACATCCTCGATCAGCTCGGGTCCATCATGCTCTACAACAGCTCCCAAATCTCCTGCATCAGCTGCTATGTCAGCCTGGGCTGCATCAAATGCGGCTGCAAGTGCCTCAGCCTATACCATAGCCTGTGCCAACTCCGGTGCTCCGATCTCAAATCCATGGGGATGTGCAGCCATCTCTGCGGCCCACTCAGCTACTAGCTGTGCTATAACTCCTCCTGGTAAGACTGGTACTACTGCATCATCGTCTGCGGCTACCTCCTCTTCCTCCATCCGATAACCCTCTGCAACTACAATATCTACGCCAACTGGCACGTCCATACCGGCTGGGTCCACGGGGTCCTCCTCCTCTGGATCATACTCTGACTCCTCGTCATCGGTGTCCTCGTCCTCTTCATCTTCCATCTCCTCATCTGCATCCTCTGGCTCATCGTCGTCATCGCTCTCATCATCATCCTCCGGATCCTCATCTGCTGGGGGTGCATCAGCCATGTCTTCCTCCGGTGGGGGTGGAGGTGCTGCTCTAACCTCTGCAAGTAGAACCTGGTACGAAGAACGATCTCGTAACATCAGTAGAGAATCCTCCTCGATGCGTTTGAAGGTCTCCTTGCGGTAGATCATCTCCTGACGTATCACTTCTGGGTCCTGGGTCCCAAATCTCTGCTGCTCGATCTGCATGTCTCGCTCTGTCTCTGCAATAGCTCTCTGCCTAATCTTCCAGGCATAGTACTCTGGATCTGCTGGCGCAATACTCCTCTCATACACAGTGTCCTCCGAACTCGTCTGGAACGAACAGCGGCGGTGCCATGCTACCTGAAAAAGGACTACCTTAAGTCAGAACTAATCTTAATACTCATCTATAGAATCTCAAGGTTCTAGGACCAGATGGTGTGGGACAATCTGTGAGCGAAAAGGTATACAACCTAGGCTCTGATACCAAAAATCCTGTCACGCCCCGGAACGGCATAAATAGAGAAAAATAAATTTCCTTTATGGGTCCATAGGGAATGACGGGTGAAGTCACATGATTGTCCACACCACGCAGTACTAAGCAACAAAATTAATAGTGTAACAGGAATGAAGTCTAGGTTCTGATCACAACGTAACATAAAGTCAACAGAAGTTACTAACTATTACATATCAGAGTCTCGAATCTAATACAAGGCAGCGGAAGTACAAATGCCAAGGCAACATATGCCCGACTACAAAAAAAAAGATTCTAAAACGGTAAAGATAATTAGCTACAATTCTAGTCTAGTCTTCAGTTGGCATAAGGGTAGTCCTCGGCGTAGTAGTCTTCTTCGGTCTGACCTCTGTCGGGGAAATCCTCCACAGGGACTCCGTCACCGGCATAGTAGTCCTCTCCTGCAGGCCCTTCACCTGTATAGTCATAACCAGGGTGCGCTGGAATGTAGAAATGTCCAGCGGCATAAACGCCGTCAGCTTAATGAAAGCCGAGTAAGTTAGATACTAACAGGGTATCGACTATTGATATTATTACAAGTTATAAACCGTAACCAAATTAGAATTTAGTAAGGGTAGCTCCTTTAAATCAAACCAATGATCCGATTATTGACGTTTTACTCATTATAAGACCGATAACGCGTCTATATAGGGGAACAGACTCGACAGTAGTTCAACTCTATAACATACCATTACTCATCCACCGCTTTTAAGAACATATGCACAGTCCACCGCATGTCATGGATACCACGTTAGTCCATCCCCCGCTTTTAAGAACATATGCACAGTCCACCGCATGTCAGGGATATAACGCTTTAAGCAACAGTACATCATTCTATGCCACGACTTAGCGACGTCTACCAGTGATCACGGTCCACCGCATGTCATAGACACCTTCGTCTGTCTACCGCTTTTAAGAACATATGATTAGATCATCTGGCTATCTTAGGGCAATTGGTCCGGTTCACCGCAAGTCATAGACACCTTCGTCTGTCTACCGCTTTTAAGAACATATGATCGACCAAAGCCCGCCCACGCAAGGTTCCCAAATCTTAGCAAACCTACTTAGGTTCAACTCTATTACCGATACATGACAATCCCAATGTGGCCTGACTACTCTGTATGAAATGAACGTTAACTCCAAAGGATTCACGACTATTCCGTTGTCTAACATTATAAACATTATCCGTTAGTCTCGTTATTACCACGATCCTACACCGCATTAACTCATTATCAGGTCTGTATTACAATAATAAAGCATGCTGGGAAATACTGAACAGTAAATAAACAACTAAATAGTTATTACATTATCTAAACAAGTAAAACAGTAAACTGTAACTGCCAATCGATTGGTATAGATGTCAATCGATTGGTATAAAAGTGGAATCAATTGATTGGAAGAAGGTTCAATCGATTGGTATAAAAGTAGTGTCAATCGATTGATCAAAGATTCAATCGATTGGATCACAATCCATGTCAATCGATTGATAAGGTGTCAATCGATTGGAACATGAAAGATGTCAATCGATTGATAAGGTGTCAATCGATTGGAACATGAAAGAAGTCAATCGATTGATAAGGTGTCAATCGATTGACACTTTGTCTTCTTCACAGAGAAGACTGCCCAGCAACATATAAGCGGGAATACATAGTTTTTGCATCTCTTCTTTATTAAAACAAGTCCTAACATCAATGTAAGGCTACCAAGTGAGTTTAGAACTCACCTTAGACGTTAAGGGCGTGTTTGGGAATGTGTTTTGAAGCTTGGAGCTTCAATGGTGGCTCCTCTCTCTCTTTCTAGTTCTCTGTCTTCTCTCTTCTCCTTCTCCTTCTTCTGATCTTCTCCTCTTCTTCCTTCTTGTCTCAGTCCATGGATATGTGTGTGTGAGTGTATGAATACATGTATATATATATATATGAGTGTATATATATAAACACACACAAAACCCTCCCTCTCACTCTCTCTGATTTTTCTAAAAAGAAAAACGCAGGAAAATGGCTCATATATATAAGGAGAGAGTGTTCACGTGGCCTCTCCCCAGCCAGAGCAAAAGAATCTGCCCAGCTGCCTCCAATCGATTGACATAAGTGTCAATCGATTGACAAAAGCAATCGATTGGTATAAAAGTCAATCGATTGGTTTAGGCAATTGATTGGTATACTGATCAATCGATTGGTATAAAAATATACCAAGGGTAAGGCCAAGCTCATACAAGTATTAAAAGAAACATACAAGGTCTAGTTATATAATATATCACAAAAATACAGGGTATTACAGATTCTTACACCAATTCCGACACATCTAAGTTCTCTCTTCGAGGAAAGCGGCAACCAGGACCTCCTATCCATCCAAGGTGGTACTCTGGTATTATGGTGGATGAGGGTTCACATAGCTTTCAAGTATGTAAGTATAAACTCTCCTTGGTTGCCTCTCTTAGGTGCACGAAGACGTGTTCCTATGCTTTCCTTTTTTTTCTTTTCTGCATGAGGAGGGGATCTTGTCTCTCACTTGCTTTTTTGTTGTTGCTGGCCAAAGTCTATCCATGTGTTGTAGGATAGTCCTTTTTTATATCATGTACTTGTGTTTGTTCTAATGATATGAATTGATATTTTAGCAAAAAAAGAGAATCTCTTGGTATGGCATTGGGATTATTGTACTAAGTCACTTTATTTTTTTTTTTAATAAAACTAGTCGACAACTCAAGCAAATGCACGGGAACTTATTTAAAATAATGTCAAAATAGAAATGTTATGGAACTTAAGCTCTCGCTTTTCTTGGTTGGGCATGAGAGTAAGAAACTTAGGATAGCAAGCTTGTCTAAGAATTTCTTGTCTATAAATTCTTTACATATCTGATAGTATAAAATTACAGTAATACTATGTTTTATAAATTTCAATTCTATAGTATTTATTCTCAAATATTTTAAAAGTTGTACGATATGTCATGGTAGTGATTGGTGAGTACTACTTTGTATAACTAGTAAAGTACTTGAAATTCAAATTGAGAATACATATACATGCCATTATTCAAAAACAAATTAATCGACTAATTTCAGTATTAATATGCTTCTATGTGGAACCCTTGTTGAGCACAAATAGTGGTGGGAAATTTGTCTTCAAAGTCGTCATAGTCCATCGACGAATAATACTGCAGAAAATGTACTTCATTAGTATGCTTTCAGGCATGTACGAAACACTTTCCTAAATACAGTATTTGCCCCCACCATAATCAGAATTTGGTGTGCAAATGGAAATTCTGCAAATCTGTATTCAAGGTACAAAGAAGCCAACCCTATCTGCAATATGCACTAATATTGAAGATAGCCGAAACTATCGACCAAGAAAAAAAAGCCAGGTCTAGAATTCTACATCTGCAGAAAACTGAATCTAAAAATATGCATTTTATGTAAAGAAACCAACAAAATTTAAACTTCTAATTTTCTATAAGGACGACGAGAGATATCTATTCAATATGCAAATGAAAATTGATCTATTCTATAAATAGAATGCTTGATGTCCCTTCATAGACATTTGCGTCTATTACCCTTGTGATTATTGGTCCAAGGGACACAACCCATGATTTTGAATTTAATAATGAATCAAATCTGAATGGTTATGACCCATCTTACGACTTGAACCAATTATCATGTAAGGACTCGTTAAAGCTGATCAGGAGAGCTTAGTAGACATGTCTTTGAACTGGCAATCCATATTGACTAACATGACTTATCCCCGGCCCACACTTAAACCTTTAATCTTAGTGGATATTCATATAAGCTGACATACGAATTAGGACTTGTGTCTATACCTTGATTTCGTGAGTGCTCTAGATGTCAAGCCCTGAACGCATAGGAAGCGGCACGACTTCCACACTCATATAGGTAGACTTATTAGAAGTGTCCCTGTAACAAAAACACTCCAACACAATTGTTATAACTCTATTAAGAGCGTATAGTTCATCCTCCTCCTTAACACATTACTGGTACTAAACACTTATCATTGGGATGATTTATATGTATATGTATACATATATTTTATATAAAGTGCTTACAATCATGACATATGCTGTACTTTTCTTGTTAAACCTGAGAACTTGAAATGTTAAGTGTCAAGTTGAGTTTCCATCAAGAGTGACCATGTTCATTGGGCTTTAGTCCTATCCTTACTGATGTCTTAGACGAAAAATTCTTGCAAGTTCTTTGTGAACAAATTTGCCAGATTTTTGCAGAATCTTACATTGTCCACAGTTATAATATCATCCATGAGTTACAGGCTCACGAAACTATGTCTTAGTCCAATGTGTCTGGACTTATTGTTATACACTTTACTATAGGCCTTTGAAAGAGTAAACTCACTACCATAATGGATAGATATAAGAGGCATAGGTTTAGGCCAAACTGGAATTTCTAAATCTAAAGTCCTTAACCACTCTGCCTCTTTTCTATTTACGGTCCGTTTGGTTCATGGATTCTTAGAGTGGATTTTGATTCCACCCTAAAATTACTAATAATCTTAAAACTTATCCTTGTTTGGTTCATGAATTATTCATTGAATTGTGGATCCCAATGGATTTAGAATCCACCCAAAGGTGGAAAATAGGGTAGATTCTAAATCCTAGCTTGGAGGTGGTATTCTCAAAGATTACTGGGGTTTTGGTTTTCTAATTATACTACCTAAATTAACCCTTATATTTGTTGAAGGTATAAGTTAACATCATTCCTATTATTGATAGCCTTCAATGGTAGATTAGGTATTTAACATCATTCCTATTTCATTTTCCTTGACCCAGCCAAACATCGGATTCTAAATCCAACTAGAATTCCGCTCGTAGACCAAACACACAGGGATTCAAATTACTAGTGTTATGATTCCTGGTAGTCAAAATCCACATAAAATAATCCATGAACCAAACGGGCTGTTACAGCTAACGCTGCAAATTCATGTCATGGTGGAGTCAACTATACAAGTATGTTTCCTTTTCCATAAGACTACGCCTCCACCAAAAGTGAAAAGCCATTCATTTGATGATAAAAGATTCTCCTGCTTAAAATTGTTTTATTGCATGTTAACACAAATAACTAGTATCAATACTAGGTTTAACAACTGCAAGGGCTATATTAGCCCAAATACATAATATTATAACATTTTATAGTATACATAAGCATATTCCAACAGTTAAACAATTTAATCCAGGTGTCTCACAAATATACCAACATATTGATATTGCCATAATAATTGGAATAACTTGGTTTGTTCCCAAAACCTTGACACCCAATGAAGTTACAACTAAAATTATTATGCAATTTAAACAAAATAGACTTACGAGACCTATTTAAATAACACGTGGGTATGTCCAAGGCATAAAACGCCATCAGCTTTGAAACAAAGCTAATAACGATTATGATATTAGCATATGCATACACTAACCGATCACTCAAAAATATTAATATGTGAATATATGACTACTTCAACGATTATAATATTAGAATATGCATATATTTGTCTTGACATCAATCATCATATCCATAACATAACGATTAAATGAGGTCGTGCATTAAACGCCATCCTTGGTTCAACATCTTAGGATGCGGTTAACTTCTTAATTGAGAAGTCGTTACTTATCAAGATAAGTCATAAACTTTAATAAACATAAATCATAATATAGATATCTTTCATACTTAATTAGTATATAAACATGCGTATGATTTATATCATACATCTAAGTACAAACAATGCAATAAAAGTGTACTAGTCTACTCCTGACCATACTTGACTATACTTGACTGCACCTTTGAATTTCCGATCCAATCACTTGACATGAATACTTCTCTTGTCGATCTATTGTGTTAGTTGTGCCTATTAAGGCCGCATGGTCATATTCTAACTGAAGGAATATTCTGTGCCTATTAAGGCCGAATGAATAATATGTTAGATGTGCTAATTAAGGCCGCATGGTCACCCTGTGTGACCAAGATAACATTTGTGCCTATTAAAGCCAATTATTCACTAATATTCAATAAGTGAAGACCTTTGATTAATATGTTAGCTGTGCCTATTAAGGCTGCATGGTCACCCTGCATGACCAAGATAACATATGCGCCTATTAAAGCTGATTAATCATTGCTATCAAACAAATCTTCATCGGCTCTTCTTGTGCTTGACGACTATACTCAACGTAACTACTCAACTGATCTTCGAACTGGTATACCCCGCTTAATATTCACATCGTCCTTGATGTCATGAACTAACTTTATCGCATAAGTTATAAATCAAAGTGCCTAAAGTACAAGCTATCGAAGCACAACTAATCCATACAGTACAATAAATACAGTAGGTTAACTTCTTAGCATAACTTACTACATTTGTATATTCATGGTACAACTTCTAAAGCAGGGAGTATAACGGTTAAATAATAACATAATAAGGACAATAAATAATGATAATAACAGAAACAATAATACGGACATTAATTCAGTACAATTTATTAAATATGAGTTTTACCGGAATAATAATAATAATAATAATAACAGGAATAATAATACGAACATTACTCATGCACACCATATTAAACATGAGATTAACCGGAATACTAAATATTAATAACAATAATGCTAATAGGAATTACAATAATAATAATCGGAATAATAATACGTCCAACAAGTTCGGGTATAACATGCCTAAGCACGAGGTTAACCGGAATAAAAAAAGAAGAAGGATGATAATAATATAACACGGACATTAATAATACGGATAGCGAGTTCAGGGTGTAACATGTTAAAGCATGAGGTTAACCAGAATAAATAAATAATAATAACATACGGATAAAAGGTTCGTGGTATAACATGTTAAACATGCAGTTAACTGGAATAATAATAATAATAATAACTGGAATAATACGGACAACGAGCTCGGTATTATACATGTTAAGTACAAGGTTTTATAGAATAATAATAATGATAATGAACGTAATAATCACGGATGATAGGTTCGGGGTACAACATAACAAAGTATGTAACTATAGTATACCAAATGAGTTAGGGAACTCACCGTAGGTTCGGGGTCACGGTGTGGCTCGGAGTAGTCTTGGAGAAGCCTCCTTTCCTTCTTCTTTTTTCTTTTCTTTCTTTCTCTTTTCTTTTTCTTTTCTCTCTCTCTCTCTCTCTCTCTCTCTCTCTCTCACTCTTAGCTACTCTCTCTCCCTCTCTCTCTCTCTCAGTTTCCCTTACTAGCTCTCTATTTCTTTTATTCTCTTGCTTGTAAGGGAAAATTGCCACGCTTCGGAGCAGCAAAAATAGAGAAAAATAAGTTTCCTCTTTGGGTCCATAGGGAATGACAAGTGAAAGTCACTAAATATCCACACCGTACAATGCTAGTCCACAAGATAAACAGGAACAGTAAATAACTGAAATATAAAAGCAGTATCACTATTACAATTATCAGAGTGGTCCTCAAGATCACAACAGGTTTGGAGACAATATATGCTCAAGTACCTTTTAACTAACAAAGTTCAATAGTAATATAAACCTCAAACATAAGCTAGATAAAACTATCTTCAGATCTTCAAATGGCATAAGGGTAATCGTCAGCATAATACTCCTCTCCAGTATACCCGGCATCAGTGGGGCCACCCTCTGCATAATCCAATTTTGGGTAGTAGCCATCACCGTATGTTCCATCACCTGCATTGTTAGGGACATGGTAGTCTAGATGGGGAATGTCCAGACAATGACGGCTGTCAGCTTACTAAAAGCTGAGTGAGGACTAACTAACACAGTCTAATAGAAAAAATGTAATTACTAGTCATGCACGATATATAGCAGTGATAATATCTTTTCCTCTTTTATTCCAACACCTCATTAGTCGATTCTCATCATCTTCAACTCTAAGACTGACTGTACCAATCCAAACTGACTACACCAAATTGATTATATCATCACGATATACTAGTGCTCTTGTTCACCGCTTCTAAGAACTCTTACTGTTCACCGCTTTTAAGAACTCTTACGAGCACTATACATCGCTCTTATATAACGACTAGTCTATGGACGCACCAATACTCTTGTTCATTGCTTTTAAGAACTCTTACTGTTCATCGCTTTTAAGAACGCTTGCGAGTATCGTCCGTTCATAATTCAAATGCATCAATACTTCGTGCTAGCATAATACATAACGCTCACATCCCACGCAGATGTGTTCATTACCAACTCATGATACTGACATACTTGTACTGACGTTCACCAATACCCCACTGACTCAATCACCAGGATTAACTAATGTTATTCACCATTGTGTCTCAAACCTTATCTCATTATTGCGTCGTAATGTTACTAACGTTCTGAACCTTATTACGTTACTTACCATGTTATCTCAATCTCATTATCGCATCCCATTACCTCTGTAATCCATAATATTGTGTAATAGGAATATGAAACATCAATGAATAGCTGAGCATTTGAAGTTATAAACTAAAGGAAAATAACCAAGTTCTGTAAAGGTTCTATCGATTGAAGTCCTCTCAATCGCTTGAAGAAAGTGACGTTCAATCACTTGAGATACTCTCGATCGATTGAATTCATGGCGGTCTCGATCGATTGAAGTCCTTTTGATCACTTGAGAATTAGGGTTGCTCGATCGATTGAACTCAATTCAATCGCTCGAACTTCGTCTTCTCTATATTCTGGCAGTGAACTTCCAAAATCTGTAAAGGGGTGTTTGTATCCTTTTTAAATGTACAGAATACGTAAAACATCATAACTAAGCTACTAAGTGAGTTTGGAACTCGCCACACTCCGTTAAGGGCGCGTTTAGCTTGAATCCCAACTTTGAGCTTTTAATGGCCTCTCTCTCTCTCTCTCTCTCTCTCTCTCTCTCTCTCCTCTGCCTTGTCTCTGTCTCTCTCTGTCTCCTTCTCTTATTCAATTCTTTTTCTTCTTCTCTGCTTGTCTCTCTCTTTCTCTGCCTATATATATATTTCTATATGTGTGTGTATATGTATATAGACATTTTTGTATATATAAATAAACACAAACATGCACACTCTCTCTCTAACTCTGTCAAGTTTAGCAACCACTCCACACCCACGAACACAAGGTATATATAAGGGAAAGGGGTGGGCAGGTGGATGGTTTTGCGTGAAACCTGGAATTTTGATGATTAAAAGTTCAATCGATCGAAGGTAGTTCGATCGCTTGAGGGCAGATCGATCAGTTAGATCGATTGAAAAATAGTTTGATCGATTGAAGTGGGGACCATGTATTAAATTTTTGTTGGTAGGGTTTTGATCGATTGAGCAGAGTTCGATTGCTTGAGCTTTAGAAATGTTCGATCGCTCAAACTCAAAAAGAATTCGATCGATCGAGGATAGATTTTCAAGCAAGGTCAAGGAAAGTATATGGAATCTCTCTGCTTAAATATTTATTGAAAATACAGGGTATTATATCATCCACCACTCATTAAGGATTTTGTCCTTGAAATAAAAAACATACAAGGTCTTAAAACAAAAATAGAAACTTCTCACGTATCTCTGATTCTAGCTCCCATGAAGCTTCTCCTTCATCATGATGCTTCCATTGGATCTTTACTAACGGAATCTCCTTGTTTCTAAGCTTCTTGATTCCTCGATCTAAAATCTGCACTGGTCCTTCATTGGACGTAGCATTGTCGTTGACCTCAGTATCTTTGAAGTTAATCTCGTGTGCTGGGTTATGAGCACACTTCCTCAGCATACTGACGTGGAACACGTTGTGCACTCCTGACATCTTCGACGGCAACACAAGGCGATAAGCAACCTTCCCAACATGTTCTAAAATCTCGAATGGTCCAATGAATCGCGGCGATAGCTTGCCTCTCTTCTGACCAAACCGAATGATCCCTCGAATAGGTGAAACTTTGAGTATTACATGATCTCCAACGGTAAACTCTAAGTCTTTGCGTCACTTGTCAGCATAGCTCTTGTGTCGAGTTGTGCTGTCTTCATCTTCTCTCATACAATCTGAATCTTCTCGCTGGTTTCTCGTACCATTTCTGGCCCAAGAAGTTAAGTATCTCCTATTTCAGCCTAACACAATGGCGATTGGCAAGGTCTTCTGTACAAAGCTTCAAACGGTGCCATCCCTATTCTCGAATGATAATTGTTGTTGTAGGCGAATTTGATCAAAGGTAAATGAGTCTCCCAAGAACTCTCAAAATCAATAACGCAAGCGCGTAGCTTGTCCTCCATCACTTGATTGACTCCTTCCGTCTGTCCATCAGCCTGCAGATGAAAAGCTTAACTCAAATTTAGTGTTGTTCCCTATAACGACCTGGTGCTATGTCCTATAAGGGAGTTCATCTGGGGAAGGAAGGATAATGTGCTATATAAGGAGGGCCATAATGGAACGCAGTAAGATACATTTTGGAAAGGCTTGTGGGCCTGTGCCAGAAAAAATCCGTGCGGGTTAGGCCTAAAGCGAACAATATCTTACTGGGGGAGATTTAGGTCATGACATTCCCATTGCTGTTTAGAGACTCTTCCAAAATTCTGCGATAAAGCGCAAATCTTGATCCGACATGATAGATACAGGTACACTGTTTAACCGTACTACGTGCTATAGATACATCCGGCTCAAACATTCTACTTGATATGTCATACTGTAGGTGATAAAATGTGCCATCTTTGTAAGTCAATCCACGATTACCCAAATAGCGTCATGGTTCTACTGTGACTTCGGCAATCCTACCATAAAATCCATGGTGATGTGTTCCCATTTCCATTGGGGAATTGATAACAGCTGTTATAGTCCTGGTAGTTTCTGATGTTCTACCTTTACTTGTTTACAAGTAAGACATTGGGCTACATACTCAACTATCTCCCGCTTCATTCCTTCCCACCAGAAATTGCTTTTTAAATCCTTGTACATCTTCGTACCTCCAGGATGTATAGTCATTCATGACTTATGTGCTTCATCCAATATTTCTTTCTGGAGATTTTTTTCGTCAGGTGCACAGAGTCTACCTTTACATCGTAAGGCTCCATCTGTACTAATACTCCAGACTTCCGGTTGCTAACATCTTCGTGAACCATAACTTCAAATCCTCCGCTGTCTGCTAAGCTTTTATGTTACAGCTGATCAGAGTTGGCTATACCATCAGGCATCCAAAATGCTGTCCTTCCATTGGTTCCATTGGTTGAAGATCGAATTCAGCTAACACTTCCAATGCTTGCCATTCTTTAATTAGTAACGCAGTGATCACTAGTCGAGGTTTACGACTCAAGCATCTACTACGACATTTGCTTTGCCTAGATGGTATTGCAATGAAAAGTCGTAATCCTTGAGTAACTCCATCCATCTTCGTTATCTTATGTTCAACTCCTTCTGAGAGAACAAATATTTCAAGCTCTTATGATCGAAAAATAGATCAATCTTTTTTCCGTAGAGACAGTGTCTTCAAATCTTCAATGCAAACACTATCGCTGCCAATTCCAGATCATGCGTAGGATAGTTCTTCTCATGTACCTTCAGTTGCCAGGATCCATATGCAATGACATTCCCATCTTACATAAGCACACAACCAAGTCCTTGGTGTGATGCATCACTATAAATCACATAACTTTCTCTACTCTTAGGTATTGCAAGTACTGGTGCAGAAGTCAATCTTTCCTTTAACTCCTGAAATGCACCCTCATGCTTGTCTGTCCATTCGTACTTCATCTCCTTCCTTGTCAAATTTGTCAAAGGTCCTGCTATCTTGGAAAATCCTTCTACAAATCTCTTGTACTATCCTACTAAACCAATAAAACTTTCGACCTTTGCCGCATTAGTTGGTCTATTCCAGTTTAAGACTGCATCAATCTTAGATGAGTCCACTGAGATACCGTCCTGAGATATAACATGTCCCAAGAATTTGACCTCCTGTAGCCAAAACTCATACTTACTGAACTTAGCATACAACTTACTATCTTGAAGCGTCTGTAAAGCAACCTGTAAGTGTTCCTTGTGATCTCGCTCTATCTTTGAGTAGATCAAGATGTCGTCTATGAATACTATAATGAATTTATCCAAATATGGTCTGAATACTCTATTCATCAAATCCATAAATACAGCTGGCGCATTCGTCAATCAAAAGGCATAACTAGAAACTCATAATGCCTGTATCTTATCCTAAATGCAGTCTTTGACACATCCTCTGGTCGAACTAACAACTGGTGATATCCCGATCGTAGGTCAATGTTAGAGAAGACCTTTGATCCTTTCAACTAATCGAATAGGTCATCTATCCGGGGTAGTGGATATCTATTCTTGATTGCAACCTTGTTCAACTCCCTGTAGTCTATACAGAGTCAAAATGTTCCGTCCTTCTTCTTCACAAATAGAACTGGTGCTCCCCAAGGTGACGCGCGTACTTAGACAAACAAATCCCAAATCTTTAAGTTTTTAAACTTGCTTCTTTAATTCCAACATCTCTGTTAGTGTCATCCTATATAAGTCTTAGATATTGGCAAGGTACCAGTTACTAATTCCACGTACGCAAAAGTCTATCTCTCGCTTGGGTGGAAGTCCTTTAATATCTTGAAATACATCTTGAAAGTCTTGTACGGTAGAAATCTGATCCATCGTTAGTTCTGTACTCGTACTCCCGATTGTAGCTGAACCACTTGTCAAGAACATATCACTCGTCGACTGACACTGAAATCTGATCATCTATCCTCCAGGTATTGGGAATACATTAGTCCTAGTAGGGCGGTCCAAATTGGCATCATAATTAGTCAACCAATCCATCCTTAGGATAATGTCAAATTCTGACATCGACATTACTACCAATTTTGCTAGAAGATTCCTATCTCCCAAGGTTAATGGACAATCTTTGCACATTTTACCAAACTTAACAGTCAATCCCAACAGTGGCACAACATTAAGTGCTAGTTCAAGTGTCTAGGGTTCTAAACCCAATTGACGCATAATATATCTTAACAGCGATAAATGAACGTGCAACTCCAGTATCGAATAAAGCTTTAACTAGACTATGAAAGAGTATAAGCGTACCTTCCAAATGTTGCTGCTCTTCAACATTAAAGCATGATTCCGCTGGGATGATAGCATTCATCCTAGTCTGATCTGGGAGTCCTTGAATTCCTTGAACTAGTGCCCCATAATACCCTCTGTGTGGTGCACATCAGTCCTTGCTCAAATGACCCAGCTTATTGCAATTCTGAAAAACAGCATCCATCTGGCGATTAACTCTGGAGGCTGTGCAGAACCTGGCAATGTGCCCTGGCTTTCTTTAATTAAAAAATCCTTCATTATTTCTTGGTAGTGCTGTCAGCAATGCCTGCGATTGTGATCCTTGCTGGCGATAATGCTGGGGTCAAGAATAATCCTGCTGTGGCTTCCTGGTTCCTTCCCAGGTTTTCTTGAAAATTTCTCTGGGGTCTCCAACTCTGGGTATTCCTCGGTGGTTGGTTTTGGAAATTCCTCTATTATTGGAAACTCCTCGATGGCTAAGGTCGATTCATCTGTGATCGCTGTGCTAGATAAGCGTGCTTTTCCAATCCTGCAGCAAATCTAACAATTCTCTCAAATGACTGCTTCAGATGACCAACCATCATATGTCTGAGGTGGGGGTTCAATTCTTGGTGAAATCTCTTCACCTTCTTCTACGGAGTATTTATCATTTGTTGGGCAAATCGAGATAGATGCTCGAACTGTGTTGTGTATTCTCGCACAATCCATCCTCCTTGGACCAGATTGAGAAAGTTTTTTTCCTGTTGATCTCTCTCATCTTCAGGAAAGTACTTCTCCAAAAATCTGCTTTTGAACATTTCCGAAGGCATCGCTTTCGCAGCATTTATCCCAATAGTGGCTCGCTTAGCTTCCCACCAATCTGCGGCGGCGTAGGTAAGCTAGAATGTAGCAAGACGATGCTTCTCTTGTTCACTACATTCTAACGCTTTAAAGATTAACTCCATCTCTCTTACTCATTGCTTAGCCTTCCACGGTTTTGTTAGTCCATTAAACTTCTCGAGGCAGAGTCCACAAAAATTTGCTAATAACTTGTTCCCTATTTGCCTTGGCTCAAACTGTGCAATTAGGGGTTGAACAGGTCTTTGATTAGTGGCATGGTTGTAGGTATCCCCTACATGCTCCATTCTCTGCATAAATGCTTTAAAAACTCCTGATGGATCCATTCCCTTTGGAATAGGTGCTCCAATACGCGCTTGATGATTTCTCTCCTACCATAATGATAATGAGTGTCACCTACAAGAGACCCACTGATTAGCTGAAAGTCTTCTCATAGAAACGAAAACAAGATGGAACGAGAAGCACAAGAATTAATAGTTCTACTAAAAACACATCACAACTCAAACGTATAATCAATATCAAAAGTACTGCTCAAATATATATATCAAAAGATATACTAGGAAGTACACAGTAACCATAACATGTACCACGTTGGACAGAAGCAAAATACAGTGCTAAGGTCAATTATTTACAATACTACTACTCCTAGAAATATCTATACAAAGCTATGGTCAATAGCTATCTCTCAAGCACCCAAAAATCATGTGGACAACATGTCCTAATATTAAATTAACAAAATTAAACCTCCGTAGGTCCCTGACTCAAAAGTCATCAGCGTCTAATTCTGCTGGTGGTGCCTTATCCTCTGAAATGATGTCCATCTCCTCTAGGCGAACGTCTTCAACTGGTGCGACAAGATCACTGACTACTACTCTGATATCCCAATCCTCAACTACATCCTCTGCCATCATCGCCTGATTAGCGACGTTGACGGCTATAGTAGCAAATCCATCAGGTATATCCAAAGCTCTAGCCAATGCAGTCTCTTCCATAACAAAACCAACTGGTTGTCCAAGCATCTCAGTTATCCATCCTACTGCCATATCGGCCATGGCTTCCATTTATACTATCGGTCTAGCGGGTAACTAATGTAATACGGGTACCTCTGGCACAACTATCTCCTCATCAGGAACATCCTCCTCTACTACCTCCATGATCACGTCTCCCTCTACTACTATATCTGCCTTAACAGCCTCGAGGTCCTCTGGCTCCTCATCAAGAACACACTCTGGCTCCTCTGAGTCATCCTCCGACTCATCATCATTTTCGTCGTCTGCAGGTTCCTCCTCTACTAGGTCCTCATCATTTCTAGGCTCCTCCTTTCCATCCCCGTTAATATCCTCATCAGGATGCTCATCCTCTGGCTCTGGGTCCTCCTCATCCTGAATCGGCTCAAGCTCTGGAACTAGTACGACTGGTACCGGTGATGGTAGGGCTATAGGTGTTGGTGCAGCTACAGGTTCTGGTAGAACAGGCCCGGCTAAAATTGCTCGCAACTCAATCTCGTCTATCTCCAGCTTACTCTAGATCAACCTAGCAATCTCCTGGCATATGGTCGCTTGGGTCATAGCGTAATGATACGCATCCATACATATCTCTGTCGGGTGTGTCGTGCCCATAACATAGAGAGAAGTTCACATCCTCTCCTCCAAATAACAACTAGCTGTTTGGCAAATGTGGCTTTGGTATATCTCTGGTATGACTGGCTCCACAGTATCGCCATGAATAATATGTCCGCCAAAAGAGTCATCTACGAACAGGTGGAAAACTAGATCCATGCTAACCTGTAAAGAAAACTATTATTGTCAGGAAGATGAACTTATCTTAAACTTATATCTCATCTCAAGGATCTTAAATACTAGGACTGATGGTGTAGACTTGTTAGTGAATGAAAGTATCACAACCTAGAGCTCTGATACCAAGAACCCTGTCATGCCCCAGAGCAGCAAAAATAGAGAAAAATAAATTTCCTTTTTGGGTCCATAGGGAATGATTAGTGAAAGTCACTAAATATCCACACCACACAATACTAGTCCACAAGATAAACAGGAATAGTAAACAACTGAAATATAAAAGCAGTATCACTATTACAAACATCAGAGTAGTCCTTAGGATCACAACAGGTCTGGAGACAACATATGTCCAAGTACCTGTTAACTAATAAAGTTTAATAGTAATATAAAGTTTAAACATAAACTAGATAAACTATCTTCAGATCTTCAGCTGGCGTAAGGGTAGTCGTCAGCATAATACTCCTCTCCAATATAACCGGCATCAGTGGGGCCACCCTCTACATAATCCAATTCCAGGTAGTAGCCATCACCGTAGGTTCCATCACCTGCATTATTCGGGTCAGGGTAGTCTGGACAGGGAATGTCCAGGCAATGACGGCCGTCAGCTTATTGAAATCTGAGTGAGGACTAACTAAACACAGTGTCATAGAAATAACGCAATTACCAGTCATGCACGATATATAGCAGTGATAATATCTTTTCCTCTTTTATTCCAACACTTCATTAGTTGATTCTCATCATCTTCCAACTCTAAGACTGACTGTACTAATCCCAACTGACTATACCAAGCTGATTATATCATCACGACATACCAGTGCTCTTGTTCACCGCTTTTAAGAACTCTTACTATTCACCTCTTTTAAGAACTCTTACGAGCACTATACATCGCTCTCACATAACGACCAGTCTATAGAAGCAACAATACTCTTGTTCACCGCTTTTAGGTGATCGTACAAGTAATAAAGTTCTGGAAGTCCTGGTCGAACACACAGGAAATGGGAAACAACGGTAGGCAATAACTATTTTGTCACTAAAAAGAAAATAAAAGACGATGGATTTTTGTTGGGTTTTACTAAACTACTAATTTATATATATATTTTTTGCAATAAAACTAATTAAAGGCTATTTTCTTAATAACAATTTATGGTAAATATTTTAACAGTGCAAAATAAATTAACTAAGATACTAGTAAGAAAAGGAAGAAAAATAAATAAATGCTAAATTTTTGTGAGATAATTTTTTTGGATTTAATAATAGCGAAAGATAGAAATAATACAAATATTTAAGCAAAGTTATTAAAAACAGGAAATATTAATTAACTTGGAAAAAATGATTTAAAGGAATTGGGAATATGCAAAACCAACACTAGATTCCACAACTTTTGTGCATTTGAAAAAGGATTTGGCATTTAAGACCGCAGAGTCATTCTTTATTTGAAAATAAACTTTCACTAGTTAGGGTCATATCAAGTGTGTTAGGTTTGATTTGAAACGACGTCGTTTGGTTTAAAGAAAAATAAAAAGGCAATTGGGCAGTAGCCAGGTTCGAACCGTGACCCGCCGCGGACGTGGGTTATTCGGTGTCCAGTCCCCACCACTCTGCCACTACACAATTGCCTGTCCATTAGTGGATAGAAATATATATAAACACATATTTGAAATATAAATTTTGTCATATGAGTTGTTTGAGTATGCTAGGTGTTTTTTGTGACAAAAGACATAGTTTGACAATCCACATAATTATATATATATATATATTTTAAATATGTAATCTTTTGAGCCCAATATAGCCATAGTACATAAACATGTTAAATGATCATAAACTATAGATACATAGATATTTTTTGCCATAAATGGAAAAACAATATGTCTAGATAAATTTGCCCATTTAAGATTAGTGCACAGAAGATGTGGTTTCTAAGTTTTTATTACATATCCCCAATTAAAATTTTAGCCTACCATTTTGGAATTGAAACTGTCGTCAAAATAACCTTTTAAGAAAGATTAAATAGATGTAAACAGTGACTGCCCAATTAAAACTAAAGTTATAAAACTAAGGTAAGGGTATAACATTAATATATTTTTTCCTCACTTAACATGAGTTGGGGTTGAATTTGTGGAATCTGCAAAATAATAAAGTTTAGTACAACTAAGCTAATAAAATATAAACAAATGGAAATACTGAATTAATAATAAAATACAAAACCTTTGACTTTGGATTCTTGTGGGGTTACAGTGGTTGAACTATAAGAATACACATAAGGCCAAACCAAATCCTAATCTAATTTTGGAGTGAGATATGGATATGGTGTGCTTGAGACTTTAGTAGGTGATTATAACAACTACGTGGCTAAGAAATCTGGCATTTACTTGCAAAATCTGTCTTCTAGTGAATGGAAATATTGCTATAAAAACTGGAAATTTGGGGTTTCAAACTATTTTAGGGGACAACTACAACTACTAATAGACTAAAAATATTAAATCTAAATTTAAATAGGACCATTTTTACTACTACAAAGTGACAAAGGACCTACAAGAAAACAAATATTTTAATTTAAGAAATACAGTACACAAAGTTTTGCTACATATTTTTGAACATGAAATTATTAATTACATAAAAGTAAATTTTTACAACTACTAGAACTAGAAAAGGCAAAGAAAAATTAAAGTTTCATACTTCTAGGGACAATATGAAGTGCTCACATGATAACTTCCCTAAACTATTCTCTCCCTAATAATGTGAACTATTGTGAAGTTGTGCTTATTGTAGGCTCTCCCTCAGTTGTGGTTGTTCGTCTCTTTTTATAGACGACGGTTTGGTAAACATTCGTCACTGAGATCGTCATTTGGGTATGCGTTTGTCAAATTGTCTTTGCTTCGTCCCTGTTTGTCTTCAATTCTCTGACATCGTTCCTGCAAAACAAAGAAAAGAGAGAAAGAGAAAAAAAAACTATTAAAAAATTCATATGATACGTTTCCCTTTTTTTATCAAACAGTAACTGCTATTGTTTGTTTTACTATTCACATTTTTGAATAACATAATGTATTAGAAATACTATAGTATGGTTGCTACTTCTTTCCTTTCCTTTATTTCACTTCATTTTTACCTAAACATGTATAATGTGGCAAAACAAATAATTACATGCATTTGTGTGACATCACTGTTAAATTATATTAATTCAAATGTACATGTAAAATTAGGGATTTGGGGGATTAAATGAGCATTATGTCTATTAAATTGACACATAAATGTGCAATATTTAATGTTTGTCAATGTGTAAATGATTGGTATGGTTCTGTAAGGGGGTAGTTGCTTGCTTCCCAAAATTCGTGGAATGTGACCAATTGACGCGACGCGTCTTGGTAAGCGTGCATGCATAAAATTTTGCATAACACAAGTATAATTACGGGTTCGCATGTAAATCTCAGTCTAGGTCTAAGATAATAATCGGGGTAAAATATAATATAAAATATCAATATAATAAAATTTAGTGTTATAAAATATAATATAAGATTAAAGGCTACAGAAATTTACTTTCAAACATTAAAAATACATATATAGGATTGTGAATCCAAAAATTGAAATAGGAATTCTAATTCACAAAAGGTAAAAATTTGTGGGTACTACATCATCCACCGCCTATCAAAAGATTTCGTCCCCAAAATCTTAGCTATCTAGGTCCTAAGACAGTCTGGGTGTTTAACTTGTATATCTGATTCTAACTCTTAGAATGCTCAACGAGCCAGTCAATCCTTAAGGTCAAGTGGAGTTCCTCCACTAACAAGATTAAGGTCAGCTAGGTAGTTTTGATCCTCTAGGTTGAGAGTGCATTCCTTGCACAGATTTCTTAGTATGACAATCACGCCTAAGATGACATGATCAATTCACTGGGCTACTATAAGTGCTTAGGGTACTAAACTCCATCGTTGCCCAATCCTATTTTCAAAGAATGAACTCAAAGTACTGGTAACAAATGAACTCTTATCTTGCTATTAAAATTGCTAGCGTACCTTCCTTGTACGGTTGCCCTACTTCACCAAAACTTTCTTTCTTTGGGGTGATAGCATTGAGTCGAGCTTGACCAGGTTGGTCTTAAGCAGGAGTTCCATAATTTCATTTACGGGGTGCCTTGCAAGCTTTATCAGATGTCCTAACTTGCCACAGTTGTAGTAGGTAACATTAGGCCGATGGTGACGTATAGGGGCCCAACAATCCTTAGCTATGTGTCTGGGTGTTCCACAGTTGTAACATCCATTGTTATTGCCTCCTATGGTCATAGGTTGTCCTTGTGGTAGAGCCGGTTGGTTCTTGGGAAAAGCTTGTTAGGGTTTCCTTTCTCCATCCTGGGTCCTCTTGTTTTCTTAAAAATGGGTCGGGGGTCTTTGTCTTTGGTTAAACCTCGGTGGAGGTGGTCCTTATAGTGTGACTGGTTGATTTCGAGGAGGAGCTGGTTGAGTTCTTCTTTCTTCATTCCAATTCTACTTGTTTCCTTGGGGAAAGACTGGGGTTTCTCATCCATTGATATCCTCATGGCCGATTTCCATACCTACCAAAGCCTTGAAAGTTTGGCCTTGATGATTCAGTTTCATACGTTAAAGTGGTAGTAAGAGGCCTTGGTGATATTGTTGATTCTTTTTTTCTGGGGTATCAATCATATGGCGGGTAAAATGGGACAACCGTTCAAACTGTACTGTATACTCCCTTATAGTTCGGTCCCCCTGAGTCATTGGTGAAAAACTGTACTGTATACTCCCTTATAGCCTTGGTGAAATAGTTCTCCAGGAATAACTTATTGAATGTAAACTAAGGCATTCTCCTTACTGCCTCCTCTCTTATGGTTGCCTTCTCCATTTCTCACCAATCGGCTGCCGCGTATGTTAATTGGAATGTTTCCAATCGATGCTTCTCAGTCTCCGTACATACTAGTGTGTCGAAGATTAACTCTATCTCCCGGAGCCACTATTCTACTCACCATAGCTCGGCATCTCTATCAAACTTCTCTGGATGGAATTGACAGAAATGTTCTACCACTCGATTATCTACAGGTCTCGGAGGCAGTACAAGGTTGTTACATGTGTTCGTGCTGTTGTTATTGTCATTGTTGTTCACGTTGTTGATATGTTCTAATCTCCGTACAAAGCCCTCGAATATGCTGGTAGGATCAGCAACTGCGGGTGTTGGTGGTGCAGCCTCAATTTGCTCAATGGGACGATTACCAGTAGGTCTCCCTACCATAGTGATTTGTGTGTTGGTGTACCTACATAAACATCTATTGATTAATCGTCCATTACATACGTATTCATCTACTAGCAACTAACATGCACACATTAAGTTTATAAATATGAAATACAATATGGTCAGTAAAAGAAAACATCACAATTATAGAAGCATATCACATACTAAAAGATAGTCGTTTCATTGATAGGCAAAAGATTACATAGATAATTACTGGTCTCATCTACTTCTAAGACCTATGTGAACAAAAAAGGGGTTATTATTCCAATATACATCTAACAAAAAGAGCATGGTCTCTAACTTAGCATAAGCATCAAACAAAAACTGAGACTACTAGTCCAATCATACATATAGACAAACTAGATCTTAGGAAATCTAGTACAAAAGTTCTTCTACTTCTGGTTTGTAGGGTGGAGCCTCTTCCAAGTCCATGGCTCTCCATCTGTTTATATGTCAGAATCACCATCTGCTATGATTTTGTCCTCCTGGTGTTCATAATGGTGATCCTTTCCTTTCCCTTCTGAACTAACTGGTGGGACTTGATTGATGTTTCCCAATGTCCTGCAATCCTTACGGATGTGGCCCATCTTGCCACAGTATTATCATTGCGTCCTCTTGGGTGCTACGCAACACTTGGAAAGATGTCCGGGCATCTAGTAGTTAAAGTAGATTGGGAGTGACCTATGCAAGGGTTTGGTTTGCATTATCAAGTTCTATTCATGTTCACCAATTATGGGTTTCTTGTGTTTTCGGTCATCATCCTGGCCTCTGTCTTTCTTTGTTGGTTAGCAAGTCTCGTTTTCCTATCCTTGGTGCCCACCAGTCCTTATTGAGGTGGCCAAGGTTGTTGTATTTGTAGCTTCGAGTACTACTCCTTATTTTCCATTTAGGTTTTTTCTTTCCTCGACTTGTTATCTTCATGTTTGGTAGTTTATGAGGCCTGTGCAGTCTGTTGCAAACCTCATTCCATTTGCTATAGTTCTAGTGATTTTATGAGGAAATCTTTGTACAGTCTATCTCCTAAGTAACCTGCATTGGCTCTATTACCGACATTCCATAAGTTTCGGATGATTGGTCCGGCCATACAGATAGGGTCGACTTCTAGAGGTAACACATCTGATAGTCTTCTTAACTGTCCTCTGGTTGCTTGGGGTGATTGATGGGTTTGTGCTCTCAAACCATTACTTTATGTATGAGACATTAACATTTAAATATATGGATATCAGCTTTACATTTCATTGTGTATGTTTCTTTCATGAGATGATTGTTAATCCTTAAGCATCATAGTAAGTAATTTGTGTATGTATGAGATATATACAAGTGAGATACGAATTACTATTCTTTGATACATATAACTTGTCATAGTGGATGATGAGATTGGATATCTCATTAGGTATACACTGTAGCATGATTAATTGCCATTGGATGGAGTGATGAATCTCAATCACTAGAGTGTGACTCTTAGTTAATATGCTAGTGCTTATAGTGCATTGACGGACTTGAGCTTTCCTATTGACACTCAAGACTGTCAAACAGTTGATAGGAAACTCATAACCTGTATAAGGTACATGTTCTCAATCTTGAGACGATTATGAACACAGACTGTGGATATGGCCGCTTTAACTTACCAATCAGTGAGGTCTATTGAAGATCAACACTTGGGTATCTTAGGTATGTCATGTTCATAGGGGTTGTGAACATATATTGTCAAGATAGAATCTACCCTCTGAATTAAGTAAGCATTCCCTTGAGAATGTCACCAAGTTGATTACTGAGAACTGCAGTCTTGTTGATAAGTAGTTATCAACATGTTTGGTGATCATGAGGGGTGAACTGAACTCAAGGAATATAAGAAGTATTCATGATTTAGGTTGACAGTAACAGTTATTCAACTTCCTGAATATGATTACGAATGCTGAAGGTAGAGGGACATTAGTACACCATACAAGTCTAGTTATCGCTTCGAATATGTTCTTTTGCATTGGAGTTCAGTTATCATTTTATAGTAGAGTAAACGTTAACTGATCTTGGTTAGTTTGCTAATCAAAGAGTTTGGTCATGGGAATTAACAACTGGTCTGAGCCAACAATAAAGAGTCTAGGAGGTCCCACCCTGAACTCCACTAGAATGCTTGGAAAGGCACATGAGGATCTTGTCAAGGTGAGTTTGATCGATTGATGTCTTGGCGGGTTCGATCGCTCGAATGTTAGGTCGGTTTTGGGAATCTATAAATAGGCAGCTGTGTCCAGAAAAAGGAGTTCGTCGTTTTAATACGCCAGAAGCTGCAGAAACTGTTTTTAGAGATCCCAAACCTTCTCCTTCCTCTCTATTAGGGTTCCTACCAACCCTAGTGCTTCCAGCAGGCAGTTGCATGAGTCATAAGAGTTAAGACAACCTAGTGGAGGCAGTTATATCACCAAGGAAGAAAAATATCTGAATTGGGTTCAAGACCTGAGGTATAATTCTTGTCCCCTCTTGTTAGTACGTATCTATGGAATTGACAAGTAGTAGATCTTGGCCAATAAGTTTTTTTAAAACTTAACCTTTTCGCTACATGTTTAAATATAATTTTAAACCTGTTTTTCCTTTAATGATTCAACCATTGTGGATGTAGATAGTGTTGCTATACCTTTACGCACGTTGGCATCCAATCGGTTAATTGGGGCACATCAAATATAAAATTCTATCAAAATAACACGATCATTCAATACAAAGGGTAGACTACATATAAGGTTGATCTACACTTAGGTCTTACTCATACCGGACTTTCCTTTAGAACTGGGGTATGAAACCATGTATTCAAATACGTGGCATAACATAGTAAGGTGGTCTTATTCTTAGTTTGCTCTAGACTTGAAGTTATCACTAACTGTTCTGAGATTTGACTCAGCAAGTTTGTCAGTATCTAACTTACCATTGCTGTTCCTATTTTTTTTTTCTTATCTCTAATTGTCAACTCTTCGTCAAACCATACTATCCATCCATGAAGGCTTCTTGCTGTTTTATCATTGTTTCTAACCTCTAAGGGTATAACCGGTGATACTAGGAAATCTCTTCATTACTTGTCGATGTGACAACCATGTTTGTCCTACTTGTTTGAATTATTTGTCTTTCTAGTTCTGGGATTCCGAGTAAACACTATTGCATGTGCTAACTCACCTACGTTGACTAGCTCATCATTGATACTCGCTTACGGTTCGGGTTCTAAGACTCTGGACAATCAGCTTACATCTAAACCTAATGCTCTGATACCAAAAATCCTGTCACTCCCCAGAGTAGCAAAAATTAGGAGGAAATAAAATTTTTCTTTCTGGGTCCGTAAGCTATGACTAGTTACATTAATTGATTGTCCACAAACACACTAGATAAAGAAAAGAGTAACTTAAATGGAAGCATAAACTGAATATAACTTCAAAGATTACTAGTTGCTACATCATATGGGTTAATCATCTAAAATTTAAAGCGACATCGCCGGTTACAACCCATCTAGTTCTAGCAATACATAAAGTTTGAAAACATAATAATTACATGCCATACTGAAATAGCATAAATACGCCTTCAGCAGGGACACCTATTCCTTTAGCTGGTGTAGCCGTAATTCTCCCAATATCCTGTACTTGAACAATCTAGATGTGGGTATGTCTAGGGCATAAACGCTATCAGCTTTGAAACAAAGTCGAGTGAACACACTATTCGATCACTCATAAATATTAATGTATGAATATACGACCACATCAGCAATTATGATATTAGCATATGCATATATTTGTCTCGACATCGATCATCATACCTATAACATAACAATTACAAATCAGGTCATGCATTAAACGCCATTCTTGGTTCAACATCTTAGGATGTGGTTAACTTCTTATTCGAGGAGTCGTTACTTATCAAGATAAGTCATAAACTTCAATCAACATAAATCATGATATAGATCTCTTACATACTTAATTAGTATTTAAACATGCCTACGATTGGTATCATACATCTAAGAACAAAGAATTCAACAACAATGTACTAGACTTCTTCTGACCATACTTGACTATACTTGATTACACCTTCAGATTTTTGATCCAATCACTTGACATGAATACTTCTCTTGTCGATCCATTGTGTTAGTTGTGCCAATTAAGGCCGCATGATCATACTCTGTGACCAAGATAACATCTCATTGACATAGAATAGCTGTGCCTATTAAGGCTGCATGAATAATATGTTAGTTGTGCCTATTAAGGCCGCATAGTCACTCTGCGTGACTAAGATAAGATCAGTGCCTATTAAAGCCGATTATTCAAGATATTCTAACTGAAGGAATATTCTTTGCCTATTGAGGTTGAATTAATAATATGTTAGCTGTGCCTATTAAGGCCGTATAGAGACCCCTCGTGACCAAGATAACATCTCCGATTATTCACTAATATTCAACAAGTGAAAACCTTGGATTAAGATGTTAGTTGTGCATATTAAGGTCGCATGCTCACCCTGTGTGACCAAGGTAACATCAATGCCTATTAAAGTCGATTAATCATTGCTATCAAACAAATCTTCATTCCCCGGGTCTTCTTGTGCCTGACGACCATACTCAACGTAACTACTCAACTGATCTTCGAATTGGTATACCCCTCACTTAATATTCATGTTGTCCTTGACGTCATGGACCAACTTTCTCGCATAAGTTATAACTCAAAGTGCTTAAAATATAAGCTATCGAAGCACGACTATCCATACAGTACAACAAATACTGTAGGTTAACTTCTTACATATGTATGTTCATGGTACAACTTATAAAGCAGGGAGTATAACGATTAAATAATAACATAATAAAGACACTAAATAATAATAATAACAGAAACAATAATACAGACATTAATTCGGTACAATTTATTAAACATGTGTTTTACCGGAACAACACTACTACTACTACTACTACTATTACTACTACTACTACTACTACTACTACTACTAATAATAATAATAATAATAATAATAATAATAATAATAATAATAATAATAATAATAATAACAGGAATAATAATATAAACATTACTCAGGTATAACATATTAAACGTGAGAATAAGTGGAATACTAAATATTAATAACAATGATAATAATAATAATAATAATAATAATAATAATAATAATAATAGTAATAATAAATAATAATAGGAATTACAATAATAATAATTAAAATAATAATGCGCCAACAAGTTCGGGTATAACATGCCTACGCACGAAGTTAACCGGAATAAATAATAATACTAATAATAATAGCAATAATAATAATTGTAATAATAATAATGATGATGATGATAATAATATAACACAGACATTAATAATACGGATAGCGAGTTCAGGGTGTAACATGTTAATGCCTGAGATTAATCGGAATTAATAATTAATAATAACATACGGATAAAAAGTTCGGGCAACAACAACAACAACAACAACAACAACAACAACAACAACAATAATAATAATAATAATAATAAAAGGAATAATAATACGGACAACGAGCTTGGTATATACATGTTAAGTACGAGATTTTCTGGAATAATAATAATGATAATGAACAGAATAATCATGGACGATCGGTTCGGGGTACAACATATCAAAGTTTGTAACTATAGTACTATACCAAGTGAGTTAGGGAACTCACCGTAGGTTCGGGGTCGCGGTATGGCTCGGGGTAGTCTTGGGGGAAGCATCATTTCCTTCTTCTTTTTCTTTTCTTTTCTTTCTCTTTTATTTTTCTTTTTTTTTTTCCTTTTCTTTCTCTTTCTCTCGGTCTCTCCTACTCTCTCTCTCTCTCTCTCTCGGTCTCCCTCACTAGCTCTCTCTTTCTTTTATTCTCTTGCTTTTCTAAGGGAAAGGGGGGGGGGGGGGGGGAGGAAAGGAATGAGGGAGGGGGTTGGGAAAACAAATAAGGGAGTGAAGGGGTGGGTTTATATTTATAGAGGGAGTTGTGATTTGGTTTGCTTGTTTTGGGTTTGTAAACAACAAAAGGGAGAGGAGATGGGGAGTATTTATGGAGGGAGGGGAAAGGGTAGGGAGTTGGGGGATGTCTCATTAAATTTATAGAGGGAGGGGAAAGGGTGGGGAGTTGGGGGATGTCTCATAATATATATATATATATATAAACACCCATAATATTTATAGAAATCTCCCAAAAAATTCCTATTTAATAATCTTTTTTAGTTTAGGTCCACTCATAATTTATTATATTATTAGATCCAAAAAATCAGAAAGAATTTGGTGATTAGTCCAACCTCCCAAATTAGTGTGAATAATGGTACTGTTTTATCCTTGGATATATATATATATATACACACACGTAGAAACACATATAAATAACAGTTAAAGTTAATTATAAATCCCTAAATCCATTAAATACGCACAATTGGCTGGTTTAGTCAAAGATATTTTCTGTTGATTTGTGATTTAATCCCATATTCTTAGTTAACTGATTTTTATTATAAATCCACCAGTATAGGAAAGTATATAGGATTTTTATCTATTATGTAACCGAATATAGGACTGCAACTATGCCACTAAACACATTGAGTGATGATTTTTTATATTTTGTCATTATACATGCATAATTTTGTCTTTTCAAACTTCAAATTTTACACTCCAATATGATGTTATTTTTTCACTGCAAAGCTACTACTAGTTTTTGATTTGTTGATGGTCTTGTTATATACTCCCTCCGTCCCATTTTATGTGTCCCCCTTTCTATTTTGGTTTGTCCCAAAATTGTTGTCCACTTTCTTAAATTAGTATGCAAATTTTACTTACTTTCCCAAACTACCCTTCCTTGCAATTAACACCGAAACAAAACAAAAAAGAAAATACAATGATTATGGGCAATTGTGGAAAGTATGTGTAGATTCTTTTTGTCCCCTTAAACAGTTGGATTCCCAAAAAGGGACACATAAAATGGGACGGAGGGAGTATTTCATTAACTATATACATATGCCTTTAAAAACTTTGACTGTGTGAACCTTTCGTTGTTGCATAACTATGAAACCTCATTCTGGTTCATGCGCAAACCAAAACAGTGTTAAATTTGTTCAGTGCATAATTTATCACTACAGTGTACAATTTTACACGGTATGTTATCACTTTATGAAATTTCTTACTGTTGATGGAAAAATTCAATATTAAATTTCTCACTCTCTCATAACAAGCAAGAAATATACAAGAAATTTATAACTAGTGTAAAATTTCACATCATTTCCACTATCTCATAATAAGCAAAGTAAGAAACTTCTCACTAGTGTAAAATTTCACATCATTGAACGATTGACCAAATTATGGAACAAAAAATCATACAAAATCAAGTCGGGAGGTCGCCAAAAGTTGAGTTGTAATGTAGAGAGAGAGAGAGAGAGAGAGAGAGAGAGAGAGAGAGAGAGAGAGAGAGATTACAATAAATTTCTAAGTAGTGAAAAATTTCACATCATTTCTCACTATCTCATAACAAGCAAAGAAACATATAGGAATTTTCTCACTAGTGTAAAATTTCACATCATTGAATGATTGACCAAATCTTGGAACAAAAAATCACACAAAATCAAGTCGGTAGGTCACCAAAAATGAGTTGGACTGTAGATAAACGGTGAGTTGGAGAGAGCATTGAGAGAGAGAGAGAGAGAGGGGAGAATTGAGCTATTGAAGCCATTGGAGTGTTTGGAGGCTTAACTTGCGATTGGAAATGAGCCAGTGTACATAGATTCGACATGAACAACGTTAAAGCTTGGATCTTCGTCACGGTCGATTGGACGCCGTTAATGCGGTGGGCGTTCAACATGAACAACGTTAAAGCTTGGATCTCTGTCATAGTTGAGTCGACGCCGTTAACGCAGTGGCATTGAGCACCATGGCGAGGTAGAGAAGGGGTGGGGAAGACGGTGGTGGTGGAAGGAATATTGGAGGGGCTATAATGGTGGGGTATTGAAATGGGTTTTGGTAAAAATAACTCTCTCTCTCTCTCTCTCTATATATATATATATGTATAATGGGTTGGATTTGAATTTTAAAAATCTAAAATTTTAGTAATAATCTACATATAGAAGAGCTAGTGTAGTCCAAAATAAAATTGTGGACTTATCACTAATAGTTTTTTGGGTTGGACCTATTGACACAAAGACACCCCTAATATGATTTAATATTAGTTAACCCATTTATACAAAATATAACATACACAAGCATAACATATGTATATATATAATATAATACACACTGCACATACATTTATATATAATACACCACATATTATATATATATATAATACACAACACAAAAACATAAACATAAACACACAACACATTATCACATATGCCACACACAATCACACAACACACGCCACACACACAACCGCATACACACAGCCGTACACACACAACACGCCACACATATGACACAACACATACATGCACATATAAACATGCATATTTACATCTATTTGTGTTGTGTAATGGGAGTGGTTTGGGGTGGTATGATGAGGTGATGGGTTGAGTGTGGAGGGGTTTAGTGGTTAGGGTGTGTAAGGGATTGGTATGGTGGTGTAAGGGACAAGTTGGTTGTTTTCCATAATTAATGGGATGTGACCAATTGATGTGACGTGTCTCGGTAAGTGTGCATGCACGAAATTCTGCATAACACAAGTATAATTATGGGTTCGCGTGTAAATCTCAATCTTTGTCTAAGATTATGTACATTCTGGGTAAAATATAGGGTAAATTATGTAAACACCCCCTCTACTATCACCGGTTTTCACTTATACCCCCTGATCTTTTTTTTTTGAACAAACTCACCCCCTCATGTATACCAGCTTGACACTAACACCCCCTCTGTTTATTTAGCCGTCAAAACTTAACGATTTTGCTTGTCACGTGGGGGCAACACTCTCCTATATGACCATATTGCCCCTCATGGCCTATAAAAGACCCCTCTCTCTAATAAATCAGTGGTCTCTCTCCCTCTCTCTCTACAGATTATAGTTCTCTCTCTCCTTCCCTCCCAAAGAGGAAGCCCTGTAAGCCCAAGATAAGAGCATCATAAAATCACAATTGTTCCACAGGTTCTCTATTTGAACTCTTTTTTTTTTTTTTGCTGGAATATTTGAACTCCATATATTTTTACCCTACCAAAAAGTTGGAGAAAATGCTACAGTGGCTGAGTGTTTCAAATTTTTTTTTCATTGTAGATGACAAGTGCAGGGTCAAGTTATCACTCATCAAATGGGCAACATAGAGTACTGTGCTTTTGTGGTATACAAGCTCCACTTAGAATATCAAACACAGAAGACAACCCCGGACGACAATTCTATGGATGTAGAAACTATCAGGTGAAGTATAATGGCATCTTTAAGAATGTAATATTGCACAAATTTAATATAAGTTACCATGTGCATTTGTTTTCGATTATAGTCAAACATGCATTGTGGCTTCTTTCGATGGGCTGATCCACACACATGTCCACAAAGCGTAGAATTTGCCAGTGAGTTGATAAGAGCCAATAAGGAACTGCGGTTACGAAATGAAGAGCTTCAAAGGACAACTGAGCAACTAGAGAGGAAAATTGAGCAACTGAAGAGAAAAAAATCTGAGTACACAGCAAAAGAAAAGAAGTTGAAGATGATTGTTGCATTTGCATTTGTTGTATGCATTTCTTTGTGGCTAAGGGGCCAACCTTTTGTAAGCCAAGGGAAGTTATGTTTACCTTGAATGAATGTCAATATAATGCATTTACTTATCAATGAGCTTGAACCTGTAGGCAATTAATAGCACTCTATGCATTTATGACCAAAAAAAAAAAAAATGAGCCACATCCAATTACAAACATCAAGAATTTACTTTTACCATATATAAATAGTTAATTCTGATTGTTCCTACATATTGTAGCAAAAGTAAAATAATTGGAGATTAACAAATATATATAGACCAACCACAATAAAAGTAGCTCCTCATCACCAAAAAACTTACACAAAAAAAGTGTCTATGGAGCAGGCCACAAAATAAACAGAGTTGGTATTCATCTCCAAAAAGAGCTTAAAGAGTTCCAATTTCAAAAAGCACTCCAACCGTCAAGATTTGATGATGCTTCCACCTGTGAACCATGACTACTGGGTGCACCTTGACTTGAATCCATGACTACTAGATGCTGTTTTTACACCAAAAACAAATACACAAAATTCATAGATAAGTAGTTGAGGATTAACATGTTCTCAACAACTAAAGTTAAGAAATCTGTTCAAATTGAATCCAAGTACCTCTTATACAAAAGATCCATCTACAATAGAAAATTCAAATTCCAGAGAACAAAATGGTGTTGTATAATGAATATGAAATTATAATATAAAAAGTAGCAGTGACCTCTACATGATTGAGGCTTTTGAAAGTCTAATTACCACTCTAATCTTCAAATTTTCATGCCCAATTGTGCTCACAGAGAATGAAAAAAAAATTGAAATTGAATTGCAAAATTTTGAGGCTATTCCATGTTTATGTATATCTCATCAAGCTATCATTATCTGAGCATTAGAAAAGACTTAAATATTGAAAAGGAGAAGAGAAGAGAAGTAAAATAAAGCAGCAGAGAGAGAGAGGTTTTGATGGTGTGGTCCTTGTTTGCATTGGTCTAGTAAAGAGACAAACTATGCCCTATCAAAGGGCGTGCAGTGCCCCCAAGCTTAATGTACAATAGCTTATGGATCCCATCCCACTTGGGAATCCATACAATATACCAATCACAATAAATAAATAAATATATATATATATATGATTAAAGAATTGAAACAAGACCCATCTCCCTCGATTTGTACACATATATAAAATACAAAAAATATGTGTATTTTGATATAAGTTCATAAATGATACTTATTGTACCTGCTTTGGAGGAATAAATAGTGGAATTTTGGAGACTTCAGCAGCTTTTCCTTTTGCTTTAGCATTTGAAGAACCACTAGTCTTTTTCTTCCCAACAGGACCTTTACATGTCCTAGTATTGTGCCCCAGGTTGCCACATTTTGTACATCTGAGGGATTGAAATTTTTTTCTCACAGTGTATGGATTCTTAGGCTCGTCAGCAGCCTTTCTCCTTGCTTTCTTTGGTCTACCAGGAGGTCTACGCAATGTAGGCGGCATGATAGGATCAAATTCAGTACGAACCCATAAGTCTGCGTCAGGTATGGGTGTGATAATAGGCTCGTAGGATGCATTGAAAGTTTCAATCCTATAATACTCATGCACAAAGTCTTCAGGCTGCCTGTTGTCAGTTATGATAGCAGCAATAGCATGAATACAAGGCACACCTGTTACATCCCACTTTCTACAGCTACACATACGTCCACCAAGGTCAACAATATGGGTCCTAGAGACATTAAACACCTCAAATATATTTCCCCCTGCATATGTTGCCTCACAATTCCTAGCATCTATCTTTGCTTTCTCCAATTGCTTATGGATATTTGGACATAGTGGACCAGAAAACTTAGTAACCCATTTTCTTTTTTCTTCATACCTACTCATCAACTGCCTTCGAATCATTTCCAACATAGTGATGATGGGTTTATCTCTAGCATCCCTGATATAGTGATTAAATGACTCCGATATGTTATTGCTTAACATATCACACTTGGTCCGTGGGCTAAACATACATCTTGCCCATAGTGTTGGAGATTCATTCATTAACCACGTATATGCATCTGAATTTTTTTCTTTTATTACAGCCATATGTACCTCAAACTCTTGGACAGTATAAGCACATGCAGCTGACCACATTAGATCTTTAAGCTCTTTACCTTTGTATTTGTCTTTAAAGTTGGCATACATGTGCCTCACACAATACCTGTGGTCAGCTCTAGGCATCAGCAATTTGAAACTCTCAACCAGTCCCTACGTACACCAAAAAAAAAAAAAAGAGAGATGTTAGCATTTATAAGTTAAAAATGTTCAGCAAAAAAACAATAAAATACCCAAATAATTTACCTTTTGCCGGTCAGATATAAATGTCCACCCCATATCCTCAGGCCTTCCAATCACATCTACCAAATTTTCCAAGAACCAAGTCCAACTACTCTTGCATTCAGCCTCAACTATCGCAATAGCCGCTGGATACATTTGATTATTCCCATCTCTTCCAATAGCATGCATCAATTGTCCTCCATATGGCCCTTTTAAATGGCATGCATCAAGACCTATAATAGGCCTACAACATGATATAAACCCCTTTTTTTGAGCTTCATACATGACAAAAAGCCTCTGAAATAATGGTGCTGAATTCAAACTAGTCCTTTCCACTTTAAGCTTAGCTACACTTCCAACATTTTGCCTTCGTATCATCTCACAGTAATCCCACAACCTCAAATATTGCTCCCTATGGTTTCCTTCAACTATTTCCAAAGCTCTCTTTTTCGCTCGATACACTTTATTATCAGATACATTCACCATCCAATCTCTCCTCACACTTTTTTTCATTGCATCCACCTTCCAGTTTGGGTCATCATTCAATCTATCTAAATACTTTTTCGAAATCCACCCAAAAGTAGCTTGCTTATTGTTGTATGTCCTTGGACAAGTATGAGAATCCTTCATACTCTTGATTTGAAAAGTACTAGTCCCTTCGAATGGAGAAGCATGTATTCTCCAACCACATTCCATTTTACACACCACTGTCACTCTAGTACCCTCATTCTTTACAAACTTGAAGTCATACCCATTACGAATTGCATGCTCTCTAAGTGCAGCTCTATAAATGCTTACATTAGCAAACTTCATTCCTAGTTTCAATTCAGGATTGTCCATGTCTGTATTCTCAAAAAACTCTGGATATTCCCTGGTTTGCTCATCATCGTCTGAGTTATGTGGACTTTTAAGTATCTCACTATCCTTGTCACTCTCAAACTCATCAAACTGAATGCCCTTGCCACTTGCTTTTGATGACCCTATATTATCGAAAGTCATTGATTTACCCATAGCATTGTCATTGTCACTCTTATCTTCTAACCTATCACCATCAGCAAAGTATTCAAAGTCATTATCACTCTCACTTGCATTGCCATTGCCACTGCCCTGATCAAGTATAGCTCCTTCAGTTTCATTAGACACAAATAGTGGGTTCTCTACGTAAAGTAGAATGGTATTTCTACCATGGTTACAAGCAAACATATCTGACACATCACCATCAGTAGCGAGCTCCCTTAAACCCCCTTCAATGTCAGTATCTGGAAGTTGATGGCAAATCCTACTTGTTTTTGGACAACCTAATTTGTCAATAATTTCTACTATTTCAAAATAAGACATCTTATCAGGGTCAACTTTTATATAAGCAACTTCCTCCCCAACGTATGCATGTGAAGGGTAATTAACAAATCTCCCACCATAATGAATACTTAAGTTGATCAAATCATCCATTATAGCATCTATCTTACTGCAAGGGACAAAAAATGAATAGAAAATTAATAGATAACCATGGTTATTGCTTAAAAAAATTCATGGTTCCCAGGGAATGAAAAAACATGTTGGGACCACAAACAAAACAAAGAATAAAGCTTGTTGTTTAATAATGGGTCCATAAGCCAAGTTGTTTACATCACAAAAATTGTTTGGGACCACAATCTGTATCACATGATCCAATAGAAAGACATGCAAATATGAGTGTGAGTGTGCACCAATAACGTAAACAACCTAGGTGAAAAATACATCCTAAAAAAACCCTAATTTGCCCACATCCTCAAATCCCTTCACATTTTCGGAGTCAAAAGGGGAATAAGAAATTGTTAGAACCCTTTTCAATTCATTGATTTCGAAATCACAAAATGAAAACCCCACAGATTGATCGAGTATGCTTGATTTCGAAATCTCAAAACCCTACATGTATATTTTCGAAATCAAAATGAGGGTAGTTTTTCAAAACCCTTTTAAATAATTTATTTTGAAATCGTAGGATGAAAAAAACCCTAGAATCTATCTGTTTTTGGAATCTCAAAGCCCTAAATAGTTCCAAAATAGATAAAAAAAAACTTACAGACCCACTCGATTTTTTCAACCTTTGAGCTTCACAATTGATTTCGGATCATCCACATCAAACGATCCAACCTATTTTCTTCAATCTGTCTCAAGCATTATGGTGAAGTCGCAGACTTGTCGTTGTTGTTCTTCAGTTTCTCTAAACATATTCTGATGAACATTAATCACTGAATGAGGAGACTAAAGGCTGAAAAAAAAAACTGAGGGTAATGAGGTAATTTCATTAATTCTGTCAATACCGTTAGTTTAAATGACCCCTGGTATACATGAGGGGGTGAGTTTGTTCAAAAAAAAAGATCAGGGGGTATAAGTGAAAACCGGTGATAGTAGAGGGGGTGTTTACATAATTTACCCTAAAATATAATATAAGATAACAATGCATTAAAATTTAGTGTTATAAAATATAATATAAGATTAAACGCTACAGAAATTTACTAATAAACATTAAAAATACATACATAGGATTGTGAATCCAAAAATAGAAATAGGAATTCTAATTCATAAAATGTGAAAATTTGCGGATACTACATGATACAAAGTATAATTGCAATAACAAGAGGAATTTAGAGAAATAAAGAGAACTAGGGTTTTGGGAAGGCAATCACCATTAAAGAGCTTTAAAGCTCACTTGGTTTACAAACCAATATCACTATGAAATATCCAAAAACTTATTTACCCTATCTCTAGCCTACTATTTATACCCTCTTTAACCTATAATACCCTAACATGCTTGTGACCCATACCAAATGACAACCAAAACAAATAACATAAAAAACACAACTAATAAAAAAAGTACTACTAATAAGTATATAGTATTACAAATTACTACATCATGAGGGAACAAGTTTGTCTTTCTTTTCTAAATCAGCAAACCACACAAAGCCTTAAGTTGGCATCAGTTTAGTCTCATTTTTCTGATTTCTATATTGTTGGCAGGTATTCTCCACCTTAGCTTTAGTGGTTCATCTCTTTTCACTAAATCCAACCGTGGTTTTCACATTGTTATAATAGATGAAGCTGATCAAGCTGTACATTCCTTTACCCTTTACCAAATTGCTCAAGCTGTACATTCCTTTTCCACTTAAAAACTTCAAATTTGTGTGAAACTTCAATCGTGTTGAACCATGAACGTATCGGATATGTGAACTCGAATGACTCCTACGAATAGACTGATTCTATCATCGATGCTTACTAGTTACAAGTTTATTCCAATTGTGTATATAGGTGGAGAGATGTCTTTAATAAATAGGTGATTGAAAAACCTTACAAAGATTCTATTAGAACCAAAAGCAGGCTTTGGCTTTACCAATTTCATTGTAATATTAGATCAATGGTACTTTCTTTTTTAGCTTTACTAATCTCAATAAAGAATGACTCATGCGAGTACACTGATTCTATCAACGATGCTTGCTAGTTACAACTTACAAGTTTATCCCGATTGTGTATATAGGTGGAGAGATGTCCTTAATAAATAGGTGAGTGAGAAACCTTACAAAGATACTATTAGAACCAAAAACAGGCTTTGGCTTTACCAATTTCATTGTATTAGATCAATGGTGCTTTCTTTTTCAGCTTATATTATCTGAAATAAAGAATGAAGTATAAACCTTTTAGCTTATCTTGTGCCTTTCTTTGTGTGTAAGTGAATTAGGTTAGCTATGGTTAGGTTTGGGTTTTTGGTACATAAATGGGTACATCTTTTTTAGTTGCTATCCTATTGTACTGAATGAATCATCACAACTTAACTGAAAAAATGTCAAATCTGACAGCAAATGACAAGATCGAAATAAAATAGATTGCAAAAATCTCAAGGTTTTTGAAGGATTAGATTGCAAAATGTTGTGGCATGCAATAATATGTATATTTCAATCCAATCCAATACATATTTTGCTGAATTGGGGTGGGCTTGGGATGACACACTTACAAAAAAAATCATAAAACAAAAAATTATAAAAGAAGGTATAAGCTATTGTTATTAACATACAAAATTCAAATATTTATCTAATAAGGAGGCTTAACTTAAGTGTAAAGTTCTTTTTAAAGGTAAGTAAAGAATTTTTCAAATCCTAGGGAGGGCTTGAGTCCCCGTTACCCCTACGTACAGATTTTCCCTTGTGTACACATGCATGCATACGTAGACAAGTAACATATAGGTTAGTTATGCAGGACTAAGCTGGTCATATCCACACGCGGCTATTAATCGTTTTTAACGAAACAATCCCCTATATTTATATCCCAAGCTTAATATTCCCAGAACTATTCAACAAAATGGATTAATTGTGCAATGGCAAGACATCCAAACGTGTGCATAATATCCACACACTTTAAGAACTTTTTGGATTGACGATGATTTTTTTTGTTTAGACAATAGAAAAGTTTTTTTTTTTTGCTCAGCAAAAGATTATATTTATTCATAATGGGAAAGTCCATGACATAATAGCACCGCCAGTACAAACAGCTGCCAAGTATATGACAGAGACCTAAAGAAAAGGAGAAATAAAACCCAAGGAACATGGAACTCTCAACCAATCCCATAAGAAACAAAGCAGAATCCCAAACCCAAGCCAGCAAAGCCCACAAAAACTATTAGCCAAGCAGCAAATTAATCTGCATCACATGACACCAATTCCGTATCAAGTCTCCATTCCCCAACCTCTCCACAAGAAAATTGCACCATAATAGCCTCAACCAAACTAGCAGCCTGAACAGATCATAACAATAGCAAAACAACCCCACAACCAAACTTAGAGAAGTAGAGATGATCCAAAATTAAAGGCCCCAAAATTGAGCTTTACCATACTAAGCAGCATACACATATATGACCCCAATTATCTTTGAGTATCATAGCAATTCATCGACAGAGCATTAGCAGCTTAAAAAAATCATAGCAGTACAGTAAAAAGCATAAATTATGTAGCGACGTTCCACTCAAAAAATCCCAAACCAGAAAGACTTCCATTTTTTTCATAGACAAATGATAAATTACCAAGATTGTACCCCTTTAAAGAAGGAATTCAACTAAGTCGAGGACATCCAAGATACATCCCAAGCAAAATACAATGTCGAGAATATATGTAACAAACATGTAGCGAATTTTCCAGCATCCCCCAAAAAAACCAGCAGAAGTAACTCTTGAATCCAAAACATAGAAAACCCCGGGCACAAGGATCACACCATAAGGGACTTGAAATGAGAATCGTAAAGCAGTATAAAAAATTTATTTAATGGTCCGACCCCACATTGCAGGAGCTTCGTGCACCGGGGCTGCCTCCTTTTTCTGACCATTTTATCCAGCCAGAAATCAGCCACCATAACAGAAGCCTTAATACAACCAAGAGCTACCACGTATAGAGCCAGCAGTGTTGTAGCAGCACCATAAATAGACCACATCCAAAATAACAGTGAAAACAAGCCGAAGTAGCACCAAAGCAGTCCACAAACGATCTCAGAAAATTCACCATCAAAACAATATTTTCTCTGCTATTTTTGGATATTCAAACTCATCAGCCCACAAATTTCACCCATAGAAACCAAATAGTCTCTCGCTGTCCAGCACTTGCCACGAAGAGTGATAGATGCCAATGTCATGCAGAGCAGCACAAACACATCTCACTGCCCATCACATTCCAAGAAGAGAAGTACAAAACCCTAATATCATACTGAGCAGCAATCACAACGTCCAATCTAGCAGAAATCTTAGCCCACGACTCAATAACCCGCTAAGAACAATCCAGACACCATTTATCATCAAAAAGGGAATTAAAGAAAAGTATAAAAAGACTAAAAAAAAAAACATTCAAGCCACACTGTAGAATTTTGGAATCTAGCACCAAATCTTTCCAGAAACTTTCTATAGCAAGACTAAGATACTAAAAGCTTAACCAAATCATTGAAAACCAAACTCCTCGATCAGCTCCAAGATGGCATTAGTAACAATTTGAGATTGACAAAAAACACCATCCCATTCAATAGAAGTCCAAACCGTGCATTTGGCAGCAAGCCAAGAGTAAAACTCCCTTAACAGTGTAACCTCAACTAGCCAGCAGAAAAGTTAGAAGTGTAGCAGAGTTCCAACTCTAACGTCCAAGTACGCAATCGCAAGATTATCACCCTAAGAGTCAGACATGTCTAACATCTTGAAAAGCATCCGAACCAGTAAAAAGACGCTTGCCAAAAGACACCCAAACAAATTCACCACTACTAAACCCGACTTCGAGTTCCAGACTATAGCATGATTCCATAAGTCTTGAATCAATCATTTTGAAGAAATAGTTATCCGAAACTCTCAGGAAAACTTTCAACAAAATTGTTCGACTCGATGACATACGCCAAAGAAGCAATTTGAAACAGAAGCCACATCCACTCAAACCCAAAATAGCTCATGATATATGTACATAAGTTCTAATTGAATTGCCCCTTCGCATATCAACAAAGTATCATCTGCCTTTCACCAGAGAATCCCACAGATTTATGCCAGCATAGATGTCATTGATAACAATTCTGAAACAAACAGAGATTTCTGATCCAATAAGAACACCCCACAATGCAGAACACACGCACACTTTGTCGAGACACCAAAAAACGTACACGAAATGAAAACTCACACCAAAAATACCCCTCAATTGGCTTCCATATTCGAATAGAAAACACACACCAAACACACGGGTAGAAAGAATCGACAACACAACTCACACACACACACACCCAAACATAGCCCCACAAAAATATAGAGGAGCCAAACTTATTCCCTCTCCACACACAGTCACCATAGAACAACAAAAGGCCCCATGATTCACTTTTACATCTTGAACAAGTATGACAAAGAAACATTGAATAGAAAGTGGAGGATCTAATACAGACTCTTCATGGCACAAGTATAGACATTCAGAAAAAACTTTCCCCGACCCAAGGAACCACAAACCAAGACTTGATACAACCACAATGGCCCAGGATATACCCACCTGAACAAAACCCATAAACAATACCTCCTACCTAAAGAAATTTGATTGAGTTGACAAGGAAAAGGAAAAAAAAACCCCTAACCGCACTCACAACAGCTTGGACCAAACAAACCCCAAGCAAGGACAAGCCCTAACAATTACTTACCTAATTCTGACAGTAGAAGCGCAAGATTACAAACAAAAGAAATGCATAAGCAAACAGGACACCTAAGGGATTGCGAGATCGAAAGGAGCAAACGAGATCGGAATGAAAGAAGAAAAACTCCTGACAAGAAATAACAAATCGAGACAACCTAACCACTTAGTAATACCTTAACCAGCTTGCAAAATCCTCACACAAAACCAATCGACCAACCAAAATGACTAAAAACCCAGATCCCACTAATCAAAAGACCCAAACCATGTCCACTTCATTCCGACCAAAAAACCAGCAAAAAACTATGTCGGACTTGTATCATGTCCTTCTAACTTTTGCTCCATTGACCACATCACAAGAAGATTTAATTTGAATGGGACACAATAAGATTTTACAACATCCTTGGGTACTCACCACCAAGCCTTGAAAAAGTCCTATCTAGAAACCCCCATCTTAGCCAACGAATCTGCACAATGGTTTGCTTCTCTAAGTATATTGGCAAAAATTACTTTCCCAATATTTATAATACGCGTATCAATATCATTCCAACATTTTCACAAATTCCATGGCCTAGAGACCGGTTTCAAAACCCATGAAATGGCATTTCTCGAGTCCGACTCGATGATTACACCTTTCCGCCCCACCCACTCTGAGGCCATAAGAAATTCCAATGTTTGGGAGATAGCATATACCTCAGCTTCGTTAGAGTCAAGAATCCCAAGGGGGCCATAGAAAATTCCCCGAATAGTACCCGTTTCATCCCTACACACTTCACCATATCCATCCAAACCTGGTTTACCCTAAGCCGATCCATCCACATTGATTTTCAACATTCCAATAGGAGGATTTTCCCACCGAACTCCACTCCTATGGTTAGCTATATTCACATCGACTCTTCTGTGAAGTCTAATTGGATCCTCACACCATTCATTAAAAGAATAAATAAATTTAGTATCCAACGCTTGTACCCAATGAATAGATCGAACTTTAATAAGCTCAACAACTTCGGAAGTAGCCCAGGTTTTTCTATTAAATATCACTTCATTCCTGGCCAACCATATAGTCCACAAAGTGACCACTCCCACCGACCGCCACCAATCTTTTTGATCACTACGAAATGATGATCCATCCCACTGTACAATCCAAGACTCTATATTCATTGGTGACATCCATAAAACCTTCCACCACTTACAAATCTCACACCAAATATCCCAACACCATGAGCATAGCATAAACACATGATTACTACAATAGAAAAGTAATAGTCCTAATTACAAAGATACTACGAGAAATAAAAATAAAAAATAAAAATTCATTATACTTTAAACTTAATGTTTGGATTGAAGCACCTCTAGATTTGGTTCATTCAGAACGTGCTCTTAGAACTCTACAATATTTCTTCAAACTTATCTAAACAAAATAATATACGTGTTTTGGGACCGCACGTTTTTGAACACAAAACAAAACGGGTAATACTTGAGACACATCTAAAGACACAACTTTTGGGACACAATCCAAGAGATGTGTCTATTTCTCTCTTGTGTCACTGTAGGGTCCAGTGACATCATAGGAGTGACATCATAGGAGAGATATAGGCACATCTTTTAAGTTGAGTCCAAAAGTTGTGTCATTAAGTGTATCCAAACTTTACTCAAACAAAACCTTTGCAAAATTATTCCTAAGAAGACCATAGGAAGTTGTCACAGTGATGCATGGGTTAAGCATATGCACATGCACATGCACCATAGGTTTTATCAATTTCAGTATTTCACCAATGAGTCAAAGCTCACATGCCAGAGGTAGCAGATACACACAAAAAGACAGAACTAACACGCTTCAACAGTTAATTTGAATAGATTTTCATCTCATCATCTCTATAAAATCAGCTCAGAACCTAGCAAAGAAAGTACCTTCATATATAGATAAGACCAAGCCCCGAGCACACATCTAGAACTAAGAATAGGTAATTAACTTTCTTTTTTTTCTTCTCTCTTCCATTTTTTTTTTCCAAGCCTTGTAGAACTTTGAATCATTATTATTATTATTGTTTTTTGTATTTTTCAGATGAATTTTGAGGTTTGTGGACGATAGAATTGTTTTTAGATCATCAGCCATGGGTGAGTGGTTTCCCTGCTACGCTTGTCAAATAAGCAGTCTTTTTTGCTTTTAATCTTTGTCTCATTGTCTGTTCGACCTTGAACTTTAATTACATGGTTCATACAAAAATCTTACTTAAAATTGCTTTTATATGATCTACAATTATTAAGCTGCGATTAGTTTTCACTTAACTCCAATAACTTAATTTTGTCTTTATCACATCTTTGTCATGCACGGTCCGAAGTCTACATGATGTAAATCACCAGCTAGCATAGCATGAAGTGCCCCCATGTGAGTAGTAAATGGCTGTGTAGGCTGTGATTGCTCTAAGAGACTTTTATTTCTATGAAAGTCCCCATTGTGGAGCTTAAAATGAGGATTAAATTAGGGTTAGTTAGTGACAAAGACATTTTATAGTACTTTTATAACCCTAGTTAGGTCCAACCAAACAAAAAAGTACTTTAATAAAAAGTTCTTGCATTTAATGTTCGATCACTACGAATTTCACAAAACTAATGTCCCTGGTTTAGGGTTTATGATGCATTGGTAAGGACAACAATTATGCAGGAGCAATTTTGTCCCAAAAATTCCAAAAAAAAAAATATCTACAGTAATTAATTGGATCACTTATGCTATGTATACACGTGACTAGGAATCTTCACACAATTTACATGTTAGTAGGGACTTGTCACAAAAGTGTAAAATTTTAAGGGTTTTTTCACTCGTCAAAGCAGTAACTAGGGACTTAACTTTAATTTTCTAATTATATTATCTGCTCGTGTGCTAGAAAGAGGTTCAAAACATTATAGGAACTAGGGTTCAATTCCATTATTATGATAAGAACGACCTACCATTCCAGTAAAAAAAAATTGAAAAAACAAAAAAGAACATGCCAGTTCCAAGATGGGAAAGTGAGCACAATGTGAATTTCTTACACATAGGACTTGCAGTATGTGTGTGTATTTCTTTCATATAGGATTTGGACTATAAAACAAAATGAATGTAATGGAAAGTTGGATAGGAATTGGTTAGTCTTAGAAGTGCTACTATGTCAATCAGTCAAAGTGCAGACATATCTAATTTAATTACTTTTTGTGCGATCTTATTCTTAGGGCGGAGCTAAATACACTCATATTTTTATTACATATTTATTTCACATTATATTTATGTATTTTTTTTTCAAAAATTTGTATTTTTTTAATGTTTAAAAAATATTAAACAATGAAATGTAAGTGAACATAACAAAAGATGGATCTATTTTTATGATATTTTTTTTTTTTGAAACCTCGAAAACACGAGGACGATTGATTCTTCTCAGTGTGCCCCTTATGATGAGGGAGATTGAAAGGCTTTTTGGGAGGAGCTGTATGACTTGATTATCAGCATTGGCATCAAATTGATTCTTCTTGTTGTCTTCATTTACTCTGTTTCGTGGCTTTTTTGGAGATATCATGTACATTGTTATGTACTGATCAGGTCTTGGTTTTTCTTTGTGTTTCGATCCTGGCTTTTTGGTTCTTGATTGAGGGTCAGTTGGGAGTACATTCAGCTGAAGTTTTTATTGAAACTTAGGAGATTCTTCACTTGCAAATTATTTTTCTTGGGCCATTTCGTGGGATACCTGCATGGAATCCATTCCATACATGGAAGCAAAAAGATGTAGATTGTTTTTGATTGAAACAAGAATGTTTCTTTTCCCAAAAAGTGCAAGAAGTGCGAATGCGGTTGCAGATTCTCGAGCCAAACCGGGCGTGCACTTTTTTTCCACTTAGGAAAGTTTTCACTGTTTTTTGGGTCTGGGATGCTTCACCCATTTGTCCTGGTGCTGTCTGGTCCCCTTGTCCTCTTCATTTTTTGTTTTGTGTTACTTTTTTTTGATCATAGCTTGTTCTTAGGTAATGTAGGGGCTGATCAGCTCATGGGTTTGCTCCTTGCTGGTTTTTGCTTGTGTTGTTAGCTGCGTTTGGAGGGTTAGGTGAGTTGTTCCCCTCCCTTTTGCTGTTTTGAACCATCTTCTTTATTTTTATGATGTTAGATGTAAGTAGAAATTTATATATATAAACATTTTTATATATCGATCATGAGAGGATATTATATAGTGTACGTGAGGATATCACATGGAAGTAGTATACCAGTCACTGGAAATGGATTTTTTTTGTGAGACCATACTCCAAATAGTATACATAATAGCACTGTTCTGCAAATAAAAATTAACCGGATTGCTCTGTGATAACCTCAAATTACCTAAAAGTTTCTCATTGTCATATGACTCAACTCAGATAGAGTTCTTTAAATACTTTAAGTACGTAGGTGTGACAATTACACAAAATAATTATTCATTGTATACATTTTAAAAAATATTGATAAAATTTAGTGCACAACTTTTGCACAATCCAAAAAAGAATACATTTGTGCTCACCCCAAAATTGCTCACCCAACTCTCCTCAACTTTGGGGTGAGCAAAACTGCACTCTCCAAAAAAATGTGTCTATCTCTCTTAGATGTCAGTGGACCCCACATTGACATATGAGCGATACAGGAGAGATAGACGCATTTTTTAAAGTTATGCACAAAAAAGTTGTGTAGAGGTTGTCCATAGAATTGTCCTTTAAAAAAATGGTTAATGTTGTGTGCACATAAGGTACGCACATAAAGATCTGGGACATTCATTTCGATGGAAGCTGTGCTTGATTACATGAGACCCACCAAAATATATGGCCCAAATCCACTTTATATGCACATTTTATATGTACAAACCATCGACAATAGACCATAGACAATAGACATTTTATGTGCATAAAAAAAGTTTGGAGAAAAGGTTTTGAAGGAGCTTTGAACAATAGACAATGTCTCTAATTAATACTTTTCCGTTCCAAAATAAGTGTCTACTTTCACTTTGTACATCATTTGTATATTATTTAATAGAGTTGTATTATATTAATATTTTTGATTAATTAAAAAGTCATTTTCCAATTTTACCGATGGTGTGATGTGTATTTTGACTTTGTGCTTATTTTAGGACCACAAATAAATTTTATTTTGTCTTTATTATGCGGGTAGTTTTTGAAAAACAAGTAAAAATTATATATTAATTTAGGAAAATGAACAATTATTTTGGAACATTCAAAAAGAAAAAGGTGATGCTAATGCCAAAGCACAATGTGCTAATGCCAAAGCACAAAGTGTCACTAAAAGCTTTAGTGACACTTATCTAAGTGTCACTAAAGCTTTTAGTGACACTTTGTGCTTTGGCATTAGCACATTGTGCTTTGGCATTAGCACTAGCCAAAGAAAATAATAATGCTTATTTTTGGATAGAGAGAATAAGCATTTTCTTTGATAACAAAAAAATAGAAATAAGAAGGTTCTAATATTGGAGAAGTTATTCAGTGAGCCCGTCACGCCACGTCAGCGTGATGACGTGGTGTGACTTCCCCAATAAAAAGGTACCATGTGGCCACTAACACTAGGAGGTTATGACATGTGGTGGGTAGTTTTTTTTTTTTAAATTTTGATAACCACATGGCATGATCCCCTAGAAGTAGGGGGTAGATGTGTGGTTAAAATTGAGAGGTCACACCACGTCATCATGCTGACGTGGCGTGACGGGCTCACTGAATAATTTCTCCGAATATTGTTGTTTCGTGGGTTAGTTTGGTCCCAACGTTCCTCCTACTGAAAGAAGCATTGAAGAAGTTTACAATATTGCATATACATGGAGAAAGTTTGTTGACAATATTGCATACATGGAGAAAGTTTGTTGACAATATTGCATGCAATGTTCATCTCTCTCTCTCTCTCTCTCTCTCTCTCTCTCTTTTACAATTATGACCTAGATCAACGAAATATCAGGCACAGGATGAAGGTGGGGTATTCTCCTTGGCGGCTTTCGAATTAGGTTGTGCTTTGAGTTAAAGTACTATTGCTTGCATAACCAAAGAGGTACAATTCAAATAAGTCAGCCAATAATCAGCATATCAGACTATAGGAACACTATTTCAGCAAAAAAAAAAAAAGACTATAGGAACACTGCATTTAGGCAACATAAGAAGGAGTTTACAGAACGTATTAAGATAGAAAATGAAATTATTTAGGGTTAATTACAGAAACACCCCCTGTAGTTAGGTATTTTATCAGTTACCCCCCTATATTTTAAATTTTATCACTAATACCCTTTGTGGTTTGGGCTAAAGTGAAATAGTCACTTTTTCCGTTAAAGTTAACAGAAAATGGGTAAAAATACGAAATTACCTCAATTACATGCTAATAAGAACACCCTTATATGCTTAAATGTTTATTTAGGTATATGTGGTATACTATTATATTATTTTGATATTATGTTTGTTGTTAAAGACCATTCTGTAGTTACTTTGAGGGACATTCATGAGAGCAAATTTGTTTTTTTTTTTATTTTATTTTTGATCTACCCTTGGACACACACACACACCACACATAGTCTTGGCGATATATTATGTTTATTTATTTATTTATTTTATCTACTCTTAGACACACACAATTTTGGTGATATGTTAGTTTTTTTTATTTTAATCTACTCTTGACCACACACACAGTGAAATTCAGTGTAGTGATGTACTAAGATCTAAAAAAAAATTTATCCCCAATTTTTTTTTTGTGTGTGTCAAATTCGCTCTCACAAAGGTACCCCTAAGTGACCACATAATGGTCTTTTAACAATAAATGTAATATCAAAATAATATAATAATGTACCACTTATGCCTAAATAAACATTTAAGAATATAAGGGCATTATTATTAACATGAAATAGGGGTAATTTTGTACTTTTATCAATTTTTCGTTAATTTTTACGGAAAAAGTGACTGTTTATTAGTGATAAAATTTAAAATACATGGAGGTATTTGATAAAAGACCTAACCACAAAGGGTGTTTTGTAATTAACCCAGTTATTTATTTAATTTTGGACCCACATAGTTGCGTACAAGAATGAATCAGACGATTTTAAGGTCGTAGGCAAACTTTTTAAGAAGGGCCTGAATAGGGGTATTTCGGATCTAAATTGGGGCTCAGTGGTAGTTCACTTTTCCATCATTTCCAACTAGGGGCACATAAATGTAAACCCTCTCTTTAGTTTAATTTTATTTTGGTTGAGAAGAATCGTACACTGTTTATTTTTAGTGGGGTGGTACAAGAAATATTATTAGGCAATCTTTTGTTGTTGTCTACTTATCTTCATCCAAATCCACACAAAAAAAAAAAAAAAAACAACTTTTAATGTCGTAGCTTCTAGATACATGAAATATTATACAATGTATTATATATTCCATAAACATATATAGATATACACAAGAAGTAACGTATATTTGTCTCATTTTGCAACTTAATTATAGCTGTTCTTTTTTAATTATGCAATTAATGTACATGGAAATTATTGAATAAATAATTAAGTTACAACTCTCTCTATTAGGTTAAACTTTTGGAATAACGGTTGTTAACATAGTACGTACTATCGACACCTCCCCTATTTATAAATATAACACATTTACGGGATGGACCGACCATAAGAGGTCACATGTAAGGTGAACTAGCTAGCCCACTATCTGGTAAATAATTAAATGACACTTATTTCTAACAACTTAAGTTTTGGAGTGTGAATGTTAACAATAATCAAACTAAATAGATTGCAACACACTACTAAATATTGATACAATGTTCTCACTAGAGGAGGTGAAAATGTGAAACACGGTAATTTGTGATGGAGGGAGTACATTACGAATTTTTAGATCGTTCAATTCCTATGGGTATTTTTGGCACAACTTTCACTCTTGCAATCTAATTGCCAAAAAAAAAAAAAAAACAAATAAAATGATAATGTTGACAAAAAGCTACCGTAATTCAATTGCCTTTTGATCATTAGGAAATACATGTGATTGACTCATGTTTTTTTTTTTTTTTTTTTTTTAACCATTGAATTTGGTGTGCCAAATAGTTGCATTTTACCTTTTGGAAGTTCTATAATCATTTAATGAAATACTCCAATATGTAAAAGTAGAAGTCAGTGTTAAATGCGTGCTTGTGTTTGTGATTACAAATTTTTTTGGTCATTTAAAGGGCACAATTCTGTAGGTTAGCGTTACCTATATATATATATATATATATATCATTTCAAGGTCGATCAGGCAACGAAACTGAGATATAAAAAGCAAAGGATTGCTTGTTTGACAAGGCTTTGCAGAGATATCAACACCCTTAATTAATTGTCCTTCAAAGGCTCCAAAGCCATGATCAACGTTCTCCATCGTCATTGCAAGAAGTAAACATGAAGACTCAACAAACACATTGCATTTGAATAAATGTATGCCTTCTCTCTCTCTCTCTCTCTCTCTCTCTCTCTCTCTCTCTGGATCTACTCTCTATTTTTTTGCTCAGCAAGGGAACATTTATATTAGAGGGTGGAACACCACCATTGGGTACAATGTCACAAAGGCCTATCAGCATTGTAAAAAGAGATTACAGAGATCTGGATCTACTCTCTAGAAAGAGGGATTGACTGTGGCACAAGCTAACATACTGCATATGAACGTTTCTTAGTTTTATAGTTCTAGTCCATCCTAATAATAATTGTCTATATGATATTTTAGTCCAAATTCACCATAATTTTTATATCAAATCTTACTATGCCCATTTTATTTCACCGATACCCAATTTAGTGTTATAAATTCAAATTATAGTCAAACGCAGATAATATGTGACATCATACATAATATTCCATGTGATATTCTAGCCCAAGACTACTCTAATATTTGACAAAAATCTTATTATGTTTATTTTCATTTATGCCCAACCCAATTAAGTGTTTCAAACCCAAACACACACGTCTATTTATAAATAGACCCCAAAAAAATTATTTTGGGAACCCAAACACATACTTTGAGTATGTTGATGTTAATTAGTTGCTTAGTTGGAGATATTTCGAGTCTTATTAGATGTAAATTGTTATCTCTGCCGAAGCTTAAGAAGACTTAAACTTGCGTAGATATTGCTCATGCTTGGAAGCTCCCTTCATCTGCCTTTAGGGACTCTTGATTTTTGTTTCTGTATTTTTGGCTGTCTTTGTTGTCTTTTGTTCTGGTCTTCTAGGAAGGGTTTCACTCTTGTGTATGTGTAGAAGGATCCCCTTCCTAGCTAGTTCTCTTTAAAAAACTTACTTTCCAAAAAAAAAAAAAAATTCGTACATACAAATATACTAATACTAATATGTGTGTACATGACAGGTTAGTTTTTTAATTTGTACACCTATTTTATGTAATAAAAATAAATAATAAATTAACTATTTATTTAAGGGTAACTCCCATAAATTACAAGGCCGGCCCTGAGATGCCAAAATTTGGCCGAGGCCTCAAGCGAACTTTCAAAAGGGCCTAAAAAATGAGGCCCCTATGATAAGTTTCATAAAAATTAGGAAGAAATTAGAAGAAAATAGGCTTAAAAACGATAAGTTTCATAGAAATTGTGAAGAAAATAGGCCTAAAAATAATAAGCTTCATAGAAATTGGGAAGAAATTTGAAGAAAATAGGCCTAAAAATGATAAGTTTCATAGAAATTATGAAGAAATTAGAAGAAAATAGGCCTAAAAATGATAAGTTTCATAAAAAATAAGAAAAAATTAGAAGAAAATAGGCCTAAAAATGAGGCCTAAAAATAAGGCCCCATGCGACGGCTTGGCCGCTTGGCCTCAGGGCCGGCCCTGATAAATTATAGGGTTAGTTAATATTTAGTCATTTAGATACACCCTATCTAGAAATTGGCCCAACAAATAAGCCCGTTTAGAAATTGGTCCTTCTGCAATTTCACGGACAAAATTACCCTCTGTACTGAAATTCGCGCACTTACTGTGGTCTTTCAGTCAGAGTATATTTCTTTAGAGTAATATTTGGGGCACTAACAAAATCTACTAACACTTACTAACACACTCTATCTCTCTCCTAGTGGCACCGTGGGGTCCGCAGTGGACTCCACAGTACCACTAGGAGAGAGATAGAGTGTGTTAGTAAGTGTTAGTGAATTTTGTTAGTGCCCTTAGCATTGCCCCTTTCTTTAAATTTCTCCTAAAGCTCCTGAAATTACTCCCCCATGAAATCACAAATTATGAGGGATTCAAGAATCACGTGATTACCTTTTATGAGAGAGTGGTCTTACAATTTCAACATTTTTTCTCACCCAAATCAACCAAATCTGCAACATCGCATCGCCTATATCAGAAAAGCTTCAAAGAAAACAATGGTGGAAGAAGTATAACGAGTCTATCAGGATTCCGATCGAAGATCCGAGATGGGTAAGAAAGGTGATGAATTATTATTATGGGTATATACACACTAATAGAACTTAAAATGTTCGGTTGTATTTGCATATTACTTGATGTCATCTAGTTGGCATCAAATTCATGTTACAGAGGAGACAGTCATGGATTTTAGGGAACACTTAGGGTTATAAAAATTTTTCACTTTCATCGATTTGATGAACATCATCTGAAATAAAAAATTCATACAAATATCTACCCCGTATAGAGCTTAAATTTACCAATCTGTTAATCATTAGAATTTCACTACCTATTTTGTTGATCAAATACATGTTGGAGATAATACATCGATGGCTTTTAGGGAAAACTTATAGTTTTCAAAGTTCTCACCTTTCGATTTGATGAACATGGTCAAAACTCATCAACCCCAGATACAGCATATATTTTCAATTTTTTCAATCATTGGTGATTTCCCAATAAATTTAGCCCATCAAGAGTAATAATCTGGCTGTTTGTATTAAGTTAGCACATCCAATAAAATGCATATATGCATATCCAGTATATTAGAGTGGAGACTTTCATGTTCATCACACATAACAAAGGCACAGGAATATGTCTTTCGTACATAATCCTCACATTTTAGCGTACCTGTATATTGTATAGCTTGTGTAAATTCAGTTACTTACAAAATTACTCACTTGCAAATTCATAGTCCATCAAGATTAATAATAGGGTTGTTTGTATAAAGTTAGCACATCCAATAAAATGCATGTATGCATATCCAGTGTAATAGAGTGTTGACTTTCATGTTCATCACACATAACAAAGGCACAAGAATATAAGTCTTTCATACATAATCCTCACATTTTAGTGTATCTGTATATTGTATAGCTTGTGTAAATATTCAGTTACTTACAAAATTACTCACTTGCAAATGCATAGATTCCTTGAGAATTATACAACATAAGTTTTTTGCAATTAATTCCCAACTTTGAATAAGTAAATTACAAATCTAGAAACAGCAAATTCATTAATATCGAATCAATGAATTACTCACTCTATACTATGCGAAATATACACTTCACTGATTTTCTGGTTATTTTACCAAGCAAAAGGAAAGGACACGCAAGGTCAGCATGTGCGATAAGAGTTCGTTCAAGTTTGGTAGCTTTGGGAAAGGAAAGTTCCGAGATAGGTAAGAAAGGTGAGATACTATTATCTGGGTATATATATACACTTAAAGAACTTAAAATGTTCGCCTGTATTTGCATAATAATTGATATCATCTTTTTAGGCATCAATTTCCTGTAACATGGGAGACATTCATGGCTTTTAGCCAAAACTTGGGGTTTTCAAAAGTTCCCAATTTCTTCATTTTTTTTACCATCATCCTAAATAAAAAATTCATCTAATATATACAAAGTATACAACATATATTTTCCAATCAGTTAAGCATTACGGATTAGACCACTTATTTTGTTCATCAAATTCATGTTACCTGGACTACATTGATGGCTTTTGGGGCAAATTTAGAGTTTTCATAAATCTCACTTTTCGATTTGTTTAACATGGTCATAATCATATCCTCAAAAAAAATCTACCCCACATACAAGTATACAACATATATTTTCAATTTTTTGATGATTAGGGATTTCCCTGCCATTTTTTTCAACCCAATCATTAACTTCAAATCGATGAATTACTCACTCTACACAGTGAAAAATATACACTTACACTAGTTTTTTTTTGTTATTTTTCAAGCACAATCAAGCAAAAGGGATGGAGCCACAAGGTCAGCATACACGTGCAACAAAAGTTCGAGCACAATCAAGCAAAAGGGATGTAGCCAAAAGTTCATGCAAAAGGGATCTCCATTGATACTAGGCCAACTTTTTGAAACAAATGATATTAAATCATCAAACTGTGTATTCTCCATCACTCTCATAACTGAAACTTCGCCTCCATACAAATACAACAGTGTAATTTGCGCATCCATATTCTCAAACAAAGAATCTGCATACATGAACAATTAAGCTAAAAATGAGTTATAGTATTCAACTAATAAGCAGATATGTCGCGTATCATAGACAACAATACATGTTTTAAAGTCCATTAAGTGTAAAAATACAGACAATAAAATATGTATTAATATCCATGAAGTCTGAAAATTCACACTTACTATGACCACCAGTAACAACGACCAACTACAACCACTTACGAAAACTACTCACATTTTGAGGTGATAAACTTGGGAAATAACTGTAAACAGTCTGTTAAAACAAAAAATTGCACATACACATAAAGAAGTGAACCACATTTGACATTTGCTCACATTGATCAGTGACAAAATTCAGAAATGACCGTATGGCATTCTACTAAATCTTACAACTGGTGATCCTAACCCTTTTAAATCCACACACCTATTGACCATTTTTTAATCTAACAAAACATAACGAAAAACAAGTAAGTTAATGAGCAAAATGGTCAAACATTAACACTAGCTACCACCACCAAATCACTGATAATCATAAAAATGAGATAAAACTCTCATATTATAATGTACAGAAATAACCACGAAAATAAACTACTACATACATGCACAAAGCATACAAATCGATATATAAAAAATGAGATGTGTATGTAAATCCAGGTACAACACCGAAATTAACCACCATTGCATGCAAATCCAGATACTCTGCAGATTGGAAGATCAATCGAATCTTTACACAATAATGTGCAATTCAAAGAATTCAAAATAATGGGATATCAAATAAAAAATAATCACTTTACATTGCTGAAATTCAGCATAGACAAATAATTATTTTTTTTTTGAACGGCAAGGGTATATATTGGAAATAAACAAAAGCTTTCAATTACAACCCATCAGGGTGCTACACACCCTATCCAGTATACAATATTGTCACTGAAGGGATCATATAATACCTGAAATCACAAAACCCCTTAACAATTGACTAGTCATACTATCCCATATACAACCACCCTCAAGCATATGTTTTAAACAAAAAGCAAAAGCTCAGCCATAAAAGTATCCATCTAAAACTAATTAGCTCCCCCAACTTATGTGCAAACTTGATGAAGGAGCAGCCCCAAACTTGCTGTTAGTGAATATTCTCCATCAGAAAGGAGGACACAAACAAAACAGCCCTAAACCCATATAAATCCATATCAAAATACATATATTTGCAACTACCAAACCATTTGATCACTTTAAAAGGATGGGGCCCAAACCAGCAAATCTCCAAAAGTGATCGCATATTACAACCAGAATGAACCTCCTCAAGTCTGCAGACGATAAGATGAGTCCAGTCCAGGAACATCTATGAATTGGAATCCATTTGAGAGAATATAAACCTATCTCTATGTATATATGTGCTGCCGAAAACCATTCTGATTTCTTTGGAAGAATGGAACCAAACCCAACCAAATCACATGATAGTCATCTCGAAATACTACCATAACGTGGTGCCACAATTCTGCATAAACTTGAAAGAAGTCCACTCCAGGGGAAGCCATAAATTTACGTAAAAACACCATACATCCAAAGTTCAGCCCCCCAAAAGCCTTATCAAAGGCAGCCAGCCCCACTGTTGTTCTTAGGTAAAAGCATCTCTAGCCAAACATCGATGTCAGCCCAATCTCAATGAATTGCATCAGCATCTTCCACTGAGATAAAAAAAAAAAAAAAAAGAAACCAGACCGGCCACACACCGGAATAGGTAAATACATAGCAGGACTTCGCCAACAGTAGAGCTTCACGCCGCGACTGGAAATTCTCCCACTATTCTTCCCAATATTAGATGCCATGACAAGGAACGACTAACTCAAACACCCAGTCAGCATTATCCATTTATTGTACTGAGCATTATCATAACAAAAGTATGGCCACATTCTTATCAACGCATCCATCCCTAATTTTAACAGGTGCCAACTGTTGGTCTTCCACAGAACCACCAGCAAACAACCTTCAAACCACCCTTGTACCTTGTATAAGAGCGCCTAACATGTTAAAGAGCCTATCTTTGCACACAAACGGAATCCGGAACATAGGACCCATAAATTAGGAGCCTGAAAATTAGTCAACAGAACCATCATAAAGATCCTTCGTACTAGAAAATAGCCTCGAATGGGACAGACCTTGAAACTCCGAATTTAGCGAGGAAATCTGCTAAAGAGTTGCCATTTCTGTGCACATGAATTAATTTCACCTCATTATCCCTTGCAATTCTATTCCACAGATCATCAAACTCAAAAAAAAGCCCTCTGTATTTCCATGGTCTCAATTCTTTGTTAATAATCCATGACACCACCACTTTTGAATCACTCTCTATAATTAGATTAGTCGCACCCACATTTACAGATTTGATAAACAACTTTAAACCTTCCATTACCGCTCGCAATTCCGCAAAATTCGATTAATTGATGCCAATGGATTTCGAGAGCAGGGCTATAATAGCACCTGTTGGATTTCTCAACACCGCTCCGATGCCTGACGGGCCTGGCTTACCTTTTGCCGATCCATCCACATTTAGTTTAAGCCACCCCGCGTGAGGAGCTGTCCAAACAGCCTGGTCTGCGGGTTTCAGGATCCTTGGAACCACAGTTGATAGTTGGGGCTGTTGGAGCATGATAAAAATAGGATACGAACACCCGGGCATCATTGCTTTAAACCACCATGCAGCCCTTAATTTTATTAACTCACAAATACCGTCCATATTCACCGGTTTATTAGAGAAAATGACTTCATTTCTATGTAGCCAGATTGACCACACCGTGGCCATAAAAATCAATCTCCACATTTTGATGTTTCTATTGTTGGGGCACAAATTTGTCCATTGAACCCACCATTGGGAGATTGAGTTTGGGACACAGCCTCACAATTCCCATGTAGCCAAACTTTGTACCCATATTTTCCATACCTACACATAGCTCAAGAATAGGTGGTCGACTGATTCCGGGGACTCGTTACACCAAACACAGTAATTAAGTGAGGGGTCTTAAGCTTCTGCATTTATGATATTCACCTTAACTGGCAGCCTTTTTAACAGTAGTTGCCAACAAAAAATCTCTACTTTAGGGAGAGCCCACCCTTTCCAAATCGCATGGAGGTCCAAATTCGTAATGAGGTTCAGGTTGTCAATAACTTTGTAATATGATTTCACCGAATAAATCCCATGTAAATCATGCTTCCAAATCATGACGTCTTTGGCCTGGTATCTCAATAGATGTTGCCGAAGTAAGTTAAAAAGTGCAGCCCGCTGCTCTAGTTCCCAGTCAAAGCATCTTCTTCGAAGAGGTATGTTCCATACCCACTGATCATCAACCCATGCCCCCATCTCTGCTACGGATCCTGTTTTGTTAATAGCAAGAGCATACAAACGTGGGAACTCTAGTTTTAGTGCAGACCCTCCTGTCCATTTATCATCCCAAAACTTAATTTTTGACCCATATCCTGGTAACAGCAAAAATCCATCTCTCATTGTTCTTGCATATTTGTCTTCTCCCATACAAAATTTTTGAATCATTTTCATATAGTGAGACCACCCATTCGATGTAGGAGCCATAAGAATTAGGCTTTCGGCCTCAATTTGGTATTTAGCACATATCATTCGTTTCCAAAGAGAACTCTCCTCCCTACTAAACCGCCACAACCACTTTGTAATGAACGCAAAATTCTTGGATTGAATCCTACCAATGCCCAGCCCCCCATATTGTTTCTCGGCACATAATACATCCCAATTTACCCAGTGGCGTTTTCTATTTTCCAATCCCCCTGTCCATAGAAAACTTCTCTGAAGTTGTTCAATCTTATTAGCTACAGTAATCGGCATCTTGAAAAAGGACATATAATAGGAGGGAATACTATTAAGGACGGTCTTTATAAGAGTGAGTCTTCCGCCTTTCGACAGAAACTTTTCTTTCCATCCACATAATTTGCTACGGATCTTATCGACAACTGGCTCCCACGAACATACTCTACTTGGGTTTGCTCCTAATGGGAAGCCCAAGTATGTGAATGGAAGTTTATCATGTCGACAAAAAATTTGAGAAGCCCAATCAGCAATTATAGATGAATCCACTCCACTGCCTATAACAGTGCTTTTTGAAAAATTAACCTTTAAACCCGAAGCAAGTTCGAAACATCTCAGTATCCTCTTTATCGAACGCAACTCTGACAAGCGAGCTTTACCAAAGAAAATTGTATCGTCGGCGTATTGTATGTGAGAAATGAGAAAATTATCAACTCCAACTTGCCATCCCGAAATAATCCCCTTGTCCCTAGCTAGGTTGGACAGTACACTAAGTCCTTCACTCACGAGATTAAACAAAAAAGGGGAGAGCGGATCCCCTTTCCTTAGACCTCGTTCCATTGGAAATTCTGGAGATGGAGACCCATTAATAAGTATTGACATAGTCGCCGTCGACACACATTCCATAATCCACCCAATCCAGCGCTTTCCAAAACCCATGCTTTCCATAACAAGTCTCAAAAAATTCCAATTAACGCTATCATACGCCTTTTCAAAATCTACTTTGAATAAAAAACCTCCTTCCGAGCTATTTGACATGGAGTGCACAACTTCAGATGAAATTAGCATGCAGTCTACTATTTGTCGACCTTGGATAAATGCCATTTGGTTCTCAGCCACAATATTTTCCATGACCTTCTTGAGACGATTGGCAAGAACTTTAGATATGATTTTATAGAAGCATCCAATCAGGCTAATTGGCCAGAAATGGTGAATAAGGAGTGGGGATTTGGTTTTTGGCACAAGCGCTGTGAAGGATGTATTGAGGCCCTTTGGGATCTTCCCATTCTCATGAAAATCTGCCAGGAACTGCATGAAATCTGCTTTGATAACTCCCCATTTTTGCTTGATGAATGCCAAGTTAAACCCGTCGGGTCCAGGGGCTTTGTTTCCATCACAGTGCTCCAAAGCATCCTGCACTTGTTCCTCTGAGAAAGGAGATTCTAGAGACTCTGCTTGATGTCGATTGAGGCAATTAAACCTTGTTCTGTTCATAATTGGTCTGGTTCCAGGCCTTTCCTGAAACTGAGATTTGAAATGTTCCATTATTGCAGCTTTGATTACAACTGGCCTTGTCTCTGATTGACCATTAATGATCAGTTTTTGGACATTATTTTTCCTTGTTCTATTAGCACACACTAAATGAAAAAATGTGGTGTTCTATCTCCTTCTTTTAGCCACATAATTCGAGATTTTTGTCTCCATCGGGATTCCTCTACTCTATATTCTTTCTAAAGATCGCAAATTGCCTTTGATCGGGCTCTTTTTTCCTCCTCCGAAAGGGGCTGCGTTTCTTGTTTTCGTTCCAAGGCGTCAATGAGTTCTTCCAGAGGCTTGATTCTAACCTCACCGCTCATGCCTCTCACCTTTAATTTCAATCTGATCAACGCTTTAGACTTCCATAACTTTTCTTTCAAATTTGCACCTGCTGAATATGTACTGTGAGATTCCACCTAGATTTTTTCCACACCTTCACTGAGACCGATGGTATCTGCCCAGTTGTTGAAGCATCTGAATGGAACAGTGCCCCAATCAACTGAGGATACCCCCACCACTATAGGACAATGATATGATAGTCCTCTCCGCAGTCCCCATTGATTGATGTTCCCAATACTTGTGATGAGGTCTGCAGAGATTAAGAATCTGTCTAGCCTTGCCATCTTCACCTCTTCTCAATTTTTTATCCAAGTAAATGATCGACCATTTAGGTTCAAATTCAGGAACTCTCCTTCGTTAATGAATTGGTTAAAAATGCAAGCATCTCTATGGTTAAAACTTTTGCCATATCGTTCGCTCGCATTTGACACTGAGTTGAAATCGCCTCCCATACACCATGGAGCCAATAATCTAGACTTCCACAGTAGTAATTCCTTCCACAGATCTGCTCTGGCTCCCTCGAGATTTGGTGCATACACATTGCAAAAAACCACATGTATCCCAGAGTTACGGATGATACATTCTAAAATTATGAATCTGAAATTGGAATAAATATTACTAACCTCAATAAAGGAGTCCTCCCATAGACATATAAGCCCGCCGGATGCCCCTTTAGAAAATACCATCTCCATTCTATCCAAATGATTCCCTCCTAATTGTTTTAAAAGTCGTGGGTTCGAGCTGCTAAGCTTTGACTCCTGTATGAACAAGATGTTTGGCTTCTCTATTGTGACGAGGTTCCTAACTGCTCTACGTTTTTCCATTCTCCCAAGTCCCCTCACATTCCATGAAATTGCCTTCATTGGGAAACGACTTTATCTCCTTCATGAGCTGAATTTTCCAATCTCTTTTCCACCCCTTCTGTGAACTGGTTCTCCTCTAGAAATTCTTATTCTGAGATACGATTGATTAGAATCTCTTCATTTCCATCAAAAGTAATTTCAAGTTCCTTAGCCATTTTCCATGAGAGCACAGCTTCTGGTCGACCCCGGTTGTTTAATCGTCTAACTGTGCCATCTGAGATTGAAGTGTCCAAGTCCGCCTCCGGTGTCTTGGGATTTGGTAGCTCATCATCTATCAAGGCATTTTTAGGTATACCTGAGGTTTCTGCTGCTGCTCCTCCATTGGGTTTAGAGTTCCCCTTGTTCTGTCTACAAGACCCATTTTTTTTTTTTTTTTTTGAGTTTTGTATGCCCAACACGACTCCACTTCTTCCAAAAAAGCCTACGGCTATTCATCAGATCGTTCATATAGGCTCTCTTCCTTGGTCTCAAAAACGAGGCTTTATGGGTGAGGTGTTCTATAACATCCTCTGTCTTGTCAAGACAATCCTTGATACTACTTTCTACATCAGAGACGGAACCTTCATTTTCTTTACTCGACTCCAATTGCAATGGATCAGTTTTATCTACCCAAGATCGCTCTTCTTCCATCCAATTAGAATCTGATTTCCTTGCCTTTTCAATATTACTAGACGCCATTAGGCCCGACATTTTAGGCTTATCGAGTGTAGTCCTATGACTTGGACTCGATAGAGGGGATCGAATTGTGTTGGGAAGTGTAGAGACTGAGGGTTCTACAACATGTTTTCTCAGTATAGTCTTTACAGGCTGGGGTCCATCATCATCCACATCAAACAAAGAAGACTCCTTAGCCTGATTATGTTTGATTGCGGCCGAATTGGACTGTACATTTGAATTCGAGTTGATATTAAAATTCAGAAAAGGGCTCTGTTCATAAGCTAAAGGATCCTCAATCTGCTTTTTCCAATCCGCTTCTTTGGAAGGCTTAGATTTGAGTGAAAAATTTTGAATAACACCATAGTCAGAATTCACCTCTACCAAGGTACTTTCCTTGGCCTTTCCTTTTAACCAGCCACCACATTGAGCACATGGTATCGGATTGATAGGAGTTTCCCCCAAAACTCTAATCATAAAAGATTCACCATCAACCAATAGTTTAAAAGAAGCCTTTATGGACTCCACTTCGTCAGTTTCAATCAAAACCCTGCCATACATGAGATTATCCCTTCTCTTTGTTTCCTCCTCCACCATAATTGTGGATCCCCAGTAACCACCTAACATTGTGAACAAATCTTCAGACCATACATGAAGAGGGATTTCGAAACATCTTAGCCAAGTAATTCTAGTTCGATATTTGAATTGTGGATCCCATTTTTCAACGTTCAAAAACCATTTGCTCCATAATTCCTTGTCTTCTAGAGCTTCCAAGAGCATGCTAGCATTGTCAAATTCCAGTAGCACTAGGTGACCACCTAGTAATTTGATACCATTACCAATCATTTTACCTTTCCTCATTAGGGCTTTAAGGTGTTTGAAATCATCTTTATCCCTCATGATAGCTCTAGCTAATGAGAGCTGATATTTGCATAATATTAGCTCAATAAAGAGTAAAAATTGACTGGATTTAATCCCATTTCTCTAGTTCTACCTGCATTTGTGCTTTAATTCATTTCTTTACACAATGATGTATTCTCCGTGGTATGTTGTTGTGTTTAGTTCTTTGAATGCAGGTTCTAAAGTTAGAATGAATAAAACAAAGGAATAAATCAAGAAACAAGAAGATGAAGTTTGGATATCAATCGATTGACATACTACCAATCGATTGACATTTTTTCATAATCAATCGATTGGTATTTTTATCAATCGATTGGAAGTTTTATCAATCGATTGGTATTTTGTCAATTGATTGGTGAAAGCTGGAAATCAATCTGCGTTAATGGTGCAAGATCTCAGCAATTAGGACGACGACCAGCCGTTACAGAATGAACCTAGACGCCTTCAGATCGTGGATATGACACTATATATAGAGGGGAGTGAAAAGGGTCAGCGGTTGGCTCAGTGTGCTTGCTTTGTAGGATTTTCCATTTTGTTTTGGATTGATATAAGATTCAAGTTGAAGAAATTACATTTCCAGTTCATTTTCGAGTCAGGTCATTCCTCCTCATTTTTTTTCCGAATTAATTTAATTTTAAACAACATTCTAGTATTAGTTAGATTTTGTAATTTCTAGTTTATAGTTTTAATCCATGTCAATGTTTGATCCCACTTTTCAGTTTATTTATATTTATGCAGTCCTAAGCATGTTTGAGTAGAATCCTGGTTGGGAATAATGTGAAGAAACATTGTTCTCAGCCCACTGCCATGATTCTGTGAAAGAATCAATGTCAATCGATTGGATCCAAAGTCCAATCGATTGACATAGATTCCAAGTCAATCGATTGGTACTTTAACCAATCGATTAGAAGCCATTTCATACCAATCGATTGACAACAATATCAATCGATTGGTATGTTTATGACTTGGGTTGACTCCTTTTTGTATTCCAGTAACATTTGTTTCAGAAACTAAGTCCAAATTGATCTTTTTAAGTTCAAATTGCAATCTGATTTTGAAATAAGAGCCCCTTTTGATTAATTAACTTAATGAACACTTTTGATGAACATGTCAATTATCTTATACTCGATTTATTTATTATTGTTCATAGAGTTAGTTAGTTTAATTCCAGTCCTTCATAAATAAGTGAAATAGTTGAACCACTAAATATGTGATATTCACATACTTAGTGTCTAGAATGCTTTGCTTAATCAATTTCGAATTATGGAATACTTAAAGAAGAAGACCCCAATTGTTTGTTATTGTTAAATCATGGTAGTGACTGGTACTTTATGGACTCACATGTTCCCAACTCTTTTTCATATTTAACTTCAAATCACAGTTTTTTTAGTTCTATCTAGTAAAATTATTGGTTTACTTTAATTTGTTTCTATAGGGTCGTTAGAATCTCCACTCTATTAGAAAGCATCTTTTATTTTCCTTTAGGATTCAGTCTAAGTTTCTGTTACCCCATTATTGTCCCTTGGGAATACGACTCGGTCTTACCGATTATTACTCGACGCGACCGTCTACACTTGGACGTACTCTTAAGAGAACACATTTCCAGTTGTGTCAAGTTTTTGGCGCCGTTACCGGGGACGGTAACAAAGGCCAGAATCTTTCGATTGATCCGTTCTTTTCTTATCCCATTTCTATCTTTCTTTTTCTTTTTGTTCTTCAGAACACAAGCTGTATTGTTTGTGTCTTTCTATGTCCTTTGACTATGCTGAAGCTTTCATCACAGATCTATTTGAAGATTCCATCAATAGTGCTAATAATCCCATTTTTACCCCATCTATTTCTAATCCAATGTCTGACACGGAGAGCCAACAAGGAGAGAATAGGCATGACCTCATTGATGACGGTCAACGACCTCTACGAGAACTCTTGGCTCCTGATCGAACAGCCACACTTTCTTGTATCCGCATCCCTCCGCACACGGGTACATTCCATTTCTGTAATGGGATGATCCAATTATTACCCATATTTCACAGGATGGAGAAAGAGAAGGCGTACTTACATATTCGAGATTTCGAAGACGTTTGTGGCACTTTCACAGATCAGACCTGCCCGAGTGACATAATCCGACTAAAGCTTTTCCCCTTCACCTTGAAGGACAAAGCAAAGTTATGGTTGTTGTCACTCAAACCGAATTCTATTTCGACTTGGCCAGCTATTCATGAAGCCTTTTTCAAAAAGTTCTTCCCTAATCGATTAACGAATGACATCTTGAGACAAATTAAGATGTATAATCAAAAAGAGGAAGAAACTTTCGCTGAGGCATGGGAGCGTTTCAAGGATCTGTTACTGCTCTGCCCACATCATGGTTTTGAGAAGTGGCGAACAATAAGCTTCTTCTATGATGGCCTTAGTCCAAAGTCAAAGAAACTCGTAGAAACTACAAGTGATGGTGAGTTTATGAGCAAGAATGCCGACCAAGCAGAAGCTCATTTCGAATGGTTAGCCGAACATGCACCAGAATGGGAAACTCAAGTGACAAGAACTCAGACCAGTTCAAGTTCAAGTAAAAAGAGTATTTATCAGCTGAAAGCGGAAGATGGCTTAATGGAAAAATACGAGCAACTGGCTCGTAAGTTGGAAGTTTTAGAAGCAAAGAAAGATCCAGTGATACAGTTCGCTTCTAAAGAATCATGTTCTAGTTGTCTACAAATGGGGCACACCTCTCAACATTGCCAAATATACCCTGTTTATCAAGAACAGAGTCCAGCAGAGGTACACGCTATGAATTCCCCCGGTCGTTTCAATTCCAATGATAGGTGGAGTCATCCTGGTTTTGACCAAAGAAACAGTGCTGCCACAGCAAACCCATTTCAACAGTGGCAGCTAAATAAAGGAAACCAATACTGTCCTCAAAATCATGGGTACCAACATAGCTACCAACCTTCTCCTACCTATCAGCAAAATCAAGGGTATCATCAGAATCAATATCAACAAAATCATTCACCTCAATCCAACTACAATCAGGGGGGCAACAACCAAACCTCATCTAACACCTATGTGCCACCTCATAAGAAGGCACATGAGGATCCTAATACACTCATGATGCAGCAAATGATGCAGCTAATGAGTAAACTCAATACAAGTGTAGAGAAGTTAGCTGCCCAGCAAGGGGATCGAGAACGAACAATGTTCCCTGCACAACCAGAGCCAAATCCTAAAGGCCAACACTCGGGTGCAGGACCCTCGAGATCTGGACCACACAAGGAGGCCAAGGTTGTAACTATATTGAGATGTGGAAAGGAGATTGAGAAAGTCTCTCTTCCCTCACACCCTGTAGTTGATGATGAAGAAGAGGTAGAGAAAGAAGAAGAATTGGTGGAAAAAGGAAGAGAGGGCGAAATAGTTGAGCCCGAAATAACAGTTCCCGAGAATACCGAAGTAAAGAGAAGGCCCGGGAAAGAACCTCTCCTTGAGGAGGCACCCAAATGTCCTTTTCCAGCTCCATATCCTCAGAGGTTGAAGAAACCTCAACAAGAAACTAAAAGTCAGGAGTTTCTAGAGTTATTCAAACAAGTAAAAATCAATCTCCTACTCCTAGACGCAATTAAACAAGTGCCTTCCTATGCCAAGTTCCTAAAAGACTTGTGCACTGTTAAAAGAAAGAAAAGTGTTAAGAAGAGTGCTTACTTGGCATGCCAGGTGAGTGCAATTTTAAAACATAATTTGCCTCCCAAGTACAAGGATCCAGGCACACCAACGGTTTCTTGCATAATCGGTCAAAAGAAAGTGAACAATGCTTTTCTTGATTTAGGATCGAGTGTTAATCTCTTACCTTACACTGTTTATCAACAGCTAGGGTTGGGAGAACTTAAACCCACTCGCATTACTCTCCAACTTGTTGACCGATCAATTAAATATATGCGAGAAGTGCTAGAGGATGTCTTAGTCCAGATTGACACTTTTGTCTTTCCTGTTGACTTTGTTGTTCTAGACACCGAACCAGTTTATAATGCTAAATCTCAGATTCCAGTGATCTTTGGACGTCCTTTTCTCGCGATAATTGATGCGACGATTAAAGTAAGGAGTGGAGTTATGACCGTTGTGTTTGGGAACATGACATTGAATATCAAGATCTTTTCAAATCCCAAAATTGAAGATTTTGATGATGAGGAAGAGGAAGTAAATTGGGTGGAATCAGCAATTCAAGATTGCTTTGATTCAACTGCTCACTCTGATCCCGTGGAGTCCATTATGACCAACTCATGTTATGAATTGGATAGATACACTCCACAAGATGAGATAATGAGCCAGATATGTGCCGCATTGGAAGTTATAGAAGAGGAAGTTGCAAAGGCAATGTGGACGAACCAATACGAATAATTGCCACCAAAGACAAAATTGGAAGTGCCGTTAAACCTGCAATTTCTGGAGTTGGAATTGAAAGAACTCTCGAGGGAATTGAAATATGTATTTCTGGGAGAAGAGAAGACCTTTCCTGTTATAATTTTATCCGTTTTGAATCAGGAACAGGAATGTAAACTAATAAAGCTTCTCAAGCAACACAAAAGTGCATTGGGTTGGAATGTCGCTGACTTAAGGGGAATAAGTCCATCCATATGTACACACAAGATTTATCTTGATGAGGATGCCAAACCGTGTCGGCAAATGCAAAGGCGTCTAAACCCAAACATGCAAGAAGTAGTGAAGAAGGAAGTTCTGAAATTGTTGGATGTTGGGGTTATTTATCCAATTTCGGATAGTCCCTAGGTAAGTCTAACTCAAGTAGTATCAAAGAAAGCTAGCATTACCGTGGTACAAAATAAGGATGGTGAACTTGTGCCAACACGTGTGACCACCAGCTGGCGCATGTGTATTGATTATAGAAGGCTGAATGCGGTGACTCGAAAGGATCATTTCCCGTTGCCTTTCATGGATCAAATGCTCAAAAGAGTAGCATGTCACCAATTCTACTGCTTCCTGGACGGTTATAGTGGTTATAACCAAATTGAAATTGATCCTGCTGATCAAGAGAAAACCACTTTCACCTGTCCTTTTGGAACATTTGCATATCGTTGGATGCCTTTTGGCTTATGCAATGCACCTGCCACTTTCCAGAGGTGCATGTTGAGCATCCTCAGTGATATGGTTGAAAAGTTCATGGAGGTTTTTATGGATGACTTCTCCGTATTTGGTAGCAGCTTTGAGGATTGCTTAGAAAATCTCCAGAAAGTTCTGAAAAGATGCGAGGATAAGAATTTGGTCCTCAACTGGGAAAAATGTCACTTTATGGTGACAAAAGGGATTGTCTTGGGACATATCGTGTCTGCTGAGAGAATAGAGGTAGACAAGGCAAAGATTGATATAATTTCCAACCTTCTTGTCCCCACCACAGTGAAAGAAATACGATTATTTCTAGGTCACGCCGATTTCTACCGGAGGTTTATTAAGGATTTTAGTGCCGTATCTAGGCCACTGTGCCAACTCCTTGTTAAGGACCAACAATTTGAGTGGAATAGCGAATGCCAGGAATCCTTTGATAAACTCAAACATCACCTCACAACAGCTCCGATCATGCAATCTCCGGATTGGAGTCTTCCTTTTGAGTTGATGTGTGATGCAAGTGACACAGCGATTGGAGCTGTTTTAGGGAAAAGGAAGGATAAGAAGCCTACTGTGATCTATTATGCTAGCAGAACCCTTGATGGAGCGCAACAAAATTACTCCACTACCGAAAAGGAATTGCTGGCAATTGTATTTGCACTAAAAAAATTCAGGCAATATCTGATTGGCTCGCAGATCATTTGCTTCACTGATCATGCTGCGTTGAAGTACCTCCTGTCTAAGAAGGATACAAAACATCGATTAATACGTTGGATTCTCCTTCTCCAGGAGTTCGGTTTGATTATCAAAGATAAAAAGGGGGTGGAGAACGTTGTGGCTGATCACCTCTCCCGATTGACGTTCGAAGATAATTCTTTGCAAGCCACTCCGATTCGTGATTCCTTCCCTGATGAACAACTTTTTACTGCAACTAGTTTTCCCTGGTATGCAGCATTGTCAATTATTTGGCAATAGGAGAGACCCCATCTCATTGGTTGTTTCCTGATAGGAAAAGGTTTCTATCCATCGTAAAATGGTTTTACTTTGATGATCCCTACTTGTTTAAATACTGTGCGGATCAAGTAATTAGGCGATGTGTTCCTGAGGAGGATATCTCTCAAATTCTTTCTTCCTGTCACTCGAAAGCCTGTGGTGGTCACTTTTCAGCTCAGAAAACTGCTCAAAAGGTGTTTAGCAGTGGGTTCTACTGGCCGACAGTTTTCAAAGACTGTTATGCATTTTGTAGAGTATGTGCTAGATGCCAAATGTTAGGGAGCTTGTCTAAGAGAAATGAAATACCGATGACCCCGATCATCACTATTAAAATCTTCGATTGCTGGGGTATCGATTTCATGGGACCATTCCCGCCATCCTCTCATTACGAATACATTCTTTTGGCGGTTAAATACGTGTCCAAGTGGGTTGAGGCCATCCCGACAAGAAAAAGTGATCACAGAACAGTGATCTCATTCTTAAGAGAGAATATTCTGTCAAGATTCGGAACACCGAAGGCCATGATTAGCGATCGTGGAACCCATTTTTATAATAAGCCTTTTGAGGCACTGATGAAAAAATATGGGGTTAACCATAAGATTGCTTTATCATATCACCCACAGTCAAATGGTCAAGCAGAGCTAGCCAATAAGGAAATCAAACATATCCTAGAGAAGACTGTTAACATCAACAGAAAAGATTGGTCGTCACATCTAACTGATGCTCTATGGGCATACAGAACGGCGTATAAGACAAACCTTGGAATGTCTCCCTATAGGCTGATTTATGGAAAAGCTTGCCATTTACCTGTGGAACTGGAGCATAAGGCATACTGGGCCACTAGACTGCTAAATTTTGATATCATTGAAAGTGGTACATTGAGGAAGCTACAACTCAATGAATTAGAGGAGATCAGGAATGATGTATATGATCGTGCTCGAACATATAAGTCAAAATTAAAAGCTAAGCATGATCGATCGATCCTGAGAAAGAAGTTTGAACCAGGACAGCAAGTGTTACTTTATGATTCGAAGCTTCATCTTTTTCCTGGTAAGTTGAGATCGAGATGGATAGGGCCCTTTATTGTCAAAGAAGTTTTTCCTCACGGGGCAGTGGAAATTGTTAGTCCCAAAAATGGAAACGCATTTAAAGTCAATGGGCAATGTTTAAAGCCATTTTTTGGAGAGATTCGAAACAGAATCAGAGACCATCCAACTGGATGATCCTGATTATTCTTCTTGAGAATTCAAGATTTTTATGCTGTTGTATACTAGTTTTCTTTTGTTTGTGTGCTTCTCTATATCTGTCTTCCTTTTGTTCTTATCCTGTCCTTTTGCTGGCTATAGGATGAATCCACTGCACTTCCTGCCACATTTGCTGTATCATGGGGTCCGATCTCCAGGAACCCCAGAACAGATGGAACAAGAAAGGCCAACTTTCACTCCGCTGTCCAGCTCGTACCCAGATTCCCCTAATGTAGCAATTGCTAAAATAAATACCTGGGATTTGCTGTGCACAGTTTGAGAAATTCTGGAAGACCTTCAAATCGATTCGGATGGAGAAGTCGTAGAATACTTCGTGGATTATGCTGAGGGAGAAGACCTATCTTCTCCGGAATCTGAACAGAAGTGATTTGTGCTTAGCTCCTGCAGCATATGAATAAGACAGACGTTGTTCTTGTTTTCTTTCTTTTTGTTTGTTTATTTCCCAACCAAGATCTCGTACCTTTGGATGATAATAATCCAATTTGGGCAATAAATTGATGTTTTCGGAATAAATTCTGCCTACTTGTGTGTTTGGTGGGTATTTTTCCCTATTTGGATGCTTGAACTCATGCTTTATACCATTGAAATGTGTTCTTAAACTGTTGGGGGTGATTACATGAAGAACAATTTGGTTCTCATGAAATTCTAATTTCAATCGATTGATCTTTAATGTCAATCGATTGAATTCCTATCAATCGATTGACATTTATTGTCAATCGATTGACAACTCGTGCAGACGTAAAGTCTGTTCATCTCCCTCTTCCTCATTTCATTTTAAAAATCAACGAGAGAGAGAGGAGGACTTGGCGATTTGGGCGTGTGGGAACTTTCTCCCATTCCTTTCCATCACCACCATCTCACATCAACACTTCCCCCTCATCATCATTTTCATCACCATCACCTTCATTCTCACCTCACATCATCTTCATCACTGCCACAGAGCAACGTAAGGAGTGAGAAGGGGTTTTGGAGATCACTTTCTAGCTGTGGATCATCATCCCCATCATCTCTTCTCATTGACCCCATCAAAAGTGCCGTTCACAAGCAATTTCTGCACCCATTTTGTCTCGGTACTGTCACAGAGGTATTTGTCCAAACCTACTTTCCATTTTCGTCAAAACATTAATCTTAATGTCTGAGGGAGCCCCCCCCTTGGTCATGAGACCACTTATTTGTTGATAGGGGGACGTGAGACCTTGTTGTGGGCAGCCCCCTTTCATTCGCTGATGTCAATCGATTGACATTAGGGTTCAATCGATTGGAAGTCATGTTCAATCGATTGACAATTTATGTCAATCGATTGACATAAACAGAGAAGCAGAGTCTTTCTTTTCTCATCCTAACTCTCTGGTTTACTTTCATTTTCAGTTTCCATGGCTCCAAAGCCCAAGGATAGTGGACCTCACCTAGAAAAATCCACATCACTCGTTATTCCCGATCCACCGCTCGCCCACGACTTTCGGAATGACAAGGAAAACACGTGGTTCACAAGGCATTTTCGAACAAGAGAGGTTATGGTTGAGCGGCAGTTTGAAAATCTCTAGAGTGACGATAAGCCACCATTTTACCTCACGCGATTGCGCACATTTCTGAGCTGGCTCCCCATCCTTACTGTTCAGAAGAAGGTCTATGCTTCTTGGATTCGATCGGCTTGTACGAGCATGGTTAAGGCGTCGAACGTTCCATACACATACTTTTCTTGTGTTCAGGGACACCAGATCGAGTTTAACCCTTCCACTGTGGCCAGAGCCCTCGGTATTGCTGAGGTTACTGATCACCTATATCTTATCCATGCTAATCGACCATTCCCATCCTTTGATGTCATTGCCACAGAAATTTTTGGCGAGAAAATCAAGAAGTATACGGGGATTCCAGTATTCGATGATCATGATCTGACTATGGACTACCACCTTCTCCACTTAGCTCTTTGCAGCTGTATCCTTCCTACTACCTATAAGTTAGACTGGTATACGCGAGTTCTTTATGCCATTGGGACCGGTTTACCCATTTGCCTTGCCCGGTTCTTCATCGAGTTCTTCATTGAGCCTACACGGCATCCTAGTAAGCCCCAGCACCTCAAAGGTGCTTGGGTAATCCATAGAGTGTGTGAGGAGGCAGAATTGGAGGTACCAGCAGGAGAGGCATTACAGAAGTCAAAAATTGGGGTTTTTGGTGAATCTGCTACGAGACGATCAGCAGCACAATTTAAAAAATTTTCAAAAGGGAAAGGAATAGTGGGAGAGAGCAGTGGAAAGAAGCAAAGTGAAAAAAAGAAGAGGAAGAGAGGCCAGATGTCATCAGAGGAAGAGGACGAGGACCCAGGGATGCCTGAGGCGGAGAGTCAGGATACAGTTGTAGTTGAGGAAGAAGACGAGGACTCAGGGACGCCGACTGTGGCTGAGGGTCAGTATGAGTTGAGGAAGCGTGAGCTACCTGTAGCCTCCACATCTACTCCTATGTCTCTCCAGACCATTTACGATCTTCTAATAGAGGAGCGAGAGGCGAGAGTACAGCTTCATAGGATGGTTCGGGAGGTAACCGCGTAACAGGAATTGATGGCTGCGCAAATGGCTTCTGACCGTGATTTTATTCATTCGAGAGTTGAGCAGCTCGGTGGCCAGATTGAGCAGATATTGATGTTGCTAGGGATCGAGCAGTCCTTGCGCTCATCTGTGCCACATCCTCCGATGGCTCCAGCCTCTATGTCAGCTCCACATGAGGGAGATATTTCAGAGCCACCTCTACCACCACCACCTCCAGCTGTTGTTCCCCCGCCGGCTGCGAGTGACCCAGCGATTGTCGTCCAGACTGGGACAACTGCTGAGGGTGACAGTGGGATAGCTGGTGATCCAGGTCATGACAGTGCACCCACGCTATATGGTGATCAGACTATTGGGCCCTAGGAGGGAGTTTTAGCGAGCGAGAGAGTATTTCGTTGTTTCTTATCTTGTGATCTCTCTTGCATTGTTTTTGTTTTATTTGTGGATATTTTGGTACCTTTGTGGATACTATATTTTGGATAGTTTGGTTGGATAGTTTGGTTTTCAGTCATATCTGTACTTGGACTTTATTGATTTTTTTTTTGGACATTATTATTACAGATAGTTCTGTTTGCTCATGGATCGTGTTTCTATTGTCTATATTTTTTATTATTATCTATGTACTCTTGATCTTGGTTGTGTGCGGAGATTGTTTTGTTAAAATAGGTGAATTCTCAGAGTTGTGCTGAATCGCGTGAATCAGGTGATATCTTCTGTTGCTTGAAACTCTTCCATTGTGGACAATGTCGATTTCAGTTGGGGGTAGGGAGTAGATCCACATGTGTATTCTTGAGTTCATAATGCACACTTGTTTAATATTATAATCTCCATGTTTGTCAGGTTTATAGTGTTAAAAAATATATATATATATAATATAATATGGCTGTTGTTAAGCTTCTAACTTTCAAAACTTCATTTCTCCTAGCTAATTTCATTGTGCAATGATGCATTCATGTCTTTCTTGTCATTATATGGACTTCGATTACATGTTACTTCGTCGCTAACCTGTTGTTACATCCATAGCATGAATTTATCCTGAAAACATTTGCACGAGTTGACAATCACGAAAGAATCTTTTGAATTAGGGTGAAATACGATTGTCATGTGATTGGATTAATAGTAAAACTTTAAACCTTAGTGAGTTTCGAGCCGTTCTTTTATTCTGAGGGTTAATCACAAAAAAAAAAAACTCGTGTCAATTCTTGAAATACACTTTTATCTCATTGAGAGTCTCATTCTTGTTTCATTTGGCTAATGCTTAAGGAGAACGTTCAGGATTTACTAACCTAAAACTCAGGAAATACTCGAGATAAGTTAAAGTGTTTAGGAGATGATTTAGGCCGTCGATTTCTCACCTCACCGCCCGAGAAAGTCCAAATTCCCACCTACCAATCACAAATCAATGCCTCTACTTCAAATCATATATTTATAATCGAGCATGTGACGGTTTTGTGCGAATAGCTTAAGGAAGAAAAGAAGAAGTAATTCAAAAAAAAAAAATGAATCGGTGTAAAGGAAGAAATAAAAGAAATTAGAAATTTAAAAAAAAAAATGTGTGTGAAGTAAAGTTGATATTACCATGTCACATACTTGAACCCATTTTCATATTTCACCATCTTTAACCTTTCTACATATTCCTGTCACAAGTCCTAAGGATTCTAGATAACTTTAATAAATCTCGAGTATGAAATGAGTTTTCCATAGTAGATCGCTCCTGTAGTAATTGGTATTCTTTTCATGAGACTCATGCACCTCAAAATAAGCGTTCTTCAGCGTCTAGTATGTAAGCATGCTTGATTGCCTTTACATTTGCTCAATTGAGCTTCATACTATGAGTGTATAATTTTTTTTACGCCAGTTCAGAGTGACTTTATCTTGAGTGTAAACCGTGTGAGAATTGAGTTGAAACTATGAAATCTTGAACATGTCAATCTAAATAATTCTGAGATAAAGATTTCAATCATAGTTGTTAACTCCACACACACACACAAGGATATCCAAAAAGCTATGGATGTAGTTTTGACTTGAATAGTTACCTTGTAACATGTTGTTTATTTCCATAGCATGATAAAGGAATTTATGCCATTGTTAAGCAGAATTTCTAGCACAAAGGAGAAATTGAAGTTCTTTGATGAGTTTAGAAAGTTTGATACTTGAATTTTGTGGGTAAATTCTCTGAAAACCCTCACGAGACACAACTCGTCCATTAGGGTAAACCTAAGGGTTCAAAGGCTTGTTGGAAACGCTAAATGCAACCACGATTCCTGCGAAAGTGAGTTAAGATTTCTCTTTTTGTTTTAGCTCAATAAAAACTGTAACGTTAATTGTTGTTCGTCTTAGTTTGCATCAATTTCGCTTTATTACTAGAGACTAGCAAAGCGCTAGTTGGGGGTCGTGATGAGAGCTGATATTTGCTTAATATTAGCTCGATAAAGAGTAAAAATTGACTGAATTTAATCCCATTTCTCTAGTTCTACCTGCATTTGTGCTTTAATTCATTTCTTTACACAATGATGTATTCTCCGTGGTATGTTGTTGTGTTTAGTTCTTTGAATGCAGGTTCTGAAGTTAGAATGAATAAAACAAAGGAATAAATCAAGAGACAAGAAGATGAAGTTTGGATATCAATCGATTGACATACTACCAATCGATTGACATTTTTTCATAATCAATCGATTGGTATTTTTATCAATCGATTGGAAGTTTTATCAATCGATTGGTATTTTGTCAATCGATTGGTGAAAGCTGGAAATCAATCTGCGTTAATAGTGCAAGATCTCAGCAATTAGGACGACGACCAGCCGTTACGGAATGAACCTAGACGCCTTCAAATCGTGGATATGACACTATATATAGACGGGAGTGAAAAGGGTCAGCGGTTGGCTCATTGTGCTTGCTTTTGTAGGATTTTCCATTTTGTTTTGGATTGATATAAGATTCAAGTTGAAGAAATTACATTTCCAGTTCATTTTCGAGTCAGGTCATTCCTCCTCATTTTTTTTCCGAATTAATTTAATTTTAAACAACATTCTACTATTAGTTAGATTTTGAAATTTCTAGTTTATAGTTTTAATCCATGTCAATGTTTGATCCCACTTTTCAGTTTATTTATATTTATGCAGTCCTAAGCATGCTTGAGTAGAATCCTGGTTGGGAATAATGTGAAGAAACATTGTTCCCAGTCCACTGCCATGATTCTATGAAAGAATCAATGTCAATCGATTGGATCCAGAGTCCAATCGATTGACATAGATTCCAAGTCAATCGATTGGTACTTTAACCAATCGATTAGAAGCCATTTCATACCAATCGATTGACAACAATATCAATCGATTGGTATGTTTATGACTTGGGTTGACTCCTTTTTGTATTCCAGTAACATTTGTTTCAGAAACTAAGTCCAAATTGATCTTTTTAAGTTCAAATTGCAATCTGATTTTGAAATAAGAGCCCCTTTTGATTAATTAACTTAATGAACACTTTTGATGAACATGTCAATTATCTTATACTCGATTTGTTTATTATTGTTCATAGAGTTAGTTAGTTTAATTCCAGTCCTTCATAAATAAGTGAAATAGTTGAACCACTAAATATGTGATATTCACATACTTAGTGTCTAGAATGCTTTGCTTAATCAATTTCGAATTATGGAATACTTAAAGAAGAAGACCCCAATTGTTTGTTATTGTTAAATCATGGTAGTGGCTGGTACTTTATGGACTCACATGTTCCCAACTCTTTTTCATATTTAACTTTAAATCACAGTTTTTTTAGTTCTATCTAGTCAAATTATTGGTTTACTTTAATTTGTTTCTATAGGGTCGTTAGAATCTCCACTCTGTTAGAAAGCATCTTTTATTTTCCTTTAGGATTCAGTCTAAGTTTCTGTTCCCCCATTTTCGTCCCTTGGGAATACGACTCGGTCTTACCGATTATTACTCGACGCGACCGTCTACACTTGGACGTACTCTTTAGAGAACACATTTCCAGTCGTGTCACTGGCACTTCTTTGTAACCACTCCCCTGTTTCCTTCGCAACTAATAATTCCAATTCAGCCTCACACACCCCTTTGTCCTTATTGATGTTTTTGGTCACGCTTTCCTTCCTTGTTCCTTCCTTAGATTTCTCACACGGTTGACCGGATGTCACTTGAGCATACGTCCTATGATCTGATAACCCAGATCTGGGCTTAATTTCTGAGTTGATCTGCCTCCTGTGATCTTCTGAGTGCTGATTAGATCTCATACTCACTGTTGTTCTTCGATTGAGTCCAAAACTAGCAATTTTTACCGTGATATTCCTGCCGAAGAACATAGATCCATTGCTCTTTGAAACTACAAATTCTGCTTCTTGCGTATTATCAAATCTGACAAATCCATATATGTCAGATCTGCCATTCCTCCTCCTCCTCCTTGGGATGAACATGTCTCGAACTTTACCAAATCTGGAAAAAAAATCCCTCAGGCTTGATGAATCGGTGTTGTGATTAAGATTATCTACAAAAAGGGATACCCAATATTCCTTCCCCCTCTATATCTATCCCATATTTTTGCCAGTTTGTTGACAACCACAATTTCTCAGTATGCAACCATCCGGCTTGATGGATCGGTGTTGTGATTCAGATTATCTACAAAAAGGGATACCCAATATTCCTTCCCCCTCTATATCTGTCCCATATTTTTGCCAGTTTGTTGACAACCACAATTTCTCAGTATGCAACCATCCAGCATAGACAATTAAAAGTTCAAAAGTAATGGGGATTTGATCCACTAAGCTGAAATTTAGGAGTATATTGATTTAATCACGTAACAATTAATGGGGCTCGTCCACAAAGTGACGGTTACAATAACAAAAACATTAAAGATATTATATTTTATATTAATTACTGATGATTATAAATACAAGGGTATTCACGTCAAAAATAATTCAAAAATATTGGGAAAAGGACTAATTTCTAACTCAACTATTCATTTGGGGATCTATTTTCATACATGCACTATCAATAAGACTAAACTTACAATAAATGCCTATTGAAGGACCAATTCTAATATTTCTATAAATTATATACTTAAGAGATTAGGTTTTGTTTTTTCCTCAATAGCATTTATTCCTCCCTCTTTCTTAGAATCTTAATCATTCCTAACTTGTGATCTTCTTCTTCTTTCTATTTCATCCCATGGAACAAAGGCAGAAAGCACAACACTGGTAAAGAAATTAACCAAATCGTTGAAATATTACTACCTATAATTATTATATCTGTGTAGATCATTCATATTATTACCTTCTGTAATTGTTTTTCCTATTTCTAATATTGTTTGTAGAAACTCGGCAACCAATCAAAGAGAAAAGGGGTTGCAATGCAGAATCCTAAGGTGAAGTGTTGGATTATTTCAATAAAAAAAATATAAAGTTTAGATTGGTTTGGAGTAGCTTCTAAATTAACCAACCGTTAAAAATATATATCAAAGGCTTTGAAGTCTAAGGAGAGAACAAGCTAGCTAAGAAATTTGATTGCAATGGAAAAACTAGGGATGGTGCTAATTCAAGAAGCCAAAAGTTCAGTGGTGTTTGAGACTATTCTTAGAGGATTGGGGAGTAATTGGCTGAATCATAGTGCCATGGTGGAGGTTGTTGGTTCAGCTGGGGGCCTGTTGTGCCTATGGAACAATTCTTTTTTTGGCGTGTTTCAAACTCAACCCTAGATATATTGTGCTTCGTGAATGATTGGTCTTGTAGAAATCTAGAATTTTAATAGGGCATTTTGGTAATTTCGGACTAATGTGGGTCTTGGTTTGGGACATGTATTTTAATTTGATACATGTTGGTAGCACTTTTTGGTTAGTGGGTACACATGTGTAATTATGTATCTTGTGGTTGGGTGTGTTATACACTAAAACCTAACTCATACCATACCCAAACCTAAACCATACCTACCCACACCTAACCCATCAATCCCCACTTTTGGAAGACTTCCCCTACACTCAACTCTTTTTTTCTCTCCTTATCTTTTCTTTTTCTTTCATTTTGGTATACATCTCTCTCTATACCTCTTCTTCCATCTCTCTCTCTTGAAATGGAAGCCTAAAGACCTCCATTAAAACTCCTCCTTCTAGCTCCATTGGGTCTTTTATAAGCAAGAATTGGAGCAAGGCTATTAGAGGCTAAAATGTTCCCCTTTTCAAGAGCTCTCATTTGGTGCTTTCATCTTTATTTTGGAGTTCCATAGCTCAAGCCATGGCCTAGAGGATGAAGAGGGTCTTCTAATCTTCTTATGCTTGGAAGCTCTACACTTGGATTCTTTTATTTCTCTCTTGGACTTTCTATATCTCTTGTTTTCCTTCTTAAGAACAAGGTAGATTTTCATTATCTAAGTGCACTCCTATTTCTAATTTCATGGTTTGCTATGTGTAGGTTAGACCTATTACTTGATTAATCTTGTTTTAGAATTTTCCTACATTATTTGACTAAGTGCTACATGTTCTTATGTGCCTAAGTGAATTCATGCTGAACCTAAATGTCATTTAGTTGTTATGGCTTCAAATAATTATTGATGTTAGTGATCTTTTATTTGCCCTAGATGATGGTTGTGCTTTGATATGTTTTCCCTTATTAATTTAGTTTTGGTATCTTGAACTACCATGCTTATTTCATAATATTGAAATCATAGAAATGACATTGTTAAAGCATAATCGCATCTAGTAGCATTTCATAGTCGCCAAGTCAGCAGAGCATTCATGGCATTGGCTTGGGACATACGTTTATTGTTTAAATTCCCATAATTGGGGAATGCTCTTGAATCCCTGTTCGGGGGTTGTGGTTTGATGAAATTCTGAAAGCGGGTGTGAAGTGATGTAGGTTGTTTGTGATCCTTAAAACATTCGAAAACGCAAGGTCATATTCGGTTAGCTACCGGAGATCTTGTATGCTACACTCACGTTTGAATGGCTCGTTATCCAGTGTGAGAGTGTGTGATTGGGATATTAAGTTGGGAATGTGTCACGGTTTGGCCATCCGGCTTGTTGCATTGCCACGGCGGCAAAGCATTGCACCGCATGTCAAGCATGATTTTAGAAGTAGTAGTACATTTCTACAATGTTTTCTACTGAGCCGTCCTGCTTAATAAATCTATAAAATCTATTTTTCTGGAAATGTTGATTGGGGCAAGGCCCAAAAGTTTTCGATGCGTGGCATACCATTTGAAGATTCCTTACGAGGAAGTCTTAGATTTTGAAAAGAAAACACTTCCTTGTCACAGCTCATGGTAGAAACATTGTTCTGGTTGTAATTGCTTATCTTATTCGTAGATTGAATTACAAGGATTTATATTTATTTCATAGTAGTTGTAATTGGGCAAATGTTTAGCCCTTGCTTTATAACTCTTTCTATTAAACTTAATGATCTTGTATATTTGGAGATCCTAGTTATCCCTATCTTAATCTTAATAACTCTTTCTATTAGACTTAATGATCTTGTATATTTGGGGATCCTAGTTATCCCCCTTTTAATCTTAATCTTGATAGTTGGATCGTTATTAAATTATGTTTTAATAGCCCATGGTTACCCTATTATGGGAAAATTACTACTTCCAATTTCCTAACGATATTTTGGTCGTATTCCTTCAAAAACTACTTTTGTTATAAACATTCAAAGCAAACTTCATTACTTGTTACTTTTAAACTTTTGGAGTTTCTTAATACTTCTTTACAAACTCCTTTCAAAACCAAACTATGTTGGTTGACCCTATTTGACCCGTTTGGTCCTCGTGGGTCAACCCTTGACTTATTAACTTTTCTTTGGAATCCACGTAGGATTCCCCTATGCTTCCGCCTTGTGGATTGGTCCACGTTGGACTATTCCGTGCCTTACATTGTATTATTTGACGCATCGACCTCGCCCACTTGGCTTGGTTCTCGGGACGTTACAGAATGGTATCAAAGCTAATCGGGTTTGAATACCTTGGTACTTTGGGAGTTAATTGGGTCTATGTATGACCCATTTATTCAAAATATAACATACACATGCATAACATATGTATATATATATATATATATATATAATATAATACACACTGCACATACAATTATATATATAATACCACATATTATATATATATATAATAAACAACACAAAAACATAAACACACAACACATTGTCACATATGTCACACACAATCACACAACACATGCCGCACACACACAACACGCCACACATATGACGCATCACATACATGCACATATAAACATACATATTTACATCTATTTGTATGGTGTGATGGGGGTTGTTAGGGGTGGTATGATGAGGTGATGGGTGGAGTATGGAGGGGTTTAGTGGTTAGGGTGTGTAAGGGATTGGTATGGTGGTATAAGGGACTAGTTGGTTGTTTCCCAAAATTCATGGGATGTGATCGATTGATGCGACGTGTCTCGGTAAGTGTGCATGCATGAAATTTTGCATAACACAAGTATAATTATGGGTTCTCGTGTAAATCTCAATCCTTGTCTAAGCTTAAGTACATTCCGGGTAAAATATAATATAAAATATCAATTCATTAAAATTTAGTGTAATAAAATATAATATAAGATTAAACGCTACAGAAATTTAGTAATAAACATTAAAAATACATACATAGGATAGTGAATCTAAAAATAGAAATAGGAATTCTAATTCATAAAAGTTGGAAATTTGTGGATACTACATGATACAAAGTATACTTGCAATAACAAGAGGAATTTAGAGTAATAAAGAGAACTAGGGTTTTGGGAAGACAATCACCATTAAAGAGCTTTAAAGCTCACTTGGTTTACAAACCAATATCAATATGAAATATCCAAAAACTTATTTACCCTATCCCTAGCCTACTATTTATACCCTATTTAACCTATACTACCCTAACATGCTTGTGACCCATACCAAATGACAACCAAAATAAATAACATAAAAGACACAACTAATAAAACATAAAGTACTACTAATAAGTATATATTATTACAAATTACTACATCACAAGGGAACAAGTTTTTCTTTCATTTCTAAATCTGCAAACCACACAAAGCCTTATGCTGGCATCCGTTTAGTCTCATTTTTTTGATTTCTGTATTGTTGGCAGGTATTCTCCACCCTTAGCTTTAGTGGTTCATCTCTTTTCACTAAATCTAACCGTGGTTTTGACATTGTTATAATAGATGAAGTGTTTCTCAAGCTATACATTCCTTTATCCTCTACCAAGCTGCTCAAGCTGTACATTCCTTTTCCACTTAAAAACTTCAAAATTGTGTGAAACTTCAATCGTGTTGAATCATGAACGTATCAGATGTGTGAACTCGAATCGATTCCTACGAATAGACTGATTCTATCAACGATGCTTACAAGTTACTCCCTCCGTCCCATTTTGTGAGTCCATCTTTGGGAACTCAACTTATTAAGGGGACAAGAAGAATCTACACCCACTTTTCACATTTGCCCCTAATCATTACAACAAATTTTTTAGCTTTGTCTTGGTGTAGATTCCAATGAAGGGCAGTTTTGGAAAGTAAGTAAAAATTATAAACTAAATTAGGAAAGTTGACACTAATTTTGGGACATCCCAAAATGGAATACATGACTCACAAAATGGGACGGAGGGTGTTCAAGTTTATTCCAATTGTGTATAGAGGTGGAGAGATGTCCTTAATAAATAGTTATTGAAAAACCTTACAAAGATTCTATTAGAACCAAAAACAGGCTTTGGCTTTACCAATTTCATTGTATTAGATCAATGGTACTTTCTTTTCAGCTTTACTAATCTCAAATAAGGAGTGACTCGTGCAAATAGACTGATTCTATCAACGATGCTTGCTAGTTACAACTTACAAGTTTATCCCGATTGTGTATATAGGTGGAGAGATGTCCTTAATAATTGGGTGAGTGAAAAACCTTACAAAGATACTATTAGAACCAAAAATAGGCTTTGGCTTTACCAATTTTATTGTATTAGATTAATGGTGCTTTCTTTTTCAGCTTTAGTTATCTCAAATAAAGAATAAAGTATAAACCTTTTAGCTTGTCTTTGTGCCTTTCTTTGTGTGTAAGTGAATTAGGTTAGATATGGTTAGGTTTGGGTTTTGGTACATAAATGGGTACATCTTTTTTAGTTGCTATCCTATTGTACTGAATGAATCATCACAACTTAACTAAAAAAAAATGTCAAATTTGACTGCAAATGACAAGATCGAAATATAATAGACAACTTGATTGGAAGTAAGATTAAATGTATGTATTTTGGACAGAGACTTCAAGAAATTGGTTTATTTTGTGTTTTACTGAATTTTTCATCACAACTTAACTAAAAATTTGTCAAATCTGACAGCAAATGACAGGATCGAAATACAATAGACAACTTGATTGGAAGTAAGATTAAAAATGTATGTATTTTGGACAGAGACTTCAAGAAATTGGTTTATTTTGTGATTCTAAAGGAATGGTCAGTAGCAAGTACGATATTCGGTAAACTAACATGGATTCAAGAATTCCGTCACTAATAAATTCTAATGACTTATATCATTCTTGCTCTATGTTTGTACTTTGTATATCTATCTTAGTTGTTCTTGGTTTTCTCATGCTTAACTACTTGTGTGCATTAGATCTACTTATAGAATTTAGAGGTTGAGGTAATTTTCTGAATAACATAAGTAAAAGATATCAATTGGATACATAGATTATATATTTCCTTATATACAAAGCATGACTTTGTTCTGTTTGATTGCTGAGAAAATGAAGCAAACATGAAGAATTGAAAATCTGTAATTTCCTGAGTAACACAGGGTTGAATAGTTTGATGTTTTTTTATATTCTTTTTTCTCTCTCCTTATATAGGGTTTTGAAGACATTTGGGTTTCTTAATCGGAGAGTTCAATTTAATTTTCTCTCGGTTAACTTGCTTGTCACAAATCTCAGTTAACTGAATTGAAGATGGTTTTTTTTACTAATAACTTAACGCTGAAAGCACTTATGTTCTGTAACGCTAAAAGCACTTATGTTTTGTAAGTGTTGCACATCTAATAAATTTCACTTACTAAACGCGCTTGATTAATTCGAGTTTAGTGGAATTCCCAATGCTTTTTTCGTGGATATGTATTGCCGGATTGGGATTGCCATTCTCTAAATCACATCTTACCAGTTGTAATTACATCTTCATCTGAATTTCATGTGAATGCTACATTTTTAGGTAACCAAGCTTTTCACTATTTAAGTGAGAGATACGTGTACAAAGAGGACTTATAGTTGCAGATTGATGAACTTCCACCCTCAACCTCATCATGATCAACATCTTCCAAGGTATTTTCTTGCTTGTAATCTCACAATTCTCTCTACAATTGAAGCCTATACATGTTCATGTCATCATCTCTAAATGCCCCAACCAAGTATTCCACTTAGATGCATTAATTAACTAGTGAGTGCCAAGCACCAATTAGGATTGGCATATTGCTTTTTAAATTGTCTCTTCATGCTTTGCTTTGCTCACTTATTGCAACTTATTGCTTTGTTTTATATATCAACATCTTCTTTAGTGATGAACAGTGTGGGACTCCTTGTCAATGTGTTCTTATTTGCATATGATGTTCAATTGCTTGATACAAGCAAGTAAATTTTATTTAATTTTAGGATATTGTTGTCTTAATGGCATACTTGGATAATCTATAACACTTTATAGTGGATTTTTTTATACATTTCTCGTTCTTGTTACTTTCATCTTAGGAAGAAAACCCATTTTCGCATGTATATTGCTTGAATCTATTTTTCTGTTCCTTCAATTGTTTGAGGCTAACTCACTTTTTTCAATTTTTAGTCACTTTTCAATTTTAAAAGTTTCTTTCCTTGCAGTTGTTTTGGACAGTGATGTATTCAAATGGTTTAAGAAAAGAAAGACTTTGCTTGCTTCTGGCATTTCGCACCATTGAGGTCACTTCAACTTTAACAATACATTAGTTAAGACTAGATAGAACATGTTGTTTTAAACTACAAGTGATGGATTTAGTATTAATTCTGGGAAAGATGCATTTGACTTTTCTATACAAGTGTGAAAGGTTCACGGGATTGTATTATTGCTTTAAATTACAATGACATAACAGAAAGTTGTAACTTTTGATTTTTTTTTTAATTTTTTATGTTGATTGGTAGATATGATTAATTGATTCTCGAGAATGATTTATTGGTTCTCGAAAATATGTTTTTTTTTTTTTATTTATTTTTTTTGTTGATTGGTAGAAATGAATAGATGAAATGGAATTGATTGGTTGTAATAATATATTAATTGATTATTGAGTATTAATTTAGTTGTTGGAATTGATTATTGAGCTGCATTTAGTTTTGTACAGAGTGGTAATATTGATATATGCAATCACCATTTTTGTCACGCCCCGAAAACCGAAGCGCGAGGAAAGAGAAAAAGATAGAGAGAAAAGAATTAAAATTCATACACAGGTGCGGAAGCGACATTGGGATCCCACGGGGATTCCTATTTTGATGACTCGCTAACATATAAGCCAAGAGGGGCTTACATGTCAACGAGTCAGACAGAGGTGAGAACCCTTGAGAATTTAGCTTAACGAGTCCAACAAAAATTAATGCATTTGAAAATTTAATTAAAATACTTTCCGAGCAAGCACTAGATCAAGGAGAGAAGGAAAAATTACAACGAATTTGATAAAAGGTCATTTTTGACAGTTGCTGAATTCTAAAACACCCGTAAGTAACTATATCTTTGAATTTTCACATTCTGTCTGCTCTAATCTATGTACAATTCGAGTCTGCACAACTTTCGTCAAATGACATTTTTTCCAATTCTGCACCATTTGGGCAGAAAATTGAAATAACAGTAGCAGTTTTTGTTTGACAACAACTTTGACAGCTTTTTGACAGCATTTTGAAATGTCCCCAACGATGCTAAATCCTCGAGTTTAAACATTAATACATGACTAGACAGGTCCTAAACAACATACAACACATGTCTAGAGCAAGCGAAACTTCATGTACTCGAAATTTATTAAAAACGAGAAGTGAAAGAGATAAAGAGAGGAAAAAGGGGAGAGGGATAGATTGGGAGAGAGATATAGGGAGAGAGACAGAGGGAATGTATTCTAAACACACACACACACACACACACGTGTATTTTTACATTTGGAAACATTTAAAAAAAATATATATATATATACATAATTCCAACATAAGAAAAAGGAAGGAATATTTGAGAAATGGAAAGAGATCAAAGAGGGGAGAGGAGAGAAAGAGAATGAGAGAGATTTGGAACGTTTAAATGTTTGAAACCTTGTTGGAATTAAAAGAGGGGTTTGATCCGACAAAGACCCAACTATGAAACGAACTAAACTACAACAAATGAACTCTCATAAAATCAACCACCCAAACCAATCCAGCAAGGATTCAAACACAAGGGAAAAATAAATAATGGATATGTAACTCAAAAAGACAAGAACTTAGAAGGTTCAACGACCTCGGAAAGTAAATACATCATCATAAAGTGAGTTTAACAATTGGAAGAAATAACCATGAAACCAAGGGCTAACACTTGTCCCATCAAAATTACAACAAGGCTTCCCAATAACAAAATATGGAAGTCTAAACTCAAGAAGTTTTGTAGTAAAACTAGTACAATAATTTTCTTTTTAGAGCATAAAACTATTACAAACTTCTCAAAAGTCCAAAGTTCACATGGGAACTATCCATGTACATATCTAAGCATGAATCTTCAAAGAGAAACAATATGCATCAACTTCTATGCGTCGAGCCATAAGTGCTCTTTGCCCTTATCAAGTCCACCTAAAAAATGTTTTGTCGTTTTTATGAGAACGACGGCTCGTAGAAAATATTGTAACAAGTCTATATGCTATCCATGACTAAAATGAAATGAGGTGCAATGCATTGCCACCACGACTACCATGAAATGATTAGAGCCTCACGGCTATGCGTGATATATGCACATCTCTCTCTCGTTACCGGACTGTGAGCCACCTGCGCATGGAGTGTAGCATACCAACTTCTGGGAGCTACCCGAATATAGTTGGAGTTTGAATGTTTCTAATGGTCATTCTCCCTGTCTCATATCATAACCCATATCCGGATTTTCTTAAATCAAATTCCCTCACATGGGGTTTTTATCTCTTTTTCAACTAAACATTTATGTCATGATACATGAATGCTTGCCGATTAGGCCTCAATGCATATAATGTTTAAAATGACATTTATGGATGATCCACTATAATAAATTAATCAATAATTTCAGTCCATTAGACATGCTATAAAGAGTCTCAAAGATGTAGTTAAATTTCATAATTAAACATTCCTAGCAAGGATTTCTATACTAACGTCCTAGCATGCTTTTACACATAAAGGGAGCATCCTAAGCACGTCTAGCATCACATAATCAAATATAGTACAACCAAAGCATGTAAGTCACAATTTGTCATACAACTCTAAATTTACAACTTTGGGGGAAAGTAATGCATGTGTCCAATTTATTCTCCTACATTACTCTAATTACATTTAACACCCCAAATTTTCAACTTATACAGCCAAGGCCTATGATTCACATTTAGGCTAATAACCCTAACATTACAACTTTGGGAAAATCTAATGCATGTGTCTAAGTCATTCTCTTAGCATAATCACCTTAGATAAGCATAACATATGGAAAAACAACAATGTAAATCTACCTTAAAGCTTAGCTTCGAAAATTCAATGGCAACTCAAGAGAGCTAAGCAAATCCAAAATAACTTCAATGCTTGTGCTAGGATCTTGAAGAATGCTTCAAGTATGCACCACTAATCAAGGACAACCCAAGGTTAGGATAGAAATCATGAAACTAGCAAACCCTAGGTTGTTAGAGATTGGGAAAACTTACCCACATTAGAAATCCTCCATAGAAATGGTTAGGATATGAAAGAGAAACTCTATATACTCCAAGGAAGCTATAAAAGAGAAGAGAAGTTCAATAAAAATCCAAAATTTTGAAATCTAGTGAAACCCTAGAATTTGGGGGTTTTCTAGAATGCTTACCAAATAAGAACCTCAAGCCCTATCGATGTTAGAGGCACCAAAAAGGCTCCATGGAAGTTGCACTAAGTAAGAGAAACCCAAGATTAGAAGGGAAACTAGAAATTAGTAAACCCTAGATTATTAAAGAGATGAAGAGATTGTTCTTATATTTAGAAGCAAACTCTAGGGGTGAATGGAAGCTTGAAAATGATCTTCTCCAATGATCCCTTGAAGCTTGAAGAATGAAGTTTGAAGGAGAAGAAAAACTATGGAGATTATTGTCTCTTGGAAGGAGAAGAAGAAGAAGAAGAAAAGAAGGAGAAGAGAAAATCAATGTGAATGAGGTAGTGGAAGGAGTTTGGCCGGCTATAGTGGAGTGGGGTGGGATCCACTCTCTTGTATGCTCCAAAAAAAATAACTATTTGGTGCTCCAATGGACAGTCTGACCCAACAGTGTAACCCCAAAATTAAATAAACACATCCACAAGCACAGAAATAAATTTATAAGCATATGAAAGATACAATAAAATAATTTAGTCATGCTCTAGAATTAAAAATACAGTCAAATAAAATAAGGGTCCACAACAGGAAAGGCAAAATTACCCCATTACCCTTAATTAAAAATTCTGAAATATTACAATTTTTTAAAACCATTTGAAAACATTTATGTCACTTTTAAGAACACCGACATAAATAAAAAATATTTATGTCATTTTTAAGAAAATAGACATTACTAAATACACATTTATGTCGCTTTTATAAAAATATTTATGTCACTTTTTCAGTATTTATGTCGCTTTTAAAGTATTTTATGTCGCATTTAAGACTTAAATGTAACATTTTCTTTTAGTATTTATCTCGCTTTAATACATTTATGTCATTTTACTTGAAAAGAGACATAATTAAAATTGCATTTATGTCGTTTTAAGCATTTATGTCACTTTTTATTAACATATGTTTTTGGTTTTATTAAACATTTATGTCGTTTTTATATAATTTTTATGTCGCTTTTTCGAACATTTATGTCGCTGCCATTTATGTCACTTTTTAAGTGACATAAATAGCAATTTTCCTTATAGTGAGGAATCCTTGCCCAAAAGTCCTCAACATCGAGCTCGTATAGTGCAGCATCCTCAAAGTTCATAATCACAGCCTATGGCTCCTCTAAATGCCACTGGTCATGGTCGTCGGTCATCTCGAACTCCTCCCCATCGGCGTTCTCATCTTCATCCTCAAGAGCAATCCATCTAGGGTTATAGCTATCCCATGGTGATGAATAACCGGCTCTACCTCCATGGGCGCGCTTCTCCTCGATGTCTATCTCTGGCTCCCAGTCGAAGTCCTCTACTGGATCCTGTGGGTACCCGAACCAAGTATAGGGCCTAGAGAGACCTAGTCCCCTTGACTGATCCCTCACTAAATCTCATGTCAACAACCAGGAGTGAGGTTTATTACCCATCATTAGCCTTTAATCTGAAAATGTATTAAAAACCAAAATACTAATACTAATTAATGATTTGTTGACGTGGTTCTCTCATACATCGCACAGTGCTAGAAGCTAGTTCTCTTACACAAACCTATGCACACATACACCAAGAATATCTATTAAAAAGATTTTGTCCCTTGATGAAAATGATGGTTTTGGTGAGTATTAGTGAGGTGGGAATGGTGAAGGCTGAAACTAGGAAAATGGTTATACGGAGTATCAGAAAAGTGAAAAGAGTTTAGATGGGAAAACAAGATGTCAGGTTGTACTCAAATCATCCATCAATTTTGACCGTTCCCATAAACACTTCAAAACTCCACCAGTGAGAAGTTATTCAGTGAGCCCGTCACACCACGTTATCATGATGATGTGGTATGACTGTTAAATGTATACCATCTATGTGCACCCCATAATTATGGGGACCATGACAACTAATTTGGCAGTTTTAAAATTTGAAAATCTATACACTACTTGTCAAGATCCCCTAGAGGAAGGAAGGAAGGGGGGGGGGGCTGGCTGTATGGATTAGATTTGAAGGTCACACAACGTCAGCATAATGATGTGGTGTGACTAGCTCACTGAATAATTTCTCCCGTAGGTAGTTTTCACACAGCCTGTAGGGATGATCACAATGTGTGTTGGAACATGGATACGTTTTCTGGAATCTGGTGTAGGCACATATTGTTTGCTGTAATTCATCAGGATAATGTGCCTAAGGTGTGGTGTGATGGGCTGGTATAGTATTCATGGGCTTGGTTGTTTGACTTAAGGTCTTTGATTTATATTTAGATTTAATTTTGATGTTGCAATGGTGCTGTATCTAGTTTTGGGGGGCTTGTTTGCTGGGGTGTCTTCAAATTCGTGGTGGCTTGTGACGCTTTGTATTAAGGGGTTGGTGCTGTGGGGTGGCTTAAGGGCCTGTTTGGGTGCCTAGATGATGTATCTTTTTCAGCCTTTTGGCTAATTAGTAATATATGATGCTGTTCAAAAAAAAAAGTTTTCCCCCCTTTCTTGCATGTGCAATATGTTGTACCTCACTCTTCACTACCCTTATACATATTTCTCTCTCTCTCTCTCTCTCTCTCTCTCTCTCTCTCTCTGCATATATGTATACACATAAATATACATACATAGGGGGACAAATGCAGAAATTTGAAGTTGGAGGGTTGGTAGGGACAAAGTTAGTAAGTTGCACTTGGGGTCGGGTTTACGAGAATTTAGTTGATGCAATTATTATTATTATTATTAATATTATTATTATTCTTTTTTGGGTATATTTGTCTTTACTTTCGTATATAAATTTCGTTAAAGATTAGAATGATATAAAATCAATTGAGTTAGGTTAAGAAAAGAAGTGACAAGAAAATATGTTGGACCAAATATTTTCGATTAAAATTATATCAATATTAGTTGATCAATAGTTTTTATTTATGATTTGGCTCAAGGTTTATGAAGGATTAGATTGCAAAATGTTGTGGCTTGCAATAATATGTATATTTCAATCCAATCCAATACAATACATATTTTGCCGTAGTGGGGTGGGCTTGGGATAACACACTTAAAAAAAAAATCAGACAACAAAAAATATAAAAGAAGGTATAATTAGCTACTGTTATTAACATTAATACAAAATTCAAATACATATGTAATAAGGAGGCTTAACTTAAGTGTAAAGTTCTTTTTAAAGGCATGTAAATAATTTTTCAAATCTTAGGGAGGGCTTGAGTCCCCTTTGCCCCTACGCACAGATCTGCCCTTGTGTACACATGCATGCATACGTAGACACGTAACATATATGTTTGTTATGCAGGACTAAGCTGGTCATATCCACACGCGACTATTAATCGTTTTTAACAAAACAATCCCCTATTATTATATCCCAAGCTTAATATTCTCATAACTATTCAACAAAATGGATTAATTGTGCAATCCATGGCAAGACATCCAAACGTGTACGTAATATCCACACACTTTAAGAACTTTTTGGATTGAGGATGATTTTTTTGTTTAGACAATAGAAAAGTAATAGTCCTAATTACAAAGATACTACGAGAATTAAAAATAAAAAAATAAAAATTCATCATACTTTCAACTTACTGCTTGGATTGAAGCACCTCTAGATTTGGTTCATTCAGAACGTGCTCTTAGAACTCTATAGTATTTCTTCAAATTTATCTAAACAAAATAATGTACGTGTTTTGGGACCGCATGTTTTTTAACGCAAAACAAAACAGGTAATATTTGGGACACACCTAAAGATACAATTTTTGGAACACAATCCAAGAGATGTGTCTATTTCTCTCTTGTGTCACTGTAGGATACAGTGACATCATAAAAGAGATATATGCATATCTTTTGAGTTGTGTGTATCCAAACTTTACTCAAACAAAACCTTTGCAAAATTATTCCTAAGAAGACCATAGGAAGTTGTCACAGTGATGCATGGGTTAAGCATATGCACATGCACATGCACCATAGGTTTTATCAATTTCAGTATTTCACCAATGAGTCAAAGCTCACATGCCAGAGGTAGCAGATACACACAAAAAGACAGAACTAACACGCTTCAACAGTTAATTTGAATAGATTTTCATCTCATCATCTCTATAAAATCAGCTCAGAACCTAGCAAAGAAAGTACCTTCATATATAGATAAGACCAAGCCCCGAGCACACATCTAGAACTAAGAATAGGTAATTAACTTTCTTTTTTTCTTCTCTCTTCCATTTTTTATTTCCAAGCCTTGTAGAACTTTGAATCATTATTATTATTATTATTGTTTTTTGTATTTTTCAGATGAATTATGAGGTTTGTGGACGATAGAATTGTTTTTAGATCATCAGCCATGGGTGAGTGGTTTCCCTGCTACGCTTGTCAAATAAGCAGTCTTTTTTGCTTTTAATCTTTGTCTCATTGTCTGTTCGACCTTGAACTTTAATTATATGGTTCATACGAAAATCTTACTTAAAATTGCTTTTATATGATCTACAATTATTAAGCTGCGATTAGTTTTCACTTAACTCCAATAACTTAATTTTGTCTTTATCACATCTTTGTCATGCACGGTCCGAAGTCTACATGATGTAAATCACCAGCTAGCATAGCATGAAGTGCCCCCATGTGAGTAGTAAATTGCTGTGTAGGCTATGATTGCTCTAAGAGACTTTTATTTCTATGAAAGTCCCCATTGAGGAACTTAAAATGGGGATTAAATTAGGGTTAGTTAGTGACAAAACATTTTTATAGTACTTTTATAACCCTAGTTAGGTCCAACCAAAAAAAAGTACTTTAATAAAAAAAGTTTCTCGCTGGGGCTGTGGCTTGAATGTTTTTGTGGGGTTATTGTTGGAGTTGTTTTCTTTTTGCTATGTTGTGTATCCTACTTGAAGAGTTGCTACAGTTTGGGTTTTTGAGTTTGGTTTTTGGGGGCTCTTGCTGTCTTTCTGTGTTCTATTGGTGTTCATGTAAATGGAGCTACTGATTCCTTATGAATATAATGAAATGTGCATTTTCAAAAATAAAAATAAAAAGTTCTTGCACTTAATGTCGATCACTACGAATTTCACAAAACTAATTTCCCTGATTTAGGGTTTATGATGCTTTGGTAAGGACAACAATTATGCAGGAGTAATTTTGTCCCAAAAATCCCAAAAAAAAAAAAAAATCTACTGTAATTAATTGGATCACTTATGCTATGTATACACGTGACAATTAAGGAATCTTCACACAATTTACATGTTTTTTTTTTGAAGGAACCTCGACGGAACGAGGAGAATTGAATTAAAAAGCAAAACAAAGTACATCAAAAAAGGGGGGACAATTTACATGTTAGTAGGGACTTGTCACAAAAGTGTAAAATTTTAAGGGTTTTTTCACTCGTAAAAGCAATAACCAGGGACTTAACTTTAATTTTCTAATTAAATTTTCTGCTCGTGTGCTAGAAAGAGGCTCAAAACATTATAGGAACTAGGGTTCAATTCCATTATTATGATAAGAACGACCTACCATTCCAGCAAAAAAAAAATTGGAAAAACAAAAATGAACATGCCAGTTCCAAGATGTGAAAGTCAGCACATTGTGAATTTCTTACACATAGGACTTGCAATATGTGGGTGTATTTCTTTCACATAGGATTTGTATTATAAAACAAAATGAATGTAATGGAAAGTTGGATTGGAATTGGTTAGTGTTGAAGCGCTACTATGTCAATCAGTCAAAGTGCAGACATATCTAATTTAATTACTCTGTGTGCGGTTCTATTTTTAGGGCGGAGTTAAATACATTCATATTTTTATTACATATATTCATTTTACATTATATTTATATATATATTTTTTTGAAGAATTTGCATTTTTTTAATGTTTAAAAAATATTAAACAATGAAATGTAAGTTTACATAACAAAAGATGGATCTATTTTTATGATGTTAGATGTAAGTAGAAATTTAGTCGAGTATATATATAAACATTTTTATATATCGATCATGAGAGGATATTATATAGTGTACGTGAAAATATCACATGGAAGTAGTATACCAGTCACTGGAAGTGGATCATTTTTGTGAGACCCATACTCCAAATTCTACACATAATAACACCGTTCTGCAAACAAAAATTAACCGGATTGCTCTGTGATAACCTCAACTTACCTAAAAGTTTCTCATTGTCATATGACTCAATTCAGATAGAATTCTTCAGATACTTTAAGTACGTAGGTGTGACTATTACACAAAATAATTTTTTATTGTATACATTTTAAAAAATATTGATAAAATTTGGTGCACAACTTGTGGACAATCCAAAAAAGAATGTATTTGTGGTCACCCCAAAATTGCTCACCCAACTCTCCTCAACTTTGGGGTGAGTAAAACTGCACTCTCCAAAAATATGTGTCTATCTCTCCTGTGATGTCAGTAGACCCCACATTGACACAGAAGTGATACGGGAGAGATAGAAGCATTTTTTAAAGTTATGCACAAAAAAGTTGTGTAGAGGTTGTCCATAGAATTGTCCTTTACAAAAATGGTTAATGCTATGTGCACATAACGTGCGCACATAAAGATCTGGGCCATTCATTTCGATGGAGCCTGTGCTTAATTACATGAGACCCACCAAAATATATGGCCCAGATCCACTTTATATGCACATTTTATATGCACAAATCATAGACAATAGACCATAGACAATAGACATTTTATGTGCATAAAAAAAGTTTGGAGAAAAGGTTTTGAAGGAGCTTGAACAATAGACAATGTCTCTAATTAATACTCCCCCATTCCAATATAAGTGTCTACTTTCACTTTGCACATTATTTGCATATTATTTAATTAAGTTATAATATATTAATACTTTTGATTTATTATAAAGTCACTTTCCAATTTTACCATTGGTGTGATGAGTGTTTTGACTTTTTGCTTATTTGGGGACACAACATAAATTTTATTTTGTCTTTGTTATAAGGGTAGTTTTCGAAAGCAAGTAAAAATTATGTACTAATTTAAGAAAATGAACAATTATTTTGGGACATCCAAAAAAGAAAATATCAACACTTATTTTTGGATAGAGAGAATAAGCATTTTCTTTTATAACAAAAAATTAGAAATAAGTAGGTTCGAATATTGTTGTTTCGTGGGTTAGTTTGGTCCCAACGTTCCTCCTACTGAAACAAGCATTGAAGAAGTTTACAATATTGCATATATATGGAGAAAGTTTGTTAACAATATTGCATATATGGAGAAAGTTTGTTGACAATGTTCATCTCTCTCTCTCTCTCTCTCTCTCTCTCTCTCTCTCTCTCTCTCTCTCTCTCTCTCTCTCTTACAATTATGACCTAGATCAACGAAATATCAGGCACAGGATGAAGGTGGGGCATTCTCCTCGGCGGCTTTCGATTTAGGTTGTGCTTTGAGTTAAAGTATTGGTTGCATAACCATAGAGGTACAATTCAAATAAGTTAGCCAATAATCATCATATTAGACTATAGGAACACTGCATTTAGGCAACATAAGATGGAGTTTACAGAACGTATTAAGTTAGTTAATGAAGTTATTTATTTAATTTTGGACCCATAGTGTTGCGTACACGAATGAATGGACGATTTTAAGGTCTTAGGCAAACTTTTAAAGACGGCCTGAATAGAGGTATTTCAGATCTAAATTGGGGCTTAGGGGTAGTTCACTTTCCATCATTTCCAACCACAGGCACATAAATGTAAACTCCCTCTTTAGTTTATTTTATTTTGGTTGAGAAGAATCGTACAGTACTGTTTATTTTTACGTGGGGTGGTATAAGAAATATAATTAGGCAAGTTGTTATCCAAAAAAAAAAAAAGCCTTTTACTGTCGTAGTTGCATAAACATATATAGACATACACAAGAAGTAACGTATATTTGTCTCATTTTGCAACTTAATTATAGTTGCTCTTTTTTAATTATGCAACTCTCTCTATTAGGTTAAACTTTTGGAATAAGATAGTTAACATAGTACATACCATCAATACCTCCCCTACTTATAAATACAACAAATTTTACGGGGATGGGCCACCCATAAGAGGTCACATGTAAGGTGAACTAGCTAGCCCACTATCTAGTAAATAATTAAATAACACATATTTCTAACAACTTAAGTTTTGGAGCGTGAATGTTAACAAAAATCAAACTAAATAGATTGCAACGCACTACTAAATATTGATACAATGTTCTCACTAGAGGAGGTGAAAATGTATTAAATACAGTAATTTGTGATGGAGGGAGTACATTACGAATTTTTAGATCGTTCACTTCCTATGGGTCTTTTTGGCACAACTTTCACTCTTGTGATTTAATTGCCAAAAAAAAAAAAAAAAACAAATAAAATGACAATGTTGACAAAAAGCTACCTTAATTTAATTGGCTTTTGATCAATAGAAAATATATGTGATTGACTTTTTTGGTTTAACCACTGAATTTGGTGTGCCAAATAGTTGCATTTTACGTTTTTGAAGTTCTATAATCATTTCATGAAATACTCCAATATGTAAAAGTAGAGGTCAGTGTTAAATGCGTGCTTGTGTTTGTGATTACAATTTTTTTTGGTCATTTAAAGGGCACAATTCTGTAGGTTAGCGTTACCTATTTATATATATAAATATATATATATATATATCATTTCAAGGTCGATCAGGCAACGAAACTGAAATATAAAAAGCAAAGGATTGCTTGTTTGACAAGGCTTTGCAGAGATATCAACACCCTTAATTGTCCTTCAAAGGCTCCAAAGCCATGATCAACGTTCTCCATCGTCATTGCAAGAAGTAAACATGAAGACCCAACAAACACATTGCAATTGAATAAATGTATGCCTTCTCTCTCTCTCTCTCTCTCTCTCTCTCTCTCTCTCTCTCTCTCTCTCTCAGAATCTACTCTCTAGAAAGAGGGATTGACTGTGGCACTGCATGTGAACGTTTCTTAGTCTTATAGTTCTAACTTCTTACTATGGGAAGTTAAGAAGTTGGTTCGTATGATTTTCAAGACCTCTTAGGGGCGGAGCTTGGAGAGGGCTATAGCCCCTCAAAATTTAGAATTTTCATTTTTTACATGTGGTAATTTTAGTCCAAATGTAATTCAGTATCGCCAAAGTTTGAGAAATTATTTTTGTAATTGTGATATTTTAGCCCAAATTTAATCTAGTCCATCCTAATAATAATTGTCTATGTGACATTTTAGCCAAAACACACCATAATATTTGATATCAAATCTTACTATGCCCATTTTATTTCACAGAAATCCAATTTAGTGTTATAAATTCAAATTATAGTCAAACACACCTAATATGTGACACCATACATATATAATATTCCATGTGATATTCTAGCCCAAGACTACTCTAATATTTGACATAAAATCTTATTATGTTTATTTTCATTTCTACCCAACCCAATTAAGTATTTCAAACCCAAACACACACATATCTATTAATAAATAGACTCCAAAAATATTATTTTGGCGAACCCAAACACACACTTTGAGTATGTTGATGTTAATTAGTTGCTTATTTGGAGATATTTCGAGTCTTATGCCGAAGCTTAAGAAGACTTGAACTTGCGTAGATATTGCTCATGCTTGGAAGCTCTCTTCGTCTGCCTTTAGGGACTCTTGATTTTTGTTTCTGTATCTTTTGGCGCTGTCTTTGTTGTCTTTTGTTCCGGTCTTCTAGGAAGGGTTTCACTCTTGTGTTTGCGTAGAAGGATATCCCCTTCCTTGTTAGTTCTCTTTAAAATACTTACTTTCCAAAAAAAAAATCGTACATACAAATATACTAATACTATATGTGTGTACAGGGCATGTTAGTTTTTTTAATTTGGACACCTATCTTATGTAATAAAAAAAAAATTTTACTGCTTATTTTAAGGGCACCTCCCACAAATTATATACTTAAGAGATTAGGTTTTGTTTTTTGCTCAATAGCATTTACTCCTCCCTTTTCTTAGAATCTGATTCCTTCCTAACTTGTGATTTTCTTCCTCTTTCTATTTTATCCCATGGAACGAAGGTAGAAAGCATAGCACTGGTAAAGAGATTAACCAAATCGTTGAAATATTACTACCTATAATTGTTATATCTATGTAGATCGTTCATATTATCCTTCTGTAATTGTTTTTCCTATTTCTTTAATATTGTTTGTAGAAACTCGGCAACCAATCAAAGAGAAAAGGGGTTACAATGCAGAATCCTAAGGTGAAGTGTTGGATTATTTTAATAAAAATAAAATATAAAGATTAAATTGGTTTGGAGTAGCGTCTAAATTAACCAACCGTTCAAAATGTATATCAAAGGCTTTGAAGTCTATGGAGAGAAAAAGCTAGCCTAAAAAATTTGATTACAATGGAAAAACTAGGGATGGTGCTAATTCAGGAAACAATAAGTTCACGGGTGTTTGATACTCCCTCCGTCCTTTTATTTGAGTCCTATTTTTCATTTTGGGATGTCCCAAAATTAGTTTCCACTTTCCTCAATTGGTATACAATTTTTACTTACTTTCCAAAACTATTCTTCCTTGAAATTTATACTAAGACAAAACTAAAAAAGTTATTGTAATTATTAGGGGCAATTGTGGAAAGTAGGTGTAGATTCTTTTTGTCCCCTTAATAAGTTGAGTTTCCAAAGGTAGACTAAAAAAAAAGGACGGTGGGAGTACCATTCTTAGAGGATTTGGGGGGGGGGGGGGGAGTAAATTGGCTGAATCATAGTGCCATGGTGGAGGTTGTTGGTTCAGCTGGGCGCTGTTGTGCCTATGGAACAATTCTTTTTCTGACGTATTGTAAATCAGACTCAACCCTAGATATATTGTGCTTCGTGGACGATTGGTCTTGTAGAAATCCAAAATTTTAAAAGGGTATTTTGGTAATTTCGGACCAATGTGTGTCTTGGTTTGGGATATGCATGTATTTTAATTTGATACATGCTGGTAGCACTTTTTGGTTAGTGGGTACACATGTGTAATTATGTATCTTGTGAATGAGTGTGTTATACACTAAAACCTAACCCACATCCTATCCAAACCTAAACCATATCTACCCAAATCTAACCCATCAAATCCCCACTTTTGAAATACTTCCCCTACACTCAACTCTCTTTTTCTCTCCTTATCTTTTTCTTTTTCTTTCATTTTGGTATACAACTCTCTCTCTATACCTCTTCTTCCCTCTCTCTCTCTTGAAATGGAAGCCTATAGACCTCCATTAAAACTCCTTCTTCTAGCTCCATTGTGTCTTTTATAAGCAATAATTGGAGAGGCTATTAGAGGCAAAAATGTTCTTCTTTTCAAGAGCTCTCATTTGATGCTTTCATTTTTTATTTTGGAGTTCCATAGCTCAAGACATGGCCTAGAGGAAGAACAAGGTTTTCTAATCTTCTTATGCTTGGAAGCTCTACACTTGGGTTCTTTTATTTCTCTCCTGGACTTTCTATATCTCTTGTTTTCCTTCTCAAGAATAATGTAGATTTCATTGTCTAAGTGCACTCCTATTTCTAATTTCATGGTTTGTTATGTGTAGGTTAGACCTATTACTTGATTAATATTGTTTTAGAATTTTTCCTACATTATTTGACTAATTAAGTGCTACATGTTCTTATTTCCCTAAGTGAATCCATGCTTAATTAACCTAAATGTCATTTAGTTGTTATGGTTTCAAATAATTATTGATGTTAGTGACCTTTTATTTGCCCTAGATGATGGTTGTGCTTTTATATGTTTTCCCTTATTAATTTAGTTTTTGTATCTTGAACTACCATGCTTATTTCATGATATTGAAATCATAGAAATGACATTGTTAGAGCATAATCGCATCTAGTAGCATTTCATAATCGCCAAGTCGGCAGAGCATTCATGGCATTGGCTTGGGACGTATGTTTATTGTTCAAATCCCCACGATTGGGGAATGTCTCTTGAATCCTTGTTTGGGGGTTGTGGTTTGATAAAATTCCTGAAGCGGGTGTGAAGTGATGTAGGTTGTTTGTGATCCTTAAAACATTCGAAAACGCAAGGTCATATTCGGTTAGCTACCGGAGATCTTGTATGATACACTCACGTTTGTGTAGCTCGCTATCCGGTGTGAGAGCATGTGATTGGGATATAAGTTGGGAATGTCTCACGGTTTGGCTATCTGGCTAGTTACATCGCCACGGCGGCAAAGCATTGCACCGCATATCATAGCATAATTTTAGAAGTAGTAGTACATTTCTACAATGTTTTCTACTGAGCCGTCGTGCTTAATGAATCTATAAAACCCATTTTTCAGGAAATCTTGATTAGGGCAAGGCACAAAAATTTTCGATGCGTTGCATCCCATTTGAAGATTCCTTACGAGGGAGTCTTAGATTTTGAAAAGAAAACACTTCTTTGTCACAGCTCATGGTAGAAGCATTGTTCTAGTTGTAATTCATTATCTTATTTGTAGATTGAATTACAAGGATTTATATTTAGGCATAACTACATTTTACACTCTCTTAGTTTGCTTTTTGTTTCAATTTGGTCCCTGCAGTTTAGAAAGTGTCATTTTAGTCCCTGTAGTTTCATAAGTACTATCATTTTAGTCCCTAAAACACTTTTTGTGACAATTTTTTTACTTTTAGTGACAAAACCATTCATCACTAAAGGACGTATTGGACTTATTTGACACACTTTATGAAACTATAGGGACTAAAATGACACTTTCTAAATTATAGGGATCAAACTGACACAGATGATAAACTACAAATGTGTAAAATGTATTTAACCCTCTTCAAAATTGTGATAGCGTTGGACGGGTGGGGACTGGGATGTGGGACCCAATTGAAGAAAAAGACATTTAATGATGGTTAACAAAAAACAATTAGAGTGCATTAGGTGACTAGTTAGTTTAATTTGTAATTCAAAATGCCGGAATGTATAAATCTGAAATCTTAAAAGCACACAATAAAATTTTGCATTCAATTTTCCAACAAATTTTAAATTTCAACAATGCTAGAGGCACAAACATTTTACACAAAAATACTCTATCTATCTCCTGGGTGGCACTGTGGGGTCTGAATAATTTTAGTGGACCACACAGTACCACCTAAAAGAGAGATAGATTGTATTTGTAAGTATTTTGTGTTACCCTTTAAATTTAGAGAGCTGTTAGAGCGCCTACATGACAAGAGTTAGTGGTGTTTAGCAAACTTCAAAGGTTGGAGTTACTCTTATTAGAAGCGAAAAATCTAAAATTAAAAAAGCTATTTATTAGTACCCTTCAATCACACCCTCTTTTGCCATGTATTGTTATTTTTAACGTGATGCACTTCTTCCATTCTACGAAATAAGCAATTCTAACACCTTCAATTCCCCTCTTTCTTTCTCTCTATCCCTCGATCTCTTGCCTTCCCTTCTAGTTCTTCGGGAGAGAAGAAGTTTCCTTCTTTTATTTATTTATTTATTTATTTATTTTTTTTGTTGGTCTGGAAATACAAAATGGTCATTCTTTTGTAGTGTAAAGGTGCAATAGTAAAATACATAGTTTTCCGCACTTTCCTTCATTCGTTCCTTCTTAATCTCGCAATCTCAAAAGCATAAGCTTGACCAAATAGCCTCTTTGCGAGTTCAACTTGTGGGAACTCTGATTGTGGCGCCTATGTTGCTTGAAACACTTGCAATATATATTGAGGATGGTAGCATATGCTTTCAAGTTTTGCCTCAAATCTTGTATTGGTAAGTAGAACTGCTAGTCTAGTCACCTCAATTTCACTTTCACTGTGTACTAAATATGCCAACCATAATATATACTACATCATTGTACATTTCTCGCATAAATAATATTGTATACATGAACATTAGAAGTGTAACAGAACGAAATATTCCTAAAACTTTACTAAGTTAATATACATTTTTTATTTTGTTTAAGAATTTAACTGAATTAAGATCGTCTTGCTTTTATCAATTGAGTAATTTTCGAAATATTGTATATCAATTGTGATTTCCAAACATGTGGCAGAGTGACAACCGTCAATAATTGTAGGACCACGTCGACTTCTCCCAATGAAAATCAAGTGAGCCTGCCCACTGCCACAGATGTAGAATACTACATTTTTGATACAATTTGAAAAGTATAGGATTGTTCGATCTTTTCACTAGTGTAGGACAAAGAGGATGGTTGGGTTTGTATTTGGGCCTTGTGACCTTTTGTGTACTGTCATATTATACATTGATATATTGGCCTGGGTTTGTACATTTTGGACATGTTGACTTCGTCTGGGTGAGTCCAACATGCCATAACACCACTACTCCACTCTACCAAACTATAGCCCAACCCAATTGATGATTGAACTATATATTGATTGTTTGCAGTCATTAATTATTTATTTAGTCTGTTTGGGTTGGGTTGAGAGTTGGTTTTTTTTTTTTTGTAAATGCTGAGCATGCAGGCATGCAGCTGAACTAGTCATAAGCAACAAGTTTTAACCTAACCCAATTGGGCCTGACTACAAACTATTTTTGTGTTAAAATGACCCCAACCTGGCCCAACAAGGTCCTGTTCATTGCTACCTGAATCAAGTGAACTATAGATTTCCCTCCAACTCTTACGGTTTCTATGGAAACTAACATACAAGCAACACAGATTACACCTCCTTTTCGCTAATACAAAGAGAAACAAGAATAACAAGTGACTGATACTATATACAATTAATATGTATAAATATATGGATATGTGTGTGTTTGGAAAAATAAAGGGCGACCCTAATACATAAGTTATGGTTGAGTTGGATTAGATGTATGTAGTCTTCGCACTCTCTCTCTCTCTCTCTCTCTCTCTCTCTCTCTCTCTCTCTGTGTATACATATATATATATATATATATATATATGAAAAATGTTAAGTATAATTTGGGACACCTAAACGATTTATTTGCTGATGTGTCAATGGCGAGTCTGAAAAAAAATCTAATTGAAAATTCTTTTGTTTACTAATTAAAGAAGTCCGGTAATTCGTTTAGGTATACCAAAATGGTATTCCTAACATTACTCATATATATATATATATATATACACAGAAAAAATAACATCCGAAGGATTTCTTCTATAATGTGAGAAAGAATAGAACAAAAAAAGTGTTGTACATGCATATATGTTACTATTTGATGTCATGGACAAATGATAAAATCATGAGGGTCATAGGAGAACTTGCTCTGACGATACGGATCGAGATTGTTATGGCACACTGAAGCCCCGGATGGTGGCACTGCCCCTCTTTGAAGTCTGTTCTCGAACATGCTTTGAAAAACCCTCCCTTTCATAGATCGAGTGCACCGTCCTGTTGAAGCCATTGTTGTGACCAAAATGAAGAGAACAAATGCAAAATTTGAAGTACCCATGAGAGATCTCTCAACAAATGCAAACTTTTATTGAGAGTGATATATGTACACAACTATATATATATATACAGAGAGAGAGAGAGAGAGAGAGAGAGAGAGAGAGAGAGAGAGAGAGAGAGGGGAGAGTTGAATTTTGAATGTGCACTAGTTGGAATGGACTAATAGGGTGATATAATGGTATGTGAATTTCAACGCAAGAAAACTAAGGGTGTTTGGTGGGAGTTGTTAAATCTTTTGTTTATTGTGTATTTTGAAGACTTTGCGATAGAACAGCAGCCATTTTAGAAACGAAGGAAATATTCTCATTGAAACCTTTTGTAACGTAGAATTTATGAACATAACAGAAAGAGTGTGGGTCAAATTTTGTAGAAAGTCGACAGAATTTACTCGCATGCTACGCACTGTCACGATTTTTAGTGAAAAAATGGAACACTACTAATTTGTCCACCCGATCATAAATGTAATTGTGCATAGTAAGAGGTGAATTTCGTCAAATTTTCTGACAGAATGGGATCATATTGCTTCGATTTAAAAATTTCAAGGACCAACTAATGCAATTGCAACTCCAGAGATTAAAATGAGGAGTAATACTTGGGGCACAACCAAATCCACAACCTTTTTTGCACAACCTTTATTTTGGCACACTCACTTTTTGACACACTATGCTTTAAATGCATATACCTTGTGCTATTTTAAATTTTTACAATTTTCTGTGCACCACTTACACAACACACAGCATAGAGTACATGCATTTAAAGCTGGATGTCAAAAATTGTGTCAAAAAGTGTGTGGATGTAGTAGTGCTCGTTAAAAATAGATACCAAATGCGTTTGATTATAAGAGTAATGGGCAAGACTTCCCAAAATTTGCCGCCAAAAATTTTAAGAATCAATTTGGGGACGTAATTTTTCCATCTCCTTCCAAAATATTCGTCATCCCCTTTAATTTTTGGGAAAATTTCGAGACAGTAATTTTAGTCTCCTTAATTTGTTATTTTGGGAAAATAATTTGGGACAAAGTATTTGTCGTCTCCTTTATTTTATTTTTGGGACGAAATTTCAAGACAAATATTTTTGGTCGCCTTACTTTGTTATTTTCGGACAAAAGCATTTTTCGTCCCTTTAATTAATTTTGGGACAAATTTTTGGGACAAAATGTATTTTGTCTTCTTTATTTGATTTTCAGGACAAAATTTTGGGACAAATAGTTTTGGTCGCCTTATTTTGTTATTTTGGGACAAAATAAAGTATTTTTCATCCCCTTTATTTAATTTTTGGGACACAAACGTTTTTTTTTTGTCTCCTTTATTTGATTTTTGGTACAAAATTTTCGGACAAAATTTTTTCATCCCCTTTATAAGTTATTTGGGACGAAACTTGATTTCGTTGCAAAAAATTAATAATGGGGGATGAAATTAATTTCGGCTCAAATATTTTATCCTTAATATGCGAATTTGTTGTAGTGCATACTGAATTCTGTTATTCCTTATTAAATTCTTAGAACTATATCTCAGATGACAAAATTTCAAATATGCTCCAAAACATGACAATTGTCACTTTAATAACACAGGAACACACACACCCTTTTCCCTCTAGATCTGTTTGACTTGGACTCTTTTGCGTATTTGTTCTAATTTTATTTTTCTTTCTAAATACGTACGTTGTCTCAACATAATTTTAAAAATATTAAAATCAATTTCAGAATGTTAAAAATTAAATTACATGTCAAAATGCTAGTACATATTGAAAAACCACCAATATCTAAGTACAATACTGATGAAAATTATGAAGGGTATAGTTCAAAGTGATCATGATGATACTTTGAAAAGCAATGCATACTTCAAATGATGGGTTATCTACTTTTAAATTTTTTTTTTTTTTGTGAATGGGTGTTAAGACTTTAATTATAATTGACTTTTCTATTTGAAAATCAAAAGTTCAATGGATTAGATTTTGCTTGAAGGTTGAAACTTTTGGTATGAGTAACAAAAGCTTTAAGTGTGCCATTTTCCTTATAGTACTAATGATGCATGCGTGAGTTATGTGAATAGTTATTACCTGTTAGGGTACTATTAGGGATATAACCAAGTTCTTTGTGGTGAGTTATGTGAATAGTTATTACCTGTTAGGGTACTATTAGGGATATAACCAAGTTCTTTGTGGTTGAGTGGTAAGTTTCTTGGGTGTACTACCTAAGAGGTTTAGTATTCGAGTCATGGGGAGCGTGGCCACTGGAGTATTCACCCGGCGCCTCCAGGCCTCAGGGGATTAGTCAAGGTGCGCGCAAGCTGGCCCGGACACCCCCGATTACCAAAAAAAAAAAAAAATGTTAGGGATATAAAATAGTTATAAAGAGATACTCACAAAATGATGTGATATCTCATGTGATGAGATAATATATCCTTGTGAGTATCTCTTTATGACCATTTTATGTCACATATATTGCCCTAAGTGTTAAGGGTTGTGAAATTCATGGGAATGAGCATAAAAGTCTTAGAGTTGAATAAGTGAAGAGACACAAGACATGCAAGTACGTATTTTTCTTTTTCTTTTTTCAAGGTTGTGACTTTACTACTCTCCAAACACATAAAGTTTACCCTTTCACACGAGATAATTTTTCATTGGATGTAAAGTCTCATGATAAGAGATTTGTGATAATATATGTATGCATGTGTGACAATTATGCATATATGTGTGACAATCACATATTTATATGCAGTGTTTGTCCTATATTTTGGTGGCCTTAAGCGAACTTTAAAGATGGGGACCCTCTACAAATATTCATAAAAAAATTATTTGACATAAACCAACATAGCTACAAAGAATACATAATTGTTTTTTTTTTTTTTTTTGGGGGGGGGGGGGGGGGGGGGGGTTTGCTCCAAATTAAACGGTTCTTTGGATGGCTTGTGCTCTGGTATATATAGAACAATTATAGTAAACTAGATACAAGGAATTGTCCATAAAACACAATTAAGAACAAAATTGGTGTCAATAAAGAACAATTTAGAATAAGAATTAAATCATTGTAATTGATTTAATATGAAAAAAAAAAAAACTATTCCAAAAGTGGAGAAGAATATGAAAATTAAGAGTTAATCGGGAAAGTTGAAATCAAAATGAGAAGTAAAAGAATGTGTTTTGAGGTTGTCTCGAAAAGATATAGAAAGAGAGAAGAATTGTATGTATTATTGTATTCAAGAGAAAGAATATTACAAGAGGATAGGAAGCCTATTTATAGGCAAGCCTAGTTAGGATAGTACACCAGTAGTACAATAAGTATAATAGAATATTACATGGAATATCCTATAATCTAATTATGGGAATGAATATCGACATATGACATAATGTATCTGGACTATTATTCTAACAGTAATGTATCTGGACTATTATTTTAACAGCCCCCCTCAAACTCAAGATGGTAGAATTGAACTTAACTTGAGTTTGGAAAAAAGATCTTGTAGACATCCTGGTGGATGATCTTTAGTGAACACACCAGCAGTCTGATCAATGGAAGAAACTGCAGCAAGACCAATGGTGCCACAAAGAAGATGGTGACACACAAAATGACAGTCAATCTCAAAGTGTTTTGTGCGTTCATGAAAAACATCATTATGAACAATTTGGATAGCTCTTTGATTGTCACAGTTGATGATAGTGGTAGTGGAATGAGTAACCCCCATGTCTTCAAGTAACCAGCGAAGCCACAGAAGCTCATGAGTGGCATCAACAAGGGCATGATACTCAGTCTCTATACTAGATGAAGCAACAATAGTTTGCTTCTTACTACACCAGGAAAGGAGAGAATCGCCTAGAAAGAAGTAATAACCAGTAATAGAGCATCGATCAGTAGGGACTCTTGCCCAATCTGCATTTAAGTAGGCACGGAGCTCAAGCGAGGAGTGAGATGAGAAGTAGAGACCATATATATAGAGTTCCCTTGATGTACTGGAGAATGCGTAGAATTGCTGCATAATGTGGAGACCGACGAGCAGAGAGAAACTAACTGACAATATGGACTGCATATTAGATACCAGGGCGAGTAATAATAAGGTAGACAAGCCTCTCAACTAGGGGTTTCGCGGTCGTTTTTTTTTTTCCAGTTTTAAGTGATTTTAAAATCGACCATTCGGTTTCGGTGGGTCGGTTTTAGCCAGTTTTGGTCGGTTTTCGGTCTGCTTTAGCTTATGCACTACTTTAAAAAACTGACCAATCGGTGTTTGGTCTTTTTGGTTTCGGTCAGTTTTTCGCTTTCTTGAACACCCCTGCCAACCAACGGGCGATACAATGCGAGGTCTTCTAGAAGTGTACCTTCCATAGGTATAAGTCTAGAGTTGATTCCCAGGAGAGTGGTACATATCTTTACTATTGGTAAGACCTGCTCGCGTGAGAAGTTTGGAAGCATATTTGACCTAAGAAAGATAATATCCTTCTAAGCTAGAGGTGATTTCAAGACCTAAGAAGTAATTCAGCTTCCCAAGATCTTTTATCTCCACACGCTAGCTGAGATAGGTCTAAAGATCAGGGATACTTGATATATCATCCCTAGTAATAATCATATCATCCATATAAAATAGCAGAAGAATAGTGCCCTGGTTTAATTTGTGGATAAAGAGTGCTGAATCATATGAACTGGAAGTAAATCCAAACTTTCCAATTATAGTGCTGAATTTGGCAAACCAAGCATAGGGATCTTGTTTGAGACCATAGAAAGCTCGACAAAGTTTGCAGATTTGATGAGGGTGATGAGGATAACCAGGAGGAGGGCGCATATAAACTTCTTCTGTGAATTCACCATTGAGAAATGCATTTTTCACATCCATCTGATATAATACCCAACGCCGAATAGTAGCAATTACAATTAAGCTATAGACTAAAGTGATACGGGCAACTGGTGCGAAGGTTTCCTCATAATCGATTCTATATTCTTGGGTAAAACCTTTTGCTACTAAACAAGCTTTGTAGTAGTCAATGGACCCATCAGAGCGATCTTGTAAACCCACTTGCATCCCATAGCATTTTTACCATTAGGTAAGTCCCCTAAATCCCATGTGTGATTTTTCTTGAGTGCTTATAATTCTTCATTCATTGCTTTCTGCCAAAGAGGGTTAGAACTGGCGTCATGATAACACTGAGGCTCATGCTGAGATAAGATGGTAGAATGAACAACATAATCACAAAGTCGAACAGATGGTGTTCTTACCCGATCACTACGATGATGAAGAGAATCAAATACTGGTGCAGATCCATCAGACAGAGCAGACAGCTTAGGAAAGATGAAGGTGGATGACATCTCAAATGAGGCTTCAGTAGATGAGACATGTTGAGGTGGAAGAGGTGCAATATCTGGAGGTTGAGTTGGGGGAGATGTAGGGTTAGAGGGTAAGCTTGTTTCGAAAGTGACAGGAAACAAATTTACCAAAGGATTGGTAACGAAACATAGGGTACAGGTGGGAGCTAGATGAAACTGGGACATATAAGAGAACATCTTATGTTCCTAGAAGACAACACGGTGAGATACACGAAGACATTTTGAGTAAGGATCTCAACATCTGCATCCATTGTGTTCAATACCATAACCCAAAAACAACACAAGCGAGCCCGAGATTCTAGTTTGGTGCATTCATGTTGTTAAAGTAAAACAAAGCATGCACAACCAAGGACTCTGAGAGTACTATAATCAGGAGGATCGCCATATAAACACTCATTGGGTGACAAATTAATGAAGGAAGGAGAAGGAACATGATTCAGTATATGAATGGCAATGAGGGCAGCTTATCCCCAAAACTACTCAGGACACGAGGCATTAATAAGGAGAGCACTAATAGTGTTAAATATATGTCGATGTTTATGCTCGGCGTGTCCATTTTGTTGAGGGGTTCCAGGACAAGAACGATGAGGGAGGGTACTATGTTAGCGAAGGAAAGAAAGAACACTGGAATATGTATATTCTGCAGCATTGTCAGCACGAAATACTTTGATATCACGTGAAAATTGAGTTTTAACCATGGTGGCAAAATCAAAGGATATTTTTTATAATTCAGAGAAATTATGCATAAGAAACAACCATGTGTAGCGAGAGTAATCATCAACAAATATAACATAGTATTTGGAACCTCCCTAGTAGTGGTAGGAGAAAGGCCCCAAACATCTGAATGAACTAACTCAAAAGGAGTATAAGATATAGAATCACTTTTAGTAAATGGCAATGCTATTTGTTTTGCAAGCTGACAAGAAAGACAATCAAAATTTTGATTATTTACAGTTCCTAAATGACCACTAGATACTAAGGATTGTTGACGACCAATAGAGAGGCATGACGCAAATGTGTATGCCAGATTTTGAGAGATGGAGTGGTAGAGGCAGAAGTGGCGAGTGCTGGCTGAACACAAGAAGATGAGAGAGTTAGAACATGGAGATTGATAAGCTTAAAGAGACGTCCAACCTTATGGCATATCCCAAGAGTCTATCCCGTCTTTGGATCCTGCACACAATAACTAGAAGCAGAGAAAATGATATTAAGACCAGATTCACAGAGTTGGCCAACATATATAAGCTTGAGAGTGAGTTTGGGAATAAGATAGGTATCAGGGAGAGAAGTGTTCCCAATATGTCTGACAGACATGTGATAACCATCAGCAGTATAGATGGTTGGTATGGATTGAGCAGGAAGTTTGGACGAGAAAATAGTGGATTCAGAAGTCATATAACTATAGAAGGTGGAATCAAAAAACCAAGATGATGTACTTGGAGTGACTGTTATAGTAGTTGAAGGTAGAGTACCAGATTAAGCTAGAACCTATTTGAGGATATCCTCAAGGTGAGTAACAGAAAGACCTTCAATAGGAGTAGTGGATGGTGGGCTTTCGGTAGTGGTGGTTGTAGACACCCTGATTTTTGACTAAACGTCGAATTTAAGGAAGAGTTACCTCCATGTCCGATGATGACAATGTCCGAATAAACTTAAGATTTCCTGGGTGAATCAAGCTCTTTGAAAGGCTTTTCAATTCTAAAAGAAAAGAAAAAGAAAGAGAGGAAAAGGGAAGAATAGCAGGAAGCGACACGCGGTGGAGTTGTCTGCGGCATTCACAGGCTTCCGCAATGGCAGTCATTGGTTGCCGCTTTGGCAATCACTGATAACCGCAACGGCATTCACTGAATGCCGCAGATAACTCGCCAATTGCCGCAAAAATGGAAGTAGTCTGGAAGTAAGAAAAGGAAAGGAAAGAATAAGAAAAAGAAAAAGGGATTAAAAAACAAGGCAAAATAAGATGCACAAAAAGACGGCAGCCTGTTAGTTGTCTGCAGCACTCCCTGAGTGCAATTGCGGCACTTGATGAATGCCGTCACGGCAATTGGCGAGTGCCACTCCGGCACTTACTAAGTGTCGCAGACAACTCTACCAACGGTCGCATTTTCCTATAGTCTGCTTTTTGAAATAGTACGTTTTGTACCACCAAAGGTACATCCAAAATTAGGGTTTTTACCTCAAAATTACTAAAATACCCTTAAAAAATTTGCCCATATAAAGGGAGTGAATATCCCATTACAAGGGATCTCAATCTTGTTTTTAAATCTTGATCTTTTTTTTTTTTTTTTGTAGAAACTTGAATCTTGAATCTCTTAGATTTTGATTAGGAGAATCTTAGAGAAAATTAAGAGAATTAAGGAGTAAGTCATTGTATGAGCTAGAAGAAGAGCTTGAATAATCATTGGAAGACCTTTAAATCAAAAGAAGTTGAGGATAATTGGAGGTAAACTCTAGAATAGTTAGTGCTTAATCCAAGTTTAATCACAATTCATAGAGCTACTTAGGATCTTTTATACATTTTCAAAAAGTCTCTTCCTACCTCATTTCTTCACACACCACTAGAATTGTGATTAAACTTCCATTTGCTCTTTCCACTTGATTTGGATTAAAGTAGCTTGAGGTTTAAGACTAAATAAACTATAAAGCAAAGTTTAACTTAGAGTATCATTTGAACTTTGATTACCTTTTTTTCTGTTATATTCTTCTCTTAGGATCCATGAGATTCTGGCAACTAGATGCCAGGTCGCCCGGGAAGTCCTACTGCAATAGAGCAATAAGTCCACTACAGACAGACCTAGCAGATATCATCAGAAGAGAGAACTTGAACCCAGTAACGACAGAATGGAATAGGTGGTGGATCTCCACACGGTCATAGGTAAATGACATGCAAAGTTATAGAGGGTGGATAAAGAGATCCAAACGCTCTAAGGTGCTCCAACGAATAACATGGCCCCCGTAGCGCGGGCATGATACAAACCCATCAAAGTCTCACCAAGGACCAACATGACAACACTCTTCATTTCTCACAGATTGCAAGCAATGGGTATAAGAACATCAGAAGGTGACTAGAAGAAGAAATAAGAAAGCATAGCAATCGATAATGCACTATACTGAATAATCTGATACCCATTATCATAAGGGTCCCCACGGGAGCATAGATAGAGGAAAGGTGTTAAAAATCAATATGCCTGTCATGAACAAAAGAGGCTGCCACATTTTGGGATATATGAAGAAAAGCAGCCAAATCCTGAACATAGTCAGCCTATACTAAGGGAACTGGCAGGTCTGCGAAAGGGACAGTGTGGAGGATAGCACTGAACTCCTCAAACAAGGGGTAGGTCTCTTGGTAACCAAAGCGGAAGACATGGAATATGGGATCCCAACATTGGATAGCGGCTCGAAGCAAACCTTCATCTAGGGCCATTCGTTGAAAAAAGAAGAGATTGTTTAGCCTAAAACACTCAAAGTTAAGTCTGCCTGAGAGAGTATCCATCCATGGGAAGAGGATTTGAGAGCCAATGGGGGCCATTTAAGAAGAATATGGAAGAGGGAAAAGAGTGTTTTGCGGAGTTTTTGAGGGAAAAGGGGTATAAAAGGAGAAATAGATCTACCCAGGCCACCAAGCGGCACTCGAGGTACCAAGTGGCACTCTTGAGAGTGCCGCGCGGCAGTCCATGATTGCCGCACGGCAGTCACTGACTGCAGCTCTGGCACTCGCCGAGTGCCGCTCAGGCTTAATTGAGTGCCGTAAGGAAGCTGATTTTTGCCACAGCCTATTTGAAATGTCTTCAACCCAACCTGCAAACAAAAAACTTAATATGCAATAAAATGTGTACATCATATCGCATCACATACAACAGACCAAGCCATGGTCACATTCATCATTCACAACAATTAAATAAATGAAGATGTGATCATGTTCATGACCATTCACAGGAAATAAAAAGCATGACCAAGCCATAGTCGCATTCATCATTCACAGAAAATGAATAAATGAAGATGTGATCACGTTCATGAGCATTCATCATTCACAAAAAATAAATAAATGAATATATGTTCGTATTCGTGGGCATTCACAGGAAAAAAAAACCATGACAAAGCCATGGTCGCATTCATAAAATACAACATCCACAGGCAATGAAATGCATGACTAAGCTACGATCACATATAAAAGCATAAAAGGTGATCATGTCCATAATTATAAAGTAAGCAGGTGCTTATCCTATCCCAATTACCGAAAGAGCCGTCATCAAAATAAGTATATATATAGTCATCCAAATGTATATGTATCCTCACCAAACACTCAGAAAATAAGAAAAATGAAAAAAAGGAGAGATGGGACAACCCCAGCCCCAACCTCGGGTCTAGCGAGTGACGTGACGGAGAGGCTCCTGCTCTGACACTGTATCGCTCCCTACACCATGGCCTCTGCCTCCATCTCCGCCTCCTCCATGACCTCTACCCTTGCCTCTGCCGCGATCGACGCCTCCATGATCTCCATTAGGGCACGCACTGAGCTGCTGCTCTAACTCTCTCACTCATAGGGCTAGGACCCTGTTCTCTTCCTGCTAAGCAAGGAAAGAGATCAAATAATGATTTGGTTAAGCAAAATTAAAAAATAAATAAAAATGCTAAAAGTGGAAATTATAATAAAAGCTTGCCTTGTCCCTCAATTAGACCTCAGCAGCTACCCGTGCTCCATCAGCCTGTGAATCAAAAATAAGAAATAAGGATTAGAAATTCAGAGAAAACATAAATAAATATGAAAGAGAGAACAACAGAGCAATTACCCTCCACTCTCGTTCGTGGACCCACTGCCTCACGCTATAGGCAATGAGCAGACCCTCCTCAGCATAGTCCTGCATGACATGATCATACTAAAGCGGGACTGTAAGAGTGCCTTGGTGATAGCGGGGGACCATGGTCGTACCCTACTCACCCTGAAAGACTATCAGGAGACTCCAATCCCACAGTGGTAGAACAGGAGCTCGGGCTGTAGCATAAACAAGCTGCAAAAAAAAGAACGAGAATTTAATAAAAAATGGGAAAAGAATTAAAGAGAGAATGAAAAGTTGCAAGAAGCTCACTCGAGTCATTTTCATCAAAGGGAAGTTCTTCATCAGCTTGGCAGCACGAAAGCTGCGTATCCCTCAGCAGGCTCCATGAAATCCTGAATAAAGAGACCATTTCAGGGCAGCTAAAAAAGTTCTACCGTGAAGAGTGTCTAAGGCCCTCATAGAACTGGGAGGAGGACATGGCACGTAAAAAATGGGAGCCATCAGAGACTGTCGAGTTACTCTCTCTCCCAGGTACTACACTCTCTCTCCCAGGTACCACTCCCAAGCATCTGGGCCATCTAGTAATAGTCTCATCTGGTCGTTACCCGTCGATCTCTGCATATCTAGAGGGAGGGTAGCAAGAACATCAACCCAAGGCTGCCAATAGACGTGCAGCTCTCTTAGGTTTGTCAGGAAATTCTTGAATGCAATAAAATTATGGGCCCCAGTCTTTGGCCCGACGCAGTCCTTCTACCACTTCCACCCCTGGGGCATGACGAGGGCATCAGTTGGTTGTGTTGAAGGCAACATCATATACAAGTAATTGTGAGATCGAATTTGAAAAGAGGAGAAAGAAAAGAACGTGAGATTCAAGAATCATAATAGGAAATTAAAAAAGAAAAGGGAAAGAAAAAGGGTATGTACCTCCCACACCTTCCAAAAGCCTCCCATGGAAGCTTGTCACTCTTGAGAGATCTCTCCCATGTGTCTATAGAGGATGGCCAACCTGGCGCCAGCCCAGTCGTACTCATAGATGTGGTCCATATGCTCTAATGACCTTACCAGCGTGATAGAAATCCGGTCGCCCTTGGTGCTTAGTAGGGAGCATCCCAACATGTACATAATAAATCCCTGGGCCATTTGCTTGTCTGTCAAGCCCTCCTGGCCTCTAAACGTGTCAAGGAACCACTTGGTTGTAACCAAGGGCTCCTCTGGGGCCACTCTTAGCTGCTCAGGCACCTGATCCCACTGTGTCACCGTATCAAGGTACCACAGGCACTCCACCCCCCACCCCCGAAGGGGATCCCAATGATCATACTAAAATCAAGTGGGGTCATCGTCATCTCCCCAAACTCGAAGTGGAACCTATTGGTGGTGTCCCACTACCGCTCGAAGAGAGCATGTATCTGCCTCAAGTCGTTCGAGCTCTTCATCAAGAGCTTGACAAAGTCTCTAAAGCTGGCAGGATCAATAAAACCCCACACAGTCTGGCTCAGTGACTGGTACCATTTGTAGCCATGAGCGAGGCTACATGGCCCTTCAGCATATCGAGCTGACGCTGTAATGAATAAAGAGATTTTATAATCAGTAAGATGGCTAGATTAAAGAAAAGAGAAGAAAATAAAAATAAATAAAGTCTATGAGAATGATCAAATCATTCGATGATCTCCATAGCAGGGCACATGTATTCAAAAGATCATTTGATAATAAAAAAAAGGGGGGGCATTTCAAAATTTTATGTTGACGTGCGTCGCATTCATGGGGTGGATAAGAAAAGAATTGAAAATTTGAGAAAATAAAAAGGGAGGGTCTACCTCTTGTCAAAATGCCCTGGCGGATAGATGCTCGTCTGGATCTCGAAGCTGGGAAGTGGGCTAGGGATAAGGAGTGGCCTTGTACTTCTTCCTCTTCTTGTTCGAACTCCCTGAGCCGCTAGCCATAACAGTCAACCTGTCAAGAAAGAGAGAATTAGGCGTTAAAGTTTTGAAAGAAATCAAGGAAAAAAAATAAAGAGAAAAGTGAGATTCTAATGAAGGGGGAACTAACCTTTTGCCCCCCCTAAATCGTTGCAAGCGAATAAAAAAAATTTCGAGAGAGATCCGTGGCGGAAGGATTATGAGAAGTGAAAAGAAAAGAGACAAGATGAAACATGTATAGCATTCGGTGCCTTGAGCAACACTCGGGGATTTGCGAGCGGCAGTCGTTGATTACCGTTCGGCTCTCATTGAGCGCCGCCACGGCATTCCATGAGTGCCACAGTGGCAATCACGGACTGTCGCAGCCTTGCAAGTGTGCCGCGAATATGACAGCTGAAGAGTCGTTGGTTTTCCCCCCAAAATTCAAAAAAGCTCCCTAATTTTGTATTCAAACCCCCTAAAGTTTGCCCGCCTTCTACACTTTGTTCCCCGAAAAATGATTTTTAAGTCCACACGACTTCGAATTTTGAAAGATAAGTTTGGATTAAGATTGATTGACTTTTGATTTTTAAAATTTAGTGGATTTTCACTCTGAATTTTTTAAATTTTGAATTCTTTGAGTCCGATTGACTCCCAATTTTAGAAAAAATTGAATTCTTTCGAGTCGAATTGACTCCAAATTTATGAAATTTTGAATCCTTTGGGTCCGCTTGACTCCAAATTTTAGAAAAAATGAATTTTTTCAAGTCGGACTGACTCCGGATTTTTAAAATTTTGAATCCTTTGGGTCCGATTGACTCCCAATTTTAGAAAAATTGAATTCTTTCAAGTCGGACTAACTCCGGATTTTATAAATTTGAATTTAATTGAGTCTAATGGACTTTTGATTCTGAAAAATCTTACTCGAGTCTGTTTGGCTGCCGTTTTGGAAATAATTTGAATTTAGTATGATGGACTCCTAATTTTGGAAATGGTTTGATTTTCTTAAATTAATTCAGATTGAGTCTGATTAACTCCTGACTTTAGAAAGTTGAAATTGATTCGAATTAAGCCTAGTTAACTTTCGAGCTTTGAAAATTGAAGAAAATCAAAAGTTGAACTCTCTAGTTAAGAGAATTCAGAGCAAACATATCTGACGAGGCCGAAGTGCTATGGATAGTCAGAGCAAACATATCCGACAAGGTTGAACTGTTGCGGATAGTCAGAGCAAACATATCTGACGAGGCCAAAATGCTACGGATAGTCAGAGTAAACATATCTGATGGGGACGAAGGGCTACAGATATTTAGAGCAAACCCGCATTGACACCAGGGCCTAAGCCGCAAAGCGTCGCCCAGTCAATTGCGTTCAGTGTTCATCCGATGGGCCGAAGTGGCTACGATTTCTGAAAAGGACGAACTTATTAGTCATAGAAACTCCAAATTCTAAAGATAACTCATCTTCAAGTTAGAAGTGCCACAATCATTAAGTAGCATAGGATGTGGAGAGCATCTAAGAACGTCATGATCCCAAATTATAGTGTTTACAAAGCATAAATTTGCATTGGCAACCATCATGACACGAGCGTGTGCATCACGATAGGATAGGTGCATTCATCCGTATGACTATTTGTGCTTGTGTGTGTGTTTGTCCCTTGCCCGAACTACGTCTTGGTCTGATTCCTGTAAGGATACGTAGGCAGCTCACCAACGAGCATGACCAGCTGGGACAATTTGCACAGCCATTTTTGCAGCGCATTTTGTTTTACCTAAATTTGATAGTCTGGTCAAAGGCTTGTCTTCACACAGGCTTCGACATTCACTTGTGACACTTGTTGCTCCACAAGCTCTGCCGAAGAAGGGCAAACTTTAGACACCCTAATTTTGACCAAACGCCGAATTTAGGGGAGTGTTACCTCCAAGTCCGATGATGACAATTTTCAAATAAACTTAGGATTTTTGAGGTGATTCAAGCTCTTCGAAAGGCTCTTCAATTCTAAAAGAAAAGAAAAAGAAAGAGAGGAAAAGGGAAGAATAGTAGAAAACGGCACGCAGTGGAGTTATCTACGGCACTCACGGGCTACCGCAACGGCAGTCACTGGCTACCGCTCAGGCAATCACAAATAAATGCAACAACATTCACTGAATGCCGCGGATAACTCGCCAATTGCTACAAAAATAGATGCAGTCTGGAAGCAAGAAAAAGAAAAACAAAAAGAAATTAAAAAACAAGGCAAAACAATATGCACAAAAAGACGGCAGTCCACGAGTTGCCTGCGGTACTCCCTGAGTGCCGTTGCGGCACTTGATGAATGTCGATGCAGCAATTGGCGAGTGCCGCTCTGGCACTTACTGAGTGCCGCAGACAACTCCATCAACTGCCGTGTTTTCCTGCAGTCTGGTTTTTGAAATAGTATGTTTTGTACCATCAAATGTACATTCGAAATTAGGGTTTTTTCCTCAAAATTACTGAAATACCCCTCAAAAATTTGCCTACATAAAGGGAGTGAATATCTCATTACAAGGGATCTCAATCTTGTTTTTAAATCTTGATCTTTTTTTTAGAGAAACTTGAATCTTGAATCTCTTAGGTTTTGATTAGGAGAATCTTAGAGAAAAATTAAGAGAATTAAGGAGTAAATCATTGCATGAGCTAGAAAAAGAGTTTGAATAATCCTTGGAAGACCTTCAAATCACAAATAAGTTGAGGATAATTGGAGGTAAACTCTAGACTAGTTAGTACTTAATCCAAGTTTAATCACAATTCATAGAGCTACTTAGGATCTTTTACACATTTCAAAAAGTCTCTTTCCACCTCATTTCATCACACACAACTAGAATTGTGATTAAACTTCCATTTGCTCTTTCCATTTGATTTGGATTATAGTAGCTTAAGGTTTAAGACTAAATAAACTATAAAGCAAAGTATAACTTTGAATATCATTTGAACTTTGATTTCCTTTTGTTGTATTTTTCTCTTCGGATCCATGAGATTCTCAATATCTCATAGGACTCCCTTTGAGTTAGCCTTATTAAATTCTCCATGAACTTGTGATTCAAATGAGAATAGACATGTCCATGCATAATTAGTAGGTTTAAGTCTTGATTCATGACTTATGTCCTCTAATTTGAAGTCTTGTGGAATCCTTTCCATATTTCATTGAGGCTCACATGGATTAGTCATACTTAATCTCCAATGACCATCTATGGGAAGGAGAATTGGTTTTAGGAGGGGTCAATCTCTATGGTTTGGTTGGTAGATTTAACCAAAAATAGTGAATTCATAAATCAATTTTGTTCAAGGATTTTTTATTAAATCATGATCCGTTGGAATTGAATGAGACCAATTGGAGAGTGTTCATAACACAATGATATACCACTGCATTTTTTGTTTTGATGAGATCCATGTTTAAGATGGTTTGGTCTTAGGATTTGCAAACTAACTATTCTCTGTCTAAAATTTCAGAACAGTAAGTCAGTATTGATTTGAATTTATCAGAGCTTTAACCAAACATTTTTTACTTTGAATAAATTTTTATATTAAGTTTAATGTGTTAATAAGATCCCCTAAAAAGATTAGGGTCATTTGGATTTGTTTACTATTTTTAGAAAATCACACAAAATCTCTGGACAGGGAGTTGTTAAATTCTGGGTGATGTCTGGTTATGACCCCATTCCCAGAGACTGTTGCATCTTTGATTTTCTTTTTGGGTTAGAAACCAGACTCACAGAGGCAACTTGTGTCCAAAAATCACTAAGATCCAACCATGGGAAGCATGCTTTTTCTATTTTTAAATTTCTGGTCTGCTCTCTATAATTCCAGGAATTCTGTCATAAATTTAGTGAACTTTGTAAATAATGACCTAAATGACTTTTCTATGACTTGGTACTTAAACTACATTTTGAATGATGTTAACTAAGCTAAAATCCATAGGCTAAATGATCCAAATCAATGAATGATTTGTAGCGTACTCTTGTTCATGTTCATGCACTCATCCATGTGCATTAAGTTTAGCAATTAGGACATCGTCTTGTATTGTACTAAGTCATAATAAAGTGAACCTAGTTGTAAGTTCCTTATAATCATGTTGGGATTGTACCATCTCCATATAGACATTACATTGGCTCCTAGTTGAGACTTGTATATCTATAGAGGTGTTGTGATTCCAACTAATTAAAAGGAATTCATTATTTTGGGTCAACTTCACTCATGTATAATAGATTTAAGCTAGAAATTCAAGAATATTATTTAGGATTCGATATTATACTTTGCTCAAAGCATGTGGACTAACCCTTTGTTTTGTAGCGCTAATTGAGGTATGATTTATCGACTCTTTTCTCTAGTTTATTTTATTTCTTGATTTTCATTGATTTTTCAACTTCATGTGCGACACCTTAGAATTAGGATTTTTCTTATGTGTAGAATACGTGTTTAGAGACTCTTTTTCTAGGTTTTCTATTTTGTATGCATTACACGTTTAATACTCGTGGCCGGATCTCAGGTAAGTTTTCTTGTTCCTATTGCATATCATCTTGCTTGTTATTTGAACTATATGGTTTTGTATACCCTCTTATCGTAAGCAATCTTACACCCCTTCTAACATGCTTTTATAATGTATATTTATATCTATGTATTAGATGAGGCCATGCTCATATTATTAATTTGATTAAAAGAATGTTGAGTAGAGCCCTATCACGAGATAGGATGAAAGGGGGTGTTTTAGTCCGTCGGGCTCCTTCCTCTCTCATTCCATAATCCCCGAACATAGAAATCTCTGGTTTGAGTAAAACACCAAGCTACAAGTCCAATATCTCAATGATTATCACCTATTGATTCCTATTTACTTACTTGTTTATATATGTTCATCTCTTCTTACCATATTTCTTTTTGATTTTTCTTTGATTACTTACATGTTTGTCATTATCTAGATGACATGTTGTTTAAGGAGAGTGAATCCTTATGGATAGTAGCTCTTGACCTCAAAGACATGTTTGATGGATGATGATTCTAACTTCAATACATTCATATGTATTCTTGAAGTCATATTCTTAAACAAAACTATGTTTGTGCAAGTAATATTGGGATTTCTTGATGATGAGTTTGATGTTCGTTTCCTAAGTGGTTATAATCTTCTTTTAGTGCTGGAAATGTGCTTTCAAAACCCCTCTAAAACCCCAACATTTGGATTCCAAGAAAATAAACTTTGCTTTCTCAAAATCCTCAAAACAGTGAGTTATCTAGATTTAAAATGACATTCTGACTTCAATACTCAAAGGATGATTATGAGACCACTTGGAAAGTCTTCCTAACTCATTATAGAATATCCACAATTTTTGGTTTGATTTAAGAACACTTGGAAGTGTCCCATTTTGACCTAAACATTCCTTCTAGACATTCTGTTTTCTCTGTCACAGCAGCTTGGTTAACTTTCAACTTATTTTTCAGAAAATTTTTACAAAGAGAGTGGTCCCAACTCATTTTTCTCTTGAACTTCAGTGTCTTAGGGAACTTTCTGTATAATATGGGCCTCCAAATATTTTATTTTCATTTTGTAACATTTTTCTAAATTCCAGCTGATAGTACGGACTTTGTTTTTGAGCAACCTCTCTTGTTTATATGATTTCTCTCAATCTGTAACTTATTAATGATTTGGATGTTTGACATGTGTTCTAGACACAATAAGGATGATCTTCATAAAAGAAAATGAATTAAAAATATTTCTAAGCTCACTTTTCCATTTTTATAAAATCAGCTCATTGTTCTGTCCACTATTCATAGCAAACATGTTTTAACTTTGACTCTTTGATTAGATGTTTACATGGATCCCAAATTAGCTCATCTCTTAGAAAGTGGTTCATACTACATTTGTACACATCCTATAATAATTTTCTCCATGCATTCATGCATATTTTAGAATTCTAAATCACTTTAGCAAATCCATGAACACAAACAGTACAACCTTTGCTCATTCTAGGATCATACATTGCATCCATGCAAGATTTAGAGTTCTAGTGACTCTTAATCTAAGAAGATAATAAGGAATGATCTTGATCACACGTTCATGCTCCCCTAATCTAATCATCCTTTCTCATCCGTCTCGGGGATTGAGAGATCTTCTTTTCTCAAAGATTAACATGCATCATATTAGCTTGCTAAGCATATTGTTTATTTCTTTGACTATTTGTTTTAAAAAAAATTCCTGTCCCCATTTAGATTAGGAAAATTTGATTACTTGATATGTGAATAGACGATTTTTTCTAGGTTTGTTTGTGTGATCTTTAACTTTCGTATTGTGTGATATTTGGCTTAGATATTATGAATGATATCTTATCTTTTGATTTTCCATTTGAAGACTCTTATGGAATGTAATATACATATCATAATATTAACTCTCGAACCAAACATAGTATAAGATGATTACTTGGATGCTAATTGAGGCCCTTCGAGAGACGGGGTGAGTTGAGGGTGTTTTAGTCATAGCAAGGGCTTATTCCTCTCTTTTACCAAAACCCTGGGCCGAGTTCTTTGGTTATGAAAGGCCGGTGCCCTTTATCCATTTAGGTGAGTCAAAATTAGGTTTCTTGGTTCCTTAAAGACTAAGTGTCGACTCTGTATTTTTTTTCAACATACCTTTCTTTCTTCTTTTCTTCAAAATAACATTGTAAAGGAAAATCAATTCCGAAACCCCGAGAAAGCACCGGGGGTAGGCTCTCGGGAAGCCGCATGTCCACAATCTGGTGACTCAGCTGGAGATCTATATTTTAAAACAAAATAATACAGAGATTTGACTCATAAGAAGCATCCTTAAAATCATCTTTTTACTGTGTCTGGTTCACCGCATTGCACTTCTGCATTTTGTGGGTATCACATTTTTTACCCACAACTTTTTAAAAATGTTTTCACTTTCAAATTCAAAATACGAGTCGTCACTTAAGTTTTAAAAGAAAAATAAAGAAGCCATTTTAAAAGAAAACAGATCTTTTGGAAATCAGAGTTTTCTAGGTCCAGGGATTATGGAATGAGAGGGGAAGGAGCCCAACGAACTAAAACACACCCTCTCATCCTATCTCGTGATAGGCATTTACTCAACATCCTTTTAATCGAATTATTAATCTAAATGTGCCCTCGATTAATACATAGATTTAGATATACATTGTAAAAGCATGTCAAAAGGGGTACAAGATTGCTAAGGATAAAAATAGCATTCAAAACTACGTAATTCAATTAGCAAGCAATATGATATACAATGGGGAACAAGAGAACTTACCCGAGATCCAGCCGTGAATATGGAAACGTGCAATGCATGCAAGTGAATAAAAACCTAAAGGAGTCTCTAACCCATATATACACATAAGTCAAATCCTAATTCTAAGATGTCGCACCTGGAGTCAAAAATTAATTAAAATCAAAGAATACAATGAACTAGAGAGGGTTTGAGAAATCATACCTCAATAGCGCTGCAAAACAGATGGTTAGTCCACATGCCTTAATCAAGATAGTATGAAATTCTAAATAACATCCTTAAACTTCTAGCTTAAATCTATCAAGTATGAAAGAATTGACATGATTATGAATTCCTTCTAATTATAATTAGTTGGAAATGCATCATTTCTATAGATATACAAGTCTCAACTAGGAGCCAATGTAATGTCCATATAGAGATGGTGTAGTCCCAACATGGTCACAAGGAACTCACAATTAGGTTCAATTAAATGCAACTTAATCTCAACACCAAATGAATCGTAATTACAAGTATCAACCTACATGGATGAATGCATATATATATACATGAATATGAACAAGAGTAAGCTATGAACTATTCGTTGATTAGGATCATTTAGCCTCTAGATTAAAGTTTAATTAATCATTATTAAAACACATTTTAAGCCTTAGGTTATGGGAAAGTCATTTGAACCATTATTTGCAAAGTTTGTCAAATCTGTCACAGAATTCTGGAAATTACAGAGAGCAGACCAGAACTTCAAAAGATAGAAAAAGCATGCTTCCCATGGTTTGATTTTAATGATTTTTGGATACAAGATGCCTCTGTGAATCTAGTTTCTAACCCAAAAGGAAAAATCAAAGATCAACAGTTTAATCTCTGGGAATTGGACAAAACCGATATCATTCAGAAATTTACAACTCTCTATCCAGAGATTTTTTTTTATTTTCTAAAAATAGTAAATAAATCCGCATGACTCTAATCTTCTTAGGAGATCTTATTAACACATTAATCTTCATAGAAAAAATAATTTGAAGCCAAGAATGCTTGATTAAGGCTCTAATTTACTCATTTTGAAGAAGGTGTTGCTGTTCTGAAATCCTAGACAGATTATGATTGTTTCACAAAACTCATGACCAGACCATCTTAAGCATGAAATCTCATCAAAACAAAAATTACAGTGGTAGATCTTTGTGTTATTAATACTCTCCAATTAGTCCCATCCAATTTCAACCGGTCATTATTTAATTAAAAATCCTTGATCAAAATTGGTTTATGCATTCACTGCACCATTGTTAAGTTTCATCTTTGTTCAGTCTATCAATCAAACCATAGAGGTTGGCTCAACTTAAAACTAATTCTCCTTCCCATTGATGGTCATTGGAGATAAAAAAAAAAAAAAAGAAAAAAAGAAAAAAGAAGACTAATCCATGGGAGTCTCGATAGAACATAGGAAGGGTTCCATAAGACCCTAAACTAGAAGACCTAAGTCATGACCAAGACTTGGACCTACTAATTATATATGGATATGATTGTTCTCATTTGAGTCATAAGCTCATATAGAATCTAAAATGGCCAACTTAAGGGAATCAAATGAGATATTGAGCATCTCATAAATCCCAAAAGATGAACATAACAAAAGAAAAGAATCTCAAGTTTCAAGCAATATCCAAGTTAATTTTATTTTATGGTTTATTTGGCCTTAAACCTTAGGTCATTTTGATCCAAATCAACAAAAGGAAAGTATAATCACAATATTAGTGGTGTGTGATGAAATGAGGTGGTAAGAGAGTTTTTTAAAATATGTAAAAGACCCTAAGGAACTCTATATATTGTGATTGAAATAAAACTAAGAACTAGTTAAGATTAGAAGTTGCCTCCAATTATCCTCAACTTTTGTGTGTTTAGAGGTCTTCCAAAGGCAATTTAAGCTCTTCTTTCCAACTCTTGTAGTAACTTACTCCTTAATTCTCCTAATTCTCTCTAAGATCCTCCTAATTGTCTTAAGGAATATTAAGAGATTCAAGACTAAAAAAATCAAGATTGAGCTTTAAAATTTAGATTTTTCAAGACCAAGATTGAGATTACCCTTTGTAATGGGATATTCATCCCCTATATATAGGCAAATTTTAAAGGGTTATTTTAGTAATTTCAGGGGTGAACCCTAATCTTGGATGTCCTTTTGATGGTACAAAAGTACTATTTAAAAGCAGACTGCTACAAAAATGCGGCATTCAGTGGAGTTGGAAGCGGCACTCAGTGAGTGCTGGAACGGCACTCACTGATCACCGGCGCGACATTCACTGAATGCTGATCCGGCACTCAATGAATACTGCGGACAACTCTGCGGACTGCCATCTTTTATTTTTTGCGGTGTCTGAAGATTTTTGCGGCATTCAGTGATTGCCGTAGTGGTTCTCACTGATTGTCGGTGTGGCTGTCTGGGAGTGCCGCTGCGGCAACGCATGATTGCCACAGGCCTCACTGTGTGCCATTTTTTCATCCTTTTCATGTTTTTTTTTTCTTCCATTTTTTCATATTCAAAGAGCCTTTCGAAGAGCTTGAATCACCTTTGGAAGCCCTAGATTAGTCGAACATTGTCATCATCTGACTTAGAGGTAATACTCCCCTAAATTTGACGGCTAGTCAAAATCGGGGTGTCTACACATTTTCCCTCCGACTCCGTCTGAAACGTAGCACTGACATTGTTCAGGTCTTGCTGTGCCAAGGCACAAGTCACCGTTAATATTGTACCTTCCATGGTATATCAAAAAGAGTAAAAACTTCCGTACTATCTCTCTGACGGTATATTGAAACTCTCGTTAACGGACCCTCTTTGACTAAACCCAGCCTTTGCATATAGATTCATGTAGAACCTTTCATAGGGTTGTTAATTTATCTTTTCAGATACGATAATGTGATATAATTGTTGTATGCCCTGACGGGATTACTTGCGCGATGTAGATGCTTAGGTGGCATAGAACAAAACCTCCTTTTTATGACCCCCAAGGCAATCACTCACATGTAATGACATTGAGTTGACCCGCCTAGGCACCATGATAAGGATGTCTGCTCCATGTTCACAAAGATTTACACCTTGTTTGTTGGTCCAAAGACATAGGAGTATGAAAACTTGCTAGACAGTATGATCACCATCATCACTTGCTCTTCCCATATATCCTTGTTTCTCCATAAACTCTGTCCAAATTTCTCAAAAATGCCCAAAATTCTAGTGTCTCCCAGAAACTCTATCCAAAATCACCTAATAATGCCTAGAAAATAACTGTTTCTCCTAGAAACTCTGTTAAAAAATGCCCAAAATCCTAATATCTCCTAGAAACTCTGTCCAAATCACCCAGAAATGCCCAAATATACCTATTTCTCCTAGAAATTTTGTCCAAATTTCCCAAAAATTCCCAAAATACCAGTTTCTTAAAAAAGTTTAGTCCAAATCAACCAGAAATCCCTATTTCTTTTAGAAACTCATAACTTCTGGAAATTCTTCCAAATTTTCTAAACCCCTGTTTATCCTAGAAACTCTGTCCAAACTTCCCGAAAATCCCTATTATCCCTTGGTAATCATACTAGAAAGTAAGGTTGGCATACTATGTATGACTAGGACCTTACTTGCTTAACTGCTATCTGTCAGAGGTAGGAGCATCATATAGAATAGGGCTCGCATCCGCATGCTCGTCTTACCAGTCTACATACACTATCTCAGTCAGTCTGTACACAAGTCAATCCAAACTTGTTGCTGTCACTATCATTGTCTGTCTGATTGTCATTATAACAACCTGATACACTTCCTCTTCTCAAATATATAGGTCAGTATAGATTCTCAAGGTGAGCAACTGGGGTCCTAGTCTTGGGTCAAAAGTTCCAATAGCCGACTAGTCAGGGTCAGTCTACAAAAAATAGCTTATAGATCTAGAGAACTTGATGAAGTTGATCAACCAATAGTCCGATCGGTTGAATTAGGTTTTGAATTTCACGGAAGAATTCTGACAGCAACAACCATAATACCCACTAGGTATTCCACCATAGCCAGGGTTTGTACTACCACCAGCTACCGCAGCTCTGAATCAAGATGGGATTAAGGACTGGTTTAATGGAGTCCCGCCTCTCACAATCGATAAGAGAATTCAGAAGAAGCTAGACAAGGTTGACAAGTTGGAGAATGTGCTAAGAAAGAGCAAGGGGTTAATGATTACATGCTACATCTAGAAGGCCGATTCGAACCCATCAAAGTAAAACTGCCTAAGAACTTCAAAATGCTAGAAATTGATCGTTTTGATGGGACCAGGAATCCAAAAAGTCACATTAAGTTGTGTATGAACATCTTCTAATCGATGGGATGCACTGATGAACACATAGTTATGCTGTTCCCTTACACCCTCAAGAATGCCGCACTATCCTGGTTCCTAACCCTTGAAGCCTCCAAGACCCGAGTCTGGGAAGATGTTGCTAGAACTTTTATTGATCACTACTCTTATAACCAAGAGTTTGATGTCACCATCTGGGACCTAGAGACGACCAGGCAGAACATCAATGAGTCCTTCGTTGCGTTCTTGAGTAGATGGAGGAATAAAGTGGACCAAATGATCCACAAACCTGCTGAGAAAGAGCAAGTACGAATGCTGGTCAAGAACATGCAACTAGTATACCACGATAAGCTATTCTACCAATCCATCTCCACATTCGAAAAGCTATTTGAAATAGGCACCAGAATATAAGATGCCATCAGAAAAGGAAAGTTCAAGAAGTATGAACCCCAACACCAGTCCAAGAGACCCAACTACCCCTAGACTCCCCGGATATCAATCCACTTAGCAACCAACCAATGACCTACCCTCTCCATCCGTACTAGTAAACTTGATGTTCCCCTTTTCACAACCTTGGACCACCTACTCAAAAAGGGCTACTTGCAGCTCCTCCCTCATAGGCCGCTACCAGATCCCATACCCTCCCACTACAACATGAGCCCACAATGTGCTTATCACCAAAATCTAGGCCATGCCACTGATCAGTGCGTCCGCCTCTGCCATGACATTCAGAACCTTATAGAGGATGTACCCCATCCTAATCCCATCTACTATCTTGTCTTAGACCAATCAATCGAATGATCCCTTTTGCAAATACTAATGAATGTTAAAGTTACGCAGTAAAGTGATGGTATCAAGAACTTCTGCCAATAAAAAAAAAAGAATAAGCGAGTCACCATGACTCCATTTAAGACTAGGTTAAGTCAAGTTGAGTCTGTTCTATGTTTCAAGTCTATTTCAAGAGTAGTCTTGTGGTCGAGTCTGTCTATTTTTAAGTTCGGTTGAGTCTTTACCAAGAAATGTAATCCTTCTCTTTTGATGGAATGAAATCTCATTTTGCTTAATCTGATGTGTCTAGTCATAAATGCATGAATCACTAAACTGAAAATGTCACTTTTTAAATCACCACGGATATTACTCTACTAATAAATTTTTGCATCAAAAAGAATCCTTAAAAGGTCAAAGTCTATTTCGCACTAACACCGAAGAAAAGCTGAGAATTGAACAGTCTCACTTTAAGAATTTAAGAGATTCTCTTGCCTCAATCTTGAAAAGACATACTTGGAACTGACTTGAGGCATGCCCAACACCCTTTTCCACCATTTCAAAGGCTTGAGCCTAATCCAATCGAAAGCCATACAAATCTGTCCAATGCAGACATAGTCCTTGTTGGTAGCCAAACATTTCAATGTGTTTCTTCTCTGTTCAACAAAAAAAAAAGAAAAAAAAATTAGAAAAAAAAATAGAAAAAAAGAAGAAAAAGAAAAGCTTGCTAGGTTGAAAACCTGAAAGGGCACCTAGGCCAAAGTTAAAGCTGAAAAGGTATTGATTTCCAAAATTTGACCCTAGCCAGTCAAAATGATTTTGATGAAACAAATGAAAGAATTGTACACTTCAAGGTACATCATGAGAGCATGTATAAATCATATTTCAAAGGTCCTTGAACAACCACAGACAAATTCTGAGAGCTAACATTCACTACAACAAAAATGGGCTTTAGCGACGAAACATGGCGACGAAATTTAAATTTCGTCGCCAAAAGTATAGTTTTAGCGACAAAATTAATTTCCGTCGCCAAAGAGGCTGAAAAAAGCATAAATTTGGCGACGAAATTTTGTTTCGTCGCCAAAAGTGATGCCTATGGCGACGAAATAATATTTCGTCGCCAAAAGTGATGCCTATGGCGACAAAAAATTAATTCGTCGCCAAAAGTGAGTTGTAATGTGATGTCTATCGCGACGAAATATTATTTCGTCGCCAAAAGTGATGCCTATGGCGACGAAATAATATTTCGTCACCAAAAGTGATTTGTAATGTGATGTCTATGGCGACGAAATAATATTTCGTCGCCAAAAGTGATGCCTATGGCGACGAAATATTAATTCGTCGCCAAAAGTGATGCCTATGGCGACGAAATATTATTTCGTCGCCAAAAGTGATTTGTAATGTGATGCCTATGGCGACGAAATATTAATCCGTCGCCAAAAATGATTTTTAATGTGATGCCTATGGCGACGAAATATTAATTCGTCGCCAAAAGTGATGCCTATGGCGACGAAATATTACTTTGTCGCCAAAAGTGATGCCTAAAGTGAGTTGTAGTGTGATGTCTATGGCGACGAAATAATATTTTGTCGCCAAAAGTGATACCTATGGCGACAAAATATTATTTCGTCGCTAAAAGTGATGCCTACCACACACCGCCACCACTGTCGCCGCACTCACACACCGCCACTACCAGTACTGCTCGCACAGATCGTCGTTCACCGTCGCGCATACACAGCTGCTTAGCATAGACCACCAGCACCATCTTCCTCCAGGTTTGTCTGTTTGTCTCTCTCTCTCTCTCCAAATCTGTGGGTAAGAGTGTGTATACACTACAAGGAAAAAGGCTTTTTATGTCACTTTTAAAATTGTATTTATGTCACTTTTATTTTGAGTGACATAATTATTTCTTACAGGGTCTTTTTATGTCACTTTTTAAGTATTTATGTAGTTTTTAAAAAAGTGACATAAATGCTTTATTATTTATGTCATTTGTTTAAAAAAGTGACATAAATAATAATGTATTTATGTCACTTTTTTAAAAAGTGACATAAATAATAATGTTTTTATGTCACTTTTTAAAAACCGACATAAATAAAAATGCGGTGGCAATTTTGTAAATAAAAACATTCAATTATGTCAGTTTACTAAAAAGTGACATAAATAAAAAATTTGCATAGTTTGAAAAACACAAAAGTGACATAAAAAGTTATCTTAATGTGAGTTTTAAAAAAAGTGACCTAAAAGATATTTGCGCGCTTAAAATTTGGCTCATTCGCTCCCAAACTTGGCCTTTCATTTCCAAACCCACCAAACACTACACCATATGGGCAAATTTGTAACGGGTAGGTTTTGTGATATGTAACGGATTAAAACCGTTACTAATTTGTATATGTCAGGCTCAGAAGATTATGTACTAAACTTTCGTCCTCTATCCACCAGATTATAAATTGCGACGAGTCACCGCCATTACTCATCTACTTGCCTAACCAGGTCCGTCATTGTTTGTCAAATTCACTCCCTTTATTTGTTGTTTCATTACCAAAACTTTCTCTCATCATTAATCACACTTTGTCTGCCTTTTCAGTTTGCTGTGCTTTTTTGTTTTTTTTTAACTGTAATGTTGTTTTTGCATTGCAACTGTTTGTGAAAATGCCTCTTTGGGTATAGTGTAGCTCACCAGTTCATGTAAATGTTTGAATTTAACCCTGTCATATACTGCACTCATAGCAGCAGAGCTAGTTAGTGAATTGTAACTTTTGATGTTTAGTTTGTTCTATAGATCTGTTCTATAGTTGCACCTAGATGAAACTTCAAGTTGTTCTCAAATGGTTCCACCAGCCTTTGCTAGAACATACAGAACACCTTCTTTTATTACTTCATTATCATCTGTAAGAAGATGTACCAAGTCCTCCTCAATCCCACTAAGCAACAAGGGGCTGAAGCGAGCAAGAGTCTGAAATTCAGGACAAGAAAAAATTAATAAAATGTAGAGCCATTTCGAGGAACACAATGTCAAGAGAAGGGCAATTAAAGAGATTCATTAATAACTTTAGAGATGAAAAATAGTACAAGGAACTGTAAGGTAATTATGGTTCTTTGGGTAGCAATGACAACAATGTGATCAACAAATTGCTAATTGATGAAGTGACAACAAAGTGAACAATGTCATTTCCAAATTTTCACTTCTACTTTATTGAGAACTTTTTACTTCTTGTTTTGTTTATGCATAGATAAGAGGAATTTTTTTTTTTCTCTTTCCTTTTTCTATCCCTCATGGAATCTGCAAAGGAATTGGAGCAAAAATTGCTTAGAGAGAAACCGTTGACAAAGCTCAAATTCCCAATAAACAAATAGATAAAAAAAAACTATGATAGAACAAAAAAACCAGTATCGCACAGACCCGCTGTAGACACCACATTTTGTCGGCTATCAGATTTAGGTGACCCATAGCTTGGTGGTTCACAATGATCGAAAAAAAAAGACTCAAAAGGACTCTCGGAAGTCAGTTCTATCTCTCAGAATGCTCAGAATGACCAAAATGCCCCTGAAAGCCCAAAAAACTCCCAGATTTGGTCCCAAAGTTCTGAAAACATGCTACGTCGTAAGGAAAGCGATAAAACGAGTTTTTAAGAGAAATCAGATGAAATCGTCGGCTCCCAGAGACCCCCGAAAGTCCCGGAAGTTCCCGAAAAGTCCCCGTTGACCGGTTTGACCAGGTTTGACCAAGGTTTGACCAGGTTTGACAAAGTTTGACCAAAATCGTCCGAATTCACCGAAATCTTTTTAAATCATGAGAAAAGTGTTAAAACAAGTTCCAAATAAAAATCGAGCGAAAACATCAGCTCCCGGGAACTCCCGGAGGTTTCTAGAACTTCCCGGGAATCCCAGGTTTGACCAGTTTGACCAGAATTTGACTTTGGAACCGGGGCACCAAAACAATTTTCAAACATTTTTTATGGATACTAGAGGTCAATAGCTTTCCAACGGTATATCGCACATAATTTCTGGATTTAAAACGAATTTATTATAAATTTCCAAAGGCGAAAAAGGCGATCAAATTGGCTTTTATCGCAAATACCGCAAAACTTTTCAAAGTGACTTATCCCCGAACTATTTTTTTTATGTAAAGTAGACTCCAATACCTTTCCAACGGTATATCACAACCTCAGTTTGGAGTTCATACGCATTTTCTGTGAATTTCGGACGAAATAGGGCCTTTTCGCGAATACCGGAACCTCTGGGGGCCTAAACGTAAATTTCTGGGCGTCTGAGGAGCAGTGCTGCCGCGGCACTGGCCCACTGCCGCCGCGGCACTCAACCCTCGCAGAGTCCATTTTTGTAATTTTTTTTTGGGGGTCCAATTTGATTAATTGAAAGTCAAAACGACATAGTTTTGTGTTCACAGTTGTTTGGGACCAATGGGAGTACTTCTAAAACCCCAAAACCACCCCCAAATTGGCCTATATAAACCCCCTATTGCTCTTCATTTTGAGGGGGCCAAGTGCAAAGCTTGAAAAGTTGTAGAGAAGAAGAGAGATAGAGATACTCGAGTGAGCTGTTCAGATTCAAAGATTTGTTTTGAATTAAACACTCGAGTTATGATGATGAAACCACTTGTAAAATCTTCCTAATACATCATAGTTTGTCCCCAATTTTTCCCATCAATTATAGAGATGTGAAAGTATTTGTTTTGGATGTGAGAAGTTCATATTCATAATCTGCCTCTGTTCTCACAGAATGTTCACCCAACTTCTTGCACTTATTCTGGATATTTTCATCACTGTACATATATCTTTTCTATTCTTTTTATAAAACTTGGGTGTCTTAGGAAACATTTGGTATATAATGAGTCATCATAAACCTTTTCTTTGATTTATGAAAAATCATACAAAATCAGTCAACAGTGCTGCTTTTGTTTCTGAGTCATGTGTACATTCTGATTTATTTCTTTTAATCTGTGATAGCTATTGATGTTTGGCTTTTTGGGTTATTTTCTAGACACAATAAGGATGATCTCTGATTTTTCTTACATTTTTCTAGACACGTGTGACCTCCCATTATAATGTTACAAAGTAATACATGCAGTCTGTCCACTATTCACAGCAAGCACATTTCAACTTTCATTCTTTGATTTGATGCTCATATGCATTCCAAATTAGCTCATATCTTAGGAAGTAGTTCATACTACATTTGTATATATCCCATGTTGATTTAATCCATTCATTCATGCACATTTTAGACTTCTAAGTCATTTTAGAAATCCATGTACACAAAACACACTACAACCTTTGCACATTTTTAGGTACATACAATACATTCATGCAAGATTTGGGGTTTTTTGTAACTCTTAATCTAAGAAGATTATAAGGAATGAACTTGATCACACGTTCATGCTTCCCCTCGATCTAATCATCCTTTCTCATCCGTCCCGGGGATTGAGAGATCTTCTTTTCTCAAAGATTAACATGCATCACACTAGCTTGCTAAGCATATTTTGATTTCTTTGTCTATTTGTTTCAAGAACAATTCATATCCCCTTTAGATTAAGGAAACCTAATTACTCGATACATGATTAGACGATTTTTCCTAGGTTGATTTGTGTGATCTTTCACTTTACATTGCATGATATTTGACTTAGATCTTATGAATGATATCTTACCTTTAGATCTTCCATTTTCAAGTTTCTTATGTGATGTAATATACTATCATAGTATTACTTGTCGAACCAAACATAGTATAAGATGATTATTTGGATGCTAATTGAGGCCCGTCGAAAGACGGGGCGAGCTGAGGGTGTTTTAGTCGTGACAAAGGCTCCTTCCTCTCTCGTACCAAAACCCCGAACCAAGTTCTTTGGTTATGAAGGGCCGGTGCCCTTATCCGCTTGGGTGAGTCAAAATTAGGTTTCTTGGTTCCTTAAAGACCAAGTGGCGACTCTGTATCTGTTTTCAACATACCTTTTCTTTTCCTTGATTCAAATCAATTTCAAAGCAATCTCGAACAAGAGAAGTGGTCCGATTCCGCGTGTCCACAATCTGGCGACTCTGCTGGGGATTTTTATTTTAAAACAAAATAATACAGAGGTTTGACTCATAAGAAGCATCCTTAAAATCATCTTTTTACTATGTTTGGTTCACCGCATTGCACTTCTGCATTTCCCCTCCGACTGTGTCTGAAACGCGGCGCTGACATTGTTCAGGTCTTGCTGTGCCAGGGCACAAGTCACCGTTGATACTGTACCTTCCAAGGTATATCAAAAAGAGTAAAAACCTCCGTACTGTCTCCCTGACGGTATATTGGAACTCTCGTCAACGGACCCTCTTTGACTAAACCCAGCCTTGGCATATAGATTCCTGTAGAACCTTTCATAGGGCTGTTGATTTATCTTTTCAGATAGGACAATGTGATATAACTGCTGTATGCCCTGGTGGGATTACCTGTGCGGTGTAGATGCTTATGTGGCATGAGGCAGAAACCTCTTTCTTATGATTCCCAAGGCAATCACTCACATGTGATCACATTGAGTTGACCTGCCTAGGCACCATGACAAAGATGTCTGCTCCATGCTCACAAAGATATACACCGCAAACCTTGTTTGTTGGTCCCAAGTCATAGGAGTATGAAAACCTGCTAGACAGTGTGATCACTATCACCATATTAACCAGTTTCTTCCAGAAACTCTGTCCAGATATCCCAGATATAACCATATTAACCAGTTTCTCCCAGAAACTCTGTCCAGATATCCCAGATATAACCATATTAACCAGTTTCTCCCAGAAACTCTGTCCAGATATCCCAGATATAACCATATTAACCAGTTCTTCCCAGAAACTCTGTCCAGATATCCCAGATATAACCATATTAACCAGTTCTTCCCAGAAACTCTGGCTAAATCTCCCAGATATGCCAATTCCTCCAAAAAACTTTGTCCTATCTTCCCAGATATACTAGTTTCTCCCAGAAACTCTATCCAAATTTCCTAGAAATACCCAAAGTACCTGTTTTCCCAGAAGCTCTACGCAAATCTCCCGGATTCTCCAAAAATCCCAGCATCTCTGCCCACATCACCTAGAAATGCCCAGATATACTTGCTTCTCCTAGAACCTCTATCCAAATTTCCCAGAAATACCCATAGTACTTGTTCCTCCTAAAAACTCTGCCCACATCACCTAGAAATGCCCAGATATACTTGTTTCTCCTAGAAACTCTACCACATTTCTCAGAAATGCCCAAAATACCAGTTTCTCCTAGAAGCTCAGTCCAAATAAACCAGAAATCCCTATTTCTCCTAGAAACTCAGATGACTTCTAGAAATTTCTCTGAATCATCCGAATCCCTGTTTCTCCCAAAAACTCTGTCCAAAATTCCCGAAGTATCCCGGAAATCCATGTTATCCCTTGGTGATCATACTAGAAAGTAAGGTTAGCACACTCTGTATGGCTAGGACCTTATTTGTTTAACTGCTATCTATTAGAAATAGGAGCATCATATAGACTAGGGCTTGCATCCGCATGCTTGTCTCATGTGCATGCACCATTCTCATCAGTCTACGCACACTATCTCAGTCAGTCTGTACATAAGCCGGTCCATCTTCCTTAACATCACTATCATTGTCTATCTAAAGTCATCACTATCAGAATCTGATACACCTCTCCTCTCGAATCTATAGGTCATTACAGATTCCCAAAGTCAGCCTCTGAGATCCCCATCCTGGGTCAGAAGTCCGAGCAGTCATTTGGTTAGAATCAGTCCGCCGAGAAAATTCAACATGAATCAGGAAACTTTGGAAGCCAAGGTCACTGAATTAATCAATCCACAGTCAGATCGGCTGGCTCAAGTTCTGAAATTTATGGAAGAGTTCCGACAACAGCAGCCACAGTACCCACCGGGGTTCCCACCACCACCGCCTAGATTTGGACCGCCTCCCGAAAATAATGGAGAAGAAGAATGGTTTCAAGGGGTCCCGCCGCCTGCATATGAGAAAAAGTTCCAAGAGAAAATGGACAAGGTCGACAAGCTTGAGAACATACTAAGGAAGAGTAAGGGGGTCGACGATTACATGTTAGATCTGGAAGGATTGTTTGAGCCCAACAAGGTGAGGCTACCCGAGAACTTCAAGATGCCTGAAATTGATCGTTTTGACGGAACTGGAAATCCGAAGAGCCACGTGAAGTTTTGTATGAGCATCTTCCAGTCAATGGGCTGCACCCATGAGCACATAGCTATGCTGTTCCCTCAAACCCTCCAGAAAGCCGCACTATCCTGGTTCCTAACCCTTGAAACTTCCAAGACCCGAGTTTGGAAAGATGTTGCTAGAACTTTCATTGATCACTACTCCTACAACCAAGAGCTTGATGTCACCATCCGAGATCTAGAAACTACCAGGCAGAATTTTAATGAGTCCTTCGCTGCATTCTTGAGCAGATGGAGGGATAAAGTAGCCCAAATGATCCACAGGCCTATTGAGAAAGAGCAAGTACGTATGCTGGTCAAGAACCTGCAACCAGTATACCATGAAAAACTATTCTACCAGTCTATCTCAACATTTGAAGAGTTGTTTGAGGTTGGGACTAGAATCGAGGATGCTATCTGTGAAGGCAAGATCAATGGAGCTGGGTCACTGCAAAAGGAGAAGAGACCCCATACCTTTGGTGAAGATCAAGAGAGCCTAGATGTCAATGCCTTAAGCCCATCATCAAGCCAAAATGATTGCAGTAAGAGGCACAAGAAAGGAAACCAAAGAGTCTTCACACCACTTGACATGAGCTTATTCTCCGCTCTCAACCACCTTGTTCAAAAGGGCCACCTTGTACCTTTGGAGCCTAGTAAGCCTCCTAATCACCCACCTCCTGGGTACAATGAATCCAAGTATTGTGATTACCACCAAGACCAAGGCCATGAGACCGACAACTGTAAGAGGCTCCGTCACTCAATTCAGGATCTCTTAGATGATGCGCCGCATCCCAATCCAATTCACTACCTCGGTCTGGACCAACCCATGACCTATCCATTTCAATGATCCCCTTCGCTGAGGACCATGAATGTTGAACCTGTGCCGGTGAAGTGATGGTGTTTGGAACTCTTTCTAGAGAACCAAATGAAGATGCTCTTTAGAAAAAAAAAATAATAAAAAGAATAAGTGAGTCACTGTGACATTCCATTTGAGACCGGGTCGAGTCCAGTCGAGTCTGTTGTGTGTTTTGTCTATTTCAAGTTTAGTCTTGTAGTCGAGTCCGTTTGTCATCGAGTTGTTAATGAGTCTGTAATCCTTCTCTACTGATGGAATGAAGTCTCATTTTGCCTAATCTGATGTGCCCAGCCATAGATGCATGAATCATTGAACTGAAGTGTCACCTTTCAAATTACCATGGATATTACTATGCTAAAAAAATAGTTTTCTTTTTTTAACTCAAACAGAAAATCCTGAAAGGTCAAAGTCAATTTTGCGCTAACACTGAAGAAGAGCCGAGAATCGAATAGTCTTACTTTAAGAATTTAAAAGATGCTTTTGCTCAAATCTTGAAAAGACATACTTGAGACTGACTTGGGGCTTACCCAACACCCTTTTTCCACCGTTTCAAAGCCTTAAGCCCAATCCAATTGGGAGCCACGCAATCTGTCCGATTGAAAGCAGTGCAAACTTAGCCCTTGATGATAGCCAAACATTTCAGTGAGTTTCATCTCCACTTTCAAAAAAAAGGGAAAGAAAAAGAAAAGAAAAGAAAAAGCTCACTAGGTTGAAAACCCGAAAGGGCACAAAAGTTAGAGCTGAAAAGGTATTGATTTCCAAGATCTGACCTTAGCCAGTCAAAATAATGGAGAAAATGAAAGAAATAAAACAAATGAGAGAATCGTATGTGCCTAGATCACATTTCCAAAGGCACGGAACAACCACAAATAAATTCTGAAAAATGACATGCACATTTCGGAATTCTAAGATTGCGATTGAAAGATCTTGCAAGAATCAGCTGCATGAAAAACAAAATTGACTGGCTAGGCGAAAGTGAAAAGGATCAATCCTCAAAACAAAAGAAAAAGAAAAAGAAAAAGAAAAGACAAGAAAAGAAAAGAAAAGAAAAGGGAGATTGAAACTAGATCCTTTTATTCAAAGCTTCCACAAGTGGCTCAAGTTTGAACTTCTTTGATGATTGGTTTGAAAAACCCTCATACCTCAAACCCCTTATTTCAAGCCTTGAACTACGCTCGACCTAATTCCCACTCGGGGATACGTAGGCAACCACACCGGTTCGGTCGACACCATCATAATCAAACCGATTTCTTTCAAGACCTTGCCTTGAACTATGCTCGACCTGATTCCCACTCGGGGATACATAGGCAACCGCGTCGGTTCGGTCATCCCACCTACCCAAAAATCAACCCGCTTCTTCCCAACTATGCCCGAACTACGTTGGACCTGATCCCCGCTCGGGGGTACGTAGGCAGACTTTCAAAAAGAAAAGAAGGATGGCTCACTAGGTCAAAAATCTGAAAGGACGCCTAGGCAAAAATTAGAGCTAAATCCAAGGTGAGCAATAACAGAAGAGAGAAAAGAGCTCGCTAGGTCACCTCACTGGTGCCTAGGCAAAAGTTATAAGCATTTGAGAGATTAAAGTCACGGTCCTTGCCTCAAGCCAGAAAATCACCTTCCACACTAGGGGCAAACTTCGGCTATCCGCCTCGTTTGCCTGACTTTTACTATCTACCCTTCATACAAGGGGCAAACTTCGGTCACCTACCTCGTTTTGCCCAAAACCTCCAATAAACCATCATCCAAACTAGGGGCAAACTTCGGTCACCTACCTCGTTTGCTTATGAATCCCACTTTGTACACCTCAAACTAGGGGCAAAACTCCGTTTGCCTAACGCAATCCCTTCACATCAAGGGCGAGTTTTCAAGTTACCAAGTGGTCTTGAAAATTTTGAAATAGAGCATCTTTTACTCTAAAAGCTAAGGCACTAATTCAAAGTACTTCTTGGGAGAAGTAGAAAATTGACTAGATCACTAGGGAGGAATTTTCAAAAATCAAATTCATCAGCAAAGTGCTACCATGTTAAGATGAGGGGTGAACACCGAAAGAGAAATGGTACAACGTTTATGACAAAAGCACATCAAGTTTTGACAAGACGAGCTTGTTTCATTTCAGTGTCGAATGTGTCGCCTTCGCGCGTCGGTGTCTGTCAGTTTTTGAGTCTGTCATAGTCTTTTTCAGAAAAAGAGTCTGTCGTAGTCTCAAATGTATAAGTCAATAGTGACAAATAATAAAATTTTCAAATCAAGCTATAAAGAGCGTTCCAAGGATAATACAAGCAGAAGTACCAAACACCATTACTGCACCGGTTAAGGCGTCAGCATGAGAAGCGTCCAAACTTGGGAAAGATTTCATCCCTTTCCAAACTGCCAAAAGCTAATCATCTTTCTTCATGCAACATAAGTCCATGAGTGGCTGTTGATCTTTCATATTTGTTCATGCAATATAAGTCCATGAGTGACTGTTGATGATCTTCTTTCATCTTAGCAACATAAGTCCATGAGTGGCTGTTGATCTTTCATCTTTCTTCATGCAACGTAAGTCCATGAGTGGCTGTTGATGATCTTCCTTTCTCCTAGTAACATAAGTCCATGAGTGGCTGTTGATCTTTCATCTTTCTTCATGCAACATAAGTCCATGAGTGGCTGTTGATGATCTTCTTTCATCTTAGCAACATAAGTCCATGAGTGGCTGTTGATCTTTCATCTTTCTTCATGCAACATAAGTCCATGAGTGGCTGTTGATGATCTTCCTTTCTCCTAGCAACATAAGTCCATGAGTGGCTGTTGATCTTTCATCTTTGTTCATGCAACATAAGTCCATGAGTGGCTGTTGATGATCTTCTTTCATCCTAGCAACATAAGTCCATGAGTGGCTGTTGATCTTTCATATTTGTTCATGTAATATAAGTCCATGAGTGGCTGTTGATGATCTTCCTTTCTCCTAGCAACATAAGTCCATGAGTGGCTGTTGATCTTTCATCTTTCGTTCATGCAACATAAGTCCGTGAGTGGCTGTTGATGATCTTCTTTCATCCTAGCAACATAAGTCCATGAGTGGCTGTTGATGATCTTCTTTCATCCTAGCAACATAAGTCCATGAGTGGCTGTTGATGATCTTCTTTCATCCTAGCAACATAAGTCCATGAGTGATTGTCGATCACCCTCCTCTTTCAATAATCAAAACCTTAACTGCCGCGGACCATCTCTGTATCCCTCATCACAAATAGAATGATACCTTTACTCCCATTTAATGGATGTATTTCCTTCTTCCTAGTAGAGTACATCATCCTCCGAGGACAGAAACAGACAGATACAAGCTCCCGGAGGCCCTGACCGGCCCTCTTGGATTGAGCGCCGAAAGATTTGATCAGCCGTGAGAGATTCAGAGATGGGTCCTGGTTCCCCGATCAAGGAAAAAGAGATTCTCCAAGAACCCTACATCATCCTCCGAGGACAGAAACAGAAAGATACCAGCTCTCGGAGGCCCCGACCGGCCCTCTTGGATTGAGCGCCGAAGGATTTGATCAACCGTGAGAGATTCAGAGATGGGTCCTGGTTCCCGATCAAGAAAAGAGATTCTCCAAAAACCTTACATCATCCTCCGAGGACAAAAATAGAAAGATACCAGCTCCCGGAGGCCCCGACCGGCCCTCTTGGATTGAGCGCCGAAAGATTTGATCAGCCGTGAGAGATTCAGAGATGGGTCCTGGTTCCTCGATCAAGGAAAATGAGATTCTCCAAGAACCCTACATCATCCTCCAAGGACAGAAACAGAAAGATACCAGCTCCCGGAGGCCCCGACCAGCCCTCTTGGATTGAGCGCCGAAGGACTTGATCAGCCGTGAGAGATTCAGAGATGGGTCCTGGTTCCCCGATCAAGAAAAGAGAGATTCTTCAAGAACCCCGCGTCACCCCCGAGGACAGGAACCGAAAGATACTAATTCCCACTACCCCCAGCAGAAAGTAGCAGAAGAGGAACCGACTCCCAAAAATCAGCCATCAGGAACAATCAAGGCATCGCCCACATGAAGCACAGTCCTTCCACGGCTCCGTGTCTCCCGTCTATCATGAGTTTCCTCATCTATCCCTTTTCATCACAAAATCCCTCGGTCACCTTTTGTCTTTTTTAGACAACGCGCACCTGATCCACCTCACTCGTTTGTAACACACACTTTCCAAGTTCTAGAAGTTTGCCCCTAGACCCAGAGTCTTCTAAACCTTGATGTCCTCATCCGAGTCATCCACTACATCACAGTCACGAACACTAGCACAACACCAGCCCACTCGGAGTGGCACATCCCACGGCACCTGCTCATACTAGGATCAGAATACTAGACACGATAGGACTCGGGACACAATTCATATAACATCCATGCATTGCATATTATCCTCATATAGCATAGCATCCGCCTGATTGTTGCCTATGTGCATGTGTGATTTATTCCTTTGTGCCCTGAACTACGTCCTGGTCTGATTCCCCTTGGGATACGTAGGCAGCTCATGTGGAGCACGACCAGCACTAACCTCAGCATCCTTGCATCTTTTGCAACGCTTTTTATCCTAAATCTATAGCCTCCAAAAAGTCCTGTCACTTCAAAGCTTTGGCACTCGCTTGCGACATGCGTTGCTTCGCAAGTTCATGCCAAAGAGGGGCAAACTGTAGACACCACATTTTGTCGGCTATCAGATTTAGGTGACCCATAGCTTGGTGGTTCACAATGATCGAAAAAAAAAGACTCAAAAGGACTCTCGGAAGTCAGTTCTATCTCTCAGAATGCTCAGAATGACCAAAATGCCCCTAAAAGCCCAAAAAACTCCCAGATTTGGTCCCAAAGTTCTGAAAACATGCTACGTCGTAAGGAAAGCGATAAAACGAGTTTTTAAGAGAAATCAGATGAAATCGTCAGCTCCCAGAGACCCCCGAAAGTCCCGGAAGTTTCCAAAAAGTCCCCGTTGACCGGTTTGACCAGGTTTGACCAAGGTTTGACCAGGTTCGACAAAGTTTGACCAAAATCGTCCGAATTCACCGAAATCATTTTAAATCATGAGAAAAGTGTTAAAACAAGTTCCAAATAAAAATCGAGCGAAAACATCAGCTCCCGGGAACTCCCGGAGGTTTCTAGAACTTCCCGGGAATCCCAGGTTTGACCAGTTTGACCAAAATTTGACTTTGGAACCGGGGCACCAAAACAATTTTCAAACATTTTTTATGGATACTAGAGGTCAATAGCTTTCCAACGGTATATCGCACATAATTTCTGGATTTAAAACGAATTTATTATAAATTTCCAAAGGCGAAAAAGGCGATCAAATTGGCTTTTATCGCAAATACCGCAAAACTTTTCAAAGTGACTTATCCCCGAACTATTTTTTTATGTAAAGTAGACTCCAATACCTTTCCAACGGTATATCACAACCTCAGTTTGGAGTTCATACGCATTTTTTGTGAATTTCGGACGAAATAGGGCCTTTTCGCGAATACCGGAACCTCTGGGGGCCTAAACGTAAATTTCTGGGCGTCTGAGGAGCAGTGCTGCCGCGGCACTGGCCCACTGCCGCCGCGGCACTGGCCCAGTGCCGCCGCGGCACTCAACCCTCGCAGAGTCCATTTTTGTAATTTGTTTTGGGGGGTTTAATTTGATTAATTGAAAGTCAAAACGACATAGTTTTGTGTTCACAGTTGTTTGGGACCAATGGGAGTACTTCTAAAACCCCAAAATCACCCCAAATTGGCCTATATAAACCCCCCATTGCTCTTCATTTTGAGGGGGCCAAGTGCAAAGCTTGAAAAGTTGTAGAGAAAAAGAGAGATAGAGATAGGTTTAGAAGAGAGAAAGGGAGCTTCTCCCATTGATTTTCCATAAGAAAGTGAGTTTTATTCTTGTTTTCTTCCATCATCTTTCTATATACTTCACATTCAAAGTCCACTCCAACCCTCATTCTTGAGCATTCATGAGATAGGAAGCTACTTCCATGTCCAAATGTCAAAATCTATGAGTGAAACACCAAGCTACAAGTCCAAAATCACATTGATTATCATCTATTGATTTCTATTTACTTGCTTGTTTATATATATGTTCATCCCTTCTTACCTCATTTCTTTTTCTTTTCTTTATTTACTTACTAGTTCATCATCATCTAAGTGATGACATGAAGTTTGGGGTGAGTGAATCCTCATGGATAGTAGCTCTTGACCTCAAAAACATGTTTGATAGATGATGATCATAACCTCAATACTTCCAAGGTATTCTTGGAATGTATTGAAGTTATGTTCAAAAATAAAATAAATCTCTCCAACAATTTTGGAGGTTCTTAATGATGAGTTTGATGTTGGTATTCTAAGTGGCTATAATCCTTATTGAGTGTTGAAAATATGTTTTCAAAACATCTATTTCAAAACCCCTCTCAATCCCTCTCATTTGGTTTCAAGAAACAAAACTTTGTTTTCCCTAAAATATCCAAAACAATGATCCAAAACAGTGAGCTGTTCAGATTCAAAGATTTGTTTTGAATTAAATACTCGAGTTATGATGATGAAACAACTTGGAAAATCTTCCTAATACATCATAGTTTGTCCCCAATTTTTTCCATCAATTATAGAGATGTGAAAGTATTTGTTTTGGATGTGAGAAGTTCATATTCATAATCTGCCTCTGTTCTCACAGAATGTTCACCCAACTTCTTGCACTTATTCTGGATATTTTCATCACTGTACATATATCTTTTCTATTTTTTTTTATAAAACTTGGGTGTCTTAGGAAACTTTTGGTATATAATGGGTCATCATAAACCTTTTCTTTGATTTATGAAAAATCATACAAAATCAGTCAACAGTGCAGCTTTTGTTTCTGAGTCATGTGTACATTCTGATTTATTTCTTTTAATCTGTGATAGCTATTGATGTTTGGCTTTTTGGGTTATTTTCTAGACACAATAAGGATGATCTCTGATTTTTCTTACATTTTTCTAGGCACGTGTGACCTCCCATTATAATGTTACAAAGTAATACATGCAGTCTGTCCACTATTCACAGCAAGCACATTTCAACTTTCATTCTTTGATTTGATGCTCATATGCATTCCAAATTAGCTCATATCTTAGGAAGTAGTTCATACTACATTTGCATATATCCCATGTTGATTTAATCCATTCATTCATGCACATTTTAGACTTCTAAGTCATTTTAGAAATCCATGTACACAAAACACACTACAACCTTTGCACATTTTTAGGTACATACAATACATTCATGCAAGATTTGGGATTTTTTGTAACTCTTAATCTAAGAAGATTATAAGGAATGAACTTGATCACACGTTCATGCTTCCCCTCGATCTAATCATCCTTTCTCATCCGTCCCGGGGATTGAGAGATCTTCTTTTCTCAAAGATTAACATGCATCACACTAGCTTGCTAAGCATATTTTGATTTCTTTGTCTATTTGTTTCAAGAACAATTCATATCCCCTTTAGATTAAGGAAACCTAATTACTCGATACATGATTAGACGATTTTTCCTAGGTTGATTTGTGTGATCTTTCACTTTACATTGCATGATATTTGACTTAGATCTTACCTTTAGATCTTCCATTTTCAAGTTTCTTATGTGATGTAATATACTATCATAGTATTACTTGTTGAACCAAACATAGTATAAGATGATTATTTGGATGCTAATTGAGGCCCGTCGAAAGACGGGGCGAGTTGAGGGTGTTTTAGTCGTGACAAAGGCTCCTTCCTCTCTCGTACCAAAACCCCGAACCAAGTTCTTTGGTTATGAAGGGCCGGTGCCCTTATCCGCTTGGGTGAGTCAAAATTAGGTTTCTTGGTTCCTTAAAGACCAAGTGGCGACTGTGTATCTGTTTTCAACAGACCTTTTCTTTTCCTTGATTCAAATCAATTTCAAAGCAATCTCGAACAAGAGAAGTGGTCCGATTCCGCGTGTCCACACCCGCATAGTTCAATTGCCAAGTTTTCTGCATAGACTCTATAAGCTTGAAGCACATAATGGCATAAACTAGCATGAACAACTATTTAATTAACACCTCGCCCTTCTGCTTGAGATAACTACCTGTGTTTCCGACCTTAATTATATTGAGCTCTATTTCCCTGGTATACTCCATCAGCTACTTAAGTTATCTAATCTGAACAAATCAAGCATTTGCTTCCCCACAACATGTCAATGCATTCAAATTAGCATTCTAAAAAATGGCCTAGGCAGTGCCTAGCCGCCTAATCGCCCAGGAGATTAGACGGGTCTTCTCTAAATTGTTGACATTTGTGTTTGGATTGTTAGTAAATAGTAATTTAGTTTAGTAAGCACTTATTTTTTCTATTGTTGCTAAATACTACGGGCAAGGGGGTCGAGGCCTCTCTAGTCATTAATTCTCAGTGAATATGGTCACGCTACCTTTTTGCTAAAAAGTAAAAAATGTAGAAAAAAAATATAAAACAAATAAAAAAAAAAGTTGCTCATACTTGTCTTATTGTAGTTTCAAGGTTACAGGCATCCAGCTAATCAAGGTTCCACTTCCACTTGTAGCTATTTTTTTGTAGCTCTCGTGGATTGGAGAATCTTTGGTGAAGCTTTATTTGTTTATACGCCTATACACGGACATGAGTCTCTCAATCTCTCGGTACATCTCTATCTCTCCTAATATATAGTTGCTTTTGTTCTTTAAGGCCTTAGGATAGTGAGGCTATGTATATCATACAAGCTTTAATAAACTAAAGGCTTAGGACAGTGAGGCTGTGTATATATCTTACAAGCTTTAATAAACTGGAGCCTTAGGATAGCGAGGTTATGTATATATCATATTTGTACACACACACACACACACACACACACACACACACACACACATGCGTATATAACTAGCGTTGACCCATGCTATGCATGGGATTCTTTAAAAAAAAAAATTTAAATGTAATTAGTCATCCAAAAAAAAATATACCAAAATGGTTTGAGAGTTGTACCACTTAATATTCGTCTCACAAAGAACCAATTTTAGAAGAGATTGTACAAAATACTTGTTAGTGTATAACTCCACTTCTGCACTTCACAAAAAATTGAATTTGACTAACGACATAAGTATTTATTTTATAATTGTTAACATTCTTTTTCTTTTTCATTTTTTCTTTTAATTATGTTTTAAATATTAGGGAGTTAGAAGCAGTGAACATAAGATATTGTTTTAAGTCATGGGCCCTATCGTGGACCCATTTTCTTCATGTGACAAAACTATGAAAATTGGTAATGACAATTCGATACCGCAATACCCATTTGAAACCCATTTTTCAATAAGAAAGCACCCTTTTTTTTATTTCCTATTGGATTGTTTCTTCTTCATGTGGTTAACACCCATTTGAATTGTCGATTTATATAATTTTGATTATTACATAGTCATATTATTATTAAAACGTGCAAACAGCAAACCAAATTGAGGTCATTTGTGTTGAATGTGAGCACCTACATACTTTAAAACAAATAAAAATAAACAACCGAGTTCTGGATATTAAACGATTAACATGTTACACACCTACAAAATGAAAATAAACAACCGAGTTCTGGATATTAAATGACTAACATGTTACACACATACAAAATGAAAATTTCAAGTTGGAGTAAAATTTTAGATAAATTTTTAGGCTCATTTTATTGTAATATAAAAATAGAAATCTTGAACATTTAAGGAGGTCGATAACTTGTTAGACCAAATTATTCTAATAACTTAATAATTCTTCAACTTTGTAACTATGGCATTAGCTGTACATAGATATAGTGGTAATTAAGTTGTAATTTTTTTTTCCAACCCTCTGTCAAACACTAATTTTATGAGATTGATGACAATCCCAAGTAGTACTACTAGACCAGTCTTTCTTTCTCCATCCCCCCGTGTAGATAACATGTATTTTTCTTCTTCCATTTTGTTTTACAAATGCAAATTTGGAAATAGAAAAAACAGAGAAAGGCATTTTAATTACTAACTTTGTTGCATACTTTATTAATGATTCTAAACTTGTACTACCTGGTAGTTTAGTTCTTCCACAATCTGCCATTTGGAGACCAAGACTTAAGTACTGACTTGCATACATTTTGGTTTTGATACCATGACAAGGCATGTTATGTTAACACACCTATTTGTATATAGGTTTAATAAAATAAAATAAAAAAGAGAAAAAAAGAAAACAATGCCAGTTGGAGAAGAAAGTTAGAGGATAAGATAGATATAATTGTTTAAGATTATAGTAATAAGGGACACTCTGTATTTGAAAATTGTTAGAACCATATGCCAATTAATTGTGGTCCCATATGAATCACGGGATACTTGGGGGTGTCCTTGTCTTGAAAAACAGTAATATTAATATGAAAGAAGCTGTAACAAAATTAATAGATATGAGACAAGATTATGATTTCTGTATGTATTTTTTATTTGTATACATAGAAGAAATATTTGAAATGTTAAAAAGAAAATTATTATACCTTGGTGGTTTGAATATTATAATGTTTTCTAACTCAAAGTGAGGGAGATAAAAGCCCATACTATTGAATTATAGACATAGCAATTTGTTCTCTCTCTCTCTCTCTCTCTCTCTCTCTCTCTCTCTCTCTCTCTCTCTCTCTCTCTCTCTCTCTCAGGGTTGCTACCCCTAACCCCGCACACTCGGCCTCTGTCCGGTGCAACTTCCCAATTTCATCAATGCCAAGTCCCCCAACTTTGAATTTTCGCATCCGCCCTTGCCCAAAACTCTGACATGGTGTAACATTTCATACCCGTAGCAGTTCATGTTTGAGGAGAAAAAGATATGCATCAATACCCTAACTTGTTCTATTATCATGGTAACAAATTTGAGTTTACAAAGGGGAGAATTAAATGAGAAACAAGCAAGCCACGATTAATGGCTTTCTCGGGAGATAAAATTTTTTCCCAGGTTCTTGCCTCAGTTGAATACCCAAAAAGTATCCCATAAATCTGAGATCAGTCACCTCAAATTCTATCATCATGGCTTTCTTGAAATCTTCAATCATTTTTAAGTTTGTTCCCATGTGTATCAAATCATCTACATAGAGACATATTACTAGAAAGTCATGCATACCTTGTGTCTTCACATAAAGTGAAGGTTCATTTAGGCTCTTTTCAAATCCATGTAGCTGAAAATATTTGTCAATTTTACTGTTCCACGCCCGTGGTGCTTGCTTGAGCCCATAAAAAGCTTTTCGAAGTCAATAGACCTTGCTTTCATGTCCCTTTTCTATGTAACCTGGTGGCTGATCAACATAGACTTCTTCCTGAATTTCTCCATTAAAAAATGCTGACTTAACATCCAGCTAATAGACCTGCAACTTCAGTTGTACTGCCAGAGCCAAAACAGTCCTTATGGTTTCCATTTGCGCCACTGGAGCAAATGTCTCTGTGAAGTCAATTCCAAGCTGCTGTGAGTATTCTTTTGCCACCGATCCTACTTTACATTTTTGGATTGAACCATTATCATTGTATTTTATTTTGTAAACCCATTTCAACCCAATAATTTCTTTGTCTTTCGGTCTTTCCACCAACTCCCATGTTTGGGTTTTCTCAATCATTTTCATTTCCTCGTTCATGGCCTACCTCCAAACATTCTCTTGAGCAGCTTCTTCATAATGTTGTGGCTCACAAGCAATGTAATAAACATTACAACACTCGTAGATTTCTTGCAAAGAACGAACTTTCTTGGGAGGAGATGAATCTGGTGGTGAGCTTGAGCTTGAACCTGATCAGTGAAACAAAGATGTGGTTGTAATCTAAAAAAAATAAAAGAAAATTGACATTTACAATGTCTAAGACAGAAAAGTCCGAGAATGCATAGATTGAAAATTCTAATTTCTAAAAGCTAAATTGATGATACTGAGCAAGCTCATAAGTTGTTGGATTGCTACACATTTCCTAATCTCGACAAAAAAGATTAAATTCTAATCTAGAATAGGTGGTGACTCAAACAAGCAAGTTTGATGACACTTCGACTAATGCAGTTACTCCTATCTTTCAGTTGTTGGTAGTTATTATTATTATTATTATTATTATTATTATTTTTTATTTCCGCATAACTCTTCTTAATTACAGTAGAAGAAGCTTTTGGCCAAACTGCCAAAGCTCAGATCTTCATTATCTAACACATGCATAATATTAATATAGGTCTTACTCGAAGATGTTTGAGAGCAAAATCATTAAAACAAATGAAATATTAGGGAGATCGAGTACGTACAAACAACTAGTCTCTCGATCTATTGGATTTTGCAATTAAAGATGAGTTTCACGGACGTAGGCACATCATCAAGTGACCTTAATAGTTTTAGATAAAACTTTGTAGACGTATCTACGTATGTACGTACCATTATATGTATAGAAATCTCGAGATCGAGAGGGAAAATGAAGAATCATGTCCATATGTTAAAATAAAAGGCAAAGGTAGGTGGTGTTCTTCATGCTTGGTAATAAACACCGCATTGAGGAGGAGCATGTCAAAGGCCCACTTTCTTTGTATTTGTTTGGAACTGTCAACAACACAAAACCTTTTTTACCTATATATATATATGCACACTTCATAGTAAACTCCATGTAAGTTTTTGTTACTTGACTAGTTCCTTCAGTGTGCGTGCAGCAGTGTGCGTGCAGCCTGTGTGCTGCTGGTGTGCTAGGCTAATGCGCCTGAGCTGCTAGCTTGTACAACCTGTGCTGCATGTTCAGCTGGGCAGTGTGTTGCATGTGCAACTGGGCAGTGTGCTGCCTTGCCTGTGCTGCGGCTGTGGGCTGCTGCTATGTGCAGCTATGTGCTGAAATCTGCAGAAGTACATCAGGAACACAGCATGGGAACACACCTCTGCAGCTATGTACTTACTAATTTCTTTTTCACGAATAAGAAATTAGATATGGTTAAGGATTGGTTTGATCAGGTAATTTACTGTCCATGACTATGTAAATCTGTTACGTACTGGAAACAATGAATCCATTACGAGCTAACTATACCTAAAAAAGAAAAAGAAAAAGAAATAGTTTATAATTAAAACCTTCCTATCTTCAAATTGAAGAAAATCATTTTTTATTTTTCTTTTCTTTTCGTTTCTTTTTTACATATGGTTCAAACTCTTGACCGGATGAGGAGTACTATAGGCAATATGCCTGCTACCCTTTTCCATGCAGGCTGAACTCTATAATCTCTTAAAATTTTATGGTTGGTGCTATCTAAATTGGCCATTTATTCTCCTACAATATTTATTCTTATTCCACTTTCACCTTCAGCTATCTAGCTAATCAAACATTTTGTATGTCAGTATGCTCAAAACACTTTAAAGGTACCAAAAATGTAACTATGGAACTATGGATGCTGATCAATCAGCCAAGCAGATTGAGGTTATTTAGTTTCTTATTATGGTTTCCTCTTCTTTTATTATTATTATTATTGTTTTTTATATAGTATTTTTCACAAACCCTTTCATTGTCTACTTGTCATGTATGTTCTATATATAGCAAAGCAGCTATCGGGAGTACCTACAATTGAAATCTAGACACGAGACACTACAAAAATATCAAAGGTAATTAGCCTTGATGAAAGCAATCCAATTTATGTTTCTCAGAAGGTTGATTTCATACTTTGGTATACATGTAACTATGCAAGATTATGAGTTATTGACCTTGATATTATATGTTTTCGAGACACCTACTTTTAGAGGATCTAGGACCACTAAATATGGAGTCAAAAGACAAAAAGAGAAATACAAAGAAAAGGAAATAAATATGTCCTTGTTCTTTATCATTTTCAGCAAAATCTATAAAATCAAAAAGTAGTAGATAAGCAAGTTTAAACTTAGTTAAGTTTAAGTTAATGTGATGTGACTTTGAATCTAGCTCAACTTTTGTAGGTTGTTCTCATCATTCTCATCATCATCTCTCTCTCTAAAATTATTTTATAGTCAAGTTTTGGGAAACGTAGTCACTTAGGCTTGAAAAAACGTAGATTTGGGGGTTTTGAGTAGTGAATCGGTAAACCGCTTGACCAAACGCCATGAAACCTTACACGCACCACAAACATGCCTAAATAAACTTGCAGGAACTAACGGAATGCATAACATATCATAGGGATAGGGATGCAGGATTAGCTATTTCATTCAATACTAATGCCTGATGTTAGGTTTGTCTCGAATCTACCCTTCCTAGTTTTAGAAAAGCTCAGTTATAAAAAAAGGAAGAAAGTTTTGGTACATGAAAGAAAAAAATACTCATTTTTCTTACGTCTAGAAGCCATTTTTGGGGCATCAGTAAACATTGAACTGACAATCATAGGGATAGGGATGCAGGATTAGCTATTTCATTCAATACTAATGTCTGATGTTAGGTTTGTCTCGAATCTACCCTTCCTAGCACCTGCATAAGCTAGACCATTCCCTTGGTATTTTTTATTCACTTTTCCAATTAATCCATGATCACTAGTTCTATCTCATGCCCTCTCCAATTAATCAGTCTAATGAAATATTGTTCTAATTCTTAGGCCATATATTCCCAATATTATGGAATAAAGAAGCTAAATTTGGATACTTATCATTGGCATAGAACTAACTTCATTATTTAATTTACAAATTATTGTGTTGATACAGCCTATTGATTGTCCCGTTATATTTTTGTTTGTGCTGAGTGACCTATGTAAAACACTTGAAATAATTTGTTTGTCTTTCATGTTTAGATATGACCTTATGTCAATGTCGGTGCTATAATAATCCCTAAATTTATGTTGAATGGAAGTGCATTTGGAGATTTATGCCTCTTGTAATTTACATTGTATGACAGGTTTACGGAGAGGAGGAATGGTCATTTGGGTACTGTGAACAAGGTACTGGAGTTTTTAGTTACCCTTTTAGTAAGAATCCTATGTACTCATATCGTGAACGCATAGTCCTTAGAGAAACAAACTTTTCTATCTTCAAGGTCAATCAGATCCTGAGAGAACTTAGTAGAGAGTGGCCCGGATACTCGTATGACTTGTTATCTAAAAACTGCAATCACTTCTGTGATGAGTACTGTGATAGGCTTGGCGTTCCTAAACTTCCTGGTAGTGTCTACCTTGTATCAGATTTATTGGTAGTGACTAATTCATGAGGTCATGGTATCATCTGAGCCGTAAAACATAATGGTTTGGCTGGTGGCAGTCAGAAATTCAACTTTTGTTTCTCGTTTTTTTTATGTGTCTCATGTTATGGTATATACTTAAGTCAGATGTTTAGTGCTGACCTTGTTGGTGGAATTTCCTTGCAGGAATGCTTGGCCTGCTTTCCCTAGCTCAAGCGTCTCAGTTAGTTCAGGATTAGCTCGAGACATATACTCCTTGTGCACTTTTGTCTTTCCAATTCTCTCTCTCTCTCTCTCTCTCTCTCTCTCTCTCTCTCTCTCTCTCTCACTCTCTCTCTCTCTCTCTCTCTCTCTCTCTCTCTTTTCAATTTTCTGATCAGTATTTTAATGGTACAGATTCAGCCAGAAGGCGATTCTGTCAGAATGATGCTAAGAAAGGTACGCTCAGATTACGATGTCTCTCAAAAGCACACATCTAACAAATTAGTTTTGTTCATAACAAAATTATTAATACATAATAATAAATAAAAAAAAAAACCGAATATGAAGAGAAATATAGTAATGGTCACCCAAATACTTAGCAAGAGGGTAGTCAAAGATTGGAACGTTGTTCTCAGAAAGTAAAGAACCACTTCAACTAAATAAGACTAAATAACTATAAGCTTTACCAAAGTTAGTTAAACTAAACTCGTACACGGCCATTATTTTTATTGAGAAGCTCTCATTGTTATGGACTAAGGACTGAAATTAACAGGCTAAAATAGAAGAATGAAGATAGGAAAGTTTATGTGTGATTAACCATTTGGCTTTTGAAGTTAAAATGTATTTTACATCAACTTTTATCTCTCTTGAAGAATGCTATACATACCAAATTTTGAATCCCAACCAAAGGTTTTCCAAATGCTTTTTTAGTTATACCGTGTGGTATGATATTGAAGGTGTATTGGATCTCTTTATACCCTTACACACACACACACACACACACACACACACATATATATATTTGTGTGTGGCTAGTTTTGTTTAAAATTAGTTTAGAATTAATGGTTTGATAATATGACATTCGTTTCGGATCTATTAGGGTGTTGGCTATTTTTCTACATGTATTTCTATGTTGTGTAAAACTATTCACTTGCTTTAAAGAAACAAATAGCAATGAATCTAGTTATTAACTAACAACTATAAACACAACATTTTAACAGGTTAAGAAGACTACAATAGGCTGTGGCCTCGTAGTCATAGAGGAGCTTTCATCCTTGTCTTCTCTTTCAGAAGTAGGCCTAGCATTGAGAACACATCGAAAAAAGTAAGCTTCAATTTTCCCCGTCTCTTTTACTTGCATCTTTTCCTTACGAGTAATGCAATGCTTCCCAAAATTTTCATCCCAAATACATGTGAATTGTCTTGAATCAGTGCTTTTGATGGAGTACTTTATGAGACTTGCTAGGAGCTTGGTTTTAAATTAAATGTTTGAAGTTGCTTATCTACATTCTAGTTGTCACTATTTATAACATACTAACCTCATACCCATAGGTAAGGTATAAAAACTCCTTTGGGTTTCTTTTAGGACCACAACACAATTTCAGAATAAGTCTCAAAGGTAAGTCGCGGCAATAATATAAATTGGAGGAAAACGCTATTATGCAATTAGGGCTTTACTTGGTTTGTGGACATAGAAAACGAAAAAAAAAATTATGAAAAGAAAACAAGAAGGAAAGTATCTCCCTAAATTTAAATTTTTACTCATTTAGGCTTGAAAAGACTAAGTTTTGGAGGTTTTGAGGAGTGAAACGGTAAACCGCCGACCCGAGCGCCATAAAACTCAACTCACACCTCAAACACGTCTAAATAAAGTTGTAGGAACCAACGGAATGGAAAACGGGGATCCCGGTTCACATGTTATGCAAAAAAAAATATCTTTTTACTTACTAAGGCTTGAAAAAAACATAGTCACTTTTTATTTTCTTTTCGAAGCAAAAAGTAAACTCTTAATTCAAACAAAAATGTAAAGCTCCCTTTCTATTGGTTTGCTTGCTCACTTGCTAATTGAAGTCCTTAAGTTCCATTGATCAAGATTACCATTTTCAAAATTCTTTTATTCTCAAGCTCTAGATCTATTAGTTGGTCTTCTTTTGATAATATTCCTAAATACAAGATATTTGAATTGTTACTTCAAGTGTAATATAATATTAAAGATAGTTTATTTTAAAACCTTTTTTTTTTTTGTAATTCAGCAAATGGGTATGGCAGTTCCTTGGTGTAGATTTGTTTTTGTAGTTGTTTCATGTTCTTTTAGTTGGGTTTTATTCTCCTGTTTTTTGTTGGCACTGGGTTGCTGTGCGCGGGCTACTGGTGCGCGCAGGGGGGCTCTTGGGCAGCAACCTGGTGTGCGCGATCACTGTGCACACGAAATGTAGGACTCGAGAATTGTTCCAAAATAAGTGACAGAATGTATTCAACTTTGTTCTCTAACCAAACCGAAAGAAGAAAAAAATAACGCTAAAAGTATTCCAGAAAGCGTTCTTCTTTGGGACAAATACTAAAAGACTTTGAATGTAATTATGTACTTGAAACCCATAATGACATTACCCTATGTCAATGTCCATATCCATTATTCGGAGTTCATAGCTACAAATTGTGGATACAAGATTTTTGTTTTTATGTTATGTTTTTCCATTTTAGATATTTCATAGAACAAGCTAGTGCAAAGCTTTCCCTTCCTTCAACTACCTTAGTTGTACATTTAGACTATAGTCCATTACATGGCATACAAGAAAATACAACTGTGATATTGAATACTCACTCCATCTTCACACACTATGTAATCCCCTCTATGATATATCTGGCAACCCATGCAACTAGTTTAAGAACATCCAAAAAGAAAATATAACTAATTAAGTGAAGTCCTTATCATAGTATCTAAATAAGTTTGCTTAGATGGTATGTGTGGTCATTAGCTCTTCAACTTTGTGTTGTGCCCGCAAGCACGAGTAAGTACTAGTAATAGTATTTTGATGGCTAGAAATTCAACTTATAATTACTTTATATATCACATATTTTATGATCGTTCATTAACTTAAAAGATACTAATGCTCTCCATTAATTTCATGCAGATTGGGTGTGGATATGGTGGATCGGTAGATAGTCAGCTGTCGGCCACATCTTGTTACTTTTCTTATGTAGTCGAACAATTTGTTATGCAGTGAACAATGTATTTTTGTTAATCTTTAGTTTTTTTGTTAGGTACGTGAACAATTGACGATGTTAATTTTTGTTGCTTAACGAAGTTACTCCGAAACATTGTGACTTTGTATGTTTAATATGATTGTCTCTTTCGGTTTTAAAAATTATTGTGATAAACAGGAACGAACAGAATTATAGCATATTCAAATAATTTTATTTACTAGAATATAAAATAGCGACAAAATTATTTCGTCGCCATTGCATATGATGAAAATGAATTGGCGACGAAATTTTTTCGTCGCGAATGCAAGCAACCATTTTATATATTTGGCGACAAAATTATTTCGTCGCCATTGCATATGTTGAAAACGAATTAGCGACGAAATTTTTCGTCGCTAATACAAGTAAATGCTTTTATATGTTTGGCGACAAAATTATTTCGTCGCCATTGCATATGATGAAAATGAATTGGCGACGAAAAATATTCGTCGCAATTGCATATGATGAATTGGCGACGAAAATATTTCGTCGCTAATGCAAAATTACTACAAACTAAATGACTCATTGGCGACTAAAATTGTGATCAATAGCGACGAAATTATTTCGTCGCCATTTTTATCTATGGCGACGAAATATAAATTTCGTCGCCAGGGACCTTTGGCGACAAGGCAAAGGCGACGAAATTGGCGACGAAATTTTTTCGTCGCTAAAACCTTTAGCGACGAAAAATAGACTTTTGGCGACGAAATCAGTTTGTCGCCAAAGCACATTTTTGTTGTAGTGATTCATATTGTGAAATTTTGAGATTGTAATCGGAAGATCTCACATCAATCAACTAAATGAAAAGAAAAATTGACTGGCTTGGCAAAAGTGAAAAGGATCAATTCTCATAACTAAACAAAAAGAAAAAGAAAATAAAGGGAGATCGAAATCGAATCCTTTTCTTCAAAGCTAACATAAGTGGCTCATGTTTGAACTTCTTTGACAATTAGTTTGAGAAACCCTCATACCTTAACCTTTCAAGATGAACTATGCTCCTAATTCCTACCCGGGGATACGTAGGCAACCACATTGGTTCGATCGACACCATCATAATCAAACCAATTTCTTTCAAGACCTTCTCTTGAACTGCGCTCGACCTGATTCCCATTCGAGGATACGTAGGCAACCGCATCGATTCGATTGACACCATCATAATTTACCCCTCTTCTTTCAAGGTCCTGGCCTGAACTACTGGACCTGATCCCCGCTCTGGGGTACGTAGGCAGACTTTCAAAAAGAAATGAAGGATGGCTCGTTAGGTCAAAAATTCGAAAGGGCACATAGGCACAACTAGAGCTAAATCTAAAGTGAGCAATAAGAAAAGAGAGAAAAGAGCTCGCTAGGTCACTTCACTAGTGCCTAGGTAAAAGTTATGAGCATTTAAGAGATTAAAAGTCGTGGTCCTTACCTTAAGCCAAAAATCACCTTCCACACTAGGGGCAAACTTCGGCTAACAGCCTCATTTACCTGAATTTTATTAACTACCCTTCATACAAGGGGCAAACTTCGGTCACCTACCTCGTTTGTCCAGAACCTCCAAATGAACCACCATCCAAACTAGGGGTAAACTTCGGTCACCTACCTTGTTTGCCTATGAATTCCACTTCCTAAACCTCAAACTAGGGGCAAACGTTGTTTCCTAACACGATCCTTTCACATCAAAGGTGAGTATTCAAGTCACCAAGTTAAGGAATTAATTCAAAGTCCTTCTTGGGAGAAGTAGAGAATTGATTAGATCAATAGGGAAAATTTTAAAAAATCAAATTTATCAGCAAAGTGCTATCATATTAAGATGAGGAGTGAACATAAAAGATGAGCAGTACATCATTTATGATAGAGACATCGAATTATGCTAATTTGGGCACTTCGTGTCGTTATTTTTGTTGAGTCAATCCTTCTTTGGTTGAGTCAATAATAATCTAATCGAAACTATATCAGAGTTCAAGGTTCATGCAAACCAATCCAACTTTCCTTGTCATCGTTGTTCTTGTCAAGTCCATTTGTTCTAATGGTCTCAAATGAAAGTGATTCCTAATTATAAAACCTATGGATACAAGTAGAAGTTCCAAACACCATTACTGCACTTGTCAAGGTTGCAACATGATAAGTGTCCCAAGAATCTTGAGCATTAGTGGCAGTCATAAGTCAGTCCGTAAGATCCACTGGCAATCTTCTTCAAGTTCCCCAGCAACCAAACCAAAATTATGTCACAAATTTCCTTCATCCCTAGCGGATTTGCTCTATTCCCAGTGCAACCATCCCTTTCTCAGTAGAATCTTTTCATCCCCAACAATGTCATTCCCAGCAGAGTTAGTTCATCTCTAGAAAAGTTCCCTAAACAAATATGGTGTATCTCAATCAAAACCACATCCTCTCCTCAGAAGAAACCATTTTCATCCCAGAAAGGGTTGTCACCTTTCCCACATAATTAGTTCACTCCTAGCTGCATTGTCCCCAGAAGAGACTTTTTCTTCCAACAAATTCAATTCATCTTCATTACAGTCACTTACTCCATTGGCCCTCAAAAGAGTCATTTCATCCCTAGCAAATTTAGTTTTATCCCCAACAGGTTGATCGATTAGTACATCGTCAGTTCAATCCATGACAGTCACAATAGTTCACTATCGACTCATTATCTCGATTAGTACATCGCCAGTTCAATCCATGATAGTCACAGTAGTTAACTGTCGACTCATCATCTCAATTAGTACATCATCACTTCTTCTGATAACAATTAGTCTAATTATTGATCCAATCCATGACAGTCATAGTAGTTCACTTTCGACTCGTCACTTTAATTAGTGCATCATTAGTTCTTCTGATCACGGTTAGTCCAACCATTGGTCTAACCCATGTCAGTCATAGTAGTTCACTGTCTACTCGTCATCTTGATTTGTGCATCATCAATTCATTAATCATCATTAGTTTACCATCAGTCTCATTCAAAATATGTCGTGTTCATCGTTCTCATTCAAAATCTTGGGCTTTCATGTCCATTAATGGGGCTTCCGTGTCCGTCGCTTGACATCTCGGGCTTTCATGTCCATCACTTGACTTCTTAGGGCTTCTGTGTCTGACTCCTAATTTTCAGGGCTTCCATGTCTATCAGTTATCTATCAAACTTCATCTTCAATTAACGTTCTCTGGGACCCCACATCACACTTCCCAAAATTCAAAAATTTACTCCAAGACCCAGAGTCTTTAAACCTTGGTGTCCCTATCCGGGTCAATAACTGCATCACAGTTAGAAACACTAAAACAAAATAAGTCCACTTAGAGTGGCACACACCCCATAGTACCAGCTCATACTAGGATCAGAACACTTGACATGATAGGACTCAGGACACAATTCATATCACATCCATTCATTGTATATCATTCTCATAGTATAGTATCCCCCTAATTGTTGTGTATTTGCATGTGTTTGTTTCTTTGTGCCCCGAACTACGTCTTGGTCTGATTCTCCTTGGGATACGTAGACAGCTCACGCAGAGCGCGACCAGCACTGACCTCAGCATCATCTTTGCATCTTTTGCAATGATTTTATCCTAAATCAATAGCCTCCAAAAAGACCTGTCTCTTTAAAGCTTTCGCACTCGCTTGTGACATGCGTTGCCTCACAAGTTCATGCAATTAGGGGCAAATTATAAACACCCCATTTTGTCGGCTATCTAATTTAGGAGATCTATAGCTTGGTGGTTCACGATGATTAAAAAAGACTCAAAAAGGACTCCTAGAAGTTAGTGTTATCTCTCAAAATACTCAGAAAGTGGTACAAAAGACCGAAATGACCCTGAAAGCCCAAATACTCCAAATTTGGACCAAAAGTTCTGGAAACATGCTACGTCATAAGAAAAGTAAGAAAATGAGTTTTGAAGCAAAATCAAATGAAATTGTCAGCTCCCAGAGACCCTCAGAAGTCCCAAAAGTTCCCGGAAAGTCCTCGTTGACCGGTTTGACCCAAGTTTGAACGGTGTTTGACCGAAATCATCCAAATTTGCCAAAAAGTTTTGAGATCATTCTAGATTATGTGAAAAGTACTAAAATGAGTTTTAAAAGAAAATCAGACAAAAAATTCAACTCCCGGGAGCTCCTAGAGGTTCTTAGAACTTTTTGGAGGTCCCTAGTTTGACTAGTATGACCTAAAAGTTGACTCGGAGACCGGCGCACCACATTATTTTTCAAACATTTTTCATGGATACTAAAGATCAATAGATTTCCAATGGTATATCGCACATGATCTTTGGATTTAAAACGATTTTATTATAAATTTCTGAAGGTGAAAAAAGGTGATCAAATCAGCTTTTATAGCAAATACTGTAAAAATTTTCAAAGTGACCTATCTCTGAACTAATTTTTTTTTTTTATGAAAAGTAGACTCCATTGCCTTTCCAATAGTAAATCATAAGCTCAATTTGGAGTTCGTACGCATTTTCTGTGAATTTTGGACGAAATAGGCCTATTTGCGAGCATCGAAACCTCTGGGGGCCTAAATGTAATTTTTTGGGCTTCTGAGATGCGCTGCCGCGGTGACACTAGGCCACAACTATGGCGGCACATAGCCAGTGCTACGGCGGCACTAAACCCCTGACAAATCCATTTTTGCATTTTATTTTGCAGGTCCAAATTGAATAATTGGAAGTCAAAACGACGTAGTTTCTTGTTCACAGATGTTTGGGGCCAATGGGAGCACTTTCTAAATCCCAAAACCACCCCCATTTGCTCTTCATTTTAGGGGAGTCAAGTGCAGAGTCATAGAAAGTTGTACAGAGAAAGAGAGATAGAGTTAGAATTAGAAGTGAGAAAGGAGCTTCCTCCTACTATTTTTCTATGAGAAAGTGAGTTCTAATCTTATTTTCTTCCATCACCTCTCTTATACTTCATGTTCAAATCCTCCCCAATCACCATTTATAAGCAATCTTGAGTTAGGAATCTACTTCCATGTCCAAATGTCACCACATTTGAGTAAAATGCCAAGCTACAAGTCCAATATCTCAATGATTATCAACTATTGATTGCTAATTACTTGCTTGTTTATACATGTTCAACTCTTCTTACCTCATTTATTTTTTATTTTTCTTTGATTACTTACATGTTTGTCATTATCTAGATGACATGTTGTTTGAGGAGAGATAATCCTTATGGATAGTAGCTATTGAAGTAATATTTTCAAACAAAACTATGTTTGTACAAGTAATATTGGGAGTTCTTCATGATGAGTTTGATGTTGGTCTACTAAGTAGTTATAATCTTCTTTTGGTGTTGGAAATGTGCTTTTAAAACCTCTATTTCAAAACTCTTCTAAAACCCCAACATTTGGATTCTAAGAAAATAAACTTTGTTTTCTCAAAATCCTCAAAATAGTGAGTTATCTAGCTTTAAAATGACATTCTGACTTCAATACCCAAAGCATGATTATGAGACCACTTGTAAAGTCTTCCTAACTCATTATTGAATATCCCTAATTTTTGGTTTGATTTAAAAACACTTGGAAGTGTCCCATTTTGACCCAAACATTCCTTCCAGACATTTTGTGTTTTCTGCCACAGCAGTTTGGTTGACTTTCAACTTGTTTTTTAGAAAACTTTTACAAAGAGGGTGATCCCAACTCATTTTTCCCTTAAACTTCATTGTCTTAGGGAATTTTTTGTATAATATGGGCCTCCAAATGTTTTGTTTTCATTTTCTAACATTTTTTTACATTTCAGTCGACAGTGCAAACCCTGTTTCTGAGCAACCTCTCTTGTTTATATGATTTCTCTCAATCTATAAATTCAATAGTGATTTGGATTTTTGGTGTGAGTTCTAGACACAATAATGATGATCTCCATAAAATATCATGAATTAAAAACATTTCTAAGCTCACCTTTCCATTTTTACAAAATCAGCTCAGTGTTCTGTCCACTATTCACAGCAAGCATGTTTTAAATTTAACTCTTTGATTAGATGTTTACATGCATCCCAAATTAGCTCATCTCTTAGGAAGTGGTTCATACTACATTTGTACACATCCTATAATAATTTTCTCCATGCATTCATACATACTTTTGAATTCTAAATCACTTTAGCAAATCCTTGAACAGAAACACACTACAACCTTTGCTCATTCTAGGATCATACATTGCATCCGTACAAGATTTAGAGTTTTGATGACTCTTAATCTAAGAAGATTATAAGGAATGAACTTGATCACATGTTCATGCTCCCCCGATCTAATCTTCCTTTCTCATCCATCTCGGGGATTGAGAGATCTTCTTTTCTCAAAGATTAACATGCATCATACTAGCTTGCTAAGCATATTTTTTATTTCTTTGACTATTTGTTTCAAGAACAATTCCTTTTCCCCTTTAGATTAGGAAAATTTGATTACTTGATATGTGATTAGACAATTTTTCCTAGGTTTGTTTGTGTGATCTTTCACTTTCGTATTGTGTGATATTTGGCTTAGATCTTATGAATGATATCTTATCTTTTGATCTTCCATTTCAAGACTCTTATGGAATGTAATATACCTATCATAAATATTAACTGTCGAACCAAACATAGTATAAGATGATTATTTGGATGCTAATTGAGGCCCGTCGAGAGACGGGGCGAGTTGAGGGTGTTTTAGTCGTTACAAAGGCTCCTTCCTCTCTCGTACCAAAACCTCGAGTCAAGTTATTTGGTTAAGTCAAAATTAGGTTTCTTAGTTCCTTAAAGACCAAGTGGAGACTATTCATCTATTTTCAACAGACCTTTCTTTCTTCTTTTCTTTAAAACTATATTTCAAAGGAAAATCAATTCTGAAACCCCGAGAAAGCACTGGGGAGTGGGATCCCGGGAGGCCGCGTGTCCACACCTGCATTATAGAGATATTGCATCCATTTTCGATGGCATTAGTCGACTGAAAGGGGGGGGGGTATCAATCGACTGAACTCTGCATGAAAACACCACATTCTACATGCATAGTGCCGAGTCGACCGAACAAGCACCAATCGACTGAGAATTTGATGCACCAGTCGACAGGGTCTCCGATACAGTCGATTGGACGAGGCCTTTGGAATTTCTTAACTTATTGCTTTTGATCTCCAGTCGACCGGAGGCCCAATTCAGTCGACTGGACCTCTATTTTTTTTTCAAAGTGAATTCTTTTGGACATGTGTCAATTGGAAAAAACTTTTATAACTCTGATTTTAAAGGATTGTACTTTTGTTTTTCTACTGCTATTTCTACTTTAATGGAAATTAGATGAGCCTTGGTGGTGTGCCATATGTCCTATTTCCACGCGTAGCAAGATGGGTCGTGACAACATTCCCCCCATAAATGTCTATATGCTTGATGAATCCCTAAAAGAGAGTTAGAGATGGAAAGATGCATATATATATGCACACATATATATATACACACATACCGATTATATATATACATAAACACTCACACACTCTGGAAGATGAGAGAGAAGAAAATAAGAGACAGAAGAAGAAAGGAATAAGTAGAAAGAGAAAGAGAATGAAAAAGGGTAAGAAGAGAGAGAGGAAGAGAGCTCACTAAGAACCTCGAGCACCACTGACGACAACCGACGTCACCGAACCTCACCGGTGAGTGTCTAAACTCATGAGTAACCTTAAATGTGTTGTATATATGTGTTTTGATAAGAAATAATGGACCCTGAATGTTTGCAGAGAGTCCAGTTCATTTATGGGAAGAAGACGACTTCCTAATCGATTGAAACAGGACCCAATAGATTGGACTTTATTTCAATTGATTGAAATAGGACTCAATCGATTGGAGGTCGATCCCACAGAGAAGGTGATAAACAAGCTACTTAGATTAAACTCAAAGAAAATAAAAATTCACTGTTTAAAGAAAGGTGTAGAACAGGAAGTTCCACAATTAACAACTATTAAAATTAAAGCAACTAAATTAAGCTAATGATTAACTAATTAACTAAAATGATATTTTAAAATGGTTTTTCTTTATGAAAGGGGAACGTTGGGATTACACGAATCCACAGTGACCTTGCCATCTACCATGCAGTTATATTTAAGCTCTATGGAGTACGTCTCTCTACAGTATTCCGTATTTTCTAAAGATAAAGATTCAGCAGTCCTTTCGTGACCGGGACTACATCACCACAATTGATTTCAAAACACATGAAGGCGGTTTAAAACAATTATTAGGACTTGTACTCTAAATTATGTTAGCATTCAAAGTGGTTTGCAAAAGTTATTGAAGAAATATGCCTTAAGGCTTAAAGTTAAGAAACTGTTTTGACAAACTGAGCATATGGGGATAGTTTGATAACAAATCTTGAAAATAGAAAGTCTAGGAATACTGCAAAGGATCAACCCAAGAATCTGAAGGTTCAATCGATCGACACTCTTTCGATCAATCAAACATCGTCATCTCTCAATCGATCGAACTGTATTCGATCGCTTGACTGTATCTCTGTTTCGATCGATCGAACTAACTTCGATCGATTGAACGCAGGTTTTATACTACTGCATGGCAGAGGCTAGAGATCACTTTCATCATGATCTCCCAACTCTGGGACTACTCAGACATGGTCTGGAGTATCTCATATTAGTTTTTAACGTGAAAGTTCATTGGTTGCATTTGGTTGTGATTCTAACATAAAAGTTATGAAAACTATGGATTATAATGAAACTAACGTATAGAACTACAACTATGACAGTTTATGCCACGAGATTGAACTATAAAGTTGTAAATAATGATAATACGAAACCTAAAACGCAAGAACACTTGTATTAAAGCCAAAATCACCAAAAAAAAAAACCAAGCAATATCAAAGTTTGATCCTATAAAACCAAAATAAACTCTTATTGCTCTCTAAAAACTGTCAAACAAAATGTTGGGCGTCCTTCTGGACGTGTTTCGAACCACTATTTATACTCAAACCTATAGCTAGGGTTGATTACAATATTTTTGCTACATGCGCATAAGTTCAGATAAAAGCATGTTCGATCGATCAAACATTACTCAATCGCTTGAGCTGTGAATTACTCGAGCTCTTGAACTGGAGTCAATCAATCGAACTCTTGATCGCTTGAACCTCCTTCGATCGCTCGAACTCCACTTTTCTTCTCTGAATTGCCTTGCTTATAATCAAGCTTTCCCCTTATCTTGTTATTCATTTCTGCACACAGTAGAACAGTGATCTACACAAATACTAGCTAAAACAACACAGCTTAGCATAGATTTGTCATATTATGCATTAACTAGCATTGTGATATAAATTGTAGATAAAATAGGGAGTTGTATACTAAATCAGTATATTTCTATACTTTAGCGTGGTTGTAGTTTACAAATACCCCCGTTTGTCACAACCCCCAACTAGCTTATTGCTAGTCCCTAGCGATAAAGCGAAAGTGAAACAAGTGAAACTAAAACTACAACGACTAAAAGAAATTAAAACAAACTAAACAAACTAACCTAATATAATGAGATAATACCTAACTCACTTTCGCAGGAAATGTGGTTGCATTTAGCAGATGCGACAAGCCGTTAAACTCCTAGGTTCCCCCTAGTGGACGAGTGTTGTCTCGTGAGGGTTTACAGTGAATATACCCATAAAATTCTCCATTTTAAGTTCAAAAAGATATAGGAAAAAAAAACTTTTAAACACTCCCTCCTATTTAGTTGCTAACTCAGCTCTACAAAGACATACTAATCTCAATCAAACCATGAAAGAAATTCACATACTGCTCATGTCACCAAGATAGATATAGCATATGTATCACATCCAAGCATCCGTGTGTGTGTGTGTGGAGTTAGCAGCTATGTGTCAAACCTTGTGTAGAGTTATTTCGACCAGTGTACCTCTAGAACTCGTGGTTTCAACTCAATTCTCAAATTGGTTTATACTCAAGAAGAACTTCCCTTAGAAACTTGCTTAATAATGATCACACATGTATGAAAGCTTTGATCAGAGTGATATTTTGATTACTACTGCTTTCATACTCTATGAAAAATGAACCTTTAGAGTGTATAGTCTCACGAATAGGATACTACTTACTAGAGAAAAATACCATGGATAACTCAATTTACGCGTTCATGTTCAAACTAATTTGTTAAGAATCATTAATACTTTGAATTTTTGGTTTTTAAATGGTAGTTGAAGATGATGAGAGAGAGAATGTGTGTTTTAGTATGTGATGAAATCTATCTCCTCATTTTTATTCCTTTCACATCTCCAACCAACTTCTTTGTATATGCTTTTTTATACGATATTTACACTCCCTTTTCCTTTTTTTTATCTCCCACTACTACTCTCCTCCAATCACATACTTTGACAATTTACTCATATTAAATGTGCACTAAGGCCCATTGTGGTCAAGGTATAAGGTTAGGAGTTTGTATTCTCGAAAGAAACTTAGAAATATTGATTCCGTGTGGGTTTAGAAACGAAATAGTTTCTTGGATATGTAGGTAAAGGGCTATGTATAGCTTAAGAAATGGGTAGCGATGGCTTAAATCATTTTAGTTCTTAGTTTTTGCATTTCAATGTTCATTGAGTTTAGTTGGTAGATCTTGAACGCTCTCCTCTAATAAGCAGTCAAAATGACGAATTAATTGAGACAATTTCAACGAACTTTTATAAACGTAATCGAGGAAAACAGTTCGAGTTTATGTGACAACTCCCTCAAAAATAACGATTGGATAAAAAACTCACTAAGGGTAATTAGTTTTCATTACTCGTTCTTTTAGCACAATAGTCGTATTAATTCATTTTTAGGTTTTCTACATAGCTATCAATACGTGCATATGGATGTTGGATACATGAAAGGTCAACACATGCAATCATCTTTGTGATACTAGAAAAACGCGTGAACTTAATTGATAACAAGATGAGACAAATACGAATTTGTCCTTGCTTCATAAATAACCAATCAGAAGTGAGAGTTCAAAGTTATTCTATCATTTTAAATTCAAACAGTTCAAAATTTTTCAAAATTTTCAATTTTAATTTAGATTGTATGATATTTGGAATGAAATTGTCGAGAGTGCTAAGTGTGAAAATGTATAGGTGTATATCTATCTACATCCCACCCCCAACTGAAAATAACAATGTCCTCAGAAGTTGATTTTCAAAAGAAGGTAAATGGATATCACCTAATAGAAGCAAAAGCAAAATAGTAATCTTAGCAACTTGTAAATAAATCATACAATCTCCAACCACATAGATCAATAGATATAGTAATACAAAAATATGAGCCATGAATATCACACCACCAATCACTGGAAATATAGAACAAGACTAGTACAGACAGTGATCATAAAGTCCAAATATCCAAAAGAAGGTACTAAGAGAGAGGAAAGAGAAAACAAAAAGAAAAAACAAATACAACAGAACTCTCATACTCTCAACTAGCATGAATAACTAATCATTGGCCACATCAGATAAGATCTCGATCGGCATGTCTGGAGCATCAGCACCTCCACCCTCAGCAATAGCAAGGGCCGTCGCCAGCTCACTCGCAGTCGTGTCCACAGGAATAGTCTTGGAAGGAACCGGCACAATCGGAGGTGGTGTAAGTGCTGTCTCAGAGAGAATCGGCGAGGTCATGGATACGGATGGAACAGAAGGAGCAGAAGATGTCGGTGGAGTGGTAGAGGATTATGGGGCAAATGTAGGTGGTGGAGCAGATGATGAAGGGTCAGATATAGGTAGGGCAGCTGGGAGATGGGTAGATGTATTGAAAGACTAGGGGACCCCCAACTAGTCCAAAAAGGAAGTGAGCAATATAGTAAGAAAGTCAACCTTACTCTCGAGTCGCATCTGTGCCTCCCTCTCCTCAATAAACAATGTGTGGAGAGTTTGGAGAGACACGGAAGAAGACTTTCCCTGGGCCGGAGCCTGAGACCGCTGTCTCAGCTCAAATCTCTCAACCTTCTCAACAAGATCTATCTCGTTGTCAGACTCGGGCTCCTCACCCTCTGAAGGCACCCTAAAGCTACACCCTCAGTGTCCGTACCTCCCCCTCGATTATTTTTCACCCCAACTTTCTCCTTGCCTTTACCTTTTCTTTCCTTTTTTGGGCATCCGAGTGTTGGGAAGCCATCTTACCAAAACAGTTGAAAGAAGTTCACACCTCATCAGTAGGTAGCTGGGGGAGTCCTTCCTGAGCAACAACCTGATGGATAACCCAAGCACCTTTCAAGTGGTTCTTGGCGTTGATGTAGCGGGTAGGGTGGATCATGAAGTCAACATAAAGGCGAGGCAAATAGACTGGCTGCCCCATCCCCACTACATAAAGAACCTGGGCATACCATGCTACTATTTTCTCTCGATAGGATGTGACTAAGATGCAATTGTTGAGGGTGAGGTGGAGCATATGATAATTGTCTGTGAGGTAGTGGTCCTCAATCAGTGATATGCCATTCCACTGTGGAACGGCGCCACCCATGATCTCCTGAATGATAGTGGTCGGTGAGGTCTCCGGTGCATCTAGTCGATGGGGACATACATAATCAGGTACCTCAGGTACCCCCAAAGCAGCGGCAACTGTGGTCGAACTGAATACGATCTCCTAGCCACGAAAAAATGATTTATAAATGAATGGAGCAGCCAGGTCACGAATCATAGTCGCACAACCTCCCGAATCCAAGATAGATTTACTCTCTTAGACTATGAGAGTAAATTGAACCAATGCGGCATTGCCCGTATCTGGGCTAAGTACCAGGGAGTGGAGAGCTATGCCATCTCGAGAGGTCACTCGATCATCACCTTCTGAGATTGGAAGTATCGGGTCAACCACTGTCGATCGGGAGTATTACGGAAGCCGTGGTGTGGGACCAGGTAGGGTATGGTGAGGTCAAAGAGCTTTTCTTTATGGTATCCCATATCAGGATTCATCGTGAGGTCCCCAAAATAAAGAAATAGAAGAAAAGACTAATTGAAAGAGGAAACAGAAAAGAAAAGAAGAAACTATCACTGCTTCAGTTTGATCGATCAAACTTTTCTCGATCGATTGAACAAGGGCCACGCTCGAGCGCTCGAGCCCATCTTGATCGATCAAGAATAGAGAGATATGCAGAGACAAGAAAGAAGAATAGAAATGACAAGCAAACCAAAAATCTATGACTAAGAATAGTAGTAAATGGTCTTAGGACCAATGGGGGGCTCCCCCACATGTTTTCGAATGAAAATGAACCAAGAGGGTCTCAGGACCTTACCTTGATTACATGCATAGGAGAGGTGATGAAGATAATGACTTGGACTACGTAGGGGGTGACCAGGGTGCCTCAATTGATATGTGTACGGAAAGGGGTGAAAATTGCCACAGCTCTCCCTCTCTCTATTGTCAATCGCTTGAGAGTGAAGGAGAGAAAGAGACTGAAGAAGTGTACATTGGATGCCTCGTTTAAATGCAAGTTTCGATCAATAGAAAAAGTTTGATCAATCGAACTTTCAATCGATTGAGGTTTGTTCAAGCGTTTGATGATTCTAAATCGTCGATCGATCGAGAGTCTTTCGATCGATCGATCGAACCCTAAAATTCTAAGAATTCTTTGAATAGAATATTTATGCACCCCAAACTAACAAAAATTATTTTGGACAAGCAAGAATATTATAGAGCAATGTAACACAGAACAAGCAAGCCAGAATGCAACATCATCTTAGCCCTATAAAATTGCAAATTTTATAAATAAAAATTTTACTAGCATCCTTTTTGCAACATTATTTCCCCCACTTGGTACTTAAGACCTTACTACAATGAAAAAATAGAAAATAAACTAAAGATTACTATGATTTGTCTAGGATTACACTTCAATTGCAAAAGGATAGGCAAATGGAAAACTACAATTGAAGTGAACCACTATTCTTCAAGCATGAAAACTTCTTCTTCCACAATTACTTCATACTCTGCCAAATCTTCAAAACCGGAGTCTAAACCCGACAATTCACTATTCCAGAAGAATCTAAAAGCGTCAAGAGTATCATCGACTGTGTCTGAAGCATCCAAAGAATTGAAGGCGCAAGCAAGCTATGAGCTTGGTGAGCCTGATGGCGTCATAGATAAAGAAGTGGAACTCCTCAGTAGTTCTTTCTCTTGCGGCAGAGTACCAGGGGACCCTATGGGAGGTCCATGAAACAGTAAGTGCAGAAGGAAAACTGGTAGAACGTTGTGATTCATAGTGATAATCCTGGACAAGGAGAAACAGAAGAAAACAAACGGAAAATAAGATAATAAAAACAAGAAATAGAAACAAATGACCAACTAGCAAACGAGAGAGGGAAATTAAACAAAGTAGACTATGACATTGTCCTACACTCACTATTGGCATGAATGCATTGTGTGCACTAGCTGGTAAGGGACATTAAAGCCTGAACAGCAAGTAGCTTAGGTACACGTAGAGGTATGGGACCAGCTCGAGAAGGAGAAAGTCGTTGACAAATGTGAAAACAACGTTGTGGCGTTCAGGAACAACATCTTGAAAGTCATTCTCGTCCCATGGTTCCCACATTGAGTCATTCTCCCACTGTTCTAGGAGTGCATCGTTAACCTCACCAACAAGTAACCCTCTGCTTCTCCTTGTTCTTCTTCAGGGAGCTCCATATGTTCAAAAGGATTAATGTCGAGGAAAGCAGGTGGGTAAGAGATATATCCCTGAGATATGTCAATGAAAACATTTGCATCTGGCCCTTCACATGGTGATAAGCAGAATGCAACCTCCTCAGCTGTCCATGGAGGGTTTTGATATTCAAAATCAGCCCAAGAGCCTATCGAATGGACATCATCATCTCTCATTTTGGGACCTACAGTTGAGTGATACGAGGAATAGTTAATTAAGAACAATGTCACATTCTAGAAGAAGAATTAAAGCAAAAATAGCAGAAATAAAACAAAATGCAAGAAATGAAAAGTTTACAATAACAGGTTGTGACTCTTTTTGGTATTTTAGGTGGAAGAATCGTTGGGCTGCCCCATTCATGTATAGATCACTTTTTCGTGGCCAAGAGATCGTATTCAGTCTGGCCACAGTCGCTGCTGCTCTGGGGGTACCTGAGGTGCCTGATTATGTATGTCACCATCGACCAGATGCACCAGTGACCTCACCGACCACTATTATTCGGGAGATCACAGGCGGCGCCGTTCCACAGTGGAATGACATATCATTCATTGAGGACCACTACCTCACAGACGATTATCATATGCTCCACCTCGCCCTCAGCAATTACATCTTAGTTATATCCTATCGAGAGAAAATAGCAGCATGGTATGCGCTGGTTCTTTATGTAGTGGGGATGGGGCAGCTAGTCTATTTGCCTCGTCTTTATATTGACTTCATGATACACCCCACCAGCTACATCGTAGCCAAGAAGCACTTGAAAGGTGCTTGGGCTATCCATCGGGTTATTGCTCAGGCAGGACTCTCCCAGCTACCCACTGATGAGGTTCAAACTTTCTCTAGCCATTTGGGTGAGACGACTTCCTGCCACTCGGATGCCCAGAAAAGGAAAAGGAAAGGTAAAGGCAAGCAGAAAATTGGGGTGAAAAAGAACCGAGGGAGAGGTACGAACACCGAGGGTGCAGCTTCAGGGACGCCTTCAGAAGTTGAGGAGCCCGAGTCTGACGACGAGAGAGATCCTGTTGAGGAGGTTGAGAGATTCTAGCTGAGACAACGGTCTCAGGCTCCAGCCCAGGGAGAGTCTTCTTCCGTGTCTCTCCGGACTCTCCACATATTGTTTATTAAGGAGAGGGAGGCACGGATGCGACTCGAGGGTAAGGTTGACTTTCTTACTACACTGCTCACTTCCTTTTTGGACCAATTGGGGGTCCCCCAATCTTTCCATACATCTACCCATCCTCCAGCTACCCCACCTACATCTGACCCTTCATCATCTGCTCTACCACCTACATCTGTCCCATCATCCTCTACTGCTCCACTAACATCTTCTGCTTCTTCTATTCCATCCACATCCATGACCTCACCGTTTCTCTCCAAGACACCACCTACACCACCTCCGATTGTGTCGGTTCCTTCTGAGACTATTCCTGCGGACACGACTGCGAGTGACCCGGTGACGGCTCCTACTATTGCTGAGGGTAGAGGTGTTGATGCTCCAGACGCGCCGATCAAGATCTTATCTGATGTGGCCAATGATTAGTTATTCATGCTAGTTGAGAGTATGAGAGTTCTGTTGTATTTGTTTTTTCTTTTTGTTTACTCTCTCCTGTCTCTTAGTACCTTTTTTTGGATTTTTGGACTTTATGGTTGTAGACAACCAAATTTTGACAGAACTATTAAACTTAGGGGGATTTACCTCTAGAGATTGATGATGAATATGTCTCGTCAGAATCAAGACTCTTACAAGCAATTCGACTCTTTTCCTAGAAGAATCTCGGTTCAAAATCGCCCTTTTCAGCCAAAAAGACCAAAATTCTCATCTACCCATCACCTTGTAGACCATGAGTTTTGAACACGTACAGAAATACAGCATTGTCCTCGGAACATCTTAAAACCATTTTTAAAATGAGAAAAATTCAGCATGAACCCCAAAAAAGTCAACAGTTGACCCAGTAAAAAGTCAATAGGTCAAAAGGGGGTCAATCTTAAATTTTTTGAATTTTAAGATGAAAAGTCCCGGTAATTGTCCATTGGGTCTCCCTTATGCTAGAAATGATTTTTAAAAATTTTTAAATGAAAGGAACATTGAGAAATCGAAAGGTCTTTAAGAAGAATTATGCAGGAAATTGGAAATTTTGCCTTCGGAGGGAGAGTTGACTTTTTTTTCCTTAAAGATTTTGATTTTTTAGATATTTTTATTGAATCCAAATGGGGGGTATTATCTTAATAACATTTAATGTCTTAAGTAAATACATAAATCAAACAACATTTACTTAAATAACATGAAATGAAATTAAGGTGCTGAATTACTATAAATAATGCTGAATTGCTGTGCAGCGGTACTCAAAGTGTCCGAACGACAGTCAGTGAATGCCACTGCGGCACTCACTGAGAGCCGTTTGGAACTCAACGAGTGCCGCGCGGCACTCAGCGAGTGCCATTCCATCTTCATTGAGTGCCGGTCTGGGCTGGTTTGCATTTTTAAGCCAAAAATCTTTTTCCATCTTTGATCAAATGAATGCACCAAACGATGTCGTTTTTTGTGTACGTGTTTACTACTCCTAGGTCATGCAAACCTTGCTCCCACCATCTCTAATTTACCTATCTACCCTTATCTTAGCCCCTAAGATAATAAAAGTCTATAAAAACCCCATTTTCTCTCATTTTGAGAGGTTGGAGACTTAAATCTTGAAGGAGAGACTTGAATATAGGGGATGATACTTGAATCTTGGAGGAGAAGCTGAATTTTGGAGTTGAGATTGTTCTTTGAGAGATATATATATATATATATATATATATAGAGAGAGAGAGAGAGAGAGAGAGAGAGAGAGAGAAACCCCATAGAAATCTCACCCAATTCACCCAAATTCCTCAAATCTCCATTGAAGAACCTTGAAGCTTCAAGGAAGAAGTAGAATAGTATTGCTTCTAAGTCTTGGATCTCTCTAAATCAATCAAATCCTGAGAAGATCTAGAGGTTAAATCCCTATTCCTACACTTATTATACATTATTCAATCACAAATTCATAGATCTAGGATCTTTACACATTTTCAAAACCTCTCTTCCTACCTCATTTCATCACACAGCACATAGAATTTGTGATTGAATCTCATGGTAGTTCACTAGTTTGGATCTAAAAAAGCCTTGGGTTTAAACTAAAACTAATTCATAAGGAGATTTTGTTATTTTGGACCCTCTCAAATAACTTTTGATTTTGTTTCATTCTTGATATTTCTTCTTTTAGAAATCTATGAGATCTCCTATATCTTAAGAGGTTTGCTTAAGAATGATCTCTTAGTCTCCCATAATCCTACGATTTATGTGGGGATTAAGTTGATCATAATTGTACCCACACAAGTTTGAATGGATTCAAGGTCCTAACTCATGACTTGGAGCCTTCAACTTGAGAATCTCATAGGACCCTCTCTATGTCCTTTGAAGGTTCATATGGGTTTGGTCTTGCTTAAGTCTCCAAGGACCATTAAATTGGTAGGAGAAATAACAAAATGAACCTCTATCCCTCAAGGAACATGTATTTGGGAGAGGAATTAGGTATTGTTCAAGTTTGATTCAAACTATGAACATTAATCTAACAATGGTGCAGTGAATCCATAAACCAACTATGATCAAAGATTTTTTTATAAAATCATGGTCCATTGTAATTGGATGAAACCAATTGGATAATGTTCATAACTCATTTAAGCACCTCTGTGATTTTTGTTTTGATGAAATTGGTCCATTGGAATTGGATGAAACCAATTGGATAATGTTCATAACTCATTTAAGCACCTCTGTGATTTTTGTTTTGATGAAATTCCATGTTCAAGATGGTTTGGTCTTATGATTTCAAAACAAGCAACTCTCTGTCCAAAATTCCAGAACAGTAAGTCCGTTTTAAAATTAATAAATCAGAACCTTAAACAAGTTTCCTTGGCCTCTAATAAATTTTTCTAAGTATCTTAATGTTTTATGAAGGTACCCTAAAAATATCTAAGTGTTTCTCATTTATTTACTATTTTTAGAAAATCGTACAATATCTCTGGACAGAGAGTTACAGATTCCTGAGTGATGTCTAGTGTTTTCCTTATTCCCAGAGATCTAACCGTTCAATCTTTGATTTTCGTCTTGGGTTAGAAACTAGACTCACAGAGGTATATCATATCCAAAAATCATTAAGATCCAACGGTTTGAAGCATGGTTTTTCTACCTTTTAAAATCTGGTCTGCTCTCTGTAATTCATGAGAAATAGTTACTATTTTTGTCTAATCTCATTGATCTTAAATTATATGGTTTCCAAAGTGCTTTGGGACTCAAATCATGTTTTGAATAATGATAATTAAGTCTAAATCCAGAGGCTAAGTGATCCAAATTAGTGAAGAGTTCATAGTTTGTCCTCATTCGTGTTTACATCCATGCATTCATCCATGTATATTGATGTTTATAGTTAGGATTTAATTCTAGTTTGATTTATCCCTAATTGAATCTAATTGTGAATTCCTTATAATCATGTTGGGATTATACTACCTCTATATGGGCATTGCATTGGCTCCTAGTTGAGACTTGCATATCTATAGAGGTGATATGTTTTCAGCTAATTAGAAGGAATCCATAAATAGGTTAATAATTTCCATGCTTGATAGATTTAAGCTAGAAGCTTAGGGTTGATTATTTGATATCTTCGATCAAGGCATGTGGAGTTACCCTTTGTTTTGTAGCACTTTTGAGGTACAATTTCTTAAACCCTCTTTAGTTTATTTATTACTTGATTCGATTGATTTTCAACTTCATGCGCGACACCTTAGAATTAGGTCTTGCCTTATGTGTATATATGTGATTAGAGACCCTTTTACTTAGGATTTCTATTTCACGTGCATTACACGTTTAATATTCGTGGCAAGGATCCCGGGTAAGTTTTCTTGTTCCCTATTTGCATATCACTTTGCTTACTACTTGAATTATGTGGTTTTGGATGATATTTTATCATTAGCAATCTTACACCATTTTCAACATGCTTTTGTAATGTATATGTATATATGTATTAGTTGAGGGCACACTTAGATAATTGATTCGATTCAATGGATGTTAACTAGAGGCCTATCGCGAGATAGGATGAGAGGGGGTGTTTTAGTCCACCGGGCTCCTTCCCCTTTCATTGCATAATCCCCGGACCCAGTTTATCTTTGATTTCGCAATAGATCGGTTTGCTTTTAAAATGGTTACTTAATTTTCCCTTAAAAATTCAGTGGCGACTCTTTGAAATTTGAATAAGAAATTTTTTTAAAATCAAAAGTGGGCCCAAATGCCGGTATCCACAATGATCACTGTCTGTACTAGTATTGTTTTGTATTTCCAATGATTGGTGGTGTGATATTCATGGCTCATATTTTTGTATTGCTATATCTATTGATCTGTGTCGTTGGAGATTGTATGATTTATTTACAGGTTGCTATGATTGCTGTTTTGCTTTTGCTTCTATCAGGTGATATCCATCTACCTTTTTTTTTGAAAATCAACTTCTGAGAACATTGTTACTTTTAGTTGGGGGTGGGGTGTAGATAGATATACACCTATACATTTTCACACTTAGCACTCTCGACAATTTCATTCCAAATATCATATAATCTAAATTAAAATTGATAATTTTAAAAAAAATTGAACTGTTCGAATTTAAAATGATAGAATAACTTTGAACTCTCACTTCTGAATGGTTGTTTATGAAGCAAGAACACATTCGTATTTGTCTCATCCTGTTATGAATTAAGTTCACGCATTTTTCTAGTATCACGAAGATGATTGCATGTGTTGACCTTTCATGTATCCAACATCCATATGCACATGTTGATAGCTATGTAGAAAACCTAAAAATGAATTAATACGACTACTGTGCTAAAAGAACGAGTAGTGAAAACTAATTGCCCTTAGTGAGTTTTTGATCCAATCTACATTTTTGAGGGAATTGTCACATAAACTCGAACTGTTTTCCTTGATTACGTTTATGAAAGTTCGTTGAAATAGTCTCAATTAATTCGTCATTTTGACTGCTTATTAGAGGAGAACGTTTAGGATCTACCAACTAAACTCAATGAACATTGAAATGCAAAAACTAAGAACTTAAGAAAATGATTTGAGTCATCGCTACTCATTTCTTAAGCTATACATAGCCCTTTACCTACATATCCTAGAAGCTATTTCATTTCTAAACCCACACCGATTCAATATTTCCAAGTTTCTTTCGAGAATACAAAGTCCTAACCTTATACCTTGACCCCAATTGACCTTAGTGCACATTTAATATGAGTAAATTGTCAAAGTATGTGATTGCAGGAGAGTAGTAGTGGGAGATAAAAAAAAAAGGAAAAAAAATGCTTGAATGTGAAAAGGGAGTGTGAATATCGTATAAAAAAAGCATATGCAAAGAAGTTGGTTGGAGATGTGAAAAGAATAGAAATGAGGAGATAGACCTCATCACATACTAAAATACACATTCTCTCCTCTCTCTCTCTCTCTCATCATCTTCAACTACCATTTAAAAACAAAAAATTCAAAGTCTTAATGATTCTTAACGAATTAGTTTGAACATGAACATGTATTGAGTTTGATGGATAAACCGGTTTAAAATAAATGTTTAAACGCGCAGCGGAAAAGTTAAGTTATGAAAACTTAATGGTAGCCCAGGATCTACTACTCGTCAATTCTATGGATGCGCACAAGAGGAGGGGACAAGAGTTATACCTTTGTGTCTTGAACCCAATTCTGAAATCTTCAACTTCCAGCAGCCTCCACTAGATGGCCTTCACTCTTATGACTCCTATGGATGCTCGCAGGAAGGACTAGGGTTGGTGGGAACCCTAATGGAGAGGAAGGAGAAGGTTTGGTGCTCTTAAAACAGTTTCTGCAGCTTCTGACGTTCTAAAACGACGAACAACCTTTCCAGAACGCAGCTGCCCTATTTATAGATTCCCAGAACCGACCTAACCTTTAATCGATCGAATGACTTCGATCAATCGATCATTTGATCGATCGAATCATCCTCGATCGATCGAACCTTCGATCGATCGAACTAGCTTCAATCGATCGAACCTGCCTTGACAGCTTCCTCAAGTGTCTTTCCAAGTATCCTGGCGGAGCTAAGAGTGGGACCTCCTAGGCTCTTTATTGTTGGCTCAGACCAGTTTGTTAATCACCGTGATCAAACTCTTTGATCAGCAAACTAACTAACTGGTCAGTTAACGTTTATTCCACTATAAAACGATAACTGAACTCCAACGCAGAAGAACATATCCGAAGCGATAACTAGACTTGTATGGTGTACTAATGTCCCTCTACCGTCAGCATTCGTAATCATATTTAGGTAGTCGGATAACAGTTACTGTCAACCTGAATCATGATTACTTCTTGTATTCCTTGAGTCCCATTCACCTCTCATGATTACCAAACATGTTGATAACTCTTATCAACAAGACTGCAGTACTCAGTAATCGACTTGGTGACATTCTCAAGGGAATGCTTACTCTGAATCAGAGGGTAGATTCTATCTTGACAATATATGTTCACAACCCTATGAACATGACATACCCAAGATACCCAGGTGTTGATCTTCTATAGACCTCACTGATTGGTAAGTCAAAGCAGTCATATCCATAGTCTGTGTTCATAATCGTCTCAAGATTGAGAACACGTACCTTATACAAGTTATGAGTTCCTATTGACTGTTGACAGCCTTGAGCATCAATAGGAAACTCAGGTCCGTCAATGCACTATAAGCATTAGCATATCAACTAAGAGCTACACTCTAGTGATTGAGATTAATCACTCCAGCCAATGGTAGTTAATTATGCTACAGTGTAGACCTGATGAGGTATCCAATCTCATCATCCACTGTGACATTGTTCTAAGTATCAAAGAATAGTAATTCATATCTCACTTGTATGTATCTCATACACACACGAATTACTTACTATTGACACTTAAGGATTAACAATCATCTCATGAAAGAAACATACATAATGAAATGTAAACCTGATATCCATATATTAAAATGTTAATGTCTCATACATAAAGTAATGGTTTGAGGCAAAAACCCAACAGAGTTATCCAGGTATTTTGCTCCTCTAGTAAGTAGTATCCTATTCGGGGGGCTATACACTCTAAAGGTTCATTTTTCATAGAGTCGAGTATGAAAGCAGTAGTAATCAAAATATCACTCTTATCAAAGTTTTCATATATATGTGATCATTATTAAGCAAGTTTCTGAGGGACTTTCTTCTTGAGTGTAAACCAATGTGAGAATTGAGTTGAAACTACAAGTTCTAGAGGTACAATGGTCGAAATAACTCTACATAAGGTTTGACGCATAGCTGTTAACTCCACACACACACACGGATGCACGGATGTGATACATATGTTAGATCTATCTTGGTGGCATGAGGAGTATGTAAATTTCTTTCATGGTTTGATTGAGATTAGTATGTCTTTGTACAGCTAAGTTAGCAACTAAATAGGAGGGTGTGTTTAAAAGTTTTTTTTTCTATATCTTCTTGAACTTAAAATGGAGAATTTTGTGGGTTTATTCAATCTAAACCCTCATGAGACAACACTCGTCCACTAGGACGAACCTAGGGGTTTAACGGCTTGGTGCATCTGCTAAATGCAACCACGTTTTCTGCGAAAGTGAGTTAGGAATTATCTCATTCTATTAGGTTAGTTTGTTTAGTTTGTTTTAATTTCTTTTAGTCATAGTTTTAGTTTCGCTTGTTTCGCTTTTGCTTTATCGCTAGGGACTAGCAATAAGCTAGTTGGGGGTTGGCACAAGCAGGGGTATTTGTAAAATACAATCACGCTAAAGTAAAGAAATATACTGATTGACTTTACAACTCCTTGTTATATCTGCAATTTATATTACAATGCTAGTTTATGCACAATATGACAAATCTGCTTTTTGGGGATGATTCCTAACTCATGTATCTATATGCCGATGTAAAATCGTGAGCATACGATCGAGTTAAGATCGTTTTCTAAGCATTTGAAGTTGATACAACTATTCTATAATTTTCTAAGTTTAACTACAATTATGATTATGTATACAAAATGGTCATACCTTGATCACTCAACAACAATTGATGAATAAAACATGGTTTAGAAATCATATAGGATAATTGGATGAGAGATCAAAAGCTTAGATTAACTTGATTAACATGATTCATGAATTTCTATTATGATTTGAATTCTTTTGTCAAATGACATCAAACTTCCAGAATAACAGAGTCTGTTTAAAATAACTTTTCAGAAACCTTAAGATCATGACATGTCCATGGGATTATTTTTTTCATAAAGAGCCTCTTTGACAGGGCATTTAATTCAAGTTTTGATAGCTTTTAGAGTCCAATCGCAATCGCTGGCCATTTGGCAGCAAATTCTGAATTGCAAACGCTGGCCCAAATGAGTTTGACCAGCGATTGGTTTGGGTTTGACCAGTGATGGGCCAAAGTTGGGGTTGAGCAGCTCAACCCAATCGTGGTCAACAATTTGGTCAAAAAGGTGAATGAATTTACAAAAGTATCCCTGACCTTTACCGAGCAGTTCTCACTATCACTAATGGACAAAAAACGCGGACGAAAATTCACAAAACCATCATAACACCACATCACATTCAGCCAACAAACCATCACTCACGTAAGCATCTTTATATAAATAGCATTTGCGTTCTGTTTAGCTGATGTGGGACAAGTTTTTTTTTTCTCTTTGGAAACACAAGCCTTGCTAGTTGTTTCATTTTTTTCCCTTGAATTGATTCATTTTATCTTTTTCACCATAAATTAAGCAAAACACTTAAAATTTATAAAGGCATAAAAGAAAAAGGGTAAATGTTGTGAGATTTGGGAATTGCAATTATTATTTAATAAAATTGATAGTTTATTTATTATTTGCTTATTAATTGTTACTATTAGATTAATGTTGTGATGTATTACTTTAAAATTTTATGCTTTAATGTTAAAAAAATTAATGACATGAACGAATATCCATTAGTAATGTGAAGATACAATTACTACAAATTTTATTTAAATAAAATTTTTAATTGGCATATTATATAAATGATGCATAAATAAATAATAGAAACAATCACCATTAATATTATAATGATTTATTATCAAAAAAATATTATAATGATTTATTAGTATAAGTATTGTTCATTTAATATGTTTTGTTGGTAATAATATATAAAAAAAAATTACTATAATTCTTATTAATTTTACATATCTACTTAATTTATTATTTAACTGATAAATTTTCATTAACAATTAATTGTATGTATTCAAAAGAAAATAAAGTGATTATGTTAAGACTAATATAATAATAATACAGCACAAGGGCACAATTGTCTTTTGTTCATCAAATCACTTTTGTATTTATGTAACCAAACACCTACATAATCTATTATGCCACTATAATCAGTTTTACAATGCATTTACCCAAACACCACAACTATCAAAATCTATTCTGACCATAATCTATTCTAACAAAAGCTATTACAAAGCTATCGCAATCGTAAAGCACAAGTTACCCCAAACAGGCTCAAACTACAACGAAATAGCTTTTTTTTTACACCAAATAGAGCTTCACATGATTTTTGTAGAATTAATTATGATTTTTACAAGAACGGTGGACAGTCCTGATCCACTGTTCCCAAAACCCCTATTTCTCAAGCTTCAAAAATGATAAAGAGGTTCTACTTTTTGGAGAAGTTCCTTAAGACATGTATCTAATTAACTTTCTGTAAAAGGGTTTCAACCCAGCTCATTTTGAAGACCACTTGTGATAGGATTCATTAGAGGTTGGTGAATCTGGAAATTTGATTGATGACATTTTCTACTTGCTTTTCATGCATATCATTTGTTTTCTTGTGCTTTTGCAATGCTTGGGTATTCCTTGGTGTCTTAGTGCAGAGAATTGAATGTCGTGGATCCGAACTTCGATTTGTGGGTTTGCCTCGTCTACATGTGGCTTAGTGCCCATGTATCGTGTACTATCTCTATCCTTTCTCTTAGAATTTTTCTAGGTTTACAACATTGTTTTCAACGACACAATTCCTTTAGGATAGTCTCCGTTTATATGCTTATGTGTTAGAGACAACCTATCTAGGAATGTTGCATGATTGCATTACACGTTTCCTTTCTTTATGCTTTTTGTGACTCCACTTGAGTTAACTCAATGTAAGTCTTCTCGTTCCCTTTTGCATATCATGACATGTTTCCTTTACTTGCATCGGTCCCGGGCAGGACTAGCCACTGTAAGTATACCTCTCTCTTGTATTGCATGTGCATCTGACTTCTACTTGATTTAATCTCTTGACATGATTTTCCTTAAATGTTCCCTTTTTGACATGTATATATATCTAGTATATTTGAGGAAACAACATCAATTATGAATTAAGAACAAAGATATTCGAATCAAGGCCTACCATCCGGTAGGGCGAGGAGGGGGTGCTTTAGTCTTGCTTGGGCTCCTTCCCCACTCGTACCAAGACCCCCGAACCTAGTTTCTAGTAATGAAGAGCGAGTAACCTTATTCAATTTTGGGCGAGTCAAACTTAGGTTTCCTAATTCTCGATAAAAATTAGGTGGTGACTCTTTGTCTCTAGGACCGTGTAAGGAAGTTCTAGTTTTCCCTGAAGTGTGCTCCTTGGGATCTGTCCCGGACACTATAGAGGGAGATCGCCAGGACAGCCGAGCGCGCGGACATTGGTCCACAATGGTATACATGGTTTGACCCATGAGAGAGGTTCAGGGTTGTGGTAGACGAGTTTGTTAGGGAGCTTAGACTATGTGTCAGGCTTCTTGTCGAGAAATCCAGGACTATGTCTCTGGGTTATATGTTGAGAAAGCTAAGACTACGTGTCTAGCTTATATGTCGAGAATGTCAAGAAAGCTAGGACTATGTGTCTGGCTTATATGTCGAGAATGTCAAGAAAGCTAGGACTATGTGTCTGGCTTATATGTCGAGAATGTCAAGAAATCTAGGACTACGTAACTAGCTTATGTGTCAAGAATGTCAAGAAATCTAAGACTACGTTTCTAGCTTATATGTCAAGAATAGCGAGGAAGCTGGGTCTGCGTGTTAGGCTTATATCTCAGAAAAGTTGGGACTATGTGTCAGGCTTATATGTTGAGAAAGCTAGGACTACATATCGGGCTTATATGTCGAGAAAGCTGGGGCAAGATGTTAGGCTTATATGTCGAGAAAGTTGGGACTGAGTGCCAGGCTGATGTGTTGGTTAGCAAGTTGAGACTATGTGTCAAGCTTACGTGTGAAAGTGTTGGGACTTCGTGCTGGATTCAATAGATTGTGATGTATAGGGCTACGTGTGAGGAGTACTAAAAAGTGGTTCGAGAAGTGAGTTGAGTAATGTGGGATGTAAAGTTACGTGTGAAATGTGGATCCAAGAGTCCATGTTATGTTAAGGATTGGTTGGGATGATGTCAGTTATTGTTTATAGTGTGTTGGTGCATACATAAATGTGAATGATGAGACAATCTTTAATGATGTTGTTTCATATACTGCATATCTATTGATACTCTATAAATATTTACATTCACTCGGATTTCATAAGCTGATGGCGTTTTATGCCGCTAGATATTCTACGTCCAGCTTGTCAGTATTGTGAGGATACATGGGAAGAGTACATTACCGAGGCTATGAGGATCAAGCCTACGATGATGGAGGCTATGCTAGAGACAACTACTATGCAAGTTGAAGACTTGAAGTCGTGTCGTAGTTAATTATGTTTACGTTTTAGAGAACCTTGTATTAATATTAAGTTTGTAATCGACACGCGTTTCCATAATACTTTATTTCATTTCCGCTGCTATGTGTGGATTGTAATATTTAGTATTAAACTCTGGTTATATATATATATCGAACTTAGAATTTCCAAATGCGTCGTTGATTAATCATTACTCTGATGAATAGACTTTGTTTTATGGACAATATGGTGACTTTCAACTGTCATGGCCTATGGGTCTAAAAAGGAATTTTTTTCTCTATTTTGGCTACTATAGGGCGTGACAAGCAAAGACCCATCAATGGAAGGCCTAGAGAGAGAGAGAGAGAGAGAGAGAGAGAGAGAGGTCATCTATAATTACCAAGTGAGAACAAATTTTTTTTATAATTTAACATAACCAAAATAGAAGGAAAAACAAATTGACCACACAAGGTGAAATTACCTTATCGATCAGTGATTTCGAGATTTTTCAGGCACCCAGTATTTGGATTGGCAATATTGAATTGATAACCAAATTAAACCAAACGAAAATAAAAAGAAAATAAAATTAAAGCTAGTTAGAAAAATAATTGAATGATTAAAATTTAATAGACAACATAATTGGAATTTTTAGAGCAAACCTTCACCGTTGATGCAATTGAGAAGACGTAGGTGAGATGAAGACGAAATTGAGGAAAGGAGATGATGATACTGGTAATGGTGAAGAAGAGGAGAGAGAGAGAGAGAGAGAGGTGGAGGAAGAGGGGAATATGTTAGGGTTTTCACTTTTCACGTGAGGAGAAGTTCTGATGAGAATAGGTTTTGAGAGATGTAGAGAGAAGGAATTGAAATGCCTTACATATTTACCAATGATTCAATTCAATTGGAGTCATCACCGCACAACGAATAACAAAGATTTCTAAAAGGACATAGTAATTTGGAAGCTACCAAAAAAAAGAGTAGGGATCAAAAGGATGGCTATGTAAATTTAGCCAAAAAGCAAATGTCATTGATACACGAAGTTGGGAGTTTTAAATACCCATTCCAACTGTTCTTGCTAGAATCATAATTGCAGGTTGTAGAATGGAAAAAATGATATTGAAGGTTCACAATAAGAACTCGTGTGACCACTTATCTATTCATAGCACCCAAGTATAGGAAAATATACCAATAATAGATACATGGTTGTCGAGAAATAGAAACAACATATTATTCACAATAAAAGACTACATCTTCTTCATCAACTACAATAAAAGCATAACATCTAGAAAAAAATAAATTACACTACGAATTCAAATAAAAATACTTCAACAAATGAAATTAATGTGGAAAAATATCTATCTTTAAAAAAAATCCAACTCAAAATTGGACAACTCTAGTTCCAGAGAACATGTACAATTAAACCGCATATCTAAAATACAATTCAAACCTGTATTGCAACCCACCCCATTTCACACTAATAACTCCAACATGTCTATAATTTCAAAGTGCAAAACCATAATAAGAGCCAAATAATGACTGCATAGCATCCCAAAACCATCCTTTAGTTGAAATATGTGGCAGAAAAATAGAAAAACGCCACATAACAACTCATGAATTCCTTAAACAATCATTATCATGACCTACACGGTATTTGGAGAGGGGGAAAAAATAATTTTCCACCTCCCTAAAATCCTTTATTATGAACAAAAATCAATATACAATGTAAGGAGTCATACCAGTTAAAATGAACACACATATATTTGACTACAACTTAGAAAATATAAAGAATTAATCTCCCAAATTCATTCAATTGAGGAAACTAAAATGACAAATTAAACACACTTGCTCAATTATGAATTACAAAACGAGTCCAACCAAAATACGGGGAAGCAAATATCATCCCAGGAAATAGTAAATCCAAGGTTTAGATATTGAGTAGACATATAGAGAAAATTCATGCACCTCGTAGAAAACCCACAATATAGATCATGCAAGGTTTGGAATCTTCCCTAAAGTAGCATTTTATAACACCCTGGAACAAAAAAAAATAGAGAAAAATTAAATTTTATTTTTGGGTCCATAGTGAATGACTGGTGAAAGTCACTAAATTGTCCACACCACACAATAACAACTAACAGACAGTAACAAGAGTCGTAATAAAACCAACAGATATGTATTACAAAAGTACTAGTTATTACAATATCAGAGTGTGTAGCAAGAATGTGCAAGGTTTGGAATCAACATGTGCCCAACTACCAAGTATATTAAAGTTAACAGAAATATAAAACTACTATCTATCTCCGAATCTTTAGCTGGGGTAGACGTAGTCGTTAGTGTCGTAGTTCTCCCCGGAATAGCCGTCATCAGTAGGGCCACCCTCTGCATATTCTCCCTCCGGGTAGTAGTCGTCATTGTAAGCTCCAACACCTGCATTCATAGGGACAGGGTAGTCTGGACGGAGAATGTCCAGGCAATTACGGTAGTCGGCTTACTAAGAGTTGAGTGAACAGAAACTAACAAGGTACTAGTTATCTGAAGTATAAACAAGTTATGAAGCGGTAAAAGTTAAGTTCTAGTACATATTATCTTCTCTTTAATACATCTCGTTATAACCAACCATTATCATCATGTTATCCTAAGACCGATAACCAACGTAATCTGACTGAAAGATTAGACTCAATCGTTTAACTCATATAGATATGTCATCATTGCATCCACCGCTTTTAAGAGCATATTTGCAGTGCACCGCATGTCATGGACTCACGTCGGTCTATCCCCCGCTCGTTAAGGACATATCACCATCCACCACATGTCAAGGATATAACATTTTGAACAACAGCAAATTGAATCTATTGCCATGACTCATCGATGTCTACCAATGACCCCCCATCCACCACTCGTCACTGCTCGTTAAGGATATACCATGAATCATCTGGCTAGTTAGAACTACTGGGTCCTGTCCACTGCTCGTTAAGGACATCTCATTATCCACTGCTCGTTAAGGACTTAATATGACCAAGCATTCGTCCACGTGAAATTCCCAAAACTTACTACACCTACCTACGTTCCGTACTAATATTGATACATGACTTCCCATTATGGCCTGACTTCTCTGAATGAAATGAAATGGATATTGATCTAAACTATGAACGACATATTAACTATCGGTATCATGTTAATCCATTATTCAAAACACATTGTTCTTTGGTATCACATTATCCCTTATTACCCCATAGTCGCATAATGAAAGTATGAAATGATACCAGAATAGTAAAATCTTTTATATAATAAACAAGAGGAACAATCCATGTTCTGCAACTACCAATCGATTGGGACAAGGGTCCAATCGAATGGGATAAAAATTGTAATCTATTGGGGAAAAGTCCAATCCATTGGATCCAAAATAATGCTAATTGATTGCTAACTTTGGCAATCGACTGTGAATCATTAACTGCCAATCTATTGGGAAATTGTCTAATCGATTAGGACTTCGTCTTCTCCAGTAAAAACTTTGTCCAGTAGAATTAAACGTCCATGAGATGTATCTATTATGTACAAACTTCATATAAACTAGTCAAAACATCATATAAAGGGGACCAAGTGAGTTAGAACTCACCTAGAGTGTGTGGAAGGTATGTTTGGCTATGGAGCTTTAAGCTTTCCCTCTCTTCTTTCTCTCTTCTTTCTTTCTATCTCTCTGTCTTTTCTCCTTCACTTTCTCTTCTTTTTCGTCTCTTATTTTCTTCTTCTTCTTCTCTTTCTCTGCCCAGTTGAGAGTATGGGTGTTCACAGTCGGTTTTTGATCGATTTTTCTCGGTTTTGTCACATAAAAAAATGACCAGTAGGCTCACTTCGGTTGTGTTTCTAGGGTGTTTCGGTCAGTTGGTTTGATTTTCTTCTAGGACTATAACTTTAAAAATCGACCGAATGCCCTCAATTTGGTCGATTTGGTCAGTCGGTTTTTTTTGTACACCCCTAGTTGAAAGTGTGTATATATGTATGCATGTGTATATATATATCTGCATATATGTATCTATGGTCTCTTTTTCTCTCAAGACCTTAAAAACAGTCCCAAGGGACTAAATGAACCCATATATATAGAAAAATGAGAGTGTCACATGTCACATCATGAAGCAAAATTGGAAACAAAGATCTGTAGATAGTAATCGATTGGGCTCAGTGGCAATCGATTGCCTTCAGATATTTCATGGCAATCGATTATGAGTCAAGGGCAATTGATTGGGATATGCCATGTAATGGATTCAGGTAAGCAGGATAGCAATCAATTGGGAAAGATAGCAATCGATTGGATACCAAAAAGTGGCAATCAATTGGGTTACAAAGGCAATCGATTGGACCAAGATTTGTCCAACAAAAGGGTAAGGGTCTTATAAGTATACAAGAAAGATACCAAGTTTTATTCATTAATATACACTCCAAAATATAGAGTATTGCATCATCCACCACTTATTAAAAGATTTCGTCCTCAAAATCGAAAGTAAGCAGGGTCTAAAATAAAAATGGAAACTTCTCTCGCATTTTTGACTCCAACTCCCACAAAACTTCTCCTTCATCATGATGCTTCCACTGAATCATTACTAGTAAAATGTTACGTTGTCGTTGATCTCAATGTCTTCGAAGTTGATCTCATGCGCGGGGTTGTAGGCACACTTCTTTAGCATACTGATGTGGAATATGGTGTGCACTCCTGACATCTTTGGTGGCAAGGCAAGTCAATAAGTAACCTTCTGTTGGGTTTGTGCCCTCAAACCATTACTTTATGTATGAGACATTAGTATTTTAATATATGGATATCAGCTTTACATCTCATTGTATATGTGTCGCGCCTCAAAATGGGGTGTCTACAATATGTTTCTTTCATGAGATGATTATTAATCCTTAAGTATTATAGTAAGTAATTCATGTATGTATGAGATACATACGTTTGAGATACGAATTACTATTCTTTGATACTTAGAACTTGTCACAGTGAATGAAGAGACTGGATATCTCATCAGCTTTACACTGTAGCAGGATTAGCTACCATTGGATGGAGTGATGAATCTCTATCACTAGATTTTGACTCCTGGTTAATATGCTAGTGCTTATAGTGCATCGACAGACCTGAGCTTTCCTATTGATGCTTAAGGCTATCAACAGTCAATAGGAACTCATAACTTGTATAAGGTACGCGTTCTCAATCTTGAGACGATTATGAACACAGACTATAGATATGGCTGCTTTGACTTACCAATCAGTGAGGTCTATAGAAGATCAACACCTGGGTATCTTGGGTATGTCATGTACATAAGGTTGTGAACATATATTGTCAAGATAGAATCTACCCTCTGATTCAGAGTAAGCATTCCCTTGAGGATGTCACCAAGTTGATTACTGAGAACTGCAGTCTTGTTGATAAGTAGTTATCGACATGTTTGGTAATCATGAGAGGTGAATGGGACTCAAGGAATACAAGAAATAATCATGATTCAGGTTGACAGTAACAGTTATCCGACTACCTGAATATGATTACGAATGCTAAAGGTAGAGGGACATTAGTACAACATACAAGTTTAATTATCGCTTCGGATATGTTCTTTTCCGTTGGAGTTCAGTTATCGTTTTATAGTGGAGTAAACGTTAACTGATCAGTCAATTAATTTGCTGATCAAAGAGTTTGGTCATGGGAATTAATCAACTGATCTGAGCCAATAATAAAGAGCCTAGGAGGTCCCACTCTTAGCTCTGCTAGGATACTTAGAAAGCCACTTAAGGAAGCTGTCAAGACAGGTTCGATCGATTAAAACTAGTTCGATCGATTGAAGTCATGGCAGGTTCGATCGCTCGAGAGTGGTTCGATCGATCGAATGTTCAATCGATCGAAGTCCTTCGATCGATTAAAGGTTAGGTCGGTTCTAGGAATCTATAAATAGGGCAGCAGCGTTCTGGAAAAGAAGTTTGTCATTTTTATTAACCAGACGCTATAGAAACTATTTTAGAGCACCAAACCTTCTCCTTTCTCTCTATTAGAGATCCCACCATCTCTAGTCTCTCCGAGAAGCATCCGTAGGAGACATAAGGGTGAAGACAACCTAGTGGAGACTACTGCATCACCAAGGAAGAAGAAAATAAGAATTGGGTTCAAGACACTAAGGTATAACTTTTGTCCCCTCTTGTACACATCTAAGGAATTGACAAGTAGTAGATCATGGGATACCAATAAGTTTTTGAAACTTAATCTTTCCACTATGCATTTAAAACTTCAATTTAAACCTGTTTTTTTCATCACCTTCCCAACACGCTCCAGGATTTCAAATAGCCCAATGTATCGTGGCGATAGCTTGCCTCTCTTTTGACCAAATCTGACAATGCCTCGAATAGGTCTCCAACTGCGAACTCCAAGTCTTTACGTCGCTTGTCAGCATAACTCTTCTGTCGGGTTTGAGATGTCTTTATCTTCTCACCTACAACTAGAATCTTCTTGCTTGTTTCTCATACCAATTCTGGCCCAAGAAGTTGAGTATCTCCGACTTTGGCCCAACATAGTGGCGATCGGCAAGATCTTTCATATAAAACCTCAAACGATGCCATTCTTATGCTTGTATGATAGCTATTGTTGTAGGCAAACTCTATCAAAGGTAGGTGCATCTCCCAAGAACTCTCGAAATTGATGATGCAAGCACATAACATATCCTCCATCACTTAATTGACTCTTTAGTTTGCCCATCGGTCTGTAGATAAAAGGATGAACTTAAGCTTAGTGTAGTTCCTATAGCTGCTTGAAGACTCTTCTAGAATTCTATAGTGAAGCGCGAATCTCGATTTGACACGATAGAAATAGGTACACTGTACAATTGTATGACTTTTTATAGGTACATCGGGCTTAATCGTTCCACTATGTACGTTATGCTGTAGGCAATAAAATGTGCCAACTTTGTAAGTTGATCCACTATTACCCAAATAGCATCGTGGTTTTACTGAGACTTCGGCACCTACCATGAAATCCATGGTTATGTGCTACCATTTCCATTAGAGAATCGAAAACGGCTGTAGAAATCCAGGTGGCTTCTAATGTTCTGCCTTAACTTGTTTACAAGTAAGACACTGAGCTACATACTCAACTACTTCTCGTTTCATTTCTTTCTACCAGAAATTCCTCATTATGTCCTTTTACATCTTCATATCTCCAGGGTGAACAGTTATTCATGACTTGTGCAGTTCGTCCAATACGCCTTTTCAGAGATTATCTTTGTGAGGCACATAGACTCTACCTTTACACTATAAGGCTTCGTCTGAACCCACACTCCAGACCTCTGGTTCCTTTGCTAACATCTTGGTGAACCATAGCTTCAAAACCTTAATTATCTGTTGAGCATCTATAATACGGTTGATGAGATTTGGCTACATGACAAGGCATCCAAGATGTAGTCCTTTCGTTGACTCCACTGGCTGATGATTGAACTCAGTTAAAACTTCTAATGCTTTCCATTCTCGAATGAACAGTGCAGCAATCACACTCACTCTACCCAGATGGTATTGCAACGAAAAGTCATAATCCTTGAATAACTCTATCCATCTTCGTTGTCACATGTTCAACTCCTTCTGAGAGAACAGATACCTCAAACTCTTATGATCAGAGAATAGATCAAATTTCTCTCCATAGAGATAGTGTCTCCTGATCTTCAAGGCAAACACTATCGCAGCTAGTTCCAAATCATGCGTAGGATAGTTCTTCTTGTGTTCCTTCAACTGCCTCGATCTATGTGTGGATATCGTAATTTTCTCTTACCCACAGCTTTTGCATTTAAAATCTTTTCAATATTCAAATTCAAATTCAAAAATGAATCGCCACTTATTTTTCAAAAGGGAAATTAAGAAACCATTTTAAAGCAAACTGATCATTTGGAAACCAGAGATTAACTAGGTCCGGGGATTATGGAATGAGAGAAGAAGGAGCCCAACGGACTAAAACACCCTCTCTCATCCTATCTCGCGATAGGCCTCTACTCAACATCCTTTTAATCGAATTAATAATCTAAATGTGCCCTCAACTAATACACATGTATAAATATACATTACAAAAGCATGTCTAAAAGGGTGTAAGATTGTAAATAATAAAATATCACTCAAAATCATATATTTCAATTAGCAAGCAATATGATGTGCATTTAGGGAACTAGAGAACTTACCTGGGGTCTAACTACGATATTAAAATGTTCAATGCATACAAAAGTAGGAAATCCTAATAAAAGGATCTGTAATCACATATATACACATAAGGCAAGACCTAATTCTAAGGTGTCGCGCATGAGGCCGAAAAATCAATAAAATTAAGAAATTAAATAGGCTAAAGAAGGGTTTAAGAAATCATACCTTAATAGCACCACAAAACAAAAGGTTAGTCCACATGCTTTAGATAAGATATAATGTTAAATCCTAAATAATGTTCCTAAACTTCTAGCTTAATTCTAGGTAGAAGAAATGACACAATTTATTAATTCTTTGTAACTAGTTGAGGTCATATCACTCCTATAGATATGCAAGTCTCAACTAGGAGCCAATGCAATGTCCATATAGAAATGGTATAGTCCCAACATGGTCACAAGGAACTCATAATAATGTTTTATTAAATTTAATCCTAATACAAAATGAATTCTAATTACAAGTATCAATCTACACAAATGAATGTATATGAATACATGAATGTGAACAAGAGTAATCTATGAATTATTCATTGATTTGGATCACTTAACCCCTGTAATTAAGTTTGATTGATCATTATTAAAACATGGTTTGAGCCCTAGGTCATAGAAAAGTCATTTGGACCATTATTTACAAAGTTGGTCAAATCTGTCATCAAATCCTGAAAATTACAGAGAGCAGACCAGAACTTCAAAAAAAAAACATGCTTCCCATTGTTTGATGTCAGTGAATTTTGGCCACAAGATGCCTTTGCGAGTCTAGTTTCCAATCCAAAAAGAAAAGTCAAAGATCAATGGTCCAATCTCTGGGAAAAGGGTAAAAATCAGACATCACTCAGAGATTTGCAAATCTCCGTCCAGAGATTTGTACGATTTTTTAAAAATAGTAAACAAATCAGAAAGACTCTAATCTTTTTAGGAGATCTTATTAACACATTAAACTTCATAGAAAAAATTATTTGGAGCCAAGAATGCTTGATTAAGGTTCTGATTTACTCATTTTAAAACTGATTCGCTGTTATGAAACTCTGGATAGAATATGGTTGTCTCACAAAACCTATGACAAACCATGTTATCCAAGAGATCCTACTAAAACAAAAATTACAGTAGTAGATCTTTGTGTTATTGACACTCTCCAGTTGGTTTCATTCAATTCCAACGGCCAATATTTAACTACAAATCTTTGATAAAAGGTGGTTTGTGAGCTCACTGCACCTTTGTCAAATTTTACTTATGTGAAGTCTATCTCTCAAGCCATAGAGATTGGCTTAACCCAAACTACTTCTCCTTCCATTTGATGGTCATTGGAGATATAAGAATAACTTATAACTTATGAATTCCAAAGGGATATAGAAAAGATCCCATGAAATTCCAAGTTAGAGAATCCAAGTCATTAAATGTGGATTTGGGTCCATCTACTTGCTTACAAATGATGACCAATCTTTGGCCCTCATGTAAAGCATAGGCTTAGATGGGATCAAAAGATCGAACTCAAAAGTTTTCAAGAGAGATATTGAAGATCTCCAAGAATCTCAAGAGAAAAGTACAAACAACAAGAAGAAATGAAATAAAGAAAACTAAGAGAGCAAGTGCTTTAAATCCATCAAAGAACCTCTTAGAAGAAAGCTTGTTTGCTTCAAATTCATAGATACTTTTAACCCAAACTAAGAAGAAATAAAGGAAAACTAACAAGATTAGAGTATCACCTCCAACTATTCTCAAACTTCTATAGTTTTAAGATCTTCCAAGCTCTTTTTCAAGCTCTCAAAAACTCACTTTTCCCAAAATTCTTTTGTTTTCTCCTTGAAATTCCCCTCTCCCAAAAATGTGTAGTAGTCCCCCCTTTTTGTTCTCCCCCTTTCCAATGAAGATAATCCTCCTTATATAGGCAACCTTTGGAGGGTTATTTTAGTCATTTCAGGGGCAAAACCCTAATTTTGGACGTCCTTTTGAAGGTACCAAACGTACTATTGCAAAGCTGGTAGCCATAAAATGCGACACTCAACGGAGATGGAATAGGCACTCAATGAATACCGGAGCAGCACTCACTAAATGCTGACGCGACATTCACTGAGTGCCAATGCGTTACTCAATGAATGTTGCGGACAACTCTGTGGACTGTTGGCTTTTCTAGAATTCAAATTTTTGCAGCACTTGGTTCATTTTAACGGCTCTCACTGACTGCCGATTTGGCACTTACCAACTACCGTACGACATTCAGCAAGTGCCGCACCGGCAACCCGAGAATGCCGTAAAATGTGTCATGTGTCGTTTTTCTATTTTTTTCTTTTTTTCTCTCTCTTTTTCTCCTTTTCTGTCTTTTGTTCGAATTAAAGAGCCTTTTGAAGAGCTTGAATCATTTTCGGAAGCCCTAGATTAGTCGGACATTGTCATCATCGGATCTAAAGGCAATACTCCCCTTAATCCAATGTTTAGCCAAAATCGGGGTGTCTATAATATGCATTCACATTCCCGTCTTACATAAGCACACATCTAAGTCGTTGGTGTGATGTATCATTGTAGATTACATACCTTTCTCCACTCCTAGGTATCATAAGTACTAGTGCAAAAGTAAATCTTTCCTTTAATTCGCCGAATGCATCTTCATGCTTATCTGTCTATTCATACTTCGTCTCTTTCTTAGACAAAATACTTAAAGGTCCTGCAATCTTGGAAATACCTTCGACAAATCTCTGATAATATCTGACCAACCCAAGAAAACTTCTAACTTCTATTGCATTGGTCAGTCTATTCCAGCTCAAGACTGCATCGATCTTTGATGAGTCCACAAAGATACTATCTTGAGAAATCACATGTCTGACAAATTTGACTTCCTGTAGCCAAAACTCACACTTGTTAAGGTTAGCATATAGCTTACTCTCTTGAAGCATCTGCAAAGCAACCTGTAAGTGGTCTTTATGATCTTCCTCCATCTTTTAGTAGATTAGGATGTCGTCAATGAATACTATAATGAATTGATCTAGATAGGGTCTAAATACTCTGTTCATTAAGTCCATGAATATTGCTGGGGCATTCATCAATCCAAAAGGCATAACAAGAAACTCATAATGCCCATATCTTGTCCTGAATGCAATCTTCGGCACACCCTGAACGTAGATCGATCTTTGAAAAGATCCTCGATCCTTGCAACTGATCAAACAAATCATCTATTTGAGGAAGTAGATACCTATTCTTGATCGTAACCTTGTTCAATTCTCTATAGTCGATACAGAGTCGAAGTGTCCCATCTTTCTTCTTCACAAACAGTACCGGTGCTCCCCATGGTGACGTACTCGGGCAAAAAAAAGCCTAAATTGAGTTCCTGAACATGCTTCCTTAGTCCAATATCTCAGTTGGTGCCATTCGATACAAAGTCATAAATTCGGTAAGGTTTAGGTGATAATTCCATTCAAAAGTCAATTTGTCTCTTTGGTGGAGTCCTTTAATATCCTGGAATACATCCTCAAAATCCTATATGGTAGGAATCTGATCCATCTGTACTCTTACTCCCGATTGTAGCCACATAACTTGTAAGAAATAGTCGCTCATCGGCTGACACTAAAATCTGATAGTAGAAGGACTGGTATCAGAAACACGATAGTACTAGTAGGGAAATCCAATTTGGCACTATACTTGGCAAGCCAATCCATTCCTAGGATAATGTCAAACTCCGACATTAATAGAACTACCAAATCTGCCAGAAGGTTCCTATCTCCCAAGGTTAATGGATAATCTTTGCACACTTTACCCAACTTAACAGTCACTCCCAAAGGTGACACAGCATTAAGTTCTAGTCCAAGTGCTTGGGGTTCTAAGCCCAACTGACGAATAAAGCTTTAACTTGACTATGAAAGAGTACAAGCGTACCTTCCAGGTTCTGTTACTCCTCAGCATTAAAGCCTATTCTTTCAGGAATAATAGCATTTATCCATGTCTGATTTGGGGTCCTTGTATTCCCTGAATTAGGGCCCCATAGTACCCTCCGTGTGGTGCAAAACAATCCCTGCTCAAGTGCCCTAGCTTGTTATAATTCTGGTAGATAGCATCCGTCTGGTGGTTAACCCTAGGGCTGTTTAGAACTTGGAAATGTGCCCTGGCTTTCCACAATTAAAATATCATTGGTCTCCTAGTAGTGGTGCAGCAAACAGCACCTAAGGTAGTGGTCCTCGTTGTTGATATTGTGGTTGTTGAGGTCGAGGATAACCAATCTGTGGTTTCTGAGTTCCTTCCCAGGTTCTTTTGTTCCTCTAGAAATTACCATGGGGTCTCCAACCTTGGGTTTTCCTTAGTGGTGGATTCTGGAAATTCCTCTGTTGAAAGCTCCTTGATGGCTAGTGATTCATCTATTGTCATTGCACCGGATACGCATCCTTCTCTAGACTCACCGCAAGTCTCAAAAGTCCCTTGAATCTCTGCTTAAGATGGCCAATCATCATGTGGTGGAGATGGGGGTTCAGACCCTGATGAAATCTCTTCACCTTCTTTTGTAGAGTGTTGATCATGTGTTGAGCAAACCTTGACAATCGCTCGAACTGAGTTATATACTCTCTCACAATCCAACCTCCCTGAACTAAGCTGAGAAAGTTCTTCTCCTACTGATCCTTCTCGTCTTCTAGAAAGTATATCTCCAAAAATCTACCCTTGAACATCTCCTAAGGCATCACCCTTGCAGTGGCTCTTTCAGCCTCCCACCGGTCTGTAGTGGCGTAAGTCAACTGGAACATAGCAAGACGATGCTTGTCCTGCTCATTACACTCTAGGGCTTCAAAGATAAGCTCTATCTCTCATAGCCTTTGCTCAGCATTCCACGACTCTGTTAATCCATCAAACTTTTCTGGGTGTAGTCCACAAAAACGTTTGAGCAATTTATCACCGGTTTGTCTCGGCAGAGGTGGTATAATAGGATACTGGGCAGGTTGTTGATGGTTGCATGGTTGTAAGTATCTCCAACATGCTTTAATCCTTCCATAAATGCTTCGAAGACACCTGATAGGTCCATGCCCTCTGGGATGGGTGCTCCTAGTCGTGACGGATTCCTTCTCGCTCCAACCATCGTGATCTAGTGATGTGTATCTACAAAAGACCTACCAATTAGCTAAAGCCTTCTCAGAGAAACATAATTGAGATAGAGCGATAAGCAGTATGAACTAATAGTTCTACTAATCAGCTTGTATCAACTTAATCATACCACAGATATATCAAAATTACTACTCGCATAAATATATAACAAAAGATGTACCGCAGAATACACAATAGTCAAATGATGTACCTCGTGGGACATAAACTATTATAGTACTACAGTCAGCTATATAATACTACTACTAATGGTAATCATCTATACAAAAGCTATTGTCAAATAGCTATCTCTCAACCTCCCAAAAATCAAGTAGACAGCATATCTTGATAAAAGCTAACAAAATCTAAACCCTACATATCCTGACTCAAAAATCGTTAGTATCTGATCCAACTGGTGGTGCCTCATCCTTAGATATAATATTCATCTCCTTGAGTGGATCATCCTCAATAGGTGAAGCAAGACATCCAACTACATCTCCAATATCCCAATCCTCAACCATCTCTGCATCAGCGTCCTCTATCATGTCTGACATCGCCTGATTGGACGTTAATAGCTAGTACAGTAAATTCATTGGCTATATCAATAGCCCTTACTAATGCAGCCTCTCCCATGACATACCCTGCTAGTTGAACGGCCATCTCAGCTACCCATCCTATTGCCATATGTACAATAGGTCCTGCTGATAACTCAGGTATCACTGGTATCTCTGGCATAACTACCTCCTCCTTAGGACCACCCTCATTTGCTATCTCCATAATCTCATCTCCCTCTACCACTATGCCATACTCTCCAACTATGATATCTACCTCCTCGGCCTCTGGGTCCTCTGGCTCAGGCTCTAACACTGACTCCTCATCGGGGCATACTTTGGCTCCTCCGGGTCGTCCTCTAGCTCATCATCATCGTCGTCATTTACAAGCTCCTCCTCTGCTAGGTCCTCATCCATATCATCATCGTCCTTATCCTCTGGCTCTAGGTCCTCTGCTGGATCCTCATCACTTTGAATCATCTTGGCCTCTCGATCATCAGGTTGATCCTAGGGCTTTAGAGCTGGTACATCGGGTACCGGTGCTAGTGTAATGGGTCCTCCAAGAATAGCTCATAACTCGATCGCATCCATCTCTAGCTTACTCATGATAAATTGTTCCATCTCGTGATAGATCGCCTCACCATTCCTCACGTATTGATAAGCATCCATATGCATCCAAGTCAGGTGAGTCCGTCCATTCGCTCATTCGTCGACATAGAGTGCCTTCCATATATCCTCCTTTAGGTAAAGGCTAGCTATCTAGTGTATACGCTCCTGGTAATACTCGGGGTTAGCTGGTTCTATAGTATCCCATGGATCACATGTCCTCCATAAGGGTCATTCACAAATCTATGAAAGTTTGGATCCATACTAACCTTCAAAGAAAACTATCTATTGTCAAAAGGATGAACTTATCTTAAACTCGTATCTCATCTCAGTGATCTTAAAATGCTAGGACCAGATGGTGTGGGATAATAGTGAACGAAAGTATCAACCTATGGCTCTGATACCAAAAATCATGTCACGTCCTAGAATAGCAAAAATAGGAAAAAAAAATTTTATTTTTATTTTTGGGTCCATAGGGAATGACTAGTGAAAGTCACTAAATTGTCCATACCATATATTACCAGCTAACAGACAATAACAAGAATCGTAATAAAACCAACAGATATATATATTACCAAAGTCCTAGCTATTACAATATCAAAGTCTACAACAGGAATGTATAAGGTCTGGAAGCAACATATGCCCAAGTAATAATTATATAAAAGTTAACATAAATATAAAACTACTATCTATCTTTAAGTCTTTAGCTGGTGTAGACATAGTCATCAGTGTCGTAGTTCTCCCCAGCATAGCCATCATCAGTAGGGAAACCCTCTGCATATTCCCCCTCCGAATAGTAGTCATCATTGTAAGCTCCATTACCTGCATTAATAGGGATAGGGTAGTCTAGAAGGATCACATGATCGGATTATCACCGTACTTTTCATGAATTCGGATACATACAAGGTTAGTGATGCTTAGCTAATAAACTATAAGAAGTTTAATCTTTTAATCAAGATTCGGTGTGTTCCCAAATGTCATGGGACATGAAGAGGAATTGTTCAAAAAGAGGTTACACATCTTTCATCAAGCAAGTATCACCTTCACCTCAAGTAATCTCTCCGGGCATACAAAACTTCCTAGCACATAATCCTAATCAAGAATTGATTTCCTAAGATTTGAAACATTCTATAGAAGCTACCATGCAAAGACCCAACTTTGGTTAAATAAGGGACCCTTGACACACATCCGATAGGATGCTTCATATACCAACACATGGTATGAGATCAAGGGTGATCACACGGTCCTATGATAACTTTACCAACCGGGTTGCCCCGAGCCTCCAAGGTCATAGTTCCGTGCAATCGACTGGAAAGACATGCAAATGCAATGCAATAGGCACACAAAAACTAATTAATTCGATTAAAATGATGCTTTCAAGTCTCATCCTCGAGTGAACCCAAAATCAGAATTCTGGTCTACAAAATTAGATATTCTGGGTTTGATCCCCAATAGAGGCGCCAAATTATGGATATTGTAGGCTAGCCACATTTAAACTTTTCCAAATTCAAATACGAGTCGCCACTTAATTTTTAAAGGAAAATCAAGAAACCATTTTAAAAGCAAACTGATCTTTTGGAAACCAGATATTTCTAGGTCCGAGGATTATGGAATGAGAGGGAAAAGAGCCCGACGAACTAAAATACCCCCTCTCATCCTATCTCGTGATAGGCCTCTACTCAATATCCTTTTTAATCAAATAATTAATCTAAGCATGCCCTCACATAATACATATATATATATACATTCCAAAAGCATGTCGAAAGGGGTGCAAGATTGCTAATGAGAAAATGGCATACAAAACCACAGAGTTCAAACAGCAAGCAAAATGATATGCAATAAGGAACAAAGGAAACCCGGGATCCAGCTGCGAAAGGAAACGTTTAATGCATAAAAATAAATAGTAAAAAAAATCTCTGACACATATATACACATAAGGCAAACCCTATTCTAGGTGTCGTGCATGATGTCGAAAATCAATAAAATTAAATAAAACAAAAGTAAAGGGTGGTTCAAGAAGCCATACTTTAATAGCACTACAAAACAAATGTTAGTCCATATGCTTTGAACACAATATAATATCAAATCCTGAATATTATATCAAATTATTAGCTTAGATCTAACAAAATGAGAAAGGTTGATGAAATCATGAATTCCTTCCAATTTTTTGAAACCATAACATCCCTATAGATATACAAGTCTCAACTAGGAGCCAATGTAATGTCAATATAGAGATGATACAATCTCAACATGATTAAAAGGAAGCCATGACTAAACTCACTACAAGAAAATATGCCTTTTGTGACGAATGTTTTTGTGTCGGCTAAAATTCCATCACAATAACTTTTTTCGTGACGGATTTTGTGATTCCTAAATTTCCGTCACAATTTTATTTGTGATGGAAAAGAACATTTCCAACACAAAAATATTTTTATTCATAACGAAAAAGTACTTGTCTGACACAAAAAAAAGGCATTTGTGACAGACAATTGACCTGACCGACACCAAAGATTTTCCCAAAATTTCGCCCCCCCCCCCCCCCCCCTCCCTCCCCAGGTAAAAAAAGGAGAAGAAAGAAAACACATATCAGTATATCACCAAGCCCTAATTTATCTGAATCGGTGAAAAAGGAGAAGAAAAACCACTCTCTGCCTCACCTCTCTACCGCCTCAAACCACCATCACCACTCCATGTCACCGCCTCATTGTATGTGTGTGTGTGTGTGTGTGTGTGACTCTGTCTTCTTCTATGATATCTCTGTAGATTGAAGTAGGGACCTCAAAGTCAGAGGCACCGAAGCTCACCAGTGGTTCGTAAGATAGCGCCGAAGCTTACCGTGTCTCTCTCCCTCTATCTGAATCACATTGGTTTGTTGCCCTAACTTATAATTTTCTTTTTCTTTGCTTGTTGTTTGTATGCATATGTATGAGTATATGTATAATTTTAGTGTATATCTATGCACGTGTGTGCTTTGTGTATGAGGTTGCTGTGGTGTTTGATTATAACAGCTATTTTGTGTTGTTTTGTGCCCTAACTTCTAATCACAATGTTTTATTCACATAATAAACTAATCTCAGTTTTTGCTTTCTTTACCTGATTTACTGTGAATGGAGTATTAGTCAAAAGCAATTAGCTTTTCTTTAGACAACTAGAACATTCATATTTTTTTGGACGAATTTATTTCATTTCCGTTCAAGTGCTTTTTTCTCAATTTTTTTTAGTTTTACTAATTGGTTGCTGCATCTGAACATAGTTAAAGTTTACAAATTTGGTGGTTTTACTTTATATTTTTCTTTAGCTATTGTTTTACATTTGAGTTGTAACCTCCAGAGATAAAGTTTCATACAATTTTTTTAGTTTGATATTGGGAACTATATTGTAGCGTTGTTGTGTTTAATTGGAAATGATGCCTATGTATACCCTCCTAGGTTATTTCCCAAAAGTCTTTCTATTAAGTTCCCTATTAATTTTTACATAGTGGTTTGAATTTTCATTATACATATATACACATATACTCTATAATTGTTTGATTAATCTTGTTGTTATACATGAATATTTTGGTTATTTAGCTATGAGCGCCTATTAGTTAAAATAGCAGATTAAATAGAGTGTAAATCCAACTTGATGAGGTTCACTAATTGAGTTCTTGTTTTTCAGTTATAATATTATGGAGGTAGATAAGATAAACCCTATCACAAACACAATTGCTTAGAGATCTTCATTACTCTTCATTTGGGTTTCGTTGGGAATATAGCAGCAAACCCAATGTGGGATATGGGCTCGTGAGCATGATCTCCCCAGATACGACAGAGACTTTATAAGGTCTTTCACCTTCAAAATTGAGAGATCTTCAACTCCAAAAAGATTTGCAAAGTGACTGATGCGAGATTCGAGGTAGTTTCTTTGTAATTATAACACACACTTTAGATATATTCATAATTGACCAAAACAATTTTTCATAATTAAAATTGTTTTGTGATAATTTGTAGTGGTATTAAAAATGATTTTTTTAATATATACAATTAAGGAGTTATTTTTAATAACTTGTGTCCGTATGACTTCAAGGAATAAAAATGTTGACAAATGTTGTGGTTTCCAAATTCGCATCCCGGATTTGGTTCTCAACATTCAATAGTAGTGAGGCCACCTAATTTTTAGTGAAAGTTTTAAATGATCTCAATGCCACATGTTGGGAACCATAGCATTATTCAAAAATATTTAAAGAAATGTTTCAAAGGAAAAAATGTTTAAATATTTTTGGTAACCAGCATTCATGTTGTTCAAGTATTATTGAGGTCAAAAATTTATTCACTGAAATACATAGTGCAAGTCCTTCAATGGCTCTAATCTGATGTCGATTTATGGAATTCTGAAAAAGTACAATATTAAGGAGTTTGAAGAGAAGAAGACAGCTACAAAATCTCTAAAGCTTCTTCAGGGAGATCGAGGTGTGTGGGTATACACATATGCAGATGCAATTTCTTGTATTTAAGTTGCTTCAATTTACTTGTCTTATAATGTTTGATATGTGTATTAAATTAGATCTTAAAGAAAGCACTCCACTCGAGTTCAGAAATTGATTGATGAGCTCTTCAAAACGGGTACTTACCCGGATCCTTATAATACAATTTCTTAAATTGTTCTAAACACCTAATATTAGAGTATATATATGGGGTTTGTTTGGAAAACAAAAATTAATTCCTGATTGTGATCACTTTTTCAGAGTTTCTAGGATCAAAATAATGAGTAATAGGTATTTATATATGCGTGTGAATAACACCATAACTAATATCAAAATAATGACCAAGCCCCCTTGAAACTCCACTCAAGTCCCCCTTATTTATGAAAAACTCATACTAAGCCTCACCCTATAAAAGCAAATTAGGGTTTGAAAATAATACATTAGTCTCTCTCTCTCTCTCTCTCTCTCTCTCTCTCTCTCTCTCTCTCTCTCTCTCGACTCAAAGCACCGGCGATGCTGCGGGTTTTTTTTTTTGGTTTGTGTTTTGAATTATGTTAGAGATTTCTATTTTATATTTTAGGTTTATTATTTAGATTTTGAGTTGTTTACATTTGTTATGTAGTGTTTTGATTTGTGATTTAGGTTTAGGTTTGATATTTAGTTTTTTGATTTAGATTTGTTGGTTTAAATTTCTGATCTCAATCTCGCAATTGTCGCTTCAATGGGTTGACTCTTTATGGTCGATATTCACAGGCAGATAATCTTTTCACTTCTGGCCTCCAAGGTACTAAAGTTGTGGGTTTTCAACATCGCTCCAATGGCTTACTGATGTATCGAAGGTACGTGTTTTATTGCCATTTTATATTGTTAGATATTCGTTATTCTAAGTTGCAAACATGTTTTTTTTCGATTTTCTCTGTGTTCCGTCCATCATCTTGTTATCATAATTGGTCTCAAGTGTAGCTATGTAACACCACTTTGTTGCTTTCTGTCACCAAATGATTATGCTTAAGGTTTAGAGTTATGGTGCTTTGCTCTTAGATGTGTTGAATGTTTACCTATTGAACCCCAATTAAGTCTTTAGGACATGAGCTGTAATATTAATTAGTTTGTTGCTTTCAATTCGTTTTTCATTGTAAAAAAATGTGGGTCTCAATTTGACATGAAGTCAGTGAACTTCTCAGCCTCTCTTCTTTTTCTCTCCAAAACCCACAAAAATCTACGATACTCTTAACTTAGACCAAGTGTTAAGCATCTAATAGTTGTCTATATAACACTTTCCAGTCAATATGTCTCCATGGCTACATATTTATCTACAAAAGATGGGACTGTTTCGTGGTATCTCGACCAATAAGATGATAAAATCAGCAGCATAGTCAAATAATGGCTAAATACTAAATGATGATGAGCAATTTACCTGCCAAAACATATCAATAAAGCTATCCACAAAAATGCACTTATCCAACTTGATTCTTTGTACGCTACCAAAACCTGAAATGCATACGAAAGATAAGAGATAAGATAAACATAAAAAAATGTGCATGAAACAGGTAAAACAAATACAAATATACTTCAACATCAACATATATACACGCGTGCTGTGCTGCGTTGCTGTGCATATGTCATTCTGTGTTGCATGTGCTATTGTGCACATGTCGTGTTGTGTTGTGCTAATTCGATTACACACACATATATGATATATCTATGTATGTAACATATATCTATGTATATAATCAAAGATATAGTGCATTTAATGCGTACCCATTGCCCAGAATGTGGACTTGAAGAAGCATGTTGTCAATTTCAACCCCCATTTGATCTTCAAAATAGGCATTTTCCATACTTAACAATCTGTGTGCATAAACATTTCATTTCAGTAAAACCATATGGGATCTCTGTACATTTCATTTCGTTAATGGTAGTCATTCACAAATAAGAAATCAAAAAATGTTAGTATTTTAAAGCATGGACAAAGCAAAAATACAATCTCTCATGAATAGGTACATCTTGAACTTCTTTTGTTGAGTATATTTGCAAAGATTGTACGTTTGTATATAGAATCTGGCAAATTGAGAGTATCCTAGATTTTAATGATATCTTCAAGATGACGAGGTAATTTCTTTGCACATGTAGTTTACTAACAAATTGTTAGATATAGCTCTGGTTTATTACCCATTCATTATTAATTATGTTAATGAGCATAATAGTGAGTTGTAGTGTGTGAGCATATGTTTTTATGTAGTGAAACAATATGGTTAACTATCTTGTTTTTATTACCCATTCATTAGACTCATCATGTTGTTGGTAGTACTTTGAGATTCGCCGATTTTTTTGTTTTACTAATCTTGGCCATTTTTTTGGGGGTCCTTGTGTTACTTGTTTGGATAGTTTTTTATTTGTATTTTTTTGTCTTATTTTACTCTTTGAGTTAATAGGTGATTGCGTTATTATATTTTAATTGAACTATCGTTTTCTGTTGCAAGATTTGGCAAGAGACTAGAGGATTTAAATCATGATGAGAATCAATTACGAGAGCAAAAACTTTATTTAGATTATTATCTTTATTTTATTTCTACTGAAACAATTATGAATGAACATATACTTTATTGTATCTTGTTTTATCTTTATTAATATGCTTTAAATTGATTGTGTTCTTGTTGTTAAAAATTAGCATGTCATAATTTATTGTGATTGAGAAATAATGATTTTTGGTTACACTGTATAATATTTGTGACGATTTTTGTAATATGTGTGGTCCACAATATATTAATTTCCGTCACAAATACTTTTTTGTGACGGTTTTGGTAATATTTGTGGTCACTGTAAAATTCTGTCACAAATAGTATTTGTGACAGTTTTGGAAATATTTGTGGCCATAATATATAAAATTCCGTCACAAATACTTATTTGTGACAGTTTTAGTAATATTTGTTGTCACAATTTATAAAATTCCATCACAAAAAGTATTTGTGACAGTGTTGAGTTGACACAAATAAAGTGCCTCAAATCAAATGCGACACTACTATTTATGTCGCCCACAAATCTGTCACACATACTATTTGTGACGTTTTTGAGTCGACACAAATTAATTGTCACAAATAATAAGTATATGTGACACTATTTTTTTTTGTCACACACAAATCAGACACAAAATCCATCACAAATACTTTTTGTGACGGAATTTGATCCGACCCAGACTTTTGTGACGCCCCTAACTTGTGTCGGGCACAAATCCGTCACAAAAGGTGCAAATCCGTCACAAAAAGTATTTTGTGACGGAATTGCACCTTTTTTTTAATAAAACACATGTTTTCTTGTAGTGATTCAACCAATTGTAGCTTATCACAATGCAAACAAATGTCCTAAATTACAAGAATCAATACACATTTGATGATAAAGAATGCATGAACATGAACATGAACAAGAATAAGCTATGAATCATTCATAAATTTGGATCATTTAGCCTTTGGATTTGAATTCAATTAATCATAATCAAAACATATTTCAAGCCATAAGGCATTAGAAAACCATTTGGATCAAAGCTAGCAAGATTTACCAAATCTTCCTCAGGTTTCCAGAATTTACAGAGAAGAAATCTAAGATTAAAAACAGACAAAACATAGTTCACATGGCTTGATTTCAATGATTTTTGGGTATGAAATGCCTCTGCATGTCTAGTTTCTAACCCAAAATGAAAACCAAAGATCATATGGTCCAATCTCTGGGGATTGAACCATGACAAGACACTACTTAGAATTTATCAACTCTCTGTACAGAGATTATGTGATTTTCTAAAAATAGTAACCGAATCTGAATCATTTTAATCTTTTTAGTGGATCTTATTAACACATTGAACTTCATGGAAAATTATTTGAAACTCAAAATGCTTCTTTAAGGCTCTAATCTAACCAGTTTAATAGCGACTTACTATTCTGGAATTTTGAACAGAGAGTAATTGGGTTGCAAAACCCTAGACAAAACCATGTTAGCCGTAGAATCTCATCAAAACAAAAATTATAGTGGTATATCTATGAATTAAGGACAGATTCCAATTAGTCCCATCCAATTTCAACGAATCATGATTTAACTAAAAACTTTTGATCACAGGTTGTCATTTGAATCACTGCACCATTGTTGAATTGTCATTTCTTTGTTGAACCCAAATCATCAAGCCATGAAAATTGGCTCTCCTTAAGCCAAATTCCTTTCTCAAGTTGATGATCCTTGAGGAATTAAGACTTAATTTGATTATCTCTCCTCACAAATTATTGGTCCTTGCACACTAAATATACCTAATCCACATGAATCTCAATGGAATATGGAGAGAATACTACGAAACTTCAAATTGGAGGACCCAAATCATGAACATACACTTGGATCCACCAAATATGTATAAATATAACTAAGATCAACATTAATTCCTATGTAAATCACAAATTTACATAAAATTGAAGGATCCAAATTAGAGAGTTCAAGTGAGATATTGAAGATCTCTTTAAACTCAAAAGAAGAACAAAACAAAGAGACTTAAAATCTAAGTCAATTGATGATCTGAGGCAAATTTTCTTTTAAGAAGCTTATTTCAAAACTCAACTCATGATCAACTAGATCCAAATCAACAAATAGATAAGAATTCAAGCACAATTCAAGTAGTGTGTGTGATGAAATGAGGTGGGAAGAGACTTTTGAAAATTGTGTAAAAGATCCTAGAATTCTTTGAATTGTGATTGAATTTAGACTAAAACAAACTAGAATTAGAGGATTACCTCCAAAAATCCTCAGATTTTCTCTTATTTTTATGAAGATCTTCAAAGCCTTCAAGCTCTCCTTCAAGTTCTTCAAGCCCCTCTAATGGCTTCCTTCATAAATCTTCTTTCTTAATTCTTTCTCTCTCTCCAAATTGTTCAACCTCTCTTGTAATGGAGACAAACATCTCCTTATATAAACCAATTGAGGGGAGGTTACTTCAGTATGTGTAATGGCATCTTTGGGTGTTAAATACATATTTTAAAAAATAGTCTGTTACAGAGGGCGACACTCGCTGAGTTGTTCGCGGCACTCAGTGAGTGCCGGTCCGGCAATCATGGGCTGCCGGTGCTGCACTCATGAGTGCCGCCGGCTTCGCCGTGTGCCGCCTTGTCTTTATATATAATTATATACCTTTTTCTTTTGAAATTATTTTTCATTTTCATTTTTTTTCTTTTCCTTTTGAAATTCTTTTTTTCTTTTTCATTTTCTTTCATAAAAATAACATCCATTTTTAGTATATTTTCAGACTAATTTTTTTTACTTTTCACTTCTCTCTCTCTCTCTCTCTCTCTCTCTCTCTCTCTCTCTCTCTCTCTTGAAAATTTTTTAAAGACTGAAAAACTTTCCAAAGAGCTTGAATCACTCTGAAGATCTTCGAATTCTGTCGAACATTGTCGTCATCGGTTTTAGAGGTAATCATCCCTTGAATTCGAAGGTCGGTCAAATTGGAGTGTCTATAGAAGTTAATCCATTATTCAAAACATATTGTTCTTTGGTATAACATTATCCCTTATGCATAACGAAAGTACGAAACGATATCGGAATAATCAAATCTTTCATATAATAAACAAGAGGAACAATCCATGTTCTGCAATTGATAATTGATTTGGATAAGGGTCCAATCGATTAGGATAAAAACTACAATCGATTAGGGAAAATCCCAATCAATTGGATCCAAAATAATGCCAATCGATTGCTAACTTTGGCAATCGATTGTAAGTCATCAACTGCCAATTGATTGGGAAATTATCCAATCAATTGAGACTTCGTCTTCTCCAACAGAAACTTAGTCCAGTAGAATTAAACATCCATGGGACGTATCTATTGCGTATCAACTTCATATAAACTTGCAAACATCATATAAAGCGGACCAAGTAAGTTAGAACTCACCTAGAATGTGTGGAGGGTGTGTTTGGCTATGGAGCTTTAAGCTTTCTCTCTTCTTTCTTTCTATGTCCCTCTGTCTTCTCTCCTTCTCTTTCTCTTCTTTTCCTTCTCTTCTTTTCTTCTCCCTCTTCTTCTTTGCCAAGTTGAGAGTGTGTGTATATGTTTGTGTATATATGTATGTATATGTATATATATATATATGTGTGTGTGTGTATGTGTATATATATATGTATCTATGGTCTCTTTCTCTCTTAAGATCTAAAAAATAGTCCCAAGGGATGAAATGAACCCATATATATATATATAAATGAGAGTGCCACGCATCAAAACACGAAACAAAGTTGAAAACAAAGATCTACAAATGGCAATCGATTGGGCTCAGTGGCAATCGATTGGCTTCAAATATTTCATGGCAATCGAATGTGAGTCAAGGGCAATTAATAGGATATGCTATGTAATGGATTCAGGTCGGCAGGATGGCAATTGATTGGAAAAGATGGCAATTGATTGGATACCAAAAAGTGGCAATCGATTGGGTTACAAGGGCAACCGATTTGGACCAAGATTTGTCCAATAGAAGGGTGAGGGTCTTACAAGTATACAGAAATGAATGCCAAGTTTTATTCATTAATATATATTTCAAAATACAGGGTATTATATATTTACATGAAGAACCTGGAATTACATCATCAATAATGTTGAAGATTACTCTATACATGAACAAAGCGTAAGGAAAAAAATAACCCAATTTCAAATTTTTTCATTCTTTGCTTTATTTTGCTTTTGGTAATTGACAGTTTTACTTGAAAAATTGTCAAGTTCACATTTTCTATCAAAAGCCTGATACCCATTTGTTCCTTTGTGTTCTTGGAATAACAATAGATATAACAGTAGTTTGCCTAATGTTTCTTCTCCATTCTTTCTCTTTTAATGTTAAATGGTTGCATTTTACAAAGTAAAATTATGCACAAATACAAAGTAGCAATGTTCCTTGCAAGTGATAATGTTTTACAAGAAAATTTGAATGAATTGTTTACTTTAACGTTTCACAAGTAGAGATTGGATGGTGAACCATTGTTTGTCCTACTGCCAAGGGGAAAAGTGGTTTCGGTGTGTTCAATGGCGATTGCTGGAACTGAGTACCTGTAGATGAAATTGAAAAATGCATCACTAACTCCACAATCCATAGAGATTCAAATAAAGGATCACAAAACTCCTTTTTAAGAACAAAAAATTGGAGAAAAAATGTTCACAAATATATAATGTGTGCCTTCTCATTGGGGCCAATAGTCTAAATTTCCTTGTAGAAATCAAACAAACTACTTGAAATCAACTACATGATCCGTAGAATATAAGAAAAGTGTCTCGTGTAAAAAAAAAACTAAAACTTATCTCATTTGAAGCTAACCTCCAATATCTCATGCATCCATTGTATATTGAAAATAAATGTAGTACTAATAGCTAATAAAATAAGTTGTCAAATTAAATAACCATGTATATCTTAGAAATAGATATCTATATGTAACCACTAACCTCTGGGTTCATATTTGAAAGTATGGTCATCTCAACGGCATTCTATAGAATCCACCAGAATTTTAATTACTTCGGCCATGGATGGAGGTTTGAGAGAACCTATAGAGAAGAATCAATAACCTAGGATGATTCATTTATCTCCCCAAGCAAGAAGTCGACATATGAATCCATTGCCAAATAGTAAACCACCTCTTGATTTAACAAATAAATTTTATAAAGACAATGATTTAATGAAGTTACACAATCAGATACAATCAAATATATATACTAGTATGAGACTGCGTTCTGGGCACGCAACTTCATGCTCGTGGGTAGTAGTTGTATTCCAGCAGAGATTTTGTACCCCGTCTTGGTGGTAAAACTTTGAATAAATAGATAATAATAATAAATAATTGTTGGGACATAAGTGACATTTTAGGGGATGAATAGTGGTTGAATTAGGACATTAGACATAAGTGGCATTTTAGGGGATGAATGCTGAATGAATAGTGATTTGGAAAATTTTCTCCAAATATATTTGAGCCCTCCAAATTTGGAGGCTCACTATTCACCCAACCTCAATTTCTCCAAATTATGGATTAAGGTTGGAGTGAATTTTCTCCAAATTGTGTCCAAATATGAAAAAATGGGGGTGGGTTGGAGATGCTCTTAAGGAACTGTTGCTGAATTAACCAAGTAGGACTATAAACACAAGAAATTACATTTATATTGTTTTCATTTACAATTATCAAAGTTTATTTTATTTTAATTTTCAAAGTTGGGGATCTTTGGATCCTTAGTGGGTTTGCCCATGTTACAAACATTCGTTCCCAACTGTTTTGAGAGTTGCACTACTTGTATTATAAAAGAAGTGACACTGCTTCTATTTTAAGGGGTACAATAATCAGAATATTACACAAACAAATATTTGGATTTAAATTTGAAAACTACAATGTTGTTCAAACTATCCAATAAATCTAATTTCAATAATACTTTTCTAGAATTTGTATTCCAACTATGGTTCCTACACTTGTGGAAGTGAGACCATCATCTTCAATTATGGTGGGACCACCAACTTCAATATCCTCAAATGAAAATGACGCGAGGTTAGTGTCACACGTGTTGGGATACAAATATGAGAAGCATATCATTAATCTTGTAATATTAATAGTGGATCATACAAACAAAAATAAAACCATGAAAATGAAATGAGGGTGTTGTCCTACAGGGGTATACGGTTGTACTTGTGCAAGTAGAATGACTATAAGACACGTGTCACAAATAGAGAGAAACATAGTGTGGTAAAAGTGAAATGATAAGCATAGTATAATTTCTTAGTTGAATCATGAAGGGATTCTGCACTCATTTGAAAATGACAAATCCTGTCGTTATTGGGAAAGTTAAACGAAAAATAGACAAATGGCTAGATTGACATTTATAAGCAAGAGACATAACTTAATTAGAGTAGAAGAGGGAAGGGTAAAATCTTGAAATTACCAGTGAGAGAGGGGCCAGTAGGGAAAATCTTACAAAAAGGCAGTTTGGAAATTTAGAAAAATTCGTGCAGCTTGTCAATATGACCTGCTCTATTCTTATACTATAGTAGACAGATATTACACAAACCCAATAAAATGTACTCTTCATTGTAAATTCAATTCATTCTTCTCAAATGAAGCTCCAAAAAGGTATTTATGCTTTAAATTATTTCAAAATCGCCCGAGAAAAATTCCTTGGACATCTTCAAACACTCCCAACAAACAAAATTCACATTACACAGAAAGAAGAGAGAGGAAATCAAGTACCAGAAGAGCAAGAAGTTGACTCAGATTAATCGATAAGCCATTTGTCGGTCTCACGAAGCCTCTTCTCCACCGATCCTTCAATTTTTCCAATAGAATTTGAAAATTTGAATCAAAATAAGTCTGGCTCCACTCAGAATCCCTAACATTAGAAACAAAAATACATAAAAATTAAGAAATTAAGAACAGCGAAACCCTTATTATTATTATTATTATTATTATTATTATTATTATTATAGAGAGAGAGAGAGAGAGAAAGAGAGACAAAAAGACAGACAGACAGATAGACAGAGAGAGAGAGAGAGAGAGAGAGAGACGATGTTGGGCAGGCTGTGGAGTTCGAGAGTCATTTCAATGATAGGGTAAAAGAGAAATGTTGGGCATCTGGGTAATGGTATTGGTATTGGTATTGGTATTGGTATTGGTATTGGTAATGATATATAGGGAGAGGGAATAAGAGAGGGTGTGGACTGTGAGTTCCAAGGAGTCAGAGCAAGAAAATGGAAAGTTGATAAGAGATCTTAATTTGGGAAGATGATGAAGAGGCGTAAGTTGGAGATAGAGAGAGAGGTGTTGGGGAGATGAGAGGAGGGGGATATGAGGCTTCGCCAAGTAGAATTTTTACCAAAAAGGGAGAATGCTGATGTAGAAGGTTGTAGGAAGGTCATTTGTTTTGGATTATGTTTGTGTCACGACTCCATCCCGCTAAGGGCGAAAATAGGACACGTGGTATGCCACCAAGACTTATCCAATTCAATTAAATAATATAGCAGCGGAATAACATAAGTAGGAACATTAGAAAGCTGGTTCCTTTGAAAACAATATGCGACGAGTTGGTAAAATATGTATAAAATCGAAAAGTTAATTGTATTTCAAAACAAAAACATATTAGTTAATAGGAATCCCAAAGGTACCTAAGAACCAATTAGAACCTTTAAAATTTTCCGAAAGAAGTAGCTAAGAGTAAGTGGGCAGGGAGTAGGTCGACCGGTCGAATGGGACCTGGGCAGAATCCTTCTTTGCTTGATGGATTTTGCCTAAATCTCACTTAACCAATTAAAATCAACACTTCTACAACTCATGGAAGACATTGTAAAACATTCCAAATCACGAATTTGATACGTTAAACATCCAAAACATGTACTCACGAGATACATTCAAATATAACCAAAAGAGATTTACTATATATATTACAGCACTACACATCCATTCTGAGGTTTCCAAGGTAAGGACATGATTCCAACTCCTTAAACTCATATTGCAACAATATGAATACTACGAGAATTCTGATATTACAAACATAGTTTCTCTTATGATTCATTTACAATAAAAGGGTGAATTACAAAACTATATATAGGAGTGACTTGACTCGGGGTGCTCCGATGGCCTCACTCCTCGCGTTTCTTCTTTCCTTTCTTCTTCTCACCTGTAATAGAGTAAATCTTCACTGATCAACTGTATGCTGAGTGTACAATTCTAACAAATGCATATATGGCAATTTATGCTTTAACATCATCAAACACATCAATTATTCTCTAGGGAGAGAGATACGCATTCATCCGGTAATGGATCCTATGTCGGGGAAGGCCTTCTCCTTACCACGCATCCAATGCCCTAGTTGGGCTGATTCCCAAACTATGCACAGTAGCCGTCACTACATAATTCTCAAACATCGATAAGCTTACCGCCGGCATGAAGTTGTATAACCTCCCCTTTGACCCAGATAACACATAGCATGCTCACATAATCACCTAGACATGTTTTTCAACAATATTCACGAGCATAATTAATGGGCCTAAACTAACACATGAATTTTGCTCGGATCACAATATCACACTTGATGTTCAAAACATAGAATTTCCTATATAGCATAAGTTAGGAATTCATACTTTAAGCTACGCTCCTATAATTTTGACAGAAGTTCTAGGAGTCCAAGACTACGGCGAATATCCGATTACAAGTGAAACCTATGAGTTTTCACACATTTTTAAAAAAAATACAAAATTAAGATTTTCGAAAAGTTTGCCAAATAAGACCTAATTCCTACCAAACATAGCTCTTACCTCGAGGATACCAAAATTATAATTTTGGTTGAAATCGAACGGACGAAAGTTCATCGTTTGGCGTCGTGAAAATCAAAACATCCAAAATCTCCCTTTTCCCCTTTCTAGCTTTAGGTTAAGAAAAGTTTACAAATGCAAATATCTTATACTCTTCTATATATATAGGCATAACTTCTCGAATTTGTGTTTAACTCCCTACAAGTTCTCTAATATTCAAATTATTCTCCAAAACGTCTTAAACGTCTAAGTTATCAATTCACGAGTAAAAGTCTCTAATTCATAAAAAATTTCGTCTAAGCTCCGTTTGTCTCCGTAATTACATTCCGAAAACTATCTTCATGAATTTTCTAGTTAACTTACCTTTTATTCAACGTGTCAATTACATTATCATCAAATCTCCCAAAGTGATCATAAACATGATCTAAACTATCAGTAAACATACAAAACACGTATATTTATTATTCATGTAAATTATATAAAGCCAAAGGACATTTAATCACATAAATGTCATTTGATCACGCCAATTCCTCTTTGATTACCAATTTCTCGTGTCCTCGATTGACACCCACCGTTGATCCACGATTAACCTCATCCATAATTATTAACTAACATTAATAATTCTCACTAAAACAATTATTGCATTTAAACAAATGAATTTTTGAGGACGGGTGTGACAGTTTGTGACTTGTAAGAGAGCTGCAATTCTTGTCACGCATGATTTTGGGTTGGAATAGAGCTTGCTGATATGGCAGCATTCAGCATTTATATATATAATAGATTGGTTTACTTTACATGTTAGGGGTTAAGAGTTGGATTGACTTCTTTTAGGCCACACTTGTTTGGTGGGCAAGATTAAGGGTATTTCCTATCCCCTTCGCTATTACACAGGACTATTAATACCACAAAGCCCTTGGGGATCAAATACTGGCTAATACACTAGACGATTAAGTTAAAATGGACAATTAATTGCACAATAATCGACATACTCAAACGATAGACAATTCAATTAAAATAATTTTTTAGTCCATTCATGACCCTAGTCTAGGGCTGGCAAAATAGGCATTTGTCCCCTCTAGCTCGCCCAAATAACCCAACAAAAAATTGAACTCAAGCCTGTTTGAAACTGCAGGCTGAATCTGGCTAAGGGGATATATCACTTGGGTTCTAGTGGGTTCTATAGTGGCCCATTTAAGGCCTGCGCTATACACTTGTCCTCAAAAAGAAAAATGAAGCTTTATAGTTGTCTCTCTCTCCTCAAAAGTCAAACACTACCAAGCCTCCTTCCTCTCTCTTGACCTCAGTCGCCTCTCTCTCTCTCTCTCTCTCTCTCTCTCTCTAGGTTCTTCATCTCTTCTTCATCTTCCAATCTTCCAAGCAGAGATTAGGTATAACACTACTACCACAGATTTGAGCTAAGCCAAACAAGGTAATAAACTTTGATGGGTTTTCAATTCCAGATCCAACTCTTGTTCTTGACAGATTTCTTGAATAGGTCAATTTATTATCTAAGTCAATTCTTACCTCACTATGTATCAGCCAATCTCTCTCCTCTTTTAGGGGTGTAAATTCTTACCTCACTAAATATGCCCAATCTCTCCCCTCTTTTCTCTCTCTCTCTCTCTCTCCAAATTTGTATGTATTTTGGCATCAGCTTTGATGGTTCTAGTTTCATCAATTTTGATTTGTGCTTTTGGATTTCAATCTTATAATTAGTTCTAACATAAGCAAAGTCTGTTTGGGAATTTATTTGGCCCGACCATAACCAGAGTCTAGCCCGGCAGTATACGATACCCATGTGAACCCGGCCTATTTTCAGCCAGGACCGACTCCAACTCGGCTCAAACCCGCCCAAGCTCGCCCATTTTCCAGGCCTACCCTAGTCTTATGAAATAAAGGTGACCTTATAATGACAAAAGCTATTCAACAATGAACACTGACTTATTTTGTTGGTACTGTTTTGCGACAATCCATGTTAAATTTTTTTTTCTTCCCTCCAAGGCCCTTAGAAAAAAAAAAGAAAAGAATTGTATAATTGACCTAAAAAATTCTGAATGATGGTCACCAACTTATTATTATTATTATTATTATTATTATTATTATTAATTTTTTTTTTTTTTTTTTTTTGGGCCTGTGTTATGATTTGACACTCCTAGTCCCAATTCACGTAGTGCCATTACACGTACAGAAAATTTGGAACATTTTGGGCTTGAAAGCTAGCTTCCCAAACATGTACTTTTTCATGTCCCTTGCTTTCGGTCCCCTATTTGGCTAGGCAACTACTTCCGTTCTTCGGGAGTTATAATTATGATTTATGAGGGAAAAAGCTGATAGCAAATATTTATTTGACCAGTTGTCAAAATTGTGTATATATATATGAAGAATATACATATATATATATGCATATATGGAGAATGCTAACTTAGAGCACGATTCTCTTTTAACGACAAAAAAATTATTCTTTGTGGGACCGACTCCAGCCCAGCCCAAACCCGCCCAAGCCAACCCATTTTCCAGGCCTACCCTAGTCCTATGAAATAAAGGTGACCTTATAATGACAAAAGCTATTCAACAATGAACACTGACTTATTCTGTTGGTACTCTTTTGCGACAATCCATGTTAAAAAAAAATTTCTTCCCTCCAAGGCCCTTAGAAAAAAAAAGAAAAGAATTGTACAATTGACCTAAAAAATTCTGAATGATGGTCACCAGCTTATTATTATTATTATTATTATCATTAATATTATTATTATTATTATTATTATTATTATTATTATTATTATTATTACTATTATTATTGTTTTTGAGCCTGTGTTATGATTTGAGACTCCTAGTCCCAATTCACGTAGTGCCATTACACGTATAGAAAATTTGGGACATTTTGGCCTTGAAAGCTAGCTTCCCAAACATGTACTTTTTCATGTCCCTTGCTTTCGGTCCCCTATTTGGCTAGGCAACTACTTTCGTTCTTCGGTAGTTATAATTATGATTTATGAGGGAAAAAGCTTATAGTAAATATTTATTTGACAGGTTGTCAAAAATGTGTATATATATATATGAAGAATATATATATATATGTATGCATATATGGAGAATGCTAACTTACAGCACGATTCCCTTTTAACGACAAAAAAATTATTCTTTGTGACGAAATTTTTCATCGCTAAAAGCCTGGATTTTTAGGACAAAAGAATTCGTTGCTAAAAACATGTTTTTTGTTGCTAAAAACTAGTATACGCGCTGCTAACCTATAATTACCGGTGCTGTAGGTTAGCAACTCTCAATATATATATATATATATATATATATTGGATAGCCCTTGAGTGTAGTTTGTCATGCTCCCTCTCACAAAATTGAACCCAAGTGTTGGGTTTGTGAAGTTTGATCCACTCCGATACCGGGGTTTCGGGGGGCGGGCCCCCCAAGGGTATTATAGTAATTTTTAGTGTAACCCTAGTGGGATATATTATCCCTTGTATGTGCAGTCGCAGTGTGTTGAGTGCTATTTTTTTAGAGAGAAAACTTGTAATCCTTTCTGTTCTTTGATCATAGTGAACTGGTGTGAGAGGCTGTGGACGTAGGCAATTTGGCCGAACCACAGGTATATCTTGTGTCGTGGTTTGTTTGTTTCTTGCTTTCTGTGTGCGTTTGCATTGTGTGTGTGTTACAGGCCATGTCCACAACAATTGGCATCAGAGTAAGGTTGTAGACCAGTGACTTACAATGGCAGAGGAAGGGAAGGTTAAGATTGAAGTTCAATGGTTCGAACTTTGCTTTCTGGAAGATGCATATTGAATATGTGCTATACCAGAAGGATCTGTACTTACCTATCGAAGGCACGAAACTAGCAAATATGAAAGATGAAGATTGGGCTATACTAGTTCGTAAAGCCCTAGGAACTATACGATTGAGTTTATCACCATCTGTTGCTTCGAACATCACAAAGGAGAAGACAACAGTAGGGTTGTTCGTAGCTCTAGAGAAGATGTACGAAAAGCCCTCTGCATCCAATAAAGTTTAATTGATGAAGAAGTTGTTCAATCTAAAGATGGCAGATGATGCTATCATTTCCGAACATTCGAACGAGTTCAATACTGTCACGCCCCGACGTAGCATAAATAAGAAAGCATTTAATTTCCTTTAGGGATTCGTAGGTCGTGATAGTTTGAAGGATCGATTTCGTCCCAAACATTAACAACAAAAACATAATAATCAGAGTAGAGCAATCAAGGCTTACAAATATTTTTCTAACTTATTACATATTACAATACGAGGTCAACTAAGGCACAAGCCGCCTTAAAACAAAACAATATCTATTGTTTATTACAGTCATCCTTATTACAAAATAGTTTATAACTAAAAGCATAGGATATTGATAACAGTTCTATCTTCTAAAGCAGCCATTCTCAATTTGCATAATCATAGGGCCCAGCAGAGTCAAAAGCCTGAACACGAATGTCCAAGGCGCATCGACGCCGTCAACTTCAAGAAGCTGGTGAGTATTAAAAACATAACTTTGAATGTAACACATACTCATTTACCATTTTCCAATTCCCATTTAATTCAACAAGTTTACATTAAAGTAAGGAGTTCATTTTTAGAAAACAACCACAATATCATTTGAAAGCTTTAATTCACATATATGTGACCGTGTATGAAAAACAATGCACCATCTCATCTTACCGACTGTTTTCTCTCGACAAACACAACAACCCACTATCTCACACCAGTATCCTTGAAATACTCCGATAGCCACACTTTAGCATAGGGGTGCCAGGGAATGTCCAGTTTGCCTCACACTTTAGCACGGGGTGCCAGGGAATGTCCAATGCCTCACACTTTAGTACCTAATCCACCTCGCAAATACCGAAAGAAACCTCACGCAGTATCCAGACTCAGGTACCAGGGAATGTCCGTAGGCCACACTTTAGCACTACCATGGGTGCCAGGGAATGTCCAATTTCGGCTTCACACACTTTGACGCTACCATGGTCGTCAGGGAGTGTCCAATTTTGCCACCGTCGCATTTCAAAGACACTCTCGCCGCAATCTCAACCACAACACACTTTGGTACTCGCTTACCCAGGGAGTGTCCACGACACAATCTCAACCACACACTCTTTACCATACTGACCATTACTCTTTTCTGCACTGACCAACATTCACACTCACCACGCATGTACAACTGACTCCACATGTATGTCATGAAACCTTAAACAAAAGTAAAATGATGAATTATAGGAACAACGTACGTGCGGGGATTGTTAAGTCGTAATACATCATTTCAATCGTCCAAACATAACCAAATAGGTTTCTGTTTTAGTAAATTTCCCAAACAGAGCTTTAAAAGTCCATGAAACATCACCCAAATAGTTCCTTAACATATAACAAGCAAAAACAAGAAACTGTCCAAAATCGCGCGCGCGGGCCGCTCGCGCAAGGTGTCACTCGCGCGGGTCGCTCGCGCAATATGCCCAATTTTTATTTTATTATAACAAATTTTCTATCTGCCAGAATTCACACGGCTCGTGCGCGCGAGCCGCTTGTGCGATCTGCCTAATTTTCATTTTTCTTATTAAGATCTTTTCTATCTACCTGAAACCACACGACTCGCGCGCGCGAGTTCACGCATTAGCTTCATCTTTCTCGCTGGTTTTCCCTGTTTCAGAAATTCAGGGGTCTTTTGACCCATTTTTATTCCGTAAGTTACCATGCCTTATAATATATGAACCTCTTCGATTTTTTGCAAGGATTATGAATCTACAATCAATTTTACTTGAATCCAAACTTAGTTCACGAATTTTACGAAAAACTAAAAGATGACAAAACTTCAATCTTAATATACTTTCTCAATTGAGTAAATTAAGCCCTTATACTTTAAACATATCATCTATGATGTACAATCTTTCATGATCATCTCTAAAAACGGATTTTGGTCAAGTTTGAAAAATCTTGATTTCAAAGCTATGGAGGTCCAAACGTAAAATCAACAATGGAGATTTTCAAACCAAGCCATATAAACAGTAAACAAGGTATGAATTACATTAGAAGTGAGTTAATAATACTCACAGATTTGATAAGGAGTGGAGAATTGTTGAGAAAGAATCCAATTTAGAAATTCCAAATGCAAGCTTAGCTATGGTGGAAGAAGCTCTTTCTATTCTCTCTGTGTTTCCTATGTTGTAAACCCAAAATGTGTGTGTAATGAAGAATGAGATGATAGTTAAATAGACTTCAACTTCTACAACTTGGGGACCAAGTATAGTGAACTTCACTCAACAATTGAATTACTTCTCAATTAATAATATGTAGAAATACACAGCATATACATGAATCCTAGAATCTATTCATACGTATATACACCTTCAAGACATTCTGAAGAGGCAAAGTAGACTAGTAGGGGTCAAGTTCACAAGTGTTTGGCAAAATAGCTTATGGCATAAAGATATAACACTCACATAATGCATAGCCAAACAAAGCCCTAACCAATCATTAGTTGCCATTAATAGAAATAAAGCATAAGTCATTTCATGCTTTATGTCAATTCCAAAATCTGTGTAATCCCAGCGCAGCACGGACGGTTTTGAACGTAAACTGGTATTTCGTGGCGCGGTGATCACCACAAAAATACAGAAATTCATTTTAACGTAAGAAATGGTTTTCTGGTTTTATAAAAATACAGTTTGAATTAAAAGAAAACATTTCCACCGTTTTGAAATACAGTTTTAAAATCCAACACAGGATGACTTATTTTATAAAATTGCAGTTTGACCCCAACAAGAATTTAACATGATATAAAACAAATAATAAGATTTAGATACATGAGACTTGAAATTAACTTAAAAGCAGACAATGCTAAATGAATTTAATTATGTCAATGGAAATACAAATTAAATATGGACATGCTAAAATTAATAATGAAATGTAGGTTGTTACAAATACCATAACAATCCAATTGGAGTCTGTGAAAATTGTATTTGACAATGAGGTAAAAGCCTTGTTACTTCTGTCAAGTTTGCCGGATAATTGGAATGGACTGGTCGTGGCAGTAAGCAATTCATCTGGGTCCTCGGTGCTAAAATTTGAAGATGTGGCAGGATTTGTTTTGGGAGAAGAGGCTCGTAGGAGATCTTCAGGGGAAGACTCAACGTCTGGTTCAGCATTGAATGAAGAAGAAAGAGGCTGAAAATTGAACAGGGGCAACTATAAAAATTGGAACAATGGTTTTCGTGGGAGATCAAAATCGAGAAAAGGGAGATCAAAATCTCGCGGACGTGATAAGAAATTAGCTGAATGCTGGGATTATAGTGAAAAAGGGCACTATAAGAGAGATTGCAAAAATCTGAGAAAGCAGCAGAATGGCAACAGTTAAGAGGTTAGGAACACCGTAAACATTGCTGAAGATGAGGATAGTGATGCATTAATTTGTGTAGCAAATTCTCGCAGTGAGTCATGGATTGTAGACTCAGGAGCTTCATTCCATGCCATCCCATGCATGGATGTCCTTTAGAATGATGTGCAGGGAAATTTCAAAAAAGTCTATTTAGGTGATGACGAGGCCTGCAATATTGTTGGGAATGGTGATGTGCAGATTACTCAAACCAATGGGACAGTGTTAAATTTGAAGGATGTCAGACATGTGCTTAGTTTGACAAGGAACTTGATTTCGATTAGGCAGTTGTCAGGAACTGGAGTGGTAACGTCATTCACTATAGATTCTTGGAAGATGAGCAAAGGGGCCATGGTTTTGGCTCGTGGTAAGAAAGAAGGCACCCTTTATGTCTCCTCGGGTACCTGCAGTAGCATAATAGTGGCGTCGTTTGGTATTAATGCTAGGACATGGCACAGAAGACTTGGTCACATGAGTGAGAAAGGAATGAAGGTGATGATGAAGGAAGGGAAATTACCTGGGCTGAAGTATCTTGATCTGGACTTTTGTGAAGATTGCATTTTGGGAAAACAGAAGAAAGTCAGTTTTACCAAGGTGGCAAGGACTCCAAAATCAGAATGATTGGAATTGGTCCATACTAATGTATGGGGACCATCTAAGGTACCTTCTCTTGGTGGCTCTCGCTATTTTGTCACTTTCATAGATGATGCTACTAAAAAATTGTGGGTGTATTTCGTAAAGCGTAAATCTGATGTGTTTGGTACTTTTAAGAATTGGAAAGCTTTGGTTGAAAATGAGACAGGATTAAAGCTAAAGTGTCTCAAGTCCGATAACGGTGGTGAGTACTGTGATGATGACTTTGAGTCATATTGTGCTGTAAATGGGATTAAAAGACTGAAAACAATCACGAGGAAGCCAAGACAGAATGGAATGGCTGAGCGTGTGAATAAGACGATCCTAGAGCGTGCGAGGAGCATGAGAATAAATACTGGGATACCTAAGCAATTCTGGGCTGATGCAGTAAACACTGCAGTGTATTTGATCAACAGAGGACCTTCAGTTGCTTTGAATTGTGGTTTTCTAGAAGAGTCCTGGACTGGAAAAGAGGTAAATCTCTCTCATCTTCGTATTTTTGGTTGCACTGCTTATGTACACGTTGAACCTGAGAAAAAGGGTAAGCATGATCCTAAGTCTAGGAAGTGTTACTTCATTGGCTATGGCACTGATAGTTATGGGTATAGGCTGTGGGACTTTGAAAAACAAAAAATAGTGAGGAGCATGGATGTAGTGTTCAATGAGTCTGTTTTGTACAAAGATAGACTTGGTCATCAAAAGGAGACTACTGAAAATTAAAATTTTATAGAGTTTGAGGAGATTTCAGATAAGAATGTTTTGAAGACCGAAGATGTGAACATACACCTACACTGCAGGAAGAACCATAGACTCCCCCTCCGAGGAAGTCTACTAGAGTTAGTAAGCCTGTAATGCGTTATTCACCTTCAAGGAATTTTTTGTTATTAACTGATTGTGGTGAACCAGAATGTTTTGAGGAAGCTTTACAAGTTGAGACCAGGGAGAAGTGGGAGCATGCCATGGATGATGAGATGCATTCTCTTTGATCAAACCAAATGTGGGATCTTGTCCAGTTGCCAAAGGGGAAGTCAGCTTTGCACAACAAATGGGTTTATAGAATAAAGGAAGAATTTGATGGGAGCAATCGGTACAAGACAAGGTTGGTAGTAAAAGGGTTTAAGCAGAAACCAGGTATTGACAACACAGAAATTTTTTTCTCCTGTTGTTAAAATTTCTACTATCAGATCTATGCTAAGTATTGTAGCAGCTGAGAACTTGCACTGGGAACAATTGGATATCAAAACCGCTTTCCTCCATGGTGATTTGGAGGAGGACATTTATATGCATCAACCACAAGGCTATGTGGTAAAAGGGAAAGAGAATCTGGTATGTAAGCTTAAGAAAAGTCTATATGGGTTGAAACAGGCCCCAAGGTAGTGGTATAGAAAGTTTGAAACTTTTATGGCAAAAGCTGGTTTTACTAGATGTCATTCAGACCATTGCTGTTATTTTAAGAAGTTTGCTACATCTTATCTCATATTGCTTTTGTATGTAGATGATATGCTTGTTGTAGGATCAAGCATGGAAGAAATTTCAAATCTCAAGGCACAGTTGTCCAATGAATTTGCTATGAAAGATTTGGGAAATGCAAAGAAAATTCTTGGGATGAGAATTAGCAGGGACAGGGTAAACAGGAAATTAGAACTATCACAAGCAGAATATGTGGACAAGGTTCTGAAAAGGTTTAACATGGAAAATGTTAAACCAGTTAGCACTCCTTTGGCAAGTCACTTCAGACTTTCCAAAGATCAAGCAACAGTCACAGATGAAGACCGTAAGTACATGGCTAGAGTACCTTACGCATCAGCAGTAGGCAGCTTGATGTATGCTATGGTCTGTACAAGGCCAGACATTGCTCATGCTGTGGGAGTAGTGAGCAGACTTATGGCAGATCCAGGTAAGGAGCATTGGGAAGGTGTTAAGTGGATTCTTAGGTACCTTAGAGGTACTAAAGATGTGGCATTATGTTATGATGGTTCAGGGCTATGTGGATTTAGATTTTGCAGGGGATATTGACAGCAGGAAGAGCATTACAGCTTTTCACTCGAGAACCAAGAGCATCGACATCAAATACCATTTCATTCACTCACTTTTGGAGGATGGATAGTTCACACTACTAAAACTGAGAGCATTAGGGACGCCAAATTAGGGGCAAAATAAGTTATGCACCCCTATTTATAATCAATTAGGGGCGGAAGTATGTTTGGCCTCTATTAATACTAATTAGGGTGGATAAAAAGGCCCATAATATATTCCCAAAAATTTACCCATATGGGAGGGAAAATTGGCGCCAACTATTTGTCTATGTGGGAATTCTATTAATTAGGGGCTGAAAAAAATGCCTCTAATGGGTTTTTATTTTTTTTACTCCTAAACCTAAAAGTAAAACTACATTCTCTCTCCCTCTTTACCACTTTCCTAGCCGATCTGGAACCCACCCCACCTTTTCTTCTTCTTCTAAAAACTTTTGTTTTTTAATTAGTTTCATCCTTCGTGAGGAAAAAATCATAGAAGGTGCAATTCGTCCGGCGCACAAAGTCAGACTTCAGAGTCTTTTGTCTTGAACCACATACTGCCCCTTCATTTTCAATTTGCAAAAGCTTGAATCTTCTTTGTCTCCTAGTAAGATAAATTCCAATACAATATTCATATTATGTCTTCTACTTAGTATTTTATTTTGTTTATTTTTTTATTGTGTATTTTTGGATTTCAACTTAATTTGCAGGGGGTTACATACCTTCATTGACATTGATAGTTGGAGGAGGGTTTTGATGCTATTGTGGTATGGGTTTTGAATCTCTTGCTACTAAATTTTAGATTTATTGGTTGCATGAACAATGCTTAAGGCTGTAAGATGATAAATTTGTTAGCTTGGTGATATTTATTAGTACATTGGCATAGGAATACATATATGTTGCAAAATACAAATTGCTATTGCAAAAAATTGACATTGATGGCCATGTCAGTTTTTGGTGATATTTTTACTTCAGTAGAATAAAATTTGGTGATACTTTGGGAGTCTATTGATACATGTTTGATAATGAGAAATGATGTTAAATTGGGTCTATTTAAGAGTAATTACCTTTTGGGTTAATGTTTATACATTTTCAGGTCTATTTATCAATAAGGTATGGTGCTAAATTGAGTTTGGGGCCTATTTATCAACAATGTATGGTGTCAAATTATGTTTGGAACACTTAATTGGGGTGGGCTAGACTACATTTTGGCTAAAATATCACATGTACTAAAACAAATTTTACATTATTGGATGGGGTAGATTACATTTGGGCTAAAATATCAAATGTACTATTTTTTTTCCCCCATGGGGGGTGGGGGGGCGGGGGGGTTAGACTACATTTGGGATAAAATATCACATGTACTATTTTTTTCCCACAAATTTGGGGGGGTGGGGAGCGGTAGACTACAATTGGGCTAAAATATTACACGTACTATTTTTTTTCCCCAAATTTGGAGGGGGGGAGGGGGTAGACTACATTTGGACTAAAATATCACATGTAAAGAAAATTTTCCCAAAACCTGGGGGGGGTGTACGCCCCGCCCCAGTCTACTTGTACATCCGCCCTTGCTTTTGACAATAATGTCTAGAGTCGTTTACTTTTTACTTGGTAGGCAGACATCTAAAGGGCAATGCATGTAGATTCTTTTATTTGATGTCATAGTCGTATGATGCTAATATGCTATAAGTCTATGTAACAAAAGCTTCATATGTATATACTGTTTTATTGACAAAGCTTCATAAATATGATGCTAGTATGGTATTAGTTGACACTTGACTTGGTTAATTATAAGGTTAAAAAGCATTTTGCACCCTTAATATATATGCCGTTTTGGACTTTGCACCCTAATGTTTCAATTTTCTCAAACTGGCCCTTAATATATATAACGAGTTGCAATGTGGCCCTTCCATTAGAATTTCTGTTAAAAACTAACGGAAACTCGCCCATGTGCTAGTCATGCGACTTATTTAAGGGTATTTTAGTTGTTCAACATAAATTAAAATCATTTTGCACCCTTGATGCTTGGTTCATTTGGCGATTTGCACCCTTAATGTTTAGGTCGTTTGGACAAGTTTTATTTTTATTTTTATGAAGAAAAAAAAATCCTGACATTATTTTTGGGTGTCTCTACCGCTACCCTTTAACAATAGTAAGAGACCTAATGCAGATAAAATGAAACAAATCCAAAGTTACCCAGCATATTTATCCTAATTGGAATTTTAAACAAACTTTAATTCTAAAATTAAAGAAAATTATAAAATGAAAGGAATAAATTACAAAGAAAATGCAATAAAAGAATCAGATATAGTGTTTAGGGTGAATAAATGCACAAGGAAAAGAGATAGGATTTACATGTGATTTATTGCTTTAAACTCAAAAATCTCACTTTGATCCACAAATTTTTTTTTTAACTAAATAAGTGACTTTGATCCATAAATCTCACTATGATCCTAAATTTCTAAAGATTTATTGTTTTGTAGGTGAAACTAGTGTTAAAAATAAAAGAAGAAATAACACTTATGATTCTTTTTATTAGAAAAAAAAATGAAGAGATTTAATTGTTTGTCTTTGGGCAATTCTAAAACTCACGGAATAATGATGCAATTGTTGGACCAGTTCAATATCGTTGGATGTATCCCATTGAAAGGTAATCAAACATTTCTTCATTACATTCTCAGCTATTTCTATATTTTCAATTTTTATTAATCCTTTTATTGTTACGTTAGGTAAAGGTATTTGCAAACATTGAAAAGATATGTCCGCAACAAGAGTTATCCAGAAGGAAGTATTGCAGAAGGATATCTTGCAGAAGAGTGTGTGTCATTTTGCTCAATGTACCTAAAAGGTGTTGAGACTCGTCGTACTCGACGAGGTCGTAATGCTGATATCACTTTGCCTCATGATGTCGTTGGAGGCCTATCAATATTTGCAAACTCGGGTCATCATTTGGGAAATGTACAAGGATTGATCTTGAAAAAAAAGTTTGGGAACAATGTCGCACTCATGTCTTATTCAACTGCACTGAAGTAGCTCCTTTTCTAGAGTAAGATCATTTTGTTTAATGTCAAGTATATCCTTTAACTTTCGGTGATTCAAAATGAGAATTAAATTATATATCTTGTTTTGACTTGTGTTTTGATAGTAAAAGGTTTAGGGAGCTACGAAAAATTCATCGACGGAAAACCATTTGAGAAGTAGAGGTTTTGAGAAATAAGGAATTCCCTTCTTGGTACAGAAACCATGTAAGTACCCTCTTTTTTGAATATGCAATTATGGCAGTGATTCTTATTTTTATTTTTATTCATAAAATATAATAATATTGAGTCATATTGGCTTAGGTAAATGATTGTCATGCCGCTGGTGACTCATCAGTATCAGAAGATTTACTTCGGTTAGCGAATGGTCCAAGTAGGACTGTGAAGCACTATAAGAAGTATGTTATCAATGGTTATCGGTTTCAAATTAAATCGGTGGATGAAAGATACAAAAATCAAAACTGTGGTGTCTTTGTGAATGCTGAAACCTCAAGTTATTCGAGTGTAAGAGACTGCAATCCAATTACCGGTAATGTCGACTACTATGGTGTTCTAAAGAATGTTTATGAGCTTGATTATAGGTTTCCTAGAGAAAGTGATGATCAAGCTTGTAAAGTGGTTTTATTTGAGTGCGATTGGGTAAACAATTCTGGGAAGAAAAATGACCAGTACAGTTTTAGCTTAGTGAATTTCAATCGGGTGGCACAAAATAATGATAAGTTTATATTGGCATCACAAGCTATTCAAGTGTTTTATGTTGCTGACCCAAAAGAGCCAGATTGGAGTGTTGTAGTTAAAACAAAGCCGAGAGATTTCTATGATATAATGGATGATGATGATGGGGTCGATATAGATGATTACTATGCCACACCAAATCTTGATGATCCCAATCTAGACAACGAAGAAGTATATATCAGAATGGACGTTCATGGTGTATATGTTAACAAAATATTACAGTTGCCTACAGTGAATGATTCCATACTTGAAGAGGGTGACCCCAATGACGACAATGATGAGAATGAGAATGAGAGCGATGATGAAATATAGTAGATTTCCTAGTTAAATTTAAGATAAAACTTTTTTTAATTTATGGTTGGATTTTTATGTGTTGGACTAGATCCTGTTGTTTTCATTTCTGTATTTGTGTTCTGGTTGACCTTTATGTGGAGTCATTGCATGCATTACGTGTCAGATTAATATTTTCTTATTACTTACTACAATTTCAATAGTCTTTTATTAAAATGCTTATTTATTTTGAATTACTGGTAAATTATCTTTTATATTGTTAAATGTTTAAATGAGTAGCTCTGAGCATTCTGATTCTGATGATGAGAATCATTCAGATGCTGACATACAGGCAAATGGTGTCTCTGAAAACAGCAGTGTGTGTTTCAAAAGTTATTGTTCTGATACATGTTTTTTATTTATTAATCCATTACTACTATTTTTTTTAATTTTTTATATTACTTATGTCTAGGCCAAATAAGAAAAAAAAAGGGCGTGGTTGTGACAAACCTAAATGGGGTAAAGCAGGCAAGGAGAGCATCGAGTTCACAAAGGATGGACTATGCATTGTCCCCAAGGATGCCAAGTTATCAAGGTACTTGGGTAGTTTGGCGAGAAACTACAACTTTCTCCCTCTCTCTTCTACAGATTGGCGATCGCACAAAGATCCAGCTATGGAAAAAATGTGGAAAACAATATCGGTATGTTGAATCTTTTGAACTTTTAATTATAAGATTAAATTAACCAGTATAACACATAGTTTTTATGTTTCAAGGATACCATCAACTGGCGTCCCGAAGACATTCCCCACATTCCCAAAATCCGACATACATTGCTAAAGAGATTATCCAAAAGGGTTAGGAATAACAGAGCTGAGTTGAAAAGAAAATATTACACTCCGTATGTTGGCTCACCATTACATTTCATGTGTGGAGATGATCGTGTAGATAGTGACCAATGGCAGGCAATGGTAAATTATTGGGATAGCGATCCTAAAAATAAAGTAATCTTATTGTGCGCTCTTGTTCTTTCTCTAGGCTTTTCCCTTTTCTATAAATTCTATACTTAAAAACAAGAAAATTGTGATTGAATATTGCTTATTGTTTTTTGAATAATAGAATAAGGTTGAAAAGAATGTTGAGAATCGCAAGCAGCTCAAAATGAGCCACATGGGTGGGACAAAGAGCTTCGTACGACACCTAGCCAAATTTGTAAGTAAATCATAAGGTTTTTGGTTAAATGTGTATGAAGGTTATATAAAATATGTGTTAAATGTGTTTGCAGGTTTTTTGTTAAATCATAAGATACTCACTTTGCTTTATTCTACATTTTCCATTCGAATAGGAGCAAAAGTATGATCGCGCACCTAATCCTATTGAGGCATTTGATTTGGTTCACAAGAGAAAGGATAAACACAAAAGTTGGGTTGATGATGCATCTCAACAAATGGGGGTAAGTTTGATATTTTCTTAGGCAATGCTTCATTTTTCTTCTTACTAACTAGTACACACTTACAGATAAAATTTATTTTTGTAGGCTAAGATATCGCAAGAATTAACACAACTAGTTGCTACCCATGGCAAGGAGACACCAGAACTGAGGTTGCAAGAATATGTAACAGTGATGGGCTTTGAGACTGGTGGTAGAGTTCGTGGTTATGGAGACATTGTGACACCAAACATGGTGCCTTGGATACAACTGACTCAACCAACATCTACAATTCGTAGATCACGTAGAGGACGAGATTATGCTTCTTTGGAGTCTAACTTTTTGGATCTGCAAGAAAAGTATGAGAGACAACAAATAGTTAATGAGAGACAAGGGAAGGAGATAGAGGAGTTGCGACATATGATTTTATCTTCACAACATCAGTCTTCGAATTCACAGTCACAACAGTCTCCATCCCAACACCGGTCATCTTCACACCATCAATCTTCGCATTCACAGTCACAGCAGTCTCCATCACAACACCGGTCACCCACCCAACAACGATCTTCCTCCCAACATCAATCATTCTCGCGACAACATTCACTTTCTCAACATACTTCATCTTCTCATCAGTATCCGCCTTATCCGCAGCATGGGCCTTATCAATATCCTTCGTCATCCCAATTCTACTTTCCTCAGCCATACCATCCATCCTTGTACCCACCGGTGCCTTACCCTCATGGAGAGTTCACAGGGATGCTCAATGACCCAGAATTTATACAACAATTCATGCCTCCGGATCAGAGTAATAGTCAACATGATCAGAGTTAGCATATATTATTCTTGTTATGCACTTAACTTTTAGGGGTGATTTTGATGTCTCTCTAACAAATGAGCCTGTTGTTAATTGTTGTGTACTATTTGGGGATGATAAAACGTTCATTTACAGTGATATTTGGTTATGTACTCTTCAGGGCAGATTGGCCGATGATTAGAATTTATATATTTGATATTAATATTATCTCCATTTTTATTTCATCAGAACTATTCTATTGAATGTTGAATATATATTTACAATATATCACAGGTGCCCATTTTATTATTAATTTAATTAGATTTAAATGTAATAGGGGCACATAGATGTGTCTCTGTATTTGATATTAATTTATAATTTTAATTGATGATGGGGGCAATCATAAGCGCCTCTATTGTTTTAAATTTAATTGGGGCATTTAATTAAGTGTCTCTAACGGAATTACCAAGATAACAATCCTACGTGGCATGTATAACAATAGGGGCGGTTTTAGTGTCCAATTCGCCCCTATTTAGTATTAGGGGCACCATTTATTGGGGCGTTTACTAATCCGCCTCTCCTTCTCTTAGGGCCGGTTTAACTTTATTTTCTGCCTCTATTTACATTAATAGGGACACTTCTAAATGTCCTTAATGCCTTCATTTTTAGTAGTGTCACTTTGAAGAAAATTCATACAAGCGATAATTCTGCAGATATGTTTACCAAGGTGGTCACTGTGGAGAAGTTGAAGAAATGTTCAACTTCTATTTATCTTCAAGACTAGAAGACAATGATTTCTCACACTAGCACTGTTTGTTTCGATAGAGGTGACAGCTGTTTCTTTCTCTTCTCAGATCAATCTTCAAGTGGGAGATTGTTGTGTTTGTGAAGTCTGATCCACTCCGATACCGGGGGTTCAGGGGGCTGGCCCCCCGAGTTAGACGAGCAATGTAACCCTAGTGGGATATATTATCCCTTCTATGTGCAGACGCAGTGTGTTTAGTGCTGTTTTTTTAGAGAGAAAATTTGTAATCCTTTCTGTTCTTTAATCATAGTGAACTGATGTGAGAGGCCGTGCAATATGGCCGAACCACAGGGTATATCTTATGTCGTGGTTTATTTGTTTCTTGCTTTCTGTGTGCGTTTGCATTGTGTGTGTTTACCGGTCATATCCGCAACACCAAGGGCTCAAAAATTATTATTTTAAATTTTTAAGTTCTACTTTTATGAGAAGGATAGGACAAACTGCACTCAAAGAACAACATTAAAGTGTTGGAGCAACTTCACCACAGAAGAAATGAAGTGTCCCTGATCCTCTTACAATTTGATAATTAATATTCTCGAATGAAATAAAGTAAGTACCCCTGATCCTCTTACAATTCGGTAATTAATTTACAGCTACAAAATTGCATGCTAGTTTTGTTAAGTTATCAACTATTCCAAAAACTTAAACTGTTAGAGATTGGGCGCCCCAACAATGTATATCAAGTTTCAACACCCTCCTTCACGTGCAATCCCGCACGTGGAGAGCAAACAAACCAAATTCTATCATAGTGGGGACAAATAACGAAGTGCAAATATGCAAAACAAAGCAGGGATGAAAAATTGAGTCAGGACCTCTCACAAATAAGGCTCTGATATTATGTTAAGTTACCAATTACTCCAAAAACTTAAATTGTTAGGAAAACTTTTAGTCAAATTAATTAGGAAAATTAATTAGGAAATTTTTGTTTATGAGAAAAATTATCAAATTGCGTATTAATACGTATACAGAGTTTTCTTTTTCAATTTCAACTGGGTAAATTGACTCCGCTGAACAACACATAGCTCCACCTTTTCGTACCTCTGCCCTGAAAAAGGGCAAAAGAGAATGACTTAAATGTGCTCCTCCCAAAGTATTCCTTATCACCTTAGCATCCTTATTTTTATGAGTAATCTTATGTTTTTTCAAATTTAAATTTTAAATTTTCATCTCAAATGATGTGGTAGTAGGTTCACTAAATTTTAATTGAAGAATATTGAAGTGACCCCATAGTGGTCAATAAATCCAATTTTAATTGGTATTACATTATTTGAAATTAAAATTTAAAATTTGAATTTAAAAAAGCATAACATTACTCTATTTCTATAGAATGATGTCGCAATATTGTTATGTTGTTTTGAAGTTTGTTTTTGAATTGATTGCTAAATGGTCCTAACCCTCTTTCTCAGTTTTGGTCAAACATTAAAAAGCTGGTGAAATGCACCTAACTTCCACTTCTAAAACAACATTTTACATGCCATGTAAGAGGTCCCACTCAATGGCACAGACAGATTGAAATTCTTATGCTCAAGGGGGAGGAGGGTAGCTTAATTGGCTCTTTACTTTTCTCCACTTCTACTTTACCTATCCTTTTGAAATTGATTAAAAAGTGGAGAAAAGTTAATATCTCATTGATTAGATGTATACTTATACTTGTGTCTATCCATATTCCATATACATATATGTATATGTGATTATCTAATTTGGTGTATGTGGAACACTACAACATACATTATTTAAATGTGACTTCAGACAGTCATATTTCAAATAATGGAAATACAATTCTGTGATGCAATCGATTAACCTAGATAAAATTTGCACACATGGAGTACTACTCTCTTGTAAATTATACCATGTGCCGAATGACTTGCACACAAGTACTGTTCTTGGACTTGTTTGGGAGTGCTCAAAACATAATCATATTTATATCAAGTCTCACTTTTTATCTTTCTTTCTTTTTTCGGGTGAAAATTAGAATTTTGTTGGGTTGACTAAATGCTAATTCTTAGAACATTTTTATGCCAGTCACCAACTCCTATTTAACTAAATATTAATTACACAAACACACGAACCATTTTATACCCATTATTCTCTGAACCACTGATGCAGCACAGGTGACTTTGGGGTTCTATGAGAAGTTGGATCAGAGAAAATGATCCTTTTTTACCCTTTCCTGCTAAAATATCTATAACTTTCGCTACAAGTGTCAGAAACTGTCGTTAAGGTCCAGTTTAGGCTCAAAAAATATTGTTTGAATAAGTTTCGGGTCACTTTTATGTTTTTTTGACCCTTTTGGATACTTTCGTCTTTCATTTTGCTTTGCGTTTTAGGGTTTAGTCAGACTATATATTGTCAAGATGTTTTATTTCTCAGCAACTTTTTAAAAATAAAAAACAGTATTGAGTTTTCTCTCAATTTTCCTATTATTCTTGGTATTCGTGTGAATCAACAAGACAATAGAACCTTGATTTCTGTTATTATCGTTCGATAGTCAACATGTGTCAAGAAAGCTGCATTCCACACATTTTCCCCTCATAATTTTAACGTTTCGCTACATCAACCACTCAACTGGTTCTCGTATTTTCCAAACAGCCTTCATACCTTTTCCAATATGTAGCCAATCCATCTCTGTGCTAATAGTACCTTTTCCTAAACATTTTGGAAAACAAAGAGCCATTTCTCTCCAATTTCCCAATACAAACATCTTTGTGCTAAAGCAGGGTATGGTAAGGAAACAGTGGATTATGCTATTTTAAAGGATATGATACCCTTTCGGTTCTTTGCCGTATCAAATTACACGTATGCTTGTAAAGTACATATTAGGATAAAGGCAGATTGAAAGTGTCCTCGATCCACCAGAGACAGGATAGGCCTTGGACCATGCTACAGTTAAAAAGTTTATAGTAAGTAAGCATTTTGATTTTTCAGTCTTATATATAAGTATATATAAAGAGCTAAAGCAGCAACTTTGCTGTGACACATGGGATAGGAATGCTCCAAAATGAGACAGCAAATGGTTATTGAGAATTTTTATTCAATGCAAGTGTTTACACCCTAATACAAAAAATGTATTTTTTATATTATGACCAGTTATTTTTATAAGTGGGAAGTTATCTCTCAATTAATGATCAGTGAATAGTTAGAGTGTACTTCAACCGAAAATTCTGTAAGGAGGGCGCCCTCTCTTTAATAAAGAGATGGCCTCTGTTTTGATCATCAGATCGTGTTTAAAAACTGTGAAGTGACAAAATTGCCCTTAATAAAAATACGATCCGACGGTCAAAACAGGGGCCCTCTCTTTATTAAAAAGAGGAAGCCCTCCCCATAGCCTGAGTGGTACTTCAACATGGAGTGGTTATATGTAAGTGGAAGTTATCAACTTAATAGGCTACCTAATTATTAATGGAAAAGTTGCTAGGGATGTTATATTCAACATCTATATATATACAATGACAACTTATTAATGGAGAAGTTGCCTCGTTCATCTTTTGTTTTCCTTTTTTTTTTAGCCGTGTACCAGTAGCCTCCTTTGTTTTCTTTCAATTTCTTTCTCCAGTTCATGTACTTAAGTCCAAAGCAAGTCTCTTGACAACTACATTGCTTTTCGTGTAATTGTGTCACTTTTCAATAGTGTTTCTAGTATAATGTATTGTTGGTAATATGTTGTAAGATCAATTTCTATTTCAATTTAATTGCATTTCTCACTTCATCACTTAACCAAATTGCTCGCATTAGAGTAATAGAACCTTAAGGGAAGGGTCATCCCTAGCTACTTCCCAACGATCGCTTGATCCATTTCAAACCACGCTTATAGGAATCGTTTTAGTTACACGATTGGGTCTTCATATAAGCTCCTGGCACGCCCGGTCACATAATTATTTTTTAGCCAAAATAGCTAGTATTAGTTCCCATTTGATAAAATTGATTTTTATTTTTTAGGATTGATAAAATTGAAGTGTTGAATTTTTAGTGTTGAAATTTTAAGCTATTGAATTTGTAGAAAACAGTGTTTCAAATATTGAAATAGACTACACTCAATGATTTTTTTCCGGTAAAATTTTCTCTCTTTTTTTTGTGAATTTTCCACTAGGTTTTTTTTATTGCTTTCTCCAGTGAAATAGTGCATTATCAATCATGCTGGAAAAAAAATTGTTGAACTTTTTATTTTCATCGGTTAATTAGTCCTCATCAAGCAGTGTTGTTTAGGTAAAATCAAACAAACGTATAGGTACAAGTTAATAAAAATTATGAAAATATTCAAGATTTTGATGTATTTGTTGAAGTGACAAACTTTAATACTTGCACCAAAATTTAAGAGTATTTTATTTCATTTTAGGAGGTCTCATTTGATAGTATTATTTGAAAAGTCATTATATGTTAACTAGACACTTTTCAAGTTTACTTTTTATCATATTCATCTCTCATTTTTTTTAATTTGATGTAGGATTGAAATTTTAAGCTTAAATAAGTGGCAACAATAAAAAAAAATTAAAAATTTCACGACAATCAAAAACTTTCTTACAAATTAAAAATCCAAAAAGGGTCCCTTAATTTAGGAGGATGGAATAGATCAATGGAAAAATACAAGGGCTAATTAGCCAAAAGTCTATATATGATGGGAAACATTTTCAGTACCTAGTCCAAGCCGTAAATCTTTTTACTGAAAGGTCCACTGAATTTTTTTTGTCAAAATTGTCCCACCCTTTGTATGTATACGTCATTGCTTATTTAACATTTCTAATGTGTAGTCACTCATACCAAATTTTTTAAATTATTAAAAAAAATATCCATAACTTTCAAACTAGAAATACCTTTTTTCTAAATTTTGTATTTTCAGAATCTATTTGACAAGATCTATCAAACAAGTACTATTGTTGCAATAAAATTTTGGGAAAAAAAATATCTGAAATTTTACAACTTTTTTCTGCAATGTGAAATTTCATTCCAAAAAGAGAGAGAGCGTATTAGAAAACGAGAGTGGTAATCTCATTGTTTCTCCATAATTTATTAGGTGAAAATTTCACACAACTTTTTGTAATTCACAATTTTTTTCAATGTGAAATTTCACACAACTATTTTGGAAAAACTTTAATTTTTCACACAACTTTTTAAACTCTTGTTATGTGAAATTTCACGCTGAAAAAAGTTGTGTGAAATTTCACATAAGTATTTCGGTGTCCGCAGCTGCAAAGAAGAGCTTGCTTCTTTTAACTTCATCTCTCTATAGCTTGTGCTTCACTCCCCTCTGAATCTTCGTTTTCTTTTCTTGTTGGGGGAACAAATCAATGCTGTGAGCCTGCTTCTGAACCTTCCAGTCCAGATTGGAAATGGTGATGGTGGTGGTCGACTGGTCATTGGTGGAGGCAATGGTGGTGGTCAATGGGTCGTTGGTAGAGGCAATGGTGGTTGGTGGTCGTCGGTGGAGGTGATGGGAGCGATGGCGGTGATCGGTGGCGATGGTGGTCTAGTCGGTGGTCATCAGTAGTGACGGTGGTCATCAATAGTGATGGCGGTCATCATTGGCAGCGATGGTGGTCGTCGTTCGAAGTTGCAATGGCATGGTCGGAGGTGCAAAGATATGCAATGATTGGATGTGTAATGGCGTTGTTGTCTTTGGCCTGTTCAACATCGTCTCGAGTTACCTCATCTAAATCAGCGGGTAGATTAGTCATATAGTATGTGTTTGTCACTGAGTTGGTGATTTTAACCCATAAAAGTAACTATACCATGGAGTTTTTAAAAAACTAAATATTGATTTGTCTTTTATACTCACAAGATTAGTATTGAAGGACTTTTTGCTAATATTCTAAAAATGCAACGAGGTATCCTTTGTAGAAGTGAATATTGGCTATAATGGGGATATTAATAGGGTGTTTGAAAACCTTTGAGAATGAACTTCTGGAAGAAGAAGTCCATTTATTGAAGTGAAATCCGTTTGGTTAAGTTTGGGAATAGACTTCTTAATAAAAAGTGCATCTCCAGAATGCCCATTTGAAAAAGTCAAAAATTCTGACATCTCAAAACTGCGATTTTTGCACTTCCCCATAAATGGGGAGCTTTGTATACACAATTACACATTTTATCCCTTGTTTTATAATTAATGATATCTTATTCAAATCTCATACCTGAATTTCATAGCCTAGCCGAATCCCTATTATTTTGTTAGGTTAAGGGTAATATTGGTAAGTATGTATATTTTATATGTTGCCACTAAACATAATTGCACATTTAGATGCACTTTTTATTTAAAGATCACTCATTTACCAAACAAAACACCACCACCTAAGTCATTCCATGCAGCATGGAGTAATACAGATTTGATTTTTGCTGAGTTGGACTTGATTTCCCCTGGAAATAGGGGGACATATGGATAAACCAATGAATTTGATTGGTACATGATACCACATCAGATTAATAACTGGGATACTGAAATTTTTCTCCTTTGGCGATAATCTAACAACTTTTTTTTTTTTTTAGTTTTACCTGGATCACAGCTGGATACGTACAACGCACACACAGTGTCACACACGCATACAAACCCAACCCAAACCTCACCCCATAGTCCCACAATGGGCCATAGCAAAGTCCAACAAGGGCACTCATTTTGACTGAACGCACAAATATGGGAGGTAAGAACTTTTTCCAAGGGGAATTGAACCATTGACCTCTCCACTGGAGAGATCAAGATGGTACCACTTAACCACTTGGATCGTTAGTATCTAAGCACTTATAGTTGCCTTGAAAACTACGTGCTTATTAGACTATGATCTTTTATATTTAATTACGTAGAGTATTTAAATTTTTTCCTTTAGTTTTATCTTAATCGAAACATGTGTTGGGGAAATGTGAAAAATGTGACATATAATTTCAATAATAAAACAAAACCTGTCAACCAATTTGATTATATGTATATACTAAATTTTTTTGTAAAGCAATCTTAATTAATTTGATTATATGGTTACCAGAAATAACAGTAATTATAGATATTGCCACCCGACAAATAGGACAAAAACCTGTCCATTAAACAACTAGAGAGAGAGAGAGTAGAATTTTGGACAGACTTCACATCCCTCTCTGATTTGGACAACTAATTGAGAAAGCTGCACTTAATTTTAATGGGGTAATTTTTTGGTCACAACCTTCATATAACCTCCTAAAATATGTGTCTATCTATCTCCTGTGTCACTATAGGGTCCAGTGATATCACATAAGAGAGAAAGACACATCTTTTTAAGAGGTTGTATGAAAGTTGTATGAAAGTTGTCACCAAAGAATTACTCATTTTAATTACGAGCAATGCTAGACACACAATACATTTCACAACATATTTTATAATAGGACTTTAAATGCCTTGTACCCTGTGTTGTTTGAAATTTTCATATTTTTCTATGCACTACTTACACAGCACATGGTACAGGCATTTAAAGTCCTATTGCGAAATGTGTTATAAAATATGTTATGTGTCTAACATTTTTGTTTAATTACAAGTCAGTAGTGGTTATTAATTGCCGAACAAAACATACTGGAGAGAAAGAAAATAATGAACTGCCTAGGACTTGTCTTTTTTCTTTTTTCTTTTTTATCACGAGCGTGAAAATTTTATTAGGAATGAAGTGAATCATGCAAAACAAAGACTCCTCTTGGTAGGAACCTCCTTAAGCCAGACTCTGAAACATAAAAAATAACCTAGCACATTTAGCCTTGGACTTGTTTTGATTGGGTAATTTTTGGGACACAACTTTCTCACAATCTCCTAACAGATGTGTCTATCTCTCATGTGTCACTGGGGTCTAGTGATATCACAACAGAGAGATAGACACATCTTTTAAGAATGTTGTGTGAAAGTTGTATGAAAATTATATCCCAAAAATTACTCATTTTGATTTATTATTTGACAGACTGAAATAAGGGAATTTATAGCCAACCTACCAAAAATTATATTTAAAGTGAAAAAGAGTGTCGGAGTGGGGTATGATGTATAGCAATGTAGAGGGAGGTGAAAGAAATGCAATAAGTGTAAAAAGTATGGGAAGTTTCAAAAACTTTTTAAAATTTAAATTTAAAAAAATGATGGTGAAGAGTAAGAATATTTTTGGACTCTTAGATGATAACGCACATCAATAGTTCAAAATATCATGGTCGTCAAAAGGCAGTGCTCCTGGCATGGGCGGACTTAAAGAGTAACAATGGGGACTTGAGCCCGCCCAACCCCCCCCCCCCCCCCCCCCGGCAACCTTTTGGAAAATTCTCGACATACCTTTAAAAAATTTACTCCAGCCCCCTCTAAAAATTTCAAAAAGCCCTCTATTTTATGGGCATTAGAGTTTTTGCGTTAATATTGCAATACTATTAGCAATCTAATCTATCCTAAACTATGAGCCAAGTAAGAGATTTTAAATAAAGAGATGTTACAATAGTGTTAACACAATTGTTATCCAACTCCTTCTAAATATTTGGCTCTAACCTAAATGGATTTAAGATCATTCAAAACTTTAAAGAATATTCTACATGAAACTATGTATAAACAGTAATGCTATGTTTCTCAAATTCTGTATACCAATTAGTTCTCAAACCACATGGCAGTGTGCTACTTGATTTTGATTGGAAGATATATTGAAATGATCCCACTATTATTGCAGGTGGTCTCACGACTACATGTATTTAGGAACCATTAGGGATACAAAATTTAGAAAGCATAGAATTACTCATATATAAATACACACACACAACACAAAAAAATAATAATAATAAATAAGGGGGGGGGGGGGGGGGGGGGTCCTTGAAGGCCGTAGAACACAACCCCCCACCCCCTCTGCCTCTGGAGTAGTTAATGTTTAGGCCAAAGTAATTTGGTAGTTGAAATGTAAATAAACATTTAATCCAAAAAACCAACTCAAATAAGGGTATTTATAAGTTATTACTGTTCTTTGGTACAAACTTCATTATTTTCATTAATGCCTATGACTAATCAATTGGGTAGGTGAAAGAATAAATAAGTCAATTAACATTTACCACCCCCCCAAAAAAAATAATAATAATTCAGAAGGGGATATGAATTTATGACTCATTCATTTGTGATACTGTACCCATACCAAAAGAAGAAGGAAAAAAAAAAAGGCTCCAGATTACAGTTCTATGCTACCAAACAAATCATTTTTAATCAAAGACTTCAAATTTCACCTGCAATAGCTTGTTTGGAACCACTTTTGTGAACCCAAAGGTGGTTTGACTCCAAATAAGAGGACTGAATATGACAAGTTTTATTCGCCGATTAAAGAAATTTGGAACTCCCTTCTTATCTCAAATGAGGCAGACAAAATTAAATCGTTGGAGGGGACAAATCAGGCAAGATAAGGGAACGGTGGAAACGAAAAATGATTAAAGTAAAAGTTAGATTTTTAACATAATGATTTTTTTAAAAAATCACAAATTAATGTTTCAAACATAAAATTATATTCTAAACATTGAAAAGGATAATTAAAAAAAAAACCTTATTATAATAACTATTTCAAATATTTAATTGGATCACTGAAGGTGATCGTAACACTAGATTTTAATTTCCACATCTCCACGGTGGTCAGGCGTAAAAGGAACAAAATCGAATCCCTCAAAGTTAATGATAATGTCTGGTTAGAAGAGGAAGGTCCTATCACGAATCACTTTCTTGAGTATTTCAAATATCTTTTTTTTCCGATGACCTTGCCTCTCCTAATTCCTACGATATCCCTCCACCTCCTTGTACTCTTTCAGATTCTGATATATTGTTTCTGGAGGTTGATGTTTCTCCTTTGATATTAAAAAAGCTATTTTCAGTATGCAAGCTCCTCAAAGCTCCTGGTACGGATGGTATCCAACCAGGTTTCTTTCAAAAATATTGGCAAATTTTGGAACCCTCGGTCCTAGAATTTGTCCGTAAATGTTTTATTACCCGTACTATTCCCAAAGAGGCTAACCAAACTTTTAATCCTAAAATTGATCAACCTCAACGTATCACGCATTTCAGGCCCATTAGCCTATGTAATGTGGGATACAAGATTATTACCAAGATTATTGCACAGAGAATTAAGCCTCTCTTACATAAAATCATTAGCCCTTCCCAATGTAGTTTTATCCCGGGAAGGAATAGTAGTGATAATATTATTATCACTCAAGAAGTTGTTCATACTTTAAGAAGGTAAAAAGGTTAAATTGATGGTATGATCTTTAAAATCGATTAGGAAAAGGCCTATGATCGAGTTAATTGGAATTTTCTTAAACTGTCACTTCTTGACTTCAATTTTTACCAATATTATCATGGAATGTGTTACTGGTCCAGTCTCTCTATCCCCTAGAATGGACAAACTTTTGACTCCTTCTCCCCTAAACGGGGACTTCGATAAGGAGACCCTTTGTCTCCTTACCTTTTTGTCATTTGTATGGAACGCCTCTCTCATATGATATGTGAGGAGGTTACTAAAGGTAATTGGAAAGGTATTAAATGCACTAGAAAAAAGTTATCTTCTTTGCGGATGACCTCATCCTCTTTTCTAGTGCTTCTGTGGATCAATGCAAGGTGATTATGGACACGTTGAACAAATTTTGCGACCTTTCAGGTCAAAAAGTTAACTTGGATAAGTCTAAATTTGTCATAGCCTGGTCCGACAACAAGCGAAAGCGAAGCCCGTGGCACGCCACTGAGGCCAACTCAATTCATTAACGTTCCCAAAAAGATTAGTTTAAGAACACGCAGTGGAAAAAGAAACATTACTCTCATTTCAGTAAGTACCAGAGTCAATCCAAAGTACAATTTTTGCCCGGAGGCTTCAAAATTTTATCCGACTAATTTTCCGTTAAAAGGGTCCTAAGAGAAGCTTAAGTTTGTAATTAGAACTTTTGAAAATGTTTGAAAGTTGAAGAACCAGCCAAGCTGGCAGGGGGTATTTCGATCGGTTGAGCGTCCCTCTTGACCGGTCGAAAATCTATCCGGATTCTTTTATCCATTGCTGCACATTTCGATTATGAAATTTGACAAATGGATGTCAAGATAGCATGTCTTAATGGGAATCTTGACGAGTGCATCTATATGGTGCAACCAGATGGGTTCATCGCAAAGAGCCAAGAACACATATTATGCTAGCTTAAGAAGTCCATTTATGAACTTAAACAGGTCTCTAGGTCTTGGAATATCCGCTTTGATCAAGAAATCAAGTCTTTGGTTTTGATTAATGTGCTGATGAATCCTATGTGTACAAGAAACATGATGGAAGCGTGGTGGTGTTCTTAGTACTATATGTAGATGATATCTTGCTAATCGAAAATGACGTGGGGGTATTATCTTCTGTAAGGGTATGGTTATACAATCAATTCGATATAAAGGACTTGGGAGAAGCTGGTCACATCCTAGGGATTAAGCTTATGAGAGATCGTAAGAATAGGATGTTGGGCTTGTCATAAGACACTTATATCGATAATGTTCTTGCAAGGTTTAGCATGCAATATTCCAAGAAGGGATTCCTTCCCTTCAGACATGAAATTACTCTATTTAAGGATGAGTGTTAGTTCCTTATGTCTCGGCAGTAGGAAGCCTAATGTATGCTATGCTAGGTAGTAGAACTGACATCTATTTTGCTATTGGCATGGTAAGTAGATATCAGTCTAATCCAGGGCAAGAACATTGTACTGCGGTGAAAAATATTCTGAAAAGGACTCGAGACTATATGTTAGTTTACCAAGCATATAGTCTTGTACCCATTGGGTATACAGATTCTGATTTCATGTCAGATAGGGATTCCAGAAAGTCTACCTTAGGATATATGTTTACCCTAGGAGGTGAAGCCATTAGTTGGAGGAGTATCAAGTAGTCATGTATTACTGATTCCACCATGGAAGCCGAGTATGTGGCTGCTTCGGAAGCCGCTGAGGAGGCTTTTGGCTCAGAAACTTCCTTATGGATCTAAGAATAGTACTTGCGGTACATTCAGCTATTACCCTTTATTGCGATAATAGCAGAGCGGTTGCTAACTCAAAGGAACCCAAGGCCCATAAGAAGGGAAAACACATTGAGCGTAAGTATCACCTGATCAAATTTAGATATTTGTACCCTACCGAAGAAAGGAACCATGGCATATATGTTTGGAATAGATTCCATTTTGAGAGATTTGAAAAAGCACTATCTCATTGAAAGGTTCTATACATCTGTCCTTTCTCAACGCATTTCTTTAGACAAAGACTCTATTTTTTCCTCTTTTCGGATGGTAGATATTTCTCAGAACATGTAGTGTGAATCAAACCCATGTTTGAATTAAAATTGAGATATTGATGCAAGTTCTTCCCTTCTGAATCAGATAGATTCATATCTGAAAGAGGTTGACAATAAGTTCTTTCAAAATTGACTACTTATCCATTTGTTAGAGGTGTTCCAGAAATGTCTGCGATTTAGTAAATAACTCTACGAACGAATGGATCGGATCGACTTGGAAAATGGAAATGGAAAGATTTGTACAAGTTATACGTTTCATCACCACTTTATGAAAAATCGTTAGGTGTGAATATGTTAGATACCTGTGACTTGATGTTGGAGTGACCAAGATAGTATCAGCAAATAACCTGACAGATCCTTTCACTAAGAGCTTACCAGCCAAGACTTTTGATAGTCACATAGAAGGGATATGATTGAGGTGTGTCGCATCATGACTTTAAGTCTAAGTGGGAGATTGTTAGGAATATATACTAAAAGACATACTTTATGTAGTTAGTTTATTATTCATTTAATAAAATCAGTTATTCTATTTTTATCAGAATTTGTGTGGGCAATGTTTGCATTATACTGTTTATTGTGCATGTGTGTCTCTTATTCTACATAGTAGGTGGTTTGGTGTGTAGAGTTCGGCTTACACACAGAAGATTAGGCCATAAGATCTTGTAGAATGTAAAATCTTGGTTTACAGTCTTAGATGGGATTGGACACACCATCGGTAAGACTGCAGTATAGTGATGTACTAGGTTTCTCTTGACCACGGGAAACGGTATAGTTTCAACTCACTATGCTGGTACACTTTGTGTATGAAACGGGATCGACTTGGGATAATTATCTTTGTACTGACGCATAAGATAAATAAAACCTCATGGCTATTATGAGTGCTTATGTTCTAAATCTTAAGTTAATTTATAAATACGTACATTTGATATTTACGCTTTGATCCCTAAAAGGATGAGATCCTTAAATGGGTCAATATCTCATTGGATTGGGTGACAATATTAATTATGTGGTGGATATTAATTAATGATAGAATTCATGTCTCAATTTTGGAATTGATGATATCCCCTTGAAAAAGCTTATAAGTTTTGATTATGTCAAACCCTGCAGGTGGATTTTATATCCGACAAATCAGATAAGTTAAGTAGAGGATCTCAAGGAAGTTTAAGAGAGTAGTTAAGAGATTAATTAAATATGAATGTCAGTAATTATATTTAATTCATGGATATCTATAATCTTAATGTGGGGAGATAATAAGCAATTAATAACATGGAGCTCGAAATTTATTTTTGAGATAAGGGTATGAGTGCAATTGTAATTATTTAGTAGTATGAATTATAATTAAGGGAAATGTGAATCTGATTCAGATCGAATTAGGGTTTCCTAATTACATAAAGAAGCCTATTCCTTATTGACTTCTTATGGTCATATCATAGCCTATATATATGCTGCTTTTGCTGTCTTCTCAGTTTGCATTTTTTTCCATCAAGAGGATTATAACTCGAAATAGAAAAGAGAGCATAAAGAGGGAGAGCGGAAAACAGAAAGGATTTCGAAAGAGCCTACACAGTTCGATATTCTGGCAGTAGAGTAATACGGTAGAAGATCGTGAGCTATTATCGAGTTCGTGTTCTCGATTCGTCTACTACAACAATCCGTTTTTGCAGTTCAAGGTAACCCTAGTTCTGCCCTTGTAGTGTTATTATAGATTTCACAAAATTTTTTGTAGTACCAATTTATACGCACTATCAACGGATTCTGGGAACACAGTTTCCTAACACCAAGTAGACCAGTTTGCTTCTGTTATTTTTCCTCCACCGGACTTTGTCCACCTTTTTCTCTCGGACAATAGTGGCACGTGTTTTGTGCATTAATTTTGTTGCTTTTCTTTTGTACCAAAAAAAAAAATATATATATATATATATATATAATAGGGGACTGCTAACTTACAACATGATGGTTATAAGTTAGCAGCATACAACAGTCTCTTTAGCGACGAAAAGCAAGCTTTTAGAGACGAATTTTTTGTCGCTAAAGGTTTCAACTTTTACCGATAAAAAATTTCGTCGTTAAAAGCTTATTTTTCGTCGCTAAAAGCCTCTTTTGCTGTAGGTTAGCAAATCCCTATATAATAATACCTTGAACTCTTATCTGACCCACTGCCAACCACATGAAATAATATAAGCTATCCCACATAACTTCTTATCATATAATTACTCTAAAATGAGAAATTGCGACAAATCAACTTGTTAAAAGAAAGAATAATGCTTGGGGCACCAAAGGATACAAAGAACTTCCACAAAATGAGTGGAAAGTCTATGTGGCACACTGGGACCCGTCAATAATTAAATACTTTTTTCATTAATTGCTAGCGGGTTCCAGTGTGCCACATAGACTTTCCACTCATTTTTGGTAGAAGTTCTTTGTGTCCTTTGGTGCCCCAAACATTATTGTAAAAGAAAAATCAAATCCATGGTAGAAAAAGTGAAATTGATTTCAATTGGTAATTTGGTAGTAGTGGAATCTAGACTAGTTTTCAAAAAGATTTAAGTGAGTCCATTGAAAATTAACCCCACTGTTATCTACTTAATCATATTGATTACAAGCTTTGGATAGTCAATGACCATTAAAATCAGCCATAGATACAACAAATACTTGCATGGCGTCTGCACTTTCATCACAATGATAAAGAAATTTACCCACCAATTAGAGAAAAAGATTGGGAAGTCGACAAAATACTATTGCTAATGGAATTCCATCCTAAAGTCATATCATGGAGGTCAGATGGCCCACCACATCATAAGAAAAAACATTATAATATATATGTGTGTGCGCAAAAAATATGTGTAATGTAGATAGTGAATATTTCTCAAAGGAATCATTATAATTCAAGATTCACCCCTATTCTTGAAATTCATAACAAACGGCATAGCATAATATGTATATACAGTTTGGAGATTAAGTGGATCTAAAAAAAAAATACATAAATTGTGTAAAAAGTAAGAATTTTTCACAAAAAAGTGAAATTTTCTCACATTTTGAAAATTTTCACTTCTAAAATTTCACATTTTTTTTTGTGAGAAATTATCACTTTTTTTTTTACACAATCTGTCTTTTAGGTCCGTTTTTTTAAATTAATTTACACAATCCTCATTCCTTGAAGTGTTAAAGATTAATCTAAACTCTTGGGGGAAACAAAATGCACTATGCGGGACAGGTACAAGAGCAAATTGCCAAGGGTCCGTTTAGATTGTTTTCAGTTTTACAATTAGACTGAATTAATAAAAGTAAAAGCAGGAAGTCTCTAATCACAAGGGTTCCATGAAAACTCTGAAAAAAAAAAAAAAACAATAATGCCCAAAAATGTACTTCTTTGATCACAATCTGGGAGAAGTATCTCGGTATCTTTAGACTTACTTCAACTAAAATGTGCTTTTGTAGTTCTAAAATATTTCTTAAAATTTATCCAAAAATGCTAATATACACATTTTAGTTTCATGAGCTTGTTTGTTCCTAAAGATACATTTAAGAGGTGATTCCAAAGAAGAGGGTAACTTTGGCCAAAAATTGAAGAGTTGACCATGACGGAAAACTTTAATCATTCTGACTCCATGCATGAAACAAACTAAAAGAACTTATTCCAAGGAAATGTTAATGGGTCAAATTAAGACTACAGAGACTTCAAATGAGCATTTTCCTCTCAATGTAGGTTATAGAACCATACAGCCTCAATTTACATATCCAAAAAGAGAATGCGAAGTCCATTGTCTTCTCTTACTTTGTTATTTACTCTAGAAAAATGAGAAAAAAAAAATATGAGAAAAAATAAGAAGACAAATTTATTTCAAATTTTAGTCCATTTAACCAAATATATACATATATACACGATACGCTTGAAATTGGCTCTACTATATAACCAAACAGTTCTACTTTGTAACTGGCACCATCCCGAGCAGTATATGCACGAGCCCCGACCAACAGGTTGGGAAGACCGCGCAAGCGCAACTCATCACAAGGACAGCTCACCCAAGCCCCAAGGCATAATCCAGAATGTTCCAGACAATTTCTTATACAAGTTAGAACACTAATGGAAAGTGTAAACTATTTCCTAATACAATTAGAAAACCCCACGATTGCTGCCAATCAATCCTAAATCAGATTTTATTACCTAATTTGTCTAGTTTCCTTGTACGAGTAGGTGACTTGCATTTGTAAAAGAGACCACTCACCCCTATAGAGAGGGATCGACTTTTCAGTCTACAGAGCACCCCTATAGCAATCATAACCGTGCCCGACAACCTCTGGTAGCTCCAAACTGTTGTTCGTTCACCAAAGGTCCCCGACTTTTTACAGTATAATGAACGTACTCAGACACACACGAGGACGTAGGTTCCTTCATTAACAGGGTCGAACCACATACAAACTCGGTCTCACATTATCTCTCCCATTATTTCTCTCTCCTTAATTTGCTCTATTTTAAAATTTGGCATCATCAGCTTGGCGCCGTCTGTGGGAAACGACAAATTTCTCAGAACATAAATCTCCTAACTAATAGTCATGCCTCCGAAGAAGGGTAAGAAGGCTATGCAGCAGGCTATCTAGGATGTCTCGCTGGCCCCGACAGTCCTCACCCTAGAACAAATTACTGCAATTCTTACACAGTCCTTCGAGGGCCATCGTCAATGTCACACCCCGATTTTTGGAAAGCCAAATATCCAATCAAGTGCATAACCTGATCAATATTCAACCGCCCAAAAATCCAAAGTTGCTAACCCACACTTAATTTTAAAAGACCATTTTAAGATAAACTGAATTTAAATTACTTTCATAACCCACATTATCTGTTTTTAAACAAAACTCATTTGTCATCAAACTCATTACCAAAAGCATTACAAAAGAAAAATCAACGTTTCAAATTTTCTGTATTCTCATTTATTACAAAATGAAAACCAAACGTTTTCCTTTACATAGAAATAATATAATTTCCTCCATTAAATCACAATAAAATTATCTGGTTATAATAATCAATGGAATAATTTCCAACACTACACTATCTCAGGTCAAATCTGCTACAAACATCCCCCAAAGTCCAATAATACAACTAAAATATAACTACATCTAATACAAGCTCTCAACCTTGGCTCACAATGCCAACTAAATAAAAAAATATCATATAATACATAAAGAATGAAAAATAGATATCTTCAACTTTACAAACAGATCGACTGCTCCACAATGAACTCCAACTATACTATCCTGCACATCTCATCCGACTACGTTTCAAACAGAAACGCACCCGAATGCATAACACACTCGGATCAGTCACATGACTGGTATGAGTTAAACAAAACAAAGGTATTATGGATCCAACTTGAACCTGTAGATTACAAACCACTCTACAACATTCTTGGGCTAAGACAGGTAGTTCCACACACGTATCTGGACAATAGAGTAGTTTCCATTTATGTGGTGGCAAGTAGTTTCTTGCCCGAAGTAAAACAACTAAATACTTACCTTTCTGAACTATGGTAGGCCGATACCTGTAAACCATTAGTGGGTCTACCATCTTGTACAAATAGAAATTAACGCAATAGTAGAAAACCAATAACAATGCACTATTAATTAAAATGAATTTATCTCCAACAAAGAGCTAGAATTAGACAAAACTTAAAACACAAAAAACGTCCAAAATAAAATTTCTAAGGAAAGAGTCGCATCCTCATTCATTAATTCTAAATGAACAGTTCAGAAATTAATTATTAAGCTTCAGCTCTTATATAGACAATGTTCAATAGATTCTGAAAATCGATGAAAATAGTGTCAAGATGATGTTTTTAGGAAAAATGTAAAACACGAAAGTTGTTCAGATCTTCATTTTACTTCAGTTTACGTGAAACGACCATAAACTATGAATCTAAGTATCCAAAATATTCAATTTACTAATCTAGTCCAATTTATTATCAAATTACTACGATCCCAAAAAATAAAACGATACATTACACATAATAGACTACCGTTTCAGTTAACGGGCACAAAAATGAAATTTAAAATTATGAAAACTACACGTCTACCAATTCCTAGAATTTCATATAACTCGAAATAATAAACACATTACACCTTATGTTCACCATCTCGGCCACCCATCCATGGCTTAGCCTACACATATATCTCATGTGTCTCCTAACGTAATACGAACTCCCACTCCGGGTCCCAACTCTCATGGGATATCATTGAGATTTGAGTATACACGGAAAGGCTAGTCCTTACGTTCTTGACGTCAATAAACAATGTCTAAATACACATGAAATAGACCAACAAGCCGGGCATAAGGCTTAAAAATGAAGAGACGGGTCATCCACGTAGTCGCCGTCTAATCACACAAGCACGGGTCATCCACGAAGTCGTTGCCTAAAATCAAAAGGAGCAGTGATGAACTCTAAGGAGTTTTTTAACGTTCATATATCCACGCTTTTCACAAAACTCAACTTTATAAGAGATTCATATATCTCAAATCAAATTTCTGTTAAAATCATATTAACAGCTACATGTTCACACAGATTCATAACCCATACAAAATCACACAGTCACGATTTCACAAAACTCAACTATACATGAAAACTCATATATTTCTAATTACTAACAAATTACTTCATATTAACGAGTACGAAATCACATAAAAATATGATGTAGCAAATACGCTTATTTCAACCTTCATAAAACTGCTACTGTAATATAAATGTTCTACCCAAAAGGTGCAGAATTGGGAAAAACACCATTAGACGAAACACGTGTAGAATTACGTTTTACATCGGACTCGCAGGCAGAATTCCAAAATTCAATGACCATGATTTTATATGAATTATTTTCACTTTCAGCCATCGTAATTTAGATTAAGCAAAATAGTGACATATTCATAATCACAACCACAACAAGATCACAAAAATCCATCTTAATTGTAAACCCTAGTTTACACATGGAGTCAAATGCATATATATATATATTTTAAATATATATTCAAAATAAAAGTTTAACTCACCGATTTAGGGCTTCAAGGTTGATGAAGATTACGAAAAACATAAGTTCGGGGTGCCTCTTCTTCTTTCTTATTCTTTTCTTCTTCTTCTTCTTCTTCTTCTTCTTCTTCTTCTCTCTCTCTCTCTCTCTCTCTCTCTCTCTCTCTCTCTCTCTCTCTCTCTCTACGTCAATTCTCCCTTTTCTTTTATTTTCTTCTTTTCCTGTTTTTTTTTGTTAAATGGTGGCTAGGGTTTAATATATGTTTATATATATATATATTTTACACACAACACTTATCAATCAAACACACAAAAACATGTAAATTCCTTTTTTTTGTCTCAGGGCCTCACAAAAAGGCTTCATATAGGTCCGAAAATGCATTCTAAAGTGATAAATGATTAGCCCAATGGGTACCCATGAACCCGGGCACTAATTTCTATGTTAAGCACACTACTTAACATACTAACGACCTGTACACGCTACTTCAACATTTTTATTAGGTGTCACTAAGATACATACACATAGTTAATATCTAATACTTGAAAATAATAATATAAATAATTACTAAAAGCACTTAGAAAATTAGGATTGTTACAGTCAAACTCAATAGCAGATTGAAGCCCTACTAGCCTGACAAAACAATCCTCCAGTGGTCGGGGAACAGTCCGGCAACATTGCGCGCAGTCGGGAATCGATCCTGACCAGACAACGTGCTAGAGCTAATCCCCCCCCCCCCCCCCCGTGTCGAGGATGCCAGAAATATTATCAACAACAGGCGTACTGCCAGAGTAGACTGGCAAGGACGAATGGCCCGGGAATCAGTCCACGATCACTCGGCCAGGAGCCAGCATGATCTTAGGCACACGATCAACCGGAGTCATAGTCGAGCGTCATCCCAGAGGACAGGACGCCATGAAGAAGAAGCTTCTTCCACCAACCCGACCAAACCCCCGGATACTAGTCGGGAAGGTGTAATGGCCCGTATCCAGAATTTGACGAAACAGATCGACATAATGGCCAAAGAGCTAGGCCAAAAAGCTACTCAGGACCATGTCAATACCGAGACAGAGTCACCATTCTCTAGCCTAATCACGAGTTTTGCCATCCCATAAAAATTTAAGCAGCCTTTTTGGATTCATAAGATGTCTCGGGTATCTCGGTAGATCACATCCGAACCTACAAGGCCCAGATGGCTCTCGCCACCAACGCCGACAAAGTATACTGTCTGGCCTTTCCTAGCACTTTAAAAGGCCCGGCTGCTCAATGGTTTCACTCCCTGAAGCCCCGATCGGTCAAAGACTTTAAGGAGCTCAACAATCAGTTCATAGGCATACTCGATCGATCGCAACCTGACACCCAGCTACTCACTGTCAAACAGCGAAGGAGAGAGTTGTTGAAGGATTACACAGATCGGTTGTAACAACCTGCATTTCACTTAATTTTAAAATTGCATTTCATATTTAATTAGTGTTCCTGATGTTATCTCAAATTTCCATTTCTCATGTTTAGAATTCTAATACTTGTTTTAATTCATATTGAAATTCTTGTTCGGGTCAAACTGTAATTTTATAAATTTAGTAACGCTTGTGTTGGATTTCAAAGTCTGTATTTCAGAACGGTGGAAATGTTGCTTTTGACTTGATCAGTATTTTTATAAAACCAGAAAATCATTTCCTACGTTAAAATGAAATTTCTGTATTTTTGTGGTGATCACCACGCCGCGAAAATACTAGTTTGCGTTCAAAACTGTTCGCGCCATGTTAGGCTCCTACAGTTTTGGATTCTCCGTCAATCAGACTTGATATATGCTTTAAACTCATTAAATTCACCCAATGATTATACTGTGCCTTGTTTGGGAGTGCTTTTGTAGTATGTGTTAATTAGTGACCAAAAGCTAATTTTCCCAAACACTCCCACTTTGACCCCTACTAACCTATTCATGACCCTTCCAAATCTGGAGAGTTTATACGTATCTATAATTTCTGTGTACATGAGCTGTGTATTTCAAATGTTATGTAATTAACAATCAAAATTCCTTTTGTTGAGTATATGAGAATGTTCTTGGCCACCAAGCAATGAGATTTATTTATAACTCACACCCCTTGCTTCATTTTTCATTCTGCACTCCATAATTCAGAGAGAAAAGAGAGAGGTGGAGAGTTTAATTTCAGAATTGTAGAGAAAAAAAGCTCTTAATCCCCATAGCCAAAGCTTGGGTTTGAATTTCCTATATTGTTTATCTTTCTCAACAATTTTCTTCTATCTCAATCTCTGTGAGTATTTTAAACTCACTCCAACTGTAATTTGTGCTCAATTACCGTGTGTATGTATGTATATGTTGATCACCACTGTTAATTCTCATGAAAACATGAAACTTGAAAAAGATGTATTTTCTAAACTTAACCAAAATTCATTTTCTGAATGAAATATGAAAGATCATAGTAGTAGAGTATACGGTTGTAAAATGAGAGCTTAATTTGTTCGTATGACGACGTATGATTAAAACGAAATTTCCATCAACTCTCGGTTTATCGTAAAATCCGAGAGCTACGGATCGATTTAAGTAAAATTGATCGCAGATTCTTAATCCTTACAAAAAAAACCAAAGAAAATCATATATTACATGTCCTATTTACTTCGGAATTTCAAAATGGGTCAAAATAGACCCATAAACTGAAAACAGGGGATTTCTGACGAAGAAGACGAAGCTACTGCCTGAACTCGCGCGTGCGATCACGCGAGCGAGGGTCACGGGAGCGGCCCGCACGAGCGACCCATCGTGCAAGCGACCCGCGCGCACGAGGTGGCTAGTTTCAGGCAGACAGAAAAGGTTTTAAAAAAAGAAAAAACAAAAATTGGGCAAATCGCGCAAACGGCCCGCACGAGCGATCCGTGCGAGCGAGCTTCGTATTTTCTGGCAGATAGAAAAGTTTTTATAATAAAAAGGAAAAAGGGGCATATCGCGCGAACGACCCTTCGCGCGAGTGGCCTACTCGCGCGACTTCCGACAGTTTCTGGTTTTTGTCTGTTTTCTGCTAAGGGACTGTTTAGATGATATTTTATGGGTTTTAAGGCTCTGTTTGGAAATTATGTTAAAACAGATTTCGTTTTGTTTGTTAAAGGATGATTATGATTTTGATTCTTTTCAAATATACATGGTTATCGATTCCGACATTTCATATGTTCTATTACACGACATTCATATAGTGTCAGTTGTACATGCATAGCGAGTGTGAGTGTTGGTCAGTGTGGAAAAGAGTAATGGCCAGTGTGGTATAGAGTGTATGGTTGAGATTGTGTTGTGGACACTCCCTGGTAAGCGAGTACCAAAGTGTGTTGTGGTTGAGATTGCGGCTAGAGTGTCTTTGGAATACGACGGTGGCAAAACTGGACACTCCCTGATGCCCATGGAAGCGTTAAAGTGTGTGGAGCCGAACTTGGACAGTCCCTGGCACCCATGGTAGTGCTAAAGTGTGGCCTACGGACACTCTCTGGTACCCGAGTCTGGATACTGTGTGATGTATTTGCGAGGCAGATTAGGTACTAAAGTGTGAGGCATTGGACATTCCCTGGCACCCTGTGCTAAAGTGTGAGGCAAACTGGACATTTCTTGGCACCCCTATGCTAAAGTGTGGCTATCGGAGTATTTCAAAGATACTGGTGTGAGATATGGTGGGTTGTTGTGTTTGTCGAGAGAAAAGAGTCGGTAAGAGGAGATGGTGCATTGTTTTCATACATGGTCACATATATGTGAATTATAACTTTCAAGTGATATTGTGGTCATTTTCTAAAATGAACTCTTTACTTTAATCTAAACTTGTTGAATTAAATGGAAATTTGAAAATGGTAAATGAGTATGTGTTACATTCAAAGTTATGTTTTTAATACTCACCAGCTTCTTGAAGTTGACGGCGTTGATGCGTCCTAGACATTCGTGTCTAGGCTTTTTCAGGTTTTGATCAAGCGGAACATTATGACTACGCTAAATGAGAAAGGCTGCTTTTGGAAGATAAAACTATTATCAATATCCTATGCTTTAATTTATGAACTGTTTTGTAATAAGGATGACTGTAATAGATGTTAAGTTATTGTTTTGATTTAAGACGGTTTGTGCCTTTAGAGACCCCGTGCTGTAATAACTATTAAGTTAGAAGAACATTGTAAGCCTTGATTGCTCTGCTCTGATTATTATGTTTGTGTTATTGACGTTTGGGACGGAATCGATCCTTCAAACTGTAACGACCTACGGGTCTATAAAGGAAATTAAATGCTTTCCTTATTTATGCTACGTTGGGGCGTGACAGGATTTAGTGGTATCAGAGCCAGGTTTTATCTCAGAATAATTTAGCCAGGTTAGGGTTTACCAGTATAGACCCGATTCCACAGTTCTTCTAGCTTAAGCTTTTGCACCTGATGATACGACAGGGAGGATAAACTCAGTTACCCAAACGCCTAAGATTATCTCTATCCTGATTTAAGTTAGTACCTTTTTCAGGTATGGATCCAGCTCAGCCCCTTTTTATACCCGATGCTTTTGGAGGGCATTGGGTTACCTTGGGAGCGATAGTACAAGCTTCGACGATACTTTATTTCACCGTTGTTGGGCAGCGTGCAGCTGCGATAGTCGAGTTAGATCTTTGGCACCAGATCCACGTGTTAGGGCTGGTTGACTTACACCGTGCTCGCCTCGAGATCCTGTACTTTGTTGAGATTCAGCGCTTAGTACTCGTAGAGATGGTTCGCTTGGTTAACAGTGATGCCTTCTATTTACCTTTTGAGGTTCAGGTTGTGCAGGCTCACCTTGCACAGCTGGAGGTGCCTCTACCAGTTGTCCTCGCTGATGAGGACGATGCTGTGGTGGTTCATTTGGCTTCTATAGGTGGGGAGGGTGTTGATGAGGAGGATGGCATAGGTTGGGACGACTTCGCAGTTGACCTTGAGGAGGCACTAGCACTTGAGCTAGCTTTGCCAGAGGCAGATGCCCCATCTCCTGCTTCATTGTTGACGTCCCATAGTTGTAATTTTGGGGCAGGCCCCTCTCATATTCAGCGACTTCATCAGGCCGACTCGCTTGACCTTTTGATGGCTACCTATGGCGATGACTGACCGTTTAGATATCGCCTTGTATACATTGACTATTTTTTACTAGTCGCTATATTCTCTTGTTGCAAACTGTATCTACATGTATTCGAGTATAGGGCAATGACCCCATTTTTGTAACTCTAACTCTTGCATGGACGATGTACGTCCTAACCGACACAGATAGGGCAGGCACTGATCTGATCATGCACGCCTTTTGTATCAACTTGACAAGAAGTTATATATAGAAATACTCTTTTGATGTTGTTGTCATTTAAACTGCTTTATACTTCTGTTGCATGCATTTTTCTCATTTCTACTATCATGCATAGAATGGCTGGAGGGCTAAAGAGGAATCAGAATTTGATCGAAGATGCACCTTTAGCTGCCGACCCCACCAGGATGTTTGAAGCTTTTGTCAGACGTCTCGAAAGGGTTAGTAATCAGAATGAAAATCGACGAGACCGCCAAACAGGAGATTTTGTGCGCTAAGGCCCGAGCAGTTTGTGTGTACCGCGGAACCCTGGAAGGCAAAACAGTGGTTAAGACAGATGGACCGCATATTCGAGGCTGTCCAGTGCAATGAGATGGACAAGAGGTGGTTAGCTACCTTTCAATTAACCGATGCCGCCGTAGATTGGTGGGATTCGGTCATAGCTACTATCAGAAATGGAGCTGCGATGGGAATGACGTGGACTGCATTCAAAGGGAGATTTTTGGAGAAGTATTTTCCGGCTACGAAGAGGTACAGAAGAGAGAAGGAGTTCATGGATCTAACACAAGGAACCAAGTCGGTGCAAGAGTACACCACTCAGTTCGAGAGACTGTCTCGGTTCGCCCCTCATATGGTTGATACTGAGGAGAAGAGGATCCGTAAGTATAACCAAGGGCTGACACCGCAGATTCGCCGCATGGCCCTCGGTCACCTAGATAAGTCTTTCGAGGGACTAGTTGGCTTGGCTACTGATCTAGAAGAGGATGCTCGAGTGAAGCGTAAGCAATTCGAATTCCGACCGCCTCAAAGGCGTAACTTTGGAAATAGACCACGAATGAATCGTACCCAAGGGCAGAAGAGGAATTTCGATGGGAGCAAGAGAACCCAAGCTATCACCTATCCAACTCAAACCCGGGTGGAAGAAGGTAGTAGTGCTGGGAAATGCATCAATTGTGGCAACCCCGGCCATTTGGCTCGAGATTGTAAGGCACCAAGGCATCTTGTTCAGCAAGGCATAGTTTGCTACAACTGTGGTGAACCAGGCCACATCAGCAAGTTCTGTACTACCCCTAAGCAAGTGACTTGTGGTCAGCAAGGTCAGACTCGCATGAATGCTGTTATTCCTGATGTAGCAGGATATGATGGGACTGTGTACAAAGAAGGAGGTTATGAAGAAGCTCAACCTGATCAACAAGCAGTGGAAGGTACATTAATTCTGTTTAACTCCCATGTTAAAGTGTTATTTGATATGGGTGCTGCTCTTTCGTTCATATCTATTAATACTATTTGAAGATTGGGTATCTTACCTCATCGTTTAAAGAAAGCTTTGAGGGCTACCTCGCCATTAGGAGCCGCAATCAAGTTAGGACACATATGCAAGGATTGTCCCTTACGGCTAGGAAACCATGAAATCACTGCAAGGCTGATTGTTCTATTGATGAAGGAGTTTGACGTAATCCTAGGGCTGGATTGGCTCTCTCATAATCAAACAAAGTTGGATTGTGAGAGGAAGAGAATTACATTCTCTGACAATGGGAATCAACCCTTTGATTTCCAGTGTAACCTTTTGGGAGATATGTTCCTCACAAGATGCTTAGCAAACATCGAAGTCGTCAGTATAGAGATGACAGCGTCGTCTATACTTGTAGTCAAAAACTTCGAAGAAGTATTTCAAGACGTTTCTGGTCTGCCGCCCGAGAGCAGTATAGAGTTCTGTATTGAGCTTATACCGGGTACCGTACCGATCACTAAGGTTTCCTACAGAATGGCCCCCACTGAACTATCAGAGTTGAAGGAATAAGTTCAAGAGCTCGAGAACCTAGGTTTTGTACGTCCAAGTACATCGCCTTGGGGAGCACCAGTATTATTTGTGAAGAAGAAGGATGGGACGCTCAGGCTGTGTATCGACTACAGAGAACTGAACCGAGTGACTATCAAGAATAAGTATCCCTTGCCCCGGATCAAAGACTTGTTTGATCAACTACAAGGAGCTACGACGTTTTCCAAAATATACCTAAGGTCGGGATATCATCAGTTGAGGGTACGGAAGGAAGACATACCTAAGACTGCATTCAGAACCCGATATGGTTATTATGAATTTTTGGTGATGCCGTTTGGAATGGCGAATGCCCCGGCATTGTTTATGGATCTGATGAACAGAGTGTTCAAGCCTTATTTGGATCAGTTTGTCATCGTCTTCATTGATGATATTTTGTTCTATTCTAAGTCAGAAGAAGTACACGAGCAACATCTACGGATTGCAATACAGACGCTTAAGGACCACCACTTGTATGCCAAGTTCAGTAAGTGTAGTTCTGGTTACAAGAAGTGAAATTTTTGGGACATAAGGTGTCATCTCAAGGAATTTCTGTGGATTCTTCCAAAATAGATGCTGTGTCAAACTGGGTCTGACCAAGTAACCCTACAGAGGTTAGGAGTTTTCTGGGACTCGCGGGCTATTACAGAAGATTTGTTGAAGAGTTTTCTAAAATAGCTGCACCATTAACCGGATTAACGAAGAAGAATTTAAAGTTCGATTGGACAGAGAAGCATGAGCGCGCCTTTCTAGAGTTGAAAGAGAGACTCACTACCGCACCGGTACTAGCTATACCCAAGCCTGATGAGAAGTTCACTATCTTTAGTGACGCATCATATCAAAGACTAGGGTGTGTACTTATGCAAGATGGTAGAGTTATCGCTTATAGATCCAGATAGTTGAAGCCGAATGAGTTGAACTACCCCATTCATGATTTAGAATTGGCGGTAGTAGTATTTGCACTCAAGATTTGGAGACATTATCTCTACGGTGAGAAGTTTGACTTGTTCTCTAATCACATGAGTCTGAAATATTTGTTCACACAGAAAGAGTTGAACATGAGACAACGCAGATGGATGGAGCTGATCAAAGATTACGTACTTCACGTTAGAGTACCACCCTGGTAAAGCTAATGTGGTCGCTGATGCTTTGAGTCGGCAGACTCGTGAAACAATCGCCTCCTTAATGGTTAGAGAATGGCGAGCATTGGAGACGTTGGCGGAGTTCGATGTACAGAGTGCTGAAGAAGAAGAAGGACAACTTTTCGGATGTCTTATCCTACAGCCTGTTCTTATCGACCGCATTATTGGAGCTCAGAAAGAAGATGAGAAGTTTTAAACATGGTTCGTGAAAATGTCAGAAAACTACCCGACCGGTTGGAAGGTGGGAAGTGACGGAGGGTATCGATGCAGAGACAGATTATGTGTACATAAGTCAAAATATACAGTTCACCCAGGAGGAACAAAAATGTACAAGGATTTGAAAAAAAAAATCTGGTGGGAAGGTATGAAGAAAGATGTGGCCGAATTTGTATCCAAGTGTTTGACGTGTCAACAAGTCAAAGCCGAACATCAAAGACCGTCAGGATTGTTGCACCGCTATCTATTCCTGGTTGGAAGTGGGAGCACATCACGATGGATTTTGTAGTCGGATTACCTTGATCGTAACAGAATCATGATGCCATTTTGGTAATCGTGGATCGACTGACTAAGTCGGCTCATTTCATCGCTTATAGTATGACATACCCGGTAGAAAAGATGAGCCAGATGTACATACAACAAGTTGTGCGACTTCACGGTGCACCTATGTTGATTATGTCAGACCATGACGCACGTTTTAGTTCTGGATTTTGGGAAAGTCTGCAAGAAGCTATGGGAACCTCGCTCAAGATGAGTACTGCTTTTCACCCTCAGACAGATGGGCAGACTGAGCGTGTTAATCAGATCATGGAGGATAAGCTTAGGGCTTGTGTCATTGATTTTGAAGAATCTTAGGAGACGCACTTGCCTTTGGTTGAATTTGCCTATAATAATAGTTATCACACGAGTATCGGGATGGCTCCGTTTGAAGCATTGTACGGACGGCCATGTCGTTCCCCGTTGTGTTGGGCAGAAGTTGGGAATACAGAATTGTTGGGACCAGATTTAGTTAGAGAAACCAATTAAAAGATTTCTTTGGTCAAGGAAAGGATGAGAACCACTCAAAGCCGGTATAAGAGTTATGCTGATCGACGCCAAAAAGAATTCGAGTTCAGTGTCGGAGATCACGTACTTCTTAAGGTTTCACCGACCCGAGGAGTAGTACGCTTCGATCTCAAGAGAGGGAAATTAGCTTCGCGTTTCATCGGACCGTTCGAGATTTTGGAACGTGCAGGAAAGTGGTAAATCGACTGGCACTACCATCGAAGATGTCTGGGGTTCACAATGTATTTCATGTGAGTATGCTGAGAAAGTACATACGAGATCCCTCGCATGTGGTTAGTTATGACGATATTGAGACGAGTCATAACGTCTCTTACAAGGAAAGACCCGTGAAAATTCTAGATCAGAGTATCAAGAAGTTGTGAAAACAAGGACATTCCGTTGGTGAAGGTTCAGTGGAATCACCATGACGAGAATGAAGCCTCATGGGAAGTTGAAGCCGATATGAGGAAGAAGTACCCGAAGTTGTTTCAGGACTAGTTAGTCTTGATTTCGGGGACGAAATCCTGTTTAAGGGAGGAAGGATGTAACAACCTGCATTTCACTTAATTTTAAATTTGCATTTCATATTTGATTAGTGTTCCTGATGTTATCTCAAATTTCCAATTCTCATGTTTAGAATTCTAATACTTGTTTTAATTAGGGGTGGCAATTCGGGTTAGACGTGTCATAATCGGGTCATAAACGGGTTGCGTGATTTTGGGTTGTTTTTTAGTTTTGAGTATTATTAAATAAAAAATATGCACTTTTTAAACTTAATCGTGTCGTGTCGTGTCATAATCGGGTTGTCTCAGTAAAATGGGTTATCGTGTCAAAAATTGCCACCCCTAGTTTTAATACATATTGAAATTCTTGTTGGGGTCAAACTAACTTTATAAATTTAGTAACGCCTGTGTTGGATTTCAAAGTCTGTATTTTTAAAACGGTGGAAATGTTGCTTTTGACTTGATCAGCATTTTTATAAAACCAGAAAATTATTTCCTACGTTAAAATGAAATTTCTGTATTTTTGTGGTGATCACCACGCCGCGAAAATACTAGTTTGCGTTCAAAACTGTTCGCGCCATGTTAGGCTCCTACAGTTTTTGATTCCCCGTCAATCAGACTTGATATATGCTTTAAACTCATTAAATTCACCCAATGATTATACTGTGCCTTGTTTGGGAGTGCTTTTGTAGTATGTGTTAATTAGTGACCAAAAGCTAATTTTCCCAAACACTCCCACTTTGACCCCTACTAACCTATTCATGACCCTTCCAAATCTGGAGAGTTTATACGTATCTATAATTTCTGTGTACATGAGTTGTGTATTTCAAATGTTATGTAATTAACAATCAAAATTCCTTTTGTTGAGTATATGAGAATGTTCTTGGCCACCAAGCAATGAGATTTATTTATAACTCACACCCCTTGCTTCATTTTTCATTCTGCACTCCATAATTCAGAGAGAAAAGAGAGAGGTGGAGAGTTTAATTTCAGAATTGTAGAGAGAAGAATCTCTTAATCCCCATAGCCAAAGCTTGGGTTTGAATTTCCTATATTGTTTATCTTTCTCAACAATTTTCTTCTATCTCAATCTCTGTGAGTATTTTAAACTCACTCCAAATGTAATTTGTGCTCAATTACTGAGTGTATGTATGTATATGTTGATCACCACTGTTAATTCTCATGAAAACTTGAAACTTGAAAAACATGTATTTTCCAAACTTAACCAAAATTCGTTTTCTGAATGAAATATGAAAGATCATAGTATGTAGAGTATACGGTTGTAAAATTAGAGCTTAATTTGTTCGTATGACGACGTATAATTAAAACGAAATTTTCGTCAACTCTCGGTTTTTCGTAAAATCCGAGAGCTACGGATCGATTCAAGTAAAATTGATCGTAGATTCTTTATCCTTGCAAAAAACAAAAAACAATCATATATTACATGTCCTATTTACTTCGGAATTTCAAAATGGGTCAAAATGGACCCATAAACTGAAAACAGGGGATTTCTGACGAAGAAGACGAAGCTACTGCCTAAACTCGTGCGTGCAATCGCGCGAGCGAGGGTCGCGTGAGCGGCCCGCACGAGAGACCCATCGCGCAAGCAGTCTGCACGCGCGAGGTGGCTGGTTTCAGGCAGACAGAAAAGGTTTTAAAAAAAGAAAAAACGAAAATTGGGCAAATCGCGCGAGCGAGCTTCTTGTTTTCTGGCAGATAGAAAAGTTTTTATAATAAAAAGGAAAAAAGGGGCATATCGCGTGAGCGGCCTGTGCGAGCGACCCACGCGCGTGACTTCTGACAGTTTTTGGATTTTGTCTGTTTTCTGCTAAGGGACTGTTTAGACGATATTTTATGGGTTTTTAAGGCTCTGTTTGGAAGTTATGTTAAAACAGATTTCGTTTTGTTTGTTAAAGGACGATTAAGATTTCCATTCTTTTCAAATATACATGGTTATCGATCCCGACATTTCATATGTTCTGTTTCACGACATTCATATAGTGTCAGTTATACATGCATGGCGAGTGTGAGTGTTGGTCAGTGTGGAAAAGAGTAATGGCCAGTGTGGTATGGAGTGTGTGGTTGAGATTGTGTTGTAGACACTCCCTGGTAAGTGAGTACTAAAGTGTGTTGTGGTTGAGATTACGGCTAGAGTGTCTTTGAAATGCCACGGTGGCAAAACTGGACACTCCCTGACGCCCATGGAAGCGTTAAAGTGTGTGAAGTCAAACTTGGACATTCTCTGGCACCCATGGTAGTGCTAAAGTGTGGCCTACGAACACTCCCTGGTACCCAAGTCTGGATACTGTGTGATGTATTTGCGAGGCGGATTAGGTACTAAAGTGTGAGGCATTGGACATTCCCTAACACCCCGTGCTAAAGTGTGAGGCAAACTGGACATTCCCTGGCACCCCTGTGCTAAAGTGTGGCTATTGGAGTATTTCAAAGATACTGGTGTGAGAGATGGTGGGTTGTTGTGTTTGTCGAGAGAAAAGAGTCGATAAGATGAGATGATGCATTGTTTTCATACACAGTCGCATATATGTGAATTATAACTTTCAAGTGATATTGTGGTCATTTTCGAAAATGAACTCTTTACTTTAATGTAAACTTGTTGAATTAAATGGAAATTTGAAAATGGTAAATGAGTATGTGTTACATTCAAAGTTATGTTTTTAATACTCACCAGCTTCTTGAAGTTGACGGCATTGATGCGTCATGGACATTCGTGTCTAGGCTTTTTCAGGTTTTGATCAAGCGGAACATTATGACTACACTAACTGAGAACGGCTGCTTTTGGAAGATAAAATTGTTATCAATATCCTATGCTTTTAATTTATGAACTGTTTTGTAATAAGGATGACTGTAATAGATGTTAAGTTATTGTTTTGATTTAAGGCGGTTTGTGCCTTTAGAAACCCTGTGCTGTAATAACTATTAAGTTAGAAGAACATTATAAGCCTTGATTGCTCTGCTCTGATTATTATGTTTGTGTTGTTGACGTTTGGGACAGAATCGATCCTTCAAACTGTCACGACCTACAGGTCCATAAAGGAAATTAAACACTTTCCTTATTTTTGCTACGTCAGGGTGTGATATCGGTTCAACCAACAAAATCTTCAAGTCCGCAACCTGAACGAGGCAGTCGCCATTACAACCTTCTGCTCGGAAGTTTAACACACCAAGTGTGCCACGTCATTTCATCAAAATCGACCGGCAACCTTGGTTGAACTTGCAGAGAGGGTTGGGAAATGCATTGACAATGAAGAATTTCTAAAGACCAAAGACCTCGGGCAAGAAAGAAACGAGCCTACAAGAAGTAATTGGAAGCGGGATCATCCCGAGAAGAATAACGTAAAGAAGCTCGGTGGTTCTGGCAGTTCCTTCAGTGTCTAACAGTGGTCTGAGTCCGGCAACCTCGACCCGACCTCCAGTTCACAGCAGTCAGGATCTAGTGATCCCGACCTTGCCTCTAGCTCAGGGTAACCAGGAGCCCGGTGATCCCGACCCGACCTCCTGTCTCCTATAGTCTAGACGAGTCCGACTACAGTGGTACTTTTGCCCGATCATAGCATGAGGCTCCACAGACTGTCTGAGAGCTCCTGCAAAGACCTCGAGATCATACCCGAGGCATCCAAGAGACCTCGAGATCACACCTGAGGCATCCAAAAGACCTCGAGATCACGCCTGATGCATCAAAAGACCCTGAAACTATCAGCATTCTAGGTTGGCCGCCTATAGTAATTGTTCCTGCGACACCTACCTCAACAAAAGCTTAGGGGAGGGGGGCAAGAGGGAATAAGAACTACAGGAGGTCACACCGGGTATTTACAAGGCTTGAGGTTAACTAAGTCGAACTCTTAGACAACTCGAGCGCCTACAATACTCAGAGGCATCGACTCCACTTAGGTCCAAACCGACGATAGAGGAAATCCTCTTAAGTTGGCCCACGACAGAGGAGTGAAAGAAATCCCTAAAATTCATATATTTTAGGTCTCCGCTTAGGTCTAAACCGACGATCGAGATAACCACAACCTCTTAGGTTGGCCCACGATAGAGGAGCAAAAAGACCTTAAAGTAACACGATTTAGGTCAGCTCTACCAACATGGTCAAGCTCTTCTCCCAACAGTCTTGACGAAGGCTGGTTGGGCAGAAGATAACCATCCTGGGGAGTTAACCATAAAAGGACCCTTACGAAGGTCGTCTTTTCTAATATAGTCAAATTCTTCTACCAACAACCTTACGAAGGTTTACGGGCAGAAGATAACCATCCTGGGAGCTAACTGAAGCAAAAGACTCCGAATTAGGCCAAGTCTTAACTCTTAGCCATTTCCCGAGCACTCAAATAATGGCAAGCGTCATCGAACATATTTCCAAACTTGCCCCGATATAGCATCTGACTAACCTTGGAAATGGGGGGCGACTAATACTCCCGAAATTGACTCTACTATATAACCGAACGGTTATATTTTGTAACCGGCACCATCCCGAGTGGTATATGCACGAGCCCCGACCAACAGGTTCGGAAGACCGTGCACTAGCATAGCTCGTCATGGAGACAGCTCACCCAGGCCCCAAGACATGATCCAGAATATTCCAGACAATTTCCTATACAAGTTAGAAGACTAATGGAAAGTGTAAACTGTTTCCTAATCCAATTAGGAAATCCCCACGATTGATGCCAATTAATCCTAAATCGGATTATATTATCTAATCTGTCTAGTTTCTTTATACGAGTAAGTCTCTTGCATCTATAAAAGAGACCACTCACCCCCATAGAGAGGGATCGACTTTTCAGTTTGCAGAGCACCCTTATAGCAATCATAATCGTGCCGGACCGACCTCTGGTAGCTCCAAACTGTTGTTGGTTTACCAAAGGTCCCTAACTTTTTACAGTATAGTGAACGTGCTCAGACACACACGGCTCACATCATCTCTCCCACTACTTTTCTCTCCTTAATTTGCACTACTTTATCTTACCCAAAATTTGGCATTATCAATATATATATATATAGGGCAATGCTAGGGGCACTAACAAATTTCACTAACACTTACTAACACACTCTATCTCTCTCCTAGTGGTACTGCGGGGTCCACTGCGGACCCTACAGTGCCACTAGGAGAGAGATAGAGTGTGTTAGTAAGTGTTAGTGGAATTTGTTAGTGCCCCAAATATTACTCATATATATATATATATATATATATTTGCCTTTTTACCAGGATAAAAATTAATTTCTATATTTCTCCTTTCATTTTTCTCAATAATATGGCTGAACAGATAGTTCCTAGAAGAAAACTTGATCCATCAATTTTATGAGTTAATTAGTGATAAGTCTAATTTTGGGTTATTTTTGGGGAAGGAGGTCAGAGGAAAATATTTTAATTTAAGGGCTTTCAAGATTTTTTTTAAGACAAAACTACTCCTGTTGTAATTCCACACGTGTAACTAATATTCTAAAAGAGTTTTCAAAATCTAAGATTTCACAATTTTCCTACAAATTATTATTTTGTAAAACTTAACATTTTTAAACTCTGGGCAACAAGATCTATTATACAAGTACCATTATCAGTAGATTTTCTTTTTATAAAAAAAAAAAATTACATAATTGTATAGTGGACTTTATAAACTTGACAAAAGATCTAAAAAATCAAGACTAGTCGCAGATTTAAATTATTGGTAAGCAAGATTTTTTATTTTTATTTTTTTGGGTTCTTTAAAACAAAAGATTTATATTTTTATTTTGGAGAGAGGTCAGTAAGGCATCATTTAGGCCATTGAAAAAGTACATTGTAGGGCCCTTATACCCCTAATTTGACAAACATGACTTTAGAAATAAAGGATACAAAATAACAATTTCCTCACATGGAGATGACTCATGAATGATGGTGATGTAGAAAGATGTCTAGAGGGGCGGCTAAATCGACTCTTATCCCATGTGTGTAGGAAATGATGTGTATATGCAGCTTTTAATCACAATTGTGTTTGCCTCTTAACACTAAATAAATTAGAAACTCCATTTTTGTGTCCCACAAAAAAGATTAGAACAATATTGAAAATTATATAGTTTTGAAACCATAGAAAATGACAAGAAGATAAAGTGTATCAAAGGTTAGATGTGAAGAAAAAAATAAGGCTTCATCTTTCGGCATACCTTTGGCAGCACACCCACATTGACAGAAATTTTCCTCCAACCAAACAAAACGAATAGATAAATAAATACAATTAAAAGGAAAAAGGGAAAAAGAAGGCCACCAAACCATCTCACCACTTTGATTTTGAATAATGTTATGATTCTCAAATCGAAATTATAAATTTATTTTTCAAATGTATTGTCAGTTATACTACATATAATGATATATATGTGGTACCACCAACCACTGGTATAATATATGATACAATTAATAAAATATTTGAGAACTAAATATGAAATTCAAATTTAAGAAGCATATCATTACTCTTTGATTCTTGATTATACAAAGTCCCCCATGCCCGTGTAGAAATAGGATTCATTCAACTACTAGGAAAATTTAGGCTTGATTTAGAGAAGGGAAATGAAAATAAGAAGAAAATTTAGTTCGTTTTTCGTTGTATTTTCCTTCAGACTTAAAGAATATTACAATTAAAAATTTGTAAAATTTAATTGTAATATATATAAAAAAGGAAGGAAATTACTCACAGCTTTCAAAATGTTCGATTTGTTTGCTAACTTATTTATTTTTATCTTTTTTTTTTCTCATTGTTTTTCTTACTAACCAAATAAAGGAAAAACAATTTTCTCTATGTTTTCTTTTCTTTTCTTTTCTCTTTCTCAATCCAAAAACCAAATAAAACCTTAGGAGCTTTATGGGAAATTTAAAAACCAGTTCATGGCATGGTGTAGAAATGAACTAGTTTTCTATATATTCAAATATGTCAACACAAACGTAATATTGGTTTTCATAAAACCTGATAAAAGAAATAAGAGTGGGACTACGCCAATTTATGCGTTCTCAAACGTAACACCCCAAATCCATTGGCTCAGCAACATAAAAGGACAAATGAAGAAGAAGAAACTGTTCGATTTAATCCATTGATTTAAGTCACTTAGCTTTGTTTTTGGGATATAATACTTTAAATCCTCTTAGTTGGGCCTTGAGCCTTTTTTTTTTTTTTTTTTAAATCCCAAACAAAGCTAAAGCCTTATAGTTTGATTTGACTAGTATCCCATATTTGGTTAAACATGATTATATTTTTGTCCTTATATTCGATCTCATATTCTAAACTTGGTAACCTTGTGTTAATTTGGACCACTCGATTTGGAATGCCGTCCGATTTGCTCCCTTAATTTTGCTTTTTCTTCATCGTTCTTGGCGCAATTTTGAGCACTCCATAATCTTATAGCTCCCAATTCGACATTCGACCTTGTGCATCGAGTCATTGACTCCGAGTGACAGAATTATTTTTAAAAACAGTACAAATTATTATACGCCTTAGTCAGATTTCATAACTTTATTCCCCTATTATTTCCAACATAAACCTATTATGGCCTACAGTGCTTAAGCTTAAACTACTAGTGGCAATTGGCAAAGCTTCTGTATTATTGTAATCCAACCGACAAGCACACCTTCAGTCCATTGGTCTTGAATCCACCTAAAAATGCCATAAATTTAGTATGGAACTGTGGAAGTCAAATCCTATTCACAGTACCAATTCCCATTAAAATTTTCAATTGGTGATATAATGAGTGTAAGGTACTGTGCTCTAGTACAAAGCATTGAAATTTTTGTTTGGTGTAATGTAGTAAGAGTTGAATCTAGGTTTTACTGTCGCACAATATGAATGACATATGCATGAGAAAGGATTAGGGATTGAATCTTATCATTCATCGTACATTTAAAAAAACCACAAAATTTTATATTGGGTAAATTGCAAATTACACTCCTCTAGTATACGGGTTGTAACAGTTTGGTCCCTATAGTTTTAATTTTAGCAATTTATATCTTATAGTTTGAAAAATGTGCAAAATTCACCCAATTACAAAATAAGCAAGGGCATAATGGGAATATCACATTTTTTTTGGCCCAAAATGACCCCATGTTCAGGGACTGATCCAGAAGTATAGTAATTTAGTGGGAGCAGAAGCTTATACGGGGGATTGGGGGACAACGCTCCGACCCGATATATTTATTTTTTTTGGGAATAAAGATAATATAATTCTGTGTTTTTTTTTTTTGGGTACAAACTAATCTATCCCATAATTTTTTCATGGAAATGTTGTGTTATAAGCTTAATTTTTAATTTATTTTTATCAATTTCACTTTGATATTTATGTGACAATGCGTGTCCAGTTTTAAGTGTATCAGATTGTTTAAATGATTAAAAGATATTAGCATGTGGTTTAAAAGATTATAAGATATTCTCAGATTATTAAAAGCTTTAAGTGTATCGAATTGTTTAAAAGATTATTAGTTATTTATGGGATAAATTAGTTTGTACAAAAATCATATAAAATTACATTATTTTTACCCAAAAAAATCCGGTGGGGGCGCTGTCCCAAAACCCCCATATAAGCTTCTGGTCCCATTGAACTACACTCCTGGGTCTATGGACACATAGGGTCATTTTGGGCTAGAAATAATGTAATGTTCCCATTGTGCCCTTGTTTATTTTGTAAGTGGGTGAATTTTGCACAATTTTTAAATTATAGGGTATAAATTGCCAATATTAAAATTATAGAGATCTAATTGTCACAACCCTTAAACTACAGGGATATAATTTGCAATTTACCCTTGTATATTTTATTCGGACACTCAGCCATTGGCGCTTTGAATTGACACTTTCGAACTTAGAGTTCAAGCACCTCTCGAAAGTCCGAACATGACTTTCATACATTTTTTTAGGTGTGGTTTGTTAGGTTTTCTATTACCCAGTGCTAAAAAAAGTAGTTCTTTAAAATTATTTTTTAAATTAAAAACAAAAAATTTTAGCACTAAATCCCATTATTGTGAGAGATAACCTAATGAATTAGGTCTACGGAAATTTATGGAAACGGAAATTTATGGAAGTCATTTCCTTAAAGTCCCTCACATTTTTTGGGTTCAAAATAACCGTACTTAAAAGTGTTCCAACAATTTAAAATTATTGAGGGTTGTAGTACCTTAAAGCCGAAATAAACAGTCTTAAAAAGTGTAGAAAATTCTAGCACATAACATCTGTTGATCGCTGTAGTTCAAAACCATGGGCTATTTGAAAAATTGGATCCCCAAGCTGCTCTTGAAAATTTTCAATGGATTGATCTAGAGAAAATACTCAAGAAATAAAAAATTCATCCAAAATATTGAAAAATAGAAAGTTATAGCCTTTTAAATTAAATTTGTAGTATATTTAAACTGTTTTGTTACTCAAAGAATGCTTTTTTCGTATTTCAATATTTTAGATTCATTATGAATCTTGTTTGAAAGATCTTGATTACACGAGTCCAAAATGTATATTTTTAGGTAAATTGTGGCAGTAAATTTCAAAAGTTGTCAAATTTAAATATGAGAGATTCTATACACACCATCTATATTACTCTATACACCCACCATTTAATGGAAGTTTTTTATTACAATTGTATCCCTATACAAAAAGACATATATGGACAAACTAAAGTAAGAACCCTTTTAACTCATCTTCTCTCTTCTCTACCACAATCACATCCACGTCCCACCACCACTTCCGACCAGCCACTATCACCACCTCACTGTCTGCCTATGTTAAGGTTTTTCCTTCATTGAGAATCCTAATGACTTCAATTACTTATCCTTTGGCTTTAATTACTTACGAATGCAAATACATCTTAAAAAGATAAGGAAATTTCATGGTAATTAGGAGGCATTTTAGTTCACCTTCAATATGCCACCTACTATTGCTCGGTTAAAACTCTTATTAACTTGCAATTGTTCTTCCTTTTTTCGGCCATCAAGTGATCTTAAGGGCATGTGCTAAGACCAAATCATTTGGAACTCCAACATTCCACTCATCACCATCGCAGAGAGGACGAGAAAATATGAGAGTATAAAGAGGGGATACCAGAGAATGGAAAGGATGTATCGAGAAACCAAGGTGTAAAATTGTAGTGTACAATTAGAGAACAACAGAAGAGACGGAGCTACGTTAGGGTTAGGCCCTTATGGTTATAAGTGTGTATACATGTTTCTTTTGAAGGTTGGGGTATTTTTGGAATGATCAGTGGGTGTAGAGAGTAATTTATTATATTTTTAATTTAAGTGGTGGGTGTAGAGAGTAAGTGGATCTAGAGAGCAAATTAAGTGGGTGTAAATAGAATTACTCTTTAAAAATTGAAGAAAAAATTGTTAAAGTTGTTATGGGTGATCTATCGCACAAGCAGGAGGGGTAAATGGGTTAAAAAATAATAAATTATTACAGCTTGATATTTTGAAGATCAACATTGGGTGACTATTTTATTTTTGTTACCCTGGCCGACTGGGTCTAACCATTTGTTTGGATACATAGTTTATGATGAAATTATTCTAAAAAGTAAACAAAGAACAACACATTTATAGCCAGACCACTTAATTGAAAGTTATTTTTGATAATCCTACTACTGCCTCATATATTGAGTCAAATTTAAAATAACAATCGTAGCATTATTTCACAAGATTTATGAATCAAATGTGGCCTTAAAAATTTAGGTGTCGCCGTGCTTTCAATCAAGGGCAGGTCCGGCAGGAGTAGAAAGGCAGCCCCATATGGGCCCACCTCACCCCAAATTTCGGTGATAAGAGTTTACATTTTGACCCGAACCAATTAGAAGAATGAGTCCGGGTATACCCACACCAAAAACTGACCTAAGAAAGAATGACAAATTGCCTCAACATGAAGCAAATGTAGCGTGTGTAACACGCCCTCTTTAAGTGCGTTGTCCAATTATAAGTTTCATACCCAAAATGTTTTCAACAATGCTAGGGGTACAAAAAGATACAAAAAACTTTCACAAAATGAGTGAAAAGTCTATGTGGCACACTGGGACCCGCCAGTAATTAAGCATTGTTTCCATTAATTGCTGGCGGGTCCCACTGTGCCACATAGACTTTCCACTCATTTTGTGGAAGTTTTTTGTATCCTTTTGTGCCCCAATCATTATTCAAATGTTTTTATATTTTGATTCTTTTTTTAATTTATTTTTAGTGTATTGATCCATTGAGAACTTAAGTTAAGTACAAAGTCTGGGGGTAGGATTCGAACACTAGAAGCACCATTTTCAATTAAATTAAAGTCGTTGTTCATCCAAAACTCATTAAAAAAAAAAAAAATTAATCTTAAAAAAAAACACACAAAAAGAAAAATAAAAAATTGAGAGTCGTCAAAATCCAAATACTGGTGCCGGACTTAACAGAAACTACTTTAATTGCATACACTGATTGTGACCCAATAGCTTCATAAAACCTCTGATTGAGAATTCAAAACCAGCCCACGCTTCATTATTAAAAAAAAAAAAAAAACCCCATTATTATTTATTAATTAAATCCACAATTAAAACCTTCTGATCTGACCAATAGATGACGAGAATAGACTTCACAAAAGAGAATCACCAAACTTAAATTAAAAAAGAGAAAAGCAAATGAAGCCCCCCTCATGACATATAAACCCCAGTTAGAGGAGAAGTTATTAAGTGAGTCCGTCACGCCACGTCAGTATATTGATGTGGTGTGACCATTTAATCTTAACCACTTATTTGTCTCTTATTTTTAAGGAGATCTTAAGGAGATCATGTCAAGTGGCTAGTGGAATCTCAAATTTCAAATATGATAACTAATTATTATGAATCCCTAGAAGGAGAGGACAAATGAACGGTTAAGATTAAATGGTTACACCACGTCAGTATGCTGACGTGGCGTGACGGGCTCACTGAACAAAAGAGAAAAAAGCAAATGAAGCCCCCAGCTAGAGAGAGAAAAGGTTGAGAGAGAAAGAGTGGATTGGAGTATAATATTGCACTAATAGCATATATATTATTATTATATATAGTTGAGGAGAGAGAGAGTGGGGGAAGAAGTGAAAATGAAAGCATTGCTGCTGCTGAGAAAGATGAGAGAGAAGAAGAGGAGTGAGATGATGGTGGTGAAGAAGAAGACGAATGAAGTTCTGTTCATGGAGATCCGAGCCAATGCTTCCGAGAGAAAGGGAACCTATTCCGTACTCTTCCTTTTCCTCCTTTTCATTCTCGTTCTTTTCGTTCTTTAATCTCTCTCTCTCTCTCTCTCTCTCTGTAGTCTATACGTATATCATTATATATATAAAATCAGTCATATCTTTTCATCTTTTTTTTTCCTCCTCTGGTTTTCGTCGATTTAGGGTTTTTCTCTGACCATCCATTGATTCGAATTGCTGTTGTCTGTTGAACTGTTCGATTGGCGGAATTGTGTCTTGGATTTATATATTGTTCTTCGTTGTGTTTTGGGTGCTAAAAACTCTGGATCTTGTTTTTTCTAATGCTTGACTCGATCTTGGGATTTATTGTTGATGAATCTGGAATCGGTTAACTGGGGTTTGAGTGGCTCAAGTATGGTTCTAATTTCTGTTGTAGATTGATCTCGAAAAAGCAAAACTACACGGCCATTGTTGTTGTTTTTGATACGGTAGTGTGTTTGTGTTGCTATATAGGTTAAGAGGACTAGGTGTAAATACAGTCCAATTTCTGTGTATTTAGTCGTAACCATCAAATTCCTCTGCGAGATTTTGATTCCTGGAGGAGTTTCATTTCTCTAATTTTTACATAAACCCAACAGAAGTCGAAGAAAACAGATTCAAAATCACCTTTTGAATCCTTCAAAACCAAAAACCCACCATTTTTCTTGTGGGTATATAGGATTTTACATCCCAGAATTGTTTTTAATACGGGCGAATCAGAATTCGATAAAGTACTAGATATTTAGTTTCAAATTAGGAGGAGGAGAAGAAGAATGGTATAATTTTGGTTTTGGGAAAGAGTTGGTGGTTATACTTGTTGGGTGTCATTGCTGTCTATGGGAATACCTGATAATTCTCTGCTAGATTTGATAGAGAAAGTCAGATCTTGGGTTTTTTGGGGAACGAACGACCTGTCTTTATTCTCCGGGGAATTCGAAATGGCAGATAATAGATGCAAATTGTGTAGCGAGTGTGAGGTGAATTTCGCGGAAACTTGTGTTTTCTACCATTGTCGGAGCTGCGACAAAGTGTTATGTGGGAATTGTGTGGGGTTTGCTTCGGGCTTTATGAGCAGCATGGCAGAGGCTGTGATGGATATAAAGTCTTGCAAGTTTTGTTCTCTTGGGAGGAAATATAGTGACAAGATCTACCCATCTGAGTCTCCCAGACAAAGCCCTGAACCGCCTTCTCCGAATTTTATTGGTGAAAGATTTGATGGTTATTCTCCCGATGGGATGACCAGTAGCAGCTTTACCTCATTTACTGGTATTTCATCTCCAGCATCGGTTCGTTTGTCTTTTAGCAGGTATATATCAAGCAGTTTGCAGACATTGTTGAATAACTTTTTGGTTACAAGATCTTTATTTCTTTGATAATATTCAATCCTTGTTGTGAATCGGTATGCCAAAATTTTGAATCATGTATCGCATTAAATCATGAACAGTAAAACTCATTTTTTGAGGAACTAAATGACAATATACATGTATATATATTGTATACATATAGAAAAATACATGTACAATGCTTAGACGCAGCAACATAACAAGTTAACACAAGTTTCATACATTATCAAGGCCCAAAATGTTGAAGGTTTTCCACTTAAAACTTAGAATAAAGGTCAAAATTATGAGTCGTGAATTATACGGAATCATGGATCTTATCGGGTTCTACGATACTTTAATCGACTCGTATGAATTGTGAATTGACTCGTGGATCGACTGATTCTAACAACCATGATTTCAATACTACGAAATTCCTACGTCATATTTTCATTATAATCAGACGCGAGTGTTTAGAGACTCGATAAATCTGTTTAAGGATTTCAATAATGTATCATTTTGTTTTGTGTGCATGTAGATTGAACTTTTACTGTTTTTGCTTTTTTGATGAATATGAAGTTTTAGTAAATAAGAAACTAACTTTAATGAGTAACCTTGTAGCTTTCTTCTTACAACCATTGCCTAGGTTTTGGAGTCTGGTATGTTGTAAAGGATTAATTTTTACGTGATTCTTATATGTGATTAATTTAGAAATGAATCATTAGCAATCTGTTTATGTCTGTAGGACTGACGAGGATGAGGGAGAGGATACTCCGAAGCACTTTTTCAGCCCATCAAGTGAATACTGTAACACTTCGGATGTAGATTCAAGTAGTGTTAGTGCTAGACATGAGTTTTACAGTTTTAAGTCGGTTGGATCAAGTCCTTCAGATAGCCCCTCTAGGATTCATCTTACATCCAATAGAGATGGGGATTCTGTACAGCTGGAGCATGGGGGAACGCCAAGATATCAGATTGATGGTCCCTACGATCCAGAAACTAGTGACGATTGTGCTAATGATTTGTCGATATTCCGGGACCATTGTAGTAATTTGCAAAAGCCAATGGATTTCGAAAGCAATGGTCTCATTTGGTTTCCTCCACCGCCCGATGATGAAGACGATGAGGCAGAAAGCAATTTCTTTGCGTACGATGACGAGGATGATGATATTGGAGAGTCGGGCACAATATTTTCCTCCAGTAGTAGCCTTTCCAAGGAAAAACAAGATGAGGGGAACAAGGAACCCCTTAAAGCTGTGGTGCAGGGGCATTTTAGGGCCCTTGTCTCGCAGTTATTACAAGTGGAGGGTATCAAGGTAGAGGACTGGCTTGACATAGTTACAACAATAGCATGGCAAGCTGCAAATTTTGTGAAACCAGATACTAGCAGAGGAGGTAGTATGGATCCCGGTGATTATGTAAAGATCAAGTGTATAGCATCAGGAAGTCCTAGTGAGAGGTATATCTTCAACTTATTTCTTTGTTTACCGGTTTAGGGAAGAAAAAGGAAAAAGATAACCATTTCTCTAGTGTTTTTTCCTTGTGTTTTCTCCATGCTTAACTAAATCTAGGAATTAAAAATTCTGCAAACACAATAAGCAATTTATGGAGAGAGGAAGGAAAGTGACTCTCAGAATTTGTAACTTCTACTTTATTTTCACCACATTTGCTTTTCCTTCCTATTTTCCCCAGTGTTTTCCTTATTAAACAAACAAAGGAAAGTGTTTTCCTCTGTGTTATCTTTTCTTGTACCTCATTAAATCCATGAACCAAACAAAGTCTTATGATGTGCATATTCTGTTACATATTGTTCTCTTGTGATGCCCCTAGTTGAGTCTTAAGTTTGGTGTTTGTTGTGTATGCAGCACATTCATTAAAGGAGTAGTTTGTACAAAGAATATAAAACACAAGCGCATGATGTCACAATACAAAAACCCTAGATTACTTCTCTTGGGAGGAGCCCTCGAGTACCAAAGAGTTACTAATCAGCTGGCGTCTTTTGATACATTGCTGCAGCAGGTTTCCTCCTCAGCTGTTTTCCTTCCATAGTCATTGTTTCTGCTAATACTAATTACTAAGAGTCCGTTTGGTATTGCTGTGGGTGTAAGATTTTTTTTTTCTCTTTCATAGCTTCTTGAAAATCAGCAAATTGCTGTTCTGATTAAGCACTTTTTCAGCTTTAAAGTGGATTCAATATTTGTTCAAGTTGGGAAATTTTTTTTGCCAAATAGACTCAAATCTCTCAATAATCCCAAATAAGCATTATTGGTCCCAAATAAGCTATCCAAACGGGCTCTAAGCCTATTGGCACGAGTTCTTGAATTTACTTTTCTATACAGGAAATTGATCATTTGAAGATGATTGTGTCAAAAATAGAGGCCCACCATCCAAATGTACTGCTTGTCGAAAAAAGTGTCTCTTCATATGCCCAGGAGTATCTTTTGGCAAAGGAGATCTCTTTAGTATTGAATGTTAAAAAGCCATTATTGGAACGTATAGCCAGGTGCACAGGTGCTCTTATAACTCCGTCCATTGATAATATATCTACAGCACGGTTGGGGCACTGTGAAATCTTCCATGTAGACAAAGTTTCTGAAGAACTTGAGACTGTCAATCCGTTCAACAAAAAGCCATCCAAAACCTTGATGTTTTTTGAAGGTTGTCCAAGGCGTTTGGGTTGCACGGTAAATGCTTTTCTTAATCTTGATTTATGATTAGTTTTTATGCACTCGATACATATGATTTTCAGACATTTGATGTGATTGAAGCATGACTTCATGCTTTCATCTTGTTTGATCTCTTGCGATGAATTCAACTCATCTGGTTCATTGTAGCCTTTTAAAACATGGTGCACACTTTATTGCTTTGTTGTCATCTTAGTTTTATCCAATTATTAGCCGATTGCGAATGACAGAAGTATGTTTAAACCTTTAGATTCGCCAGTATTTATCAATGTTGGGAACTTATCGGAATGACTTTCTTCGAAGTTTTATCAAATTACAAGCTGATTGCTGACGTTTTGGTCCTTTTTTAATTTCTTTTTTTTAAGAGAATATTTCATACCTTTACATTTGTCATGTTTGAGCAGTATTTGGCCGCTTGTTTCTCTGCAAAGAAATCATGGTTGAAATATACGTCCTCATCTAATATTCAGAAGCTCAGGCTATGTTACATGTACTAGGTTACATGTGTTGAGCGTGCGTATGTGTCCAAGTGTCAGACTTCCCAAATATATGAATCTGAGGATGTGGGACACGACAGTGTATCGTTATATTTCCCTAATATTTCTAGGAGATAATAATGCTTTTATGCAATAATAAGACTTTAACATGATGATTTTGTCCGTTTTGAAAGAACTTTGTAGCAAAAGAAATATAATTTGAGACTTCGTTATACAAGTATACATTATACAAGTGGCTGACATGCTTCTTGGGCTGTGTCCAACCATGTGTCGGACATATCCCGTAGTACCCACTGATGAAATACAGGTAGTTCAACGTATACTAAGCAGAGTCATTGTATCATAGAGCTCAGGTATCGGGTGTGAAAGGTTGGGTCTAGATCTGTGAAGGGATTGGCAAGATGTTGGGTTGATGCAATTTTTCATATTCTACCCAAGGAAAGAGAAAAAAGTAAAGTATCTGAGAGTATGTTATAGAAGAATTTGATATTCGAAAATGAAGACCCTTGTACAATGTCATTATTGTCTGAATTTATAAGTTCGAGTATCAGGCAAGAGTTTGTTAAATTGGCATAAACTTTGTTATTTTCCTAACCCGTTCAAGCCCCTTCCCACACCACGCACTGAAAAGAAAACAAGGGAAAATGAATTGAAATTGTGGGCTGTTACATGGTTTATGTTGAGCATTCTCTTTCTTTTAGTCTTAGTTGCAACTTGCAATATGTTTTCTATTATGCTATCAGGTTAAATCTTCTTCAATACATAATTTGTTTTTGTGTGTGTGTGTGTGTGTGTGTGTGTGTGTGTGTTCCTGTAACCCTGGTTAACTCATCCTTTACCAATTATGATTTTGCCTCTAACTTATCCATGACTTTTTGCAGGTCTTGCTGAAGGGCTTATTTCGTGATGAACTGAAGAAGGTTAAACATGTCGTTCAATACGCTGTATTTGCAGCGTATCATTTATCTTTGGAGACTTCCTTCCTTGCTGATGAGGGTGCCACTCTACCTAAGATGGAAGTGAAACCCTCAATTTCCGTGCCGGAAAGTTCAGCCACTGATAACGTCATTTCAGTTCTCCCTTGTTCTGTTTCTCGAGAGGAATTGTTGTCTGATCATCCTAATCTTGGCAATAATTTTTCTCCTACCTCCGCTAAGTGTAAAGATGCAGAGCTACGCTCTGATCAGTACGAAAATAATATTGTACCTAATGTCGGTCTGGAGGATTTAAGGGGCCCCACTATGTTTCCTTCTGAGTTTAGTAATCATACCCAGAAAGGGAAATTTTATGAAAAGGTAAATCCTGAAAGCATTGATGGATACGAAACCTCCAGTGAATATTACTCAGCTGCTGATAGTAGTCACCAGAGCATACTGGTATCCTTTTCTAGCGGTTGTGTGCTAAATGGAACTGTATGTGAACGTTCTCGGCTCCTTCGCATCAAGTTCTATGGTTGTTTTGATAAGCCACTTGGGAGGTATCTTCGAGATGACCTCTTTGATCAGGTACTTCGTTATGGGTTACACTTGTTCTATTATTTAGGATGCCTCTTTCATAAAAATGTTTTTTTTTTGGTTATCAGTTACTCGCTGTTGTTAAATAGTGAATCGAATTGTGAATCAGTTTGCCAAAATTATGAATCGTAAATCACTTTGCCTAAATGAATCTTGAATCCTATCGAAACGTGAATCTTAAAATTCAAAATTTTTATTTATTTATTTATAGAAAACAACGAATTAATATATGTACATACTATATTGATATTTTTAAGTCACAGGTTGGTCCAAAAGCTTAAGTTGAATGGGCGAACAATGAATATCAAGCTCCAATACCCCTCCCTCATGTGCAATCCTGTCTGGCACGTAGAAAGGCAACAAACAAAATTCCATCATAACAGAGAGAAACAAAAAAAAAAATGCAATATGCAGACCAGAACGGGAACAAAAACTTGAATTCAAGACCTCCCACAAATAAGACTCTGAGACCGTCTTGAGTCAGCACTATTTAGAGAATGAGTTCGACAATGTATATCAAGCTCTAACACATATGCAGTGTTAAATAAACAACTCAACAATTTCAAGTTTCATGCCATATTAAGTCTGAAAATGTTGAAATTTTCCACTTAAAAACTTCAGAGTTCAAAGCCGTGAACAGTGAATCGCAGTTAGGTGTGGATCTGGTTGTAGGAAACTCAAATCAACTTGTGAATCAATTTGAACAACTCTATGTCCACGTTTATTGCAGACATCTTGTTGTCGATCATGTAAGGAGCCAGCTGAAGCCCACGTCCAGTGTTATACCCACCAGCAAGGGAATCTCACCATACATGTTAGACGATTACCGTCCGTGAAACTTCCCGGTGAGCGGGATGGAAAGATATGGATGTGGCACCGATGCCTTAGGTGTGCACATAGAGACGGAGTTCCTCCTGCAACCCGTAGAGTAGTCATGTCTGATGCTGCTTGGGGACTTTCTTTTGGAAAGTTTTTGGAACTGAGTTTTTCGAACCATGCAACCGCCAATCGTGTTGCGAGCTGCGGCCATTCTCTGCAAAGGGATTGTCTTCGGTACTATGGGTATGTACTGTTTATGTAGAACACTCCTTCAATTTTCTTAGGCTCTGTCTGGTTCGTGGATTTGGTGAGGGAAAGGAAAGAAAATAATAAGGAAAAAACTTTTCATTGTTACGTGAATAAGGAACGGTAAGGAAATAGGAAGGACAAGAAAATAGGGTGAAATATGAATTAATTATTGATAAATTATTTGAGTGCTTTCCCTTCCTCTTTTCTTAATTTCACATTATAATTTGAAATTTTAAAATTTCCTGTTATTTGAGTATGGAGGAAAATTCTATGGAAAACACTAGGTCCTTCCAATTTTCTTTTCGTTCTCTAAATCTGCAAACTAAACAGAGCCCTGATGGTGCAACTTGCAAATGATAAAAAAGATCATTGAAAATACGCTAGGTTACCTTGTATTTTCCTCTTGTATTTTCAGGTTTGGGAGTATGGTGGCATTCTTCCGCTACTCGCCCATCGACATTCTCTCTGTGCGTTTGCCCCCATCTGTACTTGAAGTCAGTGGCAATGTTCAACAGGAATGGGTGAGAAAAGAGGCAGCAGAGGTACTGTACAACAAAATTGCTATTCCCTCATTTCTTTAGGGGCTGTTTGAGAAGGCAAAGAACCTGTTCTCTGGTTTTTTTGGTGAATGTTCATTTATGGCAGAGTCCCTGAGGGGCCCACTCTATTATCTCTTTTAAAACTGGTTCTTTGCTAAACCAACATAACATTGGTTCTTATAAAAACCAGGGACTGAACCAGATCCGTATTGTAAGCATTACCAAACAAACCCTTAGATTGGTGATTAGTGTAGACAATTTTACCTTTTTATTTTCAGTTTGGGTATTAGCGTTTCTTTAAAGAACAATTGCATATAATGCTGTACCATTTCCCTGCAGCTTTTGAGTAAAACAGAAGCCTTGTATGGGGAGATATCAGGTGGACTAAACAACATTGAGCAGAAATGTGCATCTTTTGATCATGAACCAGCTGGCACCAGTGAGTTACATGACCACATCATGGAGTTGAAAGACCTGCTCATAAAAGAGAGAGATGATTATAATGTAAGTATGTACTCGAGACCGGATGCAATGCCCAATTCATTACTATTTTGAATGCAGTTTATATGAACTGTTGTGTTTCTAATTAAAAATGGAATATTGTTCTTTTCTTTTTCTTATAATTGAACAGGATTTGCTTCAACCTACTAGTGAAGAGACTTCACAATTGGATGAGACGGCAGTAGATTTTCTTGAACTTAATCGATTGAGACATTCTCTCCTAATTGGTTCTCATATTTGGGATCGTCGGCTTTTTTCATTGGATTTTCTCCTTACAAGGAGTTCTAGTTCCAAGTCCGCAATGGACTCTGCATCTTTTCTCGAGCCAAAGAGCTGGAAAAATGATTCATTTCCTAGGGATGGAAGTCTTGACTCTGGACATGAAGAAATTGGACCCGAAAGCTCCAAACTGAAGGAGATTCTGATGAATGATGCTCCATCAGAGCATCAGTCTGGTGTTCCTGCAGATTCGATGTCAAATCCATGTCACAATTACATACACGAATTAGATACAGATTCAGAAATTAAAGCTGAGGCATCCATGGAAAATATCCCCTCACCTGAATCAAATCTGTCTGATAAAATCGATTCTGCGTGGACGGGTACATCGGAGGTGAAGCCGCAATTTGTTCATACAGATGGACCAGAACCTGGTTCTACAAGGCAAATAAATCAAAATGATAATCCACTTTTGAGGAGAAAAATGTCACCCGTTAGAGTGTGTTCATTTGATTCCGCACTGAGAATCCTAGAAAGAACTAGGAAAGGATGGCCCCCCTCTTCATTGCATTTAACGAATTTGAGATCTTTTCATGCTTCTGGAGACTATAGGACTATGATTAGAGATCCGGTGCTTAATGTACAAAGATCTTATTCTCAAATGTCTCCACGTGAGGCCCAAAAGTTAAAAGTTCCATTTATATCTTCTGTATCTATTTTGCCTGACGGGGTAAGCTTGCTTCTTCCACAATCAAGCCAGAGTGGTTTAGTTATTGCTGTTTATGAAAATGAACCCACTAGTATTATATCTTACGCTCTATGTTCCAAGGAATACGAGGACTCTGTTTCTGAGAATCCGCGTGAAGAAACTTCTGTAGCTTCTAAGTTTTCTTCCTGGCAATCCTTTGGCGCTCTGGACTTGGATTATATCAACCATGGAAGTTATGGATCTGAAGATGCTTCTTCAACAATTGGGGTCTTTTTTACAGATCCCAAGAGTTCTCCTCATCAAAAAATTACTTTTGAAGACGAGTCTTCTGCTTCTGGGGGCAAAGTGAAGTTTTCTGTTACCTGTTATTTTGCAAAGCACTTTGATGCTCTTAGAAAGAAATGCTGCCCAAGTGATGTGGATTTCGTGCGATCCTTGAGCCGCTGCAAGAGATGGAGTGCACAAGGGGGGAAGAGCAATGTGTATTTTGCCAAGTCATTTGATGATCGATTCATTATAAAACAAGTGACGAAGACCGAGTTGGAATCTTTTGAGGAATTTGCACCCGAGTACTTCAAGTACCTGACCGAGTCTCTTGGTTCAGGGAGTCCGACTTGCCTTGCTAAAATTCTTGGTATTTTTCAGGTTAGTCCTTGTTCTTTTGTCTATGCATTTTATGTTGGTGTATTGTCTTCTCTCTCTCCCCCCTCCCTCTCTCTCTCTCTATATATATATATATATCCGTATACAGTTCTTATCCTATGAGGACTCCCTCATTTTATAAAAAATGCACACCCTTCACTTCTCTCTCTAATTAACGTCTCTCTTTCCTATTTTCCCTCCCACCGATTTCAAAATTTTTTGACTTGGAGGAATTTTTTGCTGAATTGGAGAAGGAATCCCATAGAAATAGGGGGTTAGATGGATTCGTACAAACTCTATATTGAGAGAGAAGTGAAGGGTGTGCATTTTATAAAATGAGGGAGTCCTCATAGGATAAAAACTGTATCCGTATATATAGGGTCCTCTTATTTTATGACATGAAGGTAGTAGGATAGCATGCCATTAATTTTAAATGGACAATGAAAGTTCTTGTGAGGGAAAGAAAAGGGACATGAAAACAAGAAGGAAAACTAATTCCCTTGTGTTTTTCTTCATGCTTAAATAACATTAAAAATTACAAATTCTTAAAATATAATTGCAATGTATGAACAGAGGAAGGGGAATGACTCACAATACTCAAAATGTTCGATTTATTTCACAACTTATTCTCTTTTCTTTTCTATTTTCCTCATCGTTTTCTTTATTAATCAAAGGAAAAGGTTTTCCTCTACGTTTTCCTTTCCTTTCCTTTCCTTTCCTTTCCTTTCCCTTACTAAATCCAAGAACCAAAGAAAGCTTTAGTGTCCTTGCATTAATAAGGTGGCAGGGACTTTTCGTCCTTTTCAAAATGTGTACTTCTACAGATATAGGTGAGCATTTCCTATATATGTATGTTTTTATTTATTTATTAATTCGTTTTTGGGGCGGAGTGGTGTGGTTTCGAATGAAATAATGGAATTCTTATGGTTCTAATAGATTTAATCAAATGACAGGTCACTGTCAAGAACCTGAAAGGTGGCAAGGAAACAAAAATGGACTTGATGATCATGGAGAACCTCTTTTTCGAAAGAAGCATCTCAAGGGTCTATGATCTTAAGGGCTCTGCACGATCGCGATACAACTCTGATACATCAGGAACAAACAAAGTGCTACTTGACATGAATCTCTTGGAAACACTACGCACAAAACCCATATTTTTAGGAAGCAAGGCGAAGAGAAGCCTAGAGAGAGCTGTTTGGAACGATACATCGTTTTTAGCGGTAAGCTGTTTTATCATCCGTTGCTACCAGTGTGTCAAGATCTCAAAAACCAATTAATCAAATATTCAAGTGTTGACTTGAGGCTGCTTTAAGTTGCGAAATTAGTGTTGACCTTCCTTGTGAGATGATTGAGAGGCAAATGAAATAGCTCACGAGAAGGGATTTTAACCACAAAAAAAAAATTATTTTCTGGCTGATTTTTTTTTTTTTTTTTAACAAAAGTTTTGTTTCCATTTGCATTTTATTTATCATAATTCTTGATTGTTAACTTCTTTTCTTAGGTTTTGTTAAATCTCTAATTTTATTCATGAGAACATGAATGAAATTGCACCCCTTGTTTTGTTCCCCCTCTTTCTATGTGTTTACTCTCTAAATCCCTGAACTCAATGGAGTCTTGAGTTACTGAGGTAATTTTCATGATAGTTTTACCCCAATCAATATTTTTTTAATGGATTTACCCCCGTCATTTGCATTTGAGGGAAATTTGATAATGTAGTTATCTACCTCTATGTTTAACTTTGTGTAAGAGTTATTTCTTGTAGTAACTGATGACAAATATATTACTGACAATTATTTATTTATTTTTAAGTATTTAAAAGAACTTAACCTTACTATAAATAATTCCAATGCATTAAACCCATTTGAAATGTCGAATGAGTGCTGTGAATTTGGGGTAGGAAGTATTGGGGAATAATTTATCATCTGACCATTTTGGAAAGTAACTGGAAATTGTCAAAGAATATTAGGATAAATTTCCGACCCACTTAGCTCTCAAGTGTTCTACTTATGTGTGGAAAAGAAAAATAGAATCAACTGGTATGAGTAATGGTTGAATTATAGCTTGGGCTTTAAAATTCCGGAATGGCATCATTGAGAACAAAATGTAAACGTTTAAGTATGCTGCTTGTGGATCTTATTTGATTGTAAGATAATCTTCTCAAACATAAAGCCTTTGCGCGTATGTGCATGCGTGTGTGTATTTTGCCCCATGTTTTTTTTTATGTGTACTAAAAACTCGGCTTGTGTTTGTTTGATCAGTCTGTTGATGTGATGGACTATTCTTTGCTGGTTGGGGTGGACGAGGAGCGAAAGGAACTCGTGTTGGGCATAATTGATTTCATGAGGCAATACACTTGGGACAAGCATTTGGAGACTTGGGTTAAGGCCTCCGGCATACTTGGAGGTCCCAAGAATGCTTCTCCAACCATTATTTCTCCAAAACAATACAAGAGAAGGTTCAGAAAAGCCATGACTTCCTATTTTCTTACTGTTCCTGATCAATGGTCATCTTAAACCTCTGATGAGGGCATTTGGAATTTTTAATTTTTTAATTTTTTTTGTTTGGATATTCCTGAGCTGATCTGTTTGTTTATCCGGAAAGAATGAGCACCATGGAGAGAGAGGGAAATCCCTTGCTGTGATTGGTTCATTTGTTATTCTGTACATGGGCAGAACTAGCCCGAAGGAGGGGGTTATATAAAGGAGGGAACACAAGAGTTCATTGATGATATTACTTTGTAAGTGTTGTACATGTGTGTACAAGTTACTAATTGACAAAAAAGTTCCTTCAGATGACTTTTAACATGGGTTGAGTTAAGTGTGATGGGTCTTATTATCAGATGGATTTTACATGGATACCACATCTTTTTGTGAGAATCTCTTTTTGACTTTTGTGTCTCAAACATTGTCAGGATAACAAATAGGCATGGCTTAAGTATGGTTTTCTGTTGCTTTGCATGTCGGCTTAGTTTGGCTCTCATTTTGGTGTTTCTCCTTTTTTAAAGCACAATTTTATTTAGATGTCTGATTTCTCTTTAAAGTCTCAGACAACTGTTTCAGAATGCAGCTCTTTGGTGCTCAATCTAAAGGTTACACTGCATTTTCAGTGTACAGGTTAGAATGTAGCTCTCTTTTCTCCGCCCTCGTGTATGTGTCTTTGTGAAGGGAATCATATTTAATTAGAGACCAATATTTGAGAAAGGTTTTAATTTCTTTGATTTTAGCAATCTTATATATTTTCAGCACAAGTTACTGAATAATTTTAAGTCTTTGAGTTAATTAAGTTAGGGTTGTTTATTGTATAGGAAGATGAATTAGAGATGGATGAGAATTGAGTATTGTGTTTGTGAGATCTCTCTTATCTGTTCTCTTTCCTCTAGTCTAATCCATTGCAACCCCATAATTTTCAAAAAAATTCCAGAAAAGTTCCACACTTTCAGCAAATTTCAGAATCAGCCTCAACATTCAAGAAATTCATAATCTCACCCCAAGCTTAATTACCAATGTAATCACAATGGTTACCAGCTCAGAATTACACTCCACACTTTGAGACTTTGCATCAAAGCCAAAGACAACTACCAGAAAAGTTCATTCAATGTCAAATTCAAACACTTGTGGGCTGGATTTGGATAATTTCATTGCTTCTTTGACCAAAAAGAAGTAGAGGGTGAATCAATTACTAAGGTTTTAAGGAGATGAGTCCCTTAGAATCATAAATTTCTAAAGAGTCAACAGTTAAAGATTGTCCCATTTTGATGACCTTTCCCATTAATGGTCATTTGGTTGCTAACGTGAAGTAGGGCTACATCAGGGGCGAGTTGGGTTCCATTTTTTGTTTATTTGGACTCAATCCAAGTTTTAGTGTAGTCTGCCCAAGCTCGACCAACTCAAACCAAACCTGATTTAACTAGTCAAATCCGAGCCCGAATTGTAACAAAGAAACAACTTCTTTTGAGTATCAAACCTAGTTTTTATTTATTCAAAATTTGAAATTTTTTTTTTACCTATTAATTTAATTTTACAATAAAATGTAACCGAATATACTTGTATACAATCCTAAGGCTAAAAAGGTTACATACTAAGATGTAATACAACTACAGTATTTTAACATACAAATGCATACATATATTTATATATATATATGTATATGTTCGGAGTCAGTTCATGTTATTCAGGTTACTAACTTCTCTACCCAAGCCCGATCCAAATCTATTTTGGACTTGAACTTTTTAGCCCAAGCCTGCCGTACATAAAAAAAAGTTGCCCAAGCCCGAGTAAATTATGTGTTTGGTTCAGGCTAGACTCGAGTTAGCCTGCCCCAAAAGTTTGAAAAACAAACTTAACAAGAAAGAATTGAAACAGAACGTCCTAGAGGAAGCACATAATACGAAGTATACTGTTCATCCGAGAAGCACCAAGATGTATAGAGACTTGAGACATATTTATTAGTTGCCGAGAATGAAGAGAGAAATAGTACGCTACGTTTCACGATGTACGCGTTGTCAACAAGTGAAGGCCGAATGCCAAGTACTTTCGGGATTGTTACAATCGTTACCGATAACCGAGTAGAAATGAGAACACATTATAATGGACTTTGTTAGTGGATTTCTGAGGTCAAAGAAATTGAATACTATTATTTGGGTGATCGTTGACCATTTGACGAAATTGTCGCACTTCCTACCAGTTCAAACGACTAAGCCGATGACGTTAGCTAAGTTGTATATCCGCGAGATTATGAGACTACATGGTATTCCAGTTTCTATTGTTTCGGATAGAGATAGTAGTTTTACATCAAAGTTTTGGAGAGTTTTGCAAGAAGCAATGGATACCAAATTACATTTCAGTATCGATTTTCACCCTCAGGCCGATGGTCAGTCAGAAAGAGTAATCCATATACTGGAAGACATGCTTCAGTTATGTGTACTTGATTTTTAGGGTTACTGGGAAGACCACTTTCCATTGATTGAGTTGGCATATAACAACAGTTTTCAGTCGAATATTGGGATGGCTCCTTATTAAGTTTTGTATGGTCGTGTATGTCGTTCACCGATTAGTTGGACAGAAGTCGGAGAAAGAATGATTGAAAGGTCAAAAATTGTGTAAGAGACGACGGACAAGATAAAGGTAATTCGACAACAGTTACTAACAGTTTAGAGTATAAGAGTTATGCCGACAAGCATAGACAACCGTTGGAATTTGACGTGGGCAATTTGGTGTATTTAAAGGTGTCACCTTCAAAGGGGATTACTAGGTTTGGGAGATACGAAAAACTCAACCCAAGATATGTAGGACCTTCTGAAATCATTGGGAGAGTTGGACCCGTAGTATATTAATTAGATTTGCCGAATGAGTATGCTTAGGTTCATAACGTTTTCCATGCGTCATTGCTACGTAAGCATTTGGCGGAAGACAGAGGCAAGTGATGACTTCGACGCCGAATGAAATTCAGGGTGATTTGATGTATGTTTCATATTCGGTAGAGATCTTAGATCTAAAGGATCAAGTTTTCCGAAACAAAGTGATATCGAAGGTCAAATTGTTATGACGTAGCCAAACGACATAGGAAATAGAGGATGAGATGCTTACTCAGTATCCGCACCTTTTTGATACATGAGGTACAAGTTTGAGGACAAACTTCTTTTAAGGGGGAGAGAATTATAACACCCGTAATTGTGTTATCGCATTTCATTACATTGTCATGCATGATAATGTGATGTGATATACATGTTGGCACATGTGAGTGAGTTTTGACTCACGAGTTGATTTGGGTGTCTGTGTATGAGAATCCTTTGAGACGGTGTTGAATGAGTGTTGTGATGTTGTGAAGTCTCTCCGACTATGAGAGGTTCAATGTGGAATATCCTAAATGTTTATCTAGAGATAAATATTTACCTGTGTGTTTCAGTATCTGTATTATTTTGTGGTTTAGAATTTATTTCTATTTTTAATTTTAATATCTTGGTAAGGACGAATTAACTGTTAGGGATATATACTAAAAGTCATGCTTTATGTAGTTGATTTATTATTCATTCAATAAAATCATATGAGAATCTGTGCGGGCAATGCTTGTATTATATTTGTTTAATATTATGCATGTGTGTCTCTCATTCTACATAGTAGATGGTTTGGCGTGTAGAGTTCGGCTTACACACGAAAGATCAGACTATCAGATATTTTAGAATGTAAGATTTTGGTTTACAGTCTGAGATGGGATTAGACACACCATCGGTAAGATTGCAGCATAGTGTTGTAGTAGGTTTGTCTTGACTACGGGAAATAGTATATTTTCAACTCACTATGCCGGTACACTTTGTGTATTAAACGGGACCGACTTGGGGTAATTATCTTTATACTGACTTATAAGATAATAATACCTCATGGTTATTATGAGTGCTTATGCTCTAAATCCTAAGTTAATTTGTAGACACGTGCATTTGATATTTACACTTTGATCCTTGAAATGGTGAGATCTTTAAATGGGTTAATATCTCATTAGATTGGGTGACAATATTGATTGTGTGGTGGATATAAATTAATGATGGAATCCATGTCTCAATTTTGGGATAGATGATATCCCCTTGAATAAGCTTATAAGTTTTGATTATGTCAAACCCTGCAGGTGGATTTTGTATTCGACATATCAGATAAGTTAAGTAGAGGATCTCAAGGAATTTTAAGAGATTAATTAAATATGATTGTCAGTAATAATATTTAATTAATGGATATTTGTAATCTTAACGTGGGGAGATAATAAGCATTTAATAACATGGAGCTCGAAATACATTTTTGAGATAAGGGTAGGAGTACAATTATAATTCTTTAGTAGTATGAGTTATAATTTATGGATGTAGAAATCTGATTCAGTTTGAATTGGGGTTTCCTAATTCCATAAGGAAGTCTATTCCTTATTGACTTCTTATGGTCCCTATCGTAGCCTATATATATGTTGCTTGCGCTCTCCTCTCAGTTTGCGTTTTTCCATCAAGAGTATTGTAACTCGGAATAGAAAAAGAGAGTATAAAGGAGGGATAGCCGAAAACAGAAAGGATTTTGATAGAGCCCACACTCAGTTCGATATTCTGGCAGCAGAGGAATACGATAGAAGATCGTGAACTGTTATCGAGCCAATGTTCTCGATTCGTCTACTACAGCAATCCGTTTTGCAGTTCAAGGTAACCCTAGTTCCGCCCTTGTAGGGTTATTGTAGCTTTCACGTAAATTTTTGCAGTACCAACTTATACGCGCTGTCAACGGATTCTGGGAACGTAGTTTTCCTAACATTAACACGTTACAAAATTGGTAGGCTAATTAGCAATTTCGTAAAATCATGTAGAAATTTGTGTTTTCGCACCAAATGGAGCTTAGGCGAAAACTTTTATAATTTTTAGTTTTCACTCGTGAAGCTATGAATTAGCTGTGTAGAAACTTTCAGAGACTGATTAGGAGTTTTGAGAACTCACAGGGAGGTAAACATAATTCCTGAGAGTCGTGCCTATATATAGAAACTGATGAGATATTTTCATTAGTTCAAACCCAAAATTAGAAATTCTAGAGAGGAGATTTAGGGATTTGGTTGCTTAGAGCTTTACGGCACAAATCGACGACCTTCTGTCCGTTAGTTTTTCTCCATATTTCATATTCAAACTCCTTGAGGTAAGGCCGTCGTTTTGATATCTATTAGGACTCTTTTGGATAAGTTTTTCGAAAACCCTTTTTCTAGAATTTTTCATACAAGTTGATAATTAGACTTTTGATCGATAGGAATTGTACTAGACAGACTTTTGCACGTTCTTTGTACTTGGGTTTTCCTTGGATCGACGTTTAAGAGAGTAAATCGGAGGTAAGTGATTCAACTGTATTTTGGAATGATTTCTTGACATGTATTCATGTTTTGTATGAAAAGCATGTATTAGTTCATAGCTCTATATTGTGTAGTTCATATTGGGCGTCTATCTTGATAAGTAGGCCCAATTGTACGGTGAAATGTTTTGATTATGTCGAGAGCATGGTGAAACGTATTTGAGCATGTAGAGTTGCTATTTGGGCCAAAGGAGTGCGTGTATCAAGCCAACGTTGTGAAGCCATTATAGGCATAAGGTCGCACGTTTGAAGAAAAGAAACGCGGGTCTTACCTTTTGGCGTGGACTTATTGGCGAGGAGTTGCGGATTAGGAGTGTGGAACGTACACGTGGGACTTCAGAGACTAGTATGAAATGTAGAGATGTGAATGCGAAGCATTTTATGATTCATGTGAATTGTTGTTTTTTTTTTTCACTGAACGTTAGCTTAAACAAATCAAATATGTGTGGTTATTCAAATAACCATTTCAGGTGTTAATACCGTCGGGAATCGGGAAAGTGATCACGGGGTGTTGGGAATGCAATTAGAAAGTGTTGGAGTATGTGCACCTCATAGTTTTGTGATAGAGAGGTTGTAATGAGAATTTCATGACTTTTAATCTATGTTTAACTCAGTATCCTAGAATGGATTCGTGATGTTGTAATAGATAGTAATTTTTTGTAGTTACGCTTTAACGATGTTATATTTCAGTTAGAATCACTTTGGTATAAGTTTGGAGTGTGTGTTTGAATCCCTGGTAGATTTCAGAAAGTTTTTAAATTGGAAAATCTACAGAATGTGCTGTTGCAATAAACCAGTCGACTGGTTTATGAAAACAGTTGATCGGACCCTTTTGTTGAGCAATTCACTACATCAGTTTTTTGAAAAATAGTCGACTGGGTCCTCGACACAGTCGACTGGGTGGTGTTTTCAATTCGAATATTTTTTTCTAGGCTAGACTTCAGTCGACCAATCCGTACCAGTTGACTGAAGGTTTGAAGCCCTAGTCGACTGAATATGGGAGGCAGTCGACTGGAGGGGCTGCAGAGTTTTTGGGCTCTCTGTATCTTGCATTTCCAGTCGATTGGACCTTGGATTAGTCGACTGGATCCCTGTTTTCAAAAGAATAGTTTATTTAAGTGTTTTTAATGGGTAAAACTTTTAATGGTCTGAAATTGTGGGTTTCTACTGTTATTTATTCCACTGCTATTTACTTAAGTTGATTTGGGCGAGCCTCGGTGGCGTGACACAGGTTTCGGTTCTGCTATTGTGGGCTGGGCTGTGACAGGTCTGGTCGGGTGACTTTCGGATTTGGCTCAGAGAAACCGACATCCGATCCGAAAGCTCTTGGGTGGGCGTTGCAAAACCCGTGACTCCATCCATACATTTAACAAAACCGACCAAAGTGCTCGGGTGGGGTCGATCTGGTCGGGTGGTAGGTCTAGCCTGATCACCCCTAGTGTACGTAGACAATGTTTGGCCGAACCACGTAGAAATCTGCGTTTTCAAATTGGTGTGCTTTTAACTACTACTATTGATGTATTTCTATATGTTTATTGGGGGAATTTGGTTCCACATTTTAAATTTCCAACAAGTGGTATCAAAGCAGGTTATGAGATCATGGTAGGCAAAACACATGGTAGTAGTTGGAATTGCTGCACGATGCTAAAAGGAAAACAGAAGGAAAAAAATGGAAAATTCCATGGAGCAACGGGGCTGTGGGATAGTTGTGATTGGTGGCAGTGGTGACTGACCGTGTATCATGGAAGACTAGTCAAAGCATTCTTTTGGGGTTACTAAGGTTTGAACACAAAAGTGATCTAGTGTGGTAAGGTGTACCAAATCAAAGGTGCTTCTAATGATTTTCAGGTGTTGCGGATTTATCGGTGGGTGTAGATTTGCTAGATTCTACATAGTTTGAGGTCATTTTCTTGGTGATAGATCGGATGATACATCATATCATGATAGTGTTATAGGGATTATAGCAGGTTGCCTATGGAGGAAGGGTCCTCATACTCCATTGGTACGAATACTTCTCTTGGATTGATAGATTCCGAATACGGTATGTATGTGGTCCATGGAAAAATATGTTGATGGGTTCCAGAAGGCTGTTGATTGTCCTTAGGTGACTGGTATTGTCGTGGGGTGAAAGGTGGATTTGAAAATATTTTGTTGGACTGGTTCGCTATTTGGGTGGTGTGACGTATGTCCCAATTTGCAGAAGAATCTGAAATATGTTTTCCGGATGGTTTCCAAAGGATGCAAGGTTTTGTTGCATGTGGAGTCATGAAAATCATACACAATGGGTTCTCAATGAAAAATACAGAAGTTTAGATGGTTTTGTCGTCTGGTTGGTAGAGTTGTACTCCCAAGTGTTGTACTCCCCAGTGTTCGACAGAAAAATTCTTGCAAGTGGGTGAATGATAGATTCACAGTTCAAACAATGATACGGTGGTAATTCCAGCTTGGAAGAAAGAGGTATCGAGGCTTTTCTCTGAAGTTAATGTGTGGCCGCAGTTTGACGAATCAGAGGTGTTGAGACTATATTTATTTGGGGTGTTGTGGATATCGCATTTTTCTTACCACTGCTTTTTTTAAAAAATTTCTTTTCAAATTTAAAATACAAATACGAGTCGCCACTTAATTTTTAACTTAATTTTTAAAAGAAAAAATTAAGAAACCATTTTAAAAACAAACTGATCATTTTGGAAACAAGCGATTTATAGGTCCGGGGATTATGGAATGAGAGGGGAAGGAGCCCGGCGGACTAAAACACTCATTCTCATCCTATCTCGTGATAGGCCTCTACTCAACATCCTTTTAATCGAATTATTAATCTAAATGTGCCCTCAACTAATACATAGATATAGATATACATTGCAAAAGCATGTCTAAAGGGTGTAAGATTGCTAATGGCAAAAATAACATTCAAAACCACGTAATTCAATTAGCAGGCAATATTATATGCAATAGGGAACAAGAGAACTTACCTTGGGTCCAGCCGCAATTATGAAAACGTGTAATGCACGCAAGTAAATAAAAAAATACCTAAGAGAGTCTCTAATCCATATATACACATAAGGCAAAACCTAATTGTAACAACCCTAATTTTCTAAGTGCTTTTAATAATTTTTATAAAATTATTTTCGAGTATTAGACATTAACTGTGTGTATGTATGTATCTTAGTGACACCTAATAAAAATGTTGAAGTAGCGTGTACGGGTAGTTAGTATGTTAAGTAGTGTGCTTAACATAGAAATTTAGTGCCTGGGGTCATGGGTAACCATTGGGCTAATCATTTGTCACATTAGAATGTATTTTCAGGTCCATATAAAGCTTTTTTGTGAGGCCCTTAGATAAAAAACGGGATTCACATGTTTGTGTGTGTTTTATTTATAAGTGTTGTGTGTGAAATATATATACACATATATTAAACCCTAGCCCCCATTTAAAAAAAAAAAAAAGGAAGAGGAGAGAAGAAACTAGAGAACAGACGTATGTGAGAGAGAGAGATAGAGAGAGGGAGAGAGAAGAAGAAGAAGAAGAAGAAGAAAGGAAGGAAGGGTAGGGCGCGGGGTATTCGGATCCGGAATCGCGTTCATAGTCCGTTCAACACCATATTTTTCGAATGCTTAATCGCGACCTAGGTGAGTTAAATGGGTGTATCCGTGTATATATATACACGTATATATATATGTATATGCGAGTAAACCAAATATTTATATGTTTAAGTTAATTGTTGGAATTCAATTTTGTATTGGATGCACAATATTGTTGTTTTTGAATTAACTTAGATATTTTTTTTGGTGACCTTGTGATCATGACTTTGGTATATTAGTGATTGTTATGCGTATAGATAGTTTGACGAACACATACGTGGAATACCCTTGATAAATATCGAAAAGCTATGTAAAAATTCGTTTTTATTATTTTAACAATTGCTGAAAACTTCCGAAAAATATTGTGAAATCGTGACTTTGAATTTTAACATTCTGTTCGCGTGCCCAGTGTAAAACGTGATTGTGCACACTTTTCGTGTTTTGAGTTTTCCCTGATTCTGCACCGTTTGGGCTGTAGATTTAAATTTCAATAGCAGTTTTTAGAAGGTTAAAAACGTGTTGATTGTTTAAGTTGATTTATGTGTCGGGATGAACTCGTGTCTCGTTATTATGATATAACGTGACATTTTGTTGAGATGTAAGCATTCTCATCTACTGTTGGGTTTCATAAACTTGTGAATGTGAGACCATATGTGTGAAGATTTTTTTTTATAGAAATTAATAATAGGAAATCCTTGAATATTCACCACTGCTCCTTATGAGTTTAGGCGGCGACTTTGTGGATGACCCGTCTTCTGTGATTAGACGGCGACTACGTGGATGACCCGTCTCTTCATTTTTAAACCTTATGCCCGGCTTGTTGGTCTATTTCATGTGTATTTAGACATTGTTTATTGACGTAAAAAACGTAAGGACTAGCCTTTCGGTGTAGACTCAAATCCCAGTGATACCCCATGGGAGTTGGGACCAGAGTGGGAGTTAGTATTACGTTAGGAGGCACATGAGATATATGTGTAGGCTGAACCATGGATGGGTGGCCAAGGTGGTTAACATAGGGTGTAATAAATAAAATACTTGTGGTGTTTAAATTTGCGGCTATACGTTGTATTGTAATTAGTTATAGCTTGTGGTAGTTGAATCCTAGAAATTCATAGATGATTAGTAATCGTCTTATTAAGCAACTTTTGTGTGTATCCGTTAGTTTAAAATATAGCCTTGTATGTGTAACATAATACTTTCGGGAACGTTATGATTTATTAATAAACATGGCCAGATTAGTAAATTGGATAATTTGGTCACTTAACGTCACAATTGAAGGCAGTTTCGCGTAAACTGAAGTAAAACGACAATCCGAGCAACTTTCGTGATTTACACTTTTCCTAAAAACGTCGTCTTGACACTGTTTTAACCTATTTTCCAAATCTGCTGAATAGTACATGTTTAATAGCTTATGTTTAATAATTGATTTCTGACTTATGTGATTAGAATTAATGAACGGGAACGCGGATCTTTCCTTGGAAATTTTATTCTGGACATTTTTCGTGTTTTATGTTTTGTCAAATGCCAGCTCTTTATTGGAGATAAATTCATTTTAATTAATAGCACCTTGTTATTGGTTTATATTATTATGTTAAGTTCTATTTGCACAGGATGGTAGGCTTACTAATGGTTTGCAGGTATCTGCCTACCATAGTTAAGAAAGGTAAGTATTTAATTGTTTTTATTCGGGCAAGAAACTACTTGCCACCACATAAATGGAAACTACTCTATTGTCCAGATATGTGTGTGGAACTACCTGTCTTGGCCCAAGAATGTTGTAGTATGGTTTATAGTCTACGGGTTCAAGTTGGATCCGTAAGACTTGCATGTGTTTTGTTTTAACTCATACCAGTCATGTGACTGACCCGAGTGTTATGCATTCGGGTGCGTTTCTGTTTGAAACGTAGTCGGATGACATGTGCAGGATAGTATAGTTGGAGTTCATTGTGGAGCCGCCGATCTGTTCGTGAAGTTGAAGATACCTTCTTTTTATTCTTTAATTACTATATGATACTCTTTTATTTAGTTGGCATTGTGAGCCATGGTTGAGAACTTGTATTAGATGTAGTTATATTTCAGTTGTATTATTGGACTTTTGGGGACGTTTATAGCAGATATGACCTGAGATAGTGTAGTGTTGAAAATATTTCGTTTATTATTATAACCAGATAATTTTATTGTGATTCGATGGAGAAAATCATATTATTTCTATGTAAAGGGAAACGTTTGGTTTTCATTTTGTAATAAATGAGAATGGAGAAAATTTGAAACGTGGATTTTTCTTGTAATGTTTTTTTGGAATGAGTTTGATAATAAATGAGTTTTGTTTAAATAGAAATCATGTGGTTTATGAAAGCAATTAAATTCAGTTTATCTTAAAATGGTCTTTTAAAATTGGGTATAGGTTGTCACCCTTGGATTTTTGGGCGGTTGAATATTGATCAGGGTATGCACTTGATTGAATATTTGTCTTTCCAAAAATCGGAGTGTGACAGTTTGGTATCAGAGCTTAAGGTTAGCTTAGCGAGTCTAAGTGATTCTCGGAATGTGGTTTATGGTTGGTCAGAGCCTTAGGTTTGCGGATTTTTGGGACAGGGATTATGTGTTATTTCGTGCTTCTATTGCTTTGTGCTATAATGTGTTTCATGGTATTGTGTGTTTTGTTCTACAGTGTGCTTTGTAACGTGTTAGTCTTAAATGCATGTCATTTTCAGAATAACTTAATAGGAGCATACATGATATTGTTTAGATTTACATGTTAGTGCATGCATCTTTGGTTGTAATGTTGGGGGTCTTATCAAGGGGAGTGTTATTTTGGCTCATAGAGTAGCAATGTGGATGACTATCTATGTGAAGGACTGAAAATCTTATTTGGGAGTTGGAGGCAGAGATTGGATATTTGGACTTCTTATGTGATCAACTGGTATTCTTATCTCTATTGATTATCTACTGCTTTTCTGATGCGGAATCTATTACTATTGGCATTCTGGATTTCTTATCTTCTGATACGGATGTTATCAACGGATATTCTGGATTTCTTATGATTATGTTGTTGCTATTATTATATATGAGAACTCTATTCTATATGATTTCTCTGGAGTAATTATCGACGATATTCTCTTCTCTATGACATATTATGATCCGGATGGTTATGGATTTCTCTTCAATGGCAATATCGTCTTCTCAACCTTATTATTAGCAAGGAGTTTTGGAAGAATGAGCATTCTCAGATACATTAGTTGAGCACCGAGTATTGAGTATTCCAAGGAGTATTAGAGTGGGGGTAAATGGTTTCATTCATAATTTTATTCTTATATGTTGCATTATTATCTCTGTCTTAATTATGCTGCTAACATTTAACAATTGACTATATGAGGTTAAATGTATATACATGGGGGTTTCCTTGTTTGGATTATTCGCTCGACGTACTAAGCCTTGTATTGTTGAGAGTTAAAAGTGAATCAGTGTTTTCTATTAGTTGTGTGTTTAACAATATTTATGAATAAGTATTTGTTTTACCGTCGCTTCAAATTTCGGGACGAAATTTTCTTTAAGGAGGGTAGAATGTAACAACCCTAATTTTCTAAGTGCTTTTAACAATTTTTATAATATTATTTTCGAGTATTAGACATTAACTGTGTGTATGTATCGTAGTGACACCTAATAAAAATGTTGAAGTAGCGTGTACGGGTAGTTAGTATGTTAAGTAGTGTGCTTAACATAGAAATTTAGTGCCTGGGGTCATGGGTAACCATTGGGCTAATCATTTGTCACATTAGAATGTATTTTCGGGTCCATATAAAGCCTTTTTGTGAGGCCCTTAGATAAAAAACGGGATTCACATGTTTGTGTGTATTTTATTTGTAAGTGTTGTGTGTGAAATATATATACACATATATTAAACCCTAGCCCCCATTTAAAAAAAAAAAAAAGGAAGATGAGAGAAGAAACTAGAGAACAGACATATGTGAGAGAGAGAGAGAGATAGAGAGAGGGAGAGAGAAGAAGAAGAAGAAGAAGAAGAAGAAAGGAAGGAAGGGTAGGGCGCGGGGTATTCGGATCCGGAATCACGTTCATAGTCCGTTCAACACCATATTTTTCGGATGCTTAATCGCGATCTAGGTGAGTTAAATGGGTGTATCCGTGTATATATATATACATGTATATATATATATGTATATACGAGTAAACCAAATATTTATATGTTTAAGTTAATTGTTGGAATTCAATTTTGTATTGGATGCACAATATTGTTGTTTTTGAATTAACTTAGATATTTTTTTTGGTGACCTTGTGATCATGACTTTGGTATATTAGTGATTGTTATGCGTATAGATAGTTTGACGAACACATACGTGGAATACCCTTGATAAATATCGAAAAGCTATGTAAAAATTCTTTTTTATTATTTTAACAATTGCTGAAAACTTCCGAAAAATATTGTGAAATCGTGACTTTGAATTTTAACATTCTGTTCGCTAGCACTGTGTAAAACGCGATTCTGCACACTTTTCGTGTTTTGAGTTTTCCCTGATTCTGCACCGTTTGGGCTGTAGATTTAAATTTCAGTAGCAGTTTTTAGAAGGTTAAAAACGGGTTGATTGTTTAATTTGATTTATGTGTCGGGAAGAACTCGTGTTTCGTTATTATGATATAACGTGAAATTTTGTTGAGATGTAAGCATTCTCATCTACTGTTGGGTTTCATAAACTTGTGAATGTGAGACCATATGTGTGAAGATTTTTTTTTATAGAAATTAATAATAGGAAATCCTTGAATGTTCACCACTGCTCCTTATGAGTTTAGGCGGCGACTTCGTGGATGACCCGTCTTGTGTGATTAGACGGCGACTATGTGGATGACCCGTCTCTTCATTTTTAAGTCTTATACCCGGCTTGTTGGTCTATTTCATGTGTATTTAGACATTGTTTATTGACGTCAAAAACGTAAAGACTAGCCTTTCGGTGTAGACTCAAATCCCAGTGATACCCCATGGGAGTTGGGACCGGAGTGGGAGTTAGTATTACGTTAGGAGGCACATGGGATATATGTGTAGGCTGAACCATGGATGGGTGGCCAAGGTGGTTAACATAGGGTGTAATAAATAAAATACTTGTGGTGTTTAAATTTGCGGCTATACGTTGTATTGTAATTAGTTATAGCTTGTGGTAGTTGAATCCTAGAAATTCATAGATGATTAGTAATCGTCTTATTAAGCAACTTTTGTGTGTATCCGTTAGTTTAAAATATAGCCTTGTATGTGTAACATAATACTTTCGGGAACGTTATGATTTATTAATAAACATGGCCAGATTAGTAAATTGGATAATTTGGTCACTTAACGTCACAATTGAAGGCAGTTTCGCGTAAACTGAAGTAAAACGACAATCCGAGCAACTTTCGTGATTTACACTTTTCCTAAAAACGTCGTCTTGACACTGTTTTAACCTATTTTCCAAATCTGCTGAATAGTAGATGTTTAATAGCTGATGTTTAATAATTGATTTCTGACTTACGGGATTAGAATTAATGAACGGGAACGCATATCTTTCCTTGGAAATTTTATTCTGGACATTTTTCGTGTTTTATGTTTTGTCAAATTCCAGCTCTTTGTTGGAGATAAATTCATTTTAATTAATAGCACCTTGTTATTGGTTTATATTATTATGTTAAGTTCTATTTGTACAGGATGGTAGGCTTACTAATGGTTTGCAGATGCCTACCATAGTTAAGAAAGGTAAGTATTTAATTGTTTTTATTCGGGCAAGAAACTACTTGCCACCACATAAATGAAAACTACTCTATTGTCCAGATATGTGTGTGGAACTACTGTCTTGGCCCAAGAATGTTGTAGTATGGTTTATAGTCTACGGGTTCAAGTTGGATCCGTAAGACTTGCATGTGTTTTGTTTTAACTCATACCAGTCATGTGACTGACCCGAGTGTTATGCATTCGGGTGCGTTTCTGTTTGACACGTAGTCGGATGACATGTGCAGGATAGTATAGTTGGAGTTCATTGTGGAGCCGCCGATCTGTTTTGAAGTTGAAGATATCTTCTTTTTATTCTTTAATTACTGTATGATACTCTTTTATTTAGTTGGCATTGTGAGCCATGGTTGAGAACTTGTATTAGATGTAGTTATATTTCAGTTGTATTATTGGACTTTTGGGGACGTTTATAGCAGATATGACCTGAGATAGTGTAGTGTTGAAATTATTCCGTTTATTATTATAACCAGATAATTTTATTGTGATTCGATGGAGAAAATCATATTATTTCTATGTAAAGGAAAACGTTTGGTTTTCATTTTGTAATAAATGAGAATGGAGAAAATTTGAAACGTGGATTTTTCTTGTAATGTTTTTTTGGAATGAGTTTGATAATAAATGAGTTTTGTTTAAATAGAAATCATGTGGTTTATGAAAGCAATTAAATTCAGTTTATCTTAAAATGGTCTTTTAAAATTGGGTATAGGTTGTCACCCTTGGATTTTTGGGCGGTTGAATATTGATCAGGGTATGCACTTGATTGAATATTTGTCTTTCCAAAAATCGGGGTGTGACACTAATTCTAAGGTGTTGCACATGGAGTCGAAAAGATTAATAAAATCAAGAAATTAAATAAACTAAAGAGTGGTTTAAGAAATCATACCTTAATAGCGCTACAAAACAAAGAGAGTGGACACATGCGCTCGGAGGTGAGATCCTGGTGTCTTCCCTCGATAGTGTCCCGGGACGGATCCCAAGGAGCACACTTCAGGGGAAACTAAAACTTCCTCACACGGTCCTAGAGACAAAGAGTCGCCACCTAATTTTTATTGGGAATTAGGAAACCCAAGTTTGACTCGCCCAAAATTGAATAAGGTTACTCGCCCTTCATTACCAGAAATTAGGTTCGGGAGTCTTGGTACGAGAGGGGAAGGAGCCCAAGCAGGACTAAAGCACCCCCTCCTCGCCCTACTGATAGGTAGGCCTTGATTCAAATATCTTTGTACTTAATTCATAATTGGTGTTGGTTCCTCAAACATACTAGATATATATACATGTCAAAATGGAACATCTAAGGAAAATTATGTCAAGAGATTAAATCAAGTAGAAGTCGGATGCACATGCAATACAAGAGAGAGGTATACTTACAGTGATTAGTCCCGCCCGGGATCGATGCAAAATAAAGAAAATATGTCATGATATGCAAAAGGGAACAAGAGAACTTACATTGGGTTGACTCAAGCGGAGTCGCAAAAGCAAAAAGAAGTGGAAACGTGTAATGCAATCATGCAACAATCCTAATGGAATTGTGTCGTTGAAAACAAAGTTGTAAACCTAGAAAAATTCTAAGAGAAAGGATAGAGAAGGTACATGACACATGGGCACTAAGCCACATGTAGACGAGGCAATATCACAAATCGAAGTCCGGATCCACGGCATTAAATTCTCTGCACTAAAGCACCAAAGAACACCCAAGCATTGCAAAAACACAAGCAAACATATGACATGCATGAAAAGCAAGTAGAAAGTGTCATCAATCAAATTTCCAGATTTAGCAACCTCTAATAAATCCTATCAAAAGTGGTCTTAAACATGAGCTGGGTTAAAACCATTTTACGTAAAGTTAGATACATGTCTTAGGGAACTTCTCCAAAAAGTAGAACCTTTTTACGAATTTTGAAGTGAGAGAATAAGAGTTTTGGGAACAGTGGATCAGGACTGTCCACTATTCTTATAAAAATCATAATTAATTCTACAAAAATCATGTGAAGCTCTATATGGTGTCAAAAGAAAGCTATTTCATTGTAGTTTATGAAAAAATAATCCCATGGACATGTCATGATCTTAAGGTTTTCTGAAAAAGTGTTTTAAACAGACTCTGTTATTCTGGAAGTTTGATATCATTTGACAAATGAATGCAAAACACAATAGAAGTATAATAGGAGTTCATGAATCATGTTAATCAAGTAGATATAAGCTCTTGATCTCTCATCCAATTATCCTAGATGATTTCTAAACCAAGTTTTATTCATCAATTCTTGTTGAGTGATCAAGGTATGACCATTTTGTATACATAATCATAATTGTAGTTAAATCTAGAAAATTCCAGAATAGTAGTATCAACTTCAAACTCTTAGAAAACGATCTTAACTCGATCGTATGCTCACGATTTTACATCGGCATATAGATACATGAGTTAGGAATCATCTCCAAAAAGCAGAATATCGATAACTATTATAGATTTTCTGAAATTCAAGCACAAAGAGACTATGTTCAAATCTGTCAATCAATTTCTCAACAATTTCTAAAAATAGCCTATAGATCCTAGAAGCTCTCAAAACAGACCGGATGAAAGCTAATTCATCAAAGTTTACCCAAAAAATTTGAAATCCATCAAACTATGGGTTTTGATGGACCAAATTTATGAAAAAAACCAATCTGTTTTGCTGAATTTTCATTTAGTTCATTTTAAAGTGTAAGGAAAACATCTTAGGTGTTTTGTTGAAGCTTATTAAAGAGATCAAATTCATAGATATACTTGACTATCATGATTTTCAATCAATTTAGCCCTCAAATTCTATGAAGAACTTTAGATCATGGATCAAAGGGACTTACAAATGTCGTATTGGAGATGAATTTCAAATAGGAATTCTTGGTAATAGAAATGATCAAGAGATTGGTATGAACATAAGAATCATCCCTCTCATGGATCATACTTCTAAACCATCATATAATTTAAAATAGATACATATATATATATATAATCATGTATGTATGAATCTAAACTAAAATTGAATAATGAAATCAAATTGAAAATCAAAGTGCAAAACAATCTTTAATTATGAATTATTAGTGAAAATCAAAAGAGATTTGGATCTAGCTATGTGAGTGTGTGAATGCCACGCCCCGGAAACCGAAGCGCGAGGAAAGAGAAAAGATAGAGAAAAAAGAATTAAAATCCAATCACAATGCGGAAGCGACTTTGGAAACCCACGAGGTTTCCTACAAGGATGACTTACTAATACATAAACCCAAAATGGACTTACATGTTAACGAGTCCATCAAAGATGAAAGCATATGAAAATCACATTAAAAGACTTTCCGGGCAAGCACTATATCAAGGAGAAAAGGAAAAATTACAATGAATTTGATAAAAGGTCATTTTTGACAGTTTCTGAATTTTAAAACACCCGTAAGTAACTATATATTTGAAATTTTCACATTCTGTCCGCGTAGGTCTATGTAAAATTCGATTCTGCACAACTTTTGTCTAATAACATTTTTTTCAATTCTGCACCATTTGGGCAGATAATAAAAAAAACAGTAGCAGTTTTTCTATGACAGCAACTTTGACAGCATTTTAAAACATTACCAACTATGCCAAATTTTCGAGTTTAAACATCAATATCTGACTAAACAAGTCCTAAATGACATATAACACGTGCCTAGACCAAACGGAACTTCATGTACTCGGAATTTATTGAAAACGAGAAGTGAAAGAGATAAAGAGATGAATAAGGGAAGAGGGAGAGATTGGGAGAGATTAGGAGAGAGATTTAGGGAGAGATAGGGAGAGAGATAGAGGGAAGGTATACTAAACACGCACACATATGTATTTTCACATTCGGAAATTTTTTTAAAACATATATATACATAATTCCAACATAAGAAAAAGGAAAGAATATTTGAGAAAGGGAAAGAGATCAAAGAGGGGAGAGGAGAGAAAGAGAATGAGAGAGATTTAGAACGTTTAAATGTTTGAAACCTTGTTGGAATTAAAAGAGGGGTTTGATTCGGCAAGGACCCAACTATAAAACGAACTAAACTACAACAAATGAACTCTCATAAAAGCAACCACCCAAACCAATCCGACAAGGATTCAAACAAAAGAGGAAAACAAATAATTGACATGTAAATCAAAAAGACAAGAACTTAAAGAGGTTCCACGACCTCGGAAAGTAAATACATCATCATAAAGTGAGTTTAACCATTGAAAAAAAAAACCATAAAAGCAAGGGCTAACACTTGTCCCATTAAAATCAAAGAAGCTTCTCAAATACAAGAGATAAGAGCCTAAGCTCACGAAGTTTTTGTAAAACCTTAATACTCTAAGTTTCAAAGCATTAAACATTTACAATCTCCCAAAATGACTGAATCAACAAGAGAGCTATTCATATACATAACTAAGCATGAGTCTTCAAAATAGAACAAAATGCCTCATAGTTCACGCGTCGGGTCACATATGCCCTTTGTCCTTATCAAGCTTACCTGAAAAATGTTTTGTCGTTTTTATGAGAACGACGGTTCGTAGAAAACATTGTAACAAGTCTATATGCTATCCATGACTAAAATGAAATGAGGTGCAATGAATCGCCACCATGGCTACCATGAAATGTTTAAAGCTGTAAGGCTATGCGTGACAAATGCACATCTCTCTCGTTACCGGACCATGAGCCACCCACGCATGGAGTGTAGCATACCAACTTCCGGGAGCTACCCGAATATAGTTTGGAGTTTGAATGTTTCTAAGGGTCATTCTCCCTGCCTCACATCACAACCCACGTCCGGATTTCTTAAATCAAATTCCCACACATGGGGTTTTCCTCTCTTTTCAAATAAAACCTTTATGTCGTGATACATGAATGCTTGCCGATTTGGCCTCAATGCATGAAATGTTTAAAACGACATTATAGATGCTCCAACAAATTAGTGAACACAATAATTCCTGCGTGTTGAACATGTATCAAAGACATCAAGAGTTGAATTAAAACTCATAATATAGCATTCCTAACAAGGATTTCTAAACTAACGTCCTAACATGCTTTTACACATAAAGGGAGCATCCTAAGCATATCTAGCATCATGTAATCAAGTTAAGTACAACCAAAACATGAAATTCACCATCTAGCATACAATCTCCAAATTACCACTTTGAGGAAAAATAATGCATGTGTCCATATTATTCCCTTAACATCATTTTAATTACATTTAACACCCCAAATTTTACAACTTACACAGCCAAGGCATATAATTTCACAATTAGGCATACAACCCTTACATTACTATTTTGGGGAAATATCCATTGCATGTGTCTAAATTATATTTTTAACATCCTTTTGATCACATATAACACAACAACATCACAATTTACACAACCCAAGCATATAAATTATATTTAGGCATATAACCCTAACATTACAACTTTGGGGAAAATCCTATACATGTGTCTAATTCTCTCCTAACATATAAATATACTCATAGCATCTTAGGCAAGTATAACATATAAAATTTCAACAATGTAAATCTACCTCAATGCTTAGCTTCCAAAAGATCAATGGCAACTCAAGAGAGATAAGCACAACCAAAATAACTTCAAGGCTTGTGCTAGGATCTTGAAGAATGCTTCAAGAATGCACCTCTAATCAAGAACAACCCAAGGTTAGGATAGAAGTAATGAAACTAGTAAACCCTAGGTTGTTAGAGATTGGGAAAACTTACCCACACTAGAAATCCTTCATAGAAATGGTTAGGATGTGAAAGAGATATTCTATATACTCCAAGGAAGCTATAAAAGAGAAGAGAAGTTCAATAAAAACCCCAATTTTCGAAATCAAGTGAAACCCTAGAATTTGGGGGTTTTCTAGAATGCTTACCAAATGATGCTTCCAAGCTCTAGGATGGTTAGAGATGCTAGATAATGATCATCTTGAGCTTCTCTTGCAATCTTGTAGAAGGAAACCCAAGGAAGAAGAAGAACTTTGGATTTTCTTGGCTCTTGAAGTGTATAGAGAAGAAGAGATGAAGAGAAATGCTTCCAACCCAAAAACTAACGTGAAAATGAAATGGGGAGGAGGGGGTGACCGGCTATAGTGGTGTGGGGTGGGACCTACATCACTTATTTGGTCAATACTGAATGTTTTGATACCCAAACGGACAGTCTGACCCAACGTGTAACCCCAAAATTAAATGAACACATCCACGGGTATAGAAATTAATTTTTAAAGCATATGAAAGACAATAAAATATTTAATCCTGCTCTGAAAAATTTAAATACAGTAAATTAAAATACCAGTCCACACAGAACATGCGAAATTACCCAATTACCCTTATTAAAATTCTGAAACATTACAGTGAAGAACAAGAGATGAAGAAGATGAGTGTTCTACAAATAAAATAAAACTAAGCTAGATCCAAATCTTATATATATATATATATAAAATAGGAATTAGAGATGAATTATAGTGTTTACCTCTTGGAGGATTCTCAATTATATAACCAAAGTTGAAGATCTTTTTCTTCAAGTGTTCTTCAAGCACTCAGCCATGGAAGTTGAGGGAGGCAAATTGATGTTCAAATTGTGATCTAATTAGCCTAAGTTTATCAAAATTCAATTCATGATTATCTCTCTCTAGAATTCTCCTCAATTGAAAGTATATTCAAAGTATACTTGTATCTCTTTATACTTGTATGTACTTCCTCCTATATCTTGTATATTCTCTTGTATCTTCAAGATCTTTCAAGATGATCTCACATGAGATGTATGAGATCTTATATAGAGTTTTAAAGACTTAGCTCTTAAGTTATAGGGTTAAAACATGATTTTTAGAGCTTAAAAGAGGGTTAAAATGGCCATTTCAGCATCTAAATGCAATTTCTAGGCAATTTCCTCGCAATGGGAGCCTTCTAGAAGGGTATGGAACCAGAAAAATGTGACGGAGAACACAAAATGTAGGTGGTGGTTATGGTGGGACCCGCCACCCCACAACCCAAAACCACCACCTATTTTTCTTGCTCCTCTGGTCACCCACAAGCCCTATTTCAAATATTACGTGCACTACTTTTCCATATTTTTGTAAAAATGCTTTTTGGTGTCCGAAATCGTCCGTTTACGTACCGTTGGAAAGCTGTTAGGTTGAATTTTAGTATCAAAATATTCCTAAAGGTTTTGAAATGAGAATTGAAATCCAATTGAAGCCCGGAAGTCCTTCGGAACTTACGTTGTCTTTTTGGAATCAAATGACGTCTTTTTCAAAATTGTTTTCCAATGCGCATCGATTTCGATCTTTTCTTTGAAATTGAATATTTGGATACCTAGAATACTGCATTTAGAACACTTAATGTTCATATAACCCTAAGTGAATATGAATTCTGAGAGACGATTTTGACAAAACTGGGATTTGTGCATAGAAAAGGGCTTTTCTGAGCTTAAAGTCACTTTCCGAAGTTTGATCTTTCGATTGTGTGGAATTCAGTACCTTCCATAGGGTACTTTTCATCATCGAATCCTCCAAGATGTTGTCCACCCTAAATTCTATCAGTGTGGTCAAAATTGGGTGTCTACAAAGAGTTAGTCCACATGCTTTAGATAAGATATAATATGAAATTCTAAATATCATCCTTAAGCTTCTAACTTAAATCTTTTAGGAATGACAGAATTAACATAACTATGAATTTCTTCTAATTAGTTAGAAATACATCACTTCTATAGATATACAAGTCTCAACTAGGAGCTAATGTAATGTCCATATAGAGATGGTGCAATCCCAACGTGGTCATAAGAAGCTCACAATTAGGTTAAATTAAGTGCAATTTAATCCTCATGGAAAGCAAGTCCTAATTACAAATATTAACCGATATGAATGAATGTATATGGATACATGAACAAGAGTAGGTTATGAGATATTCATTGGTTTGGATCATTTAGCCACTAGATTTAAGTTTGACTAATCATTATCAAAACATGTCTTAAGCCCTAGGTCAAAGGAAAGCCATTTGAACCATTATTTACAAAGTTTGTCAAATCTGTCACAAAATTCTAAAAATTACAAAGATCAAACCAGAACTTCAAAAATAGAAAAAACGTGCTTCCCATTGTTTGATGTCAATGAATTTTGGACAGAAGATGCCTCTGTGAGTCTAGTTTCCAACCCAAAAAGAAAAATCAAAGATCAGCAGTTCAATATCTGGGAATTGGATGAACACTAGACATCACTCAAAAATTTAAAACTCTCTGTCCAGAGTTTTTATATATTTTTTAAAAATAGTAAATTAATCCGAAAGACTCTAATCATTTTAGGAGATCTTATTAATACATTAAACTTCATAGAAAAAAAATATTTGAGGTCCAGAATGCTTGATTAAGGCTCTGATTTACTTATTTCAAAAAGGTGTTACTGTTCTGAAATTCTGGACAGATTATGGTTGCTTCACAAAACTCATGACCAAGCCATTTTAACATGAAATCTCTTTAAAACGAAAAATCACAGTGGTAAAATATTGTGTTATTGACACTCTCCAATTGGTTTTATTTAATTCCAACGGTCCGTTATTTAACTAAAAATCTTTGATCAAAGGTGGTTTATGAATTCACTGCACAATTCTCAAGTTTCATTTGTGTTAAATCTACCTATCAAGCCATGGGGATTGGCTTAACCCAAATTGCTTCTCTTCCCATTTGATGGTCATTGGAGACTAAGGACACTTATACTTATAGATTTCAATGGAGTATAAAGGAATTTCGTAAAATCTCAAAAGAATGAACTTAAACCATGGAGATAGGTTTAGACTCATTAGCCAAACATACTAATATCAACCTTAATCCCCTTGTAAATCATGAACTTACAAGGAAACTAAAGGATTCCAAGTCAAAGGATTCAAGGAAGACATTGAAGGTCTCATGAATCCCAAGAGATGAACATGATCAAAAGAAAAAGGAAATCATGGTTCAAGTAATATTTAAGTTATCTTCATGATTTATTTAATCTTAAACCTTAGGTTACTTTGATCCAAACCAAGAAAAATGAAAATTCAATCACAATATTAGTGGTGTGTTATGAAATGAGGTAAGGGGAGAGTTTTTGAAAATGTGTTATGAAATGAGGTAAGGGAAGACTAATCAACTAGTGGTTACCTCCAATTATCTTGAACTTTTAGATTTTTGAAGGTCTGTCAAAGGTGGTTCAAGCTCTTTTTCTTCTAACTCATGCAACTTCTTTCTTAAACTTCTCTAAAACTTTATCCTAGCTGTGTTTGAGAATTTTGAAGAGATTTAAAAAAATGAGAATCAAGATAAGATTCAAGATTCAAGAAGAAGATTCAAAATCAAGATCCTTTGTAATGGGACATTCATCCCCTATATATAGGCAAATTTTGGGGGTTATTTCAGTAAATTCACAGTAAAAAACCCTAATTCCGAACGTCCTTTTGAAGGTACAAAATGTACTATATTAAAGCAGACTGATAAAAAATGCGGCACTCAGCGAAGATGGAATCGGCACTCGATAAGTACTGCAACGGCACTCACTGATTGCCGTCGCGGCAATCACTGAATGCCGATGCGACACTCAATGAATGCCGCGGACTGCCATCTTTTTATTTTTGCGGTATTTAAAGATATTCGCAGCACTCGGGCAAGGGTCAAACACACAAACATAAGTAGTCATACTGATGAATGCACCTATCCTGTCGTGATGTACGTGCTCATGCAATGACGGCTGCCAACGCAACTTCATGCTCTATAAATGTTGTAATTCGAGATCGTGCTATCCTGATGCATCTAGATGCAATCCATGCCCTATACTACTTAATGCCCATTGTTACTCCAACTTAAAGATGATTTATTATTTAGAATTCAGAGTTTTTTTAACCAACAGGTTGATTCTCTTCAAGATAAGTGGCCGTCTGTGGATACCGGCATTTGGGCCCACTTTTAAAATATTTTTCAATTTCCAATTCAAATACACGAAGAGTCGCCACTTAATTTTTAAAAGGAAAATTAAGAAACCATTTTGAAAGCAAACCGATCTTTTGCAAAACCAAAGATTTAACTGGGTCCGGGGATTATGGAATAAAAGGGGAAGGAGCCCGACGGACTAAAACACCCCCTTTCATCCTATCTCGTGATAGGCCTCTACTCAACTTCCATTTTAATCAAATTATTAATCTAAGCATGCCCTCAACTAATACATATATACATATACATTACACAAGCATGTTGGAAATGGTGTAAAATTGCTAACGACAAAATATCATTCATAAGCCACGTAATTCAAGTAGCAAGCAACATGATATGCAATAGAGAACTAGAAAACATACCCGGGATCCGGCCGCGAATATTAAACGTGCAATGCATACAAGAACAAAATAAATCTAAGAAAAGGTCTCTAACATATATATACACATAAGGCAAAACCTAGGCTAAGGTGTCGCACATGGAGTCGAAAATCAATATAAATCAAAGAATAGAATTAAACTAGAGAAGATTTGAGAAATTATACCTCAAATGCGCTACAAAACAAAGGTTAGTACACATGCCTTAGACAAGATATAATATCAAAAATAATTAATCCTAAGTCATGTTCAATTAGATACAATTTAGACAAGAGATAAGTCCTACTTATGAATATTAACATGTATGAATGAATGCATGAATATGAATAAAAATGAGATATGAATTTATTCACTAATTTGGATCACTTAGCCTCTGGATTTAAGCTAAATTATCATTATTCAAAACATGATTTGGATTCCAAGACATTAGGAGACCATTTGAGTTTAAATAAATAAGATTAGACAAAAAAAACAGGAGCAGTTTTTTATGAATTACAGAGAGCAGACCAGGTTTTCAAAAATAGAAATAAAATACTTCCAACGGTTTGATCTTAATGATTTTTGGATATGTTATGCCTCTGTGAGTCTAGGTTCCAACCCAAAAAGAAAATCAAGGTTTCAACGGTTAGATCTCCGGGAATATGTAAAATACCAGACCTCACTCAGGATTTTGCAACTCTCTGTCCAGAGATCTTGTATGATTTTTTAAAACTAGCAAACAAATCCAAATTGCTTCATTCTTTTTAGGGAACCTTCCTAACACATTAAGGTTCTTATAAACAATTATTAGAGGTCATGAAAACTTGGTTAGAGCTCTGATCTACCAATTTTAAAATCGATTTGCTGTTCTAAAACTGTTCTGAAATTCTGGACAGATTGTGGTTGTCTCACAAAACTCATGATCAAACCATTCTAAGCATAAAATCTTACCAAAACAAAAATTACAGTGGTAAAACAATGTATTATTGACACTTTCCCGTTGGTTTCACTTGATTTCAACGGTTAGATTTCGAACTAAAAATCTTTGATCGAAAACAGTTTGTGAGCCCACTGTTTTCATTTTGCTAGTTCAACTTTGTTGATTGGCCTCAACTATTAGATCATAATGTTGGGCTTAAACCAAATCATTTCTTCTACCATTTAATGGTCATTGAAGACTAAGGACCTCTTTAGACTTATGGACTTTTAATGAAGTATGAAATGGACTTCACAAAATCCCAAACAATGAACTCAAACTTATGGACCAAAACTTGAGTTCAAATCATTACTCGTACCACTTGGTGGTCATTGGAGGCTAAAGACACACATACATGTAAGTTTTAGATGAAGTATGAAGAACTTCTCAAAACCCAAGGGAGAGATTAGTCTAAGCCATAGAGATGGACTTAAACTAAAATATTTCTCCTACCATTTGATGGTCATTGGAGACTAAAAAAAAACAAATCTACTCTAATCTCCATGGAATATAGTATGAATTTCATAAGATTCATAGTAGAGAGATCCTAGTTATGAATTGATACTAGCATCTTACCAACTATGTATAGATTATGACCATGATTCATTTTAATCTCCATATGGATCATAAGATCATAGGAAACTAAAGAATCAAATTCAAAGAGTTTCAATGAGATATGGAAGATCTCATGAACCTTATGAATGAAGTAGAAATAAAGGAAATCAAAGTTTTATTTAGGAACACAAATTCTCCAAAACTAATTTATCTCAAACCCAAGGCATTAATTAAATCCAAATTGATGAGATGTCATGAAACTCAATCACAAGTTCTTGGTGGTGTGTGATGAAATGGGGTAAGAAGAGAGGTTTTGAAAATGTGAAAAGTTCCTAGATCTAAGAACTTGTGATTGAATTGTCCTAATTCTACCAAGGATTAAGAGGTTACCTCTATGACCTCAAAAAATTCTTCAATTTCTTGTGAAGTTCTTCCAAGATCTTCAAATTCTTCTCAAAACTCTTCAAATTCTTCAAGAAATTCTTCTCTTCTTCTCAATTCTCTCTATATGACTCTTGTATCTCTCTCTAAATTCAAGTATATGTGTGTGTATTGATTCAAGTCCAAGTCCCCTCAAAATGAAGATGAAGACCTGTGTATATAGGCCATCATCTCAAGGATAAATGGGTAAATTCGGGTGGAGACCCATGTGCAAAGATTTCTTCTAGAACATGTGAGAAAAGCAGTCTGTTACAGCCAGCGGCACTCGATGGGTGCTGGCGGCATTCACTGAGTGCCGGGCGGCATTCACTGAATGCCGGGCGGCAACCCGTGAGTGCCGGCGCGGCACTCAGTGAGTGCCGCCGGGTTTTCCGGGTGCCGGGGCTAACTGAATTTGCTCATTTTTTAAATTTTCAAAAGGAATATTAATCAAAACCTAATTTTTGTGAATTATCTTTATATATTTATGTATATTTGTGCTAAAATGCACCCATGTGGGTGATATTCACCCATGTGCATGGTATATTCTTCAATATACTATGCTTTTCTTTTATTTCATTTCAAAAGAAAATTCCTCTTTATTTTAAAAATTCTTCTTTTCTCTCTTTTTTTTTTTTATCATTTCTATTTTATACTTCCTTTCAAAAAACCCCTTTTTTATATGTATTTTGAGCAAACTTTCAGACTGATTTTCTCATGGGCCCTTCAATGTTCGGGCTTCTCCCGAATACCCATCCCTTCTCTTTTTATTATTATTTTTTTTTATTATTTTTCAATTTTAACTTGAAGAACATCTTGAAGACTTTGGATTTCTTGGAAAATCTTCGAACGTCACGGTCATCGTCATCATTGGTCTTTGAGAGGTAACCAATCCCTGGATTTGACGTTTGGTCAAAATCGGGGTGTCTACAGTTTACCCCTCTTTGACAGAGTTTGTGAAGCAACGTGTATCACAAATGAATGTCAAAGCCTGTGTGAAAGACAAGCCTTTGACCAAATAGTCGAATCTAGGTAAAAACAAAAAGTGCATTGCAAAATCGGGTGCGCAAAGAGCCAAATGCTGGTCGTGCTCAACGGTGAGCTGCCTATGTATCCCATCGGGAATCAGACCAAGACGTAGTTCGGGCGAGGGATAAAGATACACAAACGCAGGTAGTCATACAGATAAATGCATCCTATCTTATCGTGATGCACATGCTCATGCAATGGCATTCTTTAAGTAAACTTGGCCAAGCAAACGCCAGGTTTTCTCTATGTCATGTCTTTCCTATATGTGACGCACAGTTCGCGGTGCGTAAGCCAAAGAAGATTACCAATTGTTGATTGATGCAAAGATTCGTCACACACGTCGAGGGAACGTATTCCTAATTTTGAAAATCGATGGTTAATGCAAACCTGTTGCGAGAAATGAGAATGTAAATCCGTTACACTCCCAACCAAAGGATCGACGTAAATTTGTTACGAGGATCGAGAGCATAAATCCATTATATTCCCAGAAGGTTAACGCAAATTCGTTGCGAAACCCGAGAATGCAAATCCGTTACACTCCCAAATAAAGGATCAACGTAAATCTGTTACGAGGATCGAGAATATAAATCCGTTATATTCCTAGAACGAGGGTTAATGCAAATCCGTTGTGAGAAATGAGAATGTAAATCCGTTACACTCCCAACCAAAGGATCGACGTAAATTTGTTACGAGGATCGAGAACATAAATCCATTATATTCCCAAAACGAGGGTTAACGCAAATCCGTTGCGAAAACCGAGAATGCAAATCCGTTACACTACCAACCAAAGGATCGACGTAAATCTGTTACGAGGATCGAGAATATAAATCCGTTATATTCCCAGAACGAGGGTTAACGCAAATCTGTTACAAAAACCGAGAATGCAAATCCGTTACACTCCCAACCAAAGGATCGACGTAAATTTGTTACGAGGATCGAGAATATAAATCCGTTATATTCCCAGAACGAGGGTTAACGCAAATCCGTTGCGAAAACCGAGAATGCAAATCCGTTACACTCCCAACCAAAGGATCGACGTAAATCTGTTATGAGGATCGAGAATATAAATCCGTTATATTCCCAGAACGAGGGTTAACGCAAATCCGTTGCGAAAACCGAGAATGCAAATCCGTTACACTCCCAAATAAAGGATCAACGTAAATCTGTTACGAGGATCGAGAATATAACTCCGTTATATTCCCAGAACGAGGGTTAACCATATTCGGGTGGATTTGGAGTCTTTCGGACTCGAGTCAATCGGCTTAGATTCAACCATACTCCCATTTATCCAATTTTCCATAATCAGGAGTCAATTAGACTTCAAAATCAAAATTCAATTTTGGAGAAATCCGGAGTTGGTTAGACTCAACTTATTCTTTTCCCAAAAATCAGGAGTCAATTAGACTTCAATCAAAATTCAATTTCAGAGAAATCCGGAGTTGATTAGCTTATTTTTCGCAAACGGGTGTTCCTGACAAAATTTTCAACAAGCAGGGGCTAAGTCCTATTTTCCAAAGGGCTTAATAACTTATTCTTTAAATCTCGGGGGTCCTTTTAAAACGAGGGAAAATCTTTAAGGACATGGGAGCAAAATTCGGGGGTTCTTTTGTAAATAGTGAAAATTAGGAGTAAAAGGGCCATCTGGCTCACGCGGTGGCACTTGGTGAGAAGAACCGGCACTCACTGAGTGCCGGCCGGCACTCCACCAGATGCAGGACGGCATTCGGCGAGTGCCGGCGCCTTTTCACCGAGTGCCGGCTGGAGCAGCAGTTTGTTTTAAAACTTAGTCTCTTCTTCTCTCCTCTTCATTCTCTCCTCCCTCCTCTCTCGGATTTCCTCTCTACAACTTCATCCTCTCTTGATTCTCTCTTCAAGAACCACTCACAATCAAGGTATGTTAACTCTCTAACCATAAAGATTACATATTTTCTTGATTTTGTGTTTGAAAATCATATTTCTTCATGTTAAGACTTCTCATATGAACATTGACTTCCCCCTTTTTCTTGTTTGTAGATCCTCCAATGGCTAGTGGTTCAGGGTCTTATGGTCCTCCAAAGAAGAAGTACAAACCCAACCCGGTTCACAATTCCTCATTCTTACTTGCCGACCCCGGGGCACATCTATTGGCACAGGCTTTCAATAGATTGGTATACTCTAAACCCCCTTGTATGCTTATGATGAAACAATGCAATGTAATGCTTTGAATGATGTGCTATGAATGATGAGCAATGTATGCATGAATGTCCCCCCTCCGCTTTATGTCAATGCAATGCCATGTAGTGCGTGATAAGTGATGTATGTATGAATGCTCTTGTGGTTCTTGTGCACGTAGATGTATTCAACCTTTCGTGATACCCTTCCCCTTTCAAATTAATTTCCTTGGGTAGAACGTTATGATTGGGGTCCAATGCCTAGTGTTGTGCTTTTGCTTATTGCCTTCGTTTGAGTTTATTAACTTTCCGTGCTTATGAATTCCGATGTTCTATTCATCCAATGCTAATGAGGGGTTACATCAATCCTGTGATGCGCTCGGATGAACTATGCTTTTAATGAACCTGAAAATCTATTGTTGCATGACCCAGAGCTTTACTTTATTTTCGAATCAATGAGTTGCTCAAATCCAAAAGAATTTTTCTTTATTCAAATCAAACGAATTTCTTATTCTTATTCTCAAAATCAAACGAGTCGCTTAGACTCTCAAAAATTTTTTTTATCAAATCAAACGAGTCGCTTAGACTCTCAAGAATTTTTTATTTATCAAATCAAACGAGTCGCTTAGACTCTAAAAAAAAAAAACTTTTTATTTTCTTATTGACGAGTCGCTTAGACTCGGGAGTTATTTATTTCTTATTCAAAAGAATTGAATTGCTTAGATTCCGAGAAAAAATCATTTATTATTCTTTCCTTTCTTATTTTTTATTTTTCATTTTTATTATTTTTTTAGGCTCCAGAATTTGTCCTCAAGGGTCATGGGAGCATGGCTCACGGTCGGAGATGGTACGAGGAACTTTCTGATGAGGTCAGAACTTTGGTCAATAATGCCGGGTTCGGGCTCTTCGCATTGCTTTTAGAGAAGAGTACAAATGACAGGACCCATATCCAGGCCTTAGCGAAGAGATGGTGGAACACAACAAATACCTTCCACATGCCCTTTGGGGAGATGACGATGACCCCTTTGGACTTTGCTATGATCACCGGTGTTCCGTTCGGTGGCCTCACCATTGCTCGCTATAACGATCTTCAGAATCGTCATGAAGAAATTATTGACTTGCTCGGGGCCCATCCAGGAGATTTCGTAGTGCCGGCAAAGTGGTTTTTGGATACTTTCAAGGGTCAGGCCTTTACTGACGATCAGATGGCTAGAGCATTCATTATGTATGTGTTGGGTTGCTCGCTGATGAGCACAAAGGGGGATACGATCCACCTTGGGTACTTGGCTTCCCTCACAAACGTTGACCGCATCTTCCAGTACAACTGGGGGGGGGGGGGCAGGGCTAGCCACTCTCTACAATCACATGAGTGAGGTCTCTAGGGGGAACTCCCCTTCCACCGGCGGGTATTGGAGAGCTTGGGAGGTATAGTTTTTTTTTTTTTTTATATATATATTTTTAGAAAATCTTCCTTTTTATTCATCTCCCGTAGTTTTATTTTGAGAACTGAATTCATTCTTTCCTTTTCCTTTTGTAGATATGGTCTCATGAATACCTCCGCATGAGAGCTCGCCGTACTCGGGACAACGAGGTCGCTATCATGCCCCAGGGCTTAAAATGGAGGAAGGAAGCAACGGGTCGGAAAGTCGGGGCTCATGACTTTATTGGTTACAGGAACATCCTCATCAATCTACGCGAGGTTCACATGGAGTGGAATCTGTGGGCGGCGGCTCTCCCAGAGGCAGGTGAAGCGATTCAAGAGGCAGTGGCCTCCTCTAGATTGAGGATCCTGATGGTGGGCGAAGCGTGCCGAGAGTGGTACCTTGGTGAGAGGGTGACTAGGCAGTCTCTTGCCGCCCCAAACTTTTATGTGCCGATGGCTCCTCCAGCTACTATGAGGAGCACGGAGACTTTGGATCATGACGATCTGGTGGCTGCTCTAGACAGGGAGAACATTGCAACCTTTCTGGACGGCCCAGATGGTTATGCGACCTTTAGACTGAATTCCCTTATGCACAATTTTCCCCTTATGGATGTTGTCCGGGGAATGCACTTTATTCACATATAAACTTATATTTTTGCTTTCTGTTCCTTCATGAAATATGCAACTATTTATGTCAAAACTCTTGTTTGCAGCCTGTTCCTGGGGTTGCTGAACCCCCAGCCCTTCCGCAGTGGAATTGGAGTGTTCCTATAGTCGATATGGGTCAAGAGACTATGTATCAGTTGACCCCTTACACTCAAAATGCTCCAACCATCCCTTTGCAATATGATACAGTCCCCCGGGATTATGCTGAGGAGGGTCTGTCCTATGCACACACCGTCCAGCACTGGGTTCATGGACGTGAATGGAGGGTAATTTCCCCTTTTGTTTGAAACAAATTCCTTATTACCATTTATTTTTCAAAATTCAAAAAGTTCTTTTTTCTTTTGTTTTTTATTTAAAATATTTTCTTATTTCTTTCTTTCTCAGGCTGATGGAGCAAGGGCCAATGCTGACCTTCAGGCCAGGGCTATGGTATCACATTCTTCCTCTTCTTTTCTCTTCTTTTTCTCTCTTTTCTTTATTTCTCATTCCATTTATTCTCACTTACAGGAAGCTGAGATGGCGGCTCTGAGGAGGCAGATCCAGGAGTTCCAACTGAGCCAAGGCGGGGGCTATCAAGGAGGTGCTGGCGGTAGTGGCCAAGGCGGCGGCTATCAAGGAGGTGATGGGGATGGTGGAGAAGGCGGGGATGGTGGTGATGGAGGAGCTGGAGGAAGTCAGACAGCTCCGCAAGCACCCAGAAGGAATCCTCATCGTAGACGAGGATAGCTTATCTCTCTCTCTTTTTATTCTGTTATGTTATGTCCCTGCGAGGACAAAGAATTTCGAACCTTCTTTTTATTGGACTTATTTAGGCAGATTGGTAGTTACTCATGCATGGTGGCCTGTGTGCCCATTTTGAACTTGTTTACATTCATGCTTGATTACTTCCCCGACTTAGTTTTAAAACTTCTATTCCCTTTGCCTGATTTAGAATATGAATGCCTTTCCTGATTTGTCTTGGCTTTATTTGATGAATGGTGCAAACAATAATGCTGGGATGATGATTGGCGACACTTTTTTTTTAAATTCTATGCAGGTTTGGGCTGATTAAGGTTACAAAGTGACCCATGTGCCTTTTAAACCTTTGCCGGTACTCAGTGAGGCTGACCGGCACTCACTGAATGCCGCGCGGCACTCTGTGATTGCCGGCCGGCACTCAGCGGATGCCGCCACTTTACATCGAGTGCCGGTCCGGGCCCTTTTTCTTTATAAACTGCCAATTGCCCATTTTTAGGTTCATTCGAGATTTCTAGAGCCCTTTGCCTTCTTTGTACTCAAACTTTTTCTTCCATATCCTCCACCTTTCTTCATGGCCCCCATTAGTTCTGACATTCTATACCCATGGATGGATTCCCTTTCCGGCATCGACCGACTCAACTTTGAGTCTCACAGACTGACGGATCTTTTTGCATTTCGCCATATGGCTCTAGACGAGGGCTTACTTCGAGCAGCTATCATGTGTTGGGACCTTTCTCTGCACGTCTTTCGGTTTGGTTACGAGGAGGTTTGTCCTCTTTTTGAGGAGTTCAGTGCTATTCTCCACACCGATCCTTATGCCGACTTGATCATTCCCCAGGTTCAGGTGGGATATATCCAGGATTTATCGGTCCTTCTTGGTATTTCCCGGGGTGCTGCCAGCTCCTTTGTTCGGGATCGACACATTGATTTTGACAGCCTTTCTTCCACTTATGCACCTATTGGCGATCCTGACGATGGGAGGTATCAGATCATCAGGCGGAGTGCCCTTTCCTTGGCGATGCTTTCCCACTTCTTGTTTCAGTCTTCCACTGACATCCTGATTCCGGTCGTATGTGGCCTCCGAGAGATGCGGAGTGCCGTTATGCTTGTCCTGGGGGAGACCTTGCTGGGCTTGGATCATGCTCATACCGCGGGATCGATGCTGCTTTCGGGGTCACCTCACGTTTTGCAGATTTGGCTCTTCGAGCGCTTAGGTTTCTTCGCTCACCTTTCCCTCGGGAGACTGCTTTCCTATGATCACATGGGTGTCCGCTACCCTTCCCGTACAGTTACTAGCTGGCTTGCTTGGTTTCGGGGCTTGAGCTACGAGGACATCTGCTGGATATGCCCCCGATGGTCTTATTGCTCTGTCGCGGTACGACTTCCTGGGCGTCCAGGGGTTTGGTTGCCTGGTTTGCGGGTTACCACCTTTTACATCCCCAGCCGGGTAGTTCGCCAGTTCGGCTTGTTCCAGGACGTTCCTGATGCTATTACCGCTGATTTCTCGAGGAGTTCCGCCTTACGTCCTTCTACCGTGAGGATATTCGCTGAGGCTTGGCATGATAGGGTATCGGCTCCCTTTCGGAGGATTCCAGCTTCAGTTGTCCCGACCGTAGAGTATTTGCTTGAGATCTAAACTCTGGTTAGGGAATAGCTTTTAGATAGACAAAACAACAAGATTTTTAAATTTTCGACAAGTTCTGCTTAACTTTTGCTGTGTTTTATTTTCTGTGATGCATTTTCCCTTTTTTTTTTATTTTTTATTTTTTATTTTTTTATTTAAAGCTCTCTTTTTGTATTTCGAAAATGCCCTAATCATGTTGAATCAAAGTTAGCACTTCTTTAATTTCTTTGGGTTATGAACAATTTTCCTCTCAATGTCTCTTTCAGCTTTTTTTTCACTCTTTCATGAGTCTTGCTTAGTTTTAATCCTTCTATATAATGAATTCTTGATTGTTTCCACATGATGCATATCTTGATAGCCAGTATATCTAGAAATGGGTTTAGGTTTTGCCTGGGTTCATCGGTTCTATCAAACGAAGTTTGTCCCTGGTTTCGAGACTTAGATGCGGTTCTTGGGCAAACGCAAGTTTGCCCCTAGTTTGGTGTGGCAAAACTCGGGATATTTTAACTTTGTTTGGGCTTTGTTTGGATCGAGGGCCTTGTGAGCCCGCCTACTTATCCCCGAATGGGTATCAGGTCCGCAGTAGTTCGGCTAAGGCTAGAAAGAACATACTTATTTTTGTTACTTTGTGACCGAACCAAGCAGGTTACCTACGTATCCCCTATCGGGAATCAGGTCAAGCGTAGTTCGTTAACTCTGGAGGTTTTGAAAGACAAGGTTTCAAGCAAAGTATTTTTTGAGGCGATCGAGGTTTATTGGTTGTTTAAACTCAACTCCATCTAGGTCCATGAGATAGGCAGCTCCCCCAGAGAGGAGTGTCTTAATGATATATGGTCCGACCCAGTTGGGTTTAAATTTTCCTCGTGGGTCATAAACGGGCGCTTTAAGTTCCTTGAGGACCAGATCGCCCTCAGCAAGCTTCCTTGGGCGAACCTTTTTGTTGAAAGCACGAGCTATCCTTTTCTGATATCCCCGAGTATAGTTTACGGCAGCCAACCTTTTTTCATCGAATAACATCAATTCCTCATATCTCCCCCGCAACCATTCCAGTTCGGTTACCTCGCATTCTGCCAAAACTCTTAAAGACGGTATTTCGACTTCCACTGGCAAAACAGCCTCCATCCCGTAGACCAATGAGTACGGCGTAGCCCCGGTTGAAGTTCTCACGGAAGTTCGATATCCCCACAAAGCGAAAGGTAGTTTTTCATGCCAATCCCTGTACGTATCCGTCATTTTCCCCAGGATTGCCTTTACATTTTTGTTTGCTGCCTCTACTGCTCCATTTGTTTGTGGTCTGTATGGTGAGGACTGGTGGTGGGTAATCCTATACTTCTCTAGGAGGGGAATAACATCCCCCTGTAAATGACTCCCGTGGTCAGAAATAAACTCATTTGGCACCCCGTATCTGCAGATTATATTCTTCTGGATAAAGTTCACCACATCTCTTGCCTTCAGAGTTGCGTATGATGCCGCTTCTACCCATTTATTGTGTACTGGTGCCCATTTGAAGCTTTCGGAATTACTTCCCCGATGATATCAATACCCCACACAGAGAACGGCCAAGGGGTGGTCATGCTATAGAGCTGGGAAGGTGGGGCATGCATTAAATTTGCATGGACCTGACATTTATGGCATCTCCTAACATATTCACAGCAATCCTTATCTAAAGTCGTCCAATAGTATCCCTGTCGAATTATCTTTTTGGCCAACATGTGTCCGTTCATGTGGGGCCCACAGACTCCTTCATGTACTTCTTCCATCATTGTCCTTGCTTCCCTTCCATATAGACATTCTAAATTATAACCAGTGTAGGACTTCTTCCACAACTTCCCCGCATAGATTACAAATTGAGCTGAAAATCTACGAATTGCTTTCTTATCCTTCTCTGAAGCTCCTCCGGGATATTCTCCTTTCTCAATAAAGTTCCAAACATCTATATACCATGGTATCTCAACCTCTCCTTCTTCTTCAATGGTGGCAATTGTTTTATACGAAGGTCGGGTTCTTTCTTCTATAGACAAAGGAATCATAGAGACTCCCACAGGAATTTGGATCATTGAGGCCAAGGTTGCTAGGGAATCTGCTAATTGGTTCTCCTCACGGGGAAGGTAGTAGAATGAAATTTTTATGAATTGCACCTTCAGGCTCTCTAGGTATTCATGGTAGGGTCTCAATTTCTCATGCTTTTATTCTCCAGTCACCCCTCACTTGTGATATTATCAGATTGGAGTCCCCGAAAACATCAATCCTTTCTACTCTCAAAGCCAAAGTTGCTTCCATCCCAATTATACAGGCTTCATACTCTGCCGTGTTATTAGTCGAATTATACTTGAGCTTAACGGCCAACGGAGTGGGGGCCCCGCCAGGTGATATGAGGATGATCCCTACCCCGTACCCTATTCGATTAGCTGCTCCATCGAAGTACATTTTCCACGGGTTCTCTTTTACTTCCATTACTTCTTCATCTGGAAACTCAAATTCTCCCTTTTCTTCGGATTCTATGGCAAGGTCGGCTAAGTACTCGGCGACGGCTCTCCCCTTGATAGATTTGGAAGTGACGTATCTAATATCAAATTCGGATAGCATCATGGTCCATCGGGATATCCTACTGGTCAGGGCAGGCTTTTCAAAGAGGTATTTGAGTGGGTCCATTCGGGATATCAGGGTGATAGGGAAGGCTAGCATGTAATGTCTAAGGCGACGGGTACACCACACCAAGGCCCAACAAGCTTTCTCCAACGGCGAATAGTTCAACTCATATCCGGTCATTCTCTTACTCAGGTAGTATATGGCTTTTTCCACACGCCCCTCTTCCTCTTCTTGGGCCAGCATGCACCCCATTGAGTTCTCGGTTACGGATAGGTATAGCAATAAAGGTTTCCCAGGCTTAGGAGGTGATAGGACAGGTGGGTTTTGAAGGTAGGTTTTGATTTTTTCAAAGGCTTTTTGGTACTGCTCATCCCATTTGAACTTTTCCCCCTTTCTCAATAATTTGAACAACGGGTCACAGGTCATGGTGAGTTTGGATATGAAGCGGCTGATGAACTGTATTCTTCCTAGGAACCCTCTCAACTCCTTTTCATTCTTTGGTGGTGGCATTTCGGTTATAGCTTGGATTTTGGTGGGGTATACCTCAATTCCTCTCTGGGTGATCAGAAATCCTAGTAGTTTTCCAGTGGTGACCCCAAAGGCGCATTTTTGCGGATTTAGCCTCATTTCGAACTTTCTCAGCCTTTCGAAAAATTTTCTTAACGCCTCCAAATGTCCTCCTCTTTCTTTAGATTTTACTATCATGTCATCCACATACACTTCTATTTCTTTATGAATCATATCATGTAATAACGTAGTGGCAGCTCTTTGGTAAGTCGCACCTGCATTTTTAAGTCCAAATGGCATAACTCTATAACAGTAAGTCCCCCAAGGTGTGATAAAAGTTGTTTTCTCTCTATCCTTTGGTGCCATCAAGATCTGGTTATATCCTGAAAACCCATCCATGAAAGATAGAAGTTCATGCCCTGCGGTATTGTCTACTAATACGTCGATGTGGGGTAAAGGGAAATCATCCTTAGGGCTAGCTTTGTTCAAATCTCGGAAATCCACACAAACCCTAACACGACCATCCTTTTTAGGAACCGGTACAATATTGGCAACCCAATCAGGATACTCGGTGACAATTAAGAATCCAGCCTTTAGTTGCTTTTCAACCTCCTCTTTCACTTTAAGCGCCCATTCAGGCCTCATTCGCCTCAACTTTTGTTTCACGGGTTTTGAATTTGGGAAAAGAGGAATATGGTGTTGGACAATTTCTGGATCAATTCCTGGCATATCATCATAAGACCATGCAAAGACATCTCTGAATTCTTTTAATAGATTGATTAATTCTTCGCTTTCCTCATTATTAAGTGTGGAGCCAATAGAAACATTTTGTGGATTATCTTCATTTCCCAGATTAATGGTTAAAGTGCTTTCCATGATTTTGCATGCAGGTTCATTTTCTTTTTCAATCAATTTTTGTAATTCATGAGGTATTTCATCATATTTATCACATGCATCACAGTTATTATTATGCACAGTCAAGTAAGCAGAATTAGTCACATTCTCATTAACTTTTTTCGGAGCAATTACAACAGACATAGAAATGGAAAGATGCCTCATTTGGGCCAATACAGACTCTGGGTGAGGGGGATACTTATTACTAGACTCAAAGACCCACTCTTTCTTGCTTTCCCCTCCCATATCGCTGATGAAGTGATCTTCCCGTTCCTCTTCTTGAGTGATTTATTCTATTTCCACTTCCTCTGGTTCCCCTTCATATGCTGGCTTCTCTCTTTCTTCATTCCTCTTGCTTTCTTCTTTATCCCGGCTTTTCCCATCTTCATCTTTAATCTCTGCAGAGCTCCCCTTTCTGTTTCCCTCGCACCCTTCTTCTAGCAGGTTCTTCATTGCCGAGCCATCCATAGTACACACCCAGTCCTGAATAATGGCAGATTTCGCAGGCTGTTGAAGATAATGGTTCTCATAATCAGAGAAGTCATGCGCAAAGAAAATCTCGAATCCCGGCTTCATACGCTTTTCTGCTTTATCTAACCATGGCTCTGGAAAATCGTAAAACGGAAAATCCTCCCCTTGCTTGACGAAATACCCATTAAGTGTTTTCAAGTATGGTTCTAGCGGTGCATCAGTTGCTTTCTTTTTCTTCTTCAATTCTTCCTTGGTTGGCGAGTACCCTAGCCCATGGGCGTGGGTTTGTGTAACGATACTCGGGAATTCTGATAATCCTTGGTGTTTCTTACCTAAACCCATCCCTGGGAAGAACCCCATTTTCCTCATGATCCCGGCCACCAACGGACTGGTGTATTGATCAAAATATAGTGGTAAAAACTCCTTCGGCTTTCCTTCTTCTATGACGTTAATGAACTCAAACCCACCCAAACTTGCTTCACCCTCCTGTACCTATACCTCTAAAATTGGAGCACTTGATGAGGCCCCAGATATATTCATCCAGCTATCCCCCAGAATATCGCATACCTTGTTTTTCTAAATATACTTAACTTTCTGATGGATGGTTGATGGAATGGCACTCAAACTATCAAGCCATGGCCTTCCCAGAAGCAGGTTAAATGATGCAGGAATGTCAATGATTTGGAATTCTGTTTCCCTTTCACCGGTCCCAAGCGAGAGATTTAAAAAGATGATCCCCATAACTGCCCGTAGAGTATTATCATAAGCCCTCACTTTTTGTTCTGATGGTACAAATGTGGATTCATCGAGCCCCATCCTTTTAGCTGTTCGAAAAGGGCATACATTTAACGCAGACGCATTGTCAACTAGGCAAGCAGGTAGAGAATTTCCTAGGCACTCCACGGTAACGTGCAACGGCTTATTATAAACAGGTCCCCCAGGAGGTAAGTCAGCTTCGGAGAAAGAAATAGCGAGAGTTGGACTTCTGTTGATCATGCCGACGAGATCTTCCGGGGTAACATCGATGGAGACATCCGATTGATTTAAAGCATCGAGGACTTCTTGCCTATGACGCTTGGAAGCGATTAGAAACCCCCAAATAGTGATATTTGCCTATGTCTTCTTCATCTGTCTTGAAACCCTGTCATCTTCTTCTTCTTCATTCACCTTCCCTTCCCTTTTTCCAGTTCCCTCCCCGGGTGATCCTCTTCTAGTTCGTGCGGCTTGAAGTGTCTACCAGATCGAGTCAGGTGATTGATCTCTTCTCTTGCCCAAACATCGTCGATTTCTGAAATGACCCCTGGACTTTCCTCTGTAATTTTTGCCTCTTCGTCACTCTGATACCACAAATCGTCCTCTACTTGGTTCAGATCCCCAAGTGTACAGATCCCCAGATCTTCTGGTAACTGATAAAACCTTCTCGGTTCCCCGACCTTTGTGATTAGCTTGGACGGATCAAATGTTATTCCTTCCACCCCTAAGAAATAAAGCCCCTGCGGTGGCGGCACAACACGATGGTTTGGCAGAGGATTCTTGGTGACATTGGAAGCTTTGACAGGTGGTTCGGATATCACTTTGTTGTCGATAAGGTCCTGGATTTCATGCCTTAACCTCATACACCGATCCGTCGAGTGGCCCTTCTGTTGGTGATACTTGCAGTAGAGATCCCCTTTGAAATGCGGCGGGAGTGGACTCGGCGGGGGTCGAGGTTCCTACTGACGAAGATGCCCTTTCGCTAACAGTCTGTCTAGGGCGGTTAACAATGATATTCCTAAATTTGAAAACTTCCTCAATGGCTTATCCTCCCCCCCTCTTGGATGGTTCCTGGTGATATCGAATCTTTTCTCCGGCTCGCTAAGCGCATTGACATCGGTGGGGCCAGAGTGACCCCCCGAATGCCCTCTATTTGATCCATAACTGGGCCTCCGATATCGGTTTAGTGGTTCTTCCTTCTTGATTGTTCCTTCTTGAATCGCATCTTCGATCCTCGTCCCCACATCGAATACTTCAGCGAAGGTGTTGATTGACTGAAATCTCATCTTCTCCTGATAAACTGGCTGCAGATTCTTCATCAGCATTCGGATCTGGTCCTTCTCAGACGGCCTTTGTACCATTTTGGCTGCCTTTCCCCTCCATCTGCTTAGGTATTCGGCGAATGATTCTTTGTTCCCTTGCCTAGTCGTCTCCAAATCCCGGACAGTGACATCCAAATCTTGATTGTATTCGTACTGTGCCACAAATGCCTTAATCACTTCTTCCCACACCCTGATTTTGTTTGGTTCGAGAGTAAGATACCAGGATAGAGCGGCTCCAGTCAAAGTTTGTTGGAATAGGACTGCCATCATAGTTGTGCTCAAGCCGCTTGGTTGGAAAGCCCCAATACACATTCTTACGTGGCTATGAGGATTGCCAGTCCCATCAAATTTGTCAAAAACCGGCATCTTGAACCCGACAGGCAGTGTTTCGCGTACCCCGTCATACAACCCTTCCAGTTCCATCAGGTAGGTATCCACTCCTTGAGCCTTGCGCATTACCCTTTCCAACTTTTCTACCTTCTCGGTCAGCAGCTTCTCCTTCTCATCTTTCTCCCTGTCCCTGTTGGCCCTTAGTGCGTTATTCCATTGTGCTTCCTGATCGTCGAACCAATCTCCGTCCCCTCCTCCCAAAGGCGGGTCCATAACAGGCGGATTCATATGTGGTGGTCGGCGATTCAGTTCTTCTATCATTCCCATCATGCGGTTCATGTTCTTGGCCTGTCTTCTCATCTGTTCCGCTTGCTGTTCGACTAGTACCCTCAGCCCAGTCATCTCTTCATTGTTTCTCTCTTCGGTCATGTCAGTACGTCCTCTCCTTACTAGCCTTGCTGTGGGGTCCCTAAACCAGGCTTGACTTGATCCGGATGCTATTTTTGCTCCTACAGCAGATTTTAAATTTTTATTTTAAAAACTTTTATCTTCTTTTATCGCAAAAACCCATTTTATGTATCATGCAGATGCAATGCATGTGTGCGTGTGTGCCTATTCTATATGCCAAAGAAAAGAAAATCCTAATCCTAACACATAAGCACATAAACACATAAGATCCTTACTCATGTCAAGTGCGCCGATTTCTCCTCTCATTGTGATCCTTGCTACCCTTTTGATAGAAAAATTTTTAAAACCCTTTTGGAAAGCAAAATTCTTTGAAAATTTTGGATTTTCCTTTTGAAAAGAAAAAAAAAATATTTCTCAACAAAAGATGGTTGGGTCGAAAATTTTGCTTTGGGAGATTTCTTCTAAAACAATTCCCAAGATTTTTGGATTCTTCCTTCAAGAAGGAGAATGCGAGAGTATACCTCAACAAGGGGTTGACTTGGGATTTTAATTAAAAGGTGAATCCCAAAGATTTAAAAAAAAGAGTAACTAAATACTTTAGAATGACGAAGTCAAAAACCTATCTTCTTTCAAAATTGATTTAAGATTCCTTGAGTAGAAGGATCACATGTTTGGATAATCACCGCACTTTTCATAAATTTGGATGCATACAAAGTCAATGATGCTTAGCTGAACATGATACAAGAGATATAATCTTATAATCAAGATTTGGCTTATTCTTAAATGTCATAGGACATGAAAAGGAATTGCTCAAGAGTGATTAAGAGGTTACACATCTTTTATCAAGAAAGCATCGTCATCATCTCAAGTAATCCCTTTCGGGAATACAAAATCCCTAGCACATAATCCTAATCAAGAATTGAATTCCTAATTTTGAAAGGTTCTATGAAAACTACTATGCAAAGGCCGGGGTTTGGTCAAATAAGGGACCCTTGACACACACCCGATAGGATGCTTCATATACCAAAACATGGTACGAGATCAAGGGTGATCACACGGCCCCATGATGGCTTGACCGACCGGGTTTCCCCGAGCCTCCAAGGTCATAGTTCCGTGCAATCGACTGGCGAGACATGCAAGTGCAATGCAATGGGCACACAAAGATTAATTAATTCAATTAAAAGGATGCTTTCAAGTCTAATCCTCGAGTGAACCCAAAATCAGAAATTCTGGTCTGCGAAACCAGAGATTCTGGGTTCGATCCCCAGCAGAGTCGCCAGATTGTGGATACCGGCATTTGGGCCCACTTTTCAAATGTTTTTCAATTTCCAATTCAAATACACGAAAAGTCGCCACTTAATTTTTAAAAGGAAAATTAAGAAACCATTTTGAAAGCAAATCGATCTTTTACGAAACCAAAGATTTAACTGGGTCCGGGGATTATGGAATAAAAGGGGAAGGAGCCCGACGGACTAAAACATCCCCTTTCATCCTATCTCGCGATAGACCTCTACTCAACATCCTTTTTAATCAAATTATTAATCTAAGCATGCCCTCAACTAATACATATATACATATACATTACACAAGCATGTTGGAAATGGTGTAAAATTGCTAACGACAAAATATCATTCATAAGCCACGTAATTCAAGTAGCAAGCAACATGATATGCAATAGAGAACTAGAAAACATACCCGGGATCCGGCTGCGAATATTAAACGTGCAATGCATACAAGAACAAAATAAATCTAAGAAAAGGTCTCTAACATATATATACACTTAAGGCAAAACCTAGGCTAAGGTGTCGCACATGGAGTCGACAATCAATATAAATCAAAGAATAGAATTAAACTAGAGAAGAGTTGAGAAATTATACCTCAAATGCGCTACAAAACAAAGGTTAGTACACATGCCTTAGACAAGATATAATATCAAAAATAATTAATCCTAAGTCATGTTCAATTAGATACAATTTAGACAAGAGATAAGTCCTACTTATGAATATTAACATGTATGAATGAATGCATGAATATGAATAAGAATGAGATATGAATTTATTCACTAATTTGGATCACTTAGCCTCTGGATTTAAGCTAAATTATCATTATTCAAAACATGATTTGGATTCCAAGACATTAGGAGACCATTTGAGTTTAAATAAATAAGATTAGACAAAAAAAACAGGAGCAGTTTTTTATGAATTACAGAGAGCAGACCAGGTTTTCAAAAATAGAAATAAAATACTTCCAACGGTTTGATCTTAATGATTTTTGGATATGTTATGCCTCTGTGAGTCTAGTTTCCAACCCAAAAAGAAAATCAAGGTTTCAACGGTTAGATCTCCGGGAATATGGAAAATACCAGACCTCACTCAGGATTTTGCAACTCTCTGTCCAGAGATCTTGTATGATTTTTAAAACTAGCAAACAAATCCAAATTGCTTCATTCTTTTTAGGGAACCTTCCTAACACATTAAGGTTCTTATAAACAATTATTAGAGGTCATGAAAACTTGGTTAGAGCTCTGATCTACCAATTTTAAAATCGATTTGCTGTTCTAAAACTGTTCTGAAATTCTGGACAGATTGTGGTTGTCTCACAAAACTCATGATCAAACCATTCTAAGCATAAAATCTTACCAAAACAAAAATTACAGTGGTAAAACAATGTATTATTGACACTTTCCCGTTGGTTTCACTTGATTTCAACGGTTAGATTTCGAACTAAAAATCTTTGATCGAAAACAGTTTGTGAGCCCACTGTTTTCATTTTGCTAGTTCAACTTTGTTGATTGGCCTCAACTATTAGATCATAATGTTGGGCTTAAACCAAATCATTTCTTCTACCATTTAATGGTCATTGAAGACTAAGGACCTCTTTAGACTTATGGACTTTTAATGAAGTATGAAATGGACTTCACAAAATCCCAAACAATGAACTCAAACTTATGGACCAAAACTTGAGTTCAAATCATTACTCGTACCACTTGGTGGTCATTGGAGGCTAAAGACACACATACATGTAAGTTTTAGATGAAGTATGAAGAACTTCTCAAAACCCAAAAAGAGATTAGTCTAAGCCATAGAGATGGACTTAAACTAAAATATTTCTCCTACCATTTGATGGTCATTGGAGACTAAAAAAAAACAAATCTACTCTAATCTCCATGGAATATAGTATGAATTCCATAAGATTCATCGTAGAGAGATCCTAGTCATGAATTGATACTAGCATCTTACCAACTATGTGTAGATTATGACCATGATTCATTTTAATCTCCATATGGATCATAAGATCATAGGAAACTAAGGAATCAAATTCAAAGAGTTTCAATGAGATATGGAAGATCTCATGAACCTTATGAATGAAGTAGAAATAAAGGAAATCAAAGTTTTATTTAGGAACACAAATTCTCCAAAACTAATTTATCTCAAACCCAAGGCATTAATTAAATCCAAATTGATGAGATGTCATGAAACTCAATCACAAGTTCTTGGTGGTGTGTGACGAAATGGGGTAAGAAGAGAGGTTTTGAAAATGTGAAAAGTTCCTAGATCTAAGAACTTGTGATTGAATTGTCCTAATTCTACCAAGGATTAAGAGGTTACCTCTATGACCTCAAAAAATTCTTCAATTTCTTGTGAAGTTCTTCCAAGATCTTCAAATTCTTCTCAAAACTCTTCAAATTCTTCAAGAAATTCTTCTCTTCTGCTCAATTCTCTCTATATGACTCTTGTATCTCTCTCTAAATTCAAGTATATGTGTGTGTATTGATTCAAGTCCAAGTCCCCTCAAAATGAAGATGAAGACCTATTTATATAGGCCATCATCTCAAGGATAAATGGGTAAATTCGGGTGGAGACCCATGTGCAAAGATTTCTTCTAGAACATGTGAGAAAAGCAGTCTGTTACAGCCAGCGGCACTCGATGGGTGCCGGCGGCATTCACTGAGTGCCGGGCGGCATTCACTGAATGCCGGGCGGCAACCCCTGAGTGCCGGCGCTGCACTCAGTGAGTGCCGCCGGGTTTTCCGGGTGCCGGGGCTAACTGAATTTGCTCCTTTTTTAAATTTTCAAAAGGAATATTAATCAAAACCTAATTTTTGTGAATTATCTTTATATATTTATGTATATTTGTGCTAAAATGCACCCATGTGGGTGATATTCACCCATGTGCATGGTATATTCTTCAATATACTATGCTTTTCTTTTATTTCATTTCAAAAGAAAATTCCTCTTTATTTTAAAAATTCTTCTTTTCTCTTTTTTTTTTTTTTTTTTATCATTTCTATTTTATACTTCCTTTCAAAAACCCCTTTTTTATATGTATTTTGAGCAAACTTTCAGACTGATTTTCTCATGGGCCCTTCAATGTTCGGGCTTCTCCCGAATACCCATACCCTTCTCTTTTTATTATTTTTTTTTATTATTTTTCAATTTTAACTTGAAGAACATCTTGAAGACTTTGGATTTCTTGGAAAATCTTCGAACGTCACGGTCATCGTCATCATTGGTCTTTGAGAGGTAACCAATCCCTGGATTTGACGTTTGGTCAAAATTGGGGTGTCTACACCGTCCTGGCCAAAAGAATGAACGCAATTGACTGGACGACACTTCGCAACTTAGGCCCCGGTGTCAATGCAGGTTTGCTCTAAAAATCCGCAGCCCTTCATCCCCATCGGATATGTTTGCTCTAAAAAATTCGCAGCCCTTTCGCCCCGTCGGATATGTTTGCTTTGAAAAATCCCAGCCCTTCGGCCTCGTCGGATATGTTTGCTCTGAAAAATCCACAGCCCTTCGGCCCCGTCGGATATGCTTGCTCTGAAAATCCACAGCCCTTCGACCCTGTCGAATATGTTTGTTGATGAAAATCCACAGTCCTTCGGCCCCGTCAGATATGTATTTCAACATTCAAAATTAGGAGTCGAATCAAACTCAAATTGATTCCAGGAGTTAATTAGTCTCAAATTTCTTTCAAAATTTCATAATCAGTAGTCAATCAGACTCAAATTTATTTCAGGAGTTAATTAGGTTTTCTAATTCCAAATCATGAGTCAACCAGACCCAAAGAATCCAAAATTTCCAAAAATAGGAGTCATTGGACTCAAAATAAATTAAATTTTATAAAATCGGGAGTCAATCAGACTCAAAGAATTTCTTTTTCACAAAATTGGGAGTCAATTGGACTCAAAGAATTCAAAATTTCTAAAAAATAGGAGTCATTGGACTCAAAACAAATTAAATTTTATAAAATCAGGAGCCAATCAGACTCAAAGAATTTCTTTTTCACGAATTTGGGAGTCGATTGGACTCAAAGAATCCAAAATTTCCAAAAAATAAGAGTCATTGGACTAAAACCAAATTAAATTTCATAAAACTGGGAATCAATCAGACTCAAGGAATTTCTATTTCACAAAATAGGGAGTCGATTGGACTCAAAGAATTCAAAATTTCCAAAAATAGGAGTCAATTTGACCCAAAACAATTGAAACTATAAAATTGGGAGTCAGTTGGTCTTGGAAATCACTTTCGGGGACCAAAGCATATAAGGTGGGCAAATTTCGGGGTTCAGATTTCAAATTTCAGGACCCAATTTGAATTTGGGGGGAAACCAAAGGCCTTTTAACCCTCTCATTCGCGGCACATGCTTAAAAATGCGACAATCCGTAACTGCCATGCGGCACTCGCGGAATGCCACTGCGTTACTCAGTGAGTGCAGTACGGTACTCCACCAACTACCATGCATGTTTTTCTAGTACCGCTCTAAGCAGGCAGACTGGTTATATGCCGCATTTTCATTTCATTTCATTTCATTCTCAACTCTCTCCAATCCGAAGCTCTCTGGAGATTTTTCTTCTTTTTCTTGTATTAATCTGTAGGGTCCACAGGTTAGTTCGTCTTGATCAAAATCCTGTTATTCTCTTTATTTTTATTGTTTTCTTGGGTTCTTTTAAAAGAAATGACATTTTGTTCTTTTCTTCTCAACAGGTTGAGTGCCATGGCTAGCAGTTCGGATAGCTCTAGGAAGAGGTCGAGGTACAAAGCCACTCCTCACCCTGATCCCACCTTTTTACTCCAGGATTCGGACAAGCACCTATCCACCAGAGCGTTCTGACGAGAGGTATACACCCCTCTAAATCATTTCTTTCAATTTCTTGCTCAAAATTCTAAGGAACGCAACATATGACATCATGCTTCCCTTTTTGATTTATTCGAATGTACTTTTTGAATGCATGTGCCTTGCATTTTGGGATCCTAAGCGCTTTAAACGTTCATCCACACTTATTCGTTTTTATTCTCCTTTTCATTTTCACTATTATTATTTGTTTTCCTTTGTTCTTTTTCTGTTCTTTTTCTTGAACCCCATGAGTGCGATGTGTGACAAAACTTTACAAGCCCCTTCATGAATATTAATGCCGTGCTTATAGGATCTTTCGAGCATTTCAATCGCTCTCTTTTATTCAATCATGTTTATCTTTGTTTTTATACTTTCCTTTCTTTTTTATTTTATTTCCATTATTTTCTTTCATACCTTTCTCATAAACCTCGTGAAGGCAATTCATGTCAACAAAACTTTATATGTCCTCTTGTGAATGCGAATGTATTGCTTGTGAATTTTTCGAGCGGTGCAATTGCTTTTTTTTACTCATTCATTATTCATTATTATTATTATTATTTACCTTTTTATTCCTATTTTATTCCTTTCTTTTATCCATTCATTGCTGACATTGAACCTTATAACTTTTGTAGCTCTAGCCTGATGTGCTGAAGGGGCATGGCAGCCTAGCCCATGGCTTCGCGTGGTACGAGTTGCTGAATGAGATCGTACAGGGCTTCATCATTGCTATGAGTTTCGGGGACTTCGTCAAGCTCTTGACGAAGAGCTCGAATGACCAGAGACAGATTCATGCTCTTTTGAAGTGATGGTGGGATACCACCAACACATTCTACTACGAGTTTGGGGAGATAACGATGACCCCACTCGACTTCTCTATGATCACTGGGATCCCCTTCAGGAGGAGTGCTTGCAGTACTTGGATATGGTGACAGAGTGGGACCAGGTGCTGCTGCTGCTAGGAGTAGTCCCTGAGGAGCCCTTGGTTATGGCTAAGTGATTTTTTGACACGTTCAGAGGCCAAGAGGGCCTCTCAGATGAGCAGATGGCTCGAGGGTTTATGATGTATATTCTTGGATGCTCCCTGCTGAGTACTAGGGGCGACCGGATCTCTGTGGCATTGGTGGCATCCCTAGAGCACATGGACTGTATTTATCAGTATGATTGGGCTGGTGCAGGATTGGCCATCCTGTACAAACCACATAGGGGATATTTCTCGGGACCAGCCAGCTTCCACGGGTGGCTTCTGGAGGGCGTGGGAGGTATACATCCCTCTTTTATTTTTCATCAATTCAATTGATTTATGAATTATAAACCTTGCACTTCTCTTTTAATTTTCTTATTTACGAATCTTGGATCTCACGTTCTTTTTTCTTTTTCTTTGTTGCAGATTCGGTCCCATGAGTATTTTCATATGATGTTGCCCTCCACATAGCCAGCAGACGCCCTTATAATGCCTCAGGGGCTAAAATGGCAGAAGAAGCGTGTTGGGTGGAAGACTGGGGCCCACAATTTTACAACATTCAAAAATTTCCTGATGAATCTGAGGGAGCCGCACATCCGATGGCAGCCCTGGGTGGATGTGCTTCCTACCGCCTCTCAATGGATACGGAGATCAGGGGGTGACGACCCAATGAGATTGCTGTTGGATGGCCCAGATGCTCGGGAGTGGTACCTAGGAGAGAGGGTGGCTAGGCAGTCGCTGATGGCTCCTAATTACTTCGTGCCACATCCTCCACCCAATTCTATGAGATCTACGGAGACCCTCCGTGGTAGTCCACTTACAACCACCCTGAATGGGTTCTCGATTCAAGAGTTTCTGGAGCCTCCTGATGGGTACGAGGTTTTGCACGCTGCCAAAATAATGAAGAACTTTCCTTTTGATGGAAGTGACTCGGGTGAGTTTCTTTTAATGTTTTATTCTTTCTTTCAGTTCTTTACATTTTATTTTGTTATTGAATTCACCTTTTTCTTTGCAGCCTGTTCATACTGCACCTCAGGCTCCGGTTCTACCACCATGGGATTGGAGCATTTAGACAGTCTCTTACGGCGAGCAGGGCAAGACTATGGTTATCCAATACTACACGGGTGCTCCAACTATCCCACTCCAATACGACCATGTCCAGCGGGACAATGTAGAGGACGGCCTGCTCTATTCCCACAGCGTGAGGGAGTGGGTCCATAGACAAGAGTGGAGGGTAATATTCTAAAACCCGACTTCGATTTTTGCATTCTCATTCTGACTCCCTAATCTTTCTTTTTCTGATTTCCTGATTTATGCCGATAGAGCACGGGTGACTGCTGAGGCTCAGGCGAGAGCCAGGGTAAACTCTTACTGCCCCTTTTTTTATTTATACTTTTTTTTTTTTTCCTTTTTAGCACTTTCATTGCAATTTTCCAATTAAACTCGGTTATTCAATCCCTTTTCTCACTCAGGAGGAAGAGAACATGGCTTTGGTCCTGTGAGTGAGAGAGCTAGAGCTGTAGCAGTAGCTCTAGCAGTTTGGAATGGGTCCTAGTGGAGCTCATAGAGGTGCTGGGCATGGTGGAGGTAGAGACAGAGGCAGAGGTAGAGGTAGTGGCGAAGGCGGTGGGAGTGGTACGCAATCAGAGGAAGAGCCTCTCAGACGCATCACGCGCTAGACTCGAGGTCGAGGCCGCGGTTGACCTACTTTTCTTTTTTGATTTCCTGAGATATACACACACTTGGTTGACTATATATACATATTCATTTTTGATGACGGCACTCGGGTAGCTGGGATAGGATAGGCATCTGCAAACTTTTTGATTATATTTTTATTTCTGCATGCTTTTATTTGTGGATGGGGCCATAGCTTGGCCGTGCTTTTATTGCTTGTGAATGTTACTTTTATTCTTTTTTTCTTTTTTGTGATTGTGAATTTGGCTTGGTCCTTTTTATTTTAATTTTCTGTGACTGGTGAAGGCTTGTAACTATGATCCTGTCTTTATTATTTATTTTTATAAATGAATGAATGCGACCATGGCTTGGTCTGTTGTACGTGATGTGATATGATGCACACGTTTTATTACATATTCAATTTTTTGTTTACAGGTGGGCTGAAGACATTACAAACAGATCCTGGCCAAAAAAAGCTTTGTGCAGCACTTAGTTAGGCTTGCGCGGCACTCAGCGAGTGCTGTGGCGACAGTCCATGACTGCCGTGCAGCAATTGCTGACTGTCGTGCGACATTCTTGTGAGTACCATTTTCGTATCCCGAGTGCCACCCTGTGTTCTGGGCAGATCCACTTCTATTTATATCCTCTTTTCCCAAAACTCCGCAAAACACTCCTCTCCTTCCTTTACTTGTTTCTCAAATGGCCCCTATTAGCTCTCAAATCCTCTTCCCATAGATGGATACTCTCTCTGGCATTGACAGGCTCAACTTCGAGTGTTTTAGATTGAACGACCTCTTTTCTTTTCGGTTGATGTCCTTGAATGAAGGCTTGTTTTGAGCTGTTATTCAGTGTTGGGATCCCTCACTCCATGTCTTCCGCTTTGGTTACCAGGAGATCTGCCCCTTGTTTGAGGAGTTTAGTGCTATTCTCCACACTGATCCTTTTGCGGATCTGACAGTTCCCTCGGTATAGGCCGGGTATGTTCAAGACCTGGCTCTTCTCCTTCATACATCCCGAGATGCGGCTGTCTCTTTTTTTCATGACAGGCAGATTGATTTTGAACGTATTTCTTCTGTTTATGCTCCCATGGGGGACCCCTATAATGGCGAGCATCAGATCATTCGACGTAGTGCATTATCGATTGCTATGCTCTCTTACTTTCTCTTCTAGTCATCTTCTGACATTCTCATACCTATTGCTTGTGGTCTGCAGGAGATGAAGAGCACTGTCATGCTGGTTCTTGGCGAGACTTTAATGGGATTGGACCTTGCCCATGCTGCTGGGGCCATGTTATCTGCGGGATCACTTTTTGTCTTACAGGTTTGGATCATGGAGCATCTAGAACTCTTCATACATTCTTCGCACCTTCATGGGTCACTTCCCTATGATCGTATGGAGATTCACTACTTATTCCATTCTGTCAATGCCTGGCTATTTTGGCTTCAGGGCCTCTCTCCCGATGATATCTGCTGGGTTTGGCCATAGTGAACTTATTGCTCTGTTGCAGTACGACTTCCCAGGCGCCCGGGTATCTGGTTACTTGGCTTGCATGCTACCACTTTTTACATTCGTGGCCGAGTGGTTAGTCAGTATGGACTTCTCCAAGATGTTATCGAGGATATTACTACAGATTTTACGAGGAGCTCGGCCATGCATCCTTCCTCTGTGAAAGCTTTTGCTGAGGCTTGGCATGATAGGGTGGCGACTCCCTTTCGGAGAATTTTGGCTTTAGTCGTGCCTACTATTGAGTACCTTTTGCAGATCCAGACCCTGGCTTTAAGATAGACTCCATAGACATACATAAATGGAAGCAGAGCTTTATTTTACAAAACTTCTGACAAGTCCTGTCTACGTTTCTGTGTTTTTGAATGTGATTTTCTTCTTTTTCTTTCCAAAGAATGTTTTTATGTTTAGAAAATGTTCTATCATGTTTAATCAATGTGTGCACTCTTTCGATCTATCTTTAGGCTATGAAAATTCTCCTTTCAAAGTCTTTTCTTGGCTTTTCATTACTTTGCTTTGATTTTTGCTTAGAGCTTTAATCATTCTATACCATGCATTCTTATTTGTTCCCTTATAGTACTATTTTGATAGCCGGGGGATCCAGAGATGGGTTTAAGGTAAATATCTGGGTTCTTCGGATAGCAAACAAAGTTTTCCCCTGGTTATGGGGCTTTGAAGTGGTTCCGGGCAAATGCAAGTTTGCCCCTTAGTTTAGCACAGGGATTTTCTTTAGGTTTTTCATGGACTAAAGGCTTTTAAAGAGCCTGCCTACTTATCCCTAAGTGGGTATCAGGTTCGCAGTAGTTTGATTTAAGGCTTTGATAGAAGGTGCCACTTGGGCAATTATTAATGACCGAATCGAGCAGGTTGCCTAAGTATCCCTGAGTGGGAATCAGGTTAAGCGTAGTTCATCTATGTAGGAGGTTTTGAAAAAAAGTGGTTTTAAGCAAAATACTTTTTGAGGCGATCGAGGTTAATTGGCTATTTAAATTCAACTCCGTCTAGGTCCATAAGATAGGCAGCCCCTCTAGAAAGGTGAGTCTTAGTGATGTATGGCTCGACGTAGTTGAGTTTGAATTTTCCTCTGGGGTTATAAACAGGCACTTTCAGTTCTTTGAGGACCAAGTCACCCTCAACAAGCTTCCTTGGGCGGACATTTTTGTTGAAAGCACGAGCTACCCTCTTCTGATATCCCCGAGTATGGTTTATTGCAGCCAATCTTTTCTCATCGAGCAACATCAACTCCTCATACCTGCCCCGTGTCCATTCTGATTCGGTTACTTCATACTCTGCTAAAACCCCAAGAGAGGGTATCTCTACCTCAATTGGAAGGACAACCTCCATCCCATAAACCAAAGAATACGATGTAGCTCCCGTGGAGGTTCTTCCAGAGGTCCGGTATCCCCATAGTGCAAATGGCAGTTTCTCGTGCCAATCCTTATACGTGTCTCTCGTTTTTCCTAAGATTGCTTTAACATTCTTATTCGCTGCTTCTACCCCCCCATTCGTTTGTGGTCTATACCGGAAAGACTGATGGCGTGTTATCTAGTATTTCTCTAAGAGTGGGATGACTTCTCCTTGGAAATGACTGCCGTGATACAAAATAAACTCATTTGGGACCCCATATCTACAAATTATGTTCTTCTCTATAAAGCTCATCAAATCTTTAGCCTTCAAAGTTGCGTACGACGCAGCCTCCACCCACTTGGTAAAATAATCAATTGCCATAATTATGTATCAGTGTCCATTAGAGGATTTTGGAACTATTTCGCCTATAATATCAATACCCCATAGGAAAACGGCCAAGGCGTAGTCATGTTATAAAGTTGGGACTGCAGGGTATTCATCAGATTTGCGTGGATCTAACACTTGTGGGATCTTCTGACGTACTCAAAACAATCTCTGTCTAAGGTTGTCCAGTAATACCCTTGTCGAATTATCTTCTTCGCTAACAAGTGCCCGTTCATGTGGGGTCCAAAAACTCCTTCGTGTATTTCCTCCATCATTCTCTTAGCCTCATTTCCATATAAACATTCTAAATTATACCTGGTGTATGACTTTTTCCATAGCTTATTAGCATAGATCACAATTTGAGTAGAGAATCTTTAGATAGCCTTTTTGTCCTTCTCTGAAGCTTCTTCGGGGTACTTTCCTTCTTTAATGAAATTCCAAACATCCTCGTACCAAGGCACTTCTCCTTCATCTTCTAGGGCTGCGTCATTTCAAATGAAGGTTGGTTCCTTACCTCCATGGATAGTGGAATCATGGTGATTCCTGAGGGGATACGTATCATGGAGGCTAAGGTCTCTAGGGAATCGGTCAACTGGTTCTTTTCACGGGGAAAGTAATAGAATGATATCTTCTAGAACTGTACTTTCAAGCTCTCCAGATAGTCGTGGTAAGGTCTCAACTTGTCATGTTTTACCCTCCAATCACCCAGTACTTGGGATATGATCAAGTTAGAATCCCCGAAAATGTCAATCCTCTCAACTTTTAAGGCCAATTTTGCTTCCATCCCAACTGTACATGCTTCATACTCTGCTATGTTATTGGTTGAGTTGTACATAAGCTTGACGACTATTGGGGTGGGAGTCCCATAAGGTGCTACAATGATGATTCCAACCCCATATCCCAGTTGGTTAGCCACTCCATCGAAATACATTTTCCATAAAGTTTCCTCTATCCCCATCACTCCTTCATTCGGGAACCGGAACTCACCTTCTTGGATTCTATCGCAAGATCGGCCAGGTATTCGACGACAGCTTTCCCTTTCATGGATTTGGCAGTGACATACTTGATATCGAATTCAGCCAGCATCACGGTCCATCAGGAAATCTTACTGGTTAGAACATGTTTTTCATCCAGGTATTTGAGTGGGTCCATTTAGGATATTAGGGTTATGGGAAAGGCTAACATGTAGTGCCGAAGGTGGCGGGTACACCGGACTAAAGGCCCAACAAGCTTTCTCTAAAGGTGAATATTTTAGCTCATATCCGGTCATCCTTTGCTTAGGTAATAAATGGCCTTTTCCACATGCCACTCTTCTCCCTTTCTGGGCGAGGGTGGTGATAAGACAGGTGGGTTTTGGAGATAGATTTTGATTTTATTGAAGGCTTGTTGGCATAAGGTATCCCACTCGAACTTCTCTCCTTTTCTAAGCAACCTAAATAGCGGATCACATGTCAAGGTAAGCTTTGAGATGAAGTGGCTAATGAACTATATTCTACCTAGGAATCCCCTTAACTCTTTCTCATTCTTCGGTAGCTGCATTTCAACTATGGCTTTTATTTTGGTTAGGTCCACTTCTATTCCCCTTTGGGTGATAAGGAATCCTAACAACTTTCCGATAGTGACTCTGAAGGTGCACTTCTGAGGTTTAACCTCATTCTAAACTATCTCAACCTCTCAAAGAACTTTCTTAATACCTCTAAGTGTCCTCTCCTCTCCTTAGATTTCACAATCATGTCATCCACATACACCTCTACCTCTTTATGGATCATGTTGTGCAGTAATGCATTAGCGGCCGATTGATACATTAACCCTGCATTCTTGAGCCCAAACGGCATTACCCTATAGCAATATGTTCCCCAAGGTGTGATGAAAGTGGTTTTCTCTCTATCCTCGGGTGCCATAAGAATCTGGTTATAAACTGAGAATCCATCCATAAAAGATAGGAGTTCAGGCCCTACAGTGTTATCGACTAGTACATCGATATGAGGTAGATGGAAGTCATCTTTAGGGCTTGCTTTGTTCAAATCTCCGAAGTCAACGCACACCCTAACATGACCATCCTTTTTCGGAACCGACACAATGTTGACAATCCATTCTGGGTATTCGGTGACCATCAAGAATCTAGCTTTCAATTGCTTTTCAACTTTCTCTTTCACTTTAAGTGCCCATTCAGGCCTCATTCACCTCAAGTTTTGTTTTATTGGTTTTAAGTTAGGAAAGAGGGGGATATGATGTTGGATTATCTCTGGATTGATACTTGGCATGTCACTTTAAGACCATGCAAAAACATCTTTGAATTCATTTAATAGATTGATAAATTTTTTGCTTTCTTCATTGCTAAGCGTAGAGCCAATAAAAATATTTTGGGGATTATCTTCATTTCCTAGATTAATTGTTAGAGTGTCCTCAATGATTTTGCATGTAGATTCTTTTTCTTTTTCAATAAATTTTTGCAATTCAATTGGTATTTCATGATCATCACATTCATCACATTCATTATATTCATTAAGCGCATTCGAGTAGGCAGAATTAGTCATACTTTCATTAACTTTGTTCGGGGTAATTACAACAGACATAGCAATAGTAAGACGCCTCATTTGGTCCATTACAGACTCCGAGGGAGGGGGGATACTTATCACTAGACTCGAAAATCGACTCTTTGTTAACCCCTTTCTCGAGTTACACGGTGTGGCAGCCTGGTAGATTCTTTATTCCCATCTTGATTTTTCCCTCTGTCACTAGGGATGGCAATGGGTCAGAGTTGGTATGGAGTCACCCTATACCAACTCCTACTCCATTTAATTTCTCCGACTCTGACTCCACCTCGCCCTGCCTAGGGAGAAATACCAACTCCTACTCCTACTCTGACTCCGTTAACCGTCGGTATTCTGAATCTACCCCGCTAAACCAAGCCATTAAAAAAAAATAGAAAGAAAGAAAATAAGCAAGCAAAATTGAATCTCAAACTGTTATAACAATAGTGGGAATCCATATCCAAATACAGTACATAACAATCATGCATAACGAAAATAGAGCAAACCATATCACAAATCCAAATACAAGTCTCTACAAAAAAAAGAAGAAGACAAGTCTAAAAGGCAAAAGCACCAAATATAAATACACAATATAATAAAAATCTCCAAATAAATGGCAACATCGTAACATAAAAAAACAACAAATTTTCATATCACAACTTAAGAAAACCAACGCAACATTAGTCTTCCAATCCCAAGTATTGATCCACCCAAGTCCATGCTTGAACCTACTACCTACAACAATTTGGAAAACAAAAAAAAATGAATATTAGAATAAACAATATGAATGTTAGAAAGGAATACAAAAGAATGCAATCTAAAACAAAAATAATAGTAGTCGAATAGATGTAGAAACCATGAAATAAATACAATCACCTTGAATAGAATATGTTACTCAAATCGACTCATCACCATTGTCATCGTCATCATCACAAACAGTTGCATTTGCACAAGAAACTAGGAACAACATAGCAACAATTAAATAAAATGAGTTAGTTAAAAAATTGGTGATTAAAGAATAGTCCAAATTTGCGTACCATTCACTTGACTCGACAACCAACTTTGTGAACACATCAACGCTTCCAATATTTTTGCATGAAGTCTATTATGACTTGGACCAACAAATCTGGCACTAGTACTAAAAGCAGATTCTAATGCAACAGTTGATATAGGAATTGCTAAAATGTCACGAGCAATCCTTTGCAAAGTAGGAAACTTGACTCCATTTGTCTTCCACCAACTCAGAACATCAAAGTCTTGAGTTCTTGGAAGCACATTTTCTTCTAAATAAAATTCTAACTCTGACTTGATATGCACATTACTAATAGTACTAGAGACAAATATGTCATAATTAAGAAGAGGATCTTGGTCATCAATATCTATCGGTGTCGAATTAGAAGGATCAAAAGATGTGCTACCCGAATTACCTTCACCCGACCTCATATTTAATTGATACTCATGAAGCAATTCATAACAATCTTCAAGAATTCTATCAAATTCAACACGATAATCATTTCTGTAGATAGCTTTGTAATAATATTCAATTAACTGCATTTTGTATCTAGGATCCAAGACACACGCTATTCCTATAATCACATGACACGCACTCCAATACTTTTCATACTTTTCCAACATCTTTGTAGCCATTTGCATGATGGTTTCATTTGGACTTTCAATCCATTGACGCAATGCAACTTTGATTTCACAAATTTTTGGGAAATACAAATTTGAAGTGGGATAGTTGGTTCCAAAAATAAAAAAACTCCGTCACGTTATAAAAAAATTTCAACTTTCCACAAATTTTTCTTGTTAAAGTCCAATCTTCTTCCGTTGGTAAACTATTGTAATGTCTCTCCCATTGCTTCACTCATGGGAACACATCTTTATATGCCAATGCATTTTGAAGCATTAAATATGTTGAGTTCCAATGTTATGGTCAAGAGACATCTTCTTAGTACATGGAATGCGCAATTGACGTGCTGCTTCTTCAAAATTTTCAATTCTTCCTTGTGTTGCTGTCCAATACAAAACGCTATCATGAATTCTCTCAATTTGGCACCCTATTACTTCTAAGCCATCTTTCACAATAAGATTTAAAATAAATGCACAACAACGCATATGAAGCACCTTTCCACCCAACAAAAGAGTATCCAACAGAAGCTTTTCTAGCATAATATCAATGATAGCATCATTTGTGGTACAATTATCCACTGTGATTTTGGATATTTTTCAATCAATGTTCAATTCCAAAAATGAGTCAATTAGAACTTTAGAAAGCATTTCCTTATTGTGTGGAACAGGGACATAAACAAACTTTAGAATTCTACTGTCTAAGCACTATGTATCAGTAATGTAATGTGCAGTAATAGCCATGAAACCTTTTTTCGTATGATTACAAGTCCACATATCCATAGTAATCGCAACTCTACTATCAAGCTTCTCTAAAAATTTATATGTCTTCTCCTTCTCAGTTTTATAAATTTTCAAGATGTCACTCTTGATTGTATTTCTACTAACCATCTTGAAGCACGACTGGCGATTACTAACAAACTTTTGAAAGCTAAAGTGATTAACCATCGAAAGTGGATATTCATGAATTATGATCATATTAGCCATATAATTTCGGGAGACATTTTGATCGAAGAAAAAATGACGATATTCCACATTTCCGTCATTCTTCTTATGTTGGGCTTGTAATAATTGTTGCCTAATATCCTTACTTTGATCCTTTCTACACCTTTTTAAATGTTCATGTAAGTGTGTAGTCCCATTTTTACTATTGGCTTTTAGTTTAGTTTTACACAAATTGCAAGCAGCGTAGTCTATACCATCAATTTTTACCTTCTTGAAGTCATTCCAAACAACCAAAGTCAGCTTTCTCTTCTTCGGAGGAACATGAGTTGAAGTAGGTGTTGAAGTTGAAGTTGAAGTTGGAGTTGGAGTTGAAGTAGGTGTTGGAGTTGAATCAACTGGTGTTGAAGGATGGCTGGATTTAGTTTGAATATCCATTTGTTCCGATATGCTTTAACCTTTGGTTGAATCTGTAAAATAGAAAATGTCAAAAAAATTAGAATAAAGATATGCATATGATACATTTATACACACATTTAATATAGATGTGCACAAAATAGAATATGTCAAAAAAATTAGAATAAAGATATACACATGATACATTTATGCACACATTTAATATGAATAACCACTAACGAGTAAAATTATTGTACATTTTACTTTAATGAAGGCAACTAGGTTGAATATAGGCAAGCAACATAGCATATGTACATTATTAATTAATGAAATTTCATGTGTATACATATGATGAAAGCAGCCACAGGCTTTGTCTCCTATTTGCCTCCATGCATGACTTATTAACCTTTTCTATATTGCTGGTGAATGCAATTTGTTAACATGCACATTTATTATTATTATTTTAAAGTTTCAGGAATTAAATAATAGAATGATGAAGGTGTGGGAATCAAATTATAATTAAAAAAAGAACCCTATTCTAGTGGATAAATCTAATCCACTGGCCTCGTGAATGACCAATTGGTCTTTTTTGTGAAGCAGCCTCGTACCATTCACTGATTTAAGATTCTTGTGGCATTTGATGCAAAAAAAAAAAAAGAATAAATTTGCCTTACTATAGATTATAAATTTGAACTGTAAAAAAAATTATAATAAAGAGAAGTGGAGAAAAGAACCTTCAGTTGAAAGAGATTCGAATTTCAAAGCTGTATTGAAGACCCCAAACCACAATCAAGCCAAAGAGTCAGAGATTTGAAGCTTGATCGGAGATTTGATGAGTAATGATGCCTCAGTTCCACGAAGACCCAAGATCGGTGATGCGACGAAGCCTCACGGCCCTCACGTCGACAGGAGAGAAGATAGGGAAAGATGAGAGAGAAGAGAGGGAAAGACTACTAGACGAGACAGTGAAGAGTGAAAGAGAAGATAGGGAAATACGAGAGAAAAGAGAAGGGAAGACAAGATAGTGAAGAGAGAAGACGAGAGGGGAAGATGAGATCGAGAGATTTAGAGAATCGTTGGAGACTCAAGAGAGGGGAAGAGGGAGGCACTGCTATTCTTTGGGAGTAAATTCCAAACCCTAGTATGCTATAAATTGGCTTAGATATTAACTGGTAAATCTATAGTAAGGCAAACATATAAGGGTATATGTGTAAATTGTTAGTATAATCGGGGCGGGGCGGGTTTTAAATGGTAGTTTTTAGCGGTTACCAAACCCGCCCCGACTTCTATAGGGTTTTCATTTTTCCATACCAAACCCGCCCCTACTCTTATTACAGCTCCTCCAAACCCGTTCCATTAGGGACGGGGCAGGCTGGGGAAAATTGCCATCCCTATCTATCACTGCTTCCTCTGGATCTTCCACGTCATTCCCCTTGTCTTCCTCCTGTACCTCTTCCACCATATCCTCAACACATCCTTCCTCAACCTTAGCTTTCATAACCTCTTCTTGGCCCGTTCCTTCAGTTTTCATGCTCTCTTCGCCCAACAGGTTTTGCATAGCTGGTCCCTTTAGCACACCGATCCAATCTTTGACAGTGGCAGACTTCACGGGTAATTGCAGATACATGTCTTCATATTCGAAGAATTCATGAGGGAAGAAAATCTCAAACCCTGGCTTTAAGCAATTGTCTTTTTGATCCACCTATGGCTCTGGGAAGCCACAAAAGGGGAAATATTCTTCCTCATTTACAAAGTACCCGTTGAGCATTTTTTGGTAGGGGACCATCGGTACATCAGCTGCTTTCTTCTTTTCTCTCAGTTCCTTCTTTGACGGTTGATAACCTAGACCATGAGTGCAAGTCTAGGTGGGAATTCTTGGAAACTCCGGTAGACCTTGATGATTCTTTCCTAGTCCCATGCCCGAGAAGAAACCCATCTTCTTCATAATCCCGACGACTAACGGACTCACATACTGATTGAAATAGAGCGGTAGGAACTCCCTTGGCTTGGCTTCTTCCAATATGTTGATGAATTAAAACCCTCCCAGACCTGTTTCCTCTTTCTGCAATTGTACTTCCAGAACTGGTGCACTCGATGAAGTTTTAGATAGGCAAACCCAACTATCCCTGAGAATATCGCAGACCTTGTTTTCCCAAACACACTTGACCTTCTGATAAATTGTCGATGGTATGGCACCTAGACTATCCAACCACGGCCTTCCCACCCGCAGGTTGAAAGAGGCAGGTATGTTAATGATCTGGAACTCGGCTTCTTTTTCTACAGGCCCGACGGTGAGATTAAGGAAGATTATACCCATGACTATCCTTTGGGTGTTGTCGTACACTCTTACCTTCTGTCAAATGGTATAAAAGTTTGACTTGTCCAGACCCATTCGCTTAGCTGTTCGAAATGGGCATACATTTAGAGCAGATCCATTGTCAACAAAACAAGTAGGTACGATATTCTCCAAGCATTTAATAGTGACATGCAGTGGTTTATTGTCAAGGCCCTCCAGATCTGAGGTGAAAGTAATAGCCAGAGTCAAAATTTTACCAATTATTCCCATGAGATCTTCCAGTGCTGTGTCGATAGAAACATCGGACTGGTTCAAAGCATCCAAGACTGCCTGCCTATGTTGTTTAGAAGCGATCAACAAACCCCATATGGTGATATTGGCCTGGGTTTTCATAATTTGCTTCAGAACCCTATCCTCTTCTTCTTCTTCATTCATCTTCCCCTTTCCTTTGTCTTACTCCTTCCCCAGGTGATCTTCCTCTAACATGTGCTATTTAAAATGTCTCCCTGATCGGGTTAAATGACTGACTTCTTCTTTTGCCCACAAATTGTTGACCTTTAAAACAAATTTCAAACTCTCTTTTTCTACTTTTATCTCTTCGTCGCTTTCGTACCATAGTTCATCTTCTACCTGATCCACATTTTTGAGTATCGGTGTAGTTAGTTCTTCCAGCCCATTTGCTTTGTCATTCCCTCTTTACATCTTCCTGATTGATTCTCCAGAGTACAGGTTATCAAATCCTTCGGCAGCTAGTATGGCTTTCTTGGTTTCCCAGCTTCAGTGATCAGCCTAGGCGTATCAAAAGTTGTCTCCTCCATCCCCAAGAAATAAAGTCCTTGTGGCAGTGGTATAGCGTGATGATTTAGCAGTGGGTTTCTAGTAATGTTCAGAGCTTTGACAGGCGACTCTGATATCACTTTGTTATTAATGAGATCTTGGATTTCATGCCTCAACCTTGTGCACTGATCCGTAGCAAGACCCTTTTGTTGGTGAAATTTGCAATAAAGATCTTCTCAAAAGCTTGGCAGAAGTGGATTCGGTAAAGATCGAGATTCCAACGGGCGAAGATGCCCTTTTGCCATTAGCCTATCAAGGGCGGTTGATAGCGACACCCCCAAATCTGAGAACTTCCTTGGTAGCTTATCTGCTCCTCTCCTTGTTATATCAAATTTTTTTTTTCTGGCTCACTTAGTGCATTGACGTCGATAGGGCCAGAGTGACCCCCCCAATGTCCCCCATTTGACCCATAGCTTGGCCTCCTATACTTGTTCGGTTGTTCCTCTTTTTTGATCACTCCTTCTTGGATCGCGTATTCTATTCTTGTCCCCCATTTAATGACTTCAGCGAAAGTGTTAATCAACTGAAACCTTATCATTTCCTTGTACACCGGTTGGAGATTCTTCATTATCATTCGGATCTACTCTTTTTTAGATGACCGTTGCACCATCTTGGCTACCTTTTGCCTCCATCGACTTAAGTATTTGGTGAATGATTCCTTGCTCCCTTGTCTGGTGGTTTCCAAATCCCGGACCGTGGCATCCTAGTATTGGTTGTACTCATACTGTGCTACGAATACTTTAACCACTTCTTCCCAGAGCCTAGTCTTGCTTAGTTCGAGCGTGAGATACCAGGCCAAGGCGGCCCTCGTAAAGGTTTGCTAAAATAAGATGATCATCATAGAAGTGCTCAATCCACTAGGTTGGAAAGCACTAATACACATCCTCACATGGCTATGAGGATTCCCTGTCCCATCGAACTTGTCAAAAATTGGCATTTTAAACCCGACAGGCAGCGTCTTGCGGACCCCATCGTACAATCCTTTTAATTCCAGCAGATAAGTATCAACCCCTGAGGTTTGCGCAATACCCTCTCAAGCTTCTCAACTTTCTCGGCCATTACCCTTTCTTTCTCATTTTCTCCCCCTCTCTGTCAACCTGCATTATATTAACCCTTTGCGCTTCCTGATCATCAAACCAGTCTTCTTCCCTTGCTGGAGGGAGTGGGTCTACAACTTGTGGATTTGCAAGTGGCAGCTGATGGGTCATTGCTTCTATCATGTTCATCATGCGGTTCATGTTCTCAGCCTGTCGCCTCATGTGTTCTTCTTGCCTTTCCACTATTGCCCTTAACTCTGCTACTTCCCCGGTGTTTCCTTTGTATTCCATTTTAGTTTAACTTTCTCTTCTCACTAACCTCGCTTTAGGACCCCTAAACCAGACTGTGCCTGAACCAGATGCTATGTTTTCTCTACAAAAGAATTTTCATTTTGTTATTTTTTCAATTTTCTTTTTCTTTTATCCTTTTGTTCTTATTTGATTGTATTGATTGCAAACATTTTATGAATGGTTCATATGTTACACGGATGCAATGCATGTGTGCGTGTGTGCCTACTCTATATGCAAAAGAAAGGAAAATTCTAGTCCTAACGAATAGACACATAGGCATATAAGATCCTCACTCATGTTAAATGTGCCAATTTCTCCTCTCATTGTGATCCTCATTACCCTTTCGAAGGTTGGTCATTAAAAAGTTTTGAAATTCATTTGATAAGTTTTCCTTAGATGATAAAATTTTTTGAAAACAACTCTAATTGAGAATGCTTTTGAGAATGAAATCATTTCCCGCAGACATGATCAGGTTGAATTCTTGCTTTGAAAAGTAATGCTTTAAAAAAATGATTTCCAAGGATGTGAAAACATGTATCCCGACACTAATTGGTTTGGAATTTCAAAGTTTTTTTTTGAAAGTATAACTTTTCAAGATAACCTTGGGGTAAAGATGATAAAAAATCTTATTTGCTTACAAAGATGGATTTAAAATTCATTAGGTTGAAGGATCACATGATTGTATTATCACCGTACTTTTCATGAATTCAGATGCATACAAGGTCAATGATTCTTAGCTAACAAGACATAAGAGATGTAATCTTACAATCAAGCTTCAGCATGTTCCCAAATGTCACGGGACATGAAGAGGAATTGCTCAAAAGTGATTAAGAGTTTACATGTCTCGTATTAAGTGAGCATCATCATCATCTCAAGTTATCCCTTCTGGGCATACAAGACTCCTTAGAACATAAATCCTAATCAAGAATTAATTTCTTAAGATTGAGAGGTTCTAATAGAAGCTATCATGCAAAGACTGGGTTTTGGTCAAATAAGGGACCCTTGACACACATTCAATAGGATGCTTCATATACCAAATCATGGTACGAGATCAAGGGTGATCACACAGTCCCATGATAACTTGACCGACCGGGTTGCCCCGAGCCTCCAAGGTCATAGTTCCGTGCAATCGACTGGCTGGACATTCAAGTGGAATGCAACAGGCACACAAGGATTAATTAATTTGATTAAAATGATGTTTCAAGTTTAATCCTCGAGTGAACCCAAAATAAAAAATTCTTGTCTGCAAAACCAGAGATTCTAGGGTCGATCCCCAACAGAGTCACCAGATTGTGGATATCGTATTTTTCTCACCTACTGCTTTTTTATTTTTTATTTTTAACTTCTTTTCAAATTTAAAATACAGATATAAGTTGCCACTTAATTTTTAAAAGGAAAAATTAAGAAACCATTTTAAAAGCAAACTGGTCTTTTTGGAAACCAGAGATTTCTAGGTCCGGAGATTATGGAATGAGAGGGGAAGGAACCCGACAGACTAAAATACCCCCTCTCATCCTATCTCGCAATAGGCCACTACTGAACATCCTTTTAATCGAATTATTAATTTAAATGTGCCCTCAACTAATACATAGTTATAGATATACATTTCAAAAGCATATCTAAAGGGTGTAAGATTGCTAATGGAAGTAATAACATTCAAAACCACATAATTCAATTAGTAGGCAATATGATATGCAATAGGGAACAAAAGAACTTACTTGGGATCCAGTTGTGATTATGGAAACGTGTAATGCACGCAAGTAAATAAAAAAACCTAAAGGAGTCTCTAATCCATATATACACATATGGCAAAACCTAATTCTAAGGTGTCGCACATGAAGTCTAAAAGATCAATAAAATCAAGAAATTAAATAAACTAAAGAGTGGTTTAAGAAATCATACCTTAATAGCGCTACAAAATAAAGGGTTAGTCCACATGCTTCAGATAAGATATAACATGAAATTCTAAATATCATCCTTAAGCTTCTAACTTAAATCTATTAGGTATGAAAGAATTGACATAACTATGAATTCCTTCTAATTAGTTGGAAATACATCACTTCTATAGATATACAAGTCTCAACTAGGAGCCAATGTAATGTCCATATAGAGATGGTGTAATCCCAATGTGGTCATAAGGAGCTCACAATTAGGTTCAATTAAGTGCAATTTAATCCCGATGCAAAGCAAGTCCTAATTACAAATATTAGCCAATGTGAATGAATGCATATGAATAGATGAACAAGAGTAGGTTATGCGATATTCATCGGTTTGGATCATTTAGCCTCTAGATTTAAGTTAGACTAATCATTATCAAAACATGTCTTAAGCCCTACGTCATAGAAAAGCCATTTGAACCATTATTTACAAAGTTTGTCAAATCTGTCACAAAATTCTAAAAATTACAGAGATCAAACCAGAACTTCAAAAATAGAAAAAGCCTGCTTCCCATGGTTTGATGTCAACGAATTTTGGACGCAAGATGCCTCTGTGAGTCTAGTTTCCAACCCAAAAAGAAAAAATCAAAGATCTCAACGGCTCAATCTCTGGGAATTGGACGAACTCTAGACATCACTCAGAAATTTACAACTCTCTCTATATAGTTTTTATATGATTTTTTAAAAATAGTAAATTAATCCAAAAGTCTCTAATCATTTTAGGAGTTAACACATTAAGCTTCATAGGAAAAAATATTTTAGGTCAAGAATGCTTGATTAAGGCTCTAATTTACTTATTTCAAAAGGTGTTACTATTCTAAAATTCTGGATAGATTATGGTGGCTTCACAAAACTCATGACCAAGCAATTTTAAACATGAAATATCATTAAAACAAAAAATCACAGTGGTAAAACTTTGTGTTATTGATACTTTCCAATTGATTTTATTCAATTCCAACGGTCCGCTATTTAACTAAAAATCCTTGATCAAAGGTGGTTTTTGAATTCACTGCACCATTGTCAAGTTTCATTTGTGTTAAATCTACCTATGAATCCATGGGGATTGGCTTAACCCAAATTACTTCTCCTCCCATTTGATGGTCATTGGAGACTTAGGACACTCATACTTATAGATTTCAATGGAGTATAAAGGAATTTCGTAAAATCTCAAAAGAATGAACTTAAATCATGGAGATAGGTTTAGAATCATTAGCCAAACATACTAATATCAACCTTAATCCCCTTGTAAATCATGAACTTACAAGGAAACTAAAGGATTCCAAGTCAAAGGATTCAAGTAAGACATTTAAGGTCTCATGAATCCCAAGAGATGAACATGATCAAAAAGAAAAAAGGAAATCAAGGTTCAAGTAATATTTAAGTTATCTTCATAATTTATTTAATCTTAAACCTTAGGTTACTTTGATCCAAACCAAGAAAAATGAAAGTTCAATCACAATATTAGTGGTGTGTCATAAAATGAGGTGAGGGGAGAGTTTTGAAAATGTGTAAAAGGTCCTAAAGAACTCTATATATTGTGATTGAACTTGGATTAGAGAGTAATCAACTAGAGGTTACCTCCAATTATCCTCAACTTTTAGATTTTTTAAGGTCTCTCAAAGGTGGTTCAAGCTCTTTTTCTTCTAACTCATGCAACTTCTTTCTTAAACTCCTCTAAAACTTTCTCCTAACTCTGTTTGAAAATTTTGAAGACATTTAAAACAATGAGAATCAAGATAAGATTCAAGAAGAAGATTCAAAACCAAGATCCTTTGTAATGGGATATTCATCCCCTATATATAGCCAAATTTTGGAGGGTTATTTCAGTAAATTTACAGTAAAAAAGCCCTAATTTCAGACGTCCTTTGAAGGTACAAAACATGCTATGTTAAAAGCAGATTGTTGAAAAATGCGACACTCAGCGGAGATGGAGGCGACACTCGACAAGTGCCGCAACAACATTCACTGAATGCTGACGCGACACTCAATGAATGCCGCGGACAACTCCGCGGACTACCATCTTTTTATTTTTGTGGTATTTAAAGATATTCGCGGCACTCGGGGAATGTCGTAGCGGTTCTCACTGACTGCTAGTGCGACAGTTGGTGAGTGCCACAGTGGCATTGCGTGGTTGCCGCTGAACCCCTCATGTGCCGTTTTCTACTATTCTCCCCTTTTCCTCTCTTTTTCTTCCTTCTTTCTTTTGTTTGGATTGAAGAGCCTCTTGAAGAGATTGAATCACCTTGGAAGTCCTAGATTAGTTGGACATTATCATCATCGAATCTAGAGGCAACACTCCCCTTAATTCGATGTTTGGTCAAAATCGGGGTGTCTACAAGTGTGCATGCTGGTACAGAAGACGGTTATTGGTAAATGATTGCAAAGTGGTCGACTTTGTGGGTGCTAACTATGTGTGATAGATTGATTGGGAAATTTTCCAAAAAATGATAGAGGGGGTGGTTGTTGGAATTATATCACATGTGAGACATTCCCATGGATTTATAGATTGTTGATTTGACTAGATCCCTATTGTAATAAGTTTCCTTTTGTGATAGAGTTTATTAGGAGTGAATCTCTGGTTTCTTGTTGGATAAGGAATGGTATGTACACTCTATAAAAGGGGACGGTGCATAGGAATTTAGGAAGCTATTGGTGTACTAAGTTGAGGGTCTCGCCTCATGGGGGTGCATGGTTTAGCGTGAGAGAGATGATGAGCGTTCTTGGATATTGAGATTATGTGTACAAGGGGTTAGAGGGTTGGATTATGTCATTTAATTCAATGTTATCTTGTACCGGATTTTATTCTCAATAGTGAAAGAACGGTTCTCTCAGGTGTGGACGTAGGCAATGTTTGGCCGAATCACATAGAAATCCGTGCTTTCTTTGTCGTTCTTTTAATTATTATTGATGTGGTTTTGTGTATTTATTGAGAGAATTGGTTTTGCGTTTTAAATTCCCAACAAAAATATGCTAGTTTGCAATCATGACCCCAAAGTAATTTGCTTTTGCTCTTCTACCATATTAATTTACTTGAGCTCTGCAATCATGACCCCAAAGTAATTTGCTTTTGCTCTTCTACCATATTAATTTACTCGGGCTCAGGCCGAGCTCGAGTTAGCCCACACAAAAAGTTTGACAACAAACTTTCTGAAGGAGGAAAATATTTTCCAATATGGGTGGACTTTGGTGATCAAATGTGATCCATTGATAACCCAATGTAGTTGATTTGATGTTTATACATGCGCTTGCTATCATGAAGGTCGCAGGATAGTATATTGTGTTTAATTTAAATGGACAAGAAGTGCATTTGTTTTCTCATTAAAGGGAGATTCAACAATAGCTAGTCCCTTCAAATAAAATTCTTTCAAATAAAAATTCATGCTACTTTTCTTTAACTTATTAGGTCCTTTTTATTCATAAATAACTTCAAATTCTTATAACTTTTTGTTTTACAAGTTCGTTTTTCGTAAAATTTGATATTTTAGAACTAGCAAAATGAGATCAATATTAACCATGAAATAATAGAAAAAAAAACTAAAAATTAAAGTGCAGTAGAAAAATTATAACCAATCACAAAATTTATAGTGTGTGTGTACGCGCGCGCGTGCGTGCGTGTTCAAGTACAGAAATGCTGAAATTCCGAATATGTCACGCCCCGACGTAGCATAAATATGAAAAGCGTTTAATTTCCTTTATGGACCCGTAGGTTGTGACAGTTTGAAGGATCGATTCCGTCCCAAATGTCGAACAACATAAAACCATGATCAGAGTAAAGCAATTAAGACTTACAAATATTTTTCTAACTTATTACATATCACCTCTCTGGGTCAGCTAAGGCACAAGCCGCCTTAAAACAAAATAATATCTATTGTCTATTATAGTCATCCTTATTACAGAATTCAGTTTATAACTTAAAACATATGAGAGTAAGTTCTCTTTCTAGCAGGGATTCTCAGTTTGCGTAGTCGTATGGTCCAGCAATATCATAACCTGAAAAGCCTAGACACGAATGTCTAGGACGCATCAACGTCGAAGCTGGTGAGTATTAAAAACATAACTTTGAATGTAACACATACTCATTTACCATTTTCCAATTCTCATTTAATTCAATAAGTTTACATTAAGGTTCGGAGTTCATTTTTAGAAAACAACCACAATATCATTTGAAAGATATAATATATATATATATGTGACCGTGTATGAAAACATTGCACCATCTCATCTTACTGACTCTTTTCTCTCGACAAACACTACAAATACAACAACCGACTACCTCACACCAGTATCCTTGTAATACTCTGATAGCCACACTTTAGCACAGGGGTGCCAGGAATGTCCATTTTGCCTCACACTTTGGTCCGGGGTACAAGGGAGTGTCCAATGCCTCACACTGTAGTACCTAATCTGCCTCGCAAATACCGGAGGTAACCTCACGCAGTATCCAGACTCGGGTACCAGGGAGTGTCCGTAGGCCACATTTTAGCACTACCATGGGTGCCAGGGAATGTCCAAGTTCGGCGGCACACATTTTAACGCTTCCATAGGCGTCAGGGAGTGTCCAGTTTTGCCACCGTCGCACTACAAAGATACTCTCGCCGCAATCTCAACCCGTCACACTTTAGTACACAATTACCAGGGAGTGTCCACAACACAATCTCAACCACACATTCTTTTCCACACTGACAATTACTCGTTTCCACACTTCCCAACATTTACACTCACCATGCATGTACAACTGACTCCACATGTATGTTATGACACTTAAAAAAACATAAAATACTGAATTATAGGAACAACGTACGTGCGGGGATTGTTAAGTCGTAATACATCATTTCAATCACCCAAGCATACTAAATAGGTTTCTGTTTTAGTAAATTTCATAAATAGAGCTTTAAAAGTCCATGAAAAATCACCCAAATAGTTCCTTAACATAAAATAATCAAAATTTAGAAACTGTGTGAAGTCGCGCGCACGGGCCGCTCGCGCGATATGCCGAATTTTCCTTTTCTTTTATAAAACTTTTCCAACTTCCTAAATAAAGGGAGATCGCGCGCGTGGGTCCGCTCGCGCGATCTGCCTAATTTTCATTTTTCTTATTAAGATCCTTTCTATCTGCCTAAACCCACACGGCTCGCGCGTGCGTGCCGTTCGCGCGAAGGTTGGCTCACACGGGCCGCTCGCACGACCCTCGCTCGCGCGATCGCGCGCGCGAGTTTCAGCAAAGGCTTCATCTTCTTCACTGAGACTGCCCTGTTTCAAATTCTCAGGGTCTTTTTGACCCATTTTCAATTCCGGAAGTTACTAGGCCTTATTATATATGATTCTCTTTAGTTTTTCACTAGGATTACGAATCCATAATCAATTTTACATGAATCAATCTACAACTTTTGAATTTTAAGAAAACTCAAAAGACCTCAAAACTTAATTTCTAATATACTTTTTCATATGAACAAATTAGACTCTAAAACTTTAAACATGGCATAAATGATGCATAATCTTTTATAATTATCTAAGAAAACAAATTTTGGTTGAGTTTGACAAAACTTGATATCAAGCTATGAAACTTCAAACGCATGATCATCAATGGAGATTTCAAAATTAGACAAGCACAAAAGGAATTAAAGCATGAATTACATTCTGAGTGAGTTATAAATACTCACTGTGCTATATATGAGTTAAGAGAATTTGTTGAGAAAGTTAGCAATACAAGAAATCAATTTGAAGCTTGGATATGGAGAAGTGAAGCTTTCTCTGTCTAAGAATTCTGTAACCAAGCTCTCAAACTCACTCTTTTCTCTCTGAGATATGTGTGTCCTGAATGTGAGAGTTATAAGTGTGTGAGAGTGTATGTATATAGAGAGTAAATTGAGATGAACTTGGAGTCTAAGAAAAACCTTATTTACTCTACAATCTCAATTTGGTTAGAACCAAACTAACACACAGCTTCCAAATTCAAATGTAATTACACAGATATATGAACTCTACAGATCTTGAAGAGGTAAACATAGGCTAATAGGGGTCAAAAGCTAGAAGTGTTTGGCAAATCTAATACTAATGCACAACATAACACACACACATGAATAGGATAGCCAAACAAGGCACAAACAAATTGCCTTGGAATCACTTATGTTATTTGGGAAAGCAACTTATGGCACTAAGTTTACACACAAGTTAAAAGCATTCCCAAACAAGGCCTTATCCAATGATGAGTTACCATAAATGGAAAGTAAAGCAAGTGTCAAATCTTGCTTTGCATCACTTCCAAAATCTGTGGAAGTTTAATCTGGCGCGGACAGTTTTGAACATAAACTGGTATTTTCGTGGCGCGGTGGTCACCCCAAAAATATAGAAAATTTCTTTTAGTGTAAGAATCGATTTTCCGATTTTATAAAGATACAGTTTGAGTTAAAAGAAGAATATTTCCACCGTTTTAAAATACAGATTTAAAATCCAACACCGGTATCGCTAAATTTTGTAGAATTGCAGTTTGACCCCAACAATAATTTTAAATAGTGAAGTAACACCAATTATACGGTTTAACATATGAGAATTGTAAATTAAAATAAAATCAGCAATACAGATTAAATGTGGAAATTCAAATTGGATTCTAATATGTCAAATGCAAATACAAATAATTAGATGAAAATGCAGGTTATTACAGAATACAACACATTTGTAATGTCAAATAGGAGTCTAAGTATAGCTGCAAAGTTATCCTAACAAGAGTAGTGTGTTTAGAATTTTTGTAAAATGTATTCACCCATTCTGCAATGTCAAGTGTCGCACCTGGGCCCCTGGAACGCCAAGCTGTCGGTGTGGACCCGACTTTCTGAGAGTGGGTGAATTGCGACTTGGATTTTATTGGGAAGGGTGAAAAGAGTATGGTGGGGCCTATTTGAAATGTTCAGAGTCGCCACCTAACATTTGGGGTGTTTGGGCCCCTGCAAAGACAATTAAAGTAATTCATCTTTGACTTTAAAAAACAGTTTTGATAAAAGTGGGCCCTTTAAAAGTGTGACTCTGAATAGCCATGCGAAAACCAGAGATCTTTTAAAATATGGGTTCGGGGATTCGGTTATGTCAAGGGAAGGTGTTAGGCATCTTCGAACATCCGTGCAAACACAGTTGCCAATTTTAGTGATTTTCATGATAATGGGGCATAAGTAAAAAAAAAAGTGTGAGAATGTACAAGTATTGGAAAAACAATTATGGTAATGGCCTTACCCAAGTGAGGGGTTGCATACGTATCTCAAGTATAGAATCAGGCCGTACGTAGTTCTGTGCCTTGTATATGTGAGTGTGTGCAGGTGTTTTGAAAAAGTTAGTTGATCTAAACTATGCAAATGGGAAGTAGTATTTTGAGCAAAAGATGGTGTAGTTCGGAACTTTAACCTGTACGGTGTAGTCCTAGACTTTAATATTTGAAGTAGTGAGTTTTGAAAAGTGATTTGAGTGACAAATGGTGTAATTAGGAATTTTGGAAAGTGATTGAGATTGAAACGAACTTATGCAAGCAAGTGAAGAATGAAGTGTTTTTTTTTGTGTGTGTTTTTGTATTTTTCATTTTTTCTGTTCTTTTATTCCTACGCCGGAAGTAAGGTTCGGTGCCAAACTTTTAAGAAATTATGAGAACGTACATGTAGGATAAGAAAACTTACCTGACTTTACCTGTGTTGCTTGGAGATCTTGAACAAGGGAGGCATTGGAGTTGAGGGATGTCCATTTTAATTTTAGTATTTTCTTTTTCTTATTTTTTTTAGAAGAGAGGGTCGGTATTGAAATGATTGAAAAGAGATTTTTTTTTTGTATTTTATTTTGTGCCGGAAGTAAGGGTCGATGCCCAAGTGACTGAAAAGTATATCGGAAGTAAGGGTCGGTGCCCAAATGACTGAAAAGTGATTTTTTGTATTTTTTTATTTTATGCCGGAAGTAAGGCTCACTGCCCATTAAGAGTGAGAAGACTTACCTGTATTATTTGTAGATTCCAAGCTAAGGTGACATTGGAGTTTTATTTTGAGAAAGTCCACTTTTTGTATTTTTTTTTTTTGTCTTTTTTTTTTTTTTTTTTTTTTTTTGTATTTTTGATTTTATACCAAAAGAAAGAGACGGTGCCCAAGTTTATTGAAAAGTGTGATGTTCGAATTTTCTTTTTATCAAGTTATTGAGAAACTTGATAAGTTAGGAGTATTCGGTAAAAGAAAAACGAATTTTTTTTTGTTTTCTTTAAATTTTTTGGCAGATTTGAGTTGAGTATGCCAAAAATGGAATGGAGGGGTTTCGGTGCTTCTAATTTTATGAAATTTTGAGGGAAGGTTCCCAAATGAGTCTAGTTTACATGGGAGAAACCCATTTGTAACATCTTTTGTAAATTGGGAGAAATTGAATTTAGAAGCACTCTTACTCAGAATCAGGGATTGCATTGTCGACTGAAAGTAAACGAATTTTTACAAAAAATTATTGTTAATAAAAAAATCTAAAAAAGTTCACAGAAATAGGTAAAAGGATAAGATTAATGAGAAAAATATCAATAGAGGAAAACAAAATATTTAAAGTGTCCAAAAGGAGGACGTTATTGAGCAAGCCTGTTGTGATGTTTCTAACATATTGTATGCCTTGTGTGTTTGTGCTTTGAAAATGGGTCATACGATTTTTGTAAATTCTGAGAAAAATCAAACGAAACTATCATTGAGTTAGGAACATTCTCCAATTGATTTCATTTGATTTGAATCAAAAATGAATTCATAGCGAATTTTTTTATCATTATTACAGCAGTGGACTTTGGCAAGCAGAGGCTGTTTTGTACTTCAATGGTGTAGTGAGGAGGATGAAGATGGAGAAAGGAGAAATGAGGGAGTGCTAAACAAGACCTTAGAGGGGAGAGAGGCTGCTCCTCCCCCCCGTCAAATGAAAGAAAGCATCGCTATTTTATAGGAAAAAACCTCATCATTTCATTTTTATTTTATTATTTTCTTTTGTTTTTTCCTTTTTTTTTTTTTTGGGTTTAATGCTTAGCTTTTGCCAGCTTTTTATTCCACTAAGATTGTCTTGCCATTTTTTTTCCCTCCGAGATGTCTCCACAATGAGTTTGTGGAGGAGAATGAATTATTGGGTGTGGTAGGGTGCATGCGAAATTGTTGACCCTTTGACCCCATAGCTTTTGACTTGTAATATCTTTACCATTTGAGGTCAGATTGGGATGATTTAAAAAGTGATAAGCTCGTGTCAACGAGCACTTTATTTTGAAATGATTGGATTGGGCAAAAATAGGATGTCTACATCAAGTTCCAAAACATTCATTTAAGATTCACATTTCTCAAACCCCAGATTGATTAAATGAAAATAACACAAAACCCAAAATGAAGACAAATCTAAATATCATACATCGTTGCTTAAACAAAACCAAGGTGAGAGTTCATGTGATGAAAAGATGCTTTCATAATACATTCACAGAACATAAATGAAACAAAACACAGATCTGAAATACGAACCTTGAAGACAGATTCTTGTTAAAGTGTAAACAGATTGTAAAAAAAAAGCCAAACACAACAACGAAAATGTAAAAGAAACAAAAGTACTCGACAAAACACATTCTTGTTAAAGAAAAGACCCAAAAAAACAATTTGAAGACAGATTATGAAGATTGCTCCTCTTTTTTATTATTGAAAAAATAGTAGGTCATTCGAATACTTGGAAATCAATTACATCAGCAAAAGCAAAATTTGTCATAGCCCGGTCCCAAAATAGCAAAATCGGATCCCGTGGCACGCTACCAAGGCTAAACCAATTCATTAACGTTCCCAAAAATTAGTTTAAGAATACGCAGTGGAAAAAAAACAATTTATTTTTAAAACCAGCAGTCCAGTCGACTGAGTCAGGGTCTCAGTCGACTGACTTTGAATGCAGAGAACAAGAAGCCTCCAGCAAACACTCCAGTCAATCGACTCCGAGGTCCGGTCGACTGATGTCACAAAAGTTCAGTCGAATGGGCTCGTCTGGTCGACCGAATCCAACCTAACAGAACGTATGTTTTGAAAACAGATTCCATTCTACTGGTTTTATCATCCAGTCAACTGATGCCCTTTGAAAACCAAAGAATATTTTACTCAAATAGGGGTTCAGTCGACTGTGCCCCCGGTCCAGTCGACTATTTCCCACCAATAGCCCTTTCTGCAGAATTTTTCCAATTTAAAAGCTTCTCTGAATTCTACCAGGTATCAAACACACACTCCGAACTTATACCAAAGCAATCCCAACTGGATTAGAACATTACCAAAACATAATTACAAAAGATTCCAAACTATTGCAATATTGTGAATTCATTCTATGATTCTAAGTTAAACATAGGTTGAATGCAATAAAATCCTTATTATAACATAAAAATCACCAAAACTACAAGGTAAGCATTCAGGTTATCTTTTAAGTGAACTCCCAAACCCACGTGCTCACTACTACAATTCCTTGCCTGCATTCACACCTGCAATGGTTATTTAAATAACCACACATATTTTGATTTGTTTAAGCTAACACTTAGTGAATAAAACAACAATGCACATGAATGATAAACATGCTCGTATTCACTCTCTACATTTCATAATAGTCTCTGGAGTCCCACGTGTACGTTGCACACTCCTAATCCGCGACTCCTCGCTAATAGGTCCACGCGAAAAGGTGTGACCCACATTTCTTTTCTTCAAACGTGCGACCTTATGCATATAACGACTCCACAATGATGGCTTGATACATGCACCCCTTCAACCCAAATAGTAACTCAACATGCTCAACTACATGTCATCGTGCTCTCGACATAATCAAAATATTTCACCATACAATTGGGCCTACTTATCAATATAATCGCCTAATATGAACTACACAATATATATCTATAAACTAACACATGCTTTTCATACAAAACATGAATACATGTCAAGAATCATTCCAAAACATATAGTTTAATCAATTACCTCCGAATAGCTCTCTTAAAATTCGATCCAAAGAAAACCTAAGCACAAAGAACATGTAGAAGTCCGTCTAGTATAACTTCTATTGATCAAAAATTCAATTATCAACTTTTTACGAAAATTCTAGAAAATGAGTTTTCAAAAAACTTATCCAAACAAGCCCTAGTGGGTATCAAAACAAAGCTCTCAACTCGAGGAGTTCGAATATGAAATATGAGGAAAAACAAATAGACAAAAGGTCGTCGATTTGTGTCGGAAAGCTCTAAGCTGTAAATCCCCCTTTTTTTGGCATCCTCTTGATTTCAGGTTAGAAAACTTATAAAAGAAAATATCCTACTACTTTCTATATATAGGCACGACTCTCGGGAATTACGTTTATCTCCTCACAATTTCTTAAAACTCCTAATCAGTCGTTGAAACTTTTTACACAGCTAATTCATAGCTTCACGAGTGAAAACTAAAAATTATAAAAGTTTTCGATTAAGTTCCGTTTGGTTGCTAAAACGCCAATTCTATATGATTTTATGAAATTGCTAATTAGCCTGCCAATTTTACAATGTGTTAATTCGTACTCACCAGGATACTAAAATTAACAACAGAAATATTTTCTAAACCAGATAATAATACAGATAGTGAAATACACAGGTAAACATTTATTTTTAGATAAATATTTAAGGTATTCCACAATAACCGTCTCAATCTCAGAGAGACGTCACAACATCGCAACACTCATTTTGCACAGTCTCAAGGGATTCTCTTATGCAGACACCTAAATCAGCTCGTGTGTCACAAATCACTCACACGTGTGCCACAAATGCACAACACATCACATTATCATGAATGACAATGTAATGAAATGCAACAACACACATACGAGTGTTATAATTCTCTCCCCCTTAAAAGAAGTTTGTCCCCAAACTTGTACCTCATGTATCAAAAAGGAACGGATACCGAGTACGCATATCATCTTCTATTCCCTATAGCATCTCTTCCGTCTTTTGGCTACACCATAATACTTTCACCTTCGATATCAGCTTGTTTCGTAAGACTTTATTCTTTTGATCCAAGATCTTTACTGAATACATGAAATACGTCAAATCACCTTGAATTCATTCGATATCGGAGTCATCACTTGATCTCTATCTTCTGCCAAATGCTTACGTAGAAATAACATATGAAAAATGTTATGAACCTGGGCATACTCATTCGGCAAGTTTAATCGATATGCTATGGGTCCAACTCTTTCAATGATTTCAAAAGGTTCTACATACCTCGGATTGAGTTTTTCGTATCTCTTAAATCTAGTAATCCCCTTTAAAGGTGACACCTTTAAGTAAACCAAATTGCCTACGTCAAATTCTAACAGTCGTCTACGCTTGTTGGTATGTCACGCCTCGGAGTAGCAAAATAGGGAAAAATAAATTTCCACTTTTGGACCCGTGGACATGTGGCTGGTTGTTTAACCATTCGGTCCTTTCTAACTCTGCCATGCATTCATAAGGGAAATACTAAAGCATAAACATAACTAAATCTTGACTAAAACATAAATACAGCAGCATAAATATAATGATTTACAATAACTTCAAACTTATTACATGAGGCCATACTAAACTTATACATAAGCTTAAACACTGAAATAACTGTCTTTCGGTCTCCAGCTCGGCTCTATCCTTCCTTAGCTCCTCAGTACTGCATCCTGAGCTCTCCTTTTTGTTTAAGAAAAACCTACATCACACTGGACATGGAATGTCCAGGATGTAAAATGCCATCAAGTTTGGAACAAAGCTGAGTGAGTAACACAATTGAACAGTAATCTATAATACAACACATCTCTCGACTTACGTCATAGTTTAGTATCTTAAGATACGATTAGTCTCTTATCAAAAGATGCATTCTCTCATGGGCGTAGCAAAGGTCTCAACTAAAACATATAAGCAGTTTACACATATTTGAACATCTCATCATAGAATACATTCTCATTATCGATGACGCCTCCCTATATAAAGATAGGAACTCAATCCACAAATCCTTATCGGAACAACTACTATCTTGCCTGACTAGGTATTAAAAGAGACTACGGACATCCGACATAACTCATCTCATCATCCAGATACACTACTTCAGTCTACCATCAGTGTCTAACATGGATTTTCAGCTCTAGACAGCAACACCAGAGAGTCTAGCACCGTTGACCAACTAAACCACCTTTCCTTAACCAACCACCTTTTCTTATCCAAACCAGCTTTCCTTATTTGAATAACAACCACTAGCTTGCCCGACTGGGTGTTCAAAGGGAAAAACATGGACAAACAACACGACTCATCTCAATAACCCAGAATGCTACCACAGTCCACTACTAGAGCCTAGCACAGAATCCCGACTCTAAACAACAATAATAGAAAATCTACCTACTTCACACTAACTTTCATTTCGTCACGAAGAACCGAGGTGTTCTCCCTAACCTTCACTTTGTCACGGAGAACCGAAGAGTTGAACTCAACCTTCATTTCATCACGAAGACCCGAAGTGTTCTCACTTTGTCATGGAGAACCGAAGTGTTCAACTTAACCTTCACTTCGTCATGAAGCCTAAAGTGTTCACTTCATTACAGAGAACCGAAGTGTTCAACTTAACCTTCACTTCGTCATAAAGACCCGAAGTGTTCTCACTTCGACACAGAGAACCAAAGTGTTCTCACTAACCTTCTCTTTGTCACGGAGAACAGAAGTGTCCATATCATCACAAAGAACCGAAAGGAATCTCAATTCTACAAACCACCACTTTGCCACAAAGAATCAAAGTATTAAGCCTGACACGGGAAGAACCGAAGTATTAAGCCTGACACGGAGTCCTAGCTTTATCCAACAACTAGCCTGACATGGAGTCCCAGCTTTACCCAACAACTAGCCTGATATGGAATCCCAACTTTATCCAACAACTAGCCTAACACGGAGTCCCAACTTTATCCAGCAACTAGCCTGACACGGAGTCCCAGCTTTACCCAACAACTAGCTTGACACGGAGTCTTAGCTTTATCCAACAACTAGCCTGACACGGAGTCCCAGGTTTACCCAACAACTAGCCTGACACGGAGTCCCGACTCCCAACACCAACACATCATCACACAAGGCCCTCGTGGCCACCATCCTGAAAACCATACACTTTTATGCCATCCCGGCCTCCGCAGCCTAGTTAATCCAACTCGACATTCGATACTAGCTTAACCCACTCTTGACATTACTCGACCGATTCCCAACATAAACAAACAATACTCACATCACTTACTTCAAGATTAGGCTCCTTACATAACTTTCGAATATGATCATCATCGTTGCACTTACAATCATTCTAATCCCATAACACATCTCCCTAAGCTCCATGCCTAAATGGCTCCTTTACATGCTCATATCCTCAACCGTATAATTAGAACACGACTAACCAACAATACTTACTATAGGAACTTATCCAGTTACTATCAACATGATAATCATGCCGTACAAAGTACATATAACTTATGTATCAACTTTTAAAGGTCATACTAGGATTAATCATACACTACCATAATCATTAACATACCATATTCATAATAACGGAAACATAGTATATGGCTCGTGGATCTCTAACATGGATTGATACCAACTAACATATAGATAAAACCCTTAACATGCTCATCTATGCGATATCAATACCATAGCACGAATATTCATAGCAATACAGATATTGGAATACATAACATTATCATCAACACAATGCATGTACAATACGAAATACATGTAACTTATAGATATCTTGAATTGATCTTAATACTGATTAGCGTGAGGTTAAGAAACTCATCTCGATAAGATAGTAAGTCACAGATCATCGATAGTAGGTAACCGTCAAGTTCTACAACATAAAACATGAGAAACGGGATGAAGTATAAGTGCTAACAAGAGGGGCATAATGATAAGTTTACCATATGAGGATATAAACCTCAAGGTAGTAATTTTCGTGTCATTCTAAGTCTAATACCATTGACTAGACTCAAACCGGAGTCCGTCGCATTTTACGTGGTAAAGGTAGGTCTTTCTAGACTAATGCGGGCCTTAAAGACAAGCTGTAATTTTGATTGAGTCTAAAGAGTCACGAAACTTAAGGAGAACATTCTAGACATTATTCTAAGACTCTAGGAACTGACCACGCATTTTTCGGAATTTTGGATAATTTATTATGAATTATTGAAAATAATTCATTTATAAAAAATAGCCGTAAAAGGATTGAATTACATAATTATACTCAAACATAGAAACCAATACTTGGGAATATTTTGATTAAATACTAGATATTAAAATATACTATCACTAATTATTTCATAATTTTCGGAGTTCGTTTGGTATTTTTAATAATTAATATACCCATAAAATAGCTCCTTATTAATTATTAAAATTACTAAACTATAGCATTATAGCTTTATAAAATAAAATACAATATAGAGTTCACTTAGGGACATATCACTAATTTTTTAGAATTTACTAAGATACATAGGTATTTAATTACTATTTAAATACATTAGGAAAATAATATTTATTATTTATATTATGCATATAAATAATAAATATATATCGTTTAATATAATAATAATACTCAAAATATATGAAATATTATATAATGATATTTCATAACTTAGAAATACTAATTATATAACTTAAAACTAATTTAGTTAATTAAAACTATTTGAAATTATAAATAAGTAATCAATATTAATAATAATAGTAATCTGACCCATCGAGTCAACTCGAAACGACTCGAACTTAAATGCATAATCTGTTTCTACTCACAAAAGAACCCAAGTGCGTGACCCAAAGGGCTAGACCCGACCCGAAGCCAACATAAATGAACTACCCATTTACACTCTTGAATAAACCCAACCCAACAAGCTTATTTGGGTTAAACCAACCCGAATCCGTGACCCACTTACACTAACTAACTAACCCAACCCACTAACCCTAACCCAAACCAAACCCGGACCCAACCCGTAACCAACTACACACACAAACTAACCTACCTCGATCACCCAAACCCGACCCGAGGCCGGCCCAACGTCAAAACGACGTCGTGCCACTTAAAGTACCCAAACCCTGACCGATTTCCTCTCACATTTTAAACCTACCCGTACCCAACCCAGACCTGCCTTTTATTACCCAAAACCCAAACGGGTTTCTTTTCTTCTCCGGTGAGCCTGATATCGCCGAAAAAATTATGAAGCTCCTATCTCTCTCTCTCCCCCCATAGAAATGGTTTGTTCAAATGCCAAAACGTGCGGAATTGTGTCCTCTATCACATACTAGGAGCTGAGACTCCAGTTAATTCGTTAAGGGTTCGGTCTAGGGGATTATTCTTTGGTCAATATAAGGAATAATGGCTTGCATGCTAGACCAAATGTATACCATTTCAAAAACTGCTCGTGGGGGGATCTATTTGGGGTTAAGGGGGTAACAATGGTGTAACTTAGGGGTCATTTGATTGGATTCGAAAATCCAAGCTCCGGTGAGGAGCTTCACTGGCTACCTGGGCTTAACTAGAGCACAAGGCTCTGTTTGGACAGCATTTATGTGCATCTGGGGGATCCTATATGACATACAATAGTACAGAATGTGAAAGAGGGGCTGGGTTTACCTCTTTGTGGGTTCCGATCTCTTTTCTCTCTCTACCTTCCTCGATTCTCTTCTTCTTTCTCTCTGTGTGTGTTTTGGGAGGGTGTGACAGAGAGGGTGAGTGTTCAGAGATGGGGTGTAGTTGTATACAATGTATATGGGTGTGTGGGCGTAGATCTTCTCAATGTCTCTCTTATACCATCACTCTCAGGTCTCTCTCTCTCTACACCAATCTGTTAGACAGATTGTAGGGTTGAGTGGAAAGCGTACTGAGGGTGAGGAAGGGTTCCTTATATCGAGGGAAGAAATAAGAGAGGTTATCCCATGTGTTGGGTGTACCAATGTGTGTACAAGTGTGTCCATACTTGTGTGTGTCCAAGGGTAGATATGGATGGGGTCCACACGATTGTCAAAGGGTGATATGGGCCCCATTCTCGAGTAAATGCATTGAGATACATGCCAGTGAACGTGCACTACTGACTATAGGTGAGACAGAAAGTCTGAACGTGTATAAGAATACGTATGGGTCTAAATGTAGGTCAGTCTATGATTCTAAATAAATCTTATGATGTCAAGGTTACAACTATTAAGATTATTATTGCTAATATAATATTGGATCGTCTTCGGGATAACAAGCAAAAGAATCTTCTTAGAAATTCTAACTACGACTATCCTAACTAGGTTTTATAACCAGGATAATACGGGGTAACATCATATATTAGAAATTCCTATGTGGAATTTCTGGGAAAAAAAGAGGTATTACACGACATTACTCTTATACCCATTTTGAGCTGTCACTAATCGTTGTCGAATTACCTTTATCTTGTCCATTGTCTTTTGCATAATTTTTGGTCCTTCAATCTTTCTTTCTCTGACTTCCGTCCAACTAATTGGTGAACGACATACGCGACCATACAAAGCTTCATAAGGAACATTTCAGTAGTCGACTGAAAACTGCTGTTATATGCAAATTCAATCAACGACAAGTGGTCTTCTCAATCACCCTGAAAATCAAGTACACATAAAGAAGCATGTCTTCCAAAATCTGGATTACTCTTTCTGATTAACCATCAGTGTGAGGATGAAAAGCGGTACTGAAATGTAATTTGGTACCCATTGCTTCTTACAAGGCCCTCCAAAACTTCGATGTAAAACTACTATCTCTATCCGAAACAATCGAAACTGGAATGCCGTGTAGTCTTACAATCTCGCGAATATACAACTTAGCTAAAGTCTTCGGCTTAGTTATTTTGAAGTGGTAGGAAGTGCGACGACTGCATCAAACGGTTAATGATCACCCAAATAATAGTATTCAATTTCTTAGACCTCGGAAGCCCACTAACAAAGTCCATTGTAATGTGTTTCCATTTCTATTCGGCTTTTGGTAACGGTTGTAACAATCTCGAAGGTACTTCGTATTCGGCCTTCACTTGATGACAACTCGTACATCGTGAAACGTAGCGTGCTATTCCTCTCTTTATTCTCGGCCACCAATAAGCATGTCTCAAGTCTCTATACATCTTGGTGCTTTTTGAATGAGCGGTATACTTCGTATTGTATGCATCCTCTAGGATATTCTGTTTCAAACCTTTCTCATTAAGTACACAAATTCTACCCCTCAATCTCAAAACATCATTCTCAAAAGTAAAACCCGGTTGTTTTTCCAATGGAATCTCATCACAAATCTTCTTCAAAGACACATCTTGACGTCGTTTCTCCATGATCTCGTGAATCAAGAGTGGTTGTGCCATAATCGTTGACATCAAGCCACTTTCAATCCTAAAAATCACTTCAAGCTCCAAGTTCTCCATTTCTCGTATCAACTCTCTTTCATAAGTCACGTCCAAGGCTGTGTTGGTTGGTGCTTTACAACTAAGAGCATCGGGGACTACATTCGCCTTGCCCAGATGATACTAAATTGAAAAATCATAGTCCTTCATCAACTCTAATCATCTCCTTTGCCTCATGTTCAAATCTCGTTGCATGAACAAGTACTTCAAACTCTTATGATCTGTATATATCTCACATTTCACCCCGTATAGATAATGATGCCAAATCTTCAATGCAAAAAATTACGGCGGCCAATTCTAGATCATGTGTCGGATAATTCTTCTCATGCGATTTAAGTTGTCTTAACACATATGCAATGACCTTGTCACCTTGCATAAGAACGCCACCTAAAACTCTAGATGAAGCATCACTATACATGAAAAACCCTTCAGTCCCCGTTGGAACGACTAAGATTGGTGCCTTCACTAGTCTTTAAACTCTTGAAAACTTTCCTCGCATTCCGAACTCCATATAAAAGCAACATCTTTCCTCATCAACTGTGTCATCGGCACTGCTATACGTGAAAAGTCTTTTACAAACCTCCGATAAAAACCAGCTAATCCTAAGAAACTTTGAATTTCTGTCACATTCGTCAGTCTCAAACAATTGGTAAATATTTCTATCTTTTGAGGATCTACAGAAATTCCTTTCACTGATAATATGTGTCCAAGAAAAGCAATTTCTGTCAACCAAAATTCACACTTCTTTAACTTCCCAAACAATCTCTTCTCGCATCATTGATGTAGGGCTAATCGCAGATGGTGTTTGTGTTCTTCAACAATCTTGGAATAGATTAGGATATCATCTATGAACATAATAACGAACTCATCCAAATAGTCTTTGAAAACACGATTCATCAAGTCCATGAAAGCTTTTGGTGAATTAGTCACTCCAAACGGCATAACCAAAAATTCAAAATGACCGTATCGAGTTCTAAAAGCTGTCTTCTTAATATCTTCTTCTTTGACTTTTAACTGGTGGTATCCGGATCTCAAGTTAATCTTCGAAAATACCTGAGCTCCTTATAACTGATCAAAGAGTCATCTATTCACGGCAATAGATACTTATTCTTGATAGTCAACTTATTCAACTCTCAATAGTCGATGCACATATGCATTGTCCCATCCGTCTTCTTCACAAACAAGACTGGAGCTCCCAAGGCGAAACACTAGGTCGGATAAAACCCTTCTTAATCAACTCTTGTAATTGAACCTTCAATTCTTTCAACTCTATCAGTGACATTCGGTACGGTGCTTTGAATATTGGTTGTGACCCTAGTACTACTTCTATCATGAAATCAAGCTCTCTTTCAATCAATACATTTGGTAATTTATCAGGAAAAACATCTAAAAATTCTCAAACTACCGGAATATCTTCTACTAGTGGTCAAAGAACTCTTGTGTCGACAATTGAACATAAGAAACCCAAGCAACCCTTCTTCAACAACTTACTTGCTTGAATTATTGATATCAAGTACGACGGTACAGTCATACCGCCACCCTGAAAAGTAAACTCTTCTTAACCTGACGAATAGAAACTAACTCGTCTTTGTTCACAATCAATTCTAGCTTGATTGACCGACAACCAATCCATACCCAAGATAACATCAAAGTAGTTTACTGTCAACAGAATCAAATCGACGCTCAAGACCTTATCGCCTATCTTGATCTCACACGAAGTGAATACCGAAGAAGTTACTAATGGTTCACTAATAGGCAATGATACATGATCTTGTCAAAATCAAGATATAAAAGTATACTTACTTATGCTTTACTTTCAAAAGATTTACAGTGTGGAAGTAAAGGTAGAACCCACAGAGATTGAATACTACGCACTTTAATTTTTAAAACCTAAATTTAGTTAATTAAGAAAAACGGATTTTGGATTTAATTTGAATTAAACTAATAACAATAAAAGTAAATCTAAATTATGAAAGCAACTAAACATTTATTTTTATAATAAGTTTAAGGAACCTAGGATTGCAAATCCACCTCTAGCTTCATAATAAGGGTATTTACGAATTACTTTAGCTTATTAAGTTGGATGATAATGGGGAATTGTAGCTACAAGCCCAATTCATCCGTCAATAAAATAACTATGGTTCAAGCACCAACATAATCCATCTTCGGTTAGAATGATTTATCCCACACTAAACTAGGGTTGTGGTATAATCCGACTAATCTAGGCATGGACTATTCGGATACTTGATAGCACAATTTAATTTAAGCACCATTACATATAAATAATCTAAACAAGCACAGCAAGCATAGATCATTGAGCACACTTCCATCAAAATAGATCTAAGACAAGAGTAAACTTTGAAAGTAACGATTTAATCAATAAAAGCACGATTTATTTATAAAAAATCCTCGGAACATGTAACTGTCATCCATACATAATAAAACTAAAATAAAAACATAAAATACACCCTATTACTTGGCTAGGGTTTCATTGAAACCCTAGATCTTGAGTTTAGTTGTCCATAGAAGCGGTAGATAGCAAGTAGTACTTGATGGAGGAGGCCATGGAAATCCTTGATCTTCTTCTTCTTCTCCTTGCTTCCCTCCCTTCAATGGCTGATGTTTTAGTTGTATATTGTGTGTATAATAATTGTCAACCCAAGAATTGAATTATAATTGAGTATTTATATATTTGGATCAAGTTTGGATGCTTTCCTAATCCAATTTGCACTAAAACTGCTATATTTATCTTTACAAACGTAATTAGGTAGTTTCGTTCACGTAGGAGTCTTCAATACACTGAAATACGCATTTTCACTTTTTTGCATAGGTCGCATGAGCGGACCCACGCGAGCGTGATTCTGGGAGGTCGCACGAGCGATTTCCTGGGTTTCGCACAAGCGGGCCGCTCGCGCGAGGTGCCTTTTTCAGCTTCTTTTAGCTTGTTTTTTCTCTTTATTTAGCCTAGAATAGTGTTTTCTTCTAAAACCTGCTCTAAAACAGAAAACGAAATAAAAATACATAAAAACATGATAAAATATGCTAACAAATGTGAGTTAAGACATGTAATTAGGATTTGTTCTCTCCCAATCACACCCCAAACCTACATTTTGCTAGTCCTCGAGAAAAACTAAAATAAAAACTAAACTACTAATACAAATCATAACTCACTATCGCAGGCAACGCGATTGCATTTAGCATATGCAACAAGCCTTTTAAATCCCTAGGTGTCCCTAGTCGGACGAGTGAAGTCTCGTGAGGGTTCTCGTCAACAAGTCACCCATAACCATCTTTATTTCATTATATATTTAAAAGTTTTATTAAAAATGAAAACAAATGATATTCAATACTCCTTATCATAAAACAATGATTCAAAATAGAATAACGAATAAGAAGAAATGGAATCAAACGTCCACCTTCATCATAAAAAACAATCCCAAGCACATGCATCGTATGAATCAATAGAGTTTCTCATAAAATCGCATGTGTGTGATGTGGTAAAATGAACACGCGTATGTCATGAACTTGGAATGTAACTCGGATAACCATCCAACTATGCTTCGAATACGAATCTCACAATGTTAAATACACTTCAAATGAAGCACTCAGAAACATGTGTAATTTTTCTAAAATATGTGAGTAAAGGAAATATATTTTCAAAAACAAGAAACCGCTCACATATGACTCGAAAAAGACGCATGACATGAAAGAACAGTAGTCTCATGGATAGTACGTCAACAGTCAAGAGAAATTAATCATTACCATGTTTTAATCCCCTTCCCATCGTTTAAATATCTAAACCATGTTTCTAGGATCAAATAAGACTTTTCAAAGGTTGTAATGTGGCTCAGGTAATGAAAAAGGATAGAAATGATTCATTAGGTAATTTTAGAATGGCATGGTAAGGCATGTTCGATTTCTTTCATTCTCTTTTCCACTAACATCATCATTTCATTCTCTTCTTTTCATTCCTTTCAATTTTTTCTCCTTCTGTTTCTTTTTCTTTTTTTTTTTCAACCTTATTCTTTTTTTTTTTCTTTTTTTTTTCTTTTCTTTTTCTCTATTCTTTTCTTCCTCATTGCTTTTGAAATGAATATTCAATAAATAACAAGGCAACCACCCCAAACACCATCTTATTTTCTTTTTCTTCTTCTTCTCAATCACACATCGACTTAACACTACTAAAAGTTGATCAATCTTTCAGGGGTGAACTCCAAGTTGGGCAAATTGGAGCAAAAACAGGATAATGGTAATTAACGAAAAATTGGCATTTTAATGGCTCAAAGGGCGAACTAAGGAAATTTATCATTTATCGGTTAGTGGCAAACAAAGAAGGCCTAAAATCATGTCCTATGGTTATATGGTTCTTCAACATTTACGACGGAAGATTATTTAGCATGGTAACAAATATTTTAACTTGACTTATCAACCAAAACAAGAATAATGAGACTAAACAACGAGTTAATGCGCTATTTTAATGAAATTCGACAAACACAAGATGTATTTATAACCCTCTAAAAAGAAAAGATAGGCTCAAAAGCTCACCGGGTTTAGTCTCCACCATGTGTTATCTAGAAATCCAAATCATATTATAGTTCACATCAAACATGTATTCAAGCGACTACGTGTAGTGTATAGGTTTGTGTGCAAATATATGATATAAAACTACGATTCGAATGATATATGACCTAAAACGTCATATCATGACATCAGCAATTATTTAATCACATCTTCTCATGTTTACCATTCTATAATAATCCAAGTTACATAACAAGATGTATCGACTAGAGATTTACAAAAACATCAGTAACATCATTTATTTAAGCACAATTTTTAAAAATTAGTGTAATAATGTGCATGTGAGTGCATAACCCCAAATCTAAACCTTTCATTGTCCCCAATGAAACAATAAAACGAAAGAAAGAAAAGTAGGTAAGAAAGGAACGATAATACCTCGATCTCGGCAATTATAAATAGATGAACGTATATGAATATGGAATTAAAGTTCAATTACTCCAAACGGAGCATTATTTCACCTGTTAATACTTAACAAAAGAAAATTAAACAAATAAATAAATAATAAAAGCTAATATATAATACATATGGTTTTTTTTTATTTTATTATTTATTTAATTATATATTTTTTGTAAACAATAGAAACGAAACTAGAATTAAAAGAACGTAAAGGAAATAAAGGAAAACAAAACTAGAACTATAGAAACAAAGATAAACTTAAACGAAAAGAACTGAAAAGAACAAACAAAAATGAAAAACAACTAGATAGGTTTGGGAAACAGAAGGTCAAAGAACAAAGAGAAAAATTGAAAAATCCCCACCTCGCGCGAGCAGTTCGCGCGAGCGAGCGTCGCGCGCGCAAATCCCTCTGTGAGTTTGAGCAGAAGATTGTTTTATGTTTTATAAAAGAAAGATTTCTAAGTCCCCAGATCACGCGAGCAGGCTGCTCGAGCGACCTCCTCGCGCGTGCGACTTCCGGCGCGAGCTGATACTGAGGCTATATATCACATAAGGTTTTAAAAAATTTCACTAAGAGGTAAGCTCGCGCGAGCGGGCCGCGCGCGCAAGTTGCCATTTTTCCTCTTTTTTCTTTAATTTTTTTTTTGTATATAAGCTGAAAATAAGTTTACTCCGACCCCCAAACCTGTTCAGAATGACCAAAATTGACTCAAAAAGACCCAAAAATGACCAAATACAATAGAAACAGACGAACTAAACCTTGGATTGCCTCCCAAGAAGCGCTATCTTTTACGTCTTTAGCTAGACCGGTCTAGCTCAAGATTTATGGAGGTTGAAAATTAAACTTTGCACCCCTTAGGATATCAGGAAGAGCCCGGTGATAAGCTGAAATAACGTCGTTTTGAATTAATTCGACCGACGGTTCTCCCGAATTATGTTCAAATCAATTTCTTACCTTTCGAGTAAATTAATCATTCAGGTCTTGGTTGTCAGGATTCATCCACTCATTACGAATTATATTATTTTCCTCACCCATATTCAGTTCTCTATTAGGCTCAATATTCCGTCTTACCTCACATTCCACCTCGTATAGGTAATCGTCGTCTTTAGGAGGTTGATCTATAGTATTTAAAATGTTCCCAAATGACACCTTCATTACCCCCGTCCAACAGTTAACACGAGCATTAGCAGTTGCTAAGAATGGACGGCCTAAGATGACAGGAGTGTGTTTTCTAGCATCTAGCACGGGTTCAGTGTCAAGGACCATGAAGTCGACAGGATAATAGCATTTATCAACTTTAGCCAAGACGTCCTCGACGATTCCTTTAGGGATTTTAATAGAACAATCCGCTAATTGTATTGTAGCGGCCGTAGGTTTAAGTTCACCTAGTCCTAATTGTTTATAGACGTGATAAGGTAAGAGGTTAACACTAACTCCTAAGTCAAGGAGAGCCCGATGAATGATAGTGTCACCTATGACACATGAAATCGTAGGCGTACCTAGATCTTTATATTTTAGAGTAGCGTGTTAAAATATAGAGCTTACTTTTTATGTGAGAAAGACCTTTTTAGGAGTATGACTGCGTAACTTGCTCTTTTGCGTAGACATGTCTTTTAAACATTTAGCATAAGCGGGAATTTGTTTAATAGCATCGAGGAATGGAATGTTGATTTTTACTTGTCTGAATACCTCAAGTATATCTTCTGTTTTTGACTTTTTCTTAGAAAAATTTGACGGTTCCTCAACATTTGGTGGAAAAGGTGGTGTTGGAATATACGTTGTCGGGGTTGTTACAATTTCTTTCCTATTTCTACTCGTTTCTCCACCCTTTTCTTTATTAGAGTTAATGTTCCCTTCCTTCTCACTTTCATATGGCACGTAAACAACTTCATCTTCTTAAATAGTCATCCTAGTCGAGATAGCGTTTACTTGTTCATTCGGACCCCCATTCCCATATTGTCCCTTAGGATTTTGAATAGTTTGACTAGGCAACTTACCCTCGTTTCTACGACTCATAGCATTAGGTATTTGTCCCATTTGGGATTCAAGCTTCACAGTGAATTGTGTGTGAGAGTGCACTATCTATGCTTGTGCTTGTACTTGTGTTTCGATATTCTTAAGGGATGCCAACACTGTCTCCTCAAAAGCGTTAACCCTTGGAGGGTTAGGATTAGGAGGTGGGTGTTGGTATTGACTTTGTTGATAATTGGGTCAGTAAGCATTAGGGAAATTAGTCGCCTCATTATTATTATGATTATTATAATTTTTCCACGAATAATTAGGATGATTTCTCCATGGCATGTCCGGATTATTCGTCGTAGGATTATAATTATTTCGTGGGAATTGTTGAATAGAATTAATGTGTTGCTCCACGAATTCCAGAAATTGAGACGCTGATGGACGTGCAAGTATAGAATGTGAAGGATCGAAACATAATGCACAACTTTCATGAGTGGGTGGGGCTGACGTTTGGTTTATTGTCAAAAGTCGGTCAAGTTTTTTAGATAGTTCCTGAAATTCAATTGAATGACTTGACTCGAACTTTACCTCACATTTAGGTTGCGAAAGATATCCCTCAGAGCGTACCGACACAGCCTGATGCATTGAGTTTTCGCTTAATGTTTCAAAAATTTTCCAGGCCTCGTCGGCGTTTTTGTGTAGGAAGGTCCCTGCACAAACGGCATCGACGATATTACGGACAGAGGGAATAAGTCCCTCGTAAAAGACCTATACCAATTGCCACTTAGGAACCTGATGATGTGGGCATGAACGTAATAATTCTTTAAATTTCTCCCACGTGTCATAAAGAGTTTCCCCATCTTGCTTGACAAAATTTGTTATGGCTTTTCTTATTTGATTAGTTCTTGTGATTGGGAAAAACTTTTGTAAAAATGCGTTGTGTAAGGCTTCCCATGTTTTAATTGTGTTTGGCTCAAGTGATTGAAGCCAATACTTTGCTTTATCTCTTAAAGAGAATGAGAAGAGATGCAGTTTTAATTCATCATCAGTGAAATTCTGGATTTTTAAAGTAGAGCAAATATCTTGAAAATCTCCTAAGTGCTGATAAGGATCTTCATTTATACGGCCATGGAAAGAAGGAAGGAGCGAGATAGTAGACGACTTTATCTCAAAGTGAGATGCCGTCGCCTCCGGTAATTCGATACCTGCTTGAGGCGTGTAAGTCGTAGGAATAAAATAATCTTTAAGTGGAGGAGGTGGCGGTATATTAGGGTTATTTCCATTATTTCAGTTGTTTCCGTTATTTCTAATGTCGGCCATTGGAATAGGTTTTATGTTAAAAGTTTGAGTTTTTTTGTCAATGTTTAAGGGTACTTTGAACTTCAACCTGAAACAACGACGATGGTTTTGGAGTCGACTCACCGTCTATTATCAACTAAGCTCTAGGAGCTAGGGTTGAAGACTTATTGATTCTAAGGGTACGTTCAAGTTCAAGATCAAAAGGTTGTAATTCCGGTTTATTTGAACGTGTACCAAACATAAACTAAAAGAAAATAGTGACACTAAGACAAAAACTGACTCCACAAATATAAGACGAAATCACGCAAATAAGGCAACAGGCACACAACTATTATGATGCACGAAGGCGCTGGGCTTGACGTGGTCATTGCATTACAGGATAAAAAAATATTATCCTGTAATGCAATGACCACGTCAAGCCCAGCGCCCCGGGTTTCCTAGCTAATGCATGTGAACAATCACTCCTAAACTAATGCAAATAGTGCGTCTCAGCGCCCTGACTTACAGTGGTTGGAAGCAAATTTCAAAGGAAGTGATTTAGTTTATTTATTATTTTTTATTTTCGCGTAAGCTCCTTTAACGTGCACAGCTGCTCCACTCAAAACGCTAAAATTTGATTACTTTGAGAAACTACAAAACAAAAAAAAAGTTAGTAACTTAAAACAAAAACGAAAAATAAGAAGAAAAAAAAAAAACAAACCTAATCTAGTATTTACGAATTAACTAAACTAAGATTCTAAAAATAAAGGTAGTAATGCAATCCCCGGCAACGACGCCAAAAATTGATCTTGTCAAAATCATGATATAAAAGTATAGTATGCTTACTTATGCTTTACTTTCAAAAGATTTGCAGTGTGGAAGTAAAGGTCGAATCCACAGAGATTGAATACTTCGCACTTTAATTTTTAAAACCTAAATTTAGTTAATTAAGAAAAATGGATTTTGGATTTAATTTGAATTAAACTAATAACAATTAAAGTAAATCTAAGTTATGAAAGCAACTAAATATTTGTTTTTATAATAAGTTTAAGGAACCTAGGATTGCAAATCTACCACTAGCTTCATAATAAGGGTATTTACGAATTACTTTAGCTAATTAAGTTGGATGATAATGGGGAATTGTAGGTACAAGCCCAATTCCTCCGTCAAGAAAATAACTATGGTTCAAGCACCAACATAATCCATCTTCGGTTAAAACCATTTATCCCACACTAAACTAGGGTTGTGGTATAATCCGTCTAATCTAGGCATGGACTATTAAGATACTTGATAGCACAATTCAATTTAAGCACCATTACATGTAAATAATCTAAACAAGCACAGCAAGCATAGATCATTGAGCACACTACCATCAAAATAGATCTAAGACAAGAGTAAACTTTGAAAGTAACGATTTAATCAATAAAAGCATGATTTATTTATAAAAAATCCTCGGAACATGTAACTGTCATCCATACATAATAAAACTAAAATAAAAACATAAAATACACCCTATTACTTGGCTAGGGTTTCACTGAAACCCTAGATCTTGAGTTTAGTTGTCCATAGAAGCGGTAGATGGCAAGTAGTTTATGGAGGAGGCCATGGAAATCCTTGATATTCTTCTTCTTCTCCTTGCTTCCTTCCATTCAATAGCTGAAGTTTTAGTTGTATATTGTGTGTATAATAATTGTCAACCCAAGAATTGAATTATAGTTGAGTATTTATAGATTTGGATCAAGTTTGGAAGCTTTCCTAACCCAATTTGCACTAAAACTGCTGTATTTAGCTTTCCAAATGTAATTAGGTAGTTTCGTTCGCGTAGGAGTCTTCTGTACACTGAAATACGCGTTTTCACTTTTTTGCATAGGTCGCGAGAGCGGGCCGTGCGAGCGCGATTCTGGGAGGTCGCGCGAGCAATTTCCTCGGTTTGGCGTGAACGGGCTGCTTGCGCGAGGTGCCTTTTTCAGCTTGTTTTTTTTCTCTTTATTTAGCCTAGATTAGTGTTTTCTTCCAAAACCTGCTCTAAAACAGAAATTGAAATAAAAAATACATAAAAATAGGGTAAAATATGCTAACAAATGTGAGTTAAGGCATGTAATTATGATTTGTTCTCTCCTGATCAATACACACAAATCATATCCTAGCAGTTCGGACTTAATAGTTAAATGCTTAACAAAATCACGGGACACAAATGAATCTTGAACCAAAATCCATGAGTATACGTGTAGGATATGAACACATAGGTAGAATACCTGATACGATCATATCATCCTTATTCCCCAACCTGAGCTGAAAATATCACCCTTGCTGTTGCGTGACTCCTTTCCCTTTATCCACTCACGGTTCTGTCCTTGATCCGCTTGGCACACTCGATGCCTCGATACTTATTCCCGATTGCCTCCTACTCGGACAGTTGTTCGCTCTATGCCCCGGTTGTCCACACTCAAAATATTTCCCTCTCATTTCTGGGTTATAGCTCTTGGTGTTTGATGTTGTATTCTGTGTGGTCATGTTTGTATTCAGAGGACAGTTACAGGAGATGTGCCCTAATTGCTTGCAAAGGTAACACGTACTCAATAGGTAGCAAGTCCCTTTATGTCGCATATTACATGTCGGGCATAACATCCTCGAGCCTCCGACAAATGTACTCCCTCCTTGGTTGCCCACGTACGATCCCAAACTCTATATGAACGGTTTTTTCGCATTCCCTTGACCCATGCTCTTATTTTCATTGGCTCTCTTCCCTTGTTGTCCTTGTCAGTATCGATCAATACTTTTCTCAAAGATACGAGCAGCTTTCTCAGCCAGAGAAACGGTTGGGTGTTGCAACATATCCACATGGCTATGGATATTCTCCCTAAGCCATTCCTCAAACTTACGAGCGTTATTGATCGGCGACGAATAGTTGCCGTTTATAGTCTTACAAATACCCTTTGTTAGACCATTTCATGTAGTTATTAGTTATTTTTAATTAGTATTCTAAATTTGGTGGATTTCCAATCCTAGGTTCCTTTAAACATATTTATAAAAACACTTTTAAATCACTTTCATAATTTAGATTTATTTTATTGTTCTTAGTTTAATTAAATTCAAAATCAAAACCTCGTTTTCATAATTAATTAGATTTAGGTTTTAAAATTAAGAGTCGTAGTAATTCAATCTCTGTGGGTTCGACCTTTGCTTTCACTGCTACAAATCCTTAGAAAAGTAAAGTACACTTTTTATATCTTGATATTGACAACATCAGTTATCCTCATAAGTCGAAACTGTAGTTTTCCCAAAACGTAACAAAGCATTATACCGAGAAATGTACTTACTCACAGTCATGTCTCTCTGGACTAAACTCGCAAACTCTTGACATTTCTGAGTATGCACAGATCGCGGAAATAATCGCTTGTTGGACTCATCGTTAAATGCCTCCCACTTAGTTGGCTTCCCTTGCTCTAGTACATTATTCCACCAATCCAATGCTTCCCCCATCAACATATCGGATGCGCACAAAATTTTCTCTTCGCTAGTGCTAATCACGGTACAAAAATGTCTTTCTATATCCTTCATCCAATGATTGGCTAAGTCTATGTCAACTTGTCCATGGTATAAGATTGGTTTTCGTTTATGGAACTGTTCTACGATTGTATGTTGAGGTCTTGGTACTGGTGGTGCATTTATGTAATGAACTTCAACTGGTGGGACCTGAATGTTCAGTTGATCTTGTTCACTTATGGCTTGAACAAAGTTTCCCACCATATTCACTATTTAATCCATTCGCGAATGCGGTGACAGTTCTCTCATCGGCTCAGTCATGACCTTATCACGTATTCACCATGTTGAGTACAATGCATAATGACTATGCAAACCATGCCATAGAATATACATGTGCACATTTCGTCATCACAAAATGTCACGCCCCGACGTAGCATAATACAGGAAAGCATTTAATTTCCTTTATAGACTCGTAGGTCTTGACAAGTGAGTATGACCAATTGTCCCTGCAACAAATAACTTAACAACATTTCTAGAGCAAAGGATACTAACAAAACATAAGCTCCAAAATTAAAAACTTACTAACTATTACAGCAGTCATAAAACTTAGGCACAAAACGCCTTATTCAAATGTCTAAAATTAGTTTATTACAAACCCAAATTAAAAGACATAGGAAATATAAAGTAGCCTCCTGGAAAGTCCCCTGCCTCTAACTAGCATAGTCGAAATACCCTGGCTGCTCCTGACCTTGAAAATCTGGACATACAGTCCAGGACGCATCAACGCCGTCAGCTTATGAAAGCTGGTGAGCAAAATAAACAAGTGCTCGCAATGTATATATAAGCATATAAACAACGGTGCAATTTAACTTTAAAAGCAATAGATTCAAGGTTCCAATTCCAACATAAGTCACGGGGGAATAAAGTAAGCAATAAATATGTGACCGTGCATGAACAATGTAACATCTCATCTTTCTGACTCTTTTTTCTCCACAAAACCCGACTCAACCAAACCATTACCTCAGATACCAGGAATAATATCCGATCGATATCCAAAACAACACACCATACCATCGCTTCAGATACCAGGAATAATATCCGATCGATATCTAAGCCGCACTCAATACCATCATTTCGGATACCAGGAATAATATCCGATCGATATCCGAAACGAGCGCCTTAGATACCAGGAATAATATTCGATCGAAATCGAAGCCGTACTCAATACCATCATTTCGGATACCAGGAATAATATTCGATCGATATCCGAAACGAGCGCCTTAGATACCAGGAATAATATCCGATCGATATCCGAAACGAGCGCCTTAGATACCAGGAATAATATCCGATCGATATCTAAGCCGTACTCAATACCATCATTTCGGATACCAGGAATAATATCCGATCGATATCCGAAACGAGCGCCTTAGATACCAGGAATAATATCCGATCGATATCTAAGCCGTACTCAATACCATCACTTCAGATACCAGGAATAATATCCGATCGATATCCGAAACGAGCGCCTTAGATACCAGGAATAATATCCGATCGATATCTAAGTCGTACATGACACTGTTGCCTCCAATACCAGGAATAATATCCGATCGATATTGAGGTTGCACACCAGACTGCCACGCTTTACTCTTTTCACGTTTCCTCACACACATGTATGTTGACAGAACCTCAACCCTAATATGTATGTCAATGTTCACAGTTTGTAGCAACAATTATTAATCTCAAAGCTGAATATTCGTTCAACATAAATCTCGATCTTAATCGTTCTTACAAGTCCAATTTCTAACAATGAGCCTTTAAAACAGTATATTTGTCAAACAGTTCTTTAAAAACTTTCAAAACCTTTTCCAAATAGTCCCGTATAAAGAAATATAAAAACTGCTCAAACTGTCCCGGGTCGCGCGCGCAAATGGCAGAACAGGTCGCGCGAGCGAAGGTGGAGCACTGGTCGCGCGAGCGGTCGCGCGCGCGAATGGGGGAATGGTTCGCGCGAGCGATCCTCGCGCGAGCAAGTCGCGCGCGCGAGTTCTTGCAGTTTCATCATCTTCCTCGTTCTCCCCTGTTTCTGGTTTTAAACTGAAATTATACCCATTTTCAAATTCTGTTTCAAATATGTTGTGCAATATATGGATCTCTTCGGTTTTTCGAGTAGATTACGAATATGAAATCAATTTAAACTAATACGGATTGTATCTCTAGATATTCGTGATCAAAGTAAGGGTGTCAAAACTTTAAATCAACGGTACGTCGCGATACAGATGAATTACTCCGTAGGATTTGAACCGTAGCTTATTGGGACTAAGATCTTCCATTTTCAATTCACGGATTTCATTTTGGTTAACTTTTGTAAAACTCCAATTTTCAAGCTTTAATGGTGTATCTATATATATACACATATACACATCTATGTACACTGAAATATACATATCTATACGTTGAGAGTGAGTTTATAATACTCACTGAGGTGATTAGACTGAAAATTGAGACCGAGAGTTTCCACCGTCGATTCCGTCGTTTGAATTCTCCTCCGTTCTCTTGAATTATATATATAGAACTATGTTTGTGTGTATCTTGTAGAAGTATGTAATATATAATATGTATGTGTGCATGAGCATATCATATAAAGTCTGTGTATGTGTGTGTTTAATCTAGAGGGAGCTAGAGTGATTTAGAGAATTGAGAGAGTTAGAGAATCCGTGAGAGAATGAGAGTGAATTTGAGAGATACAGTGAGTGAAAATGAGAGTTAAACACACATATATAATCTGCCCAATTTGGGCTCCAAGCAACTAATGGATATTACACGGTGTGGTTGAGCTCACGTGCTCCCACACCAAAACGCGGTATAGACGCAGATTGAAACATCAGCTGGTATATAACGGTTGAAAATGAAAATACAGAAATTTATATTAGTGTAGGAAATAAATTTCCGGGTTGTACAAAAGTATAGATACTTTTTTTTTTTTTTAAACCATAAAAAGCATTTCCATATATAAGAAAATTACGGTTTGACCCCAAATAAACATTTCAAATAGAATTTAAAATGAAATAAACATTTATTAATGGAAAAAAAATACAGGGTGTTACACGAACAATAGATGCAAACATATGAAGTATCTCTACAATGATAACAATGTTATCGTCATAGTTATACACTCCACTCGATGTCACTTAGCATATAATATCACTCGTTCCCAAGGCTCTAAACCTGGCTCTGATGCCACTATATGTCACATCCCAGTTCTACAATAGCATAATCGGAGCCCGTGGCACACCAACGAGGCTAAATCAATTCATTAAGGTTTCCAAAAATTAGTTTAAGAACACGCAGCGGAAAGAAAATAATTTATTTTTAAAACCAGCAATCTAGTCAACTGAGTTGGGGTCTCAGTCGATTGACTTGGAATGCAAAGAACAAGAAGCCTCCAACAACCCACTCCAGTCGACTGACTCCGAGATTCGATGGACTAAAGTCACAAAAGTTCAGTCGATTTCGGTCGACCGAACCCAGCCCAGCAGAACGTATGTTTTGAAAACAGATCCCAGTCGACTGGTTTTATCATCCAGTCAACTGATGCTGTTTGAATACCAAAGAATGTTTACTCCAACAGGGGTCCAATCGACTGTGCCCCCGGTTCCGTCGACTGTTTCCCAGCAGCAGCCCTTTCTGCAGAATTTTACAAGATAAAAGCTTCTCTGAATTCTAACAGGTATCAAACACACACTCTGAACTTATACCAAAGCGATCCCAACAGGATTAGAACATTACCAAAACATAATTACAAAAGATTCCAAACTATTACAACATTATGAATCCGTTCTATGATTCTAAGTTAAGCATAGGTTGAATGCAATAAAATCTTTATTACAACATTCCTATCACCAAAACTACAAGGTAAGCATTTCGATTGTCTTCTAAGTGAACTCCCAAACCCACATGCTCGCTACAATGATTCCTCGCTAGCATTCACATCTGCAATGGTTATTTAAATAACTACACATAATTCGATTTGTTTAAGCTAACGCTTAGTGAATAAAACAAAGTGAATAAAACAACAATGCATATGAATGATAAACATGCTCGCATTCACATCTCTACATTTCATACTAGTCTCCGGAGTCCCACGTGTAAATTTCACACTCCTAATCCGTGACTCCTCGCCATTAAGTCCACACAAAATGTAAGACCCACGTTTCTTTTCTTCAAACGTGCGACCTTATGCCTATAATGGCTCCACAACGATGGCTTGTACACACACTCCTTCGACCCAAATCGCAACTCAACATGCTCAATTATATGTCACCGTCCTCTCGACATAATCAAAACATGTCACCGTATAATTGGGCATACTTATCAATATAATCGCCCAATATGAACTACACAATATATATATCTATAAACTAATACATGCTTTTCATACAAAACATGAATACATGTCAAGAATCATTCCAAAACATATAGTTGAATCAATCATCTCCGAATGACGCTCTTAAAATTCGATCCAAGGAAAACCCAAGCACAAAGAATGTGCAGAAGTTCCTCTAGTACCATTCCTATCGATCAGAAATCAATTATCAACTTTTTAGGAAAATTCTAGAAAATGAGTTTTCGAAAAACTTAAGCAAACAAACCTTAGCGGGTATCAAAACGAAGCTCTTACCTCGAGGAGTTCGAATATGAAATCTGGGAAAAAACAAACGGACAGAAGGTCGTCGAATTGTGCCAAAAAGCTTTAAGCTTTAAATCCCCCTTTTTGGCCTTCTCTTGATTTTAGGTTAGAAAACTTATAAATGAAAATATCCTACAACTTTCTATATATAGGCACGACTCTCAGAAATTACGTCTATCTCCCCACGAGTTCTCAAAACTCCTAATCAGTCTCTGAAACTTTCTACATAACTAATTCATAGCTTCACAAGTGAAAACTAAAAATTATAAAAGTTTTTTACTAAGTTCCGTTTGGTTGCTAAAATGCCAATTCTACATGATTTTACGAAATTGTTAATTAGCCTACCAATTCTGCAACGTGTTAATTCGTCCTCACCAGGATACTAAAATTAACAACAGAAATATATTCTAAACCAGATAATAATACAGTGAGTGAAATACACAGGTAAATATTTATTTTCAGATAAACATTTAAGGTATTCCACACTAACCGTCTCAATCTCGGAGAGATGTCACAACATCGCAACACTCATTCTGCACAGTCTCAAAGTGTATGGTCACCCAAATCAACTCGTGAGTCACAACTCACTCACACGTGTACCATAAATGCACAACACATCACATTATCATGCATGACAATGTAATGAAATACAACAACACGCATACAGGTGTTATAAAGTTGGAAAGAGAAAAGATAGAAATTGATCAAATTTAAAATTCCAGTATGTTTACCAGATTTAGAGGATCTTATTTGTTTGGGCCAACCAAAACTGCTTTCCTGGAAGTTACTGCCATTCCATGGATTAGAGTCAAGGATTTTTCAAAACATGTATATACTAAATAATAAAAAAAAAAACCCTAAGAAAGGGTCTATGAACATGGTGGGGGCAAAAAAAATCATGCTTGAGAAGTATCAATCTCACAATTTTCGTTTCGTTCCCTTGTTCTTAGCAACCAATTGGATGGAGAGAAAGGGTTCCATACTTCCACACAAATTGGTTGTTTCATTCAACCAAGTTGAGAGCATGTTTCAAAATCATTAAAAAAAAAAAGAGAGTAAAAGAAAAAAGAAAAAGAAGAAAAAAATTTAAAGAACACACCCTGAGAACCATAGTGATTGATTACCTGAGGCTGCAAAACTTCGAAAAAATAAAATAAAACCATGACAGAGGTAGTTCGAGTACAACAAATGCAAAAATAAAAAAATAAAGCATAACCGAGGTAGAGAAATCAACAACTATGGATTTAATTTTTGACTTACCTCAGCTAGGGACCTAGGGTTTTGGAGGCAGAGAGGGGCATTGAAAAGTTGATAGATATTAAGCACGCCATGAAATTCTTATTCTTCTTTTCTTTGCTGCTTCTGCAACTGTATCTGCTTTTGCTACTACTAATGATTAATTTTCGTTAAGAAAAAAATCAGATCAAAAAACGCAAGAGGCAAGAGTATCTTTGTTTTATAGCTCTCAGTCACTTCATCATGTAGCTCACCTCAAATCGGAAAATCAGAAACTAAACAAGGAAAAAGCAAGAGGCGCAACAGACACCTTGGCTGACCTTGGATTAGTGAGAGGACAACGTAGAGGCGATGGTCCAGAGGCGATGATGGTGTCCAGATGGGGAGGAGAGAGAAGCGATAGCAGGAGATAGAGAGAGTGCACAGACACATACACACACACACACACACACACACACACACATACACAGAGAGAGAGAGAGAGAGAGAGAGAGAGAGAGAGAGAGAGAGAGAGAGGTGGGGTAAAAAATTGATCTTCTATTTAGCATTTGAATGTTAGAGAGAGATATGGGACGGTTGAGCGAATGGAGTTTGATCTTGAAATTCGAATATTTTTTGAATTGTTGAGAGAGAGAGAGAGAGAGAGAGAGAGAGAGAGAGAAAGGTCAGAAATAGGAGAGGGGTTTGACCGTTTGAGACCTAAAATTCTGACTATTATCTCTTTTTTATTGTGTGTCAGACAGAGGACAGAGGAAAAAGGGTGAGTAAACTGTAGAATTAAATCAAACGGTTGAAATTGTCCAATTTTAGTGGACGATTATGATCAATGATGTCAGATGGAGCAATTGTTTTGTCCAATTAAGTCCTTTGTCGGTTAGTATTGTATAGATTGTTGTAATGAGGTGGGGCTTTTAAGCCATTTTTCTTTTTTGTCCGCCAAATTAATGTATGTATGTGTTTAAAAAAAATTAAAAAATAAATAAATTGTGTCCATGTGCCTTTAGATATTTACCAGTTACCATTAATTTCATTCTATTAATTTAGGGCAAATTACACTGATCTCCTCTGAGGTATTTGACAATTACAGGGACATTTCCTGTGTTTTAAAAACTTACACTCACCTCCCTTCTATTTTGAAAATGACTATTATACCCTAGGACAAATCATCAAATATACTACCTCTTGAAAATGGAAAAAAATCAAAAAACTATCGATTAAATTTTAGTATATACCAAATCAAACTTTTACTATTTTATTTTACAAAAAATATCAATAATAATTTAAAAACATAAAAAATAATCAACAAAATTATCTACTGCCACTTTAAAATGAAAAGAATAATAACAATAATGAAAAAAAACATCAACAATTTTTTTTTAAAAAATGAATAGTTATGCTATATTTTTGTCTGCTTTATTTATAAAACAACATACTCAGTGGAGTCTTATATATATACTAGGGCAATGCCTGTGCAAGACGTGTACTAATTCAGTTTCATAGGAGCAGTTCATTTACAATGTTGGGAGCAAGTTCACAATTTTAGCAATTTAAAGCAGACAAAAATACGACACAACTATTCATTTTTTTAAAAAAAATTTGTTGATGTGTTTTTTTTAATTTATTTTTATTCATTATTGTTATTATTCTTTTCATTTTAAAGTGGTAGTAGATAATACTGTTGATGATTTTTATGTTTTTAAAATTACTGTTGGTATTTTTTTAAAAAAAAATGAGTAAAAGCTTGATTTGGTATATACTGAAATGTGTCGATGATTTAAATTTTTTTTCATAATTGTTAATACATATATTTTTTCATTTTTAAAAGGCAGTGGATATTTTTTTTTGCTGATTTGCCAAGGGTGTAACAATCATTTCAAAATAGAAGGGAGGTGAGTTTAATTTTGAAAACACAAAGGAGGTCCTGGTAATTATTAGATACCTCGGGGAAGGTCAATGTAATTTGCCCATTAATTTATGTTTATTATTAACAAACCATTTGTTTAACTCACATGCTATGCACGAAGGCTTAACATTTGAAAGAGATTAATGGAGACTTAGTTCACGTTTGGTTACCAGTAAATTTGAGATTGCTAAAAAAGTTCAGTTCGTCTTAAGAAGCTATATATCGAGGAGATTAATTTCAAAGTATAAAATTGCTTTTTTTTTTTTAAATAAAAAATAAAAATACTTAAAAATCTCTAATTTCCACATTAGTAACAGTGGTTAAACATTTTTTTAAAATCTCTCTACAGATAAAATATCTGTTAGAAAAATCTCTTAATAAAAAATATCTTATTGCCACATAAATACACGCCCAACTCTTAACCAACCTGATGCGATACAAAAAAATTACTCATATATTAGTATTGTAATTTTGCACTTAATCATTTTCATCCCACATTTGAGTTCGAAGAAGCTGCCTTAAAATTCTCAGCATCTCAAATCACAATTATTTATTTAAAACATGCACATGCACAAGTAATTCGGATGAAAGAACACAGTAGCTTCTCAAAAAATGTGTAGAGAAAATGTGGAAAATTGACAATCCGACCATCTTCAATCCTCTCCACTGCTCCACTATGACTTGTTTAATTGGTAACTTCAATCATATTCATCTCAGTTGTTGCTATTATGCCACAGCTAATTGGATCTCTCCTTCATTGATTGGCGGAAAACTCACTCTCTTCTGTGATCATCAATAACAAAGACGATGTAAATCAGTGAAACTTACGACCTGTATGATAACGTTTTCAGTACTGAAATTAAAAAACTAGTTTATGTTATTTTTAATTATTTTTTAAATATAAAAACATGAAATGGGTTTGATGCACATTTGAATCGATACTTATACTGATGGATTTCGTTTTCGTAATTTCACTAAATGGCATTTTTTTGTTTTGTTTTTTTTTTTTGTTTTATTGTTTTATTGTTTTAAGGGTAGTTGAGTTTTTATTTTTGGATAATAGGGGGGAAAAATGATAATCAAACGTGTTTTCAGTTGTCATTTATTAAAATAATGAAAACTACTTTTTATTGAAAATGACCAAAAGGGTAAGCTAATGAAAAGCAAAAAAGCATTCAAATTTGAAGGTCAAAGTGATTGACTAACTTTGTGTCCATGCACGTTAGATGATAGGAAAAAGTCTTACAAAAGAAAATAAATACATGAAAAAAGGTTAAGTTCATGGAAATTGGATTAGGGAGTTTCCAATGGGGCCCACTAAATATATCATGTAAAAGTAAAACCATTAGAATTAGATCTGTCCCGTGTGAAATGGTTTGCTTTTGGATGCGAATCCAATTACCTCATGCCCTTAACTTGTTCTTGTACTTTTGACCCCCCAAAAAAACTTCGTCAAGTCTTTAGACCAACTCCAACTCACCACCCAATTCTAATGCTAATGTCAATGCCAATTCTATTATTTGGCATGACTGGCCAAACATGGCACTCCAACGCTATGCCAAATTGCCTACCAAATTTGGTTTTATGGCATATCATGCCATATTTGGCACAAGATATGGCACATGCCATTTCTGCTATATCATCACTTAATTCAATTTTTCACTACTTTTCATACTTTTATTTTCAAATTTTGCATCCCAAATATTTTCCGAATACATATGGTGGTAGACTACTTGATTTTTATTGGATGATATTGAAGCAGTCCCATCATTATTGGAGGTGGTCGTACTGCCACATGTAGGGGGAGCATTTGTGATTTAAAATTTGAGAAGCATAGCATTACATTTTGAGCACCAACAACTACTTTAAGCTCAGATGGATACATTTAATAAATAACTATTTTGTCCTTAACAAAAGGCTACTTTGGAAGATGAATGGAAGTCGAACAAAAATATTGCATTTGAAATGAAATGTGGCATTGGAGCAAAAATGTCAAAATATAGCATTTGACACTGTAGCAATGCCAAAAAAATGACATTAACATACTGAAAATGGCATGTTACATTGGAGTTGCTCTTATAGAATCTAATGATGCCAAAATTTGGTTAACTAAATTAAAGCGATTTAAGGAGAGAGAGAGAGAGAGAGAGAGAGAGAGAGAGAGACTGGTTTTTTGTATGTGGTTCGGCCCTGTTAATGAGGTACCTACGTCCATGTGTGTGTCTGAGCACGTTCACTATATTGTAAAAAGTCGGGGACCTGTAGTGAACCAACAATAGTTTGGAGCTACCGTAGGTCAGCCGGGCGTGTTGGTGACTGCTATAGAAGTGCTGTAGAGACTGAAAAGTCGGTCTCCCTGAAGGGGGGGGGGGGAAAGGGGTGAGTGGTCTCTTTTATAGATGCAAGAGACCTACTCATACATGGATAAAGAAATATAATCCAACTAAGCTTGATTGACATTAATTGTGGGGGTTTCCTAATTGGACTAGGAAACAATATGCTCTTTCCATAAGTCTTATATCTTGAGTAGGAAACTGCCTGGAATATTCTGGGGAATATGTTGCGGGCCCAGCTAGCCTGCGCTTGTACGGACCGTGCCAGTGTGGTCTTCCCGACCTGTTGGTCTGGTTGTGAATGAAACGCTCGGGATGGTGAGTCTCGGGTAGACTAGACCGCTCGGGCTGATGCTTATCTGAGGAGTTGTGCATAATTTCACCGGGACAGGGACCAACTGTTGAGTTGAACCGCTCGGTCATAAGACAGAGCCAATTTTGGGTGTATCAGCTGCCCCCCATTTCCAACGTTGGCTTGATGCTATATCGGGGCAAGTTTGGAAATCTGTTTGATGCCACCTACCACTGTCTGAGTGCTCGGGGAAGCTGCCATAGAGCTTCTGAGTCTCGTGAGTCCTCGGGAACTGGCTAAGAGTTGAGACTTAGCCTAGCTCGGAGTCTTTAAGTGCTCGGGAAATGGCTAAGAGTTGAGACTTAGCCTAGTTCGGAGTCTTTTGCTTAAGTTAAGCTTCCAGGATGGTTATCTTCTACCCGTAAACCTTCGTTAAGGTTGTGGGTAAAAGAATTTGACCATGCTGGAAAAGCCGACCTAAAGCGTATTGCTTTAGGGTCCTTTTATGTTAACTCCCTAGGATGGTTACCTTCTGCCCGGTCAGCCTTCGTCAAGACTGTTGGGAGAAGAGTTTGACCATGTTGGTGGAGCCGACCTAAATCACATTGCTTTAGGGTCTCTTTGCTCCTCTATCGTCGGCCAACCTAAGAGATTTTAGTCACCTTTATCGTCAGTTTGGACCTACGTGGAGTTATTGCCTCTGAGTACTGTAGGTGCCCGGGTTGTCTAAGAGTTGGCTTAGTTACCAGAAGGCCTGTAAGTACCCGGTGTGATTGCCTGTTTAGTCCATCGTGCCTTTCTGCCCCCCAAGCTGTCGCTAAGACGAGGGTCTTGTGGAGGCTAGGACTGTAGGTAACTGACCTAGAACATGGGTGGTTGCAGAGTCTTTTAAAGCTTGCCATCATCAGCCACCTAGGAGAATTTTCCCCCATTGTAGGTTGGTCCTAAGCGAAGCTGATGCCTTGGGCGTGACCCCGAGGTCTTTTGCCTCGAGTGCAATCCCGAGGTCTTTAGTGCTTGGGTTTGGAGCCTGAGGTCTTTTGTGCCTGGGTTCGGAGCCTGAGGTCTTTTGATGTGCCTCGAGTGTAGTCCGAGGTTTTTTGATGTGCTCTTTGACAGTCTGCGGAGCCTCATCCGATGATCGGGCAAGTACCACTGTAGTTGGATTGGTCGAGACTGTTAGAGACAGGAGGTCGGGCTGGGATCACCGGACTCCTGATTACTCTGAGCTAGATTTAAGGTCGGGATCATTGGATCCTGACTGTTGCGAACTAGAGGTCGGGCCGGGGCTGCCAGACTCAGATCGCTGCGAACTGGAGGTCGGGTCGGGACTGCCGGACCCTGCCTACTGTGAGCTGGAGGTCGGGTCGGGACTGCCAGACCCTGACTGATGTGAACTTGAAGAGCTACAGGTCAGGTCGGGACTCCCGGGCTGATCTCGCTTTCGCTTGCTTCTGGACGACTCGTTGCTTATGCGCCCGGGGTCTTTGGTTTTTAAAAATTCTTCAATGCCAATATATTCTCCAACCCTCTTAGTGAGTCCAACTAAGGTTTCCGGTTGGTTTTTGTGAAACGACGCGGCGCACTTGGTGTGTTGAACTCCCGAGCAGAAGGCTATAATAGCGACAGTTTCATCAAGATCATAGATTCCGAGCTCCTCTTGATTAAACCGGTCGGTGAATTCCTTGAGGGTCTCATTATTCCTTTGTATGACTATCAGTAGCTGCATGTCAAGCCTTGGCCGTTCATGCATACCGATGAACTGGTTGATGAACTACTTGCTGAGTTGCTTGAAATGAACCGATCGGGGCTCCAAGGAGTAGAACCATTGCACGGCCGGGCCTTTCAAAGTGTTGGGGAAGGCCAATCAATGTAGTTCATCAGAGTTGGTGGCTAGGGCCATCTGAGCCTTGTAGGTCCGGACGTGGTTGACCGGGCTTCCCGAGCCATTATAGGGATCTAGGTGAGGCTGCTTAAATTTGCGCGAGATGGCAAACCTCATGATCTAGCTAGAGAATGGTGACTCTGTCTCGGTATTGGCGTGATTCCGAGTAGGGTTCTAGCCCAGCCTTTTGGCCACTCCATCAATCTATTTCTTTAAGTCCTTGATATGTGCCACCACACTTTTCCGACCGGTATCCGGGCCGCAGGTCGGGTTAGTGGAGGAGGCTTCCTTCTCATGGCGGTGTGTTGTCCCCTGGGATCGGGCTTGGCTATGACTCTGGTTCATCGTGTGCCTAGGGACACCTAGGCTCTTGACCGAGTGACCCTGGACTGATTCCCGGGCCATATGCTCTTGCCTTTCCTCTCGGGTAGCACGCCTACTGTTGATGTCTCTGGCATCCTCAACACGGGACAAGTTGGCTCGGGCACGTTGTCTGGTCAAGATCGGTTCTTGACCGTACGCAACGTTCCCGGGTCGTTTCCCGGCCACTGGAGGACTGCTTTGCTGGGCCAGTAGGGCTTCGATCTGATGTTGGATTTGACGCTGGCTCTCCAAGTGTTGTGTGAGGGTCGCGGTGATTTGCTCAGATGTCATGACTACCGCAACCGGTGCCGGGGCCGGCAGAACATCCCGGTTGGCTTGCTGTGCAGTCTTCTCACTCTTCTTCGGAGGCATGGCTATCAGCCAAGAGATTTGTTGATGAAGAATTTGTCGTTTCCCACAGACGGCGCCAAGCTGATGATGCCAAAATTTGGTTAAAGCAAATTAAAGCAATTTAAGGAGAGAGAGAGAGAGACTGGTTTTTTGTATGTGGTTCGGCCCTGTTAATGAAGGTACCTACGTCCACGTGTGTGTCTAAGCACGTTCACTATACTGTAAAAAGCCGGGGATCTGTGGTGAACCAACAATAGTTTGGAGCTACCGTAGGTTGGCCGGCGTGTTGGTGACTGCTATAGAGGTGCAGTAGAGACTGAAAAGTCGGTCCCCTGAAAGGGGGGGGGGTGAGTGGTCTCATTTATAGATGCAAGAGACCTACTCATACATGAATAAGGAAATATAATCCAACTAAGCTTGATTGACATTAATTGTGGGGGTTTCCTAATTGGATTAGGAAACAATAGGCTCTTTCCATAAGTCTTATATCTTGAGTAGGAAACTGCCTAGAATATTCTGGGGCATAAGTTGTGGGCCCAGCTGGCCTGCGCCTGTACGGACCGTGCCAGTGTGGTCTTCCCGACCAGTTGGTCTGGTCGTGAATGAACCGCTCGGGATGTTGAGTCTCGAGTAGACTAGACCTCTCGAGCTGATGCTTGTTCGAGGAGTTGTGCATAATTTGACCGGGACAGGGACCGACTGCTGAGTTAAACCGCTCGATCATAAGATAGAGCCAATTTTGGGTGTATCAGAGTCTATCCTTCCAAGCATCTCATGTAGAACCCAAAATTTTTGAAAATTTTTTTCCTGAGAATAATTTCACAAAAAAGGTTACGTCAATTACGCTTTTATTAGACTTGCTGATTTAAAAAGCGAAAAGAAACGAGAAGTAAAAATTATTTTTTTAGGTTTGTGATTATGTTGTAGTACGAAATAAGAAAAGATGAAAGAAAATGATTTCTATAATACAAAATTGTCATTTTTAATTTCTTTTATCATTCTACTTTCTTTCTTTCCTTATCTTTTTTTTTTTGCAAGCAGTCTATCGTTTACTTAATGAACGATAAGAGTAACTAGACTAAAAGAATTTTTCACTCGCTTACTTAATGAACCAAAAGAAGCATTAGAGTCTATCGTTCCAAGTAGCTCACAAGTGCAATTTCTTTAAAAAAAATTTAATTCTTAGTGGTCAAATTTGGGTGTTGTGTAGAAATTACTCTTTTTTAACCTATCAATTACTATATATCTTAGACTGAAAAAATGTGTGTACGTAGTATATATGTGTTTTTACATTTTTGGTTCTTCAGATGTGAGTAAGCTAAAACATGAAAAAGATGTGAGAAAACATAAGAGTAACTAGACTAAAAGAATTTTCTACAAGATGGTCTGATTTCTATGAAATTTTGTGAAGCAGTTTTCCTTGATTTTCGGATTCAATGTTGGTTGGCGCATAATGTAGACTTTGTTTTTCAGAAATCTAAATCTACAATAAGCAAACACTGGTGTCCATAAGGTGATATTTCCAGTTTTTAAAATTTTGAAAACCGAAACTAATTTTATTTTCTTTTTATAAAAAGAAAAATTAAAGTTTTTAAGTTTTGAAAACAAAAGCTAATTTTATTTTCTTTTTATAAAAGAAAAATTAAAAACCACTCTAGTCCAAAAAAAGATAAACGCTTACCAAATACGTTTTCAATGTTCATTTTAGAAAAATAAAAATAGGCATACAAAACTGAAAACCGCAATATTATCAAAAGAGACCCTTAACAATACGTAATTTGTAGTACTCTGGTTAAAGTTCTCCTAAAAGAGAAATTATTCTATGTAACTGTCGCCTTATTTGACAAGATTGACAAAATACTCAAATTACGGTGAAAATCACATAGAGATGACGGTAACATGGTGTAGTTTCTCCAATGATTAAAGGGAATAAAAATTGTTGAAAAGAAATTTGGTTCAAAGTTGTTCTCCAATTGTTTTCGATTTATACTAAGAGAAAGTTAAAAGCTTTTCAAAAAATCCCAAGCCTTAAAGGCTCCGAAGACCCTTCATGATCAATGACGTGGCACTTATAAAGAAAATTTATCAACTTTGACTTGGACATGTGAACAAGAACCGATTTGGTCAAATTTGCCAGGATAACAATTTCAACCACATATATACTTGAGCTTGGATTCAGCGTAAAACATGTAAAACAAACTAAACATGCATGAGAGAGCAATTTATGTGCAAGCAAGCTTACAAAGTATTGGTCTTAAAATTGCTATATTTTGAAGCTGATTTTTGATAGAGATGTGAATAACATCAATATTTAAGCAAAAAATGATGGAGATGGTCAATGTTTAAATGAAAGGGTTAATTATTATTTATCTCCGTGGTCGAGCTCATTTTCACTTTGCCACTGCTCATTTTCATGAGGCAATACACTTGGGACAAGCATTTGGAGACTTGGGTTAAGGCCTCCGGCATACTTGAAGGTCCCGAGAATGCTTCTCCAACCATTGTTTCTCCAAAATAATACAAGAGAATGTTCAGAAAGGCCATGGCGTCCTATTTTCTTACTGTTCCTGATCAATGGTCATCATAACAAATCTCTGAGGGCCTTAGGAATTTTTAATTTTGAAATTTTTTTTGGTTGGATATTCCTGAGCCGATTTGTTTGTTTATCCGGAAAGAATGAGCACCATAGAGAGAGAGAGAGAGAGACTGAGAGGGAAATCGCTTGTGTGATTGGTTCATTTTGTTATTCTGTACATGGGCAGAACTAGCCCAAAGGAGGGGTTATATAAAGGAGGGAACACTAAAGTTCATTGATGATATTACTTTGTAATTTTTGTACATGTGTTGTAGAAACCCAGAGTGCATTTTGGTGATTTTGGACCAAAGTGAGTCTTAGTTTGGGATAGTGTGTTTTATTTTGGTACATGGTGGTATCACTTTGTTATTTGTTTTGGCACATGTTTGTATATGTATGTTACATATTTGTGTGCGTGTGTGGGAGACAAGGACGAGACCCACAAGTCACCTCCCAACCACTCCCAACGACTTTCAACCACTAAAGGTTCCCCCCCTCTTTCTCCCTATATAACCAATCTATATCTCACTCTCCCTCTCATTTTTCTTTTTCATTTTCTCTCTATATATCTCTCATCTCTATCTTGTTTTGAAAGTCAAGAACTTCCATGGAAGCCTAGACTCTAAAGCTTCCTTTTGAAGACCTTCAAGTTATTATTGGAGAAAGGCTATTAGAGGCTAATTTGTTCCCCTCATCTTGAGGTCTCATTTGGTGTTTCCATTTTTCATTTTGGAGTTCCCTAGCTCAAGCCATGACCTAGGAGAAGAAGAGGGTTTTCTTATTATTTGTTCTTGGGCTCTTTCAATGCTCCTCTCTTGGACTTCTTATCTCTCTTGCTTTCTTTCTCAAGATCAAGGTAGATTTCATTGTCTACGTGCACTCCTAGTTCTAATTTCATGGTTTGCTATGTGTAGGATTAAACCTAATGCTCTTAACCTTGTTTTAGAGTTTTTCCTATATTATTTGATAAAGTGTTTTATGTGCTCTTATGTGACTATTTGACCTTATGCTTTACCTAAATGTTATTTAGTTGCTATGTTTCAATTAAATTAAAGATGCTACAATCTCCCTATTTGTCTAAGTTGTTGGTTATGCTTTACATGACTTTCACAATTTTTGGTATCTTGAACTACCATGCTTATTTTACAGTATTGAAATCATAAAAATGTCTTTGTTAAAGCATAATCGCATCTAGTAGCATTTCATAGTCGCCAGGTCGGCAAAGCATTCATTGCATTGGCTTGGGATGTATGTTTATTGTTTGAATTCCCATGATTGGGGAATGTCTCTTGAATCCCCGTTTGGGGGTTGTGGTTTGATGAAATTCCGGAAGCGGTTGTGAAGTAAGGAAGGTTGTTTGTGATCCTTAAAACATTCGAAAATGCAAGGTCATATTCGGTTAGCTACCAGAGATCTTGTATGCTACACTCACGTTTGAGTGGCTTGCTATCCAGTGTGAGAGTGTGTGATTGGGATATTGAGTTTGGAATGTCTCACAGTTTGGCCATCCAGCTAGTTGCATTGCCACGGTGGCAAAGCATTGCACTGCATGTCATAGCATGATTTAAGAAGTAGTAGTACATTTCTACAATGTTTTCTACTAAGCCGTCATGCTTAATGAATCTATAAAACCCCTTTTTCAAGAAATGTTGATTAGGGCATGGCCCAAAAGTTTTCGATGCGCGGCATTCCATTTGAAGATTCCTTACGAGCAAGTCTTAGATTTTGAAAAGAAAACACTTCTTTGTCACAGCTCATGATAGGAGCATTGTTCTATTTGTAATTCATTATCTTATTCATAGATTAAATTACAAGGATTTATATTTATTCCATAGTAGTTGTAATTAGGCACATGTTTAGCCCATGCTTTATAACTCTTCTATTAGACTTAATGATCTTGTATATTTGGAGATTCTAGTTATTCCCCTCTTAATCTTAATCTTGATAGTTGGATCCTCTAGGAGCCTTGTTAACTTATGTTTTTAATACTTGATAGAAATTCTTAGCCCATGGTTACCCTATTATGGGAAAATCATTACTTTTAATTTCCTAAGGATCGTTTGGTCATATTCCTTCAAAAACCGCTTTAGTGATAAAGTTTCAAAGCAAACTTCAATACTTGTTACTTTTAGACCTTTGGAGTTTTTTTATACTTCTTTACAAACTCCTTTCAAAACAAAACTATGTTGGTTGACCCTATTTGACCCGTTTGGTCCTCGTGGGTCAACCCTTGACTTATTGATTTTTCTTTAGAATCCACGTAGGATTTCCCTATGCTTCCGCCTTGTGGATTGGTTCACGTTGGACGTTGTATTATTTGACTCATTGACCTCACCCACGTGGTTCGGTTTTCGGGGCGTTACATGTGTGTACAAGTTAATTGACAAAAAGTTCTTTCAGATGACTTTTAACATGGGTTGAGTTAAGTGTGGTAGGTCTTATTGTCAAATAGATGCCACTTGGATATCACATTTTTTGTGAGAATTTCTTTTTGACCATTTGTGTCTCCATCATTGTCAAGATAGCAAATAGGCATGGCTTAATTATGATTTTCTGTTGCTTTGCATGTCGGCTTAGTTTGGCCTCCATTTTGGTATTTCTCCTTTTTTAAAGCACATTTTTATTTAGATATCTCTGATTTTTTTAAGGCTCAGACAACTGTTTCAGAATGCAGCTCTTTGGTGCTCAATCTAAAGGTTACACTGCATTTTCAGTGTACATGTTAAAATGTAGCTCTCTTTTCTCCTCCCGTGTGTGTGTGTCTTTGTGAAGGGAATCATATTTAATTAGAGACCAATATTTGAGAAAGGTTTTAATTTCTTTAATTTTAGCAAACCAATATATTTTCAGCATAAGTTACAGAATAATTTTAGTCTTTGAGTTAATTAAGTTTGCCTATTTAAGGGGTTGGTTATTGTAAAGGAAGATGAATTAGAGATGGATGAGAATTGAGTATTGTGTGTTTGTGAGATCTCTCTTAATCTGTTCTCTTTCCTCTAGTCTAATCCATTTCAACCCCATGATTTTCAAAAAAATTCCAGAAAAGTTCCACACTTTCAGCAAATTTTAGAATCAGCCTCAACATTCAAGAAATTCATAATCACCCCAAGCTTAATTTACCAATGTAATCTCAATGGTTACCAGCTCAGAATTATACTCCACACATTGAGATTTTGCATCAAGGCCAAAGACAACTACCAGAAAAGTTCACTCAATGCCAAATTCTAACACTTTTTGGCTGGATTTGGATAATTTCATTGCTTCTTTGACCAAAAAGAAGTAAAGGGTGAATCAATTACCACGGTTTTAAGGAGAAGAGTCCCTTAGAATCATAAATTTCTAATGAGTCAACAGTTAAAGATTGTCCCATTTTGATGACCTTTCCCATTAATGGTCATTTGGTTCCTAACGTGAAGTAGGGCTGCTTTGGGGCGAGTTGGGTTCAATTTTTTTTGTCTATTTGGAGTTTGGACTCAATCCAAGTTTTAGTGTAGTCTGCCCAAGCTTGCCCAAGCCAACCCAAGCCTGATTTAACTAGTCAAATCCGAGCCCGAATTGCAACAAAGAAACAACTTCCTTTGAGTATCAAACCTATTTTTTATTTATTCAAAATTTGCAAAAAAAAAATACCTATAAATTTAATTTTACTATAAAATCTAACGGAATATACTTGTATACAATCCTAAGGCTAAAAAGGTTACATATTAGGATGCATACATATATATATGTATAAGTGGGTCAGCTCATGTTATTTAGGTCATTAACCTCTTTGCCCAAGCCCAATCCAAATCCAATTTGGACTTGAACCTTCTAGCCTAAACCTGCCCATCGTGCATAAAACAAAGTTGCCCAAGCCCGAGTAAATTAAGTGTTTGGCTCGGGTTAGACTCGAGTTAGCCTGCCCCAAAAGTTTGAAAAACAAACTTTATGAAGGAAAAGTTTGGTGATCAAATGTGATCCATTAATCGATGACCCAATGTAGTTGATTTGATGTTTGTACAATCGCTTGATAACCTGAAGGTCGTAGGATAGTATTGTGTTTAATTTTAAATGGACAAGAAAAGTATTTGCCTTCTCATTAAATTAATGATTCTAAAATTGTTGGGATTATATCACATGTGGGACAATCCCATGGATTTAGATATTATTAATTTGGCTAGATTCCTATTGTGATAAGTTTCCTTTTACATGCGATAGAGTTTTAGTAAGAGTGAATCTCTGGCTTCTTGTTGGACAAGGAATGATATTGTAACATCAACCCTTTTATTTGTATTGGTCTGTTAATGTATTTCAGTATTTTTGCATTTGTATATGTTAGTTACGATAGTGTATGGATTGACTTTGATCATTGTTTATATGGATGTTTATTTCAACCTTTGAACTCTTAGAAGGGTCTTTGAACCAAGAGCCCTGAGCACTCGAGGCACCGGAGTACTCTAGCATCGCGAGTGCTCGAGCTTAAAAGGAGATGAAAAGACTATTTTGCCCCTGGGCTTGGAAAACTCTATAAATACCCCTGCATTCCCGGCATTACTACATTTTAACTTTGCATTACAAAGAGGGTCCTTTGAGAGAGAGTTTGAGAACTCATGTCCATACATCTAAATCCTCTTCATAAATACCACTTGCATGTAAGGGTAAAATCAGTTCGGTTCGGTTCGTGTTTAGGCCCATTTTTTTGTTCGGTTTTCGGTTTTGCACTACACGTATCTCATGGAAACCGACCGAACCGATCGATTCGATTCGGTGGTTCAGTTTAATCGATTTTTGGTTCACCCTATTTGCATGTCTTTTGTTTCTTGATCAAACACTACACACACACTCATACCTACTTGTATGAAGTCTTGTGGTTGTAGGACTTGAAGGGTCAAGAAGAAATGAAGAGGATCATGGCCTTGAAGCTTGCATGAAGTTTAATTTTGGAGATCTTGGAGGATCAAGAACACACACACATAATTCTTCACATTTGATCATCTAGATCTTGGTGAGTATACTTAATCACTCAAAATTTATATTTTCTCAAGTTTAATCATTACTTATGCTCATGCATGTGACATGCATGAAGATCCATGATCATGCTTGAAGAGATTTTGAAGTTTATATACATATACATACATTTTGATTATCTAGATTATATAGATCTTAAGTGAGCAATTCTACTCACTCATGAACATGTTTAATATAGTTATATGGATGATAAAAGACCATGCATGTGTCATGCATTGAGGCTAAAGCTCATATATATAAGCAGCTAAGACTGTCACTGTTTGAAACTGCATAACCTGAGCGCTCGAGCCTGTTAAACGGGCCAGATGCAAGCGCTCGAGAGGCGCGAATGCTCGAGCTTAGTAGTTCTTGTAAGAATAGTTTGTTTTATATATATATATAATGTGTTATGCTGTACCATAGCTGTGATGGTTGTAACTTGGATTGTGCTTGATATATATGATTGCATGTGCTTATTATAAGTTGTACCTTATGCTGTTAGTGTAGTACTATAGTAATGCACACTTTCATAAAGAAGAAGAAGAAGAAGATGTTTCTTATCATGATGTCGAGATTAACTGGCAGAACGTGTATGAACGGCGATCAATAACAACAAGAGCAATAATGTAATGTACTTAAGTACACGACTCTGAGAATAATATGCTTTAACGATTTGTACGATGTACGATAATTGTTAACGATTCGATGTAGTTAATAACAAATAGTTAATAACAAGACGTTCATATCCGTTGGTTTATTCTTTTTGTTCCGTCCGTTCGTTTGATCAAGTGTGAGAAAGAGTAAAGAGTCTGGGTTCAGTTGTTGAGATGGTTAAACGGTTGTAAGGTGACGATGTCAATATGAGGACGTAAGGCGACGATGACAAGAACGTAACCTAACAGACGTAAGGCGACGATATTCAGGCCAACGGCCCTTGTTCCAGATGTATGCAACGAGTCAAGTTCTGAAAGATTGGATCAATGATCCAAAGTGATCTGAGTTGTGCAGATTGAACCTGGGGTTCAAAGTAAAGTGTTGAGTTGGTACAGATTGTGCGGATTGTCCAAAGTGATTACTCAATTGATGTTAGTTGTGTTTCCAGAGTTTGAGTCAGTCAGGGATATTTCCTAACTTACGTTACAATGAGAATAAGATTAAGCAAGGCTTAACTAATGTTTTTAGAAAAAAGGATAAAAGGGATGTCTTACTTTCTAAATGGATTAACTAGTGTTTTCTGAGCCCGTTCAGTGTAGTAGGCTTACTCATTCACCTTGCAATAAAGTTGACGACTTTCATGTCATGGATAATCAAACGTCTAGATTTTGCAGAGTCAGGTTACCTGGATGAGGAGTACGTCGAGGAAGGCTTTGGCTACGCAAGTTAGCTAGCGAGAGTAGAAGACTCTACAGTTATTATCTTTTGTTATGTTGAGGCACTAGGTGCCAGTTTTATTATTATCATGATGTAGGGCTTATGCCCAAGATATTATTATTCTCATTTCTTTTCCTCAGTTCTGTAATAATGAGATTTAAGACTCTGATGTTTAATATTATGTAAGCCTAGAACCGACATGCTTATTATTACTGCCTCCATTTACTGTTTATTGATTTTGTCTTAGTTCTTTCTTGTATGGACAAGCACGCGATCCTTAAACTAGTCATGTATCTACGGACCCATAAAGGATATTTTAATTTTCCTTATTTTTGGCTTACTCTGGGGTGTGACAGGGATTTTTAGTATCCGAGCCATAGGTTTAGTCGTGCTCGTTGATTGTCCTACACATTTTTGAGCCTTGAGATACCTTGTGCTAGTACTGACTATAATATAGTTTCATTTCCAGGATAGCATGGAGCCAGTTTTCATCAAGGATGCATTTCGAGGATATTTCTTGTTTCCTGACCACCTTCAGCTCATTAATCCGGAGCAACATCTCCAGAGGGTTAGATCGCGTGTGCAGCAGTTGGTTGAGGATGACTTTTGGAGAGCCATACACATGGACTATGTCTAGGACTTATAGAGGGAGTGTACTGAGGCACTACACCGAGTACTCACTCTTTTACGAGTCGACCAGAGATAGAGCTATATTACGAGATATCCCATGCTATCAGAAAATTTTTCCCTGAGTCGCACATATGCCACCAATTCATGCCGCTCAGCCACCACCACTAGTACAGCCAGTATCTCCAGCACCAATCATACCTGAGCCAGAGTAGGGCGATGATGACGATGTTGACGCTGACCCCGAGGAGGATCCTATGGTGGAGGGTGACGGAGATGAGGATGATTTTGATGATGAGCCCGAGGATAAGGGAGATCACGATGACGATCAGGAGGACGAGCTTGAGGGAGGTGAGGATAGACTTGAGGCCGACCATAAGGATGAGTAGGAGGGAGAGCCAGAGGATGACCCCGACGAGGACGACAATTAGGATGATGGTCAGGAGGGGGAGGTCATGCCTATGGATGATGCCGATGGTGAGGAGATCGAGGTAATTCATGTACCTCAGGGTTTTGCTGCAGGACCCATCCCACCGCAGTAGGTTCTTGATGGAGGATGCTTAGGGGCAGATGAGCAGGAGCTAGATGTTCAGCCAGGTGTCCGCTTCTTGATATGGCTGATGAGTTTAACTTGTGGCTGGACTGGGTGCCACCATAGGGGATTGATGTTCCAGCAAATGACCTGCCTCTGTTCGAGTCAGATATGGAAGATTTTTGGGATCGAATCCCTATGATCTAGATTTTCTTTCTGTGTCAGTTGACTAGGGCATGTAGCCAACTTCCTTTTATGTACATATTGTATATGATTTTGATAGTAGTGGTATAGATGTAAATGTGATGTAGATAACCTTACCATACCATATTGTAAATGTTTTTGGCCGTATATATATATATATATATATATCAGCAACATGCTTTTGCCTGTTTTCATCTCTGATTGGGTTACTTTGAGTGTTGTTTATCTTGCCTTGAGATTATCTATTTCTGCTTCGAGGACTGGTGAGTAACGTTGGGTCACTCGTGTAGGTTGACGTTATGGCTAACGGGACAACGAATGCAAGGAATCGACAAGAAAGGGCCCCCGTCCTTGAGAACATGGATCCTACTGGAGCATTCAAAGCTTTTCTACAACGCCTTGGAAATATCGGCGACGATCATTGTGGAAACCGCAACAACGAAAACCACAACAATTGGATTAACCATCAAGCTGTACCTCCACCGCTGATCACGGAAGACAAGATACTTGAGAGATTCAGAGCTCTGCGCTTCAATACATTTGATGGGACTGGTGAAGCCTGTCAAGTTGAGAAGTGGTTAAGGAATATGGATCGTATTTTTGAAAGGATAAGGTACGACAAAGAAGAAAAGCGTCGTTTAGCTACATTCCAGCTCACTTGTGCTGTTGACGATTGGTGGGAGTCCGAGAAAGCAACGATATGAGTTGAAGCATCAGAGAGGATGATGTGGATTGAGTTTAGAAATAAGTTTTTAGAGAAGCACTTCTCTGAGGAGGAGAAGGATCAAAGAGAAAGGGAGTTTATGGACTTGACCCAGGGCAACATGACAGTGCGCGAGTTTACTATGCACGTCAACAGGTTATATCATTTTGCCCAGGATCAGATAGATACTTTATAGAAGAAGATCAAGAGGTACCATAGAGGGTTGAATCCCCATTTATGCCATATGACGTTGGGGCATCTGAGTACGACATTTGAAGCATTAGTGAGATTGGCGTTCGGATTGGAGAAAGATGGATGCCAAGGACCTAAGCAATTGGTTACCCGACCCCCTGTGAGAGAAAATTTTATGACAAGACCCCCGGGCTGCTTTCATGGGACAAAGAGGACTTGGAATGGAGAGAAGAAGCCTCAAACGACGTTTAAGACCAAAATTTTTGACTAATTTCTCTTTTTTATTGTGTGTCAGATCGAGGATAGAGGAAAAAGGGTGGGTAAACCGTAGGATTAAATCGGGTGGCTGAAATTGTCTAATTTTTAGTGGACGGTTATGATCAATAATGTTAGATGAGGCTTTAGTTAGGACCCTTGGATCAATGTTTTTTTGTCCTTCAAGCCCTTTGTTACCATTAATGAGGTGGGGCTTTTAAGCCATTTTTTCTTTTTTGTCCGCCAATTTAATGTATGTATGTGTTATAAAAAAAAAATTTGTGTCTATGTGCTTTTAGATATTTACCAGGTACCATTAATTTCTTTCTATTAATTTAGGGCAAATTATACTGACCTCCCCTGAGGTATCTGATAATTATAGGGATCTTCCCTGTGTATTCTAAAATTACACTCACCTCCCTTCTATTTTGGAAATGACTATTATACAGGACAAATCATCAAAAAAAAAAATTATATCCTACCTCTTGAAAATGGAAAAAAAATATCAAAAAAATGTCGACTAAATTTCAGTATATATATACCAAATCAAACTTTTACTAATTTTTTTAAAAAAAATATCAATAGCAATTTAAAAACATAAAATATAATCAACAAAATTATCTACTACCACTTAAAATGAAAAGAATAATAGCAATAATGGAAAAAAAAAAAAAACATCAACAAATTTTTTTAAAAAATGAATAGTTAATTATGTTATATTTTTGTCTGCTTGATTTATGCAACAATATGCTCAGTGGAGTCTTATATATAGACCAGGGCAATGTCCGTGCAAGGCGTGTACTAATTTTGTTTCATGGGAGTAGTTCATTTACAATGTTGGGAGCAAGTTCACAATTTTAAAAATATAAAGTAGACAAAAATACAATATAACTATGCATTTTTTAAAAAAAAAATTTGCTTTTTTTTAAAAAAAAAGTTGTTTTTTTTTTTTTTTTTTTTTCCATTATTGTTATTACTCTTTTCATTTTAAAGTGGCAGTAGATAATATTGTTGATGATTTTTATATTTTTTATATTACTGTTGATATTTTTTATAAAAAAAATTAGTAAAAGCTTGATTTGGTATATACTGAAATATTGTCGATGATTTATAGATTTTTTTTTTCATAATTGTTAATATACATATATATACATATATATTTCTTCATTTTTAAAAGACAGTGGATAATTTTTTTTGTTGATTTACCAAGGGTATAACAATCATTTCAAAATAGAAGAGAGGTGAGTGTAATTTTGAAAACACAAGAGAGGTCCTGGTAATTGTAAGATACCTCGGGGAAGGTCAATGTAATTTGCCCATTAATTTATGCTTATTAATAACAAACCATTTGTTTTAACTCACATGCTATGCACGAAGGCTTAACGTTTGAAAGAGATTAATGGAGACTTAGTTCACGTTTTGGTTACCAGTAATTTGAGATTACTAAAAAAGTTCAGTTCGTCTTAAGAAGCTATATATCGAGGAGATTAATTTCAAAGTATAAATTGCTTTTTTTTTTTTTTTTAAAAAAATAAAATTACTTAAAAATCTCTAATTTCCACATTAGTAACAATGGTTAAACAGTTTTTTTAAATCTCTCTACAGATAAAATATCTGTTAGAAAAATCTCTTAATAAAAAATATCTTATTGCCACATAAATACACGCCCAACTCTTAACCAACCTGATGCGATACAAAAAAATTATTCATATAATAGTATTGTAATTTTGCACTTAACATTAGAATGATTGATCATTGAAGTTGTCCACCAATCATTTTCATCCCACATTTGAGTTCGAAGCAGCTGCCTTAAAATTCTCAGCATCTCAAATCACAATTATTTATTTAAAACATGCACATGCACAAGTAATTCGGATGAAAGAACACAGTAGCTTCTCAAAAAATGTGTAGAGAAAATGTGGAAAATTGACAATCCGACCATCTTCAATCCTCTCCACTGCTCCACTATGACTTGTTTAATTGGTAACTTCAAATCATATTCATCTCAGTTGTTGCTGTTATGCCACAGCTAATTGGATCTCTCCTTCACTGATTGGTGGAAAACTCACTCTCTTCTGTGATCATCAATAACAAAGACGATGTAAATCAGTGAAACTTACGACCTGTATGATAACGTTTTCAGTACTTTATGTTATTTTTAATTATTTTTTAAATATAAAAACATAAAATGCGAACATTTGAATTGATACTTATACATCATATGGATTTCGTTTTCGTAATTTCAGTATACGGCCTTTTTTGTTTTTTTGGGAGTAGTTTTTATTTTTGGAAAACAGGGAAAAAAAATGATAATCAAACGTGTTTTCAGTTACTGTTTATTAAAATAATGAAAACTGCTGTTTATTGAAAATGACCAAAAGGGTAGGCTAATAAAAAGTTGAAAAAGCATTCAAATTTGGAGCTCAAAGTGATTGGCTAACTTTGTGTCCATGCACGTGAAATGCTAGGAAAAAGTCTTACAATGGAAAGTAAATAAAAAAAAAAAAAAAAAAGGTTAAAGGTGTTCATTGAAATTGGGCTAGGGAGTTTCCAACGGAGCCCACTAAATATATCATGTAAAAGTAAAACCATTAGAATTAGATCTGTCCCGTCTGAAATGGTTAGCTTTTGAATGTGAACCCTTACCTCATGCTTTTGGGGGTGTACCTGTTGGATAAAATAGTAGAGGGGATGAGTTAAAACCGAGTCATAGTTTAGGGGATTAGTGCATTTATCCCAAAAAATTATTCATATATTAGTATTGTAATTATTGCACTTAACATTAGAATGATTGATCATTGAAGTTGTCCACCAATCATTTTCATCCCACATTTGAGTTTGAAGCAACTGAAATCAGGGCCGGTCCTGGGCTAAAGCCGGGAAAGCGGCCGCTTTGGGCCCTGAGATATTTAGATAATTTAAGGGTCCCATTTTTTATATTAACTTTGCATTTTTATATTGGACCCTTATAAAAACTTTACTATAACCTAGCCTAATAAAGGCCCCAACCCAACTTAAAATGACCCAAAATTTTCACATATAAAACTACAAAGCTAAACCCAAATAAACCTTCTAGAATAAGACTATATTTTTTTGCTAGAGAGAATAAGACTATAATTTATTTCACTATTAAAAAAAAGACTAATTGATCAACTCATAGTGTGATACACTTTTAAAAAATAAAAATAAAAATAAATTAGTGTACCGAAAAAATGTAAGAAAATTAGGTTTTCTCAATTCCCCGAATTCTGTTTAGTTTTAGCCCAAACAAACCCTCTAGCTGTAAGTTGTTTTCTATTTATAGCTTGGTTTTAAATTATTGGTTGTTCAAGTAAGTATTTAATTCAAGTAAGTATTTAATTATGCTGCAAGTTGTTAGCACATTTTGCAATGTGACATTGAAAACCAATATATACGCATAATTATGTATACGTAGACTCCAAAAAAAAATCTTCGGGGCGCTGCCCCCGAATGCCCGTATAACCACGGGCCTCATTTTAAAAATTCGCAGCCCCCTAAAGCTCAGGGCCGGCCCTGGCAACTGCCTTAAAATTCTCAGCATCTCAAACACAATTATTTATTCAAAACATGCACATGCACAAGTAATTCGAATGAAAGAACACTGTAGCTTCTCAAAAAATGTGTAGAGAAAATGTGGAAAATTGACAATCCGGCCATCTTCAATCCTCTCCACTGCTCCACTATGACTTGTTTAATTGGTAAATCATAGTGAGTTTTCCACTATGACTTGTGGAAAACTCACTCTCTTCTCTGATCATCAATAACAAAGACGATGTGAATCAGTGAAACTTACGACCTGTGTGATAACGTTTTCAGTATTGAAACTAAAAAACTAGTTTATATTATTTTTATTTATTTTATAAATATAAAAACCTGAAATGGGTTTGATGCACATTTGAATCGATACTTATACTGATGGATTTTTTTCTTAATTTCACTAAATGGCATTTTTTTGTTTTTTTTATTTTTTGTTTTTGGGGTAGTTGAGTTTTTATTTCTGGAAAATAGGGGGAAAAAATGATAATCAAACGTGTTTTCAGTTGTCATTTATTAAAATAATGAAAACTACTTTAATGAAAAGCAAAAAAGCATTCAAATTTGGAGGTCAAAGTGATTGACTAACTTTGTGTCCATGCACGTGAAATGCTAGGAAAAAGTCTTACAAAGGAAAATAAATACATGAAAAAAGGTTAAGTTCATGGAAATTGGATTAGGGAGTTTCCAATGGGGCCCACTAAATATATCATGTAAAAGTAAAACCATTAGAATTAGATCTGTCCCGTGTGAAATGGTTAGCTTTTGGATGCGAATCCAATTATCTCATCCCCAAAAAACTTGGAGGGAGGCTTGATCTAAGGCCCCTAAGGTTGCTCTTTCTTGGTTTAAAGGACAATTCATTAACAATAACCTCCACAAGGACAAAAGCTCAAGTCTATTGTTTCACTCTAGTCCACACCACTAGCAATTCACTCCTCAAGTCCAATTAAAGACAAAAATACCCCTGCTTTACAAATTACTTTCATTCTCTCTCTCTAAGATCTCTCTCTACCACCACCACCACCATAGTCCACCTCCACCACCGACACTGCCACCTCCACCACCACCACCTCCAGCCTCTACCGCCACCACTAGTCCACAACCACCACCACCACCACCATCACCACCGTCCCTATTGACCACCGCCACCGCCTCTTCCATAGCCACCAAGCATCCCACTGCTATGGCCTCCACCACCAGTGCCGTCATCATCATCACCACCAAGCACCGCCATCGTCAACTTCGCCGGCACTGATCTAGATCCATATCTAGATCTAGATCTAGATCGTTCACCGGTCAAGATCTAGATCTAGATTGAGATCGAGATTCGAATGTTGCCGCCATGGCCATCACAATGAACTTCGATGACCATTTCAGTTTAAAGTGATTTTTCTGTGAGTTCTTACCATTTACAACTATGAGATATGTCAGTTGCAGGTTTTTGCAGATTTCACATATTTGACTTATGATTTTTAAAGTGGATTTTTCAGATTGTTAAATGAAGTTTCAGTTGTTTTGTTTAATGTAAAGGTAGTCTTTACTGCAAATTGAAGTGAACAATTGTAACATCCAATAAGATTAGTAAAATTTCACTTGAAATGGTAATTTGATAAAGTTTTGGATTTCACTTGGTGGTGTTATGCCTCAATGGTTTTTTCTTGTTAATTGTGATCTCTTGAATGCTGCCTTTATTGTGGCTGAACTGATTGCATTGGTGTGTTTGTTTGGACAATCCACCAAAGAGAAATTTCTAAGACAAATTTCACTTAGGATATATCCTAAGTCAAATTTGACTTAGGATTTCTGATTTCTTACTTCAATTGGGATTTTTTGCTACGAATCAAAAGAGGGTGGTGGTGGGATTTCTGATTTTTGACTTCACAGGGGAGGGGTGGTCAATGGTGGTCAGGAGTGGGGGGATGGTGGTAGAATGTCTAAAATAAGGTCGTTAGGAGGTGGCACAAGTGGTGGTCGTCGGAGATTGAGAGGGTGGTGGTCGCCAGAGAAGGCAGTGGTCACCGGAGATGGCGAGGGTAGTGGCTGGAGGTCAATCGAGTCGTAGGGAGTGATCACTGGTGGTTAGGAGTGGCGTTGTGGTGGTCAAAAGGTGCAATGGTGGTGGTTGCTGGAGATGGCTAGGTGGTGGTCGCCGGAGATGAGGGTGGTGGTCGCCGGAGGTGGCAGGGGTGGTGGTCGGAGGTGTTGTGGAGTAGTGGTAATGGTGGCTAGGGTTTGGTTAGGGTTAGAGGTTGAAAATGAGGGTGTTTTGGTCTATGAACATTGGGAGGACTCATACCCAATGTGTATTTTAAGTTGTCCTTGATTCCAATAAAGCTCTTCTTGATGACCTTTTAGCCAATTTTCCTAAAAAAACTTCATCTTATAGTAGTCTTTAGACCAACTCCAACTCACCACCCAATTCTAATGCTAATGTCAATGCCAATTCTATTATTTGGCATGACTGACCAAACATGGCACTCCAACGCTATGCCAAATGGCCTACCAAATTTGGTTTCATGGCATATCATGCCATATTTGGCACAAGATATGACACATGCCATTTCTGCCATATCATCACTTAATTCAATATTTCACTACTTTTCATACTTTTATTTTCAAATTTTGAATCCCAAATATTTTCCGAGTACATATGGTGGTAGACTACTTGATTTTTATTGGATGATATTGAAGCAATCCCATCATTATTGGAGGTGGTCGTACTGCCACATGTAGGGGGAGCATTTGCGCATAGCATTACATTTTGAGCACCAACAACTACTTTTAGCTCAGATGGATACATTTAATAAATAACCATTTTGTCCTTAACAAAAGGCTACTTTGGAAGATGAATGGAAGTCGAACAAAAATATTGCATTTGAAATGAAATGTGGCATTGGAGCAGAAATGTCAAAATATCGCATTTGCCATTGTAGCAATGCCAAAAAAAATAACATTACCATACTGAAAATGGCATGTTACATTGGAGTTGCTCTTATAGAATCTGATGATGCCAAAATTTGGTTAAGTAAATTAAAGCGATTTAAGGAGAGAGAGAGAGAGAGAGAGAGAGAGAGAGAGAGACTGGTTTTTTGTATGTGGTTCGGCCCTGTTAATGAAGGTACCTACGTCCATGTGTGTGTCTGAGCACGTTCACTATATTGTAAAAAGCCGGGGACCTGTGGTGAACCAACAATAGTTTGGAGCTACTGTAGGTGGGCCGGGCATGTTGGTGACTGCTATAGAAGTGCTGTAGAGACTGAAAAGTCGATCTCCCTGAAGGGGAGGGGGGTGGAAGACCGGGTGAGTGGTCTCTTTTATAGATGCAAGAGACCTACTCATACATGGATAAAGAAATATAATCCAACTAAGCTTGATTGACATTAATTGTGGGGGTTTCCTAATTGGACTAGGAAACAATATGCTCTTTCCATAAGTCTTATATCTTGAGTAAGAAACTGCCTGGAATATTCGGGGGCATATGTGGCGGGCCCAGCTGGCCTGCGTCTGTATGGACCGTGCCAGTGTGGTCTTCCTAACCTGTTGGTCTGGTCGTGAATGAAACGCTCGGGATGGTGAGTCTCGGGTAGACTAGACCGATCGGGCTGATGCTTATCCGAGGAGTTGTGCATAATTTCATCGGGACAAGGACCGACTGCTGAGTTGAACCGCTCGGTCATAAGACAAAGCCAATTTTGGGTGTATGAGCTGGCCCCCATTTCCAAGGATGGCTTGATGCTATATCGGGGCAAGTTTGGAAATCTGTTTGATGCCACCTGCCACTGTCTGAGTGCTCGGGGAAGCTGCCTTGGAGCTTCTGAGTCTCGTGAGTCCTCGGGAACTGGCTAAGAGTTGAGACTTAGCCTAGCTCGGAGTCTTTAAGTGCTCGGGAATTGGCTAAGAGTTGAGACTTGGCCTAGTTCAGAGTCTTTTGCTTAAGTTAAGCTTCCAGGATGGTTATCTTCTTCCCGTAAACCTTCGTTAAGGTTGTGGGTAAAAGAATTTGACCATGCTGGAAAAGCCGACCTAAAGCGTATTGCTTTATGGTCCTTTTATGTTAACTCCCCAGGATGGTTACCTTCTGCCCGGTCAGCCTTCGTCAAGACTGTTGGGAGAAGAGTTTGACCATGTTGGTGGAGCCGACCTAAATCACGTTGCTTTAGGGTCTTTTTGCTCCTCTATCGTCGGCCAAACTAAGAGATTTTAGTCACCTCTATCGTTAGTTTGGACCTAAGTGGAGTTATTGCCTCTGAGTACTGTAGGTGCCCGGGTTGTCTAATAGTTGGCTTAGTTATCGCGAGGCCTGTATTTACCCGGTGTGATTGCCTGTTTAGTCCATCCTACCTTTCTGCCCCCCCAAGCTTTCGCTAAGACGAGGGTCTTGTGGAGGCTAGGACTGTAGGTAACCGACCTGGAACATGGGTGATTGCAGAGTCTTTCGAAGCTTGCCATCATTAGCTACCTAGGAGAATTTTCCTCCATCGTTGGTTGGTCCTAAGCGAAGCCGATGCCTTGGGCGTGACCCCGAGGTCTTTTGCCTCGAGTGCCATCCCGAGGTCTTTAGTGCCTAGGTTTGGAGCCTGAGGTCTTTTATGCCTGGGTTCGGAGTCCGAGGTCTTTTGTGCTTGGGTTCGGAGCCCGAGGTCTTTTGATGTGCCTCGGTGTTGTCCGAGGTTTTTTGATGTGCTCTTTGACAGTCTGAGGAGCCTCATCCGATGATCGGGCAAGTGCCACTGTAGTTGGATTGGTCGAGACTGTTAGAGACAGGAGGTGGGGCCGGGATCACCAAACTCCTGATTACTCTGAGCTGGATTTAAGGTCGGGATCATTGGATCCTAACTGCTGTGAATTAGAGGTCGGGCCGGGGCTACCAGACTCAGACCGCTGCGAACTGGAGGTCGGGTCAGGACTGCCGGACCCTGCCTACTGTGAGCTGGAGGTCGGGTCGGGACTGCCAGACCCTGACTGCTGTGAACTGGAAGAACTGTCAGAACTCCCGGGCTGATCTCGCTTTCGCTTTCTTCTGGAAGACTCGTTGCTTATGCTCCCGGGGTCTTTGGTTTATAAAAATTCTTCAGTGCCAATATATTCTCCAACCCTCTCAGTGAGTCCAACTAAGGTTTTCGGTAGGTTTCTGTGAAACAACGCGGCGCACTTGGTGTGTTGAACTCCCGAACAGAAGGCTATAATAGTGACAGTTTCATCAAGATCATAGATTCCGAGCTCCTCTTGATTAAACCGGTCGGTGAATTCCTTGAGGGTCTCATTATTCCTTTGTATGACTGTCAATAGCTGCATGTCAAGCCTTGGCCATTCATGTATACCAATGAACTGGTTGATGAACTGCTTGCTGAGTTGTTTGAAATTGCGAACCGATCGGGGCTCCAAGGAGTAGAACCATTGCAAGGCCGGGCCTTTTAAAGTGTTGGGGAAGGCCAGGCAATGTAGTTCATCAGAGTTGGTGGCTAGGGCCATCTGAGCCTTGTAGGTCCGGACGTGGTTGACCGGGCTTCTAGAGCCATTAAAGGGATCTAGGCGAGGCTGCTTAAATTTGCGCGGGATGGAAAACCTCGTGATCTGACTAGAGAATGTTGACTCTGTCTCGGTATTGGCGTGATTCTGAGTAGGGTTCTAGCCCAGCCTTTTGGCCACTCCATCAATCTGTTTCTTTAAGTCCTTGATACGTGCCACCACACCTTTCCGACCGGTATCCGGGCTGCAGATCGGGTTAGTGGAGGAGGCTTCCTTCTCATGGCGGTGTGCTGTCCCTTGGAATCAGGCTTGGCTATGACTCCGGTTCATCGTGTGCCTAGGGATACCTCGGCTCTTGACCGAGTGACCCTGGACTGATTCCCGGGCCATATGCTCCTGCCTTTCCTCTCGGGTAGCACGCCTACTGTTGATGTCTCTGGCATCCTCAACACGGGACAAGTTGGATCGGGCACGTTGTCTGGTCAAGATCGGTTCTTGACCGTACGCAACGTTCCGGGGTCGTTTCCCGGCCACTGGAGGACTGCTTTGCTGGGCCTGTAGGGCTTCGATCTGTTGTTAGATTTCACACTGGCCCTCCAAGAGTTGTGTGAGGGTCGCGGTGATTTGCTCAGATGTCATGACAACCGCAGCCGGTGCCGGGGCCTGTAGAACATCCCGGTTGGCCTGCTGTGCAGTCTTCTCACTCTTCTTCGGAGGCATGGCTATCAGCCAAGAGATTTGTTGATGAAGAATTTGTCGTTTCCCACAGACGGCGCCAAGCTGATGACGCCAAAATTTGGTTAAACCAAATTAAAGCAATTTAAGGAGAGAGAGAGACTATTTTTTTGTATGTGGTTCGGCCCTATTAATGAAGGTACCTACGTCCACATGTGTGTCTGAGCACGTTCACTATACTGTAGGAAACCGGGGACCTGTGGTGAACCAACAATAGTTTGGAGCTACCGTAGGTTGGCCGGGCGTGTTGGTGGCTCTATAGAGGTGCTGTAGAGACTGAAAAGTCGGTCCCCTTGAAGGGGGGGGGGGGGGGGGGGGGTGGGGGGGGGGGGGGGGGGGGGGGGGGGGGGTGAGTGGTCTCATTTATAGATGCAAGAGACGTACTCATACATGAATAAGGAAATATAATCCAACTAAGCTTGATTGACATTAATTGTGGGGGTTTCCTAATTGGATTAGGAAACAATATGCTCTTTCCACAAGTCTTATATCTTCAGTAGGAAACTGCCTAGAATATTCTGGGGCATAAGTTGTGGGCCCAGCTGGTCTGGGCCTGTACAGACTGTGCTAGTGTGGTCTTCCCGACCAGTTGGTCTGGTCGTGAATAAACCGCTTGGGATGTTGAGTCTCGGGTAGACTAGACCGCTCGAGCTGATGCTTGTCCGAGGAGTTGTGCAAAATTTGACCGGGACAGGGACCGACTGCTGAGTTAAACCGCTCGATCATAAGATAGAGCCAATTTTGAGTGTATCAGAGTCTATCCTTCCAAGCATCTCATGTAGAACCCAAAATTTTTGAAAATTTATTTTCCTCAGAATAATTTCACAAAAAAGGTTACGTCAATTACGCTTTTATTAGGCTTGCTGATTTAAAAAGCGAAAAGAAACGAGAAGTAAAATTTTTTTTTTTTAGGGTTGTGATTATGTTGTAGTACGAAATAAGAAAAGATGAAAGAAAATGATTTCTATAATACAAAATTGTCATTTTTAATTTCTTTTATCATTCTACTTTCTTTCTTTCCTTATTTTTTTTTTGCAAGCAGTCAAATGAAAAAAATATATATAAATATATATTTTATTTTTCACTCGCTTACTTAATGAACCAAAAGAAGCATTAGAGTCTATCGTTCCATGTAGCTCACAAGTGCAACTTCTTTAAAAAAAATTAATTCTTAGTGGTCAAATTTGGGTGTTGTGTAGAAATTACTCTTTTTTAACCTATCAATTACTATATATCTTAGACTGAAAATATGTGTGTACGTAGTACTTACGTGTTTTTGCATTTTTGGTTCTTCAGGTGTGAGTAAGCTAAAACACGAAAAGAATGTGAGAAAACATAAGAGCAACTAGACTAAAAGAATTTTCTACAAGATGGTCTGATTTCTATGAAATTTTGTGGAGCAGTTTTCCTTGATTTTCGGATTCAATGTTGGTTGGCGCATAATGTAGACTTTGTTTTTCAGAAATCTAAATCTACAATAAGCAAACACTGGTGTCCATAAGGTGATATTTCCAGTTTTGAAAATTTTGAAAACCGAAACTAATTTTATTTGCTTTTTATAAAAGGAAAAATTAAAGTTTTTAAGTTTTGAAAACAAAAGCCTATTTTATTTTCTTTTAATAAAATAAAAATTAAAAACCACTCTAGTCCAAAAAAAGATAAACGCTTACCAAATACGTTTTCAATGTTCGTTTTAGAAAAATAAAAATAGGCATACAAAACTGAAAACCGCAATATTATCAAAAGAGACCCTTAACAATACGTAATTTGCAGTACTCTGGTTCTCCTAAAAGAGAAATTATTCTATGTAACTGTCGCCTTATTTGACAAGATTGACAAAATACTCAAATTACGGTGAAAATCACATAGAGATGACGGTAACATGGTGCAGTTTCTCCTATGATTAAAGGGAATAAAAATTGTTGAAAAGAAATTTGGTTCAAAGTTGTTCTCCAATTGTTTTCGATTTATACTAAGAGATAGTTAAAAAGCTTTTCAAAAAATCCCAAGCCTTAAAGGCTCCGAAGACCCTTCATGATCAATGACGTGGCACTTATAAAGAAAATTTAACAACTTTGACTTGGACATGTGAACAAGAACCGATTTGGTCAAATTTGCCAGGATAACAATTTCAACCACATATATACTTGAGCTTGGATTCAGCGTAAAACATATAAAACAAACTAAACATGCATGAGAGAGCAATTTGTGTGCAAGCAAGCTTACAAAGTACTGGTCTTGAAATTGCTACATTTTGAAGCTGATTTTTGATAGAGATGTGAATAATATCTATATTTAAGCAAAAAATGATGGAGATGGTCAATGTTTAAATGAAAGGGTTAATTATTATTTATCTCCGTGGTCGAGCTCATTTTCACTGTGCCACTGCTCATTTTAATGAGGCAATACACTTGGGACAAGCATTTGGAGACTTGGGTTAAGGCCTCAGGCATACTTGAAGGTCCCGAGAATGCTTCTCCAACCATTGTTTCTCCAAAACAATACAAGAGAATGTTCAGAAAGGCCATGACGTCCTATTTTCTTACTGTTCCTGATCAATGGTCATCATAACAAATCTCTGAGGGCCTTAGGAATTTTTCATTTTGAAATTTTTTTTGGTTGGATATTCCTGAGCCGATTTGTTTGTTTATCCGGAAAGAATGAGCACCATGGAGAGAGAGAGAGAGAGAGAGAGAGAGAGAGAGAGAGAGAGAGACTGAGAGGGAAATCGCTTGCTGTGATTGGTTCATTTTGTTATTCTGTACATGGGCAGAACTAGCCCAAAGGAGGGGTTATATAAAGGAGGGAACACTAAAGTTCATTGATGATATTACTTTGTAATTTTTGTACATGTGTTGTAGAAACCCAGAATTTTAAAAGTGCATTTTGGTGATTTTGGACCAAAGTGAGTCTTAGTTTGGGATAGTGTGTTTTATTTTGGTACATGGTGGTATCACTTTGTTATTTGTTTTGGCACATGTTTGTATATGTATGTTACATATTTGTGTGCGTGTGTGGGAGACAAGGACGAGACCCACAAGTCACCTCCCAACCACTCCCAACTACTTTCAACCACCCCAACCACTAAAGGTTCCCCCCCTCTTTCTCATATATATAACCAATCTATATCTCACTCTCCCTCTCATTTTTCTTTTTCATTTTCTCTCTATATATCTCTCATCTCTATCTTGTTTTGGAAGTCAAGAACTTCCATGAAAGCCTAGACTCTAAAGCTTCCTTTTGAAGACCTTCAAGTTATTATTGGAGAAAGGCTATTAGAGGCTAATTTGTTCCCCTCATCTTGAGGTCTCATTTGGTGTTTCCATTTTTCATTTTGGAGTTCCCTAGCTCAAGCCATGACCTAGGAGAAGAAGGGGGTTTTCTTATTATTTGTTCTTGGGCTCTTTCAATGCTCTTCTCTTGGACGTCTTATCTCTCTTGCTTTCTTTCTCAAGATCAAGGTAGATTTCATTGTCTACGTGCACTCCTAGTTCTAATTTCATGGTTTGCTATGTGTAGGATTAAACCTAATGCTTCTTAACCTTGTTTTAGAGTTTTTCCTATATTATTTGATGAAGTGTTTTATGTGCTCTTATGTGACTATTTGACCTTATGCTTTACCTAAATGTTATTTAGTTGCTATGTTTCAATTAAATTAAAGATGCTACAATCTCCCTATTTGTCTAAGTTGTTGGTTATGCTTTACAAGACTTTCACAATTTTTGGTATCTTGAACTACCATGCTTATTTTACAGTATTGAAATCATAGAAATGTCTTTGTTAAAGCATAATCGCATCTAGTAGCATTTCATAGTCGCCAAGTCGGCAAAGCATTCATGGCATTGGCTTGGGATGTATGTTTATTGTTTGAATTCCCATGATTGGGGAATGTCTCTTGAATCCCCGTTTGGGGGTTGTGGTTTGATGAAATTCCGGAAGCGGTTGTGAAGTAAGGAAGGTTGTTTGTGATCCTTAAAACATTCGAAAATGCAAGGTCATATTCGGTTAGCTACCAGAGATCTTGTATGCTACACTCACGTTTGAGTGGCTTGCTATCCAGTGTGAGAGTGTGTGATTGAGATATTGAGTTTGGAATGTCTCACAGTTTGGTCATCCAGCTAGTTGCATTGCCACGGCGGCAAAGCATTGCACTGCATGTCATAGCATGATTTAAGAAGTAGTAGTACATTTCTACAATGTTTTCTACTAAGCCGTCATGCTTAATGAATCTATAAAACCCCTTTTTCAAGAAATGTTGATTAGGGCAAGGCCCAAAAGTTTTCGATGCGTGGCATTCCATTTGAAGATTCCTTACGAGCAAGTCTTAGATTTTGAAAAGAAAACACTTCTTTGTCACAGCTCATGATAAAAGCATTGTTCTATTTGTAATTCATTATCTTATTCATAGATTAAATTACAAGGATTTATATTTATTCCATAGTAGTTGTAATTAGGCACATGTTTAGCCCATGCTTTATAACTCTTCTATTAGACTTAATGATCTTGTATATTTGGAGATCCTAGTTATTCCCCTTCTTAATCTTAATCTTGATAGTTGGATCCTCTAGCATCCTTGTTAACTTATGTTTTTAATACTTGTTAGCAATTCTTAGCCCATGGTTACCCTATTATGGGAAAATCATTACTTTAAATTTCCTAAGGATCGTTTGGTCATATTCCTTCAAAAACCGCTTTAGTGATAAAGTTTCAAAGCAAACTTCATTACTTGTTACTTTTAAACCTTTGGAGTTTTTTTATACTTCTTTACAAACTTCTTTCAAAACAAAACTATGTTGTTTGACCCTATTTGACCCGTTTGGTCCTCGTGGGTCAACCCTTGACTTATTGACTTTTCTTTAGAATCCACGTAGGATTTCCCTATGCTTCCGCCTTGTGGATTGGTTCACGTTGGACTATTTTGTGCTTTACGTTGTATTGTTTGACTCATTGACCTCACCCACGTGGTTCTGTTTTCGGGGCGTTACATGTGTGTACAAGTTAATTGACAAAAAGTTCCTTCAGATGACTTTTAACATGGGTTGAGTTAAGAGTGGTAGGTCTTATTGTCAAATAGATGCCACTTGGATATCACATTTTTTGTGAGAATTTCTTTTTGACCATTTGTGTCTCCATCATTATCAGGATAGCAAATAGGCATGGCTTAATTATGATTTTCTGTTGCTTTGCATGTCGGCTTAGTTTGGCCTCCATTTTGGTATTTCTCCTTTTTTAAAGCACTTTTTTAGTTAGATATCTCTGATTTTTTTAAAGCTCAGACAACTGTTTCAGAATGCAGCTCTTTGGTGCTCAATCTAAAGGTTACACTGCATTTTCAGTGTACATGTTAAAATGTAGCTCTCTTTTCTCCTCCCGTGTATGTGTGACTTTGTGAAGGGAATCATATTTAATTAGAGACCAATATTTGAAAAAGGTTTTAATTTCTTTAATTTTAGCAAACCAATATATTTTCAGCATAAGTTACAGAATAATTTTAGTCTTTAAGTTAATTAAGTTTGCCTATTTAAGGGGTTGTTTATTGTAAAGGAAGATGAATTAGAGATGGATGAGAATTGAGTATTGTGTGTTTGTGAGATCTCTCTTAATCTGTTCTCTTTCCTCTAGTCTAATCCATTTCAACCCCATAATTTTCAAAAAAATTCCAGAAAAGTTTCACACTTTCAGCAAATTTTAGAATCAGCCTCAACATTCAAGAAATTCATAATCACCCCAAGCTTAATTTACCAATGTAATCTCAATGGTTACCAGCTCAGAATTATACTCCACACATTGAGATTTTGCATCAAGGCCAAAGACAACTACCAGAAAAGTTCACTCAATGCCAAATTCTAACACTTGTGGGCTGGATTTGGATAATTTCATTGCTTCTTTGACCAAAAAGAAGTAGAGGGTGAATCAATTACCACGGTTTTAAGGAGAAGAGTCCCTTAGAATCATAAATTTCTAATGAGTCAACAGTTAAAGATTGTCCCATTTTGATGACCTTTCCCATTAATGGTCATTTGGTTCCTAACGTGAAGTAGGGCTGCTTTGGGGCGAGTTGGGTTCAATTTTTTTGTCTATTTGGAGTTTGGACTCAATCCAAGTTTTAGTGTAGTCTGCCCAAGCTTGGCCAAGCCAACCCAAGCCTGATTTAACTAGTCAAATCCGAGCCCGAATTGCAACAAAGAAACAACTTCCTTTGAGTATCAAACCTATTTTTTATTTATTCAAAATTTGCAAAAAAAATATACCTATTAATTTAATTTTACTATAAAATCTAACGGAATATACTTGTATACAATCCTAAGGCTAAAAAGGTTACATATTAGGATGCATACATATATATATATATGTATAAGTGGGTCAGCTCATGTTATTTAGGTCATTAACCTCTTTGCCCAAGCCCGATCCAAATCCAATTTGGACTTGAACCTTCTAGCCTAAACCTGCCCATCGTGCATAAAACAAAGTTGCCCAAGCCCGAGTAAATTAAGTGTTTGGCTCGGGTTAGACTCGAGTTAGCCTGCCCCAAAAGTTTGAAAAACAAACTTTATGAAGGAAAAGTTTGAAAAACAAACTTTATGAAGGAAAAGTTTGGTGATCAAATGTGATCCATTAATCGATGACCCAATGTAGTTGATTTGATGTTTGTACAATCGCTTGATAACCTGAAGGTCGTAGGATAGTATTGTGTTTAATTTTAAATGGACAAGAAAAGTATTTGCCTTCTCATTAAATTAATGATTCTAAAATTGTTGGGATTATATCACATGTGGGACAATCCCATGGATTTGGATATTATTGATTTGGCTAGATTCCTATTGTGATAAGTTTCCTTTTACATGCGATAGAGTTTTAGTAAGAGTGAATCTCAAGGAATGATATTGTAACATCAGCCCTTTTATTTGTATTGGTCTATTTATTAATGTATTTCAGTATTTTTGCATTTGTATATGTTAGTTATGATAGTGTATGGATTGACTTTGATCATTGTTTATATGGATGTTTATTTCAACCTTTGAACTCTTAGAAGGGTCTTTGAACCAGGAGCCCTGAGCACTCGAGGCACCGGAGCGCTCTAGCATCGCGAGTGCTCGAGCTTAAAAGGAGATGAAAAGACTATTTTGCCCCTGGGCTTGGAAAACTCTATAAATACCCCTGCATTCCCGGCATTACTACATTTTAACTTTGCATTATAGAGAGGGTCCTTTGAGAGAGAGTTTGAGAACTCATGTCCATACATCTAAATCCTCTTCATAAATACCACTTGCATGTAAGGGTAAAATCAGTTCGGTTAGGTCGATTTTGGGAGGGTTTTCCTACCGACCGAACGGTTCGGTTCGGTTCGTGTTTAGACCCATTTTTTTGTTCGGTTTTCGGTTTTGCACTACACGTATCTTATGGAAACCGATCGAACCGATCGGTTCGATTCGGTGGTTCAGTTTAATCGATTTTTGTTTCACCCCTATTTGCATGTCTTTTGTTTCTTGATCAAACACTACACACACACTCATACCTACTTGTATGAAGTCTTGTGGTTGGAGGACTTGAAGGGTCAAGAAGAAATGAAGAGGATCATGGCCTTGAAGCTTGCATGAAGTTTAATTTTGGAGATCTTGGAGGATCAAGAACACACACACATAATTCTTCACATTTGATCATCCAGATCTTGGTGAGTATACTTAATCACTCAAAATTTATATTTTCTCAAGTTTAATCATTACTTATGCTCATGCATGTGACATGCATGAAGATCCATGATCATGTTTGAAGAGATTTTGAAGTTTATATACATATACATACATTTTGATTATCTAGATTATATAGATCTTAAGTGAGCAATTCTACTCACTCATGAACATGTTTAATATAGTTATATGGATGATAAAAGACTATGCATGTGTCATGCATTGAGGCTAAAGCTCATATATATAAGCTGCTAAGACTGTCACTGTTTGAAACTGCATAACTTGAGCGCTCGAGCCTGTTAAACGGGCCAGATGCAAGCGCTCGAGAGGCGCGAATGCTCGAGCTTAGTAGTACTTGTAAGAATAGTTTACTTTATATATATAATGTGTTATGCTGTACCATGAGCTGTGATGGTTGTAACTTGGATTGTGCTTGATATATATGATTGCATGTGCTTATTATAAGTTGTACCTTATGCTGTTAGTGTAGTACTACAGTAATGCACACTTTCATAAAGAAGAAGAAGAAGAAGATGTTTCTTATCATGATGTCGAGATTAACCGGCAGAACGTGTATGGACGGCGATCAATAACAACAAGAGCAATAATGTAATGTACTTAAGTACACGACTCTGAGAATAATGTGCTTTAACGATTTGTACGGTGTACGATAATTGTTAATGATTCGATGTAGTTAATAACAAATAGTTAATAACAATACGTTCATATCCGTTGGTTTATTCTTTTTGTTCCGTCCGTTCGTTTGATCAAGTGTGAGAAAGAGTAAAGAGTCTGGGTTCAGTTGTTGAGATGGTTAAACGGTTGTAAGGTGACGATGTCAATATGAGGACGTAAGGCGACGATGACAAGAACGTAACCTAACAGACGTAAGGCGACGATATTCAGGCCAACGGCCCTTGTGCCAGATGTATGCAACGAGTCAAGTTCTGAAAGATTGGATCAATGATCCAAAGTGATCTAAGTTGTGCAGATTGAACCTGGGGTTCAAAGTAAAGTGTTGAGTTGGTACAGATTGTGCGGATTGTCCAAAGTGATTACTCAATTGATGTTAGTTGTGTTTCCAGAGTTTGAGTCAGTCAGGGATATTTCCTAACTTACGTGACAATGAGAATAAGATTAAGCAAGGCTTAACTAATGTTTTTAGAAAAAAAGGATAAAAGGGATGTCTTACTTTCTAAATGGATTAACTAGTGTTTTCTGAGCCCGTTCAGTGTAGTAGGCTTACTCATTCACCTTGCAATAAAGTTGACGACTTTCATGTCATGGATAATCAAACGTCTAGATTTTGCAGAGTCAGGTTACCCAGATGAGGAGTACGTCGAGGAAGGCTTTGGCTACGCAAGTTAGCTAGCGAGAGTAGAAGACTCTACAGTTATTATCTTTTGTTATGTTGAGGCACTAGGTGCCAGTTTTATTATTATCATGATGTAGGGCTTATGCCCAAGATATTATTATTCTCATTTCTTTTCCTCAGTTCTGTAATAATGAGATTTAAGACTCTGATGTTTAATATTACGTAAGCCTAGAACCGACATGCTTATCATTACTGCCTCCATTTACTGTTTATTGATTTTGTCTTGGTTTTTTCTTGTATGGACAAGCACGCGATCCTTAAACTAGTCACGTATCTACGGACCCATAAAGGATATTTTAATTTTCCTTATTTTTGGCTTACTCTGGGGTGTGACAGGGATTTTTAGTATCAGAGCCATAGGTTTAGTCGTGCTCGTTGATTGTCCTACACATTTTTGAGCCTTAAGATACCTTGTGCTAGTACTGACTATAATATAGTTTCATTTCCAGGACAGCATGGAGCCAGTTTTCATCAAGGATGCATTTCGAGGATATTTCTTGTTTCCCGACCACCTTCAGCTCGTTAATCCGGAGCAACATCTCCAGAGGGTTAGATTGCGTGTGCAGCAGTTGGTTGAGGATGACTTTTGGAGAGCCATACACATGGACGGTGTCTAGGACTTATAGAGGGAGTATACTGAGGCACTACACCGAGTACTCACTCTTTTACGAGTCGACCAGAGATAGAGCTATATTACGAGATATCCCAGAAGATTTTTGCCTGAGTTGCACATATGCCACCAATTCATGCCGCTCAGCCACCACCACTAGTACAACCAGTATCTCCAGCACCAATCATACCTGAGCCAGAGCAGGGCGATGATGACGATGTTGACGCTGACCCCGAGGAGGATCCTATGGTGGAGGGTGACGGAGATGAGGATGATTTTGATGATGAGCCCGAGGATAAGGGAGATCACGATGACGATCAGGAGGACGAGCTTGAGGGAGGTGAGGATAGACTTGAGGCCGACCATAAGGATGAGTAGGAGGGAGAGCCAGAGGATGACCTCGACGAGGACGACGATTAGGATGATGGTCAGGAGGGGGAGGTCATGCCTATGGATGATGCCGATGGTGAGGAAATCTAGGTAATTCATGTACCTCAGGGTTTTGCTGCAGGACCCATCCCACCGCAGTAGGTTCTTGATGGAGGATGCTTAGGGGCAGATGAGCAGGAGCTAGATGTTCAGCCAGGTGTCCGCTTCTTGATATGGCTGATGAGTTTGACTTGTGGCTGGACTGGGTGCCACCATAGGGGATTGATGTTCCAGCAAATGACCTGCCTCTGTTCGAGTCAGATATGGAAGATTTTTGGGATCGAATCCCTATGATCTAGATTTTCTTTCTGTGTCAGTTGACTAGGGCATGTAGCCAACTTCCTTTTATGTACATATTGTATATGATTTTGATAGTAGTGGTATAGATGTAAATGTGATGTAGATAACCTTACCATACCATACTGTAAATGTTTTTGGCCGTATATATATATATATATATATCAGCAACATGCTTTTGCCTGTTTTCATCTCTGAGTGGGTTACTTTGAGTGCATGTTTATCTTGCTTTGAGATTATCTATTTCTGCTTCGAGGACTGGTGAGTAACGTTGGGTCACTCGTGTAGGTTGACGTTATGGCTAACGGGACAACGAATGCAAGGAATCGACAAGAAAGGGCCCCCGTCCTTGAGAACATGGATCCTACGGGAGCATTCAAAGCTTTTCTACAACGCCTTGGAAATATCGGCGACGATCATTGTGGAAACCGCAACAACGAAAACCACAACAATTGGACTAACCATCAAGCTGTACCTCCACCGCTGATCACGGGAGACAAGATACTTGAGAGATTCAAAGCTCTGCGCCTCAATACATTTGATGGGACTGGTGAAGCCTGTCAAGTTGAGAAGTGGTTAAGGAATATGGATCGTATTTTTGAAAGGATGAGGTACGACGAAGAAGAGAAGCGTCGTTTAGCTACCTTCCAGCTCACTTGTGCTGCTGACGATTGGTGGGAGTCCGAGAAAGTAACGATAGGAGTTGAAGCATCAGAGAGGATGATGTGGATTGAGTTTAGAAATAAGTTTTTAGAGAAGCACTTCTCTGAGAAGGAGAAGGATCAAAGAGAAAGGGAGTTTATGGACTTGACCCAGGGCAACATGACAGTGCGCGAGTACACTATGCAAGTCGACAGGTTATATCATTTTGCCCAGGATCAGATAGATACTTTATAGAAGAAGATCAAGAGGTACCATAGAGGGTTGAATCCCCATTTATGCCATATGACGTTGGGGCATCTGAGTACGACATTTGAAGCATTAGTGAGATTGGCGTTCGGATTGGAGAAAGATGGATGCCAAGGACCTAAGCAATTGGTTATCCGACCCCCTGTGAGAGAAAATTTTATGACAAGACCCCCGGGTTGCTTTCATGGGACAAAGAGGACTTGGAATGGAGAGAAGAAGCCTCAGACGACGTTTAAGACCAAAAATTCTGACTATTTTCTCTTTTTTATTGTGTGTCAGATCGAGGATAGAGGAAAAAGGGTGGGTAAACCGTAGGATTAAATCGGGTGGCTGAAATTGTCTAATTTTTAGTGGACGGTTATGATCAATAATGTTAGATGAGGCTTTAGTTAGGACCCTTGGATCAATGTTTTTTGTCCTTCAAGCCCTTTGTTACCATTAATGAGGTGGGGCTTTTAAGCCATTTTTTCTTTTTTCTCCGCCAATTTAATGTATGTATGTGTTATAAAAAAAAAATTGTGTCTATGTGCTTTTAGATATTTACCAGGTACCATTAATTTCTTTCTATTAATTTAGGGCAAATTATACTGACCTCCCCTGAGGTATCTGATAATTACAGGGATCTCCCCTGTGTATTCTAAAATTACACTCACCTCCCTTCTATTTTGGAAATGACTATTATACAGGACAAATCATCAAAAAAAAAAAAATTATATCCTACCTCTTGAAAATGGAAAAAAAATATCAAAAAAATGTCGACTAAATTTCAGTATATATATACCAAATCAAACTTTTACTAATTTTTTTAAAAAAAATATCAATAGCAATTTAAAAACATAAAATATAATCAACAAAATTATCTACTACCACTTAAAATGAAAAGAATAATAGCAATAATGGAAAAAAAAAAAAAAAAAACATCAACAATTTTTTTAAAAAAATGAATAGTTAATTATGTTATATTTTTGTCTGCTTGATTTATACAACAATATGCTCAGTGGAGTCTTATATATAGACCAGGGCAATGCCCGTGCAAGGCGTGTACTAATTTTGTTTCATGGGAGTAGTTCATTTACAATGTTGGGAGCAAGTTCACAATTTTAAAAATATAAAGTAGACAAAAATACAATATAACTATTCATTTTTTTAAAAAAAAATTTGCTTTTTTTTTAAAAAAAGTTGTTTTTTTTTTTTTTTCATTATTGTTATTATTCTTTTCATTTTAAAGTGGCAGTAGATAATATTGTTGATGATTTTTATATTTTTTATATTACTGTTGACATTTTTTTAAAGAAAAATTAGTAAAAACTTGATTTGGTATATACTGAAATATTGTCGATGATTTATAGATTTTTTTTTCATAATTGTTAATATACATATATATATATACATATATATTTCTTCATTTTTAAAAGGCAGTGGATAATTTTTTTTGTTGATTTACCAAGGGTATAACAATCATTTCAAAATATAAGTGAGGTGAGTGTAATTTTGAAAACACAAGGGAGGTCCTGGTAATTGTAAGATACCTCGGGGAAGGTCAATGTAATTTGCCCATTAATTTATGCTTATTAATAACAAACCATTTGTTTTAACTCACATGCTATGCACGAAGGCTTTAACGTTTGAAAGAGATTAATGGAGACTTAGTTCACGTTTGGTTACCAGTAATTTGAGATTACTAAAAAAGTTCAGTTCGTCTTAAGAAGCTATATATCGAGGAGATTAATTTCAAAGTATAAAATTGCTTTTTTTTTTTTAAAATAAAAAATAAAAATACTTAAAAATCTCTAATTTCCACATTAGTAACAATGGTTAAACAGTTTTTTAAAATCTCTCTACAGATAAAATATCTGTTAGAAAAATCTCTTAATAAAAAATATCTTATTGCCACATAAATACACGCCCAACTCTTAACCAACCTGATGCGATACAAAAAAATTATTCATATAATAGTATTGTAATTTTGCACTTAACATTAGAATGATTGATCATTGAAGTTGTCCACCAATCATTTTCATCCCACATTTGAGTTCGAAGCAGCTGCCTTAAAATTCTCAGCATCTCAAATCACAATTATTTATTTTAAACATGCACATGCACAAGTAATTCGGATGAAAGAACACAGTAGCTTCTCAAAAAATGTGTAGAGAAAATGTGGAAAATTGACAATCCGGCCATCTTCAATCCTCTCCACTGCTCCACTATGACTTGTTTAATTGGTAACTTCAATCATATTCATCTCAGTTGTTGCTGTTATGCCACAGCTAATTGGATTTCTCCTTCATTGATTGGTGGAAAACTCACTCTCATCTGTTATCATCAATAACAAAGACGATGTAAATCAGTGAAACTTACGACCTATATGATAACGTTTTCAGTACTGAAACTAAAAAACTAGTTTATGTTATTTTTAATTATTTTTTAAATATCAAAACATAAAATGCGCACATTTGAATTGATACTTATACATCATATGGATTTCGTTTTCGTAATTTCAGTGTACGGCCATTTTTGTTTTTTTGGGAGTAGTTTTTATTTTTGGAAAACAGGGAAAAAAAATGATATTCAAACGTGTTTACAGTTTATTAAAATAATAAAAACTACTGTTTATTGAAAATGACCAAAAGGGTAGGCTAATAAAAAGTAGAAAAAGCATTCAAATTTGGAGGTCAAAGTGATTGGCTAACTTTGTGTCCATGCACGTGAAATGCTAGGAAAAAGTCTTACAAAGGAAAGTAAATAAAAAAAACAAAAAACAAGGTTAAAGGTGTTCATTGAAATTGGACTAGGATCTATCAAAAAAAATAAAAAAAGAAATTGGACTAGGGAGTTTTCAACGGGGCCCACTAAATATATAATGTAAAAGTAAAACCATTAGAATTAGATCTGTCCCGTCTGAAATGGTTAGCTTTTGGATGTGAACCCTTACCTCATGCCCATAACTTGTTCTTATACTTTTGACCCCCCCAAAAAACTTCATCTAATAGTAAGTCTTTAGTCCAATTAACTCTAACTCACCACGTAAATCTAATGCTAAAGTCAATGCCAATTCTATTATTTGACATGATCGACCAAACATGGCACTCCAACGCCATGCCAAATTTGGTTTCATGTCATATCGTGCCATATTTGGCACAAGATTTGGCACATGCTATATCTGCTATATCATCACTTTAGTCAATATTTCACCACTTTTCATACTTTCTTTTTAAATTTTGTATCCTAAATATTTTCCAATTACATAGATTTTTATTGAAGGATATTGAAGTAGTATTATCATTATTGGAGGTGGTCCTACTGTCACATGTAGGGGGAGCATTTATGATGCAAAAATTGGGAAGCATAGCATTACATTTTGAGCACCAACTACTTTTAGCTCCGACGGATACATTTAATAAATAACCATTTTTTCATTAACAAAAAAGCTACTTTGGAAAATGAATTATAGTTGAATTAAAATATAGCATTTGAAATGACATGTGATATTGGAGTAAAAATGACAAAATATAACATTTGACACTGTAACAATGCCAAAAAATAACATTAAGATACTGAAAATTGCATTGCTCTTGTAGAGTCTATCCTTCCATGTATCACATGTAGAACCCAAATTTTTGATTTTTTTTTTTTCCTGAGAATAATTTCACAAAAAAGGTTACGTCCGATCCATTATGATTTATTAGGCTTGCTGATTTAAAAAGCGAAAAGAAACGAGAAGTAAAAATTAATTTTTTTAGGGCTGTGATTATTTTGTAGTACGAATTAAGAAACGATGAAAGAAAATGATTTCTATAATACAAAATTTTCATTTTTAATTTCTTTTATCATTCTACTTTTTTTTTTTTTTTTGCAAGTAGTCAAATGAAAAAAATATATCTTTTGGTTCATAAAATAAATGGAGCGAAAAATTAAAATGTACTTTATGAACCAAAAGAAGCATTAGAGTATATGTTCCAAGTAGCTCTCAAGTGCAAACTTTTTTCTTTCAAAATATTAATTCTTAGTGGTCAAATTTGGGTGTTGTGTAGAAAAAATGTGGGTATATTATTACTCCTTTTTAACCTATCAATTACTATATATCTTAGAATGAAAAAATGTGTCTACGTAGTATTTATGTGTTTTTTACATTTTTATTTCTTCAGATGTGAGTAAACTAAAACATGAAAAAGATGTGAGAAAATATAAGAGTAACTAGACTAAAAGGATTTTCTAGAAGACGGTCTGATTTCTAGGAAATTTTGTGAAGCGGCTTTCCTTGATTTTCGGATTCAATGTTGGTTGGCGCATAATGTAGACTTTGTTTTTCAGAAATCTAAATCTACAATAAGGAAACATCTGGTGTCCATAAGGTGATATTTCCAGTTTTTAAAATTTTGAAAACCGAAACTAATTTTCTTTTCTTTTTATAAAAGGAAATATTTAAGTTTTTTAAGTTTTGAAAACAATATTAAGCTAATTTTATTTTCTATTCATAAAAGAAAAAAATTAAAAACCACACTAGTCCAAAAAAGATAAACGCTTACCAAATACGTTTTCAATGTTCGTTTTCAGAAAAATAAAAACAGTAATGATCTTTACACAGAAAAATGCACAGAATTGATTCAGGCCACTCATTTCGGTGGCCCCTACACCAAAATGTGTAGAGCCCACTAAAATGAATGGTTCGAATCATTTCTGTGCACAAATTCTGTGCAAATATTCTGTGCATGTAGTATTAATGTCTAAATAAAAATAAAAATACAAAACTGAAAACCGCAATATTACCAAAAGAGACCCTTAACAATACGTAGTTTGTGTTTTCCAAGTACCCTGGTTCTCCTAAAAGAGATTATTCTATGTAACTGTTGCCTTATTTGACAAGATCGACAAAATACTCAAATTACGGTGAAAATCACATAGATATGACCATAATATGGTGTAGTTTCTAATAGGAAAGGGAATAAAAATTGTTGAAAAGAAATTTGGTTCAAAGTTATTCTCCAATTGTTTTCGATTTATACTAAGAGAAAGTTAAAAGCTTTTCCAAAAATCCCAAGCCTTGAAGGCCCCTAAGGCCCTTCATGATCAATGACATGAAAAAAATAAAAATAAAAGTAAAAAATAAAATGATCAATGACATGGCACTTATAAAGAAAATTTAACAACTTTGACTTGGACATGTGAACAAGAACTGATTTGGTCAAACTTGATAGGATAACAATTTCAACCACATATATACTTGAGCTTGGATTCAGCTTAAAACATGTAAAACAAGCTAAACAAGAAAGAGCAATTTATGTGCAAGGAAGCTTACAAAGTATTGGTCTTGAAATTGCTACATTTTGAAGCTGATTTTTGATAGAGATGTGAATAATATCAATATTTAAGCAAAAAATGATGGAGATGGTCAATGTTTAAATAAAAGGGTTAATTATATTTTATTCCCCGTAGTTAGGCTCATTTTCACTTTATCTCATGTTCTTTGAAAATGAACAATTTCCTCCCTGTGGTTTTGGACTAAAGTGAAACTACTAAGATTTCTCTCAAAGTAGGCCTACATGGGAATTAAGTGTTAAAATTAGCCACATAGAGAAGAGTTTAAGTGTCAAAATGAACCCCACATAGACAGTTAAGGGGTTGGTTGGGTGTTAAAAATTAGCACCAAATAGTTGGGTTAAAAGACAGCATTATCGTCACATAGGGGCTTAATTCCAAAATTAACCGCACAAATGTGTTTTAAGTGTTAATATTTTTTTGCCAATTTTAGAATTTCATCCGTATTGAGAGAAATCTTTACTGTTTTGCTTTATATCTGAAACCACAGGGGAGTTAGTGTCCATTTTTGAAGTACAAGTAAGGAAAGTGAAAATAGGTCTAAGCACAGGGAGTAAAATATAATTAACCCTAATTATAAACAGTGGCTATCATTAAAAGAAATGCAGAGTAGAGATGGAAAAGAAAATAAGTGTCAGTTTGTATGCTAATACTTCTGTATTTTTCGGATGAATTACACACATCTACTTTAGGTTTCTGACAATTTACATACAAACTCCTCTAGTTTATGAAATTATACCGACTCTCTCTAACGGATTGATTAGTTAAAAGTGGTTTTTATTGAACTTGTGAAATTACAGGTTCACTCTCCATTTTTTTCTTTAATTAAAAGATATGAAAAAACTTGTCACCAAGAGAAGTAAAAATGATAATGTCATCAAATTCTAGTTAAACACTTATATGTTAATAATTAATACCAAAAATAGATGGGAGGTCAGCGTAATTTTAAAACTAGACGAGCCTTATCGCATTTGTTAGAAATCTCAAAGGCGGTTATTGATAATATAACCTAAATTCAACTAAACAGTATGTTCAATTTCAACTATTTTAATTTTAGGTGTCCCAAAACCATTTTCACTAAACAATCATATAACAAAACAAAAACTAAAAGTCAGAACCCAATAAACATGGCATAAAAATTGGATCAATGTCTCAAGAAAGTAAAAAAAAAAAACAAAAGAAAAGAAAAAGAACATACCTCACGCACCTTGAAACCATTCCTCACTCTCTCCTGACCACAATCCCTATGCACTTGCGGGTTCAACAGTGACCCATCATAGCTCTTGGGCGGCGCACCGCCGCCACTACCGCCACTATTGCCACCAGTGTTTGCCGCCAAACAAAGATCCACAATCTTCTGAGCGGCTTCGTCCTCGTCTTTGCTTTCCATCATTAACTTGGCAACCTCGGCCTTCGATACTCTCATTTTGACTCTTATCGTCCCTGTGGTATCCAAATTTTCTTCTGACTCCTCGGGAATTGTGCTTGTCGGTCTCATGATCGTAAGATCCGAGACCGATCTCCTAGAAAGCATTAGGCTCTCGAGCCGGTCCTTCGCGCTCATGTGTATACCGGACTGGACTCTCCTCGCAGGGCCCTTCTCTTTAGGCAACTCTACTAGGAAGTAGAGCCTTTTGGACTTAAGCTCTTGCTGAACTTCCAACGGCTTTGCTCGGATCCCATAGTGCTTAACTGCCTCGGATTCTAACAAAACATGACCCGGATAGTCCTTAACTACCTCTCCGGCTCGGACCGGTGTCCTAAACTTTAAGGTCTCGCCGTTGATCTTCATAACTTTTGTAGTCCTTTTCCCTCCTAAAGTGTTACCCATATTTAGTGCTTCTCTTTTCTCTCTCTCTCTCTCTCTGGCTCCCCTTAACAGGCTATAAAAATAAGCACAATGAGCTATTCTTGATTGATATAAATATATGTCCTTTTGGGGCCCTCTTTGTCTAGCTAAGAGCTCATACATGACATGTGGGTTTGAGATAAAGACAATAGCTTTTATGGTTAGCTGTTGTTTTTGCATGTTAATGCTAGGTTGTGGGTCAAAGAAAGAGTGCAAATTTTGACTCTTTGGCCAACCATTTGACAAAAAAGAAAAGTATGTGACCATCTCACTTTTGTTCAAATCTAAACAAGTTTGTTATTCTTTTATTTTAAATATGATTCTGATGTTTATATGCATATGTCCTTGACATTTTTTCCGCATTCAATGCAAGACCATGTAAGTATAATAAATAGTCATAAGAACGTCACGCTACGTCAGTGTGTAACACTCCAATTACATAGATGATTATGTTCCGAGAAAATAATGCCGATTACCAAGTTCTTTCATTGAAAAAGAACCCTTTATGACTGTGATAAGATGAGTAATGGTTGAGGGACTGCTGCCAGTAACTAGTATGTCATCAACATACATACACTACACCATTTGAACCGATTTGTAATAGTCTATGCCCATTAGTAAAAATATTAGTAATGATTTCTTTCCCGTTATAAATTGCCCGTCGGGAATATTAGTAACAGGTTTAATAACAGTTTATAATCGTTACCAAAAATAATTGTAACGGTTTTAACAAACCAATTGACCGTTAGTAATGGAATTTGCAACAGTTCTAACCGTTACAAATATTAAATCAGTAACGACTTTTTGCTGTTACTAAATGTAATAGTAACGCTCTTGTGTTTGCAACTTTTGACCGTTAGTAATGAAATTTGCAACAGTTATAACTGTTACTAATGTTTGGATTAGTATTGGTTAAAACAATTAGAAATAATAAAAAAATATATAAAACAAATTTGCATTTTATATGCTTTCCTATTTTTATTTGCCTATCAACAATATCATTGACAAACCATTTAATTGTAATTCACACATCATTTACAAACCATTTGATTGTTATTCAAAAACTAATATCAAAACTAGTTGAAAACCTGTGTATGCAGATGTACATGTTCTACGCTATATAAACTCATTGTCATATATAAAATACATCACATCTTGAATCAACAAACAATGTTTCATAACAGCAATTGAACATTACATTTGTCAAAACATCACAAACACCCTGCTACCTACATGGCCATCGATCTTCTTCCATTTTGCTTTGCACTTGTTCTCCTTAAGAATCCAACTCTTGCTTCCAACTTTTGCACCTTTGAAGATTTGCTTCCAATTTGAGCTTTGATATCTGCACATTGTTGTGTACAATATAAATATATTGCCGGAAATGCCATCTATATAAAATTTAACTCTGGCACATTTGTGGTCATTCCTTATGCCAAAGAACTGAGTAGGAAGATACACATACAACTAAACAACTATTCGAACGGGCTGAAAGAAGGAAAAATAAATATCAAGCAGGAATGCCTATGAATTTCATTGTTAACAAAATCAATTGCAAGTTATAGGTAGACATGATACCCAACCACAAAAATACACTCTTTAAACAATGTAATTTAGCAAAGTGTGTTTTTCTTCTTGTTTTCTCATGTGTTTTTCTTCATGCTAAGATAACATTAAAAAAATAAATTTTTCTGAAATGTAGTTGTAAATTAAATCTCCCTTGAACTAATCTCTCTCCTCCCTAACCTCTCTCTCTCTCGGCCAACACCACCACCACTACCACCACCCCCTTGCAAAAAAAAAAAAAGCAGTAAAAAAGAAGAAGAAAAAATAGCTTACATCATCATATCCCCTTGCACTAGTATTGTCGGTCCTTGTGTAATAAGTCGAGTAGCAGTTGGTTAAAGTAGAGATGAAAAAAGAAAATATATTAGTAGTAGAGCTATATTTTATTTCATCGTAACTTGTAATAACTTCATAATTGAGATACATTGTTAGTATTTCACTCACTCGGCTTTCGTAAGTTGATGGTGTAATTACCCTGGATATTCCATGTTCAGCTTTTCTAGTTTATGGTGAAACATGAGTGTTGGAATTTGTGGTCCAAATTTTGAGTTTTTCAAAGACTAGCTTTTTCTCTCTCTACATCTCTTTAATTGGTGTGGTCTTGGGTAAAAGTGTGATAAAGACCTTTGTCCCACATTGCTTAGGAAGAGGGAGTTGAGAGGCTTAATATATGCTTTCAGAATATGGTCTTAGTAATAAGTTGGCACATGTGCACTCTCACGCGCACGTGAGCCAAGCCCAAGTCAAGGCCAAATTCAATGGAAAATTGGGTTTCGATTCGAAAACCTTTAATCGGGCGCATCTTGGCTCACCTGGTTGGGCTATAGTATTGCAAATATTTTTTTTGGAATTCTTTCCTTCGATATAAGGATTAGTCTCCTTCATGAAAAGAACAAACAGAAAAACCTTTTTCTCTCGTTGAAAAGCTTCTCTCTTGTTCTTCTCTATTGTCCTTCTGTTCAATCGACTGTTGATATACAAGGTTGTTCTATGCCCCTTGTTCAACGAGTGCACGTTAACAAGGACGAGGCTACTTAATTTTGGAGGGTAACCGCTGAGACCTTACTGTACTGAGACAAGATCTCCGAGGGGCAAAAATTACTCTTAAGGATAGTATCTTAAACATGACTCAGTCAGACTCTTTAACCCAATTGATGGGTATTTTTGTTCATAGCAGAATCTATTTCTTATTATTTTTCTAACAATCTTAAGAGTAATCTCCATGGATATTGCTATGCTAACCACAACTAAAGCTATTCCCGATGTCACAAAAATTGAATCATTTAATGGGAATAACTTTAAGCACTGGCAAACCAAACTGCTACTTGTACTCTTGACATTGTAAAGGTTGATTGCGTTTTGACTAAACCAAAACCTGTACAAGATTCTGAAAATTATGAAATCAAATTGCCTCTTTGGGAAAATGCAAAAAAGATTTGCAAAAATATTATTTTGAACACTCTATCAAATTAACTTTTTGATATATACTGTACTTTCAAATCAGCAACTGAAAATTGGGATGCTTTGGTCACCAAATATATTATCGAGGATGCAGGAATTAAAAAATATGCCATCGAAAATTTTCTCAATTTTAAAATGACCGATGACATAGATGTTTCTACTCAAATTCACAATTTTCATCTTGTTGTTTTGAAACTTAGTAATGAAGGAATGAAATTGCCCGAACCGTTTGTAACCGGTTCCCTTATTGAAAAACTTTTGGAGTCTTGGAAAAATGATAAAAACATGATGAAACATAAGAGGAAGAAAATGACTCTAGAGGAAGTTGTTGTTCATGTTCTTATTGAAGAAAAGAATCGTCTGCTTGATCGAAATGAGAAAGCCAAAGTAATGGCTTCTTATAAGGCTAACCTCGTTGTGGAAAAGCCTAATCGCACCTAAAGAAATCTTAAAGGGTAGAACAATAAACCCTATTTCATCAAAACCAATTTCAACAAAAATCACAAACCCCAAAATCAGTCTGCTAAAAAGAAAGGGGAATGCTTTGTGTGTGGCAAACTGGGTCACCATGCTGCTCAATACAGACACAGGAAAAAAATCGACCAACCTACCCCTAGAGCTAATGTAGTTGAGGCATATGTTATTGTGGCTGTCGTTTCCTAGATAAACTTAGTGGCAGAGGAAAAAAAAATAGGTAGTAGACCCTGGGGCTACCAGGCATATCTATGGCAACAGAAGTGCTTTTACCTATTACACACTAGTGGGGGAAGGAGAGGAACAAGTGGGGGATTCAATATAACACCCGTAGACATGTTATTGCATTTCATTACATTGTCATGCATGATAATGTGATGTGTTGTGCATTTTGGCACATATTTGAGTGAGTTTTGACTCACGAGTTGATTTGGGTGTCTGTATTAAAGAACCCTTTGAGACGGTGTTGATGAGTGTTTTGATGTTATGACGTCACTTCGAGTATGAGACGGTCACTGTGGAACACCTTAAATATTTATCTGAAAATAAATGTTTATCTGTGTATTTCACTATCTGTATGTATTTCTGGTTTAGAATTTATTTCTGTTGTTAATTTTTAGTATCCTAGTGAGGACGGACTAACACGCTATTAATTTGGTAGGCTAATTAGCAACTTCGAAAAAGTCATATAAGAATTTGAGATTTAGCATCCAAACGGAACTTAGTCAGAAACTTTTATAATTTTGAGGTTTCACTTTTAAAGCTATAAATTAGCTGTGTAGGAAGTTTTAGAGACTGATTAGGAGTTTTGAAAACTCATGGGGAGGTAAACACAATTTCTGAATGTGTTGTCTATATATAGATAGAGATGACTTTGGATTTTATAAGTTTAACCTAAAATTTCAAGAAGGAGGCCAAAAGGGGAATTTGATTACTTAGAGCTTCTCGACGCCAAACGACGACCGTTAGTCCACTGGTTTTTTACCAAATTTCATATTCAAACTCCTCGAGGTAAGGCCGTCGTTTTGATACCTATTAGGCCTTGTTTGGCCAAGTTTTTCGAAAAGTCATTTTCTAGAATTTTTCCTAAAAGTTGATAATCGGACTTTTGATCCATACGGATTGTACTAGACGGACTTCTACATGATCTTTGTGCTTGGGTTTTCTTTGTACCGTAGTTTAAGAGTGTCAGTCAAAGGTGAGTGAATCAACTATGTATTTTAGAATTATTTCTTGACGAATATTCATGTTTTGTATGGAAAGCATGGTTAGCTTATAGAGATATATCGTGTAGTTTATAGTGGGCAATTATATTGATAAGTAGGCCCAATAGCATTGCGAAATGTTTTGGTAACCGAGAGTATGGTGATATGTATTTGAGCATGTTGAGTTGCTTATTTGGGTCAAAGGAGCACGTGGTTACTGAGCCATTTTGTGGAGCCGATATAGACATTAAGGTCGCACGATTGAAGAGAAGAATCATGGGTCTTAACCTTTCGCGTGGACTTATTGGCGAGGAGTCGCGGATTCTGAGTATGGGACGTACACATCAGGCTCCAGAGACTAGTATGAATTATAGAGATGTGAATGTGAGCATGTTTATCATTCATGCTCATTTGTTGTTTTATTCACTAAGCGTTAGCTTAAACAAATCGATTATGTGTGATTATTCAAATAACCATTTCAGGTGTTAATGTAGGCGAGGAATCATAGAAGTGAGCACGGGGGTTTGGGAGTCCACTTAGAAGGTGACTCGATATGTTGATCTCACCGTTTTGTAATAGACTTGTTGTAATAAGAATCATTATGACCTTTTAGCTGTGTTTAACTTAGAATCATAGTTTGAATTAGAGATGTTGTAATAGACATTAATATGTTGTAATAATGTTTTAGTAATGTTATAATACAGTTAGGATCACTTTGGCATGAGTGTGGTGTGTGTGTTTGGTCCCTGGAGATTTTTAAAAAGCTTTAAAAATTGGAAATTCTGTAGAATGTGCTGCTGCCATAAAACAGTCGACTGGTTTGTGGAACAGTCAATTAGACCCTCTTTTTCAGCAACTCACTGCATTCTTTTGTAAAGGATCAGTCGACTGGATCCCCGACATAGTCGACTAGGTCGTGTTTTCAAATCTGATATTTTTGCCCAGGCTGGACTTAAGTCGACCGGGCCGTACCAATCGACTGAAGATTTGAAGCCCCAGTCGACTGGGCGTAGAAAACAGCCGACTGGTTTATGGTTTAAAACTCAAGTTTCTGCTGGACCATTATTAGTTGACTGGGCATGAGGTGCAGTCGACTAGACTACTGCTTTTAAAAGAAATGTTTTGTTTTCTTTCCTCTACGTGTGTTCTTAAAACAAACTTTTTAGGAATGTTAATAAATTGGTTTAGCCTTGGTGGCGTGCCACGAGCTCTGGCTCTGATATTATGGGACCGGGCTGTTACATCAAGGCCCTCACCTGTGATCAAAAAAGGGAAGGTAGTTCTCAAGCTAACTTCCGGAAAGATCCTCTCACTTACCGATGTTCTCTACATGCCTGATATTCATTGGAACCTTGTGTCTGTGTCACTCCTTCGGAAAGTGGGTGTAAAAGTTAGTTTTAATTCAGACAAAGTTGTAATGACTAAATAATTTGAATGGAAATGCTACTACTTCTTCTGCTTGCTTAATTGATTCTCATGGTTTATGGCATGCTAGGACATGTGAACTTTTCTTATATAAAAAAATGAAAGATTTAGGCATTCTTGAAAATGTTAGTATCACTAATAATGAGAAATGCCAAATTTGTAGTGAAGCAAAAGGTACTAAGAAACGACCTTATAAACAAGTAATGCAGAGAGAAACTGAATTACTCACTTTAATTCACTCAGGTTTAGGAGACATGAAATCAACTAAATCTAGAGGTGGAAAGAGATATTATGTGACATTTATAGATGATCACTCAAGATATACTAGAGTATTTTTACTTATAAATAAAGATGAAATAGAAAGAAATTTCAGACAATACAAAGCTGAGGTTGAAAGCAAGTTAGATAAAAAGATTAAAAGAGTTAGGTTTGATAGGGAAGGTGAATATGAATCTGGCCCTTTAGGCCAATTCTGTGAACAACATGGTATAGTACACGAGGTAACCCCACCCTACTCACCAGAATCTAATGGAGGAGCTGAAAGAAAAAATAGAACTTTAAAGAAAATGATGAACGCTATGTTAATTAGTTCTTTAGCACCTAATAATTTGTATGGGACTGGGCTGTGTCATTTAGTGATATCAGAGCTTTAAGTGTAGAACCTTGGGAACGAGTGACGTTATATGTTGAGCGATGCTGAGTGAAGTGTGAATTTGTAAAGATAATACTGTTATCAGTGTAGAAATGCTTCATGTTTGCATTTGTTGATGTGTTGGTAAACTGTGCACATTTATATATTGTGGCATGACATGCATAGTCACTATGCATTGAACTCAACAGCGTGAATATTTGAACATTATGGCTGATCTGGTAAGAGAATTGTCAACGCATTCGCGGATGGATCAAATAATGAACATGGTGGTAAACTTTATACAAGCTGTAAGTGAAAGAAAGCAGATGAATGTTCAGGGTCCACCAATTGAAGTTCGTTATATTAATGCACAGCCAGTACCACGACCTCAGCACACCATCATAGAACAATTCCATAAACGGAAGCCGACCTTGTACCATGGGTAAGTTGATATAGACTTGGCTGACCGTTGGATGATGGACATGGAAAGACATTTCCGTACTGTGATATGTACCAACGAGGAAAAAATTCTGTGCACATCCGATACCTTGATGGGCGAAGCATTGGTTGGTGGAATAATGTTCTAGAGCAAGGGAAACCAACTACATGGGAGGCATTTAAGGATGAATTCAACAAGCGTTTCTTTCCGCAATCTGCGTATACTCAGAAACCCCAAGAGTTTGCAAGTTTAGTCCAGGGAGACATGACTGTGAGTGAGTATGTATCCCGTTACAATGCCTTGCTGCGCTTTGGGAAAACTACCGCTCCGACTGATGGGGATAAGGCTCGTAAGTTTGAGGAAGGGCTTAGGGAGAATATCCGTAGCCGTGTTAACATGTTGCAACACTTGACCATTTCTCTAGTTGAGGAAGTTGCTCGTATTCCCGAGAAAAGTGTCGATCGCTATCGACATGGACCACAAGGAAAGATATCAAATGACAATAGGGACAAAAGCCAAGGGAATGCGAAGAAACCGTTCGTATAGATTTCGGGATCATATGTGGGTAGCCAAGGAGGGAGTACGTTTATGGGAGACTCGCGACTGTTGTGCCCAACATGTAACCTACGACACAGAGGGACTTGTTACCAATTGAGCACATGCTACCTTTGCAAGAAACTAGGACACATATCCCGCAATTGTCCTATGAATGCAAATACACTACACCGAACACAACTTCGAACACAAAGAGCTACAACCCAGAGATGAGGGGAAAATGTTTTGAGTGTGGCCAACCGGGACATATAGCAAAGAATTGCCTGAGTAAGAGAAAACCAGGAATGAGTACCTGGGCATCGAGCATGCCGAGTGCATCAAAGACAGGGCAATGAGTGAATAAAGGAAAAGGAGTCGAACAACAATAAGGATGATACTTCCAGCTCAGGCCGGAGAATACAGATGATACTTTCGTATTAGGTATTCTTCCTATTTGTTCACATCCAGCACGTTACTCATGGATTCTTGCTCCACGCATTCATTTATATCACGCGACTTTGTTAAGTATTTAATTGTTAAGTCTGAATCTCTTGGATATGATTTGTGTGTATCATTGCCTAGTAGTGAACCGTTTATAACTTTTCGGTATTCAAGTTGTGTGAGATCAAAATAGGCAATAAGGTCTTGAGCGTTGATTTGATTCCGTTGACAGTGAATTACATTGATGTTATCTTGGGTATGGATTGGTTGTCAGTCAATCAAGCCAGAATTGATTGTGAACAGAAGCGAGTTAGTTTCTATCTGTCAGGACAAGAAGAGTTTACTTTTCAGGGTAAGGGTATGACTGTACTGCCGTACTTTATATCAATAATTCAACCAAGAAAGATGTTAAAAAAAGGTTGTTCGGGTTTCTTATGTTCGATTGTTGACACACAAGTTCTTGGACCACTAGTAGAAGACATTCCAGTAGTTGAGAATTCCCAGATGTTTTTCCCGTTGAGTTACTCGACGTAATAATTGAAAGAGAGTTTGAGTTCACGATAGAGGTATTACCAGGGTCACAACTGGTATCCAAGGCATCGTACCGAATGGCACCAGTAGAGTTGAAAGAATTGAAAATTTGGTTAGAAGAACTGTTGGAGAAGGGTTTTATCTGACCGAGTGTTTTGCCGTGGGGAGCTCCAGTTTTGTTCGTGAAGAGGAAGGATGGGACAATGCGTATGTGCATCGACTATCCAGAATTGAATAAGTTAACCATCAAGGACAAGTATCCGATGCCGTGAATAGATGACTTGTTTGATCAGTTGCAAGGAGCTCAAGTATTTTCGAAGATTGACTTGAGATCAGGTTACCACCAGTTAAAAGTCAAGGAGGAAGATGTTAAGAAGACAGCTTTCAGAACTAGATATGGTAACTTTGAATTTCTATTTATGCCGTTTGGAGTGACTAATGCACCAGCTGCTTTCATGGACTTGATGAATGGTGTTTTCAAAGACTACTTAGACGAGTTTATTATCGTATTTATAGATGGCATTCTAATCTATTCCAAGAATGTTGAAGATCAAATACACCATTTGCGACTAGCCTTACAATGATTACGCGAGAAGAGATTGTTCGGCAAATTGAAGAAATGTGAATTTTGGTTGACAGAGATTGTTTTTCTTGGACATATAGTGTCAGTGAAAGGAATTTTGGTAGATCCTCAAAAGATAGAAGCAGTTACCAATTGGTTAAGATCGACGAAGGTGATAGAGATCCAAAGTTTCCTAGGATTAGCTGGTTATCATCAGAGGTTTGAAAAAGATTTTTCACGTATAGCAATGCCAATGACACAATTGATGAGGAAATTGCTTTTGAATGGAGTTCGGAATGTGGGAAAAGTTTTCGAGAGTTGAAGAGTCGATTAGTGGAGGAGCCGTTCCGACGGGCCTGAAGGGTTTGTCATTTATAGTGATGCTTTATATAGAAGTTTAGGTTGCGTTCTTATGCAACGTGACAAGGTCATTGGATTTGCGTAGCGACAACTTAGGCCGCACGAGAAGAATTATTCGACACATGACTTAGAATTGGCTACCTTGATTTTTGCGTTGAAATTTGGCGTCATTACCTATACGGGGAGAAATGTGAGATCTATACGGATCACAAGAGTTTAAAGTACTTGTTCACGCAACAAGATTTGAACATGAGACAAAGGAGATGGTTAGAGTTAATGAAGGACTATGATTTGTCGATTTAGTATCATCCGAGTAAGGCGAATGTCGTCGCTGATGCTCTTAGTTGTAAGACACCAACCAATAGCACATCAAATTTGACTTCTCAGAAAGAATTAATTTAAGATATGGAGAATTTTGGAGCTTGAGGTGATTCAAAGGATTGAAAGTGGCTTGATGTCGACGATTATGGCACAACCTGTAGCACCTGAACTTTCCCAAAATTCCACATAAGATAATATAAATTATGACGTCACTATGGTACGGTTATAGAAGGTCCATTAGGATTTTCCTAATTAGAAAACCCTTATAAGATCCTATAGCAACATCTTAACGACGATGATATCATTTCTAACCTAGTAATTACTAGAAAAGTTGTAACCTCGACATTATAACTTCATTAAGGATTTATAGACGGACTGTTATATGTATAGGCACGTGCACAGTCTTGTAAGTATATACTTTTGCTATTGTATTCATTTTCACAATTTTGCCCCGCCAATCCATTCCTAGGATTATGTCGAACTCATTCATCGATAGGACGATCAATCTTGTAGGGATTTCACGGTCTCCTAGCCGTAAAGGACAATCCTTGCACACGTGTCCTAATTTGACTGCAGCTCCTAATGGTGAAGTAGCCCTCAAAGCTTTCTCTAAACGATGAGGTAAGATACCTAATCTTCGAATCGTACTAACAGATATGAATGAAAGAGCAGCACCCGTATCAAATAACACTTTAACATGGGAGTTAAACAGAGTTAATGTACTTTTCACTGCTTGTTGATCAGGTTGAGCTTCTTCATGACCTCCTTCTTCGTACACAGTCTCATCATAACCAGCAGCATCAGGAATAACAGCATTCACGCGAGTCTGACCTTGCTGACCATAAGTCACTTGCTTAGGAGCAGTACAGAACTTGCTGATGTGACCTGGTTCACCACAGTTGTAGCAGACTATGCCTTGCTGAGTAGCACGCCTTGGTGCCTTGCAATCTCGAGCCAGATGACCGGGGTTGTCACAGTTGAAGCATTTTCTAGTATTACTACCTTCTCCTACTCGAGGTTGAGTCGGATAGGTGATAACTTGGGTTCTCTTGCTCCCATCGAAATTCCTCTTCTGTCCTTGGGTACGATTCATTGGTGGTCTATTCCCAAAATTACCCCTTTGAGGTGGTCGGAATTCAAATTGCTTTCGGTTCACTCGAGCGTCTTCTTCTAGATTGGTAGCCAAGCTAACCAATCCCTCAAACGACTTATCTAGGTGACCGAGAGTCAGGCGGCGAATCTGCGGTGCCAACCCTTGATTGTACTTACGGATCCTCTTTTCCTCAGTATTAACCATATGAGGGGCAAACCGGGACAGTCTCTCGAACTGAGTGGTGTACTCTTGCACCGACTTGGTTCCTTGTGCCAAATCCATGAATTCTTTTTCCCTTCTGTGCCTCTCCGTGGCCGGGAAATACTTCTCCAAAAACCTTCCCTTAAATGCAATCCACATCATTCCCGTCGCAGCTTCATTCTCGATGGTAGCTATGACCGAATCCCACCAATCTGCGGCGGCATCAGTTAATTGAAAGGTAGCTAACCTCCTCTTGTCCATCTCGTTGCATTGCACAGCTTCGAACAAGCGGTCCATCTATCTTAATAACTGTTCCGCTTTCCATGGTTCCGCGGTACCCACAAATTGCTCGGGCCTTAGCGCACGGAATCTCTCTAGCAGCTTATCTCCAGTTTGGCGGTCTCGTCAGTTGTCATTCTGATTACTAACCCTTTCGAGTCGTCTGACGAAAGCTTCAAACATTCCTGTGGGATTGGCAACCTCAGGTGCTCCCTCAATCAAATTCCTATTTCTTCTCGGTCTCCCAGCCATTCTATGCATGATAGTGATAGTAGAATGCGAAAATTGCATGCAACAGAAGTATAAAGTAGTTTAAATGACTACAACATCAAAAGAGTATTTCTATATTAATCTTCTTGTCAAGTTGATACAAAAAGCGTGTATGATCAGATCCGTGCCTACCCTATCTGTGTGGGTTACGACGTACATCATCCATGCAAGAGTTTAAAGTTACCAAAAATGGGGTCATTGCCCTATACTCGAATGCATGTAGATACAGTTTGCAAAAAGAGAATAGGGCTACTAGTAAAAAATAGTCAATATATACAAGGTGATATCTAAACGATCAGTCATTGCCATAGGTAGCCATCAAAAGGTCAAGCGAGTCGGCCTGATGAAGTCGTTGAACATGAGAGGGGCCTGCCCAAAAATTACAGCTATGTGAGGTCAACAACGAAGCAGGTCCAGGGGCATCTGCCTCTGGCAAAGCTAGCTCAAGTGCCAGTGCCTCCTCAAGGTCAACTGCGAAGTCGTCCCAACCTATGCCATCCTCCTCATTGACACCCTCCCCACTTATAGGAGCCAAATGAACCATCTCAGCGTCATCGTCATCAGTGGGGACAACTGGTGGAGGCATATCTAGCTGTGTAAGGTGAGCCTGCACAACCTGAACCTCAAGGGGTAAATCAAGCGAACCATTTCTACAAGCACTAAGCGCTGAATCTCAATAAAGTACAAGATCTCGAGGCAAGCATGGGGTAAATCAACCAGCCCTAACACGTGGATCTGGTGCCAGAGATCTAACTCGACAGTAGCAGCTGCACGCTGCCCAACAGTGGTGAAATACAGTGTCACCGAAGCCAGTACTATCGCTCCCACAATGACCCAATGCCCTCCAAAAGCATCAGGTACAAAAAGGGGCTGAGCTGGATCCATACCTAAAAAAGGTACTAACGTAAATCAGGACAGAGATACTCTTAGGCATTTGGGTCCTAAGTCTATCCTCCCTGTCGTATCACCGGGGTGCAAAGCTTAAGCTAACAGATCGTCGAATCGGGTCTAAACTGGTAAACCCTAACTTGGCTAAACTATCTTGAGATAAATAATAACCTGGCTCTGATACCACTAAATCCTGTCACACCCCGACGTAACATAAATATGGAAAGCGTTTAATTTCCTTTATGGACCCGTAGGTCGTGACAGTTTGAAGGATCGATTCCGTCCCAAACGTCAACAACAAAACATAATAATCAGAGCAGAGCAATCAAGGCTTATAAAATTTTTCTAAGTTATTACATATTACAGTACGGGTCATCTAAAGGCACAGAACGCCTTGAAACAAAAACAATAACTTAACGTCTGTTACAGTCATCCTTAATACAAAACAGTTCATAAATTAAAGCATCGGATATTGATAACAGTTTTATCATCCAAAGCAGCCGTTCTAAGTTTGCATAATCATAATGTTCCGCTTGATCAAAACCTGAAAAGCCTGAGCACGAATGTCCAGGGCACATCAACGCCGTCAGCTTCAAGAAGCTGGTGAGTATTAAAAACATAACTTTAAATGTAAAACATACTCATTTACCATTTTCAAATTCCCATTTAATTCAATGAGTTTACATTAGAGTAAAGAGTTCATTTTAGAAAACAACAACATTATCATTTGAAAACTATAATCCACATATATGTGACCATGTATGAAAACAATGCACCAAACTCATCTTACCGACTCTTTTCTCTCGACAAAACCCCAATCCACTATCATACACCAGTATCTTTGAAATACTTCGATAGCCACACTTTAGCATAGGGGTGCCAGGGAATGTCCAGTTTGCCTCATACTTTGGTTCGGGGTACTAGGGAGTGTCCAATGCCTCACACTTTAATACCTAATCCGCCATGCAAATACCGAAGGAACCCTTACGCAAATACCGAAGGAACCCTTACGCAAGCTTCCATGAAAAATCAACAATGGCAACTACACATAAGACTAATACAAACAGCAAACTAAAGTATAATTTACATTCTGAGTGAGTTGGTAATACTCACTGTGATTGATTATAGAGGAATAGTTGAGAAAGAATCCAAAATATAAAGACCCACTTCAAGCTTTGACCATGGAGGTTGAGTCCTCTCTCTCTCTCTAAAATTTTCTGTATAAACTCTCTGTGTTTTCTCTTTTCTCATAGATTGTGTGTAGAGGAGAGAATTGAGAGTAGTGTAGTGTACATATATAGAAAATAAAAATGGAGAACTTGGTGACCAAGCACCTTCACTCTCACTCTACAAATTCAAGTTAATATTCAGTTATCTAAATACATAATATACATAACAAACATATATGTATCCACAATCTGCTGGGAATTGATTTAGAAGTTAACTAAGTTAGTTTAGGGGTCAATTAGTAGTGTTTGGGAAATTGGCTTTTGGCATAACAATAACACACACATGGACTAATTTGCCAAACAAGACCCTATCCAATGATTAGTTTCCATAAATGGAAAATAAAGTGTATGTCAAATCTAACTTTACATCACTTCCAAAATCTGTGGAAGTTTAGCACAGTGTGGACAGTTTTGAAAGTAAACTGGTATTTTCGTGGCGCGGTGGTCACCCCGAAAATACAAAATTTTATTTTAACGAAAGAAATACTTTTCTGGTGTTATAAAAATACAGTTTGAGTTAAACGGGAATGTTTCCACCGTTTTTGAAATTCAACACGAGTAACATTAAAATTTATAAAATTGCAGTTTGACCCCAAAAGAAATTTCAATATGAATTAGACAAGAAATTTAGATTCAAAACATGAGGACTGTAATTAAAATAAAAGCAGACAATACTAAATGAATTTAATTATGACAATGCAAATACAAATTAAATATGGACATGCTCAAATTAAAATTAAATGAAATGCAGGTTGTTACATAATCAACCAGTTACGTGTCCACAAACCCATAAAGGAAATTTATTTTCCCTATTTTTGGTACTTCGGGGCGTGACACAACCGCTCTTGATTCACGAGATTTCAGAGAAACAACTTGAAGATGTAGCTTTAAAGAAGATTTGTGATGAAACTCTAATAGGAAAACAACCAGATTTTACTTTTGAGAATAATGCTTTGAGATTGAGGAGTAGAATTTGTGTACCTGCCGAGTAGGAGTTAAAACGGAATATCCTAGAGGAAGCACACATTATGAAGTACACAATTTATCCAAGAAGCACCAAGATGTATAGAGATTTGAGACATGTTTATTGGTGACCGGGAATGAAGAGGGAAATAGCACACTATGTTTCACGATGTACGAGTTGTCAACAAGTGAGGGCTGAACACCAAGTACCTTCAGGATTGTTACAACCATTAACGATAGCCGAGTGGAAATGGGAAAAATATTATAATGGACTTTATTAGTGGATATCCGAGATTGAAGAAATCGAATACTATCATTTAGGTGATTGTTGACCGTTTGACGAAATCGTCGCACTTCCTACCACTTCGAACAACTAAGCCGATGACGTTAGCTAAGTTGTATATCCGCAAGATTGTGAGACTACATGGTATACTAGTTTTTATTGTTTCGGATAGAGATAGTAGTTTTACATCAAAGTTTTGGAAGGCCTTGCAAGAAGCAATGGGTACCAAATTGCATTTCAGTACCGCTTTTCATCCTCAGACCGATGGTCAATCGGAAAGAGTAATCCAGATTTTGGAAGACATTCTTCATTTATGTGTACTTGAATTTTTAGGGTGATTGGGAAGACCACTTACCATTGATTGAGTTTGCGTATAACAATAGTTTTCAGATGAGTATTGAAATGGCTCCTTATGAAGTTTTGTATGGTCGAGCATGTCGTTCACCAATTAGTTGGACGGAAGTCCGAGAAAGAATGATTGAAGGGCCAAAAAATGTGCAAGAGACGATGGACAAGATAAAGGTATTACGACAATAGTTACTGATAGCTCAGAGTAGGTATGAGAGTTATGCCGACAAGCATAAGATATCGTTGGAATTTGAGGTAGAAGATTTGGTTTACTTGAAGGTGTCACCTTCAAAGGGAATCACTACATTGTCATGCATGATAATGTGATGTGTTATGCATTTTGGCACATGTTTGAGTGAGTTTTGACTCACAAGTTGATTTGGGTGTCTGTATTAGAGAACCCTTTGAGACGGTGTTGATGAGTGTTTTGATGTTATGAAGTCTCTCAGAGTATAAGACGGTCATTGTGGAATACCTTTAATGTTTATCAGAAAATAAATATTTACCTGTGTATTTCACTATCTGTATTTATTTCTGGTTGAGAATTTATTTCTGTTGTTAATTTTAGTATCCTGGTGAGGATGAATTAACACGCTATTAATTTGGTAGGCTAATTAGCAACATCGAAAAAGTCATATAAGAATTTGTGTTTAGGGACCAAACGAAACTTAGTTGGAAACTTTTATAATTTTGAGGTTTCACTTGTAAAGCTATGAATTAGCTGTGTAGGAACTTTCAGAGACTGGTTAGGAGTTTTGAAAACTCGTGGGGAGGTAAAAACAATTTTTGAAAGTGTTGCCTATATATCGATAGAGATGACTTTGGATATTTTACAAGTTTAACCTAAAATTTCAAAAAGGAGGCTAAAAGGGAGATTTGATTACTTAGAGCTTCTCGACGCCAAATGATAACCGTTCGTCCGCTGGTTTTTTTTACCAAATTTCATATTCGAACTCCTCGAGGTAAGGCCGTCATTTTGATACCTATTAGGTCTTGTTTGGCCAAGTTTTTTGAAAAGTCATTTTCTAGAATTTTTCCTAAAAGTTGATAATCAGAATTTTGATCCATTGGGATTGTACTAGATGAACTTCTGCACGTTCTTTGTGCTTGGGTATTCTTTGGACCATAGTTTAAGAGCGTTATTCGAAGGTAAGTAATTCAACTATGTATTTTGGAATGATTTCTTGACGTATATTCATGTTTTGTATAGAAAGCATTTGTTAGCTTATAGAGATATATCGTGTAGTTATATTGGGCAATTATATTGATAAGTAGGCACAATAGCATGGTGAAATGTTTTGGTTATTGAGAGTATGGTGATATGTATTTGAGCATGTTGAGTTGCTTATTTGGGTTAAAGGAGCACATAGTTACTGAGCCATTTTGTAGAGCCGATATAGGCATTAAGGTCGCACGATTGAAGAGAAGAATAGTGGGTCTTACCCTTTCATGTGGACTTATTGGCGAGGAGTCATGGATTGGGAGTATGGGACGTATACGTGAGGCTCTAGAAACTAGTATAAATTGTAGAGAAGTGAATGCGAGCATGTTTATCATTCATGTGCATTTGTTGTTTTATTCACTAAGCATTAGCTTAAACAAATTGAATATGTGTGGCTATTCAAATAACCATTTTAGGTGTTAATGCTGGCGATGAATCACAGAAGTGAGCACGGGGGTTTGGGTGTCCACTTAGAAGGCGACTCGATATGTTGATCTTGTCGTTTTGTAATAGACTTGTTGTAATACGATTATGACCTTTTAGCTATGTTTAAATTAGAATCGTAGATTGAATTCGAGATGTTGTAATAGACAGTAATATGTTGTAATTATATTTTAGTAATGTTATAATACAGTTAGGATCACTTTGGCATGAGTGTGGTATGTGTTTTTGGTCCCTGGAGATTTTCAAAAAGCTTTAAAACTTGGAACTTCTGCAGAATATGCTGCTGCCATAAATCAGTCAACTAGTTTGTGGAATAGTCGACTGGACCCTCTTTTTTAGCAACTCACTGCATTCTTTTGTAGAGGATTAGTCGACTGGATCCCCGACACAGTCGACTGGTGAGTTTTTTCAAATCAGATATTTTTGCCCAGGCTGGACTTCAGTCGACCGGACTGTACCAGTTGACTGAAGATTGAAGCCCCAGTCGACTGGGCGTAGAAAACAGTCGACTAGTTTATATTTTAAAAATCAAGTTTCTGCTGGACCAGTATCAGTCGACTGGGTACGAGGTGCAGTCGACTGGACTGCTGCTTTTAAAAAAAAATGTTTGTTTTCTTTCCGCTGCGTGTGTTCTTAAAACTAAATTTTTATGAACGTTAATGAATTGGTTTAGCCTCGGTGGCGTGCCACGGGCTCCGGTTCTGCTATTGTGGGACCAGGCTATGACATTCAAGGCCCTCACCTATGATCGGAAAAGGGAAGATAGTTCTTAAGCTAACTTCCGGAAAGATCATCTCATTTACCGATGTTCTCCACATGTCTTATATTCGTTGGAACCTTGTGTCTGTGTCACTCCTTGGGAAAGTGGGGGTGAAAGTTAGTTTTGATTCAGACAAAGTTTTAATGACTAAATAATTTGAATGGAAATACTACTACTTCTTCTGCTTACTTGATTGATTCTCATGGTTATTGATTCTCATGGTTTATGGCATGCTAGATTAGCACATGTGAACTTTTCTTATATGAAAAAATGAAAGATTTAGGCATTCTTGAAAATGTTAGTATCACTAATAATGAGAAATGCCAAATTTGTAGTGAAGCAAAAGGTACTAAGAAACGACCTTATAAACAAGTAATGCATAGAGAAACTGAATTGCTCACTATAATTCACTCAGGTTTAGGAGACATGAAATCAACTGAATCTAGAGGTGGAAAGAGATATTATGTGACATATATAGATGATCACTCGAGATGTACTAGAGTATTTTTACTTAGAAATAAAGATGAAGCAGAAGGAAAATTCATACAATACAAAGCTGAGGTTGAAAGGAAGTTAGATAAAAAGATTAAAAGACTTAGGTTTGATAGGGGAGGTGAATATGAATCTGGCCCTTTAGGTCAATTCTGTGAACAACATGGTATAGTACACGAGGTAACCCCACCCTACTCACCAGAATCTAATGGAGTAGCTGAACGAAAAAAATAAAACTTTAAGCACCTAATAATTTGTGGGGGGAAGCTATCCTCTCTGCGTGTCACATTCAAAATAGAATTATTTTTAAGGCAATAGGAAAGGTCCATTATGAGTTGTGGGAAAATCATATACCTAACTTAAAATACCTTAAAGTGTGAGGGTTCTTATTTAAGGTTTTACTTCCATAACCGAAAAAAAGAAAAAAAATAGGATAAAAAATAGCAGATTGTTTATTTATAGGATATGCTAAGTACAGTGCTGCATATAGATTCTTAGTTCTTAAAAGAGAAGTGTTAGAGAAAAACACAATAATTGAATAAAAAAATGCCGCTTTTTTGAAAACATATTTCCTTTGAAAACAACCATTGAGAGATCAAGGATAGAACCTTCAGTTGAGCCTAACGAGTCTATAGAAATTGAATTAAGAAGGAGTAAATGAGATAGGAGATAAACAAACCTAGGAGATGGGTTCTTTACGTTTTTAATGGATAATGATCCTTTGACTTATAGTGAAGCTATTTCATCTCCCGATGCCCCCTTTGGAGAGAATCGATTAATAGTGAGATAGAATTTATCATGGCTAATCACACTTGGGAATTTGTTAACTTACCTCTTGGTGCAAAACCTATAGGATGTAAATGGATATTCAAAAAGAAGTTAAAAGCTGATGGATCTATCAATAAGTTTAAAGCTAGACTTGTAGCTAAGGAATACACTCAAAAGAAAGATGTTGTCATTTTGATACTTACTCTCCTGTGGCTAGAATATCATCTATTAGAATTCTTGTAGCTCTTGCTTCTTTGCATAAACTCATAATTCCTCAAATGGATGTTAAAACTACGTTTCTTAATGGAGAATTGGAAGAGGAAATTTACATGGAACAACTTGAAGGTTTTGTATCTCTTGGAAACAAAACTAAAGTTTGCAAATTAGTGAATCTTTGTATGGTTTAAAGTAAGCACCAAAACAATGGCATGAGAAATTCGATAGTGTAATGACCTCTATTAGATACAATGTGAATGAAGTCGATAAATGTGTGTATCATAAATTTGACAATAATGTTGGTGTAATCATTTACCTATATGTGGATGATATATTTATTTTAGGCACTAATATGATTGTGGTAAATGAAACAAAACTGTTGTTATCATCTAGTTTTGATATGAAAGACCTAGGTGAGGCTAATGTAATCCTTGGGATAAAATTGACTAAAACCAATGAAGGTTTTATGACGTCTCAAGAACATTTTGTAGAAAAGATTCTTAAGAAGTTTGGTCTCTTTGATTTCAAGCCAGTTAGTACTCCTTATGATATGAGTGTACAATTGAAGAAAATAATGAAACTAGTGTATCATAGTCTGATTATGCTCAAATAATTGGCAGTTTTACTTATCTTATGAATTATACCAGATGTGACATTGCTTATGCAGTTAATAGGTTGAGCAGATACACTCATAATCCTAGTAAGGAAAATTTGACTGCTATATGTAGAGTACTAAAATATCTAAGAGGTACTATGGATTTTGGTTTGACATACTGTGATTTCCCACTGTACTAGAGGGGTACAATGATGCTAACTGTATCTCTAATTCAGATGAGATAAAATCCACAAGTGGGTATATATTTACCCTTGGAGGAGGTACAGTCTCTTGGAAATTATTCAAACAGACATGCACTACTCGGTCCACTATGGAATCCGAGTTTATCGCCTTCAAAACGGCATGTTCTTGGCTAAGTGGAACCTCTTGGCAGATATCTCTTTATGGATGAGACTAGTTCCATCTTTGTCGTTACATTGTGATTGCTAGGCTGCAATAGCCCGAGCAAGAAATAAGGCCTATAATGGAAAAAGCAGGCATATTCGCCTAAGACATAGCATTGTGAAACAGTTGTTGAAAGCTGGGATTATATCCCTAGACATTGTGAGATCAGAGATAAATTTAGCGGATCCTCTAATCAAACCATTAGCAAGAAAACTAGTGGCTAATACATCGAGAGGTATGGGACTTATGCCCATAACAGAGGTTAATAGTAGTGGTAACCCAACCTACACGAGTGGAAATCCCACAAACTATGTTCATATGGGTAATAACAAACTACTGGTTGACTTGGTGAGACACTATCAATTATATAATTATAGTCCATCACTATGGTGTAGATAGTATAGACTGCAACATATGAGGTTGAGTCTTAACTCTTAATGAATTCATAGTCCTTATTGCGTGGTGTGTATAGTTGCAGTACATACTTGATGGATTCACCTATGTGAGTATGGAAGTGGGGCTGCTTCCTATGAGAACTTAGGCAGGTTCTCTAGAGCACTCATGAAATCCAGGTACGGCGCATGGCCAAAACGTACCAAACCGCGTTAACAGCATTGTTTGTCAAATGTATTGTCGGAGATAAGTAATTTGATCCACATAAAGAAATGAGATTCATAGAAATTTTAATTTCACCTAATTTCTGTGAGTCAATGCTTATTTCCCTAAACTTTTGTTTGGATTGAGAGAATCAAAGAGAAGAGAAAGGGAAGGGAACCACTTTCTCTCCAGTTCTCTCGTTTGGATATTTAAGTTGGGAGAGAAGATAACGTTAATGGAGAGAACTGGAGAGAACGTGAGGAGAAAAAAAACTAAATATTGGTTCTCTCCAAATCGAAGAGATTGAGGAGAGAAAAGAAGAGAACTATATTAAAATATTAATAAAATGACCAATACATCCTCAATGTTTAATCTTATTCTAATTTATTACTATTATTTAATAGAGGGTAAAAGAGTAAATTGATTTTAAATTCTTTCTCTTCTCTTCTCTTATGAAAGCTAAACAAATAAGAGAACCTTATATTTCTCTTCTCTTCTCTTCTCTTCTCTTCTCTCCATCCAAACTAGCATTCTTTCTCTTCTCTTCTCTTCTCTTCTCTTCTCTTAATGAGGTTCTCCTCTCTTCTCTCAATCCAAACACAGTGTGTAAGTGTTGGTTTGTAGTCCAAAAGACACCAGCACAAGTGCAATACACTAAAGTGGTTGATCGCTTCTTCTTAAAAATAGTTTTTTAAAAATGTGGGGGGTTGTTGGAATTTGTGGTCCAAATTATGAGTTTTTCAAAGACTAGCTTTTTCTCTCCTACATCTCTTTAGTTGGTATGGTCTTGGGTAAAAGTGTGATAGAGACCCTTGTCCCACATTGCTTAGGAAGAGGGAGTTGAGAGGCTTAATATAAGCTTTCACAATATGGGCTTAGTAATAAGTTGGTACATGTGTACTCTCACGCGCACGTGAGCCAAGCCTAAGCCAAGCCCAAATTCAATGGAAAATTGGGTTTTGATTTAGAAACCTTTAATCGGGCACGTCTTGGCTTACCTGGTTGGGCTATAGTTTTGCAAATATTTTTTTTTGGAATTCTTTCCTTTTATTTTCTTTCCAAATACATTTTTATTTCTGTCCAGATTCATTCCAAATCCTTATTAAAATCAACACGTTTTATTATTTCGTGGGATTATGTGCTATATAAGGATCAGTCTCCTTCGTGAAAACAACACACAGAAAAACCTTTTTCTCTGGTTGAAAAACTTCTCTCTGATTCTTTTCTATTGTCCTTTTGTTTAATCATACAAGGATGTTCTGTGCCCCTTGTTCAACGAGTGCACATTAACAAGGACGAGGGTGCTTAATCCTGGAGGGTACGTAACCGCTGAGACCTTACTGTACAGAAACAAGATCTCCGGGGGGCAGAAATTACTCTTAAAGATAGTGTCTTGAACACGACTCAGTCAGACTCTTTAACCCGATTGATAAATATTTTCGTTCATAGCAGAATCTATTTCTTATTATCTTTCTAACAAGGGGAAGGACTTGAGGGCGATGACTTCTACGTGGTCGATGGCAATGCTATTGAAGGCTACGCTGAGGAAGGACTGGCAGAATAAGACTACTACGTTGACGACTATGTCTACACCAACTAAAAACTAAGGCTAGATTCTAGTTTACTTCATTTAAGTATTAGAACTTAAATGTTTTGTAATCGGCACGTGTTGCCATACGACTCTATTTTATTTATACTGCAAATTCTGATGGAACAACTAGTAAATTACCTTTTATTATCTATGTTGAACTTAGAATCATTTATTTATGATCGTCTTTATACTGTTAGAAGTGTGTGTTGGGGATAATTAAGTGACTTCACCAGTCAGGCCTATGGACCTAAAAATAAATTTTATTTTTGATATTTTTGCTGCTCCGGGACGTGACAGAGTTACAATAATTTCATGTCCTCAGTATTAGTCGGTGTATGTGATTCTATTTTACAAGACACATGACCCTATGTGATTTGCGATGTCGCACCACGTCAGCGTATCGATGTAGTGTGAGCTGATGATATGGTGTAATATTGCACTAGTTGTATGCAGTCGTATATTGAATATTTATCTACTTTGTCACGTCACCTTAAGTTGGTAACAAAAATAAATATTAGTATTTGTACGTCATGGATGTATTTGATTGGTGTCTCCCACCATATGTCAGCACGATTAGTTGGTGTGAAAGTTACAATAAAAAAAAATTGGGTCCGCTGGGCATAGCTCCCTAAGAATATCTATAGTGGTGTTAGTTTGGTAGGATAAGTTAGGTTAATTTACCATACACGTTTCACAGTGGTTTGTTTGGTAGGGTAAGTAACTTAAGTATATGATAGAGGAACTTAACTTTACAATTTGACTAAATTTCTTTACCATACAGGCAAACGGCAGAAGCAAAGCTGGCTAGGCCCCAGTTGGCAAAGGGTTAGCCGGCTCCTCCTAGCCGACGAAGACATAGCCGGCCCACACCTTTTCCTTTTTTTTTTACTGCTAGGCTCTCGCCGGCAATGGCATTGTCAGGCTATGCCGGCAATGCCTCTACCGGTTGGGGCAATGTTTGTATTTTTTTTTAAATGTAAATTTTATTAAAATAATAATAAAAAAATAAACAAACGGTTAAAAAAAATGCCGGGCCACCCTAGCCAGCACTCCCTTTGCCAGTTGGGTTTTTACTCCATTATGGGAATTCTCTCATCGACATAGCAACTTATCTTAAATTTACCCTATTTGGTGATACACCATTGGAGATGCTCTAATGGGCATCAAAATGCACAATTAGTGCACACGCTTTATTTTTCATGCCAAAGGTTCTTGAGATTATTTTGGACCAAAATGACTCTAAAATGCTTTTAACGAGTTTTTTTTTCTTTCTTATTTTCAGCAACTAACATGTACGTTTTCCAAAACTATTTTTTTTTTCAATCTTTAAAATGGCAAAACTTTCAAAGTATAACTCAATTTTCGATAAAATTCATTTATCCGTGATCTACAAAACAAGATGCGTATTGAGTATAAAATTCTCTAAAAAAAATTACAAAAGTTTGCAGCTCATTAACGGAGATAAAAAAAATGGTATTCTGTTTTTGTAAAATAAACACTTTCATTGCGTAGATCTCGAAAAATTAGCCCAAATAAAAAAAATGTGCAAAAAGGCCAAAGAGTAGCAAAGTTATGGCTATTTTAGCTGATGACACTGTCTTTATAATGTTGCCCAGGTAAGGACAGTGACATGCTTCAAATCAACCAAATGATCACAAAATTATGGCCTTTATAGATGTTTATTCCTTTACAATACTGCCCAAGGTTAAAACAGTAACATATCATTAAATCAAAAAATGTCTTTGCAAGGATAGTAACATATCACTATTGCAAAACATTGAAAAATTATGGCAATTTTCAGATGTTATTGCCTTTATATTATTGCTCAAGTAATAACAGTAAAATTTAATCAAGATTAGTGACATTGTATTGCACAAAAAAAAATAAAAGCAACATATCGTCGACGGTAACATTGCTTCAAAATGATCAAATAATTGCAAAATTATGACTAATTTACAGATATTACTACCTTTACAATACTGCCCAAGATAAAGACAATAACGTATAATTAGCTAATAGAAAGTATTTTTGTAAGGATAGTAAAATGTCATAGTTGCAAAGACAGTAACATTACTTTGTATTTGTCCGATAGTAACACATTTTCATAGTCACTATGCATGGATCTTGTTTAATAGATCTTTTCTTCTAGAAAAAGCCAGCGAGATGAAAGAGAATCGCCTTACAGATATATAAATTTTATTCAAAATGGAGATGTGATTTGAAAGTTATGGTATTTTAAAGTTTGATTTATTTGTTTTCGTAGTCACTATATGAATCTTGTTTGATAGATCTTTTCTTCTAGATTACAAATGTATAAATTTTATTCAAAATGGAGCTGTGGTTTGAAAGTTATGGTATTTTAAAGTTTGATTTTTTTCTCGTAGTCACTATATGAATCTTGTTTGATAGATCTTTTCTTCTAGATTACAGATATATAATTTTTATTCAAAATGGAGTTGTGGTTTGAAATTTATAGTATTTTAAAGTTTGAAAAAAAACTGTATTGGATAACGTGCTGAGATGACAAAACATGTTCTCTGTGTCTGAAATAAGGATAAATTTGTCAATAATATAATTTTTAGTTTAAAAAAGGATTTAATGCTAAATGATTAAAAAAACTTATGTCCTTATCACTTGAGAAAAAAACGGGCTAGACTGTTATCATATTACAATCCTTATTAGGGACTTTTAATTAATTCTCCCTAAAAAATTTTAGAAATTTCCCCGAAAATCCCTATCTACTAAACTTTTTTTGATTAGGTCCACTCTTATAATCATGTTACTAATAGGTCCAAATCAATGCAAAATCCCCAATTCCTTTTAAGTTCCCCCAAATTTGGTTATTTTTAAGACCTTTTTAACCTTTACATATATATATATATATATAGGATGACATATATCTATATAATCCAGCATATAGTCAAAGTTATCCCTATAATTAAGAGTTTAACAATCCACAATTAATAGTTACAGATATATATATATATATATATGGATATAGCTGGTTATATATGGAGTTATTCTTATCCCATTAATTATGGAGTTATTTTTGGAACAAACTATAATTACCATGATTGTAGGCATACACATTTGAATGGAGATTTAATTTGTAGTGGACTCTTTTTGTTTTGGTAAGCTGTCATCCATATCTTTAATGATTTCCATATCTTTAGTGTCACGTCAAATATTTGTTAGATTATCCATTGCTAATTTTTCGTTCAATGTAATTCTGGAAATCAGTGTATAATTTTACACTACATTATCAGTGTAAAATTTTCACTGCATTTCATAACTTTATATATATATATATAGTATATAAAAGAGTACTTAATGATTGTCATTATAATTTTAACACTGCATTATGAATGACTATAAGAGGAGAATTTTACACTACAGTATATTTTTCCAATGCATTGCTATAAAAAAAAAAAAAAAAACAAATCAGTGAAAAATAATATAAGAGTCAAATCTTACTAGCTATAGTTTTTACACTGAAAAACAACACAAGAGTCAAATCTTGATAGCTACAATTTTTACACTGAAAATCAGTGAACAAATGTAAAATTAACATATTTTTACACTAAAAATCAGTCAAATCCAATATCCAAAAAAAAAAAAAAAAACGAGGGAGAGAGACTAATGTAAGAGTACAAGAACTAGCATTAGTGTATAATTTTACACTACATCTGCAGAAAATTAGAGGACCAACAGAAAATAGAGAATTTGCAGAACAGATCGGCGACGACTCCATTAGAGCCTAACACGCCACTAGCAGATCGGGATGCATCGCTCTGAATCTCGGACTCAACGGCGAAGATGGCGACAACGATAAATAGTCCAATATATCCGTCATCCATTGCTCATGTACGCCACGAAGCTTCTTTCTACACCAACGAAGCACTCACGTTCGTCGGTGCTTGATCGCCGGAAGCAATCCTTGAAACAACAACTGGGCCGAATGTGTGTGTGTGTGTGTGTGTGTGTGTGAGAGAGAGAGAGAGAGAGAGAGAGGAAGGTTTTGAGAAGAGATCTTATATATATATAGGCTTTTTTAATTACATATACATATATAGATGTATATATATTAGGAATCCAATAAATGTGCATTTGAATTTTAAAAATCCTATATTAAGCTAGGGGTAGAATGGTCTGAAATATTTTTGTGGACCTATCTTCAAATAGTTTTTTGTGTTGGGTCTATTATAACAAAGATACACTAAATAGGATTTAATACTAGTTAACCCAAAAAATTTCTGGTCAATATTACAAAATAATAATACTAATAATAATAATTTATGGTGAAATGCTTTAAAAGGGTCACGATATGTGGTAGCCTGATTACATGATCATATTTGTTTCAATAATGTTAGGCACACAACACCAACCACAATACAAACTACAAACCACAACACATGCTTTAAATACATGTACGATGTGCTGTGTGAATTTTTGACACATGACCCACACTTTTTTTGGAATCACAAGGTACATGCATTTAAAGTATGATTGTGATTAATTATGTTGTGGCTGATGTTATGTGTTGTTAAATTTGATTCTTCTTAATGAAATGACTTCCGATAATCACGACGTGATTAAAAAACATATTAAGTTTTCTATTTATGATCACTTAGGTTTTGACTTAGTGCTGATTGTACTAGTCTGCTGATTGTAATAATCAATATTTAAGAGCAACTAATTCTTCTTTGGAATGAAAAGTTTTTCTTTCACACCAAGTCACCAACCCTTTTTTTGGACTAAGTATCAAAATTAAGAGCGCTATTTGCTGATATTTGTAATTGAAGGGTAACTTTATAAAAGTAAAAGATGGTGGACTAAGATAACCTTTTTTTAATGTAGAAAGTGAATGTGAACTCACTTAATCTAAAAGTCCATCCTTATCTTCCGCTCATCAACTTGGAATGATCATATTTCCAACTCTATCGACTAGCTTGAACTTAAGAGCAAAGATGACGGACTTAGAAAGTTGTCTCTTCTTTACTAAGATGGCCAATTTACTTTACTGTCCTATTATTAATAGGATCTACTTGGAGAGATATATTGAGCTACAAATTTATGTATATATATATATATTTTTTATTTTTACATATTATAAACTTTGGTTCTTATTTTCAAGTACTGATACATGGAATTTGGGAAAAAGTAACGCTTTTGGTTTTTTTGTTTTAATATTATTTTTTATTTTTATTTTCAAATTTACTTCTTAATACATGTTCTTAATACATGGGACAGTAAAACTGTAAGATTACATTCACATTTATTGGGATCACTTATGTGTTCTTTTTTTTTTTTTTTTTTTTTTTTTTTGCTAAAACAACAATACATATCATTAAAACAAACACAAGTACATGAAATAAAAAAGGACTATCCTACAACACATGGATAACCTTTGGCTAAACAACAACAGAAAAGCAAGTGAGGGACAAGATTCCCTCCTCATGCAGAAAATAAAAAAAGAAAATACAGGAACACATCCCGTGCACCTAAAAGAGGCAATCAAGGAAAATTTATACCCACATGCTTTATGTGATCCTAGTAGTACAAATAAAAGTTAAGAACCATGCCATTACTCTACGGAAAGTGCTGGGGCATCGGATCTAGCATTTTATCTTAGGAACATGGATACAAGGGTAAATTGTTAGTTTAAACATTACACTGTATCGAGTAGCAAATTCAGCATAAAATCTTGTACGTACATACACATTCAACAATATTTTTTTTGCTCTTTTTTTTTTTTTTTTTGTGTTTTTCTTTTTGGCTATTAACGTCAAGCTTTTTCATATCTGCACCCACACGCACACTATGCTAACTTGTTTCCCTAATTATGTTTATGTTGAAATAAATCTACTTCTATAATTCAAATTATGCATAAAATTATATTATATTCATGTGATACGTCCGGAAATATCCCACAAAAGCTCAACCGCCATGTCAGCAGAAAGACCCGGAGTATCCGGGACGAGAGCTTGGGGCCCGCATTCCTGAGGTCATCGGACGCCACCGCTCGGGATTATCGAATAGCCCGGGCACGAGGTGCGGCGACTTTCCAGGAGGTGTAGCTCGGGCCGAACTTTCCAGGCAGCTTCCTTATATGGCCAGAACTCTATTGAGGAAGACTTAGTAGATTCCTAAACCATTTAGAGGACTTTCCTTAATTTGTGTAAATCAATTGTAATTGATTTACATACCATATCAACACACTTACCATGTAAGGGTGGATCTTGCATCTATAAAAGAGCCCACCTACCATCTCTAGGGGATCCGAAAATCACTTCTCTAAGCATACAAGCACCTGCTTGAGAACTCACCATCTACACGCATACACCCGCCCGGTATTACTGGTAGTGCTGCCTATCTTTGTTGGCTCACCAGGCCCGCCGGTGATCTGCTAGTGAGAAGCTCACAGACGCAACCATGGAAGTAGGTCACCTTGTTAACGGGACCGAACCACATACAAACCCTTTCTTACCTTATTTTCTGTCCAAATCATTCTTACCAGTTTTCGGCATCATCAGTTTGGCGCCGTCTGTGGGAATATCGACATAGTCTTCTCATCAATAAAAATCTTTGACTGATCAACATGCCGCTGAAGAAGGGTAAGAAAACCGCCGATTCAACCGGTCAGGAAAACCTGCAGATCGAACCGCGGGCTGCCTCCATGACCACTGAACAGGTCACGGCAGCGCTGGAGCAACTCTTGGAGGGCCAGCGCGGAACACAGCAACAGATAGAGGCGCTTATGGCCCAACACGAGAAGCGCCCTTGTCGGAGAAGCAGCCTGAGAAGAGTGTTCTTGTCCACAGGCCGGCTCGGGCATGCCAGCAAGCCCGATCCGCTCCGATGTCCCCACCGGACCGAGAACGTCCCGCAGATGGAGAGCGTAGCCAGGCTACTAGGCGCTCGTAAAGACGACCTCGGTCCAATACTCGCCGAGTGGAGGACGCCAGAATCATCATTGATCGGCGGCGCGCAGCCAGGGGAGAAGAGTCCGGATGGAAAGCCCGGGAATCAGTCGATGACCCTCCCGCACTGAACCGGGGGGATCTTAGGCACAGGCTTTACCGGACCCATAGCCGGGTACTATCCCCGAGGTCGACGCACTTTGAGGAGGAGGCCTCATCGTCCAACCCCGCCTACCGTTCTGACACGGATAGGAGAACCGGGCGGAATGACGTCAAAGCCCAGGTTGAGGAACTGCAGCAGCAGATCGAGAGGCTAAACCGCAAGTCCGGTCACGATCTCACGAACACAGAGACAGAGTCGCCCTATACCGTTCGGGTGACACAATTCCTATTCCGCAGAAGTTCAAACCCCCTCATCTCAGCTCATACGATGGCACAGGGAGTCCGGTGGACCACATCCGCACCTACAAGGCGCAGATGGCATTGGTCCCTGCGATAGATGAGCTGCTGTGCCTGGCCTTCCCCAGTACCCTAAAGGGGTCAGCCGCACAGTGGTTCCATGCATTGAAGCCCCGGACGGTTGACAACTTCAAAGCCCTCAGCAAACTCTTCATCAGCCAGTTTGTTGGGATGCTCGACCTGTCACTACCGGACACCCAGCTGCTGACTGTCAAGCAGCACAAAGGGGAGTCCCTGAGGGAGTATGTGGACCATTTCAATCAGCAAAGGCTCCTGACCGCAACCTCAATGAAACGGCCGCAATCATGGCCTTCGGTTCGGGAGTTCAACACACCAAGGTTGCCACGTCGTTCCATCGCGACCGACCGACGACCCTGGTGGAGCTCTCGGAAAGTATATAGATACTGAGGAGTTCCTGAAAGCGAAATGCGCCGGTCAGGTGGGAGATGAATCCCCGAAGGCCAAGCGCAAGCGCGAGGGATATGAGAAGGGCTCGGGAAAGAAGCTGAAGCAAAATCAGAGAGATGTCAGGGGCCAGCCCCCAACTACTTTTACACCCCTTTTCCGGCCTATACATGAGGTTATGGCCGCCGCAGAGGCGCAGAGGCTGCTTTCGCAGTCAGCTAAACTCAAAGCCTCGCCCAGTAAAAGAAACCGGGACAAATTTTGCCGTTACCACAGGGATCACAGCCATGAAACGGAGGATTGCTTCAAACTGAAGATAGCATAGAGAAGCTGATCGAGCAGGGGCACCTCGCCGAGTTTGTCACGGCGGACAGACGGCCTCGGCAGGACGCCCGAGCTCCCGATCAGCCACCACCACCGCTTGGTCACATCCACGTGATCTCCGGAGGAATGTCAAGCGGAGGCGACTCACAGTCGGCACGGAAGAGGCATGCTCGGGCATCCCGGGTGGACGTCTGGCAGGTCCAATCCATCGACTCCTCCCCAACCGACGTCCTAACGTTCACAATTGATGACTTGCAGGGTATCCACTGCCCCCATGATGACCCGCTAGTAGTGACGCTTTCTATAGCCAACTATATGGTCCAGAGGGTGCTAGTGGACACGGGCAGCTCGTCCGACATTATGTTCACGATGGCATTTGATCAACTCGGGATCGCCAGAGATCGGCTCCGGCCGGTCGCTACTCCTCTGGTTAGATTTAACGGCTCCAGCACACAACCGCTCGGTACAATCGAGCTCCTAATTCTCATAGGGACCTACCCATAACAGGTTTCCGTGCTAACCAATTTTGTGATAGTAGAAGCCCCGTCGGCCTACAACGTCATACTTGGCAGGCCGACCCTCAACAGGGCCAGAGCGGTCGCCTCCACCTATAGCTTAACAGTGAAATTCCCAACTCCCTAGGGACTTGGATGTTTGCGAGGAGACCAGAATATCGCTCGGAGCTGTTATGTCAGCTCGTTACGCCAGGGGGGCAATCACCGAAACATTAAACATCCAAGAGATGGACCCCCGGGACCAGAGCGACCTGACAGGCCCGATGGAAGAACTGGAACAAGTATTGTTGAACCCCGAGTACCCAGACCGCACGGTCAACATCGGTACCCTACTGGAGCCCGGATTAAGGGAGGAGTTGACCCAGTTCCTGAGGCAAAATCAAGACGTTTTCGCTTGGAGTCATGAGGATATGCCCGGGATTGTTCCCCGGGTAATGTCCCATCGTCTCAATGTCAGCCCGGATTGCCGCCCAGTGAAACAGAAGAGAAGGGGCATGGCCCCCGAGAGACAAAAAGTAGTGAGTAAGGAGGTCGAGAAGCTCTTAAAGGCAAAGTCCATCCGAGAGGTCCACTATCCCAATTGGCTAGCCAATGTTGTTCTGGTCAAGAAAAGCAACGGGAAGTGGAGAATGTGCGTGGACTTCACCGACCTCAACAAGGCCTGCCCCAAGGACTGCAATCCACTCCCCAGGATAGACCTCATGGTCGACTCAACTGCGGGCCATTCACTCCTCTCATTCATGGACGCTTACACAGGGTATAATCAGATCAGCATATACCCCGGGGATGAAGAGAAGACAGCGTTTATCACTGACCAAGGCACGTACTGTTACAAGGTCATGCCATTCGGCCTCAAGAATGCCGGGGCTACCTACCAGCGCCTGGTCAACTACATGTTCAAAGACCTCATTGGAAAGTCTATGGAAGTATATGTGGACGACTTTCTGGTCAAAAGCCGGGATGAGCCCAACCACCTTGAGCATCTGGCCGGGGCCTTCAGCATTTTGAGAAAGTTCAAGATGAGGTTGAACCCAGCCAAATGCACCTTTGGTGTCTCGTCCGGGAAATTTCTTAGCCATCTAGTTAGCAGACGGGGAATCGAAGCAAACTCCGAGAAGATCAAAGCTATCATCAACATGCGGTCGCCCAAATCAACGAAGGAAGTTCAAAGACTAGCCGGACGGGTGGCCGCCCTGAACAGATTTGTATCCTGAGCCACCGACCGGTGCTTGCCATTCTTCAAAATCCTCCGTAAAGCATTTTAGTGGTCAGAAGAGTGTGAAGAGGCATTCTGGGAACTCAAGAAGTACCTGGCGTCCCCCCTTCTCCTCTCGACACCAGTACCGGGGGAAGAATTATTTTCATACTTGGCAGTATCACCATCGGCGATTAGCTCGGCACTTATTCGGGAGGAGCATAGGATACAGTTCCCAGTATACTGCACTAGCCGGGCGTTACAAGGCATAGAGAGCAGATACTCCCGCATCGAGAAGCTGGCCTTTACCCTCATCACCTCAGCCCGAAGGCTCTGCCTATATTTCCAGGCCCATGCCATTGTAGTCCTGACCGATCAGCCTCTCCGCAGATTTTTTAATCGGCCAGACACATCCGAGAGGCTCGTCAAGTGGGCCTTAGAGTTGGAAGAGTTCAAAGTGATCTACCGACCCCGGACAACCATCAAGGGGCAAGCCGTGGCAGACTTTCTGGTTGAGTTTACATATCCCGAGGACCCGGTCGAAGAGCCCAAGCCTTCGGCCTTACCGCCCGGACTATACTCCGACATCCCAACTTGGGTACTGCATGTGGATGGCTCCTCCAGTCAGCAAGGTAGTGGGGCTGGAATCATCCTGACTACCCCCGATGGTATCCAGCTCGAATATGCACTAAGGTTTGGTTTCCGTGCCTCCAACAATGAAGCCGAATACGAAGCCCTCTTGGTCGGGTTGCAGTTAGCCATCTCAATGAGTGCGCAACAGGTCCAGGGCTACAGCGACTCCCAGCTCGTGGTAAACCAAGAATACGAAGCGAGGGAGGACAACATGGTAGCCTACTTAGCCCTTGTTCGGACGGTTTCCAAGAAGCTCCGAGGATTCTCCATCACTTAGATACCTAGAAAAGAAAATACCAGAGCAGACCGATTGGCTTATCTCGTCTCGTCTTCTGAGTCAGACTTGCTCGGGATAAGGATACAATTTCTACCTGAGCCAAGTGTGATCAACTCAGAGGGCATGGAGGTCGACCCGGTCACTATTGAACCTAGTTGGATGGATCTGCTCGTGACATTCCTGACGAAAGGAAGGCTACTAGATGATTAAGATGAGGCACGCCAGGTCAAGTACCGGGCAGTACGATATCATCTTCTCGACGGCATCCTCTACAAAAGGGGATTCACTATCCCGTACCTCCGCTGCATCCATCCTACGCAAGTGCAAGCAATACTGCTCGAAATCCATGAAGGTTTGTGCGGGAACCATGTCGGAGGTCGGGCACTTTCTAGAAAGGCCCTACTATAAAGTTACTATTGGCCAACCATGGCCAGAGATTTGCAGGAGTATGTTCGAAGGTGTGACAAGTACCAAAAGTACTCTCCCATGATCAACCGACCGGGAGAACTCCAGACACCGGTCCACAGTCCCTGGCCATTTGCCTAGTGGGGAATTGACATTGTCGGTCCCCTATCGACATGAAAGGGGCAAGTTAAATTTGCCGTGATAGCTGTTGACTACTTCACCAAATGGGCGGAGGCCGAACCCTTGGCAATGATAACCGAGCGGAAAATGGAGAGCTTTGTGGAAAGAAATATCCTCAGCAGGTTCGGTATTCCCCGAGTCCGGATCAGCGATAATGGCAGACAATTTGACACACCCATCTTCAGAAAGTTCTGCTCGGGTTACGGGATACTAAATCATTACTCTTCCCCCGAGCACCCACAAGCCAATGGTTAAGATGAGGTAACCAACTGGACAATCTTGCAGTCAATCAAGACAAGGCTTGAAGGTGCCAAAGGGATGTGGGCTGAAGAGCTATCAACCCTCCTGTGGGCCTACCGCACTACACCCCGAGCGGCTACAGGCGAAACCCCGTTCTCCTTAACCTATGGTTTCGAGGCAGTGGTCCCCACAGAGCTCGGGCTGCCAACATACCTGGTGGCCAACTTCAGTGATCCGGACAACGAAGAAGCCCTCAGGACAGAATTGGACCTAGTGGAAGAAAAAAGAGACCAAACCTATCTGAAAGTGGCAGCCTATAAGCAAAGGGTCTCACGGTATTACAATAGCAAGGTGAAGCACCGTAGCTTTCAAGTTGGAGACCTCGTCCTCAAGGCAGTGAACCAGTCTACCTGAATCCCAAGCCACGGGAAATTGGGGACAATCTGGGAAGGCCCGTATAAAGTGACTCGGGTCAACCGACCGGGAACCTACTGGCTACAGAGCATGGACGGGCACGATCTCTCTCATCCTTGGAATGTGCAACACCTTCGCAAGTATTATCAGCAGTATCTGACCACGAGAATTTAGCACTATAGGGAATTATATTTCTTGTAAGCTCTGATTGGGCAACCGTTATAGATTATTATTTTTCAAATAAAATTGAATAGTTCGCTTTGAAAATTTATTCCTGTCAGTACCCCGTGTAATGCAAGAAGAAAGACCTCGGGCTTAACCCCGAGGCAACAAAGACCTTGGGCCTAACCCCAAGGCAGAAATAGACCTCGGGCATAGTCCCGAGGCAACAAAGACCTTGGGCCTAACCCCAAGGTAGGAAAAGACCTCGGGCCCCGAACCCAGGCGCAAAAGGACCCTGCAACCACCCATGTTCCAGGTCGGTTTCCTATGGCCGCTCCCCAATATGCCCACGCCTTTAGAGGACGCTCGGGGGCAAGGGGATTCTAGACCTAAAGAGGAAATTACTTAAAGCTTCGCTTAGGCCCAGCCGATGATGGGGCCAAACCCCTAGGTGGCCAACGATGGCGAACTTCAAATGCCCCTGCAACCACCCATGTTCTAGGTCGTTTTACTACGGCCACTTACTCCCGTACTCCCGCCTTAGCAAAATGCTTGGGGGGCAGGGGAATATTAGGCCAAAGTAGGGAAGCACACCGGTCGCTACAAGAGCTTGGGAGATCTTCCTAAGCACTTACAGCGATCAGAGATATATCCCGGATTGTAAAACAGGATACACCTACGATACGTCGGGACAACCCGGACGGTAATGCAGGTTATTCCTATAATACACCGGGCGATTCTGGATGCTAAGTAGGGTTAGTCCCTATAGCGCTCCGGGCAATTACCTTTTAGTGAGGTTAGTAAGACTAGGTGTTCTGTTGGTTACGATCCTAAAACATTTACTAAGGCAAGTGTTAGGTCGGCCAAAACCGAAGGGGTACTAGCAATTACAGAGGTATAGTGTAGAAAAAGAAGACAGTTAAGGGAAGGAAAATCTGATCCTAGGGGCCTTTTCATTAATTGAGACAAAATGTATAAAGCCTGGGGGGCAGTTGTAGTAGCCTCCCCAAAAAGAAAAAGAAACTACAACAAAAAAAAAAAAAAAAAAAAAAACCAACAAGAAGCAGAGTTCTTGAGAAAGGAACCTAGGGGTCGTCTACATCAACAATGTCCACATTCTCCTCGACCTCTCCCCCGGCCTGCCCTTCTGGGGCAACATCTTCCTCCTGGCCAGTCGAGGCAATGGAACCCTCAACCCCAGCAGCGGCCCCCTGGGCTTCGGCAGTAGCATTCTCGGCGGCCTCGGGCACCATGTCCCAGTAGTCGGAGTCCACCCCCTGGTAGGGAGTGGTGTCCAACTCCGGGTGGTCCCGGGCCAGCCTCCTCTCCAAGTCTTCATACCCGAGGAAGAAGCCGTCATCGAAAGTTTCCCCCGGGGGACCAGCGGCCGTCGTCGCCTCCAAGAGTGCCCTCTCTTGAGCTTCCGCCGCCGCGCGGCCAGCCCGCTCGGCCTCAAGCTCTGCCAGAGCCACCGCAAGTTCTTCCTGGGCTGCCCTAAGGCTGGATGCTAGGCCCTTGACCCTGTTTTTCTCCACGGTCAGGGCCCCTCTCTTTGGTCTCCAGGGCAACCTCTTTCTCGGCCAGGGCGGTCTCGGCGGCGGTAGCCCTCCCGGCAAGGGCCGGCATGAAGGATTCAGCTCCGGCGGCCATGCAGCCGACCAGCAACCAAAGTAAAAAGGAAAATTACTATCGCCAGCAGAGCAGAAAATACAAAGAAATCAGAAGATGCAGAAAGTTACTTACCAGATGGGAGATGTTGTATAGCCAAGCCTGAAAAACTTGGGGAGACATGCCGGCACACCTTTCCACCTTACCAGGGAGTAGGCACGGTCTGACCCTCTCCCGGGTCTCCCTAGAGTCATCCAGGGGCGTCCTGACGGGAATCTTGGCTCGGGGGGCAGATGTTTCCCCCACTACCACCACCCAGGGGGTTGGTGTCTCCCCGGGAGCCTGGGCCGCCGATGGGCCGTGCCTGACTCGCCTGAGCGGTCGCACACTGCCAGAAGCCTCAACGGCCGGCCTCTTCCCTGTCGCCGCCATCCGTTCGGCGGCAGTAGCCTGTAGAGCCGTCAACCGCTCGGGATCTCTCCAGGGGGCCATCTCTACAAAAGCAAAACAGCCACGGGGTTAGCAACCAAGATAATAAGGCGGCAAAGAGTAGCCAAAGTTGAGGCAAGTGACCAAACTCTTACCCGGGATGATGTTAGGGAAGATTGGTGCTTCGGCAGGACGGCGGGGTCGGCGGTCGCCTTTCTGGTCTCCCGACCGGGTCAGCACGTCCCAGATGTTGACAGGTCGGTCAATCAAGCACCTGATTCTATCTTTGCACTCCTCCGGAATACTTGGGAGATCGACGGACCCTGCTAAAATAAATCAAGACGATTAATTCGAAACCATAAAACAAAGCCTGAAAAGAGGCTAGAGAAGATACTGGACTAGCTTACCCCTCAACTCCTCTGCCCAGGAGGTCCTCAGTTGGCTCCCAGGGGCTGGCTCACAAAACCCAGGGGTGGACACTTGGAAGAACTTTTTCTTCCAACCCTTGTTGTTGCTCGGGCAGTTGACGATAATCTTCTTCCCCTGCCGAGCCCCTAGGGAAAAGAACCCGGCCTCCCTGTGAACTGGGAACGACCAGTGGATCCAGAAGAACTCTTGAAGGGTGAGTTCGTACCCGAAGATCTGGGGCCACAAGGAGATAGACCCCATAAAATACCTCCACCCTTTCGGGGCTAACTGCCCGGGAGCTATCCCCAGGAAGATCAAAAACGTCCCGAGCGACCGGATGGAGGGGGACACGAAGGCCAGCCATGAGGGCGTCCTCGTATGAGGTAACAAAACCCCTACGATAAATATGAGCCCCGCCGGGGTGGACGGACAAAGAACTGTCATCAGGGACGGCGTACCTACCCCTGATCCGATCAAGGTCCCCGGCATGCAGGGCTGTGGAAATAAACTCACAGGCAAATGCTACCTCAGGAGCAGACTCACTAGGCGCCTCGTCACCTGAACCCCGTGACACTGAGGCAACGGGGGCCTCCTGGTCAGACTCGTCGCTCGACACTCGGGCAGGGATCCAACCCTCACTGTGATGATCAGAGGGGGGGGGGGAAGCTGAAGATATGTCCAAACTGGGATCGGGTGTGCCCGATCGGGTTATCTCACTCTCCGATCGGGAAGTAGAATTGAAGTCGGAATGTTCCATCTCTCGTGCTCCTGTAGAAGGGGGAAGAAGAAGGGCACGGCCTGAGTATGGGTCAGGGACACCGAGCCTGACGTATAGAGGGGACAAGACCACTAGCCTAAAGGGCGGAGAATAAAGCGTCCTCAACACCAAGTGGCACTCTCTCAAGACTACTCTGGGGACACTCCCTCGCTCCAACAATCCTAAGGTGCCCCCTGCCCGGAGAAGAAACAGAACCTGAGGAAGAAAAAGGCCCACTCTTGTTCTAACTTAAGGGGGTTCGCTCTCTCCAGTCTCGCTCAGACAAGAGGAAAGAAAGGGGACAAAGAGAGGGGAAAATGATGAAAAAAACAAGAAAGACAAAAGACTTACAAAGTTTGGCGCAAAAAAAGGGCTCGGGAATCTTGCTCAGGGTTGTTCTTGCTTTTAAGGTACTCGGTGGTCGAAGCTCTACAGTGAGGAGTGGGAGAAATGTACAAGTGTCCATTATATAGAGAATGGGGACGGCCCGGATCAAAACTGATCGAACGGCTAGCACGTTCTCCCGCCCAAAATGGCCGACAGTTGTCACTTCGGGCGCGCGAACTGTCGCCTCAAAAGGCGCGTGCATTAAATGCATGACGAAGACGTTTCGGTTACCATGGAGATGGTTCAGTTACTTCCAAGCTGGCGCCGTTGGATCCTAATCAGACCAATGACCCAATGATACGTGGCATACCAGGAGCCCGGGTTCGCATGGTCACTGCTCGGTCCGTACCCCGACTGATCAACTCGACCAATGTCATTCGGACAGGGTTCCGACCTATAACCGAGCGGTTCCTCGGGGGTGGTCTCAATTTTTAAAATCTGCGTCAGACGAAGTGTTGGACCAGCATGGAGCAAACGAGCCATTACGGGTCGGGCATTGGCAATCATAAACAACACAATTGATGAAAAAAGGTGGGCTCGGGGGACCCTTTCATTAATTACAATATTTTGTACAACGGGGGGCAGTTTTAGTAGCCTCCCCGACAAGGCAAACAAAAGAAAAAAGGAAAAAAAAAGGGAAGAGAGCTTTCAGGTCCCCTTGCCCTTCAGAGCCTTAATCTCCTCCTCCATGGCCGCCATCCTGACCACTAGTTCCAGGGCATGAATATTCACGTCCCGCATGATGGAATTCTCTTGTAGGAGAGCACTCTGTTTCTCCACCTCCTGCAGGCGACCTTCCAAATTGGCAAGGGAGAGGCCTGTCCAAGAGCTGGGCCTGTGAAGACCGGCGGGTGCTTCCAGCCGACTCCTCTTCGGTTCAGGTAGGGATCCTTCCCCAACCGCCTTTTCCTTCCCCTTCTTGGACGAGCCCGGTGGCGGGCTCACGTCCCCAGACGAGGACAAATCACCTTTGAAGGATAGAGTAATCGGCCCCTCAGGCGGGCTGGGCCTGCCTGTGGCACGTAGGCCGGAAGCCATGGACTTGGTATAGCGACGTGACCTGGATGCAGCCACGGCGAGGGCCGCAGAGGAAGTTCCATCGCCTGCCTCATCAGTAGGACCTCCGATTAGGTCAGAAAACGTAAGGCCGGCCTCGACGGCTCGGTTAATCGCCTCCGTGACGGCAAGAGCAGGGGCAATGCCACGGAAGGCGGCAAAGGATGTCTTGCAAAGCTCGGGATTGAAGGCCGCAGGAGGGCAGAGAGAGGGGTCCACTAACCAGTTGCCGGAGGCAACAACCCAGGGATGCTGCTGCCAGTTCTTGTTTGCGAAGTCCAGACCCCGGACGAGATTTCTTCCCTCGATCCCAGGGCGCATTTGGACAATCCTTCGTTCGATATCCCAAGGTACCACAATCAAAACACTTGAGTTGCGAATAGAGTGTAGAACTCGCACTGTTTCCCCATATGGTTCTATTATGGGAGTTAGTCAGAAACATCGACCCTGGTGCTTGTCACTACCCACATAACCTCACTTTCCTTGCTGATTCTGTTTCGATCTTTACATCCCACATTCGGAAAGAATCGGTGATTGAACTCTGCCTTGAACCCTTCCCATGTAATCGGTGCCCCTTGATCCAAAACATTTACCCACCAGTTCTGAGCTTCACCCCTCAATACATCACTTGCATTCTCAATCTTCTCCCTATCTGACATCGGAATAGATTGAAAAATTCATTCCATGTCCATGACCTAATGCCCCGACAACGCTGTGTCAGCTATTCCCTGAAATTCGGTATGTTTCTTTCTTGTAAATTGTTCAGATACAAATATCATACCCCTATTCTCAGGCATATGTACCACACTGATTGGTGCTGGTTCAGATGGAGGTATTGGAGGCAAACGCTGATAGTCCGTAACATATCCCCCATGTTCCCAATCATTTCTATCATTTCATTCATACGTCGGGTATGCGGCGATACACCTCGGTCGTCACTCATGATTATAATCTTGTCAATCTCAATACATAAATGTCAATTCTACAATGTATTAATGCATTTTGGAATATGTGTCAATTAACTCAACACTTCATTTATCGTCAAATGTTCTCCAAAGTTTTGTTACCTATAGCTTTGATACCAGTAAATGTCACAACCCATCCCACTACGCGTGAAAATAGGACACGTGGCACGACACCAAGGCTCAACCAAACCATCAAAAGACTATACAATGTGGAAAAAAACTCTAAAAAAACCCTGAGTTTCAAAACTTTTGGAAACGATACCTCCCGGGTTGTAAAATCCGTAAAAAATTGAAAATGTAAATATTTTTCGAATCGGATGAATTTATATTAAAAGAAGTCCCAAAGGTATCCTAAGAACCAATCAAAATATTTAAATAATTTTCAAAAGAGGTAGAAAAAGATTTCATACAAGGGGTATTTCGACCAGTCGAACGACCCCCTTCGACCGATCGAATGACCCTTTAGCAGAATTCTGCCCAATGTTGCAGAATTTGCTTAAGGCATCAAACAACTTTCCCTCCTTTCAATCCTCCAATCATGATTACATTATTCTAAACTTTGCAAACCATACTAAGCTTTCAAAAACGTCAGTAAGACATGCTAATCTATGAAAAAAAAATAATGACGGAACAAACTAAGGCTTGTTTGGATTGAATCATAAAAGCACTATTACATTCATTCAAAACTCGAAATTGACAAGTTAAGAAAACAAAATATGAACTTATGAGTTCAGATAAGTTGAACATAACTACCAGTAGTCCCTTTACAATATACCACCTTAAAAAACCATTCCAAAGTTCAAAAGCGAAGTTTCAAGTCCTAACTTCTCAAAATTACATTTTTCCTCAAAGGAATGGAAAACAAAAATATGTACAAGAGGATGGTCCTTGTCTTCCACACAGCCTCACTCTTCACGCTTCTTTTTCCCTTTCTTCTTGTCACCTGCAGTGGAGTAATCTCTCCACAGTCCACTGCTCAGCTATATGCTAAGTGCACAATTCTAAATGTATGCTTATTTGAAAATCCATGCTTAAAGCATCTAAAACACATCAAAGTAGTCTCTAGGGTGAGTGGTACGCATTCATCCGTTAAATGAAACCGATACTGTGGAAGGCACACCTCTCCCACGCATTCCGTACACTAGGTTGGGCCTTCCTCCATACCAGGTACCGTGTCCTGGTTGGGCATTCCTCTATACCAAACATCACACAAACAATGTTACAATCCTCAAACTTCCAGGAGCTTACCCCCGGAAGAAATTGCACCAAACTCCCCTTTGACCCAAGTAGACACATAGCATGCTCACATAAACAGTTATACGTGCTTTTCAAGCATTTTTGCGTGCATAATTAACGGGCCTAACAAATACACGAATTTCGCTTAGATCCAAAATATCAAAATCGATATTCAAAATAGGTAAATTCCATATATTTCATAGACTTAGAATTCATACCTCGTGCGATTCCTCTAAAACTTTGAAGGATCGACTAGAGGCCCGAATAAACGTCGGATCTCAAGTTATACACAATTCCTATGAGTTTTACCTGATTTTCCTCAAATTCCTAAAAATTTGATTTTCGGAAAAGATAGCTAAATGCGGCCTAAGAGGTATCGAAATGAAGCTCTTACCTCAAGGAGTTCAAATCTCGAATCTGGAGAAAAACTGACAGACGAATGGTCGTCGATCGGCGTCGTGAAGCTCGTAGCCACCAAATCTCCCTTTTCTCTCTCCTCAAAGGATATTTTTAGAACGTTTGTAACTAATGAAATCTCAAGCTTATCTATTTATAGGCACGGCTTTCGCAAATTACGTTACCTTCCCACAATTTTTCAAAACTCCTAATTATCTCCCGAAATGTCTTAAACATCTACTTTATTCTTTCACGAGTGAAAACTAAAATTTATAGAAGTTTTTGACTAATTCCGTTTGGGTCCGAAATAAGGATCCAAAACTAATCTCTGTGAAATCTCTAAACCACTTACCTTTTTATGCAGTGTACCACTCACGTTCTCACCACATTATTCAAAGTAATATATATCAATATCAAAACTACCAGAAATTTACTCTACACAGGTAAATTTATTATTCACAAGAATATTAAATATTTCAATTAACATTTAAATCATATAAATGTCATTTAATCATGCCAATGAAATATGAAGTTCTATATTCCCGTGTTCTCATTGACACCTTACCGTTGACCCACAATCAACCTCATCGCAGATTATTAATAAACATCAATAATCTCAAAATCTCAAATATGAAATGATAAAACCATGGAATTTCTGGAACGGGTGAGATAGTAGTGCCCTCTCTCTCCTATGGTTCTCATATATATATAAATATATATACACACAAACTTACACATATACTCACATACATATGCAGATTCAACAATTTATATGGACTAGATAGAGGGAATGTGAGGGAGATGCATTTGAAAGGGGGGGGGGGGGTGTGTGCCTGTGGTAGGGGTGTGTGGGTTTGCTGGGTGGTTAAGGGGTGGTAAGGTGGTAGGGTTTTTACCCAATAGGCTTAAGGTAGGTTTGGTAGTACAATAACTATTATGGGTAGTCCTTTAAGCATCTAAAGTTGTACTAACATTTCCATTTTTGTGTGATCCTACCTTGTTTGGATCCTACTGTCATACAGTCTATGTTCAATACAAATTTTACGATTTCTTGTGACGAAGTCAACCCGGGTCTGAAATTTACAATCTAGGTTAGTAATTATAACTACGTATTAGTTATATATATAAGACACTGGAAATATGAACAAAATACGAGGCTCGTTTTTATTAAGCTAGAAATTTTAGAGGTATTACAAGTATATACCCCTAGCTAACAATTATAACATTTCTTTCCAAAGTACAAATAACCCTTATCAAAGTACAAACTAGCTCTAACAACTTGCAAAGCATTTAATGCTTGTCATGCTAAGCATTTAGTGCTTATGAGGCTGTGACAAACTTTCTCTTTCCCTCCAATACTTGCTTGCCATGTGGGCATTGGTATGGCCTCACGTAGGGCAATACCACCCGCGCCCCACTACTGAATTCCCTCACATTTTGGAAAAAAGAAAAAAAAAATTATATGTATTTTTTTATTATTTCTTTAATTCTAAAATATTATTAGCAACTAAAATAAACTTTTTGAAAGAAACTAAGAAAATGAATCGAAAGTGATTCGAAATTTAAAAAAATTATGGTTTACTTTTATTACATTTTTTTTTCTTCTTATTTTTCTTGCATTTTCAAGAGCAACCTTAAAAAAAAAAAAAAAGAAGTAAATTCATAAACAAAGCAAAGTCTTAATATTTCCCAAAGCTTCAACGGGCACAAAGTAATGCAAAAGTAAATCATGCAAGTGGGGATGGCGTAAAAGTAGGTGGTTTTCCTAGGACCAGCCTTTCTCAAGTCATTGACATTGCAGCTTTTTTATTTTTGCATATATTTTTGAAATATATGTAAATTCCATATATTTCATACAGCTAATTGACCCGTTGAACCAACAAAGAGAGTAAATTAAACATTTAAACTGGTTTCCCTACAACAACTCGGCTGTAGTCGAGCTTGCCAATGCCCATCCCCCAATTGAGATGTTGTGCGTTTAAAGCTCCATGCAGGGGAGCAAAATAAGGGAGAGTTTCTTTAAAGTCGGGTATGGCTCACCCCCTTGTGTGTGTGTACACTACACCATATGGCCCGATTTGTAACGGGAATATCCGTTACAAAGATTATTTGTAACGGATATACCCGTTACAAATAGGGCGTTGCAAATATGTAACGGATTTTTGTAACGGATATACCCGTTACTAATATAATTTTTACAACGGTTATACCCGTTACAAATTAGTGTAGTAACGGATAAATATCCAACTTTTTTGATTTTTTTTAAAAATTACTAACGATTGGTGACGAATTAGTAACGGTTATATCCGTTACTAATTTCCAAAATGCATAAAATTAGTAACGGATTTTGTAACGGATATATCCGTTACAAATTTTAATTAAAAAAATGAAAAAATTATTTCATAAATTCTCCAAATAAATTTTTTTTTGTGCACCTAATTAACATGCATAATAATCCGTACAAACACAAAAGTAACTCAATCTATATCAAATACAAGTAGAGTACAAAATATTTCATCTTACAAATCTTTGTCCATACCCAAGTTCTTAGTTTAACTACATTACTTCTTACACATGAAATTAACTCAAGAAAGATAAAATACACAAATCTCTGTCCATAACCAAGTTCATCAACTTAACTTTTTACAATTGCTTCATCTCTTCCTTCTTCATTGCTCTTGGTCATCACCACCCTATTTTTCATCATAATCGATGATGGCGTTAGAAAAAGAAATCACAAATGAATAATAATCAAATAATTTTAAAAAATAAGAGAAAGTCAATGTGAAACTCACCATATTGTTAATTGGGATCACACCCAATTTAAAAATCTTGTTTGAAACACCTACAAAGTCAATGTTGAAAATTTCAAAGTCATAACTCAAACAATGCAATAGCCTAAATGTGCAAGTGCTAAATATTGAACATAAGAGTTGTCAAAATCTATATCTATTCAACGACCAAACAAGAACAAAATTCAATCAATTGGAATGAAAAAACATTTACAAATTCACAATAAGAGAGTAAAAATAAATTAAAACAAACAACTAAAAGAACTGCTGTCAACAATCTTTGGAGAGAAAAAAAAGTAGTGGAAATCGAACCATAGTCTCTATAGAGTAGCCTGATCCCGTCAAAACAAGAAAGTCAAGCCTTGTTCTTCTGAGTATAGTGTTATGGCTTATGTTGGAGAAATGGTTAGTGGTTGTTACTTGTTACAATAACTCCTACAATATCTGCTCTAGAGTGCTGCTTCTACGAAAACATCATTATAACTTTGTCTCTTATTTAATTGTTAAGCATCCCATAGACATCCTTAGTCATGCATCTCCAATTGGGGACCTTTTAATGACCCACCAAAGCAAACCAATAAAAATTCCATCATTTCTTGTCTTTACCAAGCTAGTATCCTAATTGTATCTAAATATAGACATTGAAAACAATATCAAATAGTAATAAATCCAATTGTTGTTCACTGCAAATTCCAACCAAGTCTAATAACTTCTTAAAAACACAAAATTTGCAGACTTGGATGCAATTGGGTCTCCTCACAAGTTGACCAAAAAATGGTGACAACTAACACAAATTGAAAAGTTAAAAGCATTTTCTTCCTCAAGCAATTGATTATTAGTTTAATTTAAGAAAGTGAGTTGGTTCCTGTACCATTTCAGCATATTTGGACTCCGTATGTAGCCATACGCACCCAAGTAAATGTGGTGTAATCCTTTCAAGTAAATATGATCTTCACATTTTGACATCATGATAAGATTTTGATGCAAGACTTGCAAGTTTTGTATTATCAGATATGAAAATGACTATGGGTTGCTAATTCATGTATACGAGACGAGAGATGAAGAAACCCAAAAACAAATGACAGAGCGAATAAACAGTACGATGGAGAAGAGGAGAGATGTTCACCTGCGTCTGTAAAGTATCATGAAATTACCAAATGACTCCTTGAAAAGAATTTCTTCTACTAACATTTCAATTTTACCTTAGCTTAATAAACTTCTAAGCAATTCAATTTTCAATGTACAACTTTACGCAAAAGAAAACATTAAGTATTCAACTAGGAGCATCGTAAATGTATAATAAAAAATCTTACAATTTTATACAACAGCATTTGATAATAAAATAGGTCAACAGATTTAACGAGTGCCACTGAAAATATTTCCAATTGAATCCATACGATAAATACTAGAATTGAAAAATAAAAATAAAAAAATAAAGAAGAGGGGATGGGGTGGGGACGTTCAGCTGATTAATTTTCCAACTTTACTGTTAGGGATCCTAATCACGTAAGCATTAGTGGGAAAATAATTCCAAATAAATTTTTTTTTTGTATGCATCAAATATAGAAATTTCACACTTGTGCTTATGTGAGCAAGAGCTTTCTAATTTTCACCCTAGCTGGTTTAATGATGATATTTTGATGATTGTGCTGAACAATCTGATGATTTGATTAGATGCTCGGAGCTTTGTTTGCTACCATTGGAATGTGGATTATTAGTAATTGGAGGTTTAAATTGCATGAGACTTTTCTTATTCTATATGAACATTTGGGGGATTTTTTCTTATAGCATTACTCATTAAAGACCATAGGAAACCACTCGCCAGAGTCCTAACAGGGGCACGAATGTGGCATATAATTCTTACTCCTAAATTATCGTGAACATGGTTTTATCATGAATGGTCTATTTGCAAATGAAAAGAACAAGCAGAAGCTATGTAAAATTAATTAAGCCCAACACAAATGCAATGGCAATAGTTGACAAGTATTTCTTCAAGTAATATAGCTAATCCCAGAATACTTCCACATTAATCAATAAGACAACTATAACCTTGCAAGAGAGAGAGAGAGAGAGAGAGAGAGAGAGAGAGAGAGAGAGAGAGAGAGGATACCTGGATTTCCTTCTTGGTGAGTTTCAAAGGAGCAGGACATGAATGTTGCATCTCTTGCTCTCTTAGCTCCAGCCGCCTAAAGGATCTCCTCAGTTTCTCTCTTGCCCCCTTCAGTTGTGACAATAACACATCAAGGCCGTTATACTTGTTTGGTTTATGGCATTTGCTTCCAACTTAACTAAGCTTTTAGTAACCTGTTCAAGCAAAATTCAATAACCTACTAAACATATGTATTTGCTATTCATCACTTGACAATTGACATGGAAAGAACATTAGGACAGCATTAATGCCTGCTATTGTCTTGCTATTTAGAGGTTTCTATATACATGCGGAAGTGTGTTATTTTGGGGAAATTTGAAAGTCTTTGCCGCCTTGAACAGTTTGATAACATTTGATTCCCTGTTTTAAGAAGAAACAGGAAACAAAAAAATTAATATTAGGAGAGATGAGATTGCTTTTCAGTTGCTGACATTAATTACAGAAACGTTAAGGCTCCATTTGGTTGATGGATTTACGAAATAAAAATAAACAAAACACAAGGGAAACTGCTTTTCCCTGTTTGGTGACCAAGGAAAACAATAAGAAAAGTCGAAAGGAAAAGAAAATAAAATCAGAAATAATGATAAGTTTTTTAAGCTTTTACTTTTTCAATTACTTCTCAATTTTCTTGAAATTCAACTATTATCTTTAGGTTCTAATATAATTTGAATGTAGGAGAAAGCACGAGGGATTTGGTTTTCCTTCTCTACTTACTTCCTTTTTTCTTTTCTTTTCATTTTACTACGCTAAATCTACAAACCAAACATAGCAAAAATAAATTATTGTACCTTATGGTGAAGGACCAGATGCCCCTCATGCCAGGCTTGGAGGCCACAGTATCTTGATTCCCTTAATCAAAGGCGACTAGTTACTAGCTTGCCACACCAGCTGATACAAAGAGAGAGATTGGATAACATTAGAAGAGGATTAAGTTCAGCCTCGCAACACCTGTCTTCTATCAATTGGGCTTAAAGAATTGCCAGTTCCTGAGCTCGATTTTGGTGACTCTACTTGTCTTGATGTATCTTACTATGAACTCAATTTTGGGGAGTTCGTAAGTCTCCACGGATCTTACTCGATGAACAAAACCCGACGATAGCCAGACAATTCCTGGCCTAATCTCCAACTTTAGATTTATTGCCCAAGCCACATTAAGTTGAACTCGGACATTTATTTCAAAAAGAAAACTATATAAAAGAACTACCATATTTGGCATTATGAAACAAGAAAATGAGAATCAATCATTTCAATTTGGCGCAAGTAAATAAAATGAACATTCATAATCAGGACTTTGAACTGGAAATAGCAAATGCAGATCTTAAAATAATCAGAAATTAAGATAGCATAGTTGGAAACGGAATGCGAAGCTCTTAATTTTTTGTTTAAACTTATCTCCAGATTCTCCACTTCATCACAGAAAGTGAAAGGTTTGTGGTATGCGTGGAGCATATGAAAAACAGAGTGTATTTATTGGAAAAAATATGTATATATTTATAGAGAAATTGATTAGTCTTAAATATCGATGCTCTGAAGGATGTATGGTCTGACGAGATAGGAGAAAAAATATGTATATATTTCTATATACATGAATACCACTTCCCTCTTCGCGCCTTTGTTGCATTTTCTTCAGCAAGGTAAAGAAAAGTCATGGATGATAAGATATTTGAGATGGTGAAGCATACAAAAATGAAGACAAATTAAATAATTGAATTTGGATGTTTGAATATATAGCAGAAAAGGCCTATAGCAATGAGGATGAGTGACACTTTCCATGTACGTTTAATATTTGGGGATGGAAAAGACCAAAAGTAAAGTGGGTTTGATAGGAAAGACATAGCAGCTGGTGGTTTATTTAAATTATGACTTAATTCAATGCACAATTGTGAAATGAAATACATATTGCTGACTGAAAATAGTGAATATGAGTTGTTGACTTACGATTGCATGGCCAAGGCACTGGCTGTGTCCTCTTGATCCAGTCTAAGTTGAAGAGTAATCTGCTTTCGGTTTTCAAGTTACTTTAGTAGTAGAGTGCTGCAAATGCATCTATATTTCTGAAGTTGTAGTGCTTCGATCTCGCGACTTTGAAGAGTAATCTACTTCCGGTTTTCAAGTTACTTTAGCAGTAGAATGCTGTAAATGCATCTATATTTCTGAAGTTGTAGTGCTTCGATCTCGCGACTTTGTGGTGGCATTGGAATAAAAAGAAGGCATGCTTGAGTGTATTATATCCTATATTAATCTAACCAATATGAAGTAGAACATGAACTGAAGAAAACTGTTACTATTTTGAAATTTCAACCTGAAAATTTGTTTCTTTCAAGGCCACATGAAGTGTGAGAATTTTTCAAAAAGTAATACTAAATTTCAAGGACCAACCCAAAAGTGATGAAAACAATTAATAAAACACAATGGCAGTTTGGAAATAAACATAAGAGCAATGCTATGCTTCCCAAATTTATATCCCAAAAGTGCTTCAGAAATGATGTGGCAATGGGGCCATGTCTAATACAGAGGAACCAATTAAATTTTGATTGGAAGTTGTTTACCTGGCCCACTGCCATATCATTTGGGAAGCACTTTTGGGATAGAAATTTGGGAAAGCATTACTTAAAACATAAACAGTATCAATATATGAAGGTGAATAAAAAGTAAATTGGAGCTCCAAAACTAAGATTGGAAATTGTGATTCAATCATGTTGATAGCCTCTTTGCTAGCCCAAATACACCTAATTACCAAGTAGAACATCCCAGTCACTTCATGTAACCAAAGAGCAAAATTCCTATTAACTACTTAGCTCATTATAAGAGGGTTCCACAAATCAAGTATCCAACGAAACAAACAACAAAGTTACCTTTCTGCAAAAAAGAATAACAGCCAAGAAAAATGGAAAGGAGGGAAAGAGAAAAGACACCCAACAAAAAAAAAAGGAAAAAAAAAAAAGAAAAAAACAGCTTCACATGCACCTAGAAGAGTCATAATCACCAAAGTTATGCTAGACTCTCTTTTGCTAAAGCCTTTGCGTTTTGATAAAAGATCCCTTGCAGTCTGATTATTAATCCAATAAATTAGCTAAAACTCTTATCAACTATAACTATTTATTTGTTTCTTCTATTTCTTTTCTCTTAATAAACAACATCAATGTCGTCCTCATCTCCTTGCTAACTCTACACCAATAGTATGGATAAAGCTTGCTCAACACCAGCCATCACTTAAGATGTCTGGTTTAATGTCCAATCACTTCAGAACAACTAAAAAGCTCTTCTTTTATCTTCAAATGTAAGTAAGCTACTGTCATGTGTACACTTGAAGATAGGTTCCCTAATTTGAACTTCTCAAGAGAGAGAGAGAGAGAGAGAGAGAGAGAGAGAGAGGTGAACTTCTCAGAGCAATTAGTTTTACTACCTCATCGATGGCCGGTCCATTTGAAAGATCAAACGCCGCATCATTCAAATTCACTATTTGCAAACAACATTGTCCAACACTCTCTCCAATTCGTAAAGCCCACAATCAAGAAAAGAAGTATAATAACTATTACTATGTCTATGGTAGAAAACCATACTGAAACCCCTAAAAAAACAAAAAGCCCCGGGCATACGCAAACACACAATAAAAGGATTGCAAATGAAACCAAAACCCCATAGAATCATATTCACTCATCACATTAACTTTCCAAAACAAGTTAAATTAAATTGAAGGCAAAGAAGAAATCAACCGAGCTCATTACCTGAGATCACCGAGAGTTGTATATGAGAGTCAAACATGAAGAAACCTAAAATAATTAGAAGCCCCACACAAAAAAAAAATGAAAACAGTCCTCAAAATCTGCAAAAAAAAAAAAAAAAGTATCAAATATTAGAAGCCAACATATAAAATAAAAACTCACATAAAAATTTTTTTTGATCACAAAACTCACATATTAGAAGCCCTATATCAACTCGACCAAAAAAATCCCTTATTCAAAATCATAATACTAAAGAGTCCCGAAATCAAAAACTCATGCACAATGACTAGAGATGTGTATGTGTGTGTGTTCCCACATTTGTGTGGACAGTCAAGAGAGAGAGAGAGTGTGTGTGTGTGTGTGTGTGTGTGTGTGTGAACGACTGTGTGCTTGTGTCCATGTGAGTAGAGAGTGAGGGAGAGATGGATGGAAATCCCCAAATGAAGCCACAAAAATAGAACAACGAACCCTAATTTACAAAGAAGAACAAATAAATTAAGAAAGAAGAGAACAACGAACCCCTAAAATTAGAGGACTGGATCGAACCCTAATTTCTCTTAGTTATCCACCATATATGAATCTGACAAAGAAGAAGAAGAAAAAGGAACCATGTATGAATCTGACAAAGAATAAAAAGAAAAAGGAGGAAGAAAGAAGAAGAAGAAGAAGAAGAAGAAGAAAAAGGAGAAGGAAGAAGGAAGAAGAAGAAGAAGAATAAGAAGAATGAAGGGTGTACCTGGGTGGCAGTGGGCAGCGACGGTCGGCAGGAAGCGTCGGTGGGCGGCGGCGGCTTCGCTTTCTCCTTTCTCGTGTCTCTATCTTTTTCTTGTGAAACAGTGAAACCCAGCTAAATGAAACCAAGAGAACCCGATAGTTTTAGGTATGTCAAAATTCTTTTATTTATTTTTATTTTTTAAATCAATTTTGTAACGGTTATAAACGTTACTAATATAAATACACCCCTTACAAAAAGTAAGTAACCAAAATAATTATAATTAGTAACGGTCTTTAGAACTTTGTAACGGATATATCTGTTACAAATTATTAACGGATATACCCGTTACAAATCATAAAACCTGTCTGTTACAAAATTGCCCATATGGTGTAGTGGTATGTGTTATACTATCACAGAGACGGATTGTTTCTGAGACAGACAAAAAAAAAAAAATTGGTTTCTGTACAACCTACTCGACCTTTTGATAATATACTAATTTAGATTGAGCTTGTAGTTTAATTAAGTGTAAATTATATTAGTACACTTGTAATTGAGAAGTAATATCATTTTGGTCTCTGTAGTTCCAATTTTGTCAATTTGTCATTACAGTTTCAATTTAAGTTCAATATAGTCCACTCATCAATTTTTCTAATAATTTTTGATAGATTTACGTTCAATATAGGTGTGTAAAGTGTAATTTTTCTTGATAAATTTATCATTATGCCACTAATGATATCTGACTTGTGCATCACATGACTTATTTCTGTCGAAAATTGTAGAAAATTTTTGTGAATGGACTACATTGAACCTAAACTTAAACTGTAAAAATCAAATTGAAAAAAATAAAACTGCAAAGACCAAAAATGACATTACATCTAAACTACAAAGGTGTACAATGTAATTTACCATTTAATTATTTAACAAGTGGTGAGCATGTGGTTGCACGGGGTGCATAAGCTAATTAATTTTAATAAAAAAGAAATGAGATATAGGTACATAATAGTGTTCATGAGATTTTTGAGGCAAATGGTAATGAAGTATCAATTAATACAACATTTATAAGGAAGTCAATGCTTATCATTTAGATTTATAACCCATAACTTTTGCTTATGTTTTAACCATCTAAAGATAGAACTAAATTAAATATGAGACTGATATATATCTTTTCAATGGTTGAATCAAATTCAAAATTTCAATTTCAACACTTTTGGATAGGTAATTATATTAATCAAAGTTAATTAGATTATTCTCTCTCTATATATATATTTAAATAACAAAATATGTTAAAGTAATAAAAATTCATATAAAATGCCATGTGGCAGAAGCAATAGCTTCTGCTTTCATATATATTAGATAACTTTTGCATATGTTTTAACCATCTAAAGATAGAACTGAATTAAATATGAGACTGATATATATCTTTTCAATGGTTGAATCAAATTCAAAATTTCAATTTCAACACTTTTGGATAGGTAATTATATTAATCAAAGTTAATTAGATTATTCTCTCTCTCTATATATATATTTAAATAACAAAATATGTTAAAGTAATAAAAATTCATATAAAATGCCATGTAGCAATAGCTTCTGCTTTCATATATATTAGATACGTTAGATTGGAATGAAGTGACTAAATGTGTGTTTGATTATCCAATTAAGTGATAAAAATGAATCATTTTCAACACATTTTTTTTCAATAGATTTGATAATGTATCATTTAATCAAAGAATCAACCACAAATCAATAGAAAACTTTAAGTGAAAAAGTTCTACTAAAAACAACTCATTGAATACAGTCTAATACAATACTCAATATTATTTTCAACATTGTAAATTTAGTAGCGTATAATTTTAGTACGTGCTTCAAAATTTAAAACTTGATTTTCAGTAATTAATTTTCAGTTTCATCAGAGGGCCTAATAAAATCCTATAGCTACACATATGAAAGTGATGTCCTCATCATCTAAATGATAAGTTGGTTGTGCTTTCTTTTGTAGTTACATGATTTTAAATGTTAAATTATGATAAAAATTTTTGTTTGGTTGATGAGGCAGAACCAAAAATTTATTTTGGAGTTGACTAAACTAAGAAAATATATAATTAGATCGTCCAAGATAGGCTAGATACTAATTCGACTAATAGATTACATGTAAGTATTTTTCCATTTCCCAAAATCTAGGGTGAACTACTGCCCATCCTAGCCAACCTCTTCCTTTGTTTGGAGTTTCTGAGGAGTTGAAAGGAGATAAATATTGGCTTATTCTATTAATGTAAATGAAAAAAAAAAAAAAAAAAAAACCACAACCCACAAATTAGCGATAACTAGTCGATAACTCATGCAAATGCACGGGCTTATGAACGAAATGAATCCGAATAGTCACAGAATTATTTCAAGCTAGAAACGTGAAACATCTTGGGAAAACAGTGGGAAAAGTAGTGTGTTTGGGTATTTGATACTTTGGAAAGAATAACAGTATTGTTAGAAGAAAATTAAGCTTTCAATTCTTGTAGACCTTTTAGTTATTGGTGAGCAAATTTAAGGATGTTCTTCAGTAGCAGCGCATACTAGTTACAGCACTCGGATCAACGGTTAACTAAGTTAAAACCACAGGAGAAATAAAACTGAAACTAAGTAACAGAAATGCAATATGTGTTAAATTAAAATTGTGCGCTTCCATAATGGCTGGAGAGAAGAGGAGGAGGCCTCTGTTTGAGAAGTGCTAGACACACATCCCAAACCACACCACAAACCATAATATATGCTTTAAATGCATGTACTCTGTACTGTTTGAATTTTTCACACTTTTCTGTGCACCACTTACACAACACAGGGTACATGTATTTAAAGCAAGGGTGTGGTTTAAGATGTGGTTTGGAGTGTGTGCCTAGCATTATTTGGCCACATAGACTTCTAAATGTTGCTGGAGGTGGCCACGTAGGATCCACTCGTCGAGCTATGGAGAAGGATTTGGCCTTGTGTTTTATATATATATATATACATATATATAATAGATTTGTAAATAGCTTGATGTTGAGAATTCTAAGTAATGATTAGCCAAAGTATCTGCAATTAAAAAATGGTGGCAGTTAATGAGCGTAGCTGGTGAATTGCGCGTTCATTGTCCATCAAGATCTTAAATACAACATCCCAAAGAAGCTTGTTTTTATTTTCTTTGCTTGCACTAATATGCACTTATGTTATTTTTTACCTTCTTATTATTTTCATTAATCCTTATCGTTGCCAAGCTTACTTTCACCAACCATAGTACTTAAAATTGGAACACCGGTAATTTAATTCATCACGGTCATGCCATATATATCTTCATTGTAGGTCTCCTGAACTATCTAGTATATTTGTTGCAAAGTATTGTGGTTGAATACCGATTTCCACTCTAGACTTGCGTATTTTTATTACGCACACATAACAAACGCACTTGTTTTTTCTCCCAAAAAAAAAAAAAAAAAAGAAAAGAAAAGAAAGAGAAACAAAATACCATGACCAAAATACAAGTATATACGTTCCCTCAATCTTTACATGTCAAATAAATGTTAATCACTTATCAGCATTAGTATGTTAATTTTCCATGGGTTTCATATCTAATTCCCATTTCGAGATTTAGAAGATTACTGACGAAGTCAAATCAGATATTATTCGTGAGGTAGCAACCAACTATCCATACAAGAACTTACCTTTCCTGGGTTAAGCCTACGGCTAGATATTCACAGCTTTTAGAGAGATTGTAAGGAAAAAGACATATAAACACACAAAGGATAACCTTTCACCTCTTCTAAGTTCGGAATGCACGACAGATCGATTATGCTAACATACTCTTACACCAGCATTCCTCGCCTATGTTTATGTGCAGAAACACATTCACATGCATTGTGGGATATTAAAAGGCTCCAACTCTACTAATGTTTTTGGGTTGCTATGAGCAATATTTATCTTGCACTAAGTGGAGGAAGACGAAGAGGCATGGCTGTATCTAGGGAAGGAAGAGGCGTTGGATGTTTTCTTTGCTATTGAATAGACTAAGGGGAAAATGCCACCTTGGCGTCAAGTGGAGTATATCATAGAAGGCTTTTAACTTTGGACTTTAGATATACTAGTCGACAACCCATGCAATGCATGGGTGTTTTGATTGTTTTAAATAATTTTGGAGTTGACAATGAGAACTCTTAGGACAAGTTATGTCATAGAGTGTAATTGAGGAAAAACTAACAGACATCACAGAGGAGACTAATTTTAGTTAGATCACCACTACTCTTCTAATTAAAATAATAAGCACTTATTCTTACAGCAACAATACCAAAAGGTAAACTATTTTTTAGCTCATACAGTTTCTTTTCAAAAAATATTAATACGAAAAACTTTTATTCCCACTACAATCTCAGAAAGGCTCTCAATCAATTTTGGAATATGATAATATCCATAACTCTATGCACATTAAGAATGAAAAAGGATAGAACCCAAACCTCAATTACATCCAGAATGAGAACACAAATGAAGTACGTAGTCTATAACTCCTGTGTAATTGACGAATTCCTTTTTTTTTTTTTTTTTTTCTTTTCATTTTTTTTAATAACATCATCAAACTGTTATTAATAAGGGATGATTTCAAAGGAGCCCCAAAAAAGTACCCAAACCCATTCGCTCTACTCTTTGACATAAGCTAAAGACAAACACTTGGTGGGCATTAGTTAGCTACCCAAAGACCCAAACATGTAACCAAACCCAAAGCAGACCACAATTCATTAGAACTATGTTTTTAAGCAATTCAAATAAATAATCCTAAACAAACTTCATTGTCTAGATCAAATGTTCATCCTAGATATCTTAGACAATTTTGTCACTCTACAAGGCACCAATTGCCGAATTTATAAGTACTATATCGAGTAATCTCTCTAGATTTTTTAGATTAGATTATATATTAGTCTCCGTTAATTACCTTAGTTGTAGAACCCAAAAAAAAGAGAAAAAAAACATTCTGTTACTTTACCATTGTGATTGACCAAATCAGCCAAACATCTGTAAGCACAAATCAAATCAGCAATCCCAAACTAGAACCACAGCTAAATCACTGAATGACTTCAACAATATAGACCAACAACAATACACACGCATATACATATACATATATATATGTGTGTGTGTGTGTGTGTGTGTGTGTGTGTGTGCATTCATGTATAAGAAAACCAGATTGACACTAAACAAACTCATTAAGACATAGGAGGAAGAGAGAGAAACATGGCACAGAATCATGAACTCATTGAAGGAAGTCCGCAAGGGTTTAGATTACCTATGTTAGAGAAATTACAGAGGCTAACGCCACAGAGGTTGAGAAAAATCGTGATGAAGTTTGTTTGCGCAGAGGAGCTTTGATGAATATATGTTAATGCACAGAGGAGGAGAGATATATTTTGGGTTTTTAATGGCCATTATGGTGAGGAGTATTGGCTGGAGAGAAGGGGAGGAGGCCTCCGTTTTGAGTAGAGGAGGTGAAGAGAGGGGAAAGAGGAAGAGACAAACATAGGATGGGAATGTTAGGGAGAGATGATGAGGCGTAGAGGGCAGGGAAGCTTTGGCCACGTAGACTTCTAAATGTTGCTGGAGGTGGCCACGTAGAATCCACTTGGCGAGCTGTGGAGAAGGATTTGGCCTTTGTGTTTTATATATATACCAGCATGCAACCAGCGTAATGCGCGGAACGTTATTTGTGATAATGTAGCGTGTTGAAAGTAAATATGCAATTATAATTTACTTGATTCATTACATAAAGGTACAGAGATGACCTTCAAGGGTAAGAAAGCACAAATAGTTTTGTGATTCTGTATCACCACTTTTGAATCATTGTTACAACTAAGAAAGCCCGTAGAATATATATCTGGAATCTAGCTTTTTTTTAAAATATGACAATAAAAGCCTCCTGTAGGTTTTTTTTTTATTTAAAATGACATTAGAAAAAAATAAAATCCTGCAGTCTCTAATTAATAACCCGTGCAATGCGCAGATATGTTTTCTCCTCATTATAATACATTACACTGACACATGGCAAATCCTAAAGAAAAAAAATATATATTTATATATATATATATTGTTGCATACGAACAAACAACCTTCTCTGAAACCATTCAATGCTTCAAAAGCTCTGTGATTAGATGGATATTTTCGAGAGTAACTAACCCTTTAGAAGATCAAATTCTCTGCAATCATCTTGTTCGGTATTGCCACACTGCATAGCAAATGAAAGGTACTAATCAGCATTGATTACTGGCACAAAATGCATTTCACATAGTAACAATAACCTAAAAAAGAAAAATTTACCTTCCCATGTGTATTCTCATCATCCATTCCCAACTACTATCAACTTCAAGGTTGCTTATAGTTCTGCATCCATTCTTGCCAATATTGTTTAAACAATATTATGCACATGCATCATTCTCAAGATTCAATGAGTTTATTTGTATTTTCAAATCAGCAACTTCAAGAAATAAAACTTCAAAAACTCAACAATATTAAATAACATTTTAGAACAATATTAAATAACATTTTAGCAACTTCTGAATATTTTCTAGTGTTTTATATCATGGATCATCTGTAAGAGCAACCATTTTCTGATTGTTATGTGAAATGAATTTGAAGATTCCATCTTAATAAAATATATGGTTCACAAACGGCACTAAAATATGGTTCACACATGCTATAGGCACACATGTCATTAGCACCTGTCCATATTCACACAGCAAGTAAATTGGAAGCAATTTAGCCCCAAATAGGAAGAAATTATTAAGACCTAGCTTGGTCCTGGTACATCTAGAATGAAATTAAGACCATGTTTGGGAATGTTGAAAATAGCTGCAGATTCAAACCAAGCCTAGCTTTTAGTAGTACTTATAAACTAAGTGATATGTTGGTCCAACAAAGAACCAATTCTTGGGTCATTTTTAAGCTAGACACAGTCCCTCATGTACTTAAAAAAACTACACAGTATACAAGCATATAATTATTTAGAACCAATTCAGTTCTTGTGTTAAACAAACTGTTCCTAAGTTTCATTTTCCTTTCTTTCATTACCAAAACACAGTAAATAAAAAAGATTTATCCCTTTGTATCTTAGCATATACACCAAACAAAGCAATTCACTCAAACTTCCAATTAATGAGTGTTTCAATTACAACCTTTTGAAAGATTAAAAATTTTATTTTCTAACTGTTAAAGACATTTAACAGCTGAAAATGATTTTGATCATATGCAACTAGTCGCAATCCAAAAAAATAAACGAAAACCCTTCAAACCCAAACAGTCAAACAAAGAAACTAACCACCACCTCTCTTTGGCATATTCACAAACAGCTACCACGCTTAAAAAATCGAAGCATTTTGAAAACACCAACTACCCAAAAACCAAAATCCACAACATAACTCATTATCAACAAAAAACAAAATCCATCTAAAATAAATTACTATCAACCTTCAAAGATTCTAACGGATGTGATACCAAAACCTAAACCGACTGAAGCAACATTTCCATATGAACCACATATCTATGCCATGATGCTATAACCCAAACACCGGGTAGGACTTTAGCAATGAAACACAATGAAATGTCCAACTACGACCTAACAAGACAACAACACAATAGTCCTAAACTGGGGAAGAACACAATTGTGGGCATAAAATGCTTCTTTTTTTTTTTTCATTTTTTGCTATTAAATTTGCTAAAACATAGAGAAGTAATCTACTCATAATAGTTGAAGTTAAGTTTTAGTTTCTAAAACTGTTTCGCAAATCAACGCGATAACACTATCTTGTATGATAATCTGAAGTCCTCTCATTCACTTAGATACTAATTGAAAAAAAAATTACAATGTTTATTCCCTGGAAATCCTTTTTTTCCATCATTGTTCTCAGTAGACAAACACAGTTTCTTGAACTTCAATGCAAAACCAAATAAAATGTGTCAATGAGTTTAATGTGAGTATTCCAAAGATAGGGATAACATTCCATACTTTCTTAAGAAACAATAAAGTTAGCTAAGGATGGCTCAGATTTTGAATTCAGTAAATGTAAGATCACATCACAGCTTACGAAAAAAAAGAAAAAAGAAAAGAACGGACCAATCCATGAAAGCAGAACTTCAATTATCAGAGCATACATTATGTTGCAAATCACGTAGTGAACCTGGCCAACCCAATATAGCTTTCAACTGCAAAATTACTTGTCCATAAATTGACTAAGGGTCCCTAGGCAAAGAAGATTACTTCACCTTCTAATGTCCTGCAAATTCCAAAAGGATTAAAGTAAATGAGAATGATAAATTTATGTGAAAGAGTAACCATAAAGAGGCAAATACATGAAATAGAATGTTAGAATGTATAATCCAAGTAGTTATAGTGGTCAGTTGAGTTTATCCCTACATTTGCTTACTACAAAGCCTAGCCAAAGTGGGAGTAAAGAACCTTTGAGATCGTACATAGATAAAGGGGTATGACTAAATCCTTGATGATTTGTTGCTGATTTACAATGGCCATCGTATTGGCATCAAGAAGATCTGGATATGATGTTCCCTTGCTTTCATTTGTTGTGTCTGATTTAAGTAAGAACTAGGAAAGTATTGTTGAGATTCAAATTACCATCAAAGAATCTCTCTCCAATTAAAAAGCTATAAGGAGATATATATATATATATATATACATAAATCCTACCTATACCAATCCTCCACATGTTCTTACTTATTTGCAACCCAAAACTGACACAGAAAATGTCAATAGTTTGAAGTTCAATTGCTGCAAATATGAAATTCAATCCAAAAAATAAAAAAAAATAGCAAGAATTTCCGTATGTAAAATTTTTTAAAATAAACTTGTAATCTCATATATAAAGAGGGAAAAACCCAACACAACACACCTTTCCCAGGTGACATGAGAGATAGAGTTGTCAAAGTCTAGCAACGGCCACTTCGAAGGCCTCTCGTTGATGTCAAGCCCTGAGACGCACAAACATGAAAGGTTAAAATCATCAGAACCAAGTCCTGAGACCTATCATAGGAAGTTATCAGTTAACAAAACTGAACTGAAAAATTCACAGAAAGCTTCGAGCGGCAACTGGCATGCTTTTGGTTACAATAACTGGCTTCTCGTTCTTCGATGTCAATGAATAGGTTTCAGCAATGCCAGACATTGATTAGCCCAAATTGAATGGAGAAAGAGAGAGAGAGAGAGCGCGCGCAAGCAGGTGAGACGAAAAGACAAGAGGAGAAAATGGAAAGAATGAGAGATTAAAGAGGGAGGGACGAACCGACAGGCATGATGGTAAAATAGAATAGAATATGAGTAATACTTGGGACATAATTTTGAGACACAACTTTTATTTTGTGTCTATTTCTTTCTTGATGGGCTTTACAGTGTCAGTGGATCCCACAGTATCCACTAGGACTACTAAAAGAGAGATAGACACAAAATGGAGGTTGTGTCCCAAGGTTGTGTCTTTTGGTTGTGTCCCAAGTATTACTCATAGAATATAATAGAGTTGAGCATAATAGAATTGAAAAGAAAATAATAGAATTGATTTGTAATTTTAATTCTCTTGCTTGGTTTATAACAGAAATGAAGAGAATAGAATTGAAAGAATAATTTATATTTTTTAAAATACCCCCAGACCTTAAATAAATAGACTCTAAACTAACAGACCCAAACAGGTCCTAAACTAACAGACCCAAACATCCCTAAAACAAATAGACCTTAAAACTACAGATCAGAGGAAGAAGAAGACGCAGACCCAAACGAAGACGAAGAAGAAGAAGAAGACGAAAAAGACGAAGACAACGACGAAGAAGAAGAAGAAGAAGACGAAGACGACACAGACGAAGAAGAGGAAGAACACGCAAACGAAGAAGAAGAAGAACACGCAGACAAAGGGTATTTAGGGAAGAACATAATTTCAAACTGAATTCTCACCAAATCCGACCAATTTTGGTCAGATTTCACTTTAGCCTAAACCTTCATTTCTCAAGAATTGGCAAGAATTGAAAATCATTTTATTTCTACTTTTTTTGTCAAACCAAATACATGATTTGCCACAAACAAGAATTATAAATCAATTATTTTCTAGTTTGTGGCATACCAAATGAACTGTGAAGGATTGGGTTTGGGGGAGATACTGTGATTGAGAGAGAGAGAGAGAGAGATGAAAAGGTTGTCCATAATGTAAGAGGGAAAAGAGAGGGTCTGGTTAATTTGTTGCAGTTTTCTAGGAGTGTTTTAATTTTTTGTGCCATGTGTCAGCAGAATACCCATCCTCAGCTTGAGCTCTCTGCTATTAGGTGTACTAATAGATACGGTAATACCTGGGGCACAATTAAAGCCACAATTTTTTGTTTACAACCTTTATTTTGTGTATATCTCTCTCTTAATGGGTCTCACAGTGCCAATGACCCCACAGTGCCCACTAGGAGAGAGATAGACACAAAATAAAGATTATGAGTAAAAGATTGTGACTTTAATTGTGCCCCAAATATTACTCTAATAGATAATAGATATAATAGATAGGGATAATGAATTCAATTTCCAGTCTTCAATTAACTTCATTTTGAGAGAGAGATTCATTTTGTCTTATTTGTCTCCAAGTCTCTCATCTTGCTATTCTCCTATCATCTATCTTACGAAATTGGGATAAAAACCATTGATTCTTTTAGTTGGATTCTTAATACTAGAAGTCGTTATACCATTCACTATTTTGTCAGAAAATCTGAATCTCTTCGGAATATTTGATTCACTAATCAAATTCTAACTAGATTAAATTTTAGTGCTTGTTTGGAGCGATAAAAATGAAATATTAATATTGCTAGATACTTAAACTATCCTGGGAAGCTAAAACAAATGATGAGTTAAAATTCAAATGCCGAGAGGGCTGTAGCCCAATTGGCATAGCCTCTCTCTTATCAGTTATTCTTCAGTTGGAATGAGTGGTCTTTGTTGGGCTTTGCTGTGAACCAGTGTAAGATTTTGGGGTTGGGTTGGATTGGGTTGGGGTTAGGTTGTGCGTGTGTGTGTATCCAGTCCTGATCCAGGTAAAAAATAAAAAAAATTCAAATTGTCGCATCTTTAAAATTTGAAGGTGATTAAGAATATAATGGCTTAAGACTAAAAACTGATTAGACATTATCAAAAAGGAGACATGCATAATAATCTAGACATAAATATCATTCAACGGTTTTAGCAATATATAAATATTTTTTGGGTAATGCTATCTGTACATAAAGATCTGAATCATTCATTTTGGTGGAGCTAATGCCTGTATACATGAGATCCACCAAAATTAACGGCCTAGATCTTTATGTGCATACTCTATGTGCACCAATCATTACTCATAATTTTTAATATTAACTCAAGCATAAATATCTTCCAAAACGTAGAACATGTAAAGGCTAGTTTGGGTATTGTTCAAAATTTTAATTCAAAAACCCAACGAAAAAATTGAGAATACTGTCCTCTAACCTAGGATTTAGAATCTATCATATTTTTCAAGGCGGGTGGATCCCAAATCTACTATGGCCCATAATTTAATAAACAATCCCTGAACAAACTGGGTAAAATATTCGGATTACTATTAATCTAAGGGGTAATACTTGGGGCACAACCTTCATACAACTTTCATACAACCTCCCCAAAAGATGTGTCTATCTCTTTCCTGTGTCACTGTGGGGTCCAGTGACATCACAAGAGAGAGATAGACACATCTTTTGGGGAGGTTGTATGAAAGTTGTATGAAGGTTGTGTCCCAAATATTACTCTAATCTAAGACTGAAATCAAAATCCACTAACCAATCGGGCTCTTAGTTATTCCAAGAGACTAACTATTCATGACCCAATTCAAATCCAGTGCCCATTATTCTGTTGACCTATCTTTTGCCTACAATTGGGGTCCAATGGGCTTCAATGTCGGACTAGTAAAGAAAATGTTGGGCCCAAATTATCCTCTTTGACACTTCTTTTCCTTTTGATCCTTTATTTGACTCTATTTAACTGGATTTTTTTTTTTTAATAATCTTAGGACTTGCATGGTAATGTTTGCTGTTTTCAGTTTTTTTAAAAATTATTATTTTTTTAATGAATGAAAACATAAACTATTTTGGTAGCATTGTTGATTTTTAAATAAAACGAAAACAAAAACAGAAAACGCATTTGGCAACCACATCACTATCAAATTTCATTTTTAAAATTTACCTTATCAAAAATACTTTTTTAGTACAAAAAATTATTTTAAGATACTTTTTTTTTTTAAGCATGACCAAAAAAAATAAAGCTTATTAGGGGTACACATCCTTGTTTAGAAGATAGTATGTAAAAGTACGAAGTACAAAAGTAATATCAAAACTCGTATCTGCAAATAGAAACACCGCATGCATAGAGAGTCTAACCTTTACTAGAAATTACAAAAGGGGCAAATATAAAATTATTTGAGAGAGAGAGAGAGATTGAGATTTGCTCTGGGTCAAATTGGATTTTGATAGTGTAAGGGATAATAGCCCAACAATGACTAATAGCCCACTATGACTATCTAACAAACTACCGATCAACTAATCAACAACTGAATGAGACTGAATTCAAGTGAGTGAATGAACAAGTCAGGGGTTTGAAAAGGGCAAAGGACTATAAACAACATTACCCGGAATAGGAGCCTTGGCGTATGAGTTTGAGTTTGAGCTGAAAGACGAGTCAAAGAAGTCAAAGGAGCAGGAAGAGGAAGAGAAAGAGGCATAATAGTCATCAACTATGTTATTAACTATGCAGACACTCATCCCATGTTAATGTTGTTCAAATAAAGTAATAACTTATAAATAGTAACATCAACTAAAATAGGATCTGTCACTTTAAAATTGAGAGAGAGAGAGGAAATTGAAATAAAATAAAATATCAGTGTGGCACCGCATTACTACTAAAATGTTATCCTAGCTTGTTGGTTGTTTTAATTCTAAATATTATAATTGACTACTAAAATCTTATACCATTTACAAAATGCTAGTTTAAAAAACAAATGAAAGGGTTTGTTTGTTTTTTTTTTTTCCCCTCAAAATTTTAAAGTGAGGTTTTTTTCTAAATTGATTACAATGTTTCACAAGGTTCAGTTAATTGCAACAAAACCACCCATTAGAATTTAGAGCCATTGACATACACACACACACATATCTATATATATATAACCATTGGTTATTATATAAGGCGTATTCTAAAAATACGTATAACTAAGACTGTGGCACTCAAGTGGTGCAACATTACTATAACATGAGTTGTAAGATACATGTTAAACTACTTATGATGTATTATAAAAGTTCCCATGAGACCCCATACTACCAGTCAAGGAATAGTGTGTTTTCAGTGGTACTCTTTTTTTCAGTGTTTCAAGTCTACATTCAGTGGTAGACTTGAAGGTAAGAAGAAATGGGGCACCTATTCTACATTGTAATAGAAAATAACTACCGGATCAATTAAAAAACAATTTTTAATGTTTACACGTATATTTCCGATTTAAAAAAAAAAAAAAAAAAAAAAACAAGAATCAGCTCTTGTTTTTTTTGTTTTTTTTGTTTTTCCTTCTCTTTATATTCATATTTATGTTTTAATATTTTAGGCTCCACTGGGATAAAGATTAATTGAGAGAAAAAACAAAAACACTAAAAGTAAATAATTGTCATTATCCAGTGGTTACCACTATTTGGTTTAGAAATTAGTAACGTATAACAAAATAATAAAGAAACACTTTCTTTGCTTGGATACCAAGGAAAAGTGCGTGGAAAATAAAATTAAAATGGTAAAATTAGTATACATTTATTTTTAGCTTGACAAAGTACATTTTCATCTTTTGTGAATTCAACAATAGTTGAAGTTTTTTTTAATAATATTTCTTCAATCGTGAGCTAGGAAGCACGGACTCTTCGAAAAGGCAGCCGCAGCTGAACTGGGTGTGTACTAATTAAAGGCAGCCACTCTCACACTGAGTGCTGGACTGCCGCACCCGTGCTTCCTAGACCGCGAGGCTTTTCTTTCTTTATTGTTCTATAAATTCGCATACCAAACTGAACTTAAAATAAAATAAAAAAAATACAATGGGAAAAAAAAAAAAAAAAAGAGAGAGAAGCAAAAAACATGATTGAAGGTAAATGAAGAGTTTTGAATTTTGTGTGTGATTTAATACCTTAGAGGAGAAAGCCCTATAAAAATAAATTTCTATTCTTTACTAAATTTCAAACCACATAGAGCTTTAGGACCTCAAGTTTTCCTCAAAATTTTAAAATCTGAAACCATTGGCTATAGCTGTTGCAGCACCAACAGTTTTTGTTGCAACTACCAAAAAAAGAAGAAACTCCATTTTCTACCAGAAGCTGCTGTTGACTAAGATTTGCTGTCCTGAAAAGCTAAGGCTTTGTTTAGTTTGTGGATTGAGTAATGTTAGACGCACACTTTTGTACACATTTTTGTACACCACACAATCCTGGCATTGATTCTAGTTGACCACATGTAGATTCCACATGAGTCCTATGGCCAAGATTGTGTGGTGTACGTACAAGTGTGTGTGTCTATCATTAATGTGGTGGATTTGATGAAGGAAAGGAAAACAAGAATACTATTTCTCTTATGATTTCTTCCCTGGTTAATTGACAATAAAAGGTAAAAATTTGTAGATTGCAACCTAAGGAAAAAGGGTGTACAAGTTGACTCACACAATTTCAGTACTCTTTCGTTTCCTTTCTTATTTTTCTCATAATTTTCCTTGGACTTTATCTGCTTTGTAAATGCATATAAGGAAAAGAGAAAGAGTAGGAAAAATAGGAATGAAAACAAGTTCCTTATAAATGTTTTTCCTGGTGTTTTTCTATTCTTTGAGCCCGTTTGGTTCACAGACTATTTTAGCTGGATTTTGATTATTAGGAATTATTGTACCAGTAATTATTTTACTAGGAATTTAAATATATGCAGAGTGTTTGGTTCACCAATGGATTTTTGTTAGATTTAGAATCCAATGTTTGGTTAGGGGCAAAAAAAATGAAATATGTATATTGTTGAATACCTAAGGTATCCTTGGAGGCTAAAACAAATGATGATCTAAAATTGAAGTTGTCACCCCAGGATTAAAAAAAAAATCAAATTATCACATCTCTAAATTTGTAGAGTGATTAAGAGAATAATTGCTTAAACCTAAAAGTCAATTAGATATCATAAAGAAAGAGATAATAGATAAATTAGACATAAACATAAATCAACAATTTTATATGTAACAAATATGTTTGAATAATATTTTTAATAATCTATATGAATATAAATATATTTTGATTTTTAATCCGAAACAGGTAAAGGCTGCATCATAATATGACATATACCATTTTCATATATAAAGGCTAATTTAAGTATTATAAAAATAATATATCAAAATCCCGGTAAAATTTTAGAATGCTATATTTAGAATTTAGAATTTAGAATTCATCTTATTTTTCATTTTTGGTTGGATTCTAAATTCAGTAGGACCCAAAACCTAATAAGAATCCATGAATCAAACATGGTAAATATTTCAATTAGTTGTAATCCTAAGATTGTATCAAAATCCCACAAACGGTTATTATTTTGTGAAAACGTAAAATTTTTCGGGTAGAATCCAAAGCTCATTAATGGAGAATAAAGGTGTGAATTTTCCAGTGGGGCTAAGTTCTATGACTTCTATACGTTGGATAGTACAACTTTCTATTAAGTAGCTGACAGTACAACTCCAGCAAACAATCCTTAGTTAAAGACCAGTAGATAACGTGACTATACCTACCATATCTACATCAAATTCCTCCTGGTGGTATGCGTGGAGAGAGAGAGAGCTCAACAGTTAAATAAAACTAGCTAGCACTTTTTGCAGCAAATAAAATTAGACTTTTGGATTAAATTCAGAGTAATTTTATTAATGGTTATAATTTTTTTTCTCATTAATTTTGTGAGAAGTTATAATTTTTTGTTAGATTGTGTTTGTGTCGAAATAAATCCAGCCAATGAGAAGGTGCCACAAGGAAGTGACATGGCAAAATATTTAATTATTTGAATTTGAACGCACAAGCAGTTATTGGCAGTTGGTCATTTTTGCTGTTTAAAATATGGGTAATGCTATGTGCACATAAAATGTGTACATAAAGTGTGCACATAAAGATCTGAACCATTTATTTTGGTGGGGTCCATCCCTGCACACATAGGATCCACCAAAATGAATGGCCTAGATCTTTATGTGCACACTTTATGTGCACATTTTATGTGCACGAATCATTACTCTTAAAATATAAACTGTCAAGGGACACGTGTTGATATTGGAGAATAACTAATAAACAGGTGTCAATTCAAGACAATGCCACGTGGATTGGCAGTTACCAGTTTGAAAAGAAGAGGGAACATTCAAACAAGACTACTGTGAAGCCTCGATGATTATATATAGAAGAAGTTTGTGTTCGAAAGGGGATCCAACGATCAACATCAACATCAACATATACACTTTTATCCTTTACAAATATTGTACTTTTTATCATTACCTTTAGAGTTCGAATTAGAACACCTCCGAAATTATCTTCAAGATTAGATTGTAGTCTATTTTATTCAATAAAATATCCTATTACTTTACTGTTTTTCATTTACTGTTCTTAATTAGGAGTAGTGATTCTTTAGTCAGTTCGAAGTTCTCCAGTTAGTCATATCTTTACACGTTTGAAGTCCTTGTTAAAGCATCGAACGTCAATACAATCTGTCTGGTGAGGCGCAGTTTGGATATTAATTACATCACAAACATTGGAAATTTGCTTGCCTAGCACGCTCGCACCTATATAAATTTTCTAACCAAACATTTTTGGCACACCCGATGAGACCCAAGTGTCAAAAGATGAAAAACAAAAACCTTCAAAGCAATAGGTCTGTTGATAACACTAATGTTGGTGTTAACAATGCTGAAATTGGTAGTTCTCCACACCAAGATCCTCAGAGCAGCAATACTAGGAATAATGTAAACAATGAGAACCCAGAAGTAGGATTTGAAAATTTAAATCCAAATCCATTCAATTGATCATTTCTCTTAATAACAACATACCACAATTTGCACCAGCAATGGTGCCAAGTGGAAATCTCTCTCTGGTTCCACAGAATGAAAGGAACTATACTCGTGGCTTATTTCAGCCAAATCCTATGATTCAAGCAAATGGGCCTTCTTTTAGGCCTAATTCACACGAAAGCTTCTATATGTCTGTTCCTAATTCTACTCCTCCAATGTTCAAAGGGATGCAAGGAAACCATTTAGGACATGGGCAAGATCATATGTATAGGCAATGTGGATGTAATGTTCACTTCCAGAAAGGAAATGACGCTCTTAGGTGTATTGCATGTTCCCGAAATTGGTAAGAATTTGGTTTCGGGACCTATGCTTAGTAAGAAAAGATTCAAGCTTGTCTTTGAAATCGATAATGACTAAAGGAGGAATGTATGTAGGAAGGGGTTACCTCAATGAAGGGCTCTTCAAGATCAATTGCACTCCTAAATTATTAATAATGAGAATGTTATTGCTTCTTATAATATTGTTGAGTTATGTTCATTGTGGCATTCTAGATTAGGACATGTGAATTTCAAACACATGCATACAATGGTTAATCTAGAATTATTACCTAAATTTGAAATTGACAAATCACATACATGTGAAACATGTATAGAATCAAATTTGCTAGAAAGCCATTTAAGTCAATAGATAGAACAAGTGAATTACTAGACTTAATTCATACCGACTTATGTGATTTAAAACTAACTCCAACAAGAGGTGAAAAGAAATACTTTGTTACATTTATAGATGATAGTAGTAGATATTGTTATGTTTACTTATTTAGTTCTAAAGATGAAACAATGGATATGTTTAAGACATATAGAGCTGAAATTGAAAATCAATTTTCTAGACCAATAAGACGAGTTAGATCGGATAGAGGAGGTGAATATGATTCAACTCCACTAGCCGAGTATTATTCTAATAATGGGATTATACGTGAAACAACTGCACCGTATACACCACAACAAAATGGCGTAGCTGAAAGGAAGAACTGAACTCTCAAGGAAATGGCAAATGCTATGTTAAACAGTTCAGGAGTGCCACACAACTTGTGGGGTGGCCATTCTTACAACGAATGTCATTCTTAATAGAATTCTACATAAGAAGACTAACAAGTCTCCTTATGAAATTTGGAAAGGTGGAATACCCTCATATAAAAAGCTCTAAGTGTGGGGGGTGTCTAGCTAAGGTACAAGTTTCGCTCCCTAAACGAATGAAACTAGGACCTAAGACCGTAGATTGTGTATTTATCGATTATGCTAATAATAGTGTTTCATATCGATTCCTTGTGGTTAAGTCCGAGAATATAGACATTCGTGTCAACACATTCATGGAATTGGTAGATGTTGAGTTCTTTGAAAATATCTTTCCTTTTAGGGAAGGAAAACAAAATTCAACACCTAAAAGAAGTATTGAAGAGATTTCTTCAAGTTCTAAGAACGACAAAGAAATCGAAGTTGCTCTTAGAAAGAGCAAAAGTGCTAGGAAAGCTACTTCTTTTGGACCAAATTTTATGACACTAGTTACCATAGGTAAACCTCAAACCTTTAACGAGGCTATGAGTACACCCGAAGCACCTTATTGGCAAGAAGCAGCAAATCGTGAGGTGGACTCCATTATGCAAAACCATACGTGGGAGTTGGTTGACTTACCTCCAGGTAGTAAACCAATTAGTTATAAATGGATTTTTAAGAAGAAACTCAAACCCGATGGTACCATAGATAAGTACAAAGCTAGGCTTGTTGCAAAAGGCTATAGACAAAAAGAGGGAATAGATTTCTTTGATTCTTATTCCTCGGTTACTAGGATTACTTCCATTAGGATGGTAATCGCTATAGCCGCCCTCTATAACCTAGAACTACATCAAATGGATTTGAAGACCGTATTCCTTAATGGAGACCTAGATGAGGAGATTTAGATGGAACAACCAAAAGTTGTAAAGGGACAAGAACATAAAGTGTGTCGACTTGTTAAGTCTCTTTATGGTTTGAAACAAGCTCCAAAACAATGGCATGAGAAATTTGACCATTCCATGATCGCAAATGGTGTTAAACTCAATGAATGCGATATGTGTGTGTATGTCAAGAAATTTGAAGACTCATGTGTTTTTGTATGCTTATATGTTGATGACTTACTTATTATGGGAACGAATAAGAAAGTAATCAACGAAACCAAGAAAATGTTAAGCTCAAGCTTTGACATAGAGGACATGGGTAAAGCCAATGTTATTCTTGGTATACAAGTAAGACAAACATCCGAATGATATCTTTTCACACAATCACATTATGTTGAAAAAATATTAAAGAAGTTTGGACAATTGGATTGTAAATCGGTCGTAACACCATTTCATTCTAATTGTAAGTTGAGAAAGAATATGGGTGAAAGCATATCTCAACTTGAGTACTCGCAAGTAATTGGGAGTTTGATGTACATCATGAATTGTAAACGTCCGAATATTGCATATTCGGCGGGAAGGCTTGCTAGATACACTAGCAATACGGGTAAAGATCATTGGGACGCTTTTGTGAGAGTGTTAAGATATCTAAAGCATACCATGAGCTATGGTTTGCACTACACACGATACCCATTCGTGGTAGAGGGATATTCCGATGCGAATTAGATTTCAAATAGTGAAGAGACTAAGTCCACAACTGGATATATATTTTCACTTTAGTTGGAGCTGGGATTTCTTGGAAATCAACTAATCAAATTTGTATAGCACGTTCTACAATGGAGTCAGAATTAATAGCCTTAGATAACGCGGGTGAGGAAGCCGAATAGCATTAGAATTTCCTAGAGGATATTCTACTATGGCCGAAACCAGTAACGACCATAGTTGTGAATTGTGACTGCAATACGACATCTTCCGTAGCTAAGAATGCCGTGTATAATGGCAAGTAAAGACATAAAAGACAAAGACACAACACAATCAAGCAATTGCTCTCTAGTGGTGTAATCACGATTGACTATGCCGAGTCAAAGGAAAACATTGAGGATCCTCTTACAAAATGATTGCCTAGAGATTAAGTTCAATATAAGACAAAAGGAATGGGCCTAAAGCCAATACTTTGAACAACCTGGCGGAAACCTAACCTAGTTGACTTGAGATCCCAAGATCTAGGTTCAATAGGAAAACTAATTGGAAAAGTTCATGTTGTAGACACACATTCATTGTGGCATCATTCATGTATATTGTTCAAGTGTGTAATAAAATTTGTTGAGGTTATGTCTACATTTAATGATATTGATGAGTAATGGTAGTACTCTTAATTGGTATCACCTATATAAAAATGGAAGTGGGGTCGCTTCTATGAGAACTTCAAAGGCTTGGTTCTCTAAGAGTTCTCATGAATAAGGATTATGTTCAGGACCAAAATGAACACAAATGAATGAATTAAAATGTACAAGGATATGTGGTGTGTTATCTAGTGTTGGTTTACACTAAAAGGTTAAACAGTTCAATACTTAATGTACACTGCATCACCAAGTAAATCCAGTAGATATTCACTAAGGGAAAGTTCAAGTCCAAAAGACACTCTCCTAATGCATCGTAAGTCCGTGAATTGCTCTCGTAGTTTTATTGTATTTCGTTTTTGTTTACTTAGCCATCATCATTCACATGTGGGGGATTGTTAGATTCAAGGTGTGAGTGGGAGCTTATGTAAGCTTAAAGGGATCGTTAGGATCGCTATGGACCGGCTCAATGCTCAGGAAAATGCTTGGAACATTAAGTTTTAAGATTCTAGCAGAGGGGTTTTCGACCGGTCGACCGGGTCCCTTCGATCGGTTGACCAGGTGCCGTTGACCGGGTCAGCGACTATAAGAAGTTTTAAATAAGTTTTGACAGAGGGGCATTCAACCGGTTGACCGGTCCCATTCGACCGGTCGACCGGACCCTGTTTGTGAAGAGTCACAACTTTTCATGTAGAAATTTTGAATTTTGTTGTACTTTTATTGTTCTAATGACTGTTAAACGTGTATATACAGTTATATACTTAGTGTATAGGTATTGGGACATAACCATTTGTGTAGAGAGACATCTCTTACCCAATAGACACCTCTATATATATGTACTATATAGATAATTAGCTTCATATATTTTTTTTCACAGATTTTATCTCTTCTTTTCTTCATCCATTATTGAGTCAGAGAGCAATTTATATACATACAATTCTGCAGAACAATTGAAGTTTATTGTACTCCAATTGTTAGGTCGTAGTATCCTTAAGAACAAGGCGTCGTAGTCCACAAAACAACCGTGTGTGGGATGTAAATTTGTTTTTCGGACAGCGTATTTATACATGCTTCAATCAAGCTTAGTCACTGTTTATTTGAAGTTTATTATCCATTAGATTCCAACACAAACAACTCTCAAACACGACCACAATTTGAATCTCAAGCATTTTCTCAACCACCACAATACGACTTTCAATCTTTTTCACAACAATACCCATTCAATCCACAGTACATCCATTCAATACTCAATATTTTTATGGGCAAACCCAATTCTTATCTCATCAACCTACCCAACTGATTATTTGCAATATCCATGAATAAATATGAGTTTTTCACATTCTTGGATTAGTTCTAAGGAAGAGAACACCTTTAAGACATTTTGATATAAATGAGATCAAATTAATCAGACCCCATATTCAATGGTCTCTACCATCTAATAATATTGTTAGTCACATACTGTAATTGGACAAGCCTTTAGTACTTTTCCTTCAGTATATATATGGTGCAGCTATGGAACCTAATTGGTTATGTCCGTGGACCAAAGGAAAAATAGTGAAATGCTGAATCTTTATAATCACCTAAAGAGATTAAGCGTTGGAGATGAGACAAGTTCATCTTCCCTTCCCATTTGAGACTCATTTTCCTTCCTCTCCTCTTCAACAATTGAATTTGAAGGAGGAGAAATTGAAACCTTAAGGTCCAAGTTCAAATCAGGCAAGCCACGAGCCTCCTCGGCCTCTAAAAAACTTTGAGTATTGCTTTTCAAAGAATATGAATTTGCACCATCAGAGGCATTAGGATTTTGAGGGTGAGATTGAATTTTTTGATTCAACCTATGATTATTTGGATCAATACCCACTTTCACAAGCTTTCTTCTCAAATGGGTGTTCCAGTAGTTCTTCACTTCATTGTCTGTTCTTCCCGGTAATCTCCCAGCTATAAGTGACCACCTAAACAGATTTTTTTTGGCCATTCAAAACTTAGTACATATATGCATATATGTAAATGTATGCAATAAAAAATGACTTATATTTAAGAGTTACACAAAAAGTTAATCTTAGTACAATGCTAGTGATGGAATTACGATGTGATTTAGATCTGCTAACCTATTTCTAGATTTAAAAAAAAAAACAAAAAATTTCAAGACCAAAAAAACCAAAAACAAAAAATAACTCTTAGTGCCTATTGGGGGGACAAAACCGATTTTGTGGTTTAGTAGTGAACTGGTTTTGTGAATGTAAATTTCTTACACAAGAATCCGTGGTCACTCAAATAACTCTCTTTAAACTAGTTCTTTGTAAAAACAAACATAACTTTAATTGGTTCTCTGAAGAACTAACTAGAATATGAGACTTGGACTGACACTGGTCCAACTGTAGAGTCTATTTGTGAATTCTTAAATAGCATCTGGTTCAGTACTAGCCTTAATATTTTTTATTAATTTTTTTTAAAGAATCAAAGGTATGTTAGTTTAAAAAACAACCAGTTCTATGAGAGACGCGAGGGCCTATTTGCGAATGTTTAAAATAGAACTTTGGTTTAGATTAAGTCACACTTTCTATCTAGTTTTTTTGCCATAAAGAACTAGTGAGAGAGTTATTAGATTGGACATTGACGATTGGTGTGAAATGAACACTTATTGTACACTTATAGAACTGGTTCATTTTTTATCACGTAATCGCTTCTTTGTTTTCTCAAAATAGCCTCGTAGACTGGGTTAAAGAGCAACAAAATGGACATTCACCAAATACTTGAATTTAATAAAACATGTTAATTAAATAATTATAAATCGATGAATCGATTCTTTATCTTCCCAAACAATGAAACATTAATGCTCCTAAGTTATTAATCTACGTATGTGGAATTGTGTGCCACAAAGTTACAAGGAGGCTCACCGATTGCCTAGGAGTGCATGAAGCCTGATGATAAGATCTTCTTCATCTTCAGTAAAGTTTCCTCTTTTGAGGTCTGGCCTTAGATAATTTCTCCATCTCAATCTACAGCTTTTACCGCAACGAAGTAAGCCTACACAAAAATGTAGACTTTTTAAGGAATAAAAATGAAATAAAAATATACTATTTATGTTGGTTCTAGACTTCTCTCTCTTTTTTTTTTCCTAGTTTTTGAACATTATGGGAAATTGTAAAATTTAGTTCCATTTGAATATAGATTTGTCATAGGCTATGCTTGGTTCATGGATATTTAGTGAGGGAAAATGAAGGAAAATGCAAAAAAATTATTATCTTTTAATTATTGGTTACCAAGGAAAATAGTCAGAAAATATGGACGAATGGACAATATAGTGGGACTAGAGTAAAATTTTTGTAATTTTTGAGTCAATTTCCTCTCCTTTTTCCGAGCCTACAATAACATTTTGAAAATTTTGACTTTAATATTATTTAAACATGTATGGAGGAAAACACAAGGACACAATTTTCCTTTTTATTTTGCATTACCTTTTCTTTTCCCTCAATAGATAGCAAACCAAACAAAGCCTTAGTGGCATGTCAAGCTAGTGCAACATTTTTTGGGAAAACAAAAATGGAATAACATGATATCCCATTGATTTACGTTGGTTCTAGAAAATTAATTATACAATGTTTTTTAACATAAACCAATATTAAACAATTTGAATCTTTTATCGTAGTGACATGTTTGGTTGAGCTATATGCAAACCTGCAGCCAGAGGTATGTTGCGCCAACAACCTTGCCCATGTGTGTTTATGTAGTCAATGAGCTTCTGATCTTCTTGCTTGGACCATGCTCCTTTGTTTGTATCTTGCTTCTCATAGCAAGCTGGTTTCCTCATTAATGTATTGCAACTCTAACTCTTTCAGAGTGTATATGTTTATATAAGTTTATGTGTATACGTTTGTGTATGGAGAGAGAGAGAGAGAGAGAGAGAGAGAGAATGCAAGAACTCTAGCAATGGATGCAAATTTTATGGTGAAGAAATGGAAGGTTGACTTGGACTGGTGGGTGGTTTGCCCGCGCTTGATTATTTTACCTAGATGTTAGAGAGAGAAGGTGACAACGGTTGACATGTTTATGTTGTTGGTTGCCCTTATTTTACCCACTCACTGAAAGCCTGAAATTGATATGAAGAAATTATTTGGCGTCACCATCACACCGTATTAGTGTGACTACTTACAATTAGATGATTTGGTGACGTTCTTAAGTGAACAGAGTTGAGTGAACATATTCAGTAAATATATTTTTTTGCCTAAAAAACTCGTGGGTGGGCCTATTAGGATTTTTAGGCAAAAAAAAAAAAAAAACGTGTTCATTCAATCATGTTCACATAAGTGCCCAACTGTTAGATGATTTCATTTATCCGATATGTTTTGAGGTCATCGTGAAAAGTAGTTTTTTTTCTAGCTTAGATGGTCATGCCTCCAGTGTTATCCAAAATATTTTAGGATGTATAAATCTGAAATTTGAAATACTTACTGATTGGAGATCCAACATAAATACAGAATAAATTTGAGAAAGAATTCGAGCCCAGCGAACTGTTTACTTAAGACGAATTTGCTCCCTCTCGGTGCACAAGGTTGATGAACAATCGTCTCCCAAGATAGAACGGATATATAGTTCTATATAAGTTGCATTCCAATATGCAGAACCCAGCGAACGCAAATATATGTATAACACTCGAACAGACTCAATTAATAATTACAGAGAGAGTGAGAGAGAGAATAATTTTGTGTATATTTAAAAATGAATTAACAAGACCGATATATATATATAGGTTGCAAGAAACTGTTCGTCAACAGTCACAATTCTTCGAAAGGAGACTGTTAGTCAACAGTCACAAACATTCGAATAAGGGGTTATTTGGCAAAACCCATATACAACACTAAAATCCAATTTATCATTCAATTTTCCAACATCCACTACTTGTCATGTCCACTATAATTTTAGAGGACTAGCACATATATTTTATTTTTTTTGCTCAGCAAAAATCAATTTATATTGATCATGGTAAACCATTGAACAAAATCTTGAAAGACTACGACCTTACAAAACACATCCCGAGGGCCTTCAAAGCCTAGCAAAAAACCAAAATAAAACCAGAAATGTTACAAACCAAAAGAAAAATAAAGATCTTCTAGACACATACCATGAGCCCAATATAAGACAAAAATACTTCCAGCTAATTGAACAAGCCACTGAACACTATCATCATGAACCACAACCAAATAATACAACCCCACCTTCCAGCAAACCGAATAGCAAAACGCATTTGAGAGAAGAAAGCAAAGAGGGGCCAGCGATCCAATCTGCAGGAAACCAAGAAGCTGACCATTTCTGGCTGCAACTTAAGTATTTCTGAGCATACGGGTCCCATTCCTTGGAGAAAGAAATTAACTAGACCATGAATCCACGTATTCCACAATCTGCCATTAATTAGCACCACAAAAAAACATAATCAACTTCTACAGAAAAACAAATCCCAAATGAATCCAACCACAAATCAAAAGAACATAGCAACATCAGCCCCAGAATAAAAAAGATCACAATGCTCTTGAGCCCCCACTCAGCTAGTGATCAAAAAATTAAAATAAATTTTTTTTTTTAAAAAAAATAAATAAAATTTCCATTTTGGATTGGAACTACCCTGTCAAAATAAGGCAGTCTGCGAACTCAAGAAACAAAGACGAACCGAACTATGTCTCATCATTCATATCAATTAAAGATATGGAACAAGACACCTTCCAAACTATTTGTAAGTGATACGCAAACCTGATCACCTTCAAAGCACTGTAAACCAAAGATAACCACAAAAAACTCACTGAATCCCAATAGTTGTCCACCAAATATAGCTACCTCCCACAGCCAAGAAGATTAAAAAATAGTGAGAAAATTAGAGAATAAAATAAAGAGTAATGCTACTTTCAAAATATAAATAAAAATAATTAAATAAATAGTAATTCTAGGTACACCTAAATGGGACACCTAAATAATACACCTGTTGATGTCGATTTTTTTGAATTATTTATCAGTTACCAAATAAAGTTTGAATTAATTTCAAAACTGCCACGACACATCAGTAGATGAATAGTTTAGGTCAAGTACAACACCGGTGTATTAAGCATTTTCCTAAAATAAAATAGGGTAAATTACCTTTTACCCCCCTGTGGTTTGCATGTATGGCACTTTGGCCCCCAGTAGTTTGAAATGTAACACATAACACCCCTGTAGTTTGCCTCTGTGGCACTTTACCCCCCCGTAGTTTGAAATGTAACACATAACCCCCTTGTAGTTTGCCTCTGTGGCACTTTACCCCCCTGTAATTGTTGGTCATTTAAGCAATTTGTTTTGGCTATAGGGGGGTAAAATGCCACAGAGGCAAACTACAGGGGGGTCATGTGTTACATTTCAAACTACAGGGGTGTAAAGTGCTACAGAGGCAAACTACAGGGGGGTTATGTGTTACATTTCAAACTACAGGGAGGCAAAGTGCCATAGAGGCAAACCACAGGGGGTAAAAGGTAATTTACCCAATAAAATATTATACAAGATAAAATTAAAATTCTTGAAAATTAATACCCCTTTTTTCATATTTCTGTTGTTGCATATTATAATAAAAATAATTTAGTCAACAAATGAACAGACTATATGAAGAAGTCCAACTACCTCTTCTGATAAAAAGTTCAAGTCATAAAAGGGAAAAATCAAAAAACTAGAGGGAAGAGGAGTTGGCGCCATTTTAGGTTCTACCTTTGACTGATGGTTTCGGATTTTTCTATTTTTTGGGGGATTAATTACACAGACCTCTAAGGTTTGGCGAAATTATATGAACATTCCCTTTATATTGCAAATTACACATATCTCCCCCAGGTTTGGATTTGCATTACACACACCTCCCCTATAGATTGTAAAGTTTACAAAGATCTCCTTCTTAATTTGCTAATGTCGAAAATATCTTTAGTTATAAATAAAAGGGCAAATTACACTGATCTCCCTGAGGTATCTGACAATTACACGAACCTCCCTTGTGTTTTCGAAAATTACACTCACCTCCCTTCTATTTTAAAAATAACTGTTATACCCTTAGACAAATCATCAAAAAAAAGTATCCACCACCTTATAAAAATGAAGAAAAAAATAACAATTACGAAAAAGAAATTAAAAAATCATCGACAAAATTTCAGTATATACCAAATCAAGCTTTTTCTAAAAAATTTTTTACAAAAATATCAACTGTAAATTGAAAAAACATAAAAATCATCAACAAAATTATCTACTACCACTTTAAAATGAAAAGAATAATAATAACAATAATGACAAAAAAACATCACCATAATTTTTTTTAAATGAATAGTTATGTTGTATTTTTGTTTGCTTTATATTTTAAATTTGTGAACTTGCTCCCAACATTGTGAATGAGCTGCTCCAACGCTTTGAAATTTTTAAAAATTTTGTTTTTCGAACTGTTTTTTTATAAAGTTAGGACTAAATACTATAAATCTAAATTTATCAAATTTGCTAATGTATATATAGCTTTATCTAATGCGCGCACACACATACACAAATACACACACACACACATGCATATATATATATATATATATATATCTATATATAATGAGATAAGGGGTAAATTGGTAATCCTACACTTAAAAAGTAGGTAAAGGGGAGGTGAGTGTTATTTTTCAAACTAGAGGAGAGGTCTTTGTAATTGTCACATACCTCAAGGGAGATCAGTGTAATTTGCCCTAAATAAAAAAAAATCCTCTCCTCTCTCTCTCTCTCCCTCTCTCTACTGTATATACATATATACATGCATATATATATATACACACCATATATACGGTCTATGCACACACACATACATACATACATACATACATTCATATATACACACACCCCATATATACATACAAATTTGTATATATAGTCATTGAATACTTATATACATAGATACTTGTATACATCTTTGAGGTGAGTTTTTTATTTTGGGTTTAGATCTCAGATTTTTGGAACAAATTAATTTTGGGTTTAAATATTAAGTTCGTTTTTGGATCAAATTGATTTTGAGTTTAAATTTTTGATTTTTTGAACAAATTCATATTCATATATATATATTTATACAATGGGGATCTCCTGCGGGTGTCAATTTGCGGGTGTCTTACGGGTTTATAGATTTGAGACAAATTTGTGGGCCATCCACGTGAACATCAAAAAAGTGGATGTCTTGTGCTATTAAAAAAAGTGCAAACAAGTGACCCACTTGCTCCAGTAAACCACGTGACTCACTTCACTCACTCTCTCTCTCTCTATCCATTACTTTCATAGACTAAACAAAATACAAAGAATACAATGAACTGGAGAAAAAAAACTGGGCGAATAATTGACCCAAAAAATTGATTCCTGAGTTTGTGTATTGACCCAAAAAATTGAAACACATTTTTTTTAACAGCAGAATTGAAATACAGTAATAGAATTGACACATTTTTTTTAACACCAGGAATTTCATTGATAATAGCCGACAAGGCAAGGAAAATACACCCAAAATTAAAAACTCCCATCCAAACAGCCCAAACAGAAAACCTCCCCAAATCAGAACCATAGCCTTCCAAAAAAAAAAAATCACAAATTGATAGGCAAATAATCCATAAAAAGTACTAAATCAAATTCCACTTGGACGCCAATGCCCTAAACATGTTCCCAAATCTCAATAAGCAAATATGACCTACTAGACTACAAAAAATTGATAACATATACGATACAAGCAAATGACAAATGGTCACATGTTAAAAGGTATGTCTGAATGCACAATGGAGACCAAATCAATGACTTCGATTCTTAGCCCATCCTGCAATGAAAATATTAAAACAATGTTAGATAAATTTCACACCAAGTTGTTTCAATTTGTGACTATGAAAACAATACTTTTTAAATTACCTGTGGATGAATCACTATCATCATCTAGACTTGCAACTAAAGTAGCATCCTCATTTGGTGGGGTAGTTCTACATGAATACAATAGCAAAGTCACTTACATAATTAAAACACAAATATAAAAAATGGACAATAAATTAAACTTTCTTACCGATTCGTAAGCATTGGGCAATTTCTTTTATCGTGTGTCACACCAACTTTGCCACACCCATGACATTTTCTAGCTTTATGATTTTTGCCTCTCACTAATGCCTTCTCTTTTCCTCCCTTGAGCCTTTTCCCACATCCTTTCACTCGTACTTGCTTCGGCTCATTATAACTATGTTCGAAATTATAACTCATGTTCACCGACTTAGATACACTTGTCCCACCACCAATCATTTGGTTGGTTCTCTCGGTACCACCACCAACTATTAGATCAATTTTTTCATTGGCATTACTCAAAGCGTCGGTATAAACCTTAGTCGCTTCTTCACTAGTGAGGGCTTTATCAATCACATCCAAAGAATATTTAATCAATTGACTCCGCATGAGTAGATATGACTTGTCATCTTTTATCTCCATGCCACTTCCATCAATGACACCACCGGATTTTGCTATTTTTGTCCACCTCTTCAAAATGTATTGGCTTGGCAAGTTGTCAAGATCACGATACTTGTTCAAGTAAGCTAGCACATGCCTACATGGAATCCCCCAACTCTCAAATTTTTTGCAAGTACATCTAGCATAATCCAAGGCTTTGTCGTAATGAATTTGTCTCACTTTGTACCTCAAAACATTTCTTCTAAAGATATTATACACATGGTGGTTGTCATCCTCTTCCAAGAGCTCAAATTTAAAATTGAAGCTCTCCCAAAACTCATCCTGAAATTTATAGAAGATTTCATGTGTATAAATATCAAGCATTTGCTCCAAATAGTCATGGGGTATTTTCAATTTAGGCTTCTCGGTTATATCTTTGTGATCCTCCGTCAACTCTTCATGACGTTGACGTTCAAGCCCCCTATTAAATTGAATCATAAAATCAAGTAATGAATTTCTTTTAGAAACATATCTTTTAAAGAATGCATGAGCACTTTCCGCTCGTTGGCTACTTGACATTCCAGCGGAAAAAATGTGATTTACATATGCGGGGACCCATCTTGACCGAATTTCATACATTGATTGTAGCCACTTGTTGTCATTTAAGCCACTTTTCTCCACGAGCTCCAACCACGTGGAGTCAAACTCTTCCTCACACTCTGAATTCCATATGCAATCTGAAAACTCCTTATAGTAATCATTATATTTAACTGAGTCAATCTTCACCGAAAACTTTGTCAAAATGTGCCAACTACAATACCTATGATAGGTATTTGGAAGAGTTAGTGAAATTGCATTTGTCATAGCTGGATCCTGATCAGTGATAATCATCTTAGGGGCATCACCTGGCATAGTATCCAAAAATCGGTTGAATAGCCAAACAAAAGAAGGTATGGTCTCATCACTGAGGAATGCACAAGCAAATATCGTCGTCTGGCCATGATTATTAACCCCCATCAGTGGTGCAAATATCAATCCATAGCGATTAATGTTGTATGTTGTATCAAAGATGACCACGTCACCATAAAACTTATAAGCCCTTCTAGAAGTTGCATCTGCCCAAAAACAACGAGTGATCCTTTTGTCATCATCTGTGTGAATTTCATAAGTGAATGACGGATTTCTTCCTTGTTCTAGCTTTAAGTACTCGTTCAACATATCCCCATCATGTCCTTTCATCTCATTGCGCCTATCTCTTTTATAGTTATACAAATCTCTTTGTGTACAACCAATATTCTCAAAGCCCCCCGCTTGCAATCCAAGAAGGTTGTATTGTTGATGTGGTGGTATATTTACTATGCCAAGTTGGTGAGTTAAAGACTTTTGGGCACTCGAAACCTTACGGTGAGATCGCAAAAGATGTCTTTTAGAGGGGGTTGCCAATGGGTGACAATGACCCTCCTCAATTACACTAACCATATATGTTCCATTTGCTGACTTCACCACAGCAAGTCTTGCATTGCAACCTTCTTTTATTTATCCCCGTTTTCTTTTTACACCCACATCTGCTATTAATTTACCCTTTCCTTGTTTATAACAAACATATTCCTTCCTTACTATCTCACTGCTTCCCACCCCTTTTTTTTCAGACCACTTTCGAACACTAAATCCAGCATGTCTCGCATATGCATTGTAAAAATTGTTCACGTCATCTAATGTTTGAAATTCCTGACCTAGTTTAGGCGTAACATCATCCATTACTTGAGGATAGTAAACAAAAGCAGAATCAGAATCAGAATCATTATTTGAATCCAAATATTGTTCCTCACATTCACCCCCTACTTCGAACCCCAAATTGTGTCTACTCTCTAATTCAATATTCAAATTCTCCCCGCAACTCCCTGTATTATACTCCATGTCATCAATTTTTTTTTCTATACCTGTATTACACTCCACATTCTCCTCCTTTTTTTTAGGCTGTTCAAAAATAAAAAATAAAATAAAAAAAAACTAAAAAAAATAAATTCAGAATCAACAATTGACAATCAAATCCAAGAACCAACAGAGCAACTAATTATGAACTTCAAGGAAACCCCACAAAAAGGGTGATGGCTATTGGCTCAAAGAGGAACTTTGTTAACTAGATATGTCTGGTGAGTGAGATCAAAGTTATTATTTAATTAAATTTTAACAATTTAATTATATTTAGTGGAGCCACTCACTGTTGCATATGCAAAGAGTAATTGACAATGGTAATATAGCTTGGTAAAGAGACAAAAAAAATTGCAAGAACACACACATACACAAAAATTGCACAATCGCAGTAACATACACATACACAAACACACACTCACACAAAAATTGCAAGAACACAAATCTAGTATTTTCCGTCCAATTTTTAGCCCAAAGATTGGAGCGAGAGAGAGAGAGAGACATACCTTGAGAGTCGCCGGAGATTGAGAGACGAGGTCGGAGTCTCCAATGTTATTGCTGGCGGCAGATCTGGTATTTTTCGCCCACTTTTTTGCCCTACTTTTTTTGCCCAATTTTTTTTCTCCAGCTCATTGTATTCTTTGTATTTTGTTTAGTCTATGAAAGTGATAGATAGAGAGAAAGAGAGAGTGAGTGAAGTGAGTCACGTGGTTTACTGGAGCAAGTGGGTCACTTGTTTGCACTTTTTTTAATAGCACAAGACATCCACTTTTTTATGTTCACGTGGATGGCCCACAAATTTGTCTCAAATCTATAAACCCGTAAGACACCCGCAAATTGACACCCGCAGGAGATCCCCACTGTATATTTATATATGTATATCCATATATTATATATGTACTTGTATATCTATATGTATATCTATTGATGATGCCAAAATTTGGGCGCGCGAGAGAGTAAGAGAGTAAGAAGAATGAGACGAGAATTTGTAGGTGGTTCGGTCTGTTCATGAAGGAACTTACGTCCACGTTGTGTGTCGAAGCACTTGCACTATGATATGAAAGTCGCCAGGGGTCTTTAGTGAACCAACAATGGCTTGGAGCTACCAAAAATCGGCTGGGCAGAGTGTGAATGCAATGTAATATTACGATTCTGTTGGGTAAGAATGCGATCCCCCGTGGTGAGGGTGAGTGACCTCTTTTATAGATACAAGAGTCCACTCGTACAAGGTAAGTGGCCTGATTAGGAAATATAATCTAATAACAATTAATTAGTACAAATCATGGGAGTTCCCTACTTGAGTTAGGAAACTATCTAGGCTTCCCATTAGTCTTCTTGTTGAGATAGTAAACTATATGGAACCTTTATGGAGTAGGTCACGGGACCTGCCCGGGCTGCGCCCATCGTGGGGTGGGCCCGTATCCTGCACCCGACATGTGGGCCAAACCCGGGCAATACTAGATAGACAGCTCGGGATGGTTGTGTGTGAGTGTAATTGTTGGATGCTTCGGCACTCCTTGCTAAGTTGGCGTAGGTTGACTTTATTGGATATTTTTGTACATACTAGCTGTCCCCCATTTCTGAGGCTGATATGATGCTTCATCGGATGAGCATTGGAAATTAGTGCAACTCGGTAAACCGTTCGGGACACTGCCCGGGACATTACTCGAGGTAGGATCGGTCACCTTTGCCAATCGAGACCCGGATCGAGCAGTTGCCTCGGGAGCTTATGGCTGGTGCCTGCCACGTGTCAGAGAGTGATTGGTCCAGTCAGGATTCAACAAGGTTGTAATTGAACAGTTACATCATAACCGAGTCATCGTGTCATGCATTGAATGTGCACGCCTTTTGAGGCACCGCTTGGGCTGCCCGAGGTAACAGCTGGTGGCATTTTGGTGGGAGCTGTGCAGGACCGTTGGATCTGAGTTGATCTGGACTATCCGTGCTGCCTATATAAGAAATACTTGTGCATTTTTGCTGTTCATGTTGCCCATCTACCGAGTCTACCGAGCGGCCTAAGAAAGAAAAAGTGTTCGGTCAAAGTCTGCCTAGCTCATTCTTGCGTCTCTCATTGTAAGTCCTCACCTCCCCAGTTTTAATTCACTATACTTTTTCTTTTATTTCCTCTTCTTTCTAGAGTGAAGCTGGAGAGCACGAATCCACTAGGGTTTGTGAGGGAGTGGGATTTTTTCTTTCTTAGGCTCATCTTCTTTTTTAGGTCAGGTAGTTCATCCTCCCTAGTATAGCGGTTGAATCAGTTGGGGTGTTCCGAGGTAGTATTGATTGACTATTACGTTACCTTGAGTGCCTTGTACACCATGCCCTTTAGGCTTGTAGACTTGCCCCCCTTATTCCTTAGGCTTGGGGTTATTGATCCCTTACTTAGGCCTTCGGTTACTGTCTCATCCCACTGTAGGAGTTCCAGAGAAGTTTCCCTTTGGCTTCAACTCTTCGTCCCGATCGAAAGGCCAACAATCTCGGTCGAGGACCCCAGACACGAGTCTGGATCCTCCTGCCACAACCCCGTCAGACCAACATAGTGAGGGCAAGATTCCCATTTAGGTGTTCGATGATGAGGAGGTTTAGGAGCTCCTGGTAACTTCGGTGTCTGGGAGGTCCGGCGATGAGGCGTCGGTGCTGAATAGCCCCAATGTAGTCTTTTCTTGCGAGTCGATTGCTAGCAGCTTATGTACCCAAGACCTAGGTCGGATCAGGGATAGGTACGACATCCTCGATCATTGTTCCTTGGCCGTACATGCCGGCGGGGCTCACTCCCACCAGTCTAGTTTCGTTACTCTTTACAAGGACGCACTCATGGCGGGCCTTCGCCTTCCCCTCCACCCTCTTGCCCGGGATGTGCTCATATACTTCGGAATTGCTCCCGGGTAACTTGCTCTGAATGGGTGGAGGTTCATGATGGGGGCTATCTCCCTGTGGCCCCAGATTCTCGGGTACGAGCTTACCATACACGAGTTTTTCTGGGCACACCGACCATTCCCAGTTCACGGGGAAGTTGGCTTCTTTGTACTGGGAGCCAGACAGGGGAGGAGAATAATACTCAACTGTCCGAGCAACAACAAGGGATGGAAGAAGAAATTCTTCCAAGTGTCCACCCTTGGACTCTGTGAGAAGGCCCCGGGGATCCAACTGAGGAATTCCTGGGCGGGGAAGCTGAGGAGTAAGCTCCCGTCCCACGTGGTCTTTAATTTTATTTTGCTATTATCGTGCAGCTAACTGCCCTTTGTTTTGCAGTGGGATCAGCCGACCTGCCCAGTATTCTCGAGGACTACCAGGCCAGGATCAGATCTTTGGCTGAGGACCCCACAGACATCAATAAACTGTTGACCCAGTCGGGAGACAGAAAAACCACTTACGAACCCGACCGGCAGTTTGAGGCGCCCATGCTCCCTCCGATGATTGCTGGTATGTTCGCTGGCCATTTTTTGATTGCCTCACTACTTCATTAATTTTGTGTTCAACTAACCTGTATCTTTCCTTGGTTTCACAGAGATGGCCCCCAGAGACGTGGCTGCTCTGAAGGAGAAAAAAGCTGCCTTGGCCACGCGAACGAGCCAAAGGAAAAGAAGGCACGATCCTGCTGAAGGCCAACGATAAAAAAGGATCCATTGTGGGCCCCGGGAAGATGCTTCTAGGACATCAGCTCTCGGTGTGACTATTGTTGCACCCTCCTGACGTCGCACCAGTCGGGGCGTCAACCCTCCACGTCGACGTCGTCATGCCTTCTAGGCCATACGATACTCCGATTGGGATGCCGATAGTGGAGATGGGGGACGAAGTCCTACCGAGGGTCCGACCTGGCCTGCTGCAAAGCTAGGTTGACAAGTGCTCCGGGTTGGGGCCCCGAGGCCCTGATCGGGTGGTTGTATACAGTGTCAGCTACATGGTAAGTGCATTCTTACATTTCTCCCTACTTTCCTGCTTGCAATAACTTATGGCTTCTGTCTCCTTCTTGCAAGTTGGTTGTTTGGATGTAGGGGCTGAGGTAGTGGCTACGGGGGCTGAGGCATACCTGCCCGGGGTGGCTGAAAGACTTACCGCAGTTGAGACCGCCCTGTCTACTGAGAAGGCGGCACAGGATGCATCGGACTTCACCCTTGCTGTGGAGGAGAAGAAGGCAAGGCAATGGCCCTGGCCCTAGAGTTGGGAGAAGCTCGGGAGGACCTTGCGGTCGAGCAGGCAACCCGGAAGGCTACAGAAGCCAAGGCAGCGGCTGTGAAGGCCGGAAGGGTAGCGGAAGAGGCCGGGAAGGAAGCCACAGAAGCTAAAAAGCTTGCTCTTTTCGAGGTCATTGCTTCCTAAGAGGTGGGGCGAAGGACACAGAAGAGGAGTTTGAGGCTAGATTCCTTACGGGCTACGATGATCTGACCTAACGGGCGGCCACTGACCATCTAGACTGGGACCTCTCGGGCTACTCCTAGGCCGAGTCTGACTAGTAGAAGGAGGAGCAAGCCGCAGAGGGGGCTGCCGCTAAAGATGCGCCAGCTGAGGACACTGCTGCTGGGGATGAAGTGGTCGTGGTGGGTGACACTTAGTCCCTGGCCTGTGCCTTCATTTGATTTCCTTTTACTTATTTTATTTTGTTTTGTTTTTTTAGGAGGCTGCTATACATATCTTTTTCAAGTAATGAAAAGGCCCTCTAAGGTCACCTTTTGTAGTGACTGTTTGTGTTCTTGTACTTCGACCTGTGTTTGTTTATAATTGCCTGTGTCCAATCGATTGTGAGCCTCGTAGAAGCCCCTTACCTTAGCAAAAGGTTTAGGACTATGACCAGTAGGGAACACTTGGTATTTAAAGGACCTGTAGTGACTTTATGTTCTCTGAGCCATTGATGGCTAGGTAGTTTGTAAGTCTGTAGGCCCCGCCTAGGGTATTGTTGTACTTCAGGCGGTTAAATCTGGGCATTGTAGGCACTTAGGAATGTTTTAGGGGTTAATTCCAAGTCTTGTTAGTGTTCAGTGTGATTTCCTATTTTAGTTCGATATTCCTCCCTGCCCCCCAAGCTTTTGCTAAGGCGGCGTTCGTGAAGGAAGCGACTGTAGGCAACCGACCTAGAACGTTAGTAGTTCTAGGCTCTTTTTAGGTTTGCTATCATTAGCCACCTAGGGGGGTTTACCCCCATTATAGGTTATGTACCTAACCGAAATCAATGCCTGGGGTGTGATCTTGAGATTGTTTTGGTGCCTCGGGTGTGATACCAAGGTCTTTTGTGCCTCGAGTGTAATCCTGAGGTCTTTTTCTACTAAATGCTTGGTAAGGAACATTACTTGCAGTCAAAAGGAAATCTTTATTTCTTCGAAAACTATGATAATTACTCGGCAAGAGCTACAGTATGTGTTAAAAAAATGAATGTCCCGAACCAATGCTGACCTGCGCTGATCCTTGTTACTGGAAGTCACTACAACAAAAATGGGGTTTTGCAAGGAACCTTGGCAAGGAAAGTTAAATTTTCTTGCTAAAAGTATAGTAATTGCAAGGAAATTTGATTTTGTTGCCAAAATACTGCAAGACAAACACATTAGGCAAGGAAAATGATATTTTCTTGCTAAAAATAAAGTATTTGGCAAAGAAATATCATTTTCCTTGCCTAAAGTGAATTATTTGGCAACGAAAAATCAAATTCCTTGCTAAAAGTATGTCTTTGGCAAGGAAATTATTATTCCTTGCCTAAATTTAAGTAAGTATTTGTGAGAATACATCTAGCAAGGAAATGCGTTCCTTACTAGTACCTATTTTTAGCAAGGAAAATGATATTCCTCGCTAAAAGTATGTTTTTGGCAACAAAATTATTATTCCTTGCCTAAAGTTAAGCAGTATTTGTGAGAATGCTTCTAGCAATGAAATGCGTTCCTTACTAATACCTGTTTTTAGCAAGGAAAATGATATTCCTTGCAAAAAGTATTTTTTGGCAACGAAATTATTATTCATTGCCTAAAGTTAAGTAAGTATTTGTGAAAATACTTCTAGCAAGGAAATGTGTTCCTTACTAATACCTATTTTTAGCAAGAAAAGTGATATTCCTTGCTAAAAGTATGTTTTTGGCAACGAAATTATTATTCCTTGCCTAAAGTTAAGCAAGTATTTGTAAAAATACTTCTAGCAAGGAAATGTGTTCCTTACTAATACCTATTTTTAGCAAAGAATTATTTATTCCTTGCCTAAACACTCTCTCCCCAATTTTCCCTCTCAAAATTTTCCCTACACTACACTACAAACAATATTTATTTGTATTAAAAAAAATAGATTTATTTGTTCATTATTATCAGCCAAAACTTTCCCTGCCCATTATCTTTATTTATTTTAATAAAACCCATTATCAGCCAAAGCTTAGCAACGAAATAAAACCCTCACGCAAGCATTATCAGCCAAAACCTTCCCTCCAAATTGATTTTGCCCCCTAAATTGATTTGCCCCCTAAATTGATTTGCCTAAATCATTTTGCCCACACAAAACCCTAACGCAGTCTCCTCTCTCTCACCCCCCAAACTTCTCTCTCTCGGTGCAACCAAGCTCTCACAAAACCCTCACGCCGTCGCCGCCGCTGCTCGCACGCCGCCGCTTCGCTACTCGTCGGCCGTCGCACCTCACCTCCAGGTTTCTCTCTCTCTCTCTCTCTCTCTCTCTCTCTCTCTCTCTCCCCCTGTTCAATATACCCCCTCTCCATACAATCTGTGATATATAATCTGTGATATATACCCGCATACAATCTATGATATATACCCTCTCTCCATATCTAGTTTGTTCAATATACCCTCTCTCCATATCTAGCTTGTTTAGTTTTGAACAATAAGGTATTATTCAATTTCCCCATATCTTAGGATTGAACAATAAGGTATTATTTCCCCATATCCTGAAGTCAGCCCACCCCCCAAAACAAAAAAATGTAACCCAACAAAAAAATAAAAAATTTATAATAATAATGCTTGTTGGTAATTCAAATATTCAACACTACACCAGACAAGAGTGAATAGTCACTCAGTGAAAGAGGCAACCATTTTCATACAAATCTTGTACACTTCAACTTAAGCAAATTTACAGAGGGTAGAATGGGTTTTAGTACTTTCAATCACCTCTACTGTGAAGCTCAAAATTTGTTTAAATATGTTTAGTTATGCTTTTGTAGACAATTTAGTTTTGTCATAAAATAGGTTTTGTGGATGAGTAGTACTTACAATCATCCATAAAGACAAAGACAATGCACCAAATACCACTGAAAGGACAATGGTGGACAATAAAGAGAAGCACCTTGAGGTCTTTAAATAATTCAATCTGTTCTCTTTGCTAGTAAAGTTGTGTTACGTCACGTCCCCTAATTTAAGCAAAGACTTGCCTACATTAATGGGTTAATTACATTTTACTCCTTGTGGTTAGGTTAATTTTTACTTTTATCTTTTTTGAATTCTGATTAAAGTGAAATTGTTAAACATGTTAACAATTCTAAAATTGGAGAAAATTCTAAAATTGGCCAAACATGTTAACATTTAATCGCCTTTGTGAGCTTAATTTTGGGATTAACTCCCTATGTGGCCAGTGATAATGCAGTCATTTAACCCGCCTATGTGAGGCTAATTTTTCAATACTTAATCCAATTGTGGGGCTAATTTAATTTTGACACTTAAACTCTATGTCAGGCTAATTTGGACACTTAAACCCCATGTGTAGCTATTATGAGAGAAATCTTCATAGTTTCACTTTAGCCCAAGAGCACAAAGGGGAGTTATGTGTTCACTTTTAAACCACATGGGATAAAGTGAAAAAGGGCTTAATCACAGGAGGTAAAATATAATTAACCCAATATTAAACCACTCTAATCTACTTATTAACACTTGGTATGTTAAATTTATGTGTAGTGCTATACTCTGCTCTACGGATTAGAAATAGAAATGAAAGAGTAATGGACAATTTGGAACTTTTCGATCTATACATAAGTTCTTTAATTAGCTCTAATTCACTGCATAGACATTGTCTTCTCAAAGGAACAGTTGCATATATTAAACATATGAAGAAAATCTAGATACAAAGTTTATTTGTTCATATGTTTAATTTCCCCACCTATGTATATATATGTGCCTCATACAATCTAGTTTGTTAATATGTATATATATATATGTGCCTCAGATGAGATGTGACTTTCCAGAATTAAATGAGATAATGGTCCATGGTTTTCTAGCACATGGGTTGTAGTGATGGGATATCACAATCTACCAAATAAGTGCCCAACCTCATGACTTAAATCAAGTAAAGGTCCATGTTTTCTACTACAGCCCATATGCTACAAAGTATAGAACTTGCAGTAAATGAAATAAAATAGCAAAGATGCAGATTTCGTGTCTCAATATTCCCAAGTAGAGATGACAAGAAAACTGATGTAGTTAAGCAATATTGATGTAAGGAGCATAGTCTAGTACCCTGCTGAGAGAGAAAGCCAGTGAGCCAGTATTTTTATATGCTTTTGACATTCTGCTGATGTATATTAGACTTGTCACCGTTAGGGGATGGCTGGGCCTTTTTTTTTTTTGTCATATTTTGAGTACTAAGGAAGAAAAGTAGGCATTAAAAAAGCCCATTGAACTCCCCGCTTTGAATTATGCTACATAGTAGTGTTTATTTGGTAGATGCCCTATGGTATTTCACATTGGTGGGGTTGGGAGCTCAAAGTCACAGGGTATTTCCCAGCTACTACATGTTTAATTAAAGGCAGACTTGTGGTTGAATTTTGATAGTTTTGCATTTATGTCCGTGCAAGTGTTTCTGAATATCTATGCATTTTTTTTTCTTCTTGAACAATACCTTTAGGCTCTATTTGGTTCATCCATTTCATAAGGGAAAAGAAAAGAAAACTCTAGGAAAACGTTTTCCTTTGTTTGGCTAACAAGGAAAATAGTGAGGAAAATAGGAATAAAAATAAAACATATTTGGAAATAAATTAAGAATTTTGAGTTTTGTGTCACTTTCCTTTCTTTTTTCTGAAGTTACAATAGTATTTCAAAAAGATATTATTTAAGCAGGGAATATGTCATGGATATTTGAGAAAAGTAAATAAGCCAACAAATTGGGAATGGATGAAACAAGATAAAGGGAAATCCTAAACTACATAGTTTGGATCCCAAGGCTTTGTTTGATACATGGACATTATGATGGAAAAGAAAGGAAAACACTTTGCTTAGGAAGAAATTCTTGGTAAGTAGCACTCTCTCTCTCCCTATTCCCCCCCCCCCTCTCTCTATCTCTCTCCCCCTCTTCCTTCCCTCCCTCTCTCTCTCTCTCTCTCTCTCTCTCTCTCTCTTGCTTCCTCTTCCTTCTCTCTCTCTCTCTCTCTCTCTCTCAGACTCTCTCCCTCTTCCGTCCCTCCCTATCCTCTCTCTATCTATCTCCCCCTCTTCCTTCCCTCCCTATCTCTCTCTTGCTTCCTCTTCCTTCTCTCTCTCTCTCTCTCTCTCTCTTCCTTCCCTCCCTCTCTCTCTCAGACTCTCTCCCTCTTCCGTCCCTCCCTCTCTCTCTATCTATCTCCCCCTTCCTTCCCTCCCTATCTCTCTCTCTCTCCCTCTTCCTTCCCTCCCTCCCTCTCTCTCTCTCTCTCAGACTCTCTCCCTCTCTCTTTCTCTCCTTTGGCTGGATGTGTCGTAAAGGAGGGAACGTTAAGAATCTAAGCCTTTCTAATCATCTTGTGCACAGAGTTGAATCTGCGCTCTTGATTTTGTGATTTTATTGATGTCCATTGATGCTCAATAGTCTACTTAGTTATTCATTAGGAGAGTTTATAGTTCAACGTATGTTGTCCATATGTTGACTGGTATCATGTTTTTTCAAGTTTGTATTGTACAACATTTGGGGGTTTGGTCGTGGTCTGAACAAATCCTGTTGTGTCTTTCAATTACTGTTGTCATTCATGTATTAGAGTTGATGGTTGAAGAATCATGCTTGAGGATTGAAGAGTCCATGTTGCATGTGCTAAAGGGAAATATATATATATATATATCTACTATACTATAAGAACATATAAACGAGCACGTCAAATAATATGAACTTCCTATTCTGCCCTTATTTGCCTGAAAAATTACTCATCCGCCCAAAACCTCACCCTTGCTTTCTAAACAAACGCAGCGCGGGAACCAGGCTACTCCAGTCATTTTACCTTCTGCTGTTAAATAGACCCTAATCAAGCTTCCATTCCTCCACGCTGAGGTACTACTCTCTCTCCCTATAATTTCTGTCTCTTCTTCTTCTACTTCTTCTTCTCTCTCTTTCTTTCTCTCTCTCTCTCTGTTACGAAGCTCTGGTTTGGACATTTGCAAATCGTTCTTGCATGAATGAATGAAAGATCTCTCTCAGATGGTGCAGACTTGAAAATCAAAACTGTCGAAGAGTGTATGGTCTCCTTCTCTGTACTTTATGATTTGGGTTTTTCGAAATCTTCAGGTTTTGGGTTTGATTTCAAAGTTCGTTGGAAACTTAGTTCATAATTTTTAGGAAAAGACATTATATACGAGTTTCAAACGTTGGGTTTTCTTCAATCGTCAACCTCTTAGTTAATCAAGAACTTGGGTTTAGGGTTTACAATTTCAAAAATGAATTCAGAAGTTGGGTTAATTGATGGTGGCTTTCTCTCTGCCATCTTGATTTTGGGGGTTTTAAATCTTCATCTTTTGGTTTTTATGTCAAAGTTTGCTAGGGTTTCTGTTTTGGAAACTTTGTTTTCTTGGTTAATTTCACCAAGATATATGATTTAGAGTTCAAATTTGCATATGAGTTTGTTTTTTCTTCAATTCCAAACAGATTTGGGTTTGTCAACATCCTACAATTTGTTCCTCTTTAATTGTAACCAACCTGCACTTTGAGAGTTTGGACAGTAGAATTGCTAATACTCTGGTATATTCTCCTCTAATAAACCTTGTTGTATACATTAAATTGTTTTCCCTTATTTCAACTGGAGCTCTAGCTTCCTGTCCTTGTATTTACCGCTTCTTTCTGTTCCTTTTCTATTGTTGAGGACAATTTGTGGCTGATTGATGGGTTTTTTTTTTTTAAAATCCCAATTATTACAGTAGGGTTCTTACATAAGATTAACTCAGTAGCCTGTAGTTGGAGGCTTCAAATTCCATTTACTGCTTATTGTGTATACACATTTGCATCCAAGCAGTCTATTGATACCAAGTCATCAAACACTTGGTTGTGTTCACTTTTCCCTTCTCAAGTAAGTATTTGTTGACTCATTTGCTTAACTATTTGTTGACTCATTTCCCTTTCTCTCTCTCTCTCTCTCTGTTCGGTCTTCTATTTTCCTACATTTTCCCCCGGAGAGAGTGAAGGGATGTAATTTTTAGTAAGCTACATCTTTAGACATCTAATTTACTTCAGGCCGAGATGTGGTAAAGCTTTGTTCATTTGAGCCCCTCATAGAACCATTTCACTTGATCCAACTTGGATTAGTTTTGGTTTATATTTATTCAGTCCTTGGCACAAAAACGAATGGTTTATTAGTGCTATCTTTGAAACCAGTGATACAAAGCTCAAATTTTTACAACTCTTTCGTTAATTGAATGACAAATTCACATAAAATTTTGTCTGAATTTTGTATAAAATCTGGATTAGTTACTGGATGAGAAGTTTTAAAAAAATTTTCCAAGCTAAGTGTAAGTAACGTTTATTTTATACACATGTACATCTGGATTTGCATGTACACATATCATGGAATATCGTTGATGAATCTTCCATAGGTGTTCGTGCTTCTTTTGATATCAATCAAATTGTGGTGTTGATAAAATGCAGAGAAGTATAAACAGCTGAGGCGTTAACAATTTTTGACCTTTTTCCAATGTGGGCGGATGTGTGATGCAGGTACTGTCTCTTTCAAGTGACTGTTCAGTGCATTTACTTAAGAGCGAACATTTTATTTTGTGCTTTTGGGGGATTCTCTTGCTTGATTGCTCACAAGCATGTATGTGTCCTTGCTTAACTATTTACACATGTTTACAAATAGCCCTTAACAGCCCCAAATCAGCCCCTAAACAGCCCCTAAAACAAATCCAAGATAATTGTATAATTCCCAAATTTGAATCTCAAATGGTTTGAGAGTATACCCACTTGTAGTGGAGCCAATTGAATTTTCATTGGAACTTCTTTTACGTAGTCCTACTATAAAAGCATTTGGGAGCTAAATTTGGAATTCAAATTTGGAAGATTTATTTGTCTCATTTTTTTTTTCAATGGTTGTATGTTCTCTCTGTCTCAGCTCTCTGTCTAACAGGATTGTAATTTTTCTTACACTATATGAACTGTGTTTTAATAATATGTGCATGGTAGACCACATATGGATTGGATTTTAACCGCCACATTTTTGCTAGGCAACTGATTATACTTTCTCATTGTGGCTTTGATCCTCGTCTCTTTATCTTTTTCTATATTAATTCTGGCTTTTACCCAAAAAAAAATATTTATTTTGGCATTATCTTTTTCGTTTGACCTTTGAAAAGCTTATAATTATTGATCTTATTCAACCTCATTTTCTCATTGGATTTGTGCATTACATCCCCCCCCCCCCCCCCCCAGGATTTCCTCATATAGTTACGATCTTTCCCTGCAACCATATTACTATTGACAACTCAAATTGTCCATTTTAAGAAATAGGTTTCTAGGTGATCAAATGTGTGCAAACCACTGGTTCAATAGGTGACTGGGAAATAAGCTTGGTGTGTGGAGAATTATGATGTTTATCTTTGATAGAGATTTTTACCTCGGTTCTTTAATTGATTTTATGGATACGACTATATGTATAAATGTATGTTACGTACACATGCACAGCACATACACATTACTCAATTTGCCCATTTAGTAGGATTTACAAATCCAAATACTACAGCTTAGTATCGTATCTCATTGCTTAGTGACTTTAGTCTCATTCTCTTTTCTATCGAGTCTTCATTAAAATTATGATTTGTGTTGGTTTGACAATTTTTGTTTAAGAGTGATTTTAAATTTAGCATTGTTTCTTCTTCTTCTCTTTTGGCTCCTCAGCTTCAGATAAGGAGGTTCTGTGGCACCCAATTTGGGATTTGTTGGGTTGGTGGTTTGATTTGTCTTTTGAGCTTTTCTACGTGAAAGAGGGTTTGAATCTTTGATGAAGAAAGGGGATTATTGAGTTTAAATGTATGAATTGCTGATTATTATGACCTTATTTGTGTTAATAATTGAACAGATTAGGGCGAAGTAGTAATAACTCTTTAAGGTTTTTATTTGCCTTTGCAATTTCGGATTTGGTTGTGGTTTTAATAGAGGAGAATGACAACTTGTAGAAGCAAGTATCCCATTGGGTGTATTCATAATAATATCTCTCTCTCTCTCTCTCTCTCTCTCGTTTGGGTTAGCTGAAATATTAAGTGTTGCAATTTTTGAAAGGAGAACATTGAAATCATACTACACACGACTCACGGGCACCTAGCTGCGTGCTGAGCACGCAGCCCTCCAACTAGTATATATATATAAAGAATCATGTTTTTTTTCTCTTCTTTTATTAATTTATAAGATATTAACGTTATTCTTTTTTTTTTTTTTTTTATGCAGATGTCACGTAGAATTGGAGGATTGCTCGTTAGAGTGTCCAACAGTTCATTATTGTCTTTATGTTGTGGGACTTTTATTGTTTTTACTAAACGTGTATTGTGGGACTTAATTAGGGTTTAGGATGTCGGATTTATAAAAATTTATGTTATGTTGGATTCTTTTGTGACGGATTATGTATTTTTCGGATATATCAAACTTGTGTAATGTTGGATGTGATGTTTAATATTATTTTATGTTGGACAAGTTTGGATTATTCTATATTTATAAATTGAACAGGTTTTGAAATATTACAGGATTAAAAATAAATATTGGATTGCATAGGTATTGTTGGGATTACTTTTAAGAGAACAAAATGGGCAAGGAACCATATTTTCGTTGCCAAAAATAACTTTTAGCAAGGAAATTATTTCCTTGTCTTAGAGTTATTTAATTGGCAAGGAACTAATTTTACCTTGCTAAAAGTCTCCTTTCGCAAGGAAATTATTTCATTGCCTTATGTTAATATTATTTACAAGGAAATCATATTCCTTGCTAAAAATGACTTTTAGCAAGGAACATATTTCCTTGCCTTAGACTTTGGATATTTAGCAACGAAATATTTTCCTTGCAAATTGTCCAAATTACAATACAAAGACAGATTTTTTGCAAGGAAATTAGGCATTTAGCAACGAAAAACCTGAGCACTTGCAAGGAAAAAATTTCCTTGCAAAATGTAAGAATTTGCAAGGAAATTTGTTTTCGTTGCTAGAAGCTTTAGAGAGGAAGCTTCTGCAAGGAATAAAACTTCCTTGCAAAAAGGTTTTGCAACGAAATTGTGGCCTTTTGTAAGGAATTTCTTCTTTGCGAAAACCTATTTTTGTTGTAGTGAGTACTTGCGGAGATGCTGCACGTTCCAAGGGGCAGACAAATCCAGTCCATCTAGCGTTTGCAACCAGTAGGTTCCCGGCATGTTTACCCGGGTAGCCCATTGGGGTCCTTCCCAGTTTGGCCCCAATTTTCCATAACTCTAGACTTTGGTAGACTGGTTTACTGCCTTAAGGACTAGGTCTCCCCCTTGGAAACTGTGGTGATTGACTTTGTTATTAAAGTACCTTGAGACCTGCTGCTTATAGGCTGCTGCTTCCAGATATGCCTGGTGACACGTGAGAAATCTTGTGCGCTCTTGTGCAATACCCAAGTGTAGGTAGACGTGCAAGTAGTAACTGGTAAGACCAGGTCGATCCCACAGGGAAGGATAGAAATCAACTAACTTAGATTAGACTCTAAAAGAAAAGAAAAATTCAATATTCAAAGAGAAGTGTAGAACACGAAGTTCTACAATTAACAACTTCTAACTTAAAGCAGCTAAGGTAACTGAACTAATGCTTAACTATTTAACTAAACAAAATTCGAAAACGATTTTACTTAATAAAGGAAAGTGTTGGGATCACGCGAATCCACCATGACTCAACCATCTACCATGCAAATGCAATTAAGTTCAACGGAGGGCAACTTCTACAGTATCCCGTACTTCTCTAAAGATATTGAATCAATAGTCCTTTCATGACCGGGACTATATCATCACAATTAAGTTTGAAATACACAAAGGTGGTTTAATTCAATAGTTAAGACTCTCACCTACAATGGTATTAGCATTGAGGGTGGTTTGCAAAATATTTTGAAAGAAAATGCCTTAAGGCTTAACGTTTAAAAACTGTTTTGACAAACTGAGCATATGGGGACAGTTTGATAACGAGTCAGTAAAGCAGAAAGTCTTGGAATACTGTATTAGATGTCCTCAAGAATCAGGGATCTCGATCGATCGACGCGCATTCGATCGATCGAAAAACTTCATCTCTCGATCGATCAAAACTATGTTCGATCGCTCGACTATGTCTCTGTTCCGATCGATCGAACTACATTCGATCGATCGAACACAGGAATAAGAATAATGCATGGCAGAGGTCTGAAATCACGATTTCATCGCGATTTCCCAACCCCGAACTACTCAGACATGGTCTGGGAAGTATCAGATTTATTTTTTACGTAAAGAGTCATTAAGGTAACGTTTGGTTGCAAACTTTTCATGAAAACTATGAAAACCTAAAACTTTAATTAACTAGCATGTAATACTACAATATCAAAGATTAAACTACGAACTAATAAATGCAGAATGTAAATAAACTTAAAACGAAATAACATGGAGCAAAACAACCACGAATAAACCTCAAGAATCCAAGCTACAATGATCACTCTTGATAGAACCTACAAAAACATAAAAAACTCTCTTCTCTTTCTTCTGAAAACTGATAAAAACCAAGTTGGGCCTCCCTTTTGACGTCTACAAAATGAATATATATAGTTACAACCTAATGCTAGGGTTAAAACCCGTTTCTGCCGCGTGCACGTAAATTCTGATAAAAGGCATGTTCGATCGATCGACAAACTCTCGATCGATTGAACTTCCAGAAACTTAGATCGCTTGAACGCTATTCGATCGATCGAACCGTCGATCGCTCGAAACCTTCTCGATCGTTCGAACCCTCTATTTCAGCTTTGAGTTGTCTTTATCAGGGCCAAGCACTTCCTTTTATCAACATTCTTCAATCTTATATACAGCAGCAGTAGTCTGCACAAATAATCACTAAAACAATACCACTTATCATAGTTTAATCAATTTATGTAAAAACTGGTATTGTAAAGCAAACTGCAGATAAACAGAGGAATTGTAAATTTTTCTAGTGCATTTTTCTCTTTTAGCGCGGTTATATTCTACAAATACACCCGCTTGTCACAACCCCCAACTAGCGAATTGCTAGTCCCTAGCAATAAAGCGAAACTAAAACAAGCTAACTACTATTATAACAAATAGAAGAACCAAAAATAAACTAATGCAAACTAATCTAATTGAGAAAGAAACACTACCCAACTCACTTTCGCAGGAATCGCGGTTGCATTTAGCAATTGCAACAAGCCGTTAAACCCCTAGGTTCCCCTAGTGGACGAGTGTTGTCTCGTGAGGGTTTGCAGTGAATCTACCCACAAAATTCTAGATTTTAAGCTCAAAAAGATATAGAAAAACTTGTAAACATTCTTTCCCATTCAACTATCAATTTAGCTCCACATAACATATCAATCCCATACAAACCATGAAGAAATCCACATGTTCCTCATGTCACCAAGATAAATATACATCTGCATTACATTCATGTATCCGTGTGTGTGTGAAATCAACAACTATGCATCCAACTTTATTTTAGAGTTGTTTAGACTATCATACCCTTGGAATTTGTAGTTTCAACTCGATTCTCACATGGGTTTGCACTGAAAAAAAAAAAAAATGAACATCCCATAGAAACTGGTTTAATAATGGTCGCTCATGGTGTGAAACTTGAATAAGAGTGATTTTCTGGCTACTAGTGTTTCACACCTCACTCGATAAAGGACGAACATTTAGAGTAATATAGTATCATGAAAAGAATACTACTTACTAGAGGAGCGAAATACCGTGGATACTCAAAGTACACGTTCATATTCAAACCAAGTTGTTAGAAATCATTAAGACTTTGACTTTTCGGCTTTTATTCAGTGGAGTGAAGATAATAGAGGTAAGAATTGCACATCCTTGGCTTGTGATAATGACTAATTTATTTCTTCTTTATTCCAACCATCCTCTCTTCTCATCTACTTTTCTTTCCTTTTACTCCTTCTTCTTTCTTTTTTTTTTTTTTTTTTTTTTTTAACCTGACATCCTTCCCACAACTACTCCCTTTTCGTCACATACTTCAACAAATTTGTTAATCACATTAAATGTGCAATTGAGGTTATGGATATTAAAGTATCATATAACGGGTTTTGGGCTTGCATATAGGCAATATTTAATCAGTGTGGGGTTAAGAGATTCTTGGATGTTGAAACAGGTATATGAAAAAGGTAAGGAATGAATCACGATGGCTTAAATCCTTTTTCTTAACTTCTTAGTTTTAGCACTTCAGTGTTCATTGAGTTTTAGTTGGTAAATCCTGAACGTTCTCCTCTAATAAACAGCCTAAATAAAGAATTTTGAGACTATTCAACGAATTTCAAGAATATTCAAGATAAACAATTCGAGTTAATGTGACAATTCCCTCAGAATTGAAGATTAAGTTCAAAAGCTCACTAAGGGTTGTTAGTTTCCACTAGTTATTCCTTAGGCATAACAGTCGTATTAACTCTTATTTAAGTTCTCAGCATAGCTATTAACGCGTGCAAATGGGTGTTGGATACTAGAATGTTCAACATATGCATTTGTCTTAGTGACAATAGACCAACGCGTGAATGTAATTCATAAAAAGATGAGATTAATATGAATATGTCATTGCTCGATAGGAGAGAAAAATTCAAAATTTTCCTACCAATTTAGTTCCAAAACTTTGGTTATTTCAAAATTGATGAGTGATACAGATTGCTAAGTATAGAAATGCACAGGTGATGACCTATCTACATCCTACCCCCAACTGAAAATTGCGATGACCTCAGAAGTTGATTTTCAAATAGATAGATAGAGTGATATCACCTAATAAAGCAACGTAAAAACTACGCACATAACAATCTGTAAACAAAAAGAACAAACAATCTCCAAGCAGACAGGATCAACAGAAAACTAAACAGAAAAATAACGCGCAAGATCCATATATAGTAACATAACCAATCAAAGCGCAAGATCCATATATAGTAACGCGCAGTGAAAGGAAAGTACAGCCAAAACTAACCCACAGTAATCTAGCAGTGTCCGAAAATTTTCCCAATAATACAAAAAAAAAACATAACCAACAAAAATAACCCACACCAACCCATAACATCTCAAAAATCTACAAAAAAAAGAAAAATACACCCACTGACTACCCCTCATCGGGAACATCAGACAAAATCTCTACCAATAAATCTGGAGCATCCAAAACTCCACCCTCGACACCTGTAGTAGCGGTCGCCGGGTCGCTCGTCGTGGCAACTGTAGTAGGGACTGATGTGTCAACCACGATAGGAGCAGGTGGACGGGATGTCTCTGAAGCAGCGGGTGCGGCTGATGTCGATGGTGCCACAGGATCAATCGGTAGATCGGTGGTAGAGGGATCAGTAGGTGCAGAGGAAGATGGGCCAGTAGTAGGTGGTGGAGGTGCAGATGGAGTGGAAGATGGGGGTATGATCGGGTCAAACCCTAGCTGGACCAACAGGGTGGTCAGCATGGCGGATATATGATCCATCTTTCCCTCAAGTCTCATCCGGGCTGCCCTCTCCTCCAGAAGTAAATCGTGAATAGTCGGAGGGGGTGCGGATGAAGACTCTCCCTGGGCTGGAGCCTGAGATCTCTGTCTCAGCTCAAAACGTGCTACCTCCTGAACGGGATCGTCCTCCTCGTCTGAATCATGCTCCTCAGCCTCAGTGGGCGTCCCAGAAGCGGATCCCTCGGTGTTCGTGCCTCCACGTCTCCTCTTCACCCTCATCGGCGCTTTACCCTTGGCTTTTCTCTTCTTCTGAGCATCAGAACGACGGGCCGCTGTCTCACCAAATCGACTAGAGGCCTGAATAATAGAATCTGTGGCCAATGGGATGAGGCCGGCTCGCTCAATAACCCTATGAATAGGCCAAGCGCCCTTCAGATGGTGCTTGGCGGCAATATACCGCGTGGGCTGAACAAAGAAGTCGATATATAAGCGAGACAAACAGACACGCTGTCCTGTCCCAATGGAGTACAGAGCACGGGCATACCACGGCGTGAATTTCTCGTGGTAAGAAGTCATCAGAATACAATTCACCAATGCCAGGTAGAGGAGGTGGTAATTCTCTGTCAGAAATTTATCCTCGATATTTGATACACCGTTCCAGAACTGAACGGCACCTCCTGTAAGCTCACGGATAACGGTGGTGGACGGAATCTCTGGGGCTCCTGGTAAGGAGGGATAGAAACAATCAGGGACCTCAGGAACACCCAGAGCTGCAGAGACTGAAGCAGGACTGAAAATGATCTCGCGCCCGCGAAAGAATGATCGGTATGTAAATGGGGCCGCGGGATCCTTGATCATGGAAGAGCATGCTTCACGGACCCAATGGATATTGATCTTCTTGGTCTGGATCAGCATGTCGTACCACAATGGCATGGCTCGGATCCGGGCTAGGAACCATGGAGCTGCAAGCCATACGGACTCCAATGGTCGCTCGAGCATCACCTTGCGCGTTTGAAATGAGCGACTAAACCACACACGCTCTTCAGCACTCCGAAACCCATGATCAGGTATAGGGTCCGGTATAGTGAGATCCAGAGGTTTAGATTTATGGTAGCCCATGATAGGATTCATCGAAAAGCCCTGAAAAATAGAAGATATACAAAATAAGAATCAAACCAAGAAAAAGAAGAGAGAAAATGAAACTGCTCAGGTTCAACCGATCGAACAACGTTTGATCGATTGAGGCAGGACAGAGTTCGATCGCTCGAGACTCTGTCGATCGATTGAGAAAGAGCTGGGTTCGATCGATCGAAATCATCTCGATCGATCGAGCACAGCGGAATGCGACGGCTACTTTCGAGAATCGAAAGAGCCCACACATACACAAAATACTATGAATACGACATAATTAGCAATCAAAGGGGGTAACCCCGTTCACAAATGAAAAGAAAAAACTTCGAGGGGGTAATCGTGGGGCCTCACCTCGAAAAACACGCAAGGGGACGGTTGCCCGCAGTGCTTTTACGTCCAGAGGAGCCCGGAGCTTTGTGAATCACGAGGTAACAAAGCGGGAGGCCAAAATTTGTGGGGAGCTTCTCTGTGCTCGAGCGATTGAGTGGGGTGAGAGAGGGAATGAAATGTTATAAAACTTCAGAACGACGCCTCGTTTTAACACCAGTCTCGATCGATCGAGATAGTTCGATCGATCGACAGTTCAATCGATTGAGATCGATTCAAGCGCTCGATGATCAGATAAGGTCGATCGATCGAGATGAGTTCGATCGATCGAACACCTAGAAACTTCTACAACCCTGAATTAAGAAACTTAGCACCCCCAACTAGCCAACAATGTTCTGGACAATAGAATAGAATAAAGACAGTTCAAAACCAGGACATGTGAACCAACAACACTGCCTCATAATAGATAAGTGCAATTTGTATTTAAATAAAACTTTATAATAGCATCCATATTGCACAATTATTACCTCCAATGGTGTTTAAAACCTTATTTAACTAAAAACCAAAAATAAAACTAAAACTAATACAGTTCTGTCAAGGATTACATTCCAGTTGATAAACGAAAGATGAAATGAACGGAAACAACTGAAATGCAGCACTATTCTTCAAGCATAAAGATTTCCTCTTCCACAATCTCTTCAAAACCCGCCGAATCGTTGCATGAAGAGTCCAAACAAGATGATTCCCTTTCCCAGAACAATCGGAAAGCAGCAAGGATATCATCGAGAAAGTCTGGCGTCTCTAAAGAATTGAAAACCCATGCAAGAGGTGATCCGGATGGAGACAATGATAAGGGAGTGTAATTGCGCAACGGACTGTCCTCTCGCAGCGGAGTGTGTGGGGGCCTTATGTAGGGCCCAAAACCATGAACCAATTGATGTGGAAGGAATACCGGCATACCATTTAGAAACATAGTGACAATCCTGGACAAAAGACAATAAACCGATATTAAAATACCAGAACCAAAGAAACACGGATTAAGACGAAAAGAAAAACAAAAATAAATAAAATACAAAGACATGTGACAAAATTCCAACCTCACTATTGGCATGGATTCCCAAAATGCACTAGCTGGTAAGGGAAATTGGAGCCTGAATAGCAGGAAGCTCAGGTGCACATAGCGGTATGGGACCAACTCAGGAACAAGGAAATCATCCACGAAAACAAAGACGGCATTGTGGCGGTCTGGGACGACATCCTGGAGGTCATGATCTTCCCATGGCTCCCACATATCATCATTTTCCCATTGTGCCATGAGTGCATCATCCACCATTCTCCCCATGTACAAGTCTTCTTCCTCATCCACATCATCGTCATCCTGAAATCCCATATTTTTGTATGGATTGATGTCCAGGAGGGCTGGTGGATATGGAATGTACCCTTGAGCAGCATCAATGAGAGAATGAGCTTCAGGGTCTTGATGAAGCAAGGGGCAGGGTGTGAGTTCACCCTCAGTCCAGGTGCCACAACGACATTCTGAGTCAGCCCAAGAACCGACAGAATGAACATCATAACCTCGCATCTATGCACCTGCAACAGAGTGGTTTAAGGTATAATGGATTAGAACTAGATCACAAACACAAACGAACGAACAAAAACTTAAAAACAAAAGAGAGAAACTAAAATGCAGGGAAATAAAAGAAATACAACAACAATTTGGAACTCCACTTTAGATTTTTAAGTGGGAGAATAGCTGGGCTCATCCAGCTGGATGTGCTCAACTTCAGTGTGGAAGTTCTCCAAGAACGGTTTCAATCTTTGGCCATTGACCTTGAAACAATCATCGTTCTTTGGATTTACGAGCTCAACCGCCCCGTGTGGAAAAATAGTTTTTACTATGAACGGACCTGTCCAACGGGAACGGAGCTTTCCTGGGAAAAGGTGGAGGCGAGAGTTATACAGCAAAACTTTCTGCCCCGGCTCAAATGATTTACGAAAGATCGTACGATCGTGGCGAGCCTTCAACTTTTCCTTATGCAACTTTGCAGAGTCATACGCATCTCGTCGTATTTCTTCTAGCTCTGGAAGTTGGAGCTTGCGTAGCTGACCTCCCTCTTGAATATCAAAGTTCAATGAGCGTGTTGCCCAGTAAGCTTTATGTTCAATTTCAACCGGAAGGTGGCAAGCTTTCCCGTAAACCAATCTATACGGGGACATACCAAGATTCGTCTTATAAGCAGTACGGTATGCCCATAACGCGTCCGTCAATTTGTATACCCAGTCTTTTCGATTGGAGCTAACCGTCTTTTTGAGAATATGCTTGATTTCTCGGTTAGCCAATTCAGCTTGCCCATTTGACTGTGGATGATAGGCGAGATCGATTTTATGGTGGACTCCGAATTTCTTGAGAAGTGACTCCAAAGGCCTGTTGCAGAAATGTTTGCCTTGGTCACTTAATAAAGCTTTCGGAGTACCAAAACGAGACAAGATATGCTCTCTTAAAAAGGACATGACCGTTCTGTGGTCATTTCGTCTCGTTGGTATCGCTTCTACCCATTTTGATACATACTCTACAGCAAGGAGTATGTATTCACAGTTATTAGACTTGGGAAATGGACCCATAAAATCTATGCCCCAACAATCAAATATCTCAATTGTGATGATAGGGGTTAAAGGCATAGAATTCCTTTTAGAAATAGTTCCAAGCTTTTGACAGCGTTGGCATGTCTTGCAAAAGGAATAACCATCTTTGAAGACTGTGGGCCAGTAAAGACCGCTTTGTAGGACTTTTTGTGCGGTCTTCTATGACGCGAAGTGGCCACCACATGCCTCAGAATGGCATGACGCTAATATTACGGTTATATCCTCATTGGGGACGCAGCGCCTGATGACCTGATCAGCACAGTACTTGAAAAGGTATGGGTCATCAAAGAAGAAATGACGCGCGAACGAGAGGAACCGTTTTCTGTCTTGGTTCGACCAATGAGTCGGTGTTTCACCCGTGACAAGGTAGTTTACAATATCAGCATACCAAGGCAGACTACTTACTGCCAGTAGCTGTTCGTCTGGGAACTCATCCTTAATGGATTGGGATTCAGTGTTGTCGATAAAAGTCAACCGGGACAAATGATCCGCAACCACATTCTCTACTCCTTTCTTATCTTTGATTGTTAAATCAAACTCTTGGAGTAAGAGTATCCAGCGAATAAGCCGTTGTTTAGCGTCTTTCTTTGACAGCAGATACTTGAGGGCCGAATGATCTGTAAAACAGACGATTGGTGACCCTATCAAATAAGACCTAAACTTATCCAGGGCGAATACTACTGCCAGCAGCTCCTTTTCAGTAGTAGTGTAATTCATTTGAGCTTCATTCAAAGTTTGGCTGGCATAGTATATCACATGTGGCTTATTGTCCTTTCTCTGGCCTAGGACCGCGCCAATGGCGTAATCACTAGCATCGCACATTAATTCAAAAGGCAAACTCCAGTCGGGTGCCTGTATTATAGGTGCGGAGGTGAGGAGCTCTTTTAGATCCTCAAAGGACTTTTGGCAACTCTCTGACCACTCGAATGGTGCATCCTTGACAAGAAGTTGACAAAGGGGTCGAGAGATTGCACTGAAGTTCTGGATAAATCGACGATAAAAACCTGCATGCCCCAAGAATGAACGGATGTCTCTTACTGTACGGGGGACAGGTAGATTTGAGATTATGTCGATTTTAGCCTTATCCACTTGGATTCCTTCATCGGAGATTATATGGCCGAGGACTATTCCCTTGGTCACCATAAAGTGACACTTTTCCCAATTCAAAACTAGGTGTTTGTCCTCACACCGCATTAAAACCTGCTCGAGATTGCTGAGGCAATCTTCAAAGCTATGGCCAAACACTGAAAAATCATCCATGAATACTTCAAGGATGTTTTCGACCATGTCACTGAATATGCTTAGCATACACCGCTGAAAGGTAGCCGGTGCATTACATAAACCAAACGGTATTCGTCGATAGGCAAATGTACCAAATGGACAAGTGAATGTGGTTTTCTCCTGATCTTCAGGAGCAATTTCAATTTGATTGTATCCACTGTATCCATCCAAAAAGCAGTAATACTTGTGACCCGCCACATGTTCTAGCATTTGATCCATGAATGGCAAAGGAAAATGGTCCTTTCGGGTCACAGTATTTAACTTCCTGTAGTCAATACACATCCTCCATCCAGTGGGGATACGTGTTGGTACTAATTCACCATCTTTGTTTGGGATGACCGTTATGCCTGCTTTCTTTGGAACTACTTGGGTAGGACTAACCCAAGGACTGTCAGATATCAGATAAATCATCCCAACATCAACTAGTTTAAGCACTTCCTTTTTAACTACTTCTTGCATGTTGGGATTCAGACGCCTTTGCATTTGCCTTGAGGGTTTAGCGTCTTCCTCCAGATATATCTTATGCGTGCATATGGATGGGCTTATGCCTTTGAGGTCAGCAATCGTCCATCCCATAGCATCTTTATGCTTGGTCAGCATTTGCACTAGCCTACCTTCCTGTTTATGAGTTAAAGTAGATGAAATGATCACAGGATAGGTTTTTCCAGTCCCTAAGAACGCATATTTTAGCTCTTTGGGTAGCTCCTTTAACTCTAATTCCGGAAACTGAAAACTAGAAGGCATTGCCAACTTAGTTTTAGGAGGCAGTTGTTCATATGGCATTACCCACATGCAATCGGCTCTATCCTCCTCTATCGTATCCATCATAAGACACGTCTGGTTCAGGTCAGCATCCAATGGAGTTGACTCAGCAGGCTGATAGATATCGCCAAATTGAGTCATCACCACTTCCAAAGGATCTTTGTAGTCGACCAAGTCAACTTCATCTTCAATGACCGTGTCTATATAATGAATTTCTTCCTCATCATTGTATTCTTCAGGTCGGGGATTAGAAAAGATCTTGACATTCAATGTCATGTTCCCGAATACGATAGTCATGATACTACTTCTAATCTTGATTGTGGCATCAATTGTGTTGAGGAATGGACGTCCAAAGATAACCGGGATATGTGCACCAGGATTAGACACAGGTTCTGTGTCCAATATCATGAAATCAACCGGAAAGACAAAAGAGTCTATTTGGACAAGGACGTCCTCTAATACCCCTCTAGGGTACTTCATAGATCTGTCTGCCAATTGCAAAGCGACTCGGGTGGGTTTGAGTTCACCCAACCCTAGCTGTTTATAGACTGAATATGGCAGCAGGTTCACGCTTGCTCCTAAATCGAGGAGTGCATTATCTATCTTTTGATTCCCAATTCTGCATGAGACAGTAGGTGTACCGGGATCTTTGAGTTTCGGAGGCAACTCATTTTGAATGATCGCACTGGCTTGGCACGCGACATAAGCATGTTTCTTCACGCTTTGCCTCCTCTTAACCGTGCATAGATCTTTGAGATACTTAGCATAGGCCGGCACTTGCTTGATAGCATCTAGGAGTGGAAGGTTAACTTTAACTTGCTTAAACAATTCCAGAAACTCCTGATTCTTTGTCTCATTCTTGGGTTTCTTCAACCGTTGAGGATAAGGTGCAGGAAAAGGGCATTTTGGAGGTTCCTCCTTAACAGACTCCTTCCCAGGCCTTCGCTCAACTTCTTCCTCTACTCTAGGAGCTTCAATGTTTGCCTTTATTGGTTCGTCATTAGTAGACGGCTCCTCCTCTCGAGTAGATGGTAACTCAACTTCTTCATCCACCACTTCCTCCTCTTTGTACGCTTCGGGAGTGGACAGAGGCATGCTTTTCTCTATGATTTTTCCACTTCTCAGTGTAGTCACAGCTTTAGCATGTTCTTGATTGTTAGGACCATTGTTATGTCCCTTGGGGTTCGGAAGTGGTTGGGTAGGGAATGTTCCTCCTGAGCCCTCTTGCCGTACATCTATCCTCTCTAACGTGGCAGACATTCTACTCATCATTTGTATGAGTTGCTGCGTTAGATTGGCATTAGCAAGTGGCTCTTCTTCTTGTACCTTCTTGTGCGGTGGCACATAGGTATTGGTTTGTGGTGCATTGGAGGGTTGAGCTTGGTTGTAATTATTGGTTCTGTTTTGATTGTATTGCTGGGACGGCCTATTGTTTTGCCCTTGATATTGATTGTTGCTGTAGGGCTGCTGTTGATATTGATTTTGGGTCCCAGCATTATTTCTCCAATCAAAACCGGGGTGATTCCATCTATTGTTACTTTGAAAGTTATTGTTGGAATTCCCCGCCCCTCGAAAACCTTGCATGGCATTCATCTCTATAGGGGCTTGCTCTTGAAAATATGGCACATTAGGACAATATTGAGTTGTATGTCCCAACATGTTGCATGTGCCACATGGTTCTTCAGGCATGACTTGCCTAGAGCTTTCTCCTTTCATGCTTAACTCCTCTACCTTCTTTGCTAGCTCTGCATACTTAGTCATGAGGTGATCTTCACTGGTTAGCTGGTATAGGCTTTTCTCCTCTACACAGGACATCTGTGAGCGTGAGACATTGTCAGAATTTGACCATTCATGAGCGTATTCAGCTAACCATTCGAAATGGGCTTCAGCCTCTTCAGTGTTTTTACGCAGAAATGGTCCAGAGCTCATCGTTTCCACCAACTTATTTATTTCACCATTCAATCCTTGATAAAAGAAGCTGATAGTTCGCCATTTCTCAAACCCATGGTGTGGGCATGAGAGAAGCAAATCTTTGAAACGCTCCCACGCTTGTGTGAAGGTTTCAATGCTCTTTTGTTTATAGGAATTGATTTGACGCTGAAGGTCTGTGGTCATGCGAGTAGGATAGAATTTCTTTAGAAACGCGGTGCTCATCGCATGCCAGGTGAAAATTGAATTAGGTTTTAGGGAGTGGAGCCACGCCTTCGCTTTATCTTTCAAAGTGAAGGGGAATAGCATTAGATGCGTCACCTCCCTAGGACAATTTTGCGAGAATGTTTTGCAAACATCCTCGAAATCGGTGACATGTAAATACGCCTTCTCACTTTCCATCCCATGAAAAGTGGGAAGCAGTTGAATCATCCCATTGCGAAACTGAAATTCGCCATTATGCGGTGGGATTTGAATGCAAGAGGGCGTAGGTGCATGTTCTGGTTGCATGAGATCGCAAAGAGGACGTAGCGCCTCATCAATTGGCACCATATTATTGTCACCATTTTCACTCTGATGATCATCCATTGATTCAGTTGGAGTGGCTATGGGGTTGATGGAACTATCAGAGTCAGAGCGGTAGAATGGATTTCCAAAAATTCCTTCAATAGAATCCTTGGACATGAACTAGGAGAGTCCCTAGGGTGAGAACTTACCCAACAGAACTGAAAAGAAGAGAAAATAAAAATAGAAAGAGATGAAGAGTGACTGAGGTAATCTAAGGAATTGATCGTCGCCTTCCCCGGCAACGGCGCCAAAAACTTGACACGTGAGAAATCTTGTGCGCTCTTGTGCAATACCCAAGTGTAGGTAGACGTGCAAGTAGTAACTGGTAAGACCAGGTCGATCCCACAGGGAAGGATAGAAATCAACTAACTTAGATTAGACTCTAAAAGAAAAGAAAAATTCAATATTCAAAGAGAAGTGTAAAACACGAAGTTCTACAATTAACAACTTCTAACTTAAAGCAGCTAAGGTAACTGAACTAATGCTTAACTATTTAACTAAACAAAATTCGAAAACGATTTTACTTAATAAAGGAAAGTGTTGGGATCACGCGAATCCACCATGACTCAACCATCTACCATGCAAATGCAATTAAGTTCAACGGAGGGCAACTTCTACAGTATCCCGTACTTCTCTAAAGATATTAAATCAATAGTCCTTTCATGACCGGGACTATATCATCACAATTAAGTTTGAAATACACAAAGGTGGTTTAATTCAATAGTTAAGACTCTCACCTACAATGGTATTAGCATTGAGGGTGGTTTGCAAAATATATTGAAAGAAAATGCCTTAAGGCTTAACGTTTAAAAACTGTTTTGACAAACTGAGCATATGGGGACAGTTTGATAACGAGTCAGTAAAGCAGAAAGTCTTGGAATACTGTATTAGATGTCCTCAAGAATCAGGGATCTCGATCGATCGACGCGCATTCGATCGATCGAAAAACTTCATCTCTCGATCGATCGAAACTATGTTCGATCGCTCGACTATGTCTCTGTTCCGATCGATCGAACTACATTCGATCGATCGAACACAGGAATAAGAATAATGCATGGCAGAGGTCTGAAATCACGATTTCATCGCGATTTCCCAACCCCGAACTACTCAGACATGGTCTGGGAAGTATCAGATTTATTTTTTACGTAAAGAGTCATTAAGGAGGTAACGTTTGGTTGCAAACTTTTCATGAAAACTATGAAAACCTAAAACTTTAATTAACTAGCATGTAATACTACAATATCAAAGATTAAACTACGAACTAGTAAATGCAGAATGTAAATAAACTTAAAACGAAATAACCTGGAGCAAAACAACCACGAGTAAACCTCAAGAATCCAAGCTACAATGATCACTCTTGATAGAACCTACAAAAACATAAAAAACTCTCTTCTCTTTCTTCTGAAAACTGATAAAAACCAAGTTGGGCCTCCCTTTTGACGTCTACAAAATGAATATATATAGTTACAACCTAATGGTAGGGTTAAAACCCGTTTCTGCCGCGTGCACGTAAATTCTGATAAAAGGCATGTTCGATCGATCGACAAACTCTCGATCGATTGAACTTCCAGAAACTTAGATCGCTTGAACGCTATTCGATCGATCGAACCGTCGATCGCTCGAAACCTTCTCGATCGCTCGAACCCTCTATTTCAGCTTTGAGTTGTCTTTATCAGGGCCAAGCACTTCCTTTTATCAACATTCTTCAATCTTATATACAGCAGCAGTAGTCTGCACAAATAATCACTAAAACAATACCACTTATCATAGTTTAATCAATTTATGTAAAAACTGGTATTGTAAAGCAAACTGCAGATAAACAGAGGAATTGTAAATTTTTCTAGTGCATTTTTCTCTTTTAGCGCGGTTATATTCTACAAATACACCTGCTTGTCACCTGGTCTCTTTTCTCTTCTATTAGGTCGAGCTCTCCTATCAGGGGTTCCTCGTTGTCTTGTATGCGATACTAGACCAGATATCTGCTTTGCTGTTGGCATGGTTAATAGATATTAATCAAATCCAAGTCCAGAACACTGGACAACCGTTAAGCACATTCTTAAGTACTTGAGAAGGTGTAGACACCCCGATTTTGACCAAACGTCAAATCCAGGGATTGGTTACCTCTAAAAGACCAATGATGACGATGACCGGAGAAATTCGAAGTTTTTTCAGAGAATTCAAATTCTTCAAAGATTCTTTGAACCAAGTTTCAAAAATAAAAAATAAAGAGAAATTGGGTATTCGGGAGAAAATCGAACGTTAAAGAACGCATGAGAAAGTCTGTCTGGGGATTTATCCTAAAAAAAGGAGAGAGAGAAAATGAAATAAAGTTTTGAAAAGAAATGAGAAATGATAGAAGAAAAGAAAAGGAAAAAAGAAAGAAATAAAATGATATATTAGAATATATAACATGCATATGGGTATATTCTAATGAAGTAAATTACAAATATAAGTACATTAGTATATAGTTTACTACATAATTAAGTTTATGTTAATATCTATTTTGAAAATTAAAAAGAAGGCAAGAATACTGTTAGCCGCGGCACGTGGCGAAGCCGCCGGCACTCACTGAGTGCCGCCCGGCACTGACCAAGTGCCACAGGCAAGTCGTCGAGTGCCGCGCGCTATAACAGACTGCTTTTCTCACATGTTCTAGAAGAAAACTTTGCACATGGGTTTTCACCCGAATTTACCCATTTAACCTTGTAATGTTGGTCTATATAAATAGACCTTCATCTCCATTATTGGGACTTTTTCACTTAACCTTTGAATCAAAATTAAGATATACAAGAGATATTGTTGGCCCAAATGTGGAAACCTTAGAAGGAGGGTGAATAAGGTTTTAGCGGAAATTAACCTTTTAAAAACTTAATAGCAAATTAAACACAATCACAAGCAATTGTGTAAAGAGGTAAAGGAAGAGATATTTGCAAACCAAATTTTCAAGTGGTTCGGCAATCGCACCCCGCGGCCTACGTCTACCTCTCAAGAACACCTCTTGAGGATTCCTTTAATCCGATCTACTTCACAGGTGTAGACCAAACCGTTACAAGAGCCTCCAATCTCTCCCAAAGAAGAAAACCTCTTCTTTGCAATCAAGGGATACTAACCCTCACTCTTTACAAATTTGATTTGAATACAAATTGAAACTCTCTATATAGAGTGGATAGTACAAATAAAGCTCACTACAATTTTGCTCTCTCAAGAAATACAAATGAAAGAATTGAGCAAATTGATAAACTCACATAACTAGGGCTCAAATGATAATGTTCAAAGATTAAAGAGATGTGTGATCAATACTATGTTTTCTAATCAAAATCTCAACCCCAAATAGCTTGCGAAAACATGTATTTATAGGCATTGAAAGATTATAGCCGTTGGTGGCAAGTTTGGTAATTAAAAACCCCTCTAAAAACTAGCCGTTATTGCCTTTCAAGTCGATTCAGTCGACTGGACCTTGAAGCAATCGACTGGTCCTTGAAGTAGTTGACTGAGATGTGTTTACAGAGGGTTCTGTTTGCATTCTGCTCACTTCAGTCGACTGCCCCTCCCTGTTTGACAGCCAGACACATCTCCACTAAAATTGCCATAACTCCCTCTACAAAAATCGAATTTGCGATTCGTTTGATGTTTTGGAAACTAGATTCAAATATCTTTCCAACCATATAAGATACAACATTTAATTATTTTCCAATTGGTTGCGACATTGCTTTAAAGATGACGCACTTAAAATTTATTTTCAAAACTTTAACTTTTAGAGTTTGTTTGAGCCCCTATGATTGTGAGATCAAGATGCCTTACAATGATGGTCCTAGACTTCAACAAATGATGAAATATCTTCAAGTCTTCAAGCTTGATCCTTGTTGAGCTCCTTGTAATCTTGATCTACATCAATTAAATCTCATGCACACAAAGATGTTAAAACATTGATACAATATTAATATATGAGATTATATATGAGCATAAAAATGACTATGAAAATAACAAAGAATGAATCAATATGAATCATGTAATTATCATAGCATATTTGACATCATCAAAACATAAATAAATATGCCTTAATATACCTTAAGGTTAACAATCTCCCCCTTTTTTATGATGGAAAACAACCAATGAAGGATATGCCAATATAAGCACATTTGGTTATTTTCATATTATCATTGATAATGGATATCATATGTTAAGGAACATGAAGGATAACTACCCAAATAATTCTCCCTAACACTTCTCATATTTCTCCCCCTTTGATATTATCAAAAAGATTTGGGGATAAAACACAAAGCTCCCCCTCACAATAGGCATACAAATCAAAAGGCCAAAATGATACCAAAAATAAACAAATGTAACCACATGTGAGCTAATGAAACATGAAAGTGCTCCCCCTAAGTATGTGCAATGATAAAAGATATCAAATGATATGAATAAAGAGTATATTCTCCCAAAAGACAATAATAAAGTTGGAGAACTCAAGTAAACATATCATGGAGGCAATAAGATACCACAAGTAACTAAAGTGAGCGTAATATCATGATACCAACAATTAAGCCAACTAAAATGAACATAGTAATATGTTCCCCCTCAACATATGCATATATGAATGAATACTAATTATGGGATCAACATTATGAATTATCTCCTTAGGAGGATGAAATAGCTATGAACATCAAAATAAAATAACTTAATAAATCAAACAAGATTAGCATGCTATCAAAATCAAGAGAAATATCGAAACAAGTTAATCTAACCTACTCCTACTAGGCTTAAGGTGAGAGATTTAACCATTGTCTTGGATGCAACATTTGCCGAGAAAATAGGAGAGGATCCCTTCACAACCCAAATCATGTTGATTTTCTTACGAAATGAACATTTGTAATTAACATGCCCCTTTTTCATGCAATAATGACAAGTTACATGGGGAAGGGTCTCATTTGAGATCGAATCTTTAACAAAGAAATTCTTATGAGAATTTTGAGAATTTGAAGTAGAGGATGTGGACTTTACAAAGAAGTTTTTGTACTTCTTTTCCTTGAATGTGGGATTAAATTCGAAACCGGCCTTATCAAAAACACATTTTAGTTTTCCCAAAAGCATATTCAAATTTTGTTCACCTTGAATAAACTTTGCCAAAGTTTTTGTCAAATCATCCACCTCCTTTCTCAACTCAACCTTTTCTTTTTCAATAAGTTCATTTGAAGGTTGATTGGTTGAAACAAGCCTTTCTTTCCTCAAAATTTCATTTTTAGATTTTAAATAATCCAATTGCTTTTTCAACTCCAAATTTTCTTTTTCAATCTCATTTAAAGATTGTGCTCTTAAAACATGTTTTTCATTTTCAATCTTCAAAGATTCATTTTGGGATTTCAAAATATTTAACTCATTTGAAAGTTTGGAAAAAATCTTTTTAAGAGTTATATATTTGATTCCCAAATTTTCCAACTCCTCGTGTAATTCTTCAAATGCACTTTGAAGTTCATCATAATTATGAGATTGAATAATTGAGGTTGGTTTAGAATTTACCACATTTGCTAGAACTACTTCATTATTGCTTGAGTCATCATCGGATGAGTCATTATCCGAGTCATCCCAAATGGCCTTGATTTCCTTTTTCTTCTTTTCCTCATCTTCCTTATTGGCAAATAGGCACACTTAGCTATCTTCGAGACAAAGATTATCTTCTCGAATTTCTCTCACTTGTGACTCTTTTTTTCTTTGTTGATGATCTTGACAAATAATATCTTCTACAATTTCATCAAGATTGTTTTCTTCAAAAATTTGGTTAGTACCATTTTGCATAGTTTCAAGAGAAAACCAAATTCCATTAGCATTAGAGCATGAACGAATTCTATTATATGTGGCATTATCTAAAGCATCATATAGAATTTTCATTGCTCTAAGATTCAATAGAAATTTATTTTGATCACTTTCATTCCGTTCAATCTTTGGTTTAAGAGAAAAACCATTTTTGACAATACTCCAAAGATTGTAGTCAAGTGAAAGAAAATAAATTTCTATTCTCCTCTTCCAATGATCATACTTATGATCACTCAACGATGGAGGAGTGCTAATGCAATAACCTTTTTCAAAATATGTAGTTTCCATGGATCTTAACTCAAAATTTTCAAAACCTTTGAAAATAGAAGAGCCAAAGCTCTGATACCAATTGTTGGCCCAAATGTGGAAACCTTAGAGAGGGGGGGAGGGGGGGGGGGTGAATAAGGTTTTAGCGAAAATAAACCTTTTGAAAAACTTAATAGCAAATTAAACACAATCACAAGCAATTATGTAAAGAGATAAGGGAAGAGATACTTGCAAACCAAATTTTCAAGTGGTTCGGCAATCGCACCCCGCGGCCTACGTCTACCCCTCAAGAATACCTCTTGAGGATTCCTGTAATCCGATCTACTTCACGGGTGTAGACCAAACCGTTACAAGAGCCTCCAATCTCTCCCAAAGAAGAAAACCTCTTCTTTGCAATCAAGGGATACTAACCCTCACTCTTTACAAATTTGATTTGAATACAAATTGAAACTCTCTATATAGAGTGGATAGTACAAATAAAGCTCACTACAATTTTGCTCTCTCAAGAAATACAAATGAAAGAATTGAGCAAATTGATAAACTCACATAACTAGGGCTCAAATGATAATGTTCAAAGATTAAAGAGATGTGTGATCAATACTATGTTTTCTAATCAAAATCTCAACCCCAAATAGCTTGGGAAAACATGTATTTATAGGCCTTGGAAGATTATAGCCGTTGGTGGCAAGTTTGGTAATTAAAAACCCCTCTAAAAACTAGCTGTTATTGCCTTTCAAGTCGATTCAGTCGATTGGACCTTGAAACAGTCGACTGGTCCTTGAAGCAGTCGACTGGTCCTTGAAGCAGTCGACTGAGATGTGTTTACAGAGGGTTCTATTTGCATTCTGCTCACTTCAATCGACTGCATCGGGCCTTCAGTCGACTGCCCCTCCCTGTTTGACTGCCAGACACATCTCCACTAAAATGGCCATAACTCCCTATACAAAAATCGGATTTGTGATCCGTTTGATGTTTTGGAAACTAGATTTAAATACCTTTCCAACCATATAAGATACAATATTTAATTAATTTCCAATTGGTTGGGGCATTGCTTTAAAGATGACCCACTTAAAATTTATTTTCAAAACATTAACTTTTAGAGTTTGTTTGAGCCCCTATGAGTGTGAGATCAAGATGCCTTACAATGATGGTCCTAGACTTCAACAAATGATGAAATATCTTCAAGTATTCATGCTTGATCCTTGTTGAGCTCCTTGTAATCTTGATCTACATCAATTAAATCTCATGCACACAAAGATGTTAAAACATTGATACAATATTAATATATGAGATTATATATGAGCATAAAAATGACTATGAAAATAACAAAGAATGAATCAATATGAATCATGTAATTATCATAGCATATTTGACATCAGTAAAACATAAATAAATATGCCTTAATATACCTTAAGGTTAACAGATATATATACAATAGAGAGAATTGAGAGAGAAAATGAGAGTTTTCTTGAAGAATTTGAAGGATAGGAGAAGAATTTGAAGATTTTTAGAAGAGCTTCACAAGAGATAGAAGAAATCTTTGAGGTCATAGAGGTAACCTCTCAATCCTTGATAGAATTGGGCAAATTCAATCACAAGTTCATAGTTCTAGGATCTTTACACATTTTCAAAACCTCTCTTCCTACGTCATTTCATCACACACCACTTAGAGCTTGTGATTGAATCTCACAATATTTCATTAATTTGGATCTAATTGATGCCTTGGGTTTAAGATAAGTTTGATTTTGAAGAACTTGTGTTCCAATTTCTCTAAGTATACCTTGATTCTTCATTTTTATTTTCTTTTTGAGATTCATAAAACTTTATGTATTCCTTAGAGTCCTTTTTGAATTCAATTCCTTAGTTTCCTATGGTCTCATGATTCATATGGAGATTAAGGAAAACTATAGTCATGTCTACACATAGTTAGTGGGATTCAAATCTCAACTCATGATTGGAATCTCCTCACTAAGAATCTTATAGTATTCATGCTATAATCCATAGAGGTTTATGTAAATTTTGAACTCATTTAGTCTCCAAGGACCATTAATTTGAGAGGGGATTCGGATGTCATGACTCTATATTCCTAAAGGATCATATGTTTGAGAGAGGAATTAGATGTAGATTTTCATAGTTTATATTCAAAATTCATGAGATTAAGTAAGACCTTAGGATTCTCTTGCTATGAGATCTATGATGGAAATCCATTAAGGCTAAATCTATGAATTTCTTCATGTTTCATTATTTATTCCAATAGTCATATTCATACTTGATCCTAGATCTCTCTAGAATCATGGATCAAGTTTGATTCGAAATATAAAAATCAATTTAACAAAGGTATAGTGAATCCATAAACCAACTGTGATCAAAGATTTTTTTATAAAATCAGGGTTCATTAGAATTGGATGAGACAAATTGGAGGATGTTCATAACTCATTTAAGTACCTCTGTGATTTTTGCTTTGATGAAATTCCATGTTTAAGATGGTTTGGTCTTGTGATTTCACAATAATCAGCTCTCTGTCCAAAATTCCAGAACAGTAAGTCCGTTTTAAAATTAATAAATCAGAACCTTAATCGAACTTCCTTAGCCTTTGATAATTGTTTCTAAGTAGTTCAATGTGTTAGTAAGGTACCCTAAAAAGATCTAAGTGTTTCTCATTTGTTTACTATTTTTAGAAAATCATACAAGATCTCTGGACAAAGAGTTACAGATTCATGAGTGATGTCTAGTTTTTTTTCCATATTCCCAGAGATCTAACCGTTCAAACCTTGATTTTCTTTTTGGGTTAGAAACTAGACTCATAGAGGCATGTCATATCCAAAATTTATTAAGATCCAACTGTTGAAAGTATGGTTTTCTATCTTTGAAAGTCAAGTCTACTCTCTATAATTTACGAGAAACAATCACTGTTTTTGTCTAGTCTCATTGATTTTACCTTAAATGGTTTCCTAATGTCTTGGGACCCAAATCATGTCTTGATAATGATAATTTAGCTTAAATCCAGAGGCTAAGTGGTCCAAATTAGTGAGTAAATTCATATCTCATTCTTGTTCACATTCAATCATTCATTCATGCATATTGAAGCTTATGACTAGAGCTAGTTCTTGGATAAAATTGGACTTAGTTGAACATAATTGAACATAAACATGGATTCCTTATGATCATGTTGGGATTATAGAGCCCCTATATGGACATTACCTTGGCTCCTAGTTGAGACTTGTATATCTATAGAGGTGCTATGGCTCCAACTAATCAAAAGGAATTCATAAATTTATCAATTCTTTCCATGCTTGATAGATTTATGCTAGAAGCTTAGGGTTTATTATTTGATATCTTTGATCAAGGCATGTGTACTAATCTTTGTTTTGTAGCGCATATGAGGTACAATTTTTCAACCCCTTCTCTAGTTTTTTTCATTCCTTGATTTTAATTGATTTTCGACTTCATGTGCAACACCTTAGACTACGTTTTGCCTTATGTGTATATGTGGTATAGAGACCATTTCTTAGGATTTCTTTGTATGCATTGCACGTTTTCCATTTCGCGGCTGGATCCCGGGTAAGTTCTCTATTTCCCTACTTGCACATCATTTTGCTTGCTACTTGAATTATGTGGCTTATGAATGATATTTTACCGTTAGCAATTTTGCGCCCTTTTGACATGCTTGTGATATGTATACTTATATCTATGTATTAGTTGAGGGCATGCTTAGATTATTAATTCTATTAAAAAGGATGTTGAGTAGAGGCCTATCACGAGATAGGATGAAAGGGGTTGTTTTAGTCCGCCGGGCTACTTCCCCTTTCATTCCATAATCCCCGGACCCAGTTTATCTTTGTTTTCACAAAAGATCGATTTGCTTTTAAAATGATTTCTTAAATTCCCTAAAAAAAATTAAGTGGCAACTCGTTTTGAAATTGAATTTGAAAGAAATTGCTTTAAAATCAAAAGTGGACCTAAATGCCGGTATCCACAATCTGGCGACTCTGCTGGGGATCGAACCCAGAATCTCTGGTTTCGCAGGCCAAGATACTGATTTTGGGTTCATTCGAGGATTAGACTTGAAAGCATCCTTTTAGTCGAACTAATTAATTTTTGTGTGCCTATTGCATTGCATTTGTAAGTGTCGCCAGTCGATTGCACGGAACTATGACCTTGGAGGCTCATGGCAACTCGGTCGGTCAAGTCATCATGGGACCGTGTGATCACCTTTGATCTCGTACCATGTGTTGGTATATGAAGCATCCTATCGAGTGTGTGTCAAGGGTCCCTTATTTGACCAAAACTCAGCTTTTGCATGGTAGCTTCCATAGAACCTTTCAAATCTTAGGAAATCAATTCTTGACTAGGATTATGTGCTAGGAAGTTTTGTTTGCCCGGAAGGGATTAGTTGAGATGATGACGATGCTTGCCTGATAAAAGAAACGTAACCTCTTAATCACATTTGAACAATTCCCCTTCATTTCCCATGACATTTGGGAATATGCCGAATTTTCGATTGTAAGATTACATTCCTTATATCATGTTTAGCTAAGCATCACTGACCTTGTATGCATCCAAGTTCATGAAAAGTGCAATAATTATCCAATCATGTGATCTTCTTATCCAAAGTTTCAAATTCACCTTGGTAAAAAGCATTTTTGGAAAAATCCCTCTTGTAAGAAAAATCTTTGAAACCCATTTTCTCTTGATCAAGGTGAGGTGAACTCAATCATTGTCCACTAAAGAAATATTTTCCATATCCTCAAAGAAGAGATTCAAAATTCGCAAGAATTGTTTTAGAAGACTTCATCATTTTACAGAAATACTTTTCAAATGAGTTTCAAAGTAAAGTTTTGACTCAATCATCTTGAGAAATACTTTTTTCGATGTTCTTGCGAAAGATGCCACCATGATTTTCAAACGAAATATCCAAACATTGAAAGAATTGTGAAGATCACAATGGAAGGAAAAATTATCGCACTTAACATGAATGAAGATTTTATATGCTTATGTGATTATATGTTATGAATAGAATTTTTACTTTTCTTTGGCATATAGAGTAGGCACACATGCATTGCATCTGTGTGACATATGAAGCATTATAAACATTTCACTAAGCATCTGCAAAAGAAAATGTGAAAAATAAATAAAAGTCTTCTCAAATAGATCAAAAAATAATTAAAGAACTGGTTGCAGGTGACGATAGAACCGGTTACAAGCACAGTCTGGTATAGAGATTCCACTACGAGGTTAGTCAGAAGAGAGATGGCACTACAAGCAAACGCGAGAGAAATAGCAGAATTGAGTGCTATAGTAGAACATCTTGCAGGACAGATGACTAGGATGATGACCTTGATGGAAACAATGGCATGACAGCCGCCTATAGTTAACCCACCAGTTGTTGATCCTCCTACTAGAGAAGAGGATTGGTTTGATGACCCAGAAGTTCAGAGAGCTGATGTGGCACGGGCAGAAAAAGAAAGAATCGAGAAAGAGATAGTTGAGAAAGAAAAATTAATGGCTAAAAAAGTAGAGAAGCTTGAGAGGGTGGTCCGTAAGGCTCAAGGGGTAGACACCTATTTACTAGAGTTGGAAAGACTGTATGATGGAGTCCATGAGATACTGTCCGCCGGGTTCAAAATGCCGATCTTTGACAAATTCGATGGGACGGGTAATCTTTGTAGCCATATAAGAATGTGTATTGGGGCCTTCCAGCCTAGCGGATTGGGTACTACAATGATGTTTGTTTTGTTCCAGCAAATCTTGACCAGGGCCGCCTTATCATGGTACCTTACACTTGAGCCAAGCAAAACTAGGATTTGGGAAGAAGTAGTGAAGTTGTTCATAGCCCAATATGATCACAATCGGGAGTTAGATGTGACTATCTGGGATTTGGAAACCACCAGACAAGAGCAAAATGATACATTCGCTAAGTTTTTAAAAAGATGGAGGGGAAAGGCTGCAAAGATGACTAACAGACCAAACGAAAAAGAACAAGTGAGAAAAATTATCAAGAACATGCACCTGGAATATCTTGAGAAGTTGAAGTTTCAGTCAATAGTTACTTTTGAGTAATTGTTTGACCTAGGCACAAGAATTGAAGATGCAATCCGAGATGGCAGGATCAAGAGAGTACATCCGATGAATGATTCAAAAAAAGTTGATGTATTCAGATAGTTATTTATTGCCTGATGTCAGTGCATTGACACCACAACAGTTTTCTAATCAATCCAGTCAATCAAGAGGTTTGTTCCAATGGCAGAGCATATTTCGAAGTACCACAATTATAGAGAACAATAAGTCAGGATCGAATCGAGACCAACCGAAGGCGCGCAGAGAATTCACAAAGTTGGGAATGTCATTGAATATGGCACTAGAAAAGATGCTAGAAAAGGAATATTTGAAGAAGTTGGAACTTGGAAAACCCCTCAAACGTCCACCTCCCAGATACGATGCATCCAAATATTGTGATTACCACCAAGATCGTGGTCATACAACCAATAGTTGTAAGAGGCTTCGCCATGCCATTCAGGACCTCATAGACGATGCGTCGTATCCAAATCCCATCCACTATCTTGGATTGAATTAATCTCTATCAAATCCAAATCCATGCGATGCTTGTTCTTGCCTTTGATGGAGATCTTAGAACAAATGTTAAGCTCATGCATTGAAGTGATTAATAGTGTTTGGAAGTACTGTTGTTGAAGAAAATGTGGATGCTCTTGAAGACCCAATAAATTGAAAATCATTTGTGACACTCCAATTGAGACCAAAGTCGAGTCATGTTAAGTTGGAGTCAAATGTCAAGTCCAGTTGAGTCTTGTAGTTAGTTTGTTATCGAGTCTATTGTCAAGTCTTTGTCGAGTCAATCGAGTTAGGTGGTGTAATCCGCTGCTAGTTGAATAAAATCTCATTCTGTTTGATTCAGTGTGCCAAGTCATGAATGTATGGATCATTAAGCCAAGAAAAAAAAAAAGAAGAAAGAAAAAAAAATCACTTTTTCAAACAATCATGGAATATACTTTATTAATAAATCGTTGTAGTGAAAAGGATTCCCAAGTGATCAAAGCAAATATGTGCGAAATCCAAAGAGGAGTATAGAATTGATTAGCTTGACTATAAGAATTTAAAGATTTATTGCTCAATCTTGAAAAGATGAACTTGGAACTTCTTGAAGCTTACTCACCATCCCTTTTTTCTCAAGTGCTAAGCCTAAAAAATGAGCCTAACTAGTGCACAACTATAAATGTGGTCCTTGATGGTAGCTGAATAAATGAACTTCTTCCTCCAAAAAAAAGGAAGAAAAAAGAGGAAAGAAGAATAGAAAAAAGAAGATGATGAAGGAGCTCGCTAGGATGAAAACCCGATAGGGCGCCTAGGCAAAAGTTAGAGCAAAAATAAGATGCGTGTTGATTTCAAAATCCAAATCCTAGCCAGTTAAAATCATGAAGAGAATAAGAGATATTGAGGTAGAGAAAAGAAAGGAAAGAGAAAAGAAAAAAGCAGAGAATAAATAAGATTGAGAATTCTTGAGCACTTCAAAGTACATCATTGGTACATGAATTATCCCAAGGCTTTGTGTTGTTCTCAACAAAGAAAAGAAATTGGAAATGAAAAGAGAGATTTGAAAGTATCAATTAGTATCAAAATTTTGTGAGATACTCAATGGCTAAGTGGGCCTAAAACAATGCAAAGATATCTTTGAGGAAAATAAAGAGTGATTTGGAGGGCTGATATTGCTTTGTGAGTATGATAAAGTATGAATAAAACACGATGTGTTATGATAGTTGTATAGATTGACTGGCTAGTGAAAAGGTAAAAAGAATCAACCGCCACAAACAAAAAAGAAAAGAAAAGAAAAAAGAAGAAAATAAAAAAATAATAATAATAATAAAAGGGAGAAGTAGCTCATATTCTCACCATCTTGTTCAAAAGCTACCACAAGGGGTCCATTTTGGAAAATCTTCCCAAGAAAGAGCACTCAATGGACTCATATGGAAACGTGGCTCGAAAAGCCCACAAGTTCTTGAAGCCTTATTCTTTCAAGACCTCTAGAGTTGATGAACTACGTTTTGACCTGATTCCCACTTGGGGATACATATCCAGCCTATGCGGTTCGGTCACAAACATCATTGCGCCATGTGATATTTCTCTTTCAAACCTCAGTCGAACCTTCCAGGATTCTCGGTCCATAACCATCCCGAAATCATAAGTATCACCCCTTTGTGCCTTTGGTTTCCTTCCTTCAGAATAGGGGCAAACTTGCGTATGTTTTGCCTGAAGCCACATTTATATCGCCAAACCAAGGGCAAACTTCGTTTGCTAAACACCTCATTTAACCCCATAAGCAATGCCTCCGTGTCCTATTCAAACTAGGGGCAAACTTTGTTTGTCAAAATCCCTCCATGTCAGAGATAAGTTCTTAAGTAATCGAGTTTGTTTTGAATGGAGTATCTTTTATTCTATAAGCTAAAGCACTTATTTGAAGCACACTCTGGATAGGCAAAGAATCAGCTAACCCAAAAAGGGAGAATCTTCAAAGTTTAGATTTGTTGGTAAAGTACTACCATTGTAAGATGATACATTATTCATGATAACAGCACATTGATTCACAATAATGCAGAGTTTGAGTCAGTCGTCTTGTATAATTGCCTTATCAAGATTGTCCTCCTTTGATGAGTCAATAATGGTCTCAAATGCGTGGGTTCAAGATGATGGATAAAGATTTAAAAAATTCTCTATGAGCATCCTAAGAGCAATACAAGTAGAAGTTCCAACACTGTCACGACATCGGTTAAAGTTGTAGTGTGAGAAGTTTCGAAAGTAGGTGTAATGATCATCCTCATTACATAAGTTCATCAGTGATTTTTGAGCACAAAGCATTGAATTTGAGGAAGCATCCTCAGAATTGGACAGTTGATGATTGGAATCAAAGTAGAATCAGTGTGCGTCAGTTAAGTGGGGGTAATTTGGAATTGAGTTAAGGCCTGCATTGATTAAGAGTTGTTGAGTCAATCGGTTAAGCCTTGAGTAAGTTGAGTATCTGCCAGAATCATACAAGAGTCTGGAAAGCCTGCATTTGTTAGTCAGAATTGATCAAATTGAAATCATGGCATGCTATCAAATTAGAACTAAGAGTTGAAAGAACATCAGATGAATTGAGTATCAGTTATGAGCAGAATCAAGAATGGATCATTCAAAGTAGCAAAGTAAAGAATTTGAATATAAATCAGTGGAAGCATCAGTCGAACAAGCAGAATTTCTTAGGAATGAACTTGAACCTCATCAAGTTAAAAATAAGTCAGTTGAATCCACAAAGTCGTTTGAGAATCAGCCCAATACCAGTTAATCATTTTTTGTGTCGCTTTTGCAAAATTAGTCCCCAAAAGGGTTATTGATTGTCGCTTTGCAACATAAATCCTTACGAGGCTGTTGATATCTGCATTTGCAATGTAAGTCCTTATGAGGCATTTGATCTCTGCTTTTGGAACATAATTCCACAAAAGGGCTATTGATTGTCGCTTTTTGCAACATAAGTCCTTACGAGGCTGTTTATCTCCGCATTCCCAATGTAAGTCATTACGAGGCTTTTGATCTCTACTTTTGGAACATAAGTCCCCAAAAGGACTGTTGATTGTCGCTTTTTGCAACATAAGTCCTTACGAGGCTGTTGATCTCTTCATTCGTAATGTAAGTCCTTACGAGGTTTTTAATCTCTGCTTTTGGAACATAAGTCCCCAAAAGGGCTGTTGATCGTCGCTTTTTGCAATATAAGTCCTTACGAGGCTATTGATCTCTGCATTCGTAATGTAAGTCCTTACAAGGCTTCTGATCTCTGATTTTGGAACATAAGTCCCCAAAAGGGCTGGTGATTGTCGCTTTTTGCAACATAAGTCCTTACGAGGCTGTTTATCTCTGCATTCGCAATATAAGTCCTTACGAGGCTTTTGATCTCTGCTTTTGGAATACAAGTCCCCAAAAGGGTTGTTGATTGTCTTTTTTTGCAACATAAGTCCTTACAAGGCTGTTGATCTCTGCATTCGCAATATAAGTCCTTACGAGGCTGTTGATTATCACTTTCGCAACATAAGTCCTTACGGGACTATTGATCTCTGCATTCGTAATGTAAGTCCTTACGAGGCTTTTAATCTCTGCTTTTGAAACATAAGTCCATAAAAGGGCTGTTGATTGTCGCTTTTTGCAACATAAGTCCTTACGAGGCTGTTGATCTCTGCATTCGCAATGTAAGTCCTTACAAGGTTGTTGATCTTTACTTTTGCAATGTAAAGTCCCCTAAAGGGCTATTGATTGTCGCTTTTAAAGTCCTTGAAAAGCAATCATTGTTAGTCCTCAACGGCAATCCCTGGTCAATCACTTAGAATCATCTGGGCAACAATCCCTAAATCATCTTTTCAATCAATTTTAGGATGTAATGCGTGAAGCGTAGTCTAGTCAATTACATTTTGAAGAGAGAAAATTGCACGACATAGGAGTATAAGATGCAAAGAGCATCTCAGTAGATCAGATGGTCTTTGGAAGATTCTGAGTATAAGGCGTGAAGTGTCTCAAATCTTTCAGCATGCTACCTGATTCGACTATGGAGTGTAAGACGTGAAACATCTCAGTCGATCAGATGATTTTTGGAATTTATGAGTATAAGGCATGAAGCGTCTCAGTCGATTAGATGATTTTTGGAGGATTATGTAGTGTAAGGCGTGAAGCGACTCCATCTTTCAGCGTGCTACCTGATTTGACTATGGAGTGTAAGGTATGAAGCGTCTTAGTCGATCAGATAATTTTTGGAGGATTATGGAGTGTAAGGTATGAAGCGACTCAATCTTTAAGCGTGCTACCTGATTCGGCATGGGGTGTAAGGCATGAAGCGTCTCAGTCGATTAGATGATTTTTGGAAGATTATGGAGTATAAGGCATGAAGTGACTCAATCTTTCAACGTGCTACCTGGTTCGATTATGGAGTGTAAGGCATGAATCGTCTCAGTCGATCAGATGATTTTTGGAGGATTATGGAGTGTAAGGTGTGAAGCGACTCAATCTTTCAGCGTGCTACCTGATTCGACTATGGAGTGTAAGGCATGAAGTGTCTTAGTCAATCAGATGATTTTTGGAGGATTATGGAGTATAAGGTGTGAAGGGACTAACTCTTTCAGCGTGCTACCTGATTCGGCTATGGACTGTAAGGCTTGAAGAATCTCAGTCGATCAGACGATTTTTTTAAGATTATGGAGTGTAAGGCGTGAAGCGACTCAATCTTTCAGCGTGCTACCTAATTCGACTATGGAGTGTAAGGTATGAAGCGGCTCAGTCGATTAGATGATTCCTCGAAGCACATGTTCCCAGGAATAAAACTATAAGATAACTAGAGAATTTGAAGCATAAGGTGCATTTATGATAATAGGAAGAATAACATGATTCCGAATCATCACGTTTGGGAGCATGAAACTGTTTAAGCATATGCATCACGATAAGATAGGAGCATCCATCTGTGTGATTATTTACGTTTATGTATTGTCCTTTGCCCGAACTACGTCCTGGTCTGATTCCCGATGGGATATATAGGCATCTCATCATTGAGCACGACCAACTTTTGGCTCTCTGCACACCCGATTTTTGCAACACACCTTTTGTTTTTACCGAGATTCGACAGTTTGGTAAAAGGCTTGTCTTTCACACTGGCTTCGACATTCACTTGTGCTACGCATTGCTTTACAAGCTCTGTCGAAGAGGGGCAAACTGTAGACACCCCGATTTTGACCAAACGTCAAATCCAGAGATTGGTTACTTCTAAAAGACCAATGATGACGATGACCGGTGAAATTTGAAGTTTTTCCAGAGAATTCAAATTCTTCAAAGATTCTTTGAACCAAGTTTCAAAAATCAAAAATAAAGAGAAATTAGGTATTCGGGAGAAACCCGAACGTTAAAGAACGTATGAGAAAGTCAGTCTGGGGATTTATCCTAAAAAAAGGAGAGAGAGAAAATGAAAAGAAGTTTTGAAAAGAAAAGAGAAAAGGATAGAAGAAAAGAAAAGGAAAAAAAAAGGAAATAAAATGATATATTAGAATATATACCATGCATATGGGTATATTCTAATGAAGTAAATTACAAATATAAGTACATTAGATATAATTTACTAAATAATTAAGTTTATGTTAATATATATTTTGAAAATTAAAAAGGCAAGAATACTGTTAGTCGCGGCACGTGGCGAAGCCGGCGGCACTCACCGGCAGTCAGTGAGTGCCGCCCGGCAGTCAGTGAGTACCGCCCGGCACACTGCAAGTGCCACAGGCAAGTCGTCGAGTGCCGCTCGCGGTAACAGACTGCTTTTCTCACATGTTCTAGAAGAAAACTTTGCACATGGGTTTTCACCTGAATTTACCCATTTAACATTGTAATGTTGGTCTATATAAACAGACCTTCATCTCCATTATTGGGACTTTTTCACTTAACCTTTGAATCAAAAATTTAGATATACAAGAGATATATATATACAACAGAGAGAATTGAGAGAGAAAATGAGAGTTTTCTTGAAGAATAGGAGAAGAATTTGAAGATTTTTTTAATAGCTTCACAAGAGATAGAAGAAATTTTTGAGGTCATAGAGGTAACCTCTCAATCCTTGATAGAATTGGGCAAATTCAATCCCAAGTTCATAGTTCTAGGATCTTTACACATTTTCAAAACCTCTCTTCCTACCTCATTTCATCACACACCACTTCGAGCTTGTGATTGAATCTCATAATATTTCATTAATTTGGATTTAATTGATGCCTTGGGTTTAAGATAAGTTTGGTTTTGAAGAACTTGTGTTCCAATTTATCTAAGTAAACCTTGATTCTTCATTTCTATTTTCTTTTTGAGATTCATAAAACTTTATGTATTCATTTGAGTCCTTTTTGAATTCAATTCCTTAGTTTCCTATGGTCTCATGATTCATATGGAGATTAAGGAAAACTATAGTCATAGCTACACATAGTTAGTGGGATTCAAATCTCAACTCATGATTTGAATCTCCTCACTACGAATCTTATAGGATTCATGCTATATTCCATAGAGTTTATGTAAATTTTGATCTCACTTAGTCTCCAAGGACCATTAATTTGAGAGGGGATTAGGATGTCAAGACTCTATATTCCTCAAGGATCATATGTTTGAGAGAGGAATTAGATGTAGATTTTCATAGTTTACATTCAAAATTCATGAGATTAAGTAAGACCTTAGGATTCTCTTGATATGAGATCTATGATGGAAATCCATTAAGGCTAAATCTATGAACCTCATCATGTTTCATTATTTATTCTAATAATAATAGTCATACTTGATCCTAGTTCTCTCTAGAATCATGGATCTAGTTTGATTCGAAATATGAACATCAATTTAACAAAGGTGCAGTGAATCCATAAACCAATTGTGATCAAAGATTTTTTTTTATAAAATCATGGTTCATTGGAATTGGATGAGATAAATTAGAGGATGCTCATAACTCATTTAAGTACCTCTGTGATTTTTGTTTTGATGAAATTCCATGTTTCAGATGGTTTGGTATAATGATTTCAAAACAATCAACTCTCTGTCCAAAATTCCAGAACAGTAAGTCCATTTTAAAATTAATAAATCAGAACCTTAATCGAACTTCCTTGGCCTCTAATAATTTTTTTTAAGTAGTTCAATGTGTTAGAAAGGTACCCTAAACAGATCTAAGTGTTTCTCATTTGTTTACTATTTTTAGAAAATCATACAAGATCTCTGGACAAAGAGTTGCAGATTCATGAGTGATGTCTAGTGTTTTCCATATTCCCAGAGATCTAACCATTCAAACCTTGATTTTGTTTTTGGGTTAGAAACTAGACTCACAGAGGCATATCATACCCAAAATTCATTAAGATCCAACCGTAACCGTTGGAGTTATGGTTTTTCTATCTTTGAAAGTCAAGTCTGCTCTTTGTAATTTATGAGAAACAGTCAGTGTTTTTGTCTAGTCTCATTGATTTTACCTTAAATGGTTTCCTAATGTCTTGGGACCCAAATCATGTCTTGAATAACGATAATTTAGCTTAAATCCAGAGGCTAAGTGGTCCAAATTAGTGAATAAATTCATATCTCATTCTTGTTCATATTCATTCATTCATTCATGTATATTGACGCTTATGAATAGAGCTAGTTCTTGGATAAAATTGGACTTAGTTGAACATAATTGAACATAAACATGGATTCCTTATGATCATGTTGGGATTATAGAACCCCTATATGGACATTACATTGGCTCCTAGTTGAGACTTGTATATCTATAGAGGTGCTATGGCTCCAACTAATCAAACGGAATTCATAGTTTTATCAATTCTTTCCATGCTTGCTAGATTTAAGCTAGAAGCTTAGGGGTGATTATTTGATATCTTTGATTAAGGCATGTGTACTAATATTTGTTTTGTAGCGCATTTGAGGTACAATTTCTCAACTCCTTCTCTAGTTTATTTCATTCCTTGATTTTAATTTATTTTCGACTTCATGTACGACACCTTAGACTAGGTTTTGCCTTATGTGTATATGTTCTATAGAGACCATTTCTTAAGATTTCTTTGTATGAATTGCATGTTTCCCATTTCGCGGCTGGATCCCTACTTGCACATCATTTTGCTTGCTACTTGAATTATGTGGCTTATGAATGATATTTTACCGTTAGCAATTTTGCACCATTTTGACATACTTATGATATGTATACTTATATCTATGTATTA